>OY730196.1:6383894-7657173 GCA_963422505.1 Pseudognaphalium luteoalbum
CTAGCAGACCTCTACACAAAGGCGTTCGACAGAGCAAGATTTGAGACGCTGGTTCAACTAAACGGAATGAGAAATCCAGAGTGATTAGTCTTCCAAGGGTATTTTTGTAATAGTTAGTATTTTTATGTGTTATTAAAAAAAAAGGGCGTATGACATTCATTTGCTTGTTACCTGAGGGGAATCGCCTGCGATAAAAGAACAAAAGTAGTTCTTTTAGAAAATGTTTAAGTTTTTATGTGCAAAAACTAGGGAGATGATAGTACATTAGGTTAATAAGCTTTACAATAATAAGCTTAAGTCCTAAGTATGATATGTTAGTAGGTTCAAATAAAGTTACTTTAGAACTACAGCGGTTCTATCAAGTTATAATTTTTCTATTTTTATTGAAAAGTTTAGATGGCTTCATCATATGATGTACTGGTAGTCAAATTATATGAAATTTTCTAAGCCTTAAGAAGTTAATTAATTACTTGTTTATTATCTTGTGTTACTATTCAATGATGTATGACATTAGTCTTAATTGTTGAACGATAGTACTACCATACGCTGTTGCTGTATAATATAAATTGACAAATAGTTAAAATATGAGTATTAATTTAATTACTGGTGACTTTGTTGTACTGAGTACAGATCTGAAGCTTGTAATTAAATTAATATTCTCAAATGTATTTTGAATTATGCTAGAAGGGATCCTCTGTTATACTAGGTACAAACTTGGATAACATAGCATGTTCAAAGGTATGTTTGATATTTTTCTAAACTTAAAATTTAAGTGTATGTTATACTAAGTAACCGCTACCTTGTCTTAAAATCAGTGTTATGAGTTTTACTTGAAATTCTTCAGTATGTCATATAATAGGAAGCACTTGATAATATTCATACTAACAATAAAGTGTTTGCTTAGAAAGTTGAGTATAATTTGTTTATGTGGATCATAATACCGGTAATCGTCTTGAACTGTCTATAACTAAAACTATTCACTTTAAGTGAGTAATACATTTATTAGTTATGCTATGTGGATAAAGGTACCTAAGATATAGTTTTATAAATATAAATGTATAAATGATAAACTTAGTTGTCATTTTATGGTAATTTATTTGAATTTCATAAGGTATGTATACTAACAATCTACTTAGACTTTATAATAAATTTTAAATAGCTTGTTCTTTCTAATATGATCCCTAAGCAGTTAAATTCTTATTCAGTTGAGTTATGTACTTTATTTTATTGAAGTGATTAATAAAATGGTACTTGATACTACTGTTAGTTTTTATGTTTCGTATTCTATTTTATTTTTAGCTTTATAAAAAGGTGTTTATTTTTATCTTTTTAAATATTACCCTTTGGAATTAAATTATGCTGAATAATTGTCTCTATTTATTGTTGAACAATCGTTACAATTACAAGTGAAAAATAATTTTATTTTAGACTTGTACAAAGTAAATGGGTTTTAATTTTTACTTAGTGTTTACTTCGCGTTTTAAATTAAAATTGTAAGTTTAACCAGTCAAACCTGCGAAGTTAACTAAACTATGCTAGTTGAGTATAGGGTATAAAAGGGACAAGTCAACGAGTCCAACCCCACACTTTTTTACTTCCTCTGCGAACCGACTTCACTCCCTCTGCGACTTGACCGAGGCGAAACGAACCGAATCCATTTTTCGGTTGATTTTCGGATTTTTCGAACGAGGAAGGAATTTTCGATCCGTTGAACTTATTCATCTTTTCATTACGCGTCTATTGAAGTAAGATTCATGAGATTTCACCGTGTAATTTGTGAGAAATCGATCGGTTTACGTTTTCGAATGTTTCGGTTTGGTTTATCACGGATTTGAATCAAATTAGTGATTTATAAAACCTAAAACATGTTAATAATGGCTAATCGATGCTTAATAGACATGTTTTAATCATTTAATTGCTTTGAAAATGTTTGATTATTGATTTAAGTGTTGATGTCGTTAAACCGTCGGTCCTACGAACCGAGATCTATCTCGCTTCGTAGCCCGCTCCAACGAACCGAGACGAATTCTTGTTGACCTTTGTTGACTGCAACGAAACGAACTCGTTTCGTTTGATTTCAGTTGAACGAAACGAACCGAGATCTTTTGTTGACTTTCCTTGACCGAAGCGAAACGAACTCATCTCGTCTGACTTCGTTTGACTTGGGTTGACCGGAGCGACTCGAATTCAACTCGCAGAGTTTCTGCGAAGCTAGTTGAAAGATTTAATTAATTTTATTTATATATTTTTTAATTGACTTAGTTTGACTTTGAGAACTGAATTAACTTTGTTGACTATGTAAAATTAAGTAAATTTTATAATCTTTCAATTATAACTTGTTTTCGATTTGAGAATCGTTTGGTTACAAATAATTAACAAGTTACTTGTTTTTACACGTTTAGACTTACGAACTTATGTTATAAGTTAAATATGTGTAATAATTTAACACTTTAAGTTATCTCATATCGAAAGTCTTCCGACTCATAGCGTAGTCGAGCAGCGTGTCCTGATATTTATCGGCGGTATGATAACTCAAAATCCTAATCGCATATAAAGTGTATATGGCATTAATGAAATACTAGCTCCTAAATCTGCCAATGCATTTTCAATAGTTATTTCACCAATTTTGCAAGGTATAGTAATACTCCCTGGATCTTTGACTTTTGGAGGTAATTTATTCTGCATTATTGCTGAGCATCTTGCATTCATCATCACCTTCGTCACATTATCCAGTTTATTTTTGTTTGTCAGCAGCTCCTTAAGATATTTTTCATATTTTGGCATCTGAGCTATAGCTTCAACAAAAGGAATGTTAATATGAAGTTGTTTCAGGTTTTCCAGAAATTTGTTGTATTGTTCATCTTCTTTGTCTTTCCTAAGAGCAGCTGGATATGGAGGTGGGGGTGTATAGTCTTTGATGACTTCTTTAACTTTATTTTCTCCAATCTCCTTTTTGTTTGCTTGTATGTCTTCATCAATTGTTTCCTTTTCAACCTGCTTAGATTCAACAATTTTATTAGCTATAACAGGAGAGTCAACAATTTTATTAGCTTGTTCCTTTGGATTTGTTTCAGTAAATCCTGGCAATGTTCCTGGAAATCTCTCCTGCAGTGTTTTAGCAATCTGATGAACTGATCCTTCAATTTGTTTGATCGATGCTTCATTATTACGCATTCCTGTATTAGTTTCCTCATCTCTTTTATTACTTGCTTCAGACATTTTTCCCAATGCATTTTCTATCACCGTCATTCTGTCATTATAGGAAGTATTTTGTCCTGTTTTGACGTAATAACCTGGTGCTCCTTGTTGATACTCTTGGCCTGGTTGATTAACTCTTCTATAATTAGAAACTTGACGATAATTTGGATTTCCTTGAAAATCCCCATACATAACCTCTTCCTTACTTACTTTGCTGTCATTGTTAGGACATTCTTCTTTTAGATGACTTCCTCCACAAATTTCACAACCAATCCTGATTGCATGAACTTGTTCATTTACTTTCTTAATATCTCTTCCCATACTTTCCAATTTTGCTGTTATAGCTGCTAGACCATCACTATCTTCAGATATCCTTTTTCTTCCAGATGAACCATCATCCCATAACTGAGAATGTTTAGCTAATTCTTCAATTCCGGCTCTTGCTACTGCTGGAGTTTTCTTATGTACTGGACCTTGTGCATCCAACTGTTGACGTGTTGCTCGATCAACTCCTTTATAAAATATTGTTATCTCTTGCTGGACATTCAAATCATGTTGTGGACATTTATGTAACATTTCCTTATATCTTTCCCAAGCTTGATATAGAGATTCATCGGATTTCTGTTTAAAGTTCCTAATCTCATCAATCATCTTTAAAGTCTTGAAAGGTGTACAGTACATTTTTAGAAATTTTGTGTGAAGATCTTCCCAAGTAGTAATAGATCCGGCTGGCTCATTATTGATCCATCTCTTAGCTCCATCCTTTAGTGTTAAAGGAAATACTCGTAACATAACCTAATCTCTTGAAACATTGGGAATATTAAACATATCTGCAATCTCCAAAATTTTCTCAACATGCTCATTTGCATCTTCTTTATCTTCTCCTCTGAAAGGATTTTCACGTAAATCTTTCAAAAATTGCCCCTTCAATTCAAATTCTACTTATCTAGCTATGGCAGGCCTAACCACTCCCGGTCTTGGATCTCCACGAGTTTGAATCGTGTAATCTTCAAGTGTCATGTTAGCTATGTCCGCCATATTTGGTTGTATTTCGTGCTCTGGTTCAGAATCACTTGGATATATTGTAGGTTGCCTAGAAGGTATTTTATCCTCACCCAACTCCGGATCGGAATAATAACCGTATTCAGCCGTTTTGACTAAATTGTTATGAAAAACTAAATTGTCTTCTTCTGATGAAATTTCGTGTTCTGGTGAATTCGGTGGTGCGTATGATAACCTTCTTCTAGAATGAAATTCTCGTTCTGGCTCGTCAAATGGACTGAGAGGATCCGGATGAAGTGTCCGGGTCATACATCTATCTGCAAAGAAGAACAAAATTTTAGTAGCACCATAAATTCAAAAGTAAATGTTAGTAATATTTTAGAAATAATCAAGTTGATGTATATGAATTCCGAAAATTAATAATAAAACACATTCAAAATTAAATATTCGAAAAGATATTCCCAACCCAACTTTTCCTATTTGTTAGTAATGCAAGTTAGTTATTAATCAAAGTTAAAATTAGTTTGTTAAATTTCTTATACCAAGCTAGTCAATAGATCTCGGTAGCTCCATTGATTGTACACAAAAGCGGAGAAATAGGTCAGCGTGAAGCTTATTAAAAACCTATCTCTTTCGAGAAGCACCTTATCTCTAATATGATAAATCAATGAGGTAGGGCTTTTACTCTCCTTATACCTTTGTTGTTGTCAGTATTCTCAATGGGTGAGCCGATATTTCGCATTGATTTTGCAATGCATTAGAAATAAATAAAAAAATATTTATACAGGGAAAATAATTAGTTTTAATTAAAATACACCGCTCCCCGACAGCGGCGCCAAAAACTTGATGTGTGCTAAGTATAGACAATTATAATCACAAGTTTTAAATAAGGAAATACTAAATAATACTATCACACAATTCAGGCAAATGTTATCTTGATCATAGAATATAGCTTTATAACTAAGTCCAGGTTCGAACACAGGGAACGTGATTTAATCTATAACTAACTATTTATTTATTCTAATAACAATTATTACAATTAATATACAATTTTACAATAATATACAAGATAGGGGACGTTTTAGTTCCGGTCGAACATATTTATAATTGATACAGATTCTTAATAGATAAGTTTTAAGGAACAACTTAAGAATACTCAATTGGATAGAAGATTATGACTATTTAAACTATTATTTATTAAACTTATTATATTAACTTATGTCTATTTGCGTGTTGGCTATTATTATTGTGATTTACTAATGTAGAAAACCACAAAGATTAAGATAATTTTCATATAGCAATACAGTCAAAGGGTATGTAAAGTATCACTATTTATTAAGATCTATCAACATATTATTGATACAATTCCTAAGTCGGTTGAATTACAATGCTACTTAACATTTAATGAAACATAATCACTTAATTTAAAAACCCAAAAGATTAATAAAGTTTATCTATAAATCAGTTAATTATGATCATTAATATAATATAACACAGAATTCTTGCATAATAATATTCAATAATATAGTTTCAACATAAACATATAATTCATATAATAAACTAAATAAACATACATTTAAACATTCATAATGAAAATCTAACAAGCAATTAATTCAAATAAACAATATCCAAAATAACCTAAAAGATTAATAAAGTTACAAGGATAAAGAAACCGAACCAATTGACGAACTAGCTTTTTCTAGGGTTAAAAACCTTCAAACCCTAGCTCCTTAGCCTCCAAATTCGTACCTATAGTCGACCTAAAATCCTAACTTTTGACTTTTTATTCTCAGAATCGTATATGGTTAAGCCTAAACTAAGCCTCTATTTATAGTTTTTCTGGTCGACCTCCCAACCGCCGGTTGGGACTTCCAACCGCCGGTTGGAGTAACTTGAATCCCACTCCAACTCCGCGTTCATCTACCGACTTGAAACCCTAATACCAACCGCCGGCTGGTTAATCCAACCACCGGCCGGTTAATCCAACCGCCGATTGGATTGATTTTCCAGAATCTTCCAAATACGGGCTCGGGCTTCAATGTGGACTTTCTTTCTTCTTAAACGGATTCAACTTGTTTTCTTGGCCCATTTCTTCAATATTATCATCTTAGTCTTCATTTCTTTAATGTTTAAGTCTTTTTTTCTTCAACTGCTTCAATTTCTTCAGTTTTGGTCTTGTTTTCGTTCCTTTTTCTCCAATCTTTAATTAAAATACATTTATGCAAATATTAACAAAATAAGTATCTAAAATCATATAAATGCATTAAAATGTATACAAATACAGGGATAAATAGTATAAAATATAGTATCTATTTGATGCTTATCAACCCTATACAAATCAGTGGTTAGTCTTTCCAAAGTCCTACTGCATGAAAATTGATTATTAAAAAGATTAATCAAATTAGCAAAAGATGTAATAGAGTATGCAGGAACATTAAGCTTCCATTTAAGTGCAGATCCTGTAAGAGTGGATCCGAATCCTTTGCATAGACAAGCTTCCTTTAGATCCGCAGGGATCGGGATAATCTCCATTCTTTCCCTGTACTGCGCTATATGTTCTTTAGGATCCGTGGTTCCGTCATAAAGCTTCATGTTAGGAGTCTGAAATCTCTTCGGGATCTCGGCATCACATATCGGGGGTGAAAATCTCGAGATCCTATGTGCAGATGGCGCAACCTCTAGGATAGGTTGTACTATACCTGGGACACTAGATATCATGTCCTTGAGCTTTTGCAACTCCCTCGCCACAACGGGATTTACCCCAGAATCCTGCAAAACGTTAGAACCAAAAGAATAACCAGAAGGTATGTTACCACCATATGTTGTCCTTGGTAGGGATCCTGAGGCTTGTTCAGGATTTCTGGTAGCATGTGTGGCTCCCAGGATTCCGGCACTCCCTTGCATAGATATGAAATCTCCAGAATAATTTGATGAAGGAGGAGTATTGAAATCCAGGATCCTGCTCCGAATGGGGGGAGTAACTTGAGTGACGGGAACACTTTCTCTAGATCTCATGCCTTCCACATCTCTTCTTAGTGATGCGTTCCTGCGTTCTATACGGCTCATATGTTCCCTTACTTCTGAAAACATAGTCATAATTTCACGGTTAGAGATAATAATAGGGTCACTATCATTCGAACCTGATCCCACATAGGTGGATGTAGTGGTCGTCGTCCTCGAGCTGACAGGCTGAGGCCTTGGTCGTGAAGATGAAACAAGCATGTACGGTGGTATACTAGCAGCAGAAGATGATGGTATAGCAGAAGAGGTGGTTTGGCCTTGCGTCACCATTTTTGACAATTATTATGCAAAAAACGACTCTAATGAAGGTTTAATCAAAGGTTTGATTATGAAAAAGCACCACTTGCCCCACGGTGGGAACCAAATTGTTTTGGTCAAAAAATTACTTGATGCAATTCAATGATCAAATTAGTAAAGTGAGGTAGTGTGCTTAAACTTAATTTCAAGATAATTTAGTAGAAAATTATACTTTGTGATGAAAACTTGTAATTTTGATAATACGTGTTAACTCAAGATTAAATCTTGATTAGTATGTGATCTAGAACTTTGTAAATAATGAATTTGTATGTAATGAATCAAGATTAATGCAGAAAAACAAATGTATTCCGGTATAATTCCGGGATAATGCAATGAATATGATATAGAACGCAAATTTAGAGAAGTAAATAAATGTAAAGTGCAAGAACACGATGATGTACGAGGAAAACCCTTGATCTATAGTAGATCGTCGGCACAAAACCTCAGGAAGGATCAATCGATCCTTGCCTTATGTTTATCTTATTGAATAAAACTAAATTACAAACTAAAGAGCGCAAGAATGATCGTCTAAGTGTGGAAATGGTGGAATGTCATAGTGTAAGTGAGTTATTGAGAGTGTAATTGAGAGTGAGTAATGAAGATAAGTTAACCTAATCGATCATTCCAGCCTTGTATATATACTACAACGCTATAACTAGTATTTCCGAAATATCCGGGATCATCCCCGAGATATGGTGGAGCGCCTCCAACGTTCACTTGACCAAGTAATACGCACGTGTTGACTCCCTTCTTCGTAATTCAAAATAGTCTTCAAGTAATATACGATCCAAGGAAATCGGAACTACTTCCACACGTCTTTATGACCTAGTCAACATGAAAATAAACATGCGGAAATATTAGTAGCAAAGGAATCCCGAGATATATGATATCTGGGATCCTTATAATAAGCATATATTATAAGACAAATAAGATAATATTGAATCCAAGACATCTTATTATCTCAGACTTAGTTATATCCAGGATAACTATAAGTCAGTGATCCTGAAATACAAGACAATGTTCCTATCGGGATCCTATAACATGACAATCTTAACAGTAAAGTCATATTACTATTATTCCAGTTTCAACATAATTTTGAGGATATTATACACATACTTGATGATCCTGCACAGTATAACAAGTCAGGATCATACCTTTCTTTATTTCGATAGTAGACTCAGTATCCTGTGTATAAGTCATATAAGAGAAGTCCAGTATCTTTACACATAACCTGTATAGTAGCTAATCCGGGATCCTGCATGGTTAGTGAAAATTCTACCCACAACAATGAACAGGGTGCGTTTCAAAGTAATGTCTAAGTTTAGTGGAAGCCATTACTAATGCAAGGATAAGTTTTTCAAGATGAGAATACCTGGTTTCAGCATCAAGTAGACTTTTACTTACATAGTATACGGGATGCTGTTGACCTTCATGATCTTTGACAAGTACCGCACTCACTGCACTTCGGGATACTGCCATATATAGGTATAATGGTTCTCCATCTTCTGGTTTCATTAACAGTGGAACCGATGACAAATAATTCTTCAATTCCAAAAATGTTGCTTCTTGTTTATCTCCCCATTCGAATTTCTTGTTCTTCTTCAAGATATCATAAAACTCTTTGCATCGATCTGAGGATCTCGAAATAAATCTATTAAGAGCTGCAATCCTTCCAGTCAATCTTTGAATATCTTTGGTGTTGACCGGGGATTTCAAATCCAGGATAGCCTTAATTTGTTCTGGGCTAGCCTCGATTCCTCTTTTAGTCACCATATAGCCCAAGAATTTTCCTGCCCCCACTCCAAAATGGCATTTGGCAGGATTAAGCTTCATGTTATATTGGGCCAGGATATCGAAAGCAGTTCGAAGATCCTGAAGATGATCCTCAGCTCTCTTGGATTTAACCACCATATCATCAATGTAGACTTCCATGGTCTTACCCAAATGATCTTTGAACATCATATTCAAAAGCCCCTGATATGTTGAACCTGCATTTTTAAGACCAAAAGGCATCGCAATATAACAATATATACCCGTTGGTGTCATGAAGGTTGTATCTTCCTGATCAGATGGCTCCATCTGTATTTGCTAAAATCCTGAAGATGCATCCATAAAGGTCAGGATCTCGTGTCCAGCAGTTGCGTCCACCATTGAGTCTATGTGAGGTAATGGGAAAGGATCCTTCGGACATGCTTTGTTGAGGTCAGTGTAGTCCACACATACTCTCCATTTCCCATTCTTCTTTTGCACCACTACCACGTTTGCCAACCATCTTGGGAATTTAACTTCCCGAATCATACCAGACTTGAGCAACCTTTCTACATCATCTTGTATGATAGCATTTCTTTCTAGTGTGAACTTTCTTCGCTTTTGCTAAATTGTCCTGAAACTTTTGTCAATACCAAGTTTGTGTGTAATAATATCTTTAGATATACCTGTCATATCCTCGCGTTTCCAGGCAAAAGTTGCTTTTCTATCTTTCAGGAACTTCACAAGATCCTGTTCAAGATCCTTAGGGACTGAGGATCCTAAGAATACTTTTTCCTCAGGATCATCGATGTTTAGCGGCACTTCTTTGACATCCTGCTCAATTGCTTCCAAGATGCCCCTTGCTCACGTCTTTAATTGCTATGCTGGCATGGGCTTGGTAGTAGGTTTCATCGATGTTGTATAGCAATCCTTAGCCTCCTGTTGGTCACTGTTAATCCTAACAACTCCCCATGGAGTGGGCAACTTCACGCATTGATGATACGTTGACGGAACTGCCTTCATGTCATGAATCCATGGTCTACCTAGAATAATGTTATAGCAAGATAATGAATCCATAACACAAAACCGTTGCATAGAGTTTACCCCCTCAATATAGATTGGAAGTTTGATTTCTCCCAGAGTATTTTTGGCTTCACCACTGAACCCAACGAGGACAGTTGATTTTGCAATTATCTCTGACTCCGGGATTCCCATCCTCTTGAGTGTCTCTGATCGTGCCCAAATAGTCGGTCGGTTTTTACACCAGTCGTTGGTCCATCCGTCGAGGCGCGGATCAGGAAGTTTTAAATTTATAATAGTCGGAGGAGCCTAAACCTTCCGAATTACTTACTATTACTGGATACGAATACCCGATATTAGTACGTGGTAAGGATGATCCAGGGTCGTTCCTCTCGACGGTAGAATTGAAACAGAGCTAGTTCTGATAAACTAATATTTAAGCTAGGATTTAGATAAGTGGATAGGTGGTTGTTTTTGGGTTTTTATCTATTAAACTATTAAAACTAATGAAACATAAAAGTAAAGGGGAGACTAGCATATATAACACCTAAATGATATCGAAGACGTGGTTCACCATGATTTAGGGTAGTGTATGATTGGGATGATGTTTATTTGGGGACACTTTTAGTTAATAAACAGATGCATTATGGGTGTAAACACTAGGACCCTACTCTTTCTAGTTAAGTACCGGAATTAGTATGTCACGAGACCTAGGCTATCGTGATTCTGATCAGAACAGGCTGCTCAACCCCCCACACTGTCTTTATGGACAAGTGACCCTTGAAGGGTGCAGGAATAAGGTAATAGACTGCCACGCAGGGAATTCTGACCGTTCTTAACACCTAAATGTAAATGCCATTTCCTAAACATGTTCAGATTATTAACTTTCTATTCTAAACTATCAGTTTTATAGAGTCTAGGGGTTTTAAGAATCCTGAACCACTGCTGGGCTTGACTTTCATCTCCAGACTCATTCCTTACGTTTGATTAGTTCAACTACTTCTGTCATGATCTAGCCTCTCCTTTGCAATCAGTCATTCAGCCCTAGGAACACCAGCGGTGTACAATGCATACTCCTTCCACAACGTACTAACCTAGGAACCGTTCACGATGTACTGCACTTAAACAGTTCCACAGATTTATGTAACCAAGGATGTACTTGCGGTGTACTATGATGTTTCCACAGCTTTTCATCCCTATGTACAGATAAGGTGTACAATATCGAAGTGTTTCCATAGCTTCAGTTACAGGGGTAGATAGACGGTGTACTGTAACATTTCCACAGCTATATTGGTTTCTAGGCCATATTCTAGGGTCTCTAGGTAATCCACAGTGTCAGCACAGACGGCTCTTTCCGGGGCATTTGCCCAGTACTACAGCCGGATTACAGTGACATACACGGCTTCTTTACTATAACACAGATAACTTCCTACTGTACCTAGAGTTGATAAGGTTCTAAGCCTAAAGTAGTAGTCACGCGAAGGACTGGAAAGGGTGATCCATAGCTAAGTCTAGATGCATGATAAGTTTAGATATGACAAATATAACAATCCCCAATTATATAGATAACGAATTAATGTAACATCATCTATAACTATCTAAATCATGGCAATCATACTAGCAACTACTCACAAAGCATAGCAGTAATCATTTCTAACATTAATAAACCACATACATCAAACAAGAACAATATGAAAAATTTATATTAGAAAGGATAGATAATACCGATACAAAATGCGAGCAGAATAACACTTGTATTTCTTCATAATATCCGAGCATTACATAAGCTAGCCTCTACGAAATTACTTACATAGCTATTCTAACAGCGGCGGATTCTCCCCCTAATCTTCCAACTAGTTTCTAGAGAGAGAAACTAGAGGGAGAGACTAGAGAGAGAACCTAGAGAGAGAAACTAAACTGACTAACTAAAAGAACGAAAACGTAAAGAAAATGTGAAGTGTAGAAGTGTTGAGGATTGTTGGTGTGTTTGAAATGATGAAATGAGGCTTGTATTCATAGAGATCGCACAGCCATATCCGTAGACCGTATCCAAACCTTCAAAAGCACAACCGTATCGCAAAGGCGAATAAAAATCAGATTTTTATCACCCAAACGCACAATACGGCTGAGCTGGACCGTATACGGCTGAACTGGACCGTATACGACTGAGCATAGGGTGAATCCGGCTGAACTGGGTCGTATACGGCTGAGCATAGGCCGTATACGGTCTGTGTCCAGCCGTATACGGTCTGCTTCAGCCGTATACGGTCTGGTTCAGCCGTATCCTGGCCCTTCGGTTATTCGTTTCTTCGTTCGGTCGTATCTTCTTCGTCGTTTATCCGTTTTGAGCGTTCTTTATATCCACGCGTTCGTATTTTCCTAACGAAGAAAATGACATAAGTTAGAGGTCATAATTCTTTGTGCAGCTCAAAAAGTGCTAAAATACGTGAATGGAATATTCAATGATCGTTTGTGCTATGTTTTGCTCATTTTTAGGTTGTTTTTGTCGATTCTTGAAACATCATCTATATTTTAGTCCTCATGATGAAATGTGATAGTTAAATGCATATTTCAAGTATTTTCATTATTAATTGGGCTAAAATGGTGAGATAATGGCACACAAAAACATGGCTTTTTGCGTGTCATCAGTCTCGAGTTGGATGATGTTTACAGAACTACCGCCATCAATCAGGATCCTGCGTACAAAATGATTCACAATATATAGAGTAATAACCAGACCATCATGGTGAGGATCCTGAACATTCTCCTTGTCATCTTTACTAAAAGTGACCACCTTCTCATCCTTCAGGGTTACTGATCTCATGGGCTTATCCCGCTTTTCTGACTTTGACTCCTTCGCATGTCTTTTTGCTGCTGAATAAGATGTACCACAGATGTTAGAACCACCAGATATAAAGTTAATTACCTTAGCATTAGGGGGTGGTGTTCCTGCTCTCTGCGGGATCCCGTTATGATCCTGAATTTCAGAATCGCGAGATGTATCATGATCCCGAGCTTGATCTTTTCTTCTGTTGAAGAGCTCCGTCAGATGACCTTTTCCGAGCAAATAGCTTATTTCTTTCCTCAAAGCTATGCAGTCTTCAGTTATGTGATCGAAATCCTCATGGAAAGCCCACCATTTTGATCTGTCTTTCCATCCAGTGCTCTTTTCATTCTTCTTTGGCCATGTGAATCCATCTCCAAGGTTTCTCATTGCATAGAGGATTTCTATGGTATCAGCTATAAAACAATAATCAGTCAGTTTTGGACAATCTTCATCATCCTCATCCACAGTGTTGATACTGCGATCCTCATTTCTGGAGTATGGTTGTCTCCTGCTTGGTTTGAATACAGGTATTTCGGCTTTCCTGTTGGGTTTATCATACGTTGAAGAAGTATTTTATTTCTTCTGGATCACTGCATCTTCCTCTAACCGTATGAATCTCAAAGCTCTATTTCTAACTTCGTCCAAGCTTCTACATGGGTTCATCACAAGATCTTCATAGAAAGGTGAATCTCTCTTTATTCCCATTTTGAAAGCTTGAACAACAGTTGCCATATCCAGGTTCGGGATATCTAAGGATTCCCTGCCAAATCTTCCTACAAAATCTCGAAGAGTTTCATTATCCTTCTGGACAACCCTATACAAATCAGTGGTTAGTCTTTCAAAAGTCCTACTGCACGAAAATCGATTATTAAAAAGATTAACCAAATGAGCAAAAGATGTAGTAGAGTATGCAGGAAAATTAAGCAGCCATTTAAGTGCAGATCTTGTAAGAGTGGATCCGAATCCTTTGCATAGACAAGCTTCCTTTAGATCCACAGGAATCGGGATAATCTCCGTTCTTTCCCTGTACTGTGCTATATGTTCTTCAGGATCCGTGGTCCCATCATACAGCTTCATGTTAGGAGTCTGAAATCTCTTCGGGATCTCGGCATCACATATTGGTGGTGCAAATCTCGAGATCCTATATGCAGATGGTGCTACCTCCGGGATAGGCTGCACTATACCTGGGACACTAGATATCATGTCCTTGAGCTTTTGCAACTCCCTCACCACAACGGGGTTTACTTCAGAATCCTATAAAACATTAAAACCAAAAGAATATCCAGAAGGTATGTTACCACCATTCGTCGCCCTTGGTAGGGATCCTGAGGCTTGTTCAGGATCTCTATATGTAGAGACTCTGGTAGCATGTGTGGATCTCGGGATCCCGGCACTCCCTTGCATAGATATGAAATCTACAGAATAATTTGATAAGGGAGGAGTGTTGAAATCCAGGATCCTGCTCCGAATGGGGGTAGTAACTTGAGTGACAGGAACACTTTCTTTAGATCTCATGCCTTCCACATCTCTTCTCAGTGACGCGTTGATGCGTTCTATGCGGCTCATTTGTTCCCTTACTTTTGAAAACATAGTCATAATTTCACGGTTAGAGATAATAATAGGATCACTATCATTCGAACCTGATCCCACGTAGGTGGATGTAGTGGTCGTCGTCCTTGAACTAACAGGTCGAGGCCTTGGCCGCAAGGATGAAATAGGCATGTATGGTGGTATGTTAGCAGCAGAAGATGGTGGTATAGCAGAAGAGGTGGTTTGGTCTTGGGTTACCATTTTTTGATAAATTTTATGCAAAAAACGACTCTAATGAAGGTTTAATCAAAAGTTTGATTATGGAAAAGCACCACTTGCCCCACGGTGGGCGCCAAATTGTTTTGGTCAAAAAATTACTTAAAAAATGAAATTCAATAAACAAATTAGTAAAGTGAGGTAGTGTGCTTAAATTTGATTTCGAGATAATTTAGTAGAAAATTATACTTTGTGATGAAAACTTATGATTTTGCTAATACGGGTTAACTTAAGATTAAATCTTGCTAAATATGTGATCTAGAACTTTGTAAATGATGAATTTATATGCAATAAATCAAAATGAATGCAGAAAAATAAGTGTAATCCGGGATAATTCCGGGATAATGCAGTAAATATGACAAAGAATGCTGATTTAGTAAAGTAAATGAATGAAAAGTGCAAGAACACGATGATGTACGAGGAAAACCCTTGATCTATAGTAGATCGCCGGCACAAAACCTCGGGAAGGATCAATCGATCCTTGCTTTATGTTTATCTTATTAAATGTAAAATGGTTTACAAGCTAAAGAGCACGAGAATGATCGTCTAAGTGTAGAAATGATAAAGTGTGAAGGTGTGAATGAGTTGCAGAGAGTGTTTAAGTGTTAGTAGTGAAGATAAGTTAACCTAATCGATCATTCAAGCCTCGTATATATACTATAGAGCTTAAACTAATTATTCCGAAATATCCGGGATCATCCCCGAGATATGCTGGAGCGTATCAACGTTCATATGACCAAGTAATTCTCCACGTGTTGACTTCTTTCCTCGTAATTCAAATATTCTTCGAGTAATATACGATCCAAAGAAATCGAAACCACCTCCACACGTTTCATACGACCTGGTCAAAATAAATTAAACATGCGGAAATATTAGTAGCAAAAGGATCCCGAGATATATGATATCTGGGATCCTTATAATAAGTATATATTATAAGATAATACTGAATCCAAGACATCTTATTATCTCAGACTTAGTTATATCCAAGATAACTATGATTCAGTGATCCTGAAATATAAGATAATGTCCCTATCGGGATCCTGTAACCTGATAATCTTAACAGTAAAGTTATATTACTATTATCCCTGTTTCAACATAATCTTGAGGATATTATAGACTTACCTGAGGATCCTGCATAATATTACAAGTCAGGATCATACCTTTCCTTATCCCGATTGTAGACTCAGTATCCTATGCACAAGTTATTTAAGAGCAGTCCAGGATCCTTACAAATAATCTGTGTAGTAGCTAATCCGGGATCCTGCATTGTTAGTGAAAATTCTACCCACAACAGCTTCCTAATTAGCCACAGCTCCTAGCCTATTATCTATCTAACGTAGTTGTCCGCAATCAGATAAATAACATGTCACGAGGATAACAGCTAAGGAATGTAAACTACACCGGAAGTTCTCCCAAATGCAGCAACCAATTTAACCAACAACCATCCTCGAGTCCTGTTCCCCAATCTCGGACATTTAAGATATCCAAATCATGGCATGAATTGTTGAATAAACAAAAACCTGAACAGGGGTTTCCCACTAGAACAAGTTGGGATGGTCTGGTCTAACGGCTGATTAAATTGTTCATCATTATTTCATATAAATCAATATAACCATTCTATGCATGTTAAACTGGTGTATGAAGTTAATTCATATTCGAAAACCTAATCATATATCCAACGGCACAAGTGATACTAGCATGCAAAACCCTAAAGTAACAATCAAACAAGAACATGCAGTGGAGAAGCATACAGGGATCAGTTTATACGTGCAGAGTAACTGGCCGGATAAGTGGTCAAGTCACAAATGTTCCAAAAGTTCTCTCTAAAACATTTGTCTCAGGAAATGAATCTAATCTATCTCTAATCCTACGCTCCGTCTCTACCTCCGGTGTGTTTCAACCAGGAGAATACCGACCATGTCGAGTTCAATGATCATCAGACACAGAATAATAAGCGGCGTACCACTAGTTAAGTTTAAGCAGTAAGTTACAAACCACAGCATAAGTTGGATAGATAAACATTGGAGACTCAGTTCATATATACAAATATAGATTAACAGCATACAGACAGAGTAACGGAATGATTAAAGCATAACTACCCTAGCATAACGACTATCATAGCAAACACATATTTGTCTAGCTTAGCATGGCAATAATTCTTGCAAGCATTTTTTATTTAATCATGGCAACAACGTAACATATTTAAAATGACAAGATAGAGATTATAATAGAACCTGACAAAGCGTTATTACAAATCTTGCGTAATCGCAGTCTCAGGGCACCTTCGTTACAACTAAGCTAAAGCTAATCTACTAGCTTAATTAGACTAACCTAATCTAAATTATTCTAGAGAGAGTAGAGAGAGAAAGAAAGAAATGAGAGAAAATGTGAATGTGTTGTCGAGTGTGTTGAAGGAGGTGGTGGTGGTGGGTATTTATAGATTTGGCTTAACCGTATTTCTCAACCGTATTCCCACCTTCAAAATCTCATCCGTGTTCCTTAACCGTACAAAAATCCTCCTTTATACGGGCAAGACATCGAATACGGGACGTCCAGCCATATTTCGGGTGAGAATTGCACGATAAGGGAGAGACCCGACCGTATATGGGAAAGACAGGCCATATACGGCTGATACATGGCCGTATACAGTCATGCCAGGCTATATACGCCCTGTGCTTGGCCGTATACGGCTTGGCTCTCCCGTATTGTTGGTCTTTAGTTGCTTGGATTCTTCGTTCGGGCGTAACTTCTTCGGCGTTTATCCGTTTTGAGCGTTCTTTATATCCACGAGTTCGTAATTTACTAACGAAGAGAATAACATAAGTTTGAGGTCATAATTCCAATCGTAGCTCAAAAAGTGCTAAAACGCATGAACGAGAATGCTTATGATCGTATTCGTTTGATTTATCGTGTTTTTCGACCATTTAAGTTGATTTTTGAAACGTTGTCTATGTTTTAACCCAAGTGATGAGTTTTAATAATAAATCATTCATTTTGGATATATTCATCATGATTTGGGCTAAAAAGGATTTTTCTAAAGAATATATATATTATATCCAAATACCACTTAATTCAAGTAGGAAAACAAAAAGACCCCTTGTAATGACAAATAATTTAGGATTAATATAAACTTCAATCCTTCAAGTTAACCATTGAATAAAAATTTATTCTAATGATTTAATCCTTTGAGTTTGGTTGACTTATTGGTTTAGCCCTTTCAATGGGTTAAACCACTATAAATTTTTGAAAGTTAATGGTAAAATCATGATACAAGATTGTTGGTTATACCTATATGCCCAAGAATAATCATAAAATAATATTGCTAATAACATATGATCCTATAGGGTCACACCAATAACAAGTTGACACTTAAATTGATATTTTATTATATGAATATGATTCATATGAAAATGTCATTACTCTTGTAAATATTATTATAGAGCTAATAATAATAATATAATTCATAATGTATGAACTATTATAAGTATGGTACTTATACATTATTTGATTAGAGAATTATTATAAGTATAATACTTATATAATTTTAATTAAATAATGTTGGATTGTGTAAGTTTTGTTTATTTAATTTTAGGAGTTAAATTAAATAAATAAAAGAACAAGTTTATATATATAAGTGTATATATATAAATGGATGGAGGATAAAAGAATTTGTCATCTAGTCTTTGACATACATTTTCATGACTTGTTGTGTTTGACACACATCTCTTGACTTATAGTGTTTGTCAAAGCTCTCATGACTTGTAGTATTTAACACCAACCTCTTGTATGGTAATGTTTGACACTTACCACTTGATTTGTAGTGTTTTAAAACCACTCCTTTTGTCCCCTTCTTCTTGGCCGGCCAAATATGACACAACAAGGGCTAGAAAACAAGCCTTGTTGTTGGTCCAATGCATGCGCATGCATAAGCCATTTGTCATGAGGCTTTGCATGAGTTTGGGGCTATATAAATAGGAGTTAACTCTCATTTTCCCAACCTTGGAGGCCTTGGCCGATTTTTACACAACACACACACATTTTTTCTAAATGTTAGGTAGAAATGTGGAAGAAATAATGCTCTCTTGAATGTCATTGTTGTTCTTGGTATTTCAAGCTTAAGAGCGTATTTATACAAGAACTAGCTTTCAAAGTGTCATCAAACTTGTTGGTGGAGTAACTCAAGAGGAATTCTTGTATGAATTCTTTCCATCAATCAACCACCATCAACCATCATCGAAGCTCAAAAACTACAAAGGTTGTAATTCTTACTTTCTATGGTTGATAAATTCTTGTATATTCATGTAAAGTGAGCCTTTATAAGTAACTTATCTTGTTCAAGTTTTTCAAAGTAAAGTCTTCCGTTGCTAAACTCTAATAATTGTTTATGAAACTCAAGCTTGAACACATTTGTTTCCATCAAAGATAAACTTAATTGATTAAATAATCAAACTTTTAAGATATATAGTGTAGATTTCCCGCAATGGGTTGAGCTATCAAAATTTTGAAATTTGAAGAATTAGATAATGAGGAAAACACTTAGAAGGTTAAAATGAAAAAAACTAAAACTTGATTGATTAAACTATTATTAACCACTCACGACAATAAACAAAGTTAGAACTATTTATTTGTGTGAAAATGATAGAACATCGTAGGGCAATTAGGTTCCAAGTTGAAATCTCATTGGCAAAGATAATTTGGATCCAAGTTGAAATCTCATTGGCAAAGATATTAACTGCAACAGTAATGAGATGTAGCGGAAAATTGTTGTATACATACAATAACAACAAACAAATCCAAGATCAAAACTGACAACTATATAAACGGTGTAAATAAGTTGCCCACTTTTCAGCCCATGAAGGAATGTTGTTTATTTATACATTGAAAGGAAAACACCCACTTGTCATTCCCAACTCAAAAAAACAGCCTTGTTTAAATTCTTAATTTGGGTTGTGCTATATCTGAACGTTTTGCAGATTAACATCAATAAATCATCATCAGGCTTCTACCATGAAATGATTCAATCTTCGATAAGATAATGATATGGCCTCAGAGCATGAATTAAACTTTACCAATTCAAGATACACCACATAAAAATACTAGTTAGGATCTACCATATAAAAAAAATGACGCACCGAGATACCCAAAGTCATGAAACTTAGTCGAGTTTTTGACGACTGCGTGCATTCTAGCAACAACACATTTACCATTTTGTACATATAAAGAAAGATAACATATTGAAAACACTTGAGTTTGCAAACGTTCAATCCCTGAATTCAACAATTACCAATAACATCTCGTAGAGACTTTTAACGAATTCAATCCTACACAAATTGGAGCCACGCTCGAAGTTCAACAATTGCTCATGCTTCCCAGGATCAATATCATGAGCATTAAGTGTGAACGTCTCCAACACGCAAGAGTTTTTCAGCAAATAACTTATTAACAATAACTCCTCTTGTGTTACAGCTTCTCGATTACGTATAATCATTTCCTTCATCTTAAAACGCAAACAAACCGGTGTCTCCTCCGGTGAGTTCCAACTAATGTTACCACTAGCAAGTGCATGTAGAAGCCCCTAACAATAAACAAACAAATGCTAAAAATTAGCTATGTGTCTATGAAGAATGACACTAACACCCACACCACTTGTAAATGCCAAACCGATATCAACTTTAAATAATAATGCTAATAATTGTCTACCCGTTTGGAATATCATATAATAACTAAATTTGAGTTTCATAAATAATGGAAATATATATCGAAGAGTTAGGATTGTGATCATATGATTATCAGGTATAATAAAAGGAGCTGTAATATATAAAGAGTTGACATGCTTTAGCAGTTTGAAGTTCTACTAATAAGAGATCAGAATATCAGATGTTCAAATGTTTGAAAAAGTATGACTTCTAGAGATTGATACAAACAAGTGTTTTGTTTGCACACGTGCGTTGCGACGGGATCAAAGTTCATTTTTTAATTTTGAGATTCGATTTCATTGGTATGTTTCCTGACAAGCAAGTTTTAACATTTATATCAGTCACTCACCAGTAATAATAAAACAAATATAAATTTGTTAGCTCCAATCTTATATGTCTGTTTACAAATAAAATACAAATAACAATATAGATATAGATAAAATATGATAATAAAAACAAATATAAAACAGAAATATATACAGTAGTAATAAATAATAAAGCTTTGTCTAATAATAATAATAATATTAATAACAATAATAAATCATAATAGGTAATATGAAAGAAAAAAAATACAAATAAACATCACATGTGAGAATCTAACATGAGCCAACGTGAGTATTGAAATAGCAAAACCAATGAGATGCAAAGATACATATGTATTTTTATGTCAAATGTAATATATATTGTTGGGATCTGAGCTTAATTGACAAGTGTTGAAGACTAGCCACTGTTTGTTTTACTGCTAGCCACTGTTAATGTAGAAGCAGTGTCACTGCTAGAAGAATTGGAGAACTGCCAATACAAGTACTAGCCACTGCTAGAACAAGTACTAGCAACTGCTAGCAGAAGTGAAGACTTAGTCACTGCTAGTGTAGTTAAGCAGTGCCACTGTTTATATTAAGTATACTTTTGTAAAGGAAACTTACTACCACTGTTGGTACAAAGTAAGTTATTCCCACTGTTAGTATGTATAGGTCAGTTAGAGATATTTATGGGATAGATTTGAATTCCATAATTATAGGAGATTGTTCAGTAGGACTCTATGTGATATAAATAGAGATCCTAAACCTAGTTTTAGAATATAAGTTTTGCGCAGCTTCAAGGTTTTTGTAACCCTAATACAAATCAGTGTATTCGTCTTATTTCATTAATAAGATTGAAGCTTTTTATTATTCTGTTATTGTTATTTATATTGATCTTCATTGTATTACTAAGTGTTATTCCGCAAACTTCTTAGTAATCATTCAAAACTGCAGTTATCTAATAGTTTATTAGATAGATCTTGGTTTAACAAGTGGTATCAGAGCGGGTTTAGTTTTGAATCCAGGAAGATTTCATTTTTACTGTTTTATCGATCATTTTTATAATCAATAAATCATAGCAATGGCAGAAGGTAGTGAAGGAATCCAGGTCACAAAGATCCCAATGCTTAGACCTGATGAGTTTGATATGTGGAAAAACAGAATCAGACAATATATGCTTCTCACAGATTATCAGATGTGGGAAGTAGTGGTTAATGGTCCTCCAGTGACCCTAAACAGTGATGGTGTTCCTCAGCCAAGATCACCACCAACATCTGAGGCAGAAAGAAAAGTCAGATCTATAGAGTACAAAGCTTTGAGTACTCTATTGTTATCTATTCCCAATGAATATCAAAGGCGTTTTGAAGCATGTCAAGATGCTAAAGTTTTAATGGAAGCAATAGAGAAGAGATTTGGCGGTAATGATAACACCAAAAAGAATAAAAGATCTCTGTTGAAACAACAATATGAGAACTTTAATTCTGCAAAGTCAGAAACTCTGACTCAAACCTTTGATAGGTTTTCAAAGCTTGTGGGAGATCTGGAGAATCATCAAGTAAAAATTGATAAAGATGATTTGAACAGGAAGTTTTTGAGGTCCTTGGGTGATGAATGGACCATGTATACTGTTGGTTTGAGGCAGAGTGCAGATCTGGAAGCAAAGGAATTAGAAGATATCTACAATGATCTGAGGAATTTTGAAGCTAAGGTAGAGATCAAGAAGGTAGGATATGGGAGCAACAACAATAATTCAGCTTTTATGTCAATGGAAGGTTCTGGATCAAAGGCTGCATCAAGTCAGAAAGGGTCATCCTATGGTACTAGAGGAAGTGGATCTAGTACTAATCATTCTAATGATCAAATCTTAGAATCTTTCTTTGCTAGTAATGTGAATTCATCACTTACTAATGAAGATCTAGATCAGTTTGAAGGAGATGATCTAGAAGAGATGGATATCAAACTTCAGATTGCTTTAATCACACAAAGAGCAAAAAGGTTTATGCAAAGAACTGGTAGGAATAACTTTGCACAGAAGAGGAGTGATTCAAGCTGGTTTGATAAAAGCAAAGTTGAATGTTTCAACTGTCACAAGATGGGACATTTTGCTAGGGAGTGCAGAAGTCCTAAGGTTGATCAGAATGATAGAGGAAATGTTCAGAGAAGTGGAGGAAATGTTGGTCAGACTAAGAATGTACCAATTCAAGATACTTCTTCAAATGCACTGGTATCTGTTGATGGATGTGGATGGGATTGGAGTGTTCAGGAAGAGCATGAAGTGAAGAATCAATGCTTCATGGCAACTGCAGAATCTGACAAGCAATCTGAAGTTCCTTATGAGGTACAAATAAAATTGTGCTCAACTGTGTGTAAACAAACTGGTGAAACATTATAGAGATCATAACCAGAAAGTGTGTGATGAGCTAAAACAGTGTGAAATCAAAAGTAGACACACAATCTCTGTAATAGAAAATCTTGAAAAACAGATTCAGGCATTTGAAGATAATGCAACACAATTTAAATATGATATTGAGTATGCTAGGTGGGAGAGAGATACTTTTAAAGATAAAGTAGAATTATTAACTAAGAAACTTGCTGAGGTCACATGTGAAAGAGATAGCATAAGACTTAATGTAAGTAACTTAGAAAATGCATCTAAAAGTGTAACTAAACTTATCAATTCTCAGATTCATGATAAACTCAAGACTGGGTTAGGATACAATAATGTACCTCCTCCTTTTAACAACAACTATTTTCCTTCAAAAACTGAAACTGATTTAAATTTACTTAAAGAAGGATTAAATGATGATGTTAAACAGGTTGACCCAGTTAACAGTTTAAAAGAAGATGTAACCATTGATAAAGTTGAAATTCATGAGTGGACTGAGGAAGATGATGAAGAGTGTGATACATCTGAATGTAATGTTAATGTGTTCAATAAATCTGATAAATCATCTCATGAAAGCAGCAATCGTATTACTGGTCCAGTTAAAGAACTAAAAGGTAATGAACTAGAAGAGGGTAAGAAAATGTTTGAAGAGAAGGAAAAACATCATGAAAAACATGAGAAAATCACACCTAACACACCTAGGAATTTACAAAGGAAGGTTAGTAATGCTGTGAAAACAACTGTTTCTGTGAATCATACAACTGCTGTGAATACATGTGATAAGTGCAAGTGTAAGGATAGCTTTTCTAAATCCTAAAATTTTCAAAAACATATTCCCAGAGGTAACCAAAGGAATTGGAACCAAATGGTGACTCAAAAACTGGGGAATAATGTAACTGTGATTAAAGAAAAGTTATTCCTTATATGTGGCAGAAACAATCATCTTCAACATGAATGTTTTCAGAATCCAAAAACATATCAAAAGAATGTAAAACAGCCATGGACAGCAGCTAATATGGTTAACAAACAAAATTTTAAATCTAAAGTTAATCATACAACTGCTGCTAGAAAGATGAATTATAGGGCAAATCAGGCTATGGCTGCTGCAAAGGTTTCCACTGCAGGAACAAAAGCTAAAGATTTAGCCAACAGTTTAAAGACTAAAACAGTGGAAAAAGGAGTTAAAGCAAACAGTGGTAAACCTTTTAAAACTGTCAACACTGTTAATTCAACAGTTTCCACTGGTAGAGTAAATAACACTGTAAGGAATACTAACAATGTTAATTATTTTACCACTGTTAGACATAATAATAGTTACAACAGGTTTAACACTGTTAGACATAATTTTGGACCTTCAGTTAACACTGTTAGACCAAAACCCACTGTTAAGTCTAAAATTAGTTGGATTTGGACACCTTTTCAATCTAAGGTTCCCAGATGTTCAAAATCTAACAATGCATCAAAATCAATAATCTTCAAGAAAGTTGATTACCTTGATGCATCAGGGAAACCCAAAGCCAAATTGGTTTGGGTTCCCAAGAGAAATTAATTCTCTCTGTGTTTGTTTGTGTGCAGGGCAAGCCAAGAAGTTTATGGCATATCGACAGTGGCTGCTCAAGGCACATGATTGGAGATAAGGAAAAGTTACAGAATTTCAAATCATTTGATGGTGGATATGTAGCTTTTGGAAGCAACCCAAAAGGTGGAAGGATCACAGGCAAAGGAGTTGTTCAAAGTGCAAAGTTAAGCTTTGAAAATGTTTATTATGTGGAACAGTTGAGGTACAATTTGCTAAGTGTGAGTCAAATCACAGATAAAAAGAACCCTGTTCATTTTACAGACACTGAATGTCTTATTCTGTCTAAGGAGTTCAAAATTCCAGAAAATATGATTTTAATGAGAATTCCTAGGCAAGATAATGTCTATAAATGTGACTTAGCAAACATGGCACCTCAACCTGATTTAAACTGCTTGATTTCTAAAGCAAATTTAAATGAGTCTACTTTGTGGCATAGAAGGATGTGTCACATGAATTACAAAACCATTAATAAACTTGTCAAAAACAAGCTTGTTAGGGGTTTACCTGAGAAGATCTATTCATGTGATGATCATTGTGTTTCTTGTCTAAAGGGGAAGCAACACAAAACTTCTTTTAAGTCCAAAGCTGTGAATTCAAACTGTACTCCTCTATACTTATTGCATATGGACTTATTTGGACCAACAAGTATAAGTAGTAGGGGAAAAAGATCTTATTGCCTTGTTATAATTGATGATTATACCAGATTTACATGGGTTTTCTTTCTTAGAACAAAAGATGAGACAGGTGAAATACTTAGATCATTTATAACTAAGATTGAGAACCAATTAGATAAAAAGGTTAAAATCATCAGGAGTGATAATGGAACAGAATTTAAAAATTATGAGATGGATAAAGTCTGTGATGAGAAAGGCATTAAGAGAGAATTTAGTGCTCCTAGGACTCCTCAACAGAATGGAGTAGCTGAAAGAAGGAATAGGACACTAATAGAAGCTGCTAGAACTATGCTAGCTGATGCAAAACTTCCTATGTCCTTTTGGGCAGAAGCAGTTAGCACAGCTTGCTATGTTCAGAATAGGGTAACAGTTGTTAAGCTTTACTTCAAAACTCCATATGAGCTGTTGTTTAAGAACAAACCACTGGTTAGTTTCTTAAAATCCTTTGGATGTTCTTGTACTATTTTGAATAGCAAAGATCACCTAGGAAAGTTTGAAAGCAAAGCAGATGAGGGTGTATTTGTAGGATATTCTATTCAGAGTAAAGCATATAGGGTTTTCAATCAAAGGACCAGAGTCATAGAAGAATCAATGAATGTCACTTTTAATGAGAATATCATTAATCCTGATGGAATAGGTCCTAAGTCTTTGTTTGATATTGATGCTCTTAACACTGCTTTTAGATATACAACTGTCAATTCTAGTACAGGTACATGCACAGGTACCACATCAAGTAAAGCAGATAGAGTTTGTGAGGCTACATCAGATATGTCCTCAGAAAAGAATAAAGAGTCTTTGGAGTACATTATCTTTCCAATCTGGACTCCTGATCCTCCAGAGGTGTTTTCATCTGATCAAACACAGTCATCTCAGACTATTGAGACAGAAGTACCAACTGACATACCATCCAATGATAGTACTGAGCAGGATGGTAATTTTACCAATTTGGAGGAAATCATTCCAGTGACATCCACATCTAACTTTCATGTTCACAAAGATCATCATCTGGAATAGGTGATTGGGAATGTTGATTCTGGTGTACAAACTAGACAGCAAACTAATGTCACTGAAGAAGAAATACATACATCTCTATATGTGTGTTTTCTGTCTCAAGTAGAACCTAAAAAGGCAGTAGAAGCTCTTAAACACCCTAGTTGGATTGAGGCAATGCAGGAGGAGTTGCTACAGTTCAAGATTCGGAATGTGTGGACACTAGTTGATCTACCAAAGGGAAAAAGGGCAATTGGCACCAAATGGATCTTCAAGAACAAGAAGGATGAGAGAGGCATTGTAATCAAGAACAAGGCAAGGATGGTGGCACAGGGGTATACACAGGAAGAAGGTATTGATTATGATGATGTATTTGCTCCTGTTGCAAGGATAGAAGCCATTAGATTGTTCTTAGCATTTGCTTCATATAAAGGATTCACAGTCTATCAGATGGATGTCAACAGTGCTTTTCTGTATGGCACAATTGATGATGAGGTATATGTGTGTCAACCTCCTGGATTTGAAGATCCTAACTATCCAGATAGAGTTTGCAGATTAGATAAGGCATTGTATGGTCTGCATCAAGCACCCAGAGCCTGGTATGAGACTCTATCAGTTTATTTGTTAGAGAATGGGTTTAAGAGGGGCACCATTGATAAGACATTATTCTCCAAAAGGGATAACAATGACCTTTTGTTGGTACAAATTTATGTTGATGACATCATTTTTGGATCTACAAATGATGGTCTGTGCAAAGAATTTGAGAGGTTAATGCATCAAAAGTTCCAGATGAGTTCAATAGGGGAACTCACTTTCTTCTTGGGACTTCAAGTCAAGCAGAATTTAGATGGCATTTTCATTAACCAAAGCAAATATGTCAAAGACATTTTGGACAGATTTGGTTACTCAGAAGCTAAAATAGCTAGCACACCAATGGAGACACACAAAGCCTTACATGCAGATCTTGAGGGGGAGGATGTAGATGTGCATCTATACAGATCTATGATTGGCTCTCTCATGTATCTCACCTCATCTAGACCAGATATCATGTTTGCTGTGTGTGTGTGTGCTAGATATCAAGCCAATCCCAAGCAATCACATTTGTATGCAGTAAAGAGGATCTTCAGATATTTAAAGGGTCAACCACAATTGGGTCTTTGGTATCCTAAGAGTTCTTCCTTTGACCTTATTGCCTATACAGATAGTGATTATGGTGGTGAGAATATGGATAGGAAGTCTACATCCGGGGGTTGTCAATTTCTAGGAGAAAGATTGGTGTCATGGCAATGCAAGAAGCAGACCACTGTATCCACTTCAACTGCAGAAGCAGAATATGTTGCTGCATCTAGTTGCTGTGCACAAGTGCTTTGGATTCAAAATCAAATGCTGGATTATGGTTTGATTTTTTTAAATACTCCTATTTATATTGATAATAACTCTGCAATTAGTATCATTAACAATCCTGTTAAGCATTCTAAGACCAAACATATTGAAATTCGTTATCATTTCATAAGAGACTGCAATGAAAAGAGATTGATTCAACTCTTTAAAATCCATACTGATAATCAATATGCAGATCTTTTCACAAAGGCTTTTGATGTGGGAAGGTTTACATTTTTAGTCACCAGTATTGGCATGATCAATCTAACTTAACTTGTGTTTGGTATTAGAATAGATACTAACAGTGGAACTGTATAAAGAACATGTGT
This sequence comes from Pseudognaphalium luteoalbum, assembly GCA_963422505.1. Classification (NCBI taxonomy): domain Eukaryota; kingdom Viridiplantae; phylum Streptophyta; class Magnoliopsida; order Asterales; family Asteraceae; genus Pseudognaphalium; species Pseudognaphalium luteoalbum. Next base: position 6,412,151 of record OY730196.1, read on the forward strand.
TGTCTGGTCCAAGTATCTACCACTGTTAGAACTTTCTAGCCACTGTTTCTTATACAGTTACCACTGCTTGTAAATATGTATATTACTGCTACTGTTTATTGTTTTCTAGCTAACCACTGCAGGTTCTTAGCTAACCACTGCAGGTTCTTATTACTGCTACTGTTTACTGCTGGAATTGATGTTTCTTTTGTTATTAAAAAAAAAAAATCAATGGTCTGCTTATGAAGCTAAATTCTTGGCACTTCTAGTACTAAGTATTGGTTACCTTGGTCGGTTGCCACTGCTAGTGCTACTAACTGCTGTTAGCTTTGTGTTTGAAAAATTGTCTGCCACTGTTAAGGTATTTTTATACCTTTCCACTGTTAGTTATAACGGGCAGTGCCACTGCTAGTTCATTTTTCTAGGTCATGGTTCTGTTCTTATGACTAACAGTATATAAAGTTAGTATACTTCAATTTTTCATTACGCTTTCTTATTTTCACAACTATCCACTGCAATTACTCTGCAAATCAAACCATCACTTCAATTACGATCAATTCAACAGTCATGGCTTCTTCATCAACAGATCTTACTTTGAGTGTTTACGAAGAACACAATATGATTGCCTTTTTGATGAAACCCTCATCGGCGCAAAACTTCACACAAATTGTGGATTTTCTGCGGTCAAGTTATATCTTTCACGCACTCACTGTATCTCCAAGGGTTTCCAGGGGTCATTTGAATGACTTTTGGAAGAATGCTCAATTGGAAGTAATTGAGGGCAACAGTCGAGTGGTTTCTATGGTTCAAGGAACCAAAGTGGTGATATCTGAGGATTCTCTTCGAGAAGCACTTCTTCTTGATGACGCTTCAGGTATAACTTCTATTGATGATGGAGATTTGTATGATAATCTTAGATTAATGGGATATGAGGGTGATTATACACATTTTACATTTTTTAAATCACTTTTTAGCCCTCAATGGAAATTTTTCATACATACACTTCTCCACTGCCTGTCATCCAAAAGAACTGCTTTTAATGAATTTGGTTCTCAAATAGCCTATGCACTTGTGTGTTTGGCTAAGGGTAAAAAATTTAATTTTTCTAAATATATTCTTGAAGGCATGATAAGAAATATAACAAAAGGGAAAAAGGATATGTTTATAATGTATCCTAGATTTGTGCAACTTGTTTTAAATAAACAAATTTCTAGTTTAGTTGCACAAGAACTTATTATTGGTGTTAATACTCTTTCTGCTAGAACTTTTAGGGAGATGAGTAGGAATACCAATAAGAAGTTTTCTGGGAAGGAAACAACATTATTTTCTACAATGCTTCCTGCTCCTTCCACCACAGATGCAGTTCCACCAACTACATCTGAACCAATTGGTGACAGGCCAGTCGTACCAACTTGGTCTGAACACACTCCAATTGGGGGTACAAAAAGAAAACAAGGGACCAAACAACCTACCCATTTACAGCCAAAGAAAAAGAAAAGAAAACAGGCAAGTGAGGTTCCTGCTGCTCACTTGTCTCAGCCATCTAGTATTCCACAGCAAGTGACCCCACAGGAGATGGGTGGTCATTCTGGAAGGGCTGCCACTACTTCTACTTGTCCACTGACAGAGGAGGGCAGTGGTAACATCAATAAGACCCAACCAGAGGCAACTTCTAATGCTGAACCTAAGGGTAATGAAGCAGGTGAAGGTCCCAGTACCAAGAAAAAGGGAACTTCTGTTGATCATGCTAGGCATGAGGCAGAAGATGCTTGTGTCAATGATTCATCTAGGAGGTCACACTCTAATGATGATGAGACTAGACCTCACATTGAATTGACGAATGTACAATTGACAAAGGCAGTGGATTTATTGTGGGAGAAGTTAGTAAAGGAGAAAAGAGTGAACAAAGCTCAAAATGCTAAAATTGCAGAGCAGGAGGCTAAAATTGTTGAACAAGGGAAAGCAATTGATCATTTAAAGGAACGACTTAGTGTGTTGGAAGCTTTGTTAATGGAGAATATTTTCAATGATGGTTTAAAAGAAAGGTTTGGGGTGTTAGAAGACTTATTAAAAAACACTTTCACCAAGGGGGAGAAGAGTGCAGAGGAGAGGTTTGATGATGAAAGTATGGGTGAAACTGATGCTATGTTTAATGCTACCGTTGAAGTCATGGAAGATGAAGAGCAGACTGAGATTGTTGAAAGTGTTATGCATAAGACAGATGAGGTGGTTGATGGTGAGACAGAGGTGATTGTTGAAATAGATGATGGTGAAGAGGTGGTACAACCAATGGAAGGTGATGGTGATGATGTAGAGGTTGAGGGGGAGTCTAAGACCAAATCAGATTATAAACGTACATATGGTAGGAAGAAATCCATTCCAGTGTTCAGCATAAAAGCTAAAAGGATGGCAGAGATAAGAAAGTCAAAGTCAAGTAGTCCCACTGTTAAAGTGGCTACCACTGCTACAACTGCTACCACTGCTGCTATCACTGCTACCACTACTACTGCTAAATCAAAATCAACCACTGCTAGAACTCCAGAAGTACCATTTGTTATCAAATAATCTAGAGTGGATAAACCTGAGTCTAATCTTCCAAAGATTGATCCAAAAGACAAAGGTAAGGGTAAATTGGTGGAAAAGCCAAAGGTGAAGAAGGTGCAACAAAATGTTGAGCATGACTTGGAGTATGCTATGAGGTTGCAGGCTGAGTTGGATGAACAGGAAAAAATTGCAGCTGAACAGAGAGCTGCTGAGTCTGAAAAATCTGTGCCAGAAAAGATCAAAGAATCTGAGGTTGATGAAGTGGATGTGCTGCTTGAGAATGGGCAAATAGTTAAAATGACTAATGAAGCCAGCAGAGTATATGCAGAGATGAAAGCAAAAGGGTTAAATGATGATACTGTATATCATGCTTTTGAAGCAAAGAAAAAGGGTGATCCTTTGCAGATGGCTTTAAATAAGAAAATTGAAAGGGAGAAGAAGGAGAAGAAGAAAAAAGAAGCTGCTAAGAGGAAAGCAAAGAAACCAACAAAGTCTGAATTGAAAAATGATTTGGTTTGTAAGCTTAGAGGAGGTAGGATTCCTACAATGAGACTGAGGAGGATGTCACTGGAACAATTGCAAAATATGTTTCATAATAATCCTCATGTCAATCCTGAAGCAAGGGAGAGGTTAGAAAAGAAGAGGAAGGATGATGCAGAGATACAGAGGAGATTGCAGGAAAGATATGATCAGATTGATGAAGAGTTGGAAAAAGAAAAGGAACTGAAATACAAAATTGAAGGTGTTAGGAGGTCATTTGCTAAATTTCAGGAGATGGATGATGCTATTTGTGATTTGGATAGGGATGAGGAGATATTGGATCCGATGATTGTGGTAAAGCCTGATAGATCAGAAAACATCAACTTAAATGATGAAGAATTTTCAGAAATCATCAAATGGGAAGCAGTGTTGATAGCAACCAAAGAAATGGCTTATGAAATCAGAATTGAAAGGAAAAATGGTGTTGTTAGTTTTCATAAGTCAATGCAAGATATTCTGAAGAGAGTTAACAGATTTGATGTGTATGATATGTACAAGATTGGGTTAGAGAAGGATTTGAAGAATATTAAATCAAGTATTGAAAGGCATGTGTGGGAATGTATTCAAATGATGTTTGAACCTGAGCTATATGGAGATTTGTTCTTATGCACTGAAACAATAAGTATTTGGAGACATTTTGTAAGGGCAGGAGTACAGGTGATTGTTCTCAGAAATGGAAAATTTGTTTATATGTTGGATGAGGGAGATTATTTCCTGAGTATAGCTCTGTTGAAGCAACTTATTGAAAGAAAATTATTTGTTGCTGTCAAGTCTAACAAAAGTAAAGATATTGTATACTGGGTGATGAATCAGTACAACAAGAGAGATCAATTGAGTAAGAAAAGATAGAAATCTCTTATGAAAGATTGAAGCTGAATAAAGAAACTTAAATCAATGCAAGATTGATTAAGTTTAGGGGGAGATTGTTGGGATCTGAGCTTAATTGACAAGTGTTGAAGACTAGCCACTGTTTGTTTTACTGCTAGCCACTGTTAATGTAGAAGCAGTGTCACTGCTAGAAGAATTGGAGAACTGCCAATACAAGTATTAGCCACTGCTAGAACAAGTACTAGCCACTGCTAGAACAAGTACTAGCCACTGCTAGCAGAAGTGAAGACTTAGTCACTGCTAGTGTAGTTAAGCAGTGCCACTGTTTATATTAAGTATACTTTTGTAAAGGAAACTTACTACCACTGTTGGTACAAAGTAAGTTATTCCCACTGTTAGTATGTATAGGTCAGTTAGAGATATTTATGGGATAGATTTAAATTCCATAATTATAGGAGATTGTTCAGTAGGACTCTATGTGATATAAATAGAGATCCTAAACCTAGTTTTAGAATATAAGTTTTGCGCAGCTTCAAGGTTTTTGTAACCCTAATACAAATCAGTGTATTCGTCTTATTTCATTAATAAGATTGAAGCTTTTTATTATTCTGTTATTGTTATTTATATTGATCTTCATTGTATTACTAAGTGTTATTCCGCAAACTTCTTAGTAATCATTCAAAACTGCAGTTATCTAATAGTTTATTAGATAGAACTTGGTTTAACATATATATATATATATATATATTTTAAAGAATGTCTAATAAAAGAAACAGAACACGTGGAAAATATTGAATATTCAGTGCTAGTGCTAGTTTAAGAAGAATTGAACAGAGGAGCTGTAGGTAATAAAAAGAAGCTAATAACCATTAGGCTACGAGGCTAATTAATGAATTTTCACTAATTAAATTATATGGCATATTACATGAGTTAAGCAAATCTATTATTCATAATAGGCATTCAATTGATATTAGCTAAGTACTAATGACCACGCTTGCAACGACAAAAAATTACAAAATATATCATACTTGATATATTTTTATTGACAATTATTATAGAAATCATATGGCAATAGTAATGCAATATATATGTTACAAATAATGTGTAGGGGTTTAAATGTTGTTAAAAAGGTAAAGTAAATGAAGTTATATTAACATTAAATCTAAAATTAGATAAATGTTAAATAACCATCATTTTAGAAATAAAGGGTAAAAGAATTTAAGAACACTAATTAAGTATTATAAATAAATTTATCCACTAAACATATAAAGCTCAAATTGTATAAATATATGTTTATGTATGTATAATATATGTGCACCAATTATTTTAAGAATGAGAAGGAGAATATAAAAAATGTTGCATGGACTCGAACCTGCATCCTATAATTCATGAGACAAATTGTTTAACCATTTCATGCACCCACTAAATATACCTTAATATTGCACAATTAATTTTATATATTGACATGTAAATCGGAAAAGACAATAACCACAAAAGCCCAGGAATCGAACCTGAACCTCTTGCAACACGGATATTAAAAATAGTAGGTGGAGACCACCAAACTACAACTCCACATCTTGATATATTTTGCATGTTAAATATATATATAATAAAGTAACATAATTCATATAAAACAAAAAGTTACTATTCATAAAGGTACTCAATTGATAGTAGTAGGGAATAGGGAATGTTAATATAAAAAAAGAAGCGATATTTTATTAATTATGTCTGAAATGGGTAAAAAAGGTACTTTCACTACATAACTAGTTACAATGGTCTGAAATCAATTATCAAAGAAAGAACTGTTTAGTTCACCCTCAAAATCTCATACAAACTAAATCAAATTATATTTATGCAAACACTAAAACACGGTTTCCATAAGAAGGTAGAAAGTTTCAAGATTTTCTAGTTAACTTTTTTGCGAAACAAAAGTTACATTCAAAAAAGTAATATGCTTGAGAGTCGAGACTAGGCATGTCACCGTGTTGTTTAAGAAAGAGAGGAGCAAAGATTGTGATCATATGATAATCAGGCAGTAAAAAAATGACTTTAATCTATAATGAGTTGACATGATATAGCTGTTTAAAGTTGTACTAATGAGATATTATATGTTCTAATGTTTGATAGATATGATTCTTTGAAGAATTCATATGTATTCGACCAAATCATGATACATAAAAGAGAAGGACACATTTTATTGATTGGGAATCTGTAATTGGAATGGAAATGGGTAAAAAGGGTACTTTCTCTCCATAACTAGTTACAATGTCTGAAGTTAATCATCGGAGAAGTGTTTACTTTTTACTTGACCCTCAAAAGCTCATACAATCTAAGTCAAATTAATGAATTATATCCAAACACTAAAGCACACTTGCAATAATAAGGTATAAATTTCAAGGTATATAAGTTAACTTCTAGTTGACCCACAATAATAAGATATCAAGTTTCAAGACACACATCCAAACACCTCCCAAAATTCAACTGAAGCAAAAGGTCAGAAAGTTGACATTGAAAATCATTATGTTTCTAGTTAACTATAGGAATGGAAATAAACTTACTTCCCAAAAGGAAATATGCTCGAGATTAGGCATGTTGTTTAAGAAAGAGAGGAGCAGCAAATCCCAATGCATACCCCCGCTGATATCAATTTCAAGTTTAACCAAGTTAGGGAACCTGCAATTGTCGCCTATACCAAAAAATTTGATAGCAGCCTACATGAAGCAAACACTATAAATCATCACAAGGAGCTTTAATTGTTGTGAGTGTTACGATATTCTGCATAAAGAGCACAAGTTAGATGCATTATCTATGTTAGTGTACTATTGAATATATTGAACATGTCTGAGTAACAATTAGGATAATCAGGATAAATATCCTAAATGAATTAAATTTACAAAGAAGGAAAGATACATGTATAGTTGGGTAAGTCAATGTCAACGTTTTGATAGACGAAAGGCACATCAAGATATTATCAACAGCTCCAGTAGTGTCCATGTAAGCTTCAACAAGTGACGGCATCTCCATAAAAGCATAAACTTGAGACATTCTATCTTCAACTTTAAGATACTCCAAGTTAGGAACTTGAATCACAGTTGCACAAGCCGGTCTCCAAGTATATACACCTACCAAACTATCGTCCGTTAACAACAACCATAATCTCTTCAAGGAATTCGAAAAGACCGGAACCATCTGCAAGCCGTCACAATATGCATTTCTCTCCACAAACAATTCTTCTAAATAAGGACTCCCAGATATCAAATTTGCAAGTGAATTCTCACCAGAATAAACAACAGATACCAAATCAAGTTTCTTCAAACACGGAAAAAGCATCTGATCTTTAGGAACATCTAACAAGAACTCGCCTTGTAAAGTTAAGGCAACGAGGGTATTAAAAGTCTTAAAGAAATCCCAACAAAACCTAACCCTGTTTCCGTCAGCTGAAAAATCAAGGTCAAGTTGTTGAACTTTAGACTGAACAACAATACAAAGCGATTCGTAAACACGGTCATAATCGCATAGTTTAGAACAGGTAAGAGAGAACCTTTGGATGGGGATACCGTCACGAAGAGCTAGGGTTTGATCAATGAAATCATGGAACTTGTTACACTCTTCGATTGACTGAAACAAAGAAGACAGATCGAAATGAAGATTTGGTAGAAGGCCAGGGAGGTGTTTCCACCTTTTTGATAAAACGCGAGTTCGATTAGCATCAGATTCATGCAATAGAGATAGGATTTGTAGAAGCAATGCCTTGGGTAATTTGCTGATGAGATCTTGTTGTTCGATTTCATCATCATCGGTGATAATAGGAGATGATTTGTTACGTTCTTTTGTCATTGTTTTCTTTTCTGTGGATTATTGAGAGAACTAGGTTTTGGTTGCAACGTTAATTTGTAGGGTTTTCTTACAATTGGGGTTTTAACGGATTTTGATCATTTTTCTCTTCTTTTTTCCTTTTTTCATTTTAATTCGATAAAAAGGATTATTTACACTTGAAACCCTAACAAATCCAATTAATCAATTACAATCTCTCTATATTCTCTCTTAGAGAAGAGTTCAAATGAGTCCATCCATTTCTTGTGAGAATGGGGAAACAAATTTGGGCCATTAGATCTAGAAGATCAAGGGCTTATATTAATTCCCCATTAATTAATTAAAAAAATCAGAAAAAATATTATTTTGGGCGGAGGGGCAAAATGGTCATTTCACCAATCAATCAATTAATTTTTTTTCTCACTTTGTTTCAAACTCTATAGACTTCTCGTTCATAAACTCAACGATACCTCTATGCTTTTCTTATGCGATTCTCATCTACGAAACCCTAAAATCCACAAAAACGTTCATCAAATCATCGAATCGTTGTTGTTTCTTGCTAAAATCATCGTCTCCTTCAGCTACATTCTTCGCTTCATCTTTCTATCGGTTTAGTTTTAACTGAAATCCGTTTTTGTGAAACCCTAATTCATTAAACAGAGGTTAAAATTATCATCGCATCTTATATAATTCATACAATGGATCTTCTTGATGATATTCCTCCAAATCCAGTATCATTAGAGCCGATTCATGCTATGCCAATTAGTTCAGCTCCATTACGTAAATTTTTTCGATGTTTTATGTGTAGCTTTTAGTTTTAAATACGTTACACGTTATTATTCGCCTATTATTTTTGTTTTGATATTGTATTGTTGTATATTTTTTGTGTTTTTGTTTGATTCTACGGTTTTGTACCACATGTGTTGCTGTTTGATTCTAGGGTTTTTGTAACACATGTGTTGCTTGTTATTATTGTATGTTGTTGTGGATAGCTATAGTATAGTGTCTGTGTGTTTAGATGTTGATGTGGTAGTCTAGTTACACAAGTGTTATTATTGTAGTTTATTTTTTTGATGTGGTTATCAACTAATTGGCATATCACATGTGTATATGGATTGTGTATATGTGATGTTTAGGTGCTATTTATACTTGTGTTGATATATATTTCATTGATTTTTCTGTTTTTGATTGTGCTTTTTTTTAAGAGTTTTTGTGTGTCCGTTCGTTTGTGTTTTATTAGATGTTGAAGACTCCATCATTTCGGAAACTGATGAGAATGTAGTTACTTCACTAGAAGGTTATTTTTTCTGTTTTGTTACTATGTTATCATATGTGTTGTTCACTATTACATGATGTGGTCATCTATTTGGTTTGAAGTTTTATGTGTGTTGTCTTTATTTTTTCAGTTTTGAAGTCATTACCCTTTTTGGATGAAAATCCTTTAAAGGTTTATAATAGAAAAAAGACCAAAAAGCAAAACAATAGTCATGTTGATGATGAAGGTAAATGTCTCTTCAATTAACATAATGTTTTTGATACTTTGTTTGATTATTATTGTCTTTTTTTTACTTGTAATATTTGAGATGTGATTTAACCACTAGTATCACACATAAGCATCGTCAAGCACATCAAAAACTTGCCCGATATGTGGCTTTACATCTTCTACCACTTCTGGTATCCATAGGGTAGTCCCACCCGGTGTTTCAATCTCATTTGAAACAACCAGCAAGGTTTTTGGTGTACCGATTGATTCTGTAAAAGATTTCAGATAAATGTAAGATTATGTTACAAGCAGTAACACATGTGGTATTGAATAGTAACACATGTGTTCGTTGACAGTAACACATGTGTTAGTTAACAGTAACACATGCGGTAATCCACTACTTGCACATGTGGTAATCAACTACTAATACATGTGTAACCAATTACTAACACATGTGTTAGTAACATATGTGGTAGTACGATACGTCTACCTCTTCCCTCCAATAGTGGTGTGCATGTTGATGCGAGAGTGATACGATTCGTCATGGCTGATGGAAGTTTGGGATTGGTAGGAAAGAGAGTTTTGGAAAGGAAAGGGTACTGAAAATGAAAGACCGGAAAAGGAACTTTCGGATGATATTGATCTTTCGAAAGGATCGCTAAATAACTAAGATCACTAAAATCCTAAATCGGTCGTTGTAGTCCCCAGCAGCGGTGCCAAAAACCTGATGGCGCCCGAACGCTAGGTTAGGAATTGCATCCTGTCATTGCGGATCTTCCATTGGGCACGACAATCAATGGGTGTTTTAAAATTTATGTTTACGGGGCCTAAGTATACTAAAGCTATAGGTGAGTACAGCGATAGGTATGACCTAGGGTCGTTCTTTAAACTACAACGCACATGGGATCTAGGTTTTCAATTATCTTTTGTAATTTAGCTAGTTTATCAAGAGTTTGATAGGGGTTTTTGTTTTGTTTTCTAATTAACTAATTAAAACTAACGTAAAGTAAATGAGGTGAGGTGGCTACGAGAACTACAGATTAAACGTGTGTGTTTACTATGACATTCGTATATGCTATTTACAGGTAGTTATTTTAGTTAAAGTATTAGTTATGATGATGGGTTCAGGATTTAACAGACGAACTTGGAATATTCACTATAACAAAGTAATCTACCTACAACCTTTCCATGGCTTCCACGTATTTGTACTACACTAAGAGTGTTTCCAACGCTATACCAGGTACTGGGCTAATTTACGGTATTTCCGTTGCTACATTAAAGATTCCTTGTTATCTCTCCTGGACTGGGTGTATGCTTCCTAATGAGCCACAGCTCCTAGCCTATTATCTATCTAACGTAGTTGTCCGCAATCAGATAAATAACATGTCACGAGGATAACAGCTAAGGAATGTAAACTACACCGGAAGTTCTCCCAAATGCAGCAACCAATTTAACCAACAACCATCCTAGAGTCCTGTTCCCAATCTCGGACATTTAAGATATCCAAATCATGGCATGAATTGTTGAATAAACAAAAACCTGAACAGGGGTTTCCCACTGGAACAAGTTGGGATGGTCTGGTCTAACGGCTGATTAAATTGTTCATCATTATTTCATATAAATCAATATAACCATTCTACGCATGTTAAACTGGTGTATGAAGTTAATTCATATTCGAAAACCTAATCATATATCCAACGGCACAAGTGATACTAGCATGCAAAACCCTAAAGTAACAATCAAACAAGAACATGCAGTGGAGCAGCATACAGGGATCAGTTTATACGTGCAGAGTAACTGGCCAGATAAGTGGTCAAGTCACAAATGTTCCAAAAGTTCTCTCTAAAACATTTGTCACAGGAAATGAATCTAATCTATCTCTAATCCTACGCTCCGTGTCTACCTCCGGTGTGTTTCAATCAGGAGAATACCGACCATGTCGAGTTCAATGATCATCAGACACAGAATAATAAGCGGCGTACCACTAGTTAAGTTCAAGCAGTAAGTTACAAACCACGGCATAAGTTGGATAGATAAACATTGGAGACTCAGTTCATATATACAAATATAGATTAACAGCATACAGACAGAGTAACGGCATGATTAAAGCATAACTACCCTAGCATAATGACTATCATAGCAAACACATATTTGTCTAGCTTAGCATGGCAATAATTCTTGCAAGCATTTTTTATTTAATCATGGCAACAACGCAACATATTTAAAATGACAAGATAGAGATTATAATAGAACCTGACAAAGCGTTATTACAAATCTTGCGTAATCGCAGTCTCAGGGCACCTCCATTACAACTAAGCTAAAGCTAATCTACTAGCTTAATTAGACTAACCTAATCTAAATTATTCTAGAGAGAGTAGAGAGAGAAAGAAAGAAATGAGAGAAAATGTGAATGTGTTGTCGAGTGTGTTGAAGGAGGTGGTGGTGTTGGGTATTTATAGATTTGGCTTAACCGTATTCCTCAACCGTATTCCCACCTTCAAAATCTCATCCGTGTTCCTTAACCGTACAAAAATCCTCCTTTATACGGGCAAGACATCGAATACGGGACGTCCAGCCATATTTCGGGTGAGAATTGCACGATAAGGGAGAGACCCAAACATATATGGGAAAGACAGGCCATATACGGCTGATACATGGCCGTATACAGTCATGCCAGGCTATATACGCCCTGTGCTTGGCCGTATACGGCTTGGCTCTCCCGTATTGTTGGTCTTTAGTTGTTTGGATTCTTCGTTCGGGCGTAACTTCTTCGGCGTTTATCCGTTTTGAGCGTTCTTTATATCCACGCGTTCGTAATTTACTAACGAAGAGAATAACATAAGTTTGAGGTCATAATTCCAATCGTAGCTCAAAAAGTGCTAAAACGCATGAACGAGAATGCTTATGATCGTATTCGTTTGATTTATCGTGTTTTTCGACCATTTAAGTTGATTTTTGAAACGTTGTTTATGTTTTAACCCAAGTGATGAGTTTTAATAATAAATCATTCATTTTGGATATATTCATCATGATTTGAGCTAAAAAGGATTTTTCTAAAGAATATATATATCCAGACAGACTATATATCCAAATACCACTTAATTCAAGTAGGAAAACAAAAAGACCCCTTGTAATGACAAATAATTTAGGATTAATATAAAATTCAATCCTTCAAGTTAACCATTGAATAAAAATTTATTCTAATGATTTAATCCTTTGAGTTTGGTTGACTTATTGGTTTAGCCCTTTCAATGGGTTAAACCACTATAAATTTTTGAAAGTTAATGGTAAAATCATGATACAAGATTGTTGGTTATACCTATATGCCCAAGAATAATCATAAAATAATATTGCTAATAACATATGATCCTATAGGGTCACACCAATAACAAGTTGATACTTAAATTGATATTTTATTATATGAATATGATTCATATTAAAATGTCATTACTCTTGTAAATATTATTATAGAGCTAATAATAATAATATAATTCATAATGTATGAACTATTATAAGTATGGTACTTATACATTATTTGATTAGAGAATTATTATAAGTATAATACTTATATAATTTTAATTAAATAATGTTGGATTGTGTAAGTTTTGTTTATTTAATTTAAGGAGTTAAATTAAATAAATAAAATAACAAGTTTATATATATAAGTGTATATATATAAATGGATGGAGGATAAAAGAATTTGCCATCTAGTCTTTGACATACATTTTCATGACTTGTTGTGTTTGACACACATCTCTTGACTTATAGTGTTTGTCAAAGCTCTCATGACTTGTAGTATTTAACACCAACGTCTTGTATGGTAATGTTTGACACTTACCACTTGATTTGTAGTGTTTTAAAACCACTCCTTTTGTCCCCTTCTTCTTGGCCGGCCAAATATGACACAACAAGGGCTAGAAAACAAGCCTTGTTGTTGGTCCAATGCATGCGCATGCATAAGCCATTTGTCATGAGGCTTTGCATGAGTTTGGGGCTATATAAATAGGATTTAACTCTCATTTTCCCAACCTTGGAGGCCTTGGCCGATTTTTACATAACACACACACATTCTTTCTAAATGTTAGGTAGAAATGTGGAAGAAATAATGCTCTCTTGAATGTCATTGTTGTTCTTGGTATTTCAAGCTTAAGAGCGTATTTATACAAGAACTAGCTTTCAAAGTGTCATCAAACTTGTTGGTGGAGTAACTCAAGAGGAATTCTTGTATGAATTCTTGCCATCAATCAACCACCATCAACCATCATTGAAGCTCAAAAACTACAAAGGTTGTAATTCTTACTTTCTATGGTTGATAAATTCTTGTATATTCATGTAAAGTGAGCCTTTATAAGTAACTTATCTTGTTCAAGTTTTTCAAAGTAAAGTCTTCCGTTGCTAAACTCTAATAATTGTTTATGAAACTCAAGCTCGAACACATTTGTTTCCATCAAAGATAAACTTAATTGATTAAATAATCAAACTTTTAAGATATATAGAGTAGATTTCCCGCAATGGGTTGAGCTATCAAAATTTTGAAATTTGAAGAATTAGATAATGAGGAAAACACTTAGAAGGTTAAAACGAAAAAAACTAAAACTTGATTGATTAAACTATTATTAACCACTCACGACAATAAACAAAGTTAGAACTATTTATTTGTGTGAAAATGATAGAACATCGTAGGGCAATTAGGTTCCAAGTTGAAATCTCATTGGCAAAGATAATTTGGTTCCAAGTTGAAATCTCATTGGCAAAGATATTAACTGCAACAGTAACGAGATGTAGCGGAAAATGGTTGTATACATACAATAACAACAAACAAATCCAAGATCAAAACTGTGAACTATATAAACGGTGTTAATAAGTTGCCCACTTTTCAGCCCATGAAGGAATGTTGTTTATTTATACATTGAAAGGAAAACACCCACTTGTCATTCCCAACTCAAAAAAACAGCCTTGTTTAAATTCTTAATTTGGGTTGTGCTATATCTGAGCGTTTTGCAGATTAACATCAATAAATCATCATCAGGCTTCTACCATGAAATGATTCAATCTTCGATAAGATAATGATATGGCCTCAGAGCATGAATTAAACTTTACCAATTCAAGATACACCACATAAAAATACTAGTTAGGATCTACCATATAAAAAAATGACGCACCAAGATTCCCAAAGTCATGAAACTTAGTCGAGTTTTTGACGACTGCGTGCATTCTAGCAACAACACATTTACCATTTTGTACATATAAAGAAAGACAACATATTGAAAACACTTGAGTTTGCAAACGTTCAAAACAATCCCTGAATTCAACAATTACCACTAACATCTCGTAGAGACTTTTAACGAATTCAATCCTACACAAATTGGAGCCACGCTCGAAGTTCAACAATTGATCACGCTTCCCAGGATCAATATCATGAGCATTAAGTGTGAACGTCTCCAACACGCAAGAGTTTTTCAGCAAATAACTTATTAACAATAACTCCTCTTGTGTTACAGCTTCTCGATTACGTATAATCATTTCCTTCATCTTAAAACGCAAACAAACCAGTGTCTCCTCCGGTGAGTTCCAACTAATGTTACCACTAGCAGGTGCATGTAGAAGCCCCTAACAATAAACAAACTAATGCTAAAAATTAGCTATGTGTCTATGAAGAATGACACTAACACCCACACCACTTGTAAATGCCAAACCGATATCAACTTTAAATAATAATGCTAATAATTGTCTACCCGTTTGGAATATCATATAATAACTAAATTTGAGTTTCATAAATAATGGAAATATATATCGAAGAGTTAGGATTGTGATCATATGATTATCAGGTATAATAAAAGGAGCTGTAATATATAAAGAGTTGACATGCTTTAGCAGTTTGAAGTTCTACTAATAAGAGATCAGAATATCAGATGTTCAAATGTTTGAAAAAGTATGACTTCTAGAGATTGATACAAACAAGTGTTTTGTTTGCACACGTGCGTTGCGACGGGATCGAAGTTCATTTTTTAATTTTGAGATTCGATTTCATTGGTATGTTTCCTGACAAGCAAGTTTTAACATTTATATCAGTCACTCACCAGTAATAATAAAACAAATATAAATTTGTTAGCTCCAATCTTATATGTCTGTTTACAAATAAAATACAAATAACAATATAGATATAGATAAAATATGATAATAAAAACAAATATAAAACAGAAATATATACAGTAGTAATAAATAATAAAGCTTTGTCTAATAATAATAATAATATTAATAACAATAATAAATCATAATAGGTAATATGAAAGAAAAAAAATACAAATAAACATCACATGTGAGAATCTAACATGAGCCAACGTGAGTATTGAAATAGCAAAACCAATGAGATGCGAAGATACATATGTATTTTTATGTCAAATATAATATATATATATATATATATATATATATATATTTTTTAAAGAATGTCTAACAAAAGAAACAGAACACGTGGAAAATATTGAATATTCAGTGCTAGTTTAAGAAGAATTGAACAGAGGAGCTGTAGGTAATAAAAAGAAGCTAATAACCATTAGGCTACAAGGCTAATTAATGAATTTGCACTAATTAAATTATATGGCATATTACATGAGTTAAGCAAATCTATTATTCATAATAGTCACTCAATTGATATTAGCTAAGTACTAATGACCACGCTTGCAACGGCAAAAAATTACTAAATATATCATACTTGATATATTTTTATTGACAATTATTATTAGAAATCATATGGCAATAGTAGTGCAATATATCTGTTACAAATAATGTGCAAGGGTTTAAATGTTGTTAAAAAGGTAAAGTAAATGAAGTTATATTAACATTAAATCTAAAATTGGATAAATGTTAAATAACCATCATTTTAGAAATAAAGAGTAAAAGAATTTAAGAACACTAATTAAGTATTATAAATAAATTTATCCACTAAACATATAAAGCTCAAATTGTATAAATATATGTATATGTATGTATAATATATGTGCACCAATTATTTTAAGAATGAGAAGGAGAATATAAAAAATGTTGCATGGACTCGAGCCTGCATCCTATAATTCATGAGACAAATTGTTTAACCATTTCATGCACCCACTAAATATACCTTAATATTGCACAATTAATTTTATATATTGACATGTAAATCGGAAAAGACAATAACCACAAAAGCCCAGGAATCGAACCTGAACCTCTTGCAACACGGATATTAAAAATAGTAGGTGGAGACCACCAAACTACAACTCCACATCTTGATATATTTTGCATGTTAAATATATATATAATAAAGTAACATAATTCATATAAAACAAAAAGTTACTATTCATAAAGGTACTCAATTGATAGTAGTAGGGAATAGGGAATGTTAATATAAAAAAAGAAGCGATATTTTATTAATTATGTCTGAAATGGGTAAAAAAGGTACTTTCACTACATAACTAGTTACAATGGTCTGAAATCAATTATCAAAGAAAGAACTGTTTAGTTCACCCTCAAAATCTCATACAAACTAAATCAAATTATATTTATGCAAACACTAAAACATGGTTTCCATAAGAAGGTAGAAAGTTTCAAGATTTTCTAGTTAACTTTTTTGCGAAACAAAAGTTACATTCAAAAAAGTAATATGCTTGAGAGTCGAGACTAGGCATGTCACCGTGTTGTTTAAGAAAGAGAGGAGCAAAGATTGTGATCATATGATAATCAGGCAGTAAAAAAATGACTTTAATCTATAATGAGTTGACATGATATAGCTGTTTAAAGTTGTACTAATGAGATATTATATGTTCTAATGTTTGATAGATATGATTCTTTGAAGAATTCATATGTATTCGACCAAATCATGATACATAAAAGAGAAGGACACATTTTATTGATTGGGAATCTGTAATTGGAATGGAAATGGGTAAAAAGGGTACTTTCTCTCCATAACTAGTTACAATGGTCTGAAGTTAATCATCGGAGAAGTGTTTACTTTTTACTTGACCCTCAAAAGCTCATACTGAAAGTGCCTTACGCTTGGATCTAGATGACAATTGACTTACAATTGAAAGGCGGAATCAATCAATTGCATATATTACCAATGAACACAAACCGAAACGAATGTAATTAGCAATGTAAACGAAGATATCAGCTTGTATTATGAATTGGGAACGATTACAAAGTTGCTTAGTCGACAAATGGTGCTAGGGTTTCGTCAACCCTAGCCGAAAACCCGTAGGTTTCTATTTATACTAAAAAGTCAGCCGACATGCGTCACTTATGGAAGTGTCGCATGTGGCCGCCTTCATGCGTCACTTACCTAAGTGTCGCTATGCGTCACTTAATCAAGTGTCGCTATGCGTCACTCAGGCAAGTGTCGCCTAAACTAAAACACGAGTGTCGCACTATACAAAAGCTATATTTCTATTAAGAAACTAACGACACTTATTACAACTCGATAGACCAACTGACAGACACCTAATATGCATCAACAAACTCCCCCGTGTCTTCAGCTTGGTCTTCAAAATCTTCAAACTCTTTGAAATCGTTGAGTCTTTATTTCCAGCCAGCAGGAAATACACCACCAGCATGTACTCCATTGGCTACGCAGATATCGATAATCTTCTGAAATTTAATCGCTTCAGCTCTATCTCTTTCTTTGAACTGAATCCTGTTCTGATGTAATCTTTTCATATCTTGTTCAGAGAGATTAATCAAACTTAATGGGTCAAAAACACAAAACACTTTTCTCTTGAGACCCCATAACGACCTCTTAGTAGGCTGAACAGCATCCCAAGCTGTTGTCACATTATTTCCAGTATCCGCAGTAGAAGACTCCGGGTCTGTAGCTGGTTCAGAATTTGGAATAAATACAATCACAGCTTCACCCGTAACATCATCATATTCCCAATAAACCAACCTATTCAAAAAGTCTAGTGGGATGATCTCCAAAGGTATCTTCTGTAGACACTTTGCTGGTGGATAGATCATCTTCACAATAGGTTGTCGGGTAACCGGATCTAGCTTCTTCTTAAATTTATACCTCATACCCAACGTCGGCTTTATCAAATTATACTTTTTACTGTTCATCTCACGACGTATGATCACCTGAAAGAAATCTGCTCTTGAATCTCGTGATCGGTTGATCAAGGGTATCTGAGCTAACCTTTGAAGCTCACACTTCGGCAAAGTACTTATTTTATAAAACTTCATATTGAAGTACTGAATGCCGTCACTTCTCTTTATCATAAAAACAGAGTTGTTCTCATCAAATTTCCAACTCTTAATCAACCCTGTGTAATCAGATCTAACTTTGTAGCATTTACACGTAACCGGTACCTCGATAATCGGTTTAAGCACAATATCCGGTTCTGTTGTAGAAGTTGATGGCTCGTTCGTTTCCTTTTCTGATTCATCTTCAGACGAATCCGATTCTATAATAGGAGCATCATCATAACATTCATCACTATGCAATTGCTCCCCCTCAACCTCAACTTCGTCATTTTCTTCAAAGAAATAATCCTCTGCTACAGGATCATTCATTTCCTCTTCCTCAGGCATCGCGTTATCATCATTCATCAAGTTTTGTAAGTATGTGAGATCTACGAATGAATAATCAACCGCAATAGGTCTTGCCTGACCTTGAACCTCAACAAAATAGTCCAAACTTATATTTTCATTTATAGTGGAAGAGGGAAGTACATTTTCTGGTTCCGGGGAAGGAGTTACATTTGTTTCTAATTCTCTAGGACCTACCTCCCCCGAAACAGGTGTAACGGATTCCAACTCTAACAACCTAGATGACAGATTCGTCACTTGAGACTGTAGAGAGTCAACCGTAGCAGCTCGAGCTTCCAACTCCCTGATCTGAGAGGCTTGAGCTTCAATTATAGCCTTCTGATCATCAAAACGTTTTGCCAAAAGCTCCATCTGAGCCAAAACCATCTGAAGAGACGGCATGTCAGATGTTGGCGGTGGTTGTTGGCGTTGAGAAGTCGGCTCCTCAATAGTCACTGTCGTCCGCTGGCGTCTACGAAGAGGTAGATCGGCATAAGAGGGTGAAGACCCAGCAGGACGTTTTCCCGGATTCCTCGGGACATGGACCCTGCCAGCAGAGATCCGTCTCAGTATACGCTTAAAGCATCGAGGATCGGCAAGTTGAATTCCATCAAAAGCCGATTGTGGTGCCACATCACCCTCAGAATCAGGAGGAGTGGGCCCATCATCATCAGAATCGACCTCAACCCGATCAACGTGATCAATATCGTCGAGGTCCTGAGCAATATTGGCATCAACTAAGTCATCCTCGTTGACCGGAGGCACGACATCATCCAAAAATCCATGATCGTGCGGCGCAACGTAGTTTTCGTTTACTACGTGCCCGAAGAGTTCACGATCAGCCAAAACGGGTTCGCCCTTTGGTGCAAGCTTGCAGTCATTGAAGACTCGCAGAAGCATGGGCGTCGGAACCAAAAGAGACCTCTGATCTGGTGCAATACCGAGATCCAGGTCATTCAACAAAAGCTGCACAAACCGAGGATACTGCAGCCATTTGTCCTTTCCTGCACGAATATTCTCCACCATGTTGCCGAAGATGTAACCGCTAAAGTTGTACGGTTTGTTGTAAATCAAGGCCAACATGAGAGATAAAGTAAGATGGCTCGCAGCATCATAACCTCCCTTTCTCGGAGACAAGCAAACGATGATAATATGGCACAGATACCTCCAGACCCTGTAGAGGTATTGCTTCCTGAAGTCGGAAAGCTGGTTAGCTGGATAACCCATCCTTTGAAGTCCCCCGTAGATAAATGTAGTCGGGAAGATAGTAGGCATGGTTGAATTATCGGTGAACTGTAAAACCCTTCGAATCGAGTTCTCAGTAATCTCGATTTCCTCTCCAAACATAGTTGAAACAATCCGGGGAACGTCACCCTGAACTCTGATCACGGCATGATCATAGAACTCCTCGATTTGATTCATGTATACCGGAGTCGTTGCCGTAATCGCATAATGAATTCTTGATCGGCGAAGAAACTCGATCATAGGCCTGAATGGAGCCGAGTTGGCATGTGTTGACTCCAAGAACACCGTGATATTGTGACGTGTGTTCGTGCGGCGGTAGTAGTTCTGTAACTCAGCCATCTGTAAGCTAAAAATACAAAGAAAGACAATCGAAATCGTTATAAAGTTAGCCCGAACACAGAAAGATTAGAAAACAAATTTTGACTTTAGGCGTCACTTAGGTTAAGTGACGCATGGCCACTACCGTCACTTAAGGAGTGTCGTAATGTACAGTATGTAAAATTGAAATCAATGTGTAGCGTCACTTACTGGAAGTGACGCTATCAAGCGTCACTGATGTAAGTGACGTTTGAATTTGGTGATTTAATTTGTACGACACTTGCAAAGTGACGGGTGAAGAACATGCGACATTTAACGTAGTGACGGTATCCTAAGTCAGTCACTTAAGAAGTGACCGTATAAGTGACGGATATAAAAAGGCGTCACTTAGACAGTCACTTGTGGTAGTGACGCATGTATAGACGTCACTAGGTAGAGTGACGGTTTGAACAATTAAAACAAGTATATGCGTCACTACATGAGTCACTTAAGAAGTGACGCAAAAGCAAGCGTCACTTGTTAAGTGACGGTATGGGTTACCAAATTACCAAGGAGCGTCACTTGAGGTAAGTGACGCAAGAAGTGTCGCAACGATGAAGATCATCGTGCACTGTTCATACCCAGATTTGAAATTTGGGGTTTTCGAAAAGCAAAGTTACCAGGGTGTGCGCATGGTGAAAACGAGTATTACACACCCTTTATTATACGAAAACATTAACAATTCAAGCATTTAATCGAACGAATTCAAAGTGAAACCCAAACCGTAACCCTAACGCAAATATACAGCATGAATATTGAATGAACGAGGTTAAAGTTATTACCAAATAGATCGTGCGAAGGATGGGAACAAAGATATAACACAGGAATGCACGAATAAGCCGTAGAACTCACGAATCGATCGAAGGAAAAACGCACAGCCGAAGTGACGCAAAGACAGTACGAGTGTCGGTATGTCAGTGCAAGTGACGCTATGAGTGTTTGAAAGTGATGAGTGAGAGTGTCGTGGGGAAGGGGTATTTATACACCGACCCTTGTATGCGACACTCAACCCGGCACTTATAGCGAAACTTATCCCGGCACTGACTGCGTCACTTAGGTGAGTGACGCAATATCGTATGCGTCACTGGTAGCGTCACTTATGAAAGTGACGCACAGTTCACTTGTAGTGAAAAATTTGCGATTTCTTTGATGGTTTCGCGTTGTGATTTTGGTACTCAAATTTGAAAATGTAACTGTAACTTGGATAATAACTAAAATTACACTAATTTAGAGAAAAGAAGACGTATACAAGAAAATGTAAATTGACAACTATTCTTATAACGGATACCACATGTAGGTATGGATATAACGATCCGTTAGATCAGAGATAAGGGAACCTCTTCACTCTATCTCTCTAAATTGACCACTAGTGAATTAACACATTCTTTTTGGTGACGGAGTTGAGAAAGTCTGATTAGGGATCATATCGGAATAACATGCATTTAATAGGAACAGTAAGTGTTATTTCGATCATCAGTATCTTTGTCCTCTTTAAATTTACTTGACATACTAAAAACATTGTTTATAAATACTATTTCAAGACGATTATTAGTATATATGTCCACTTAAACATGTTATACGTACAACTAAGAGGTTTTTTATTATTATTGGTATGTTTGTTTCGCTGTGGTTCCCATCAAAGATATACATCTTAACTTAAAAACATAGACCATGTTTCCATTTACAGATAGAATATAAGAAAATCAATTTTAAGAATCAAGTCAGCGGTGACAGGTCTGTACTTACGTACAACAGAGCGACATAACTTGATCCAGGTTTAAGCAAAACCAAACTTGGTCAAACCATTTTGGCGACCTTGTAAGGTATCTTAATTATTAAAGACTTTTCAAGTACTTTGACTTGTGTTTGCTTAATTTTAAAGTATATATGCACAGAAACCAGGTCTATACTTACGTATAACAAAGGAGACTGTCAATATATACCCCCAAATGAAATCATATAAACATCTTTCACAAAAACATGTCTAGTATAAGTAAGAAATTAAGACTTTTGTCGTACATCTAATAATGTTGAACCACTTGAAATAGACAATTATAGATTAAGCTTCTTAAGACTTTTCAAAGTGTTTTGTATAACATGCCTACTAATATATCGTATGATGAAGACAATGCTTATAAAAACTATTTTCAATACGTCAGATAAATCTACTAACACATCAAAGATAAACCTTAAAAAATTCCATTTTTATGCATGTCACCCGATGTACTATCATATCCCAAGTTGTTTACAGACACAACTTCAACGTCTATTTTAAAATGTAGCAACCTTGCTTTACATTAATACTAGAAAGTATAATGAGTGGCAGTTGCGTTGGTTGCAATAATTATTTTTTTTTTTTTGTTTTTGTTTTTTTGTTGCTGTTTCTGGTGTTTTCATCATTAGAATCGTGGTCATCAGAAGATGAATGAAAACGGATATTGTGTTTAGGAGCATAAGCTACTGCTTCTTGTCTTCTATTTTTCTCAAGCTGTGTCCACAGATAATCACAGTATATATAATTCGGTCCTGGACAATTTGCGATAGTCAGTCCTCATAATCATCAAAAGTTTTGATGACGTAAGGAGTGTCCAACGGTAAACCTTTTTCCTCCAGAATCTCCTTCCACAAACTCTCTGCAAACCATGACGAATTCCGCGTAAGACCTGCCTCCACCACGCGACCACTCCAGCGTTCTCCTCTTTCTGGACGAACCATGCCTAGCTACTTTGAGTTAGGGTTAGGGTTTTGAATCAGGGAGATATGCATGGAGATTGTTTTATTTAGGACTTAACGAATTTAATCTCACGTGATTTTTATCTTTATTCTTTCTTTATATATATATATATATATATATATATATATCAGTCCTCATCATCATCAGCAGGTCCAAGATTATGATTGAGTTCAATGGGAGTTCCATAAGGTTTACAAGTGAGCATATCATATCGAGTCAACATGTCATTGACATATTTTGACTGATGAATATACATTCCTTTAGATGACTGCTCAACTTGCACACCGAGGAAAAAGGTGAGATCTCCCATTGCACTCATCTCGAAAGCTGACTTCATGACCTCTTCAAATTCCTTACATAGAGCCTCATTCAATGACCCAAAGATGATATCATCGACATACACTTGAACAAGTAACAAATCATCTCCTTTTCCTTTTGTGAAAAGAGTGCTATCGATGTTGCCCCGAGTAAAACCATTGTCCACCAGATGAGTTGCAAGCCTCTCATACCATAGACGTGGAGATTGATGAAGTCCATACAATGCCTTATTAAGCTTATAGACATAATTTGGATGCACCGAATCTTCAAAACCTGGAGGCTGTTGAACATAAACCTCCGTATCAATTTGACCATAAAGGAATGCGCTTTTAACATCAAGTTGCTTGACGCGAATCCCTTTAAATGATGCAAAGGCCAAAAAGATACGGACGGACTCCAATCGGGCGACAGGGACAAAAACCTCATCATAATCAAGTCCTTCAATTTGAGTATACCCTTGAACAACTAGTCGAGCTTTGTTCCTCGTAACAACCCCTCGATCATCCTTCTTGACTCGATATACCCATCTAGTGCCTTTTGGATCGGCACCCTTGGGTAATGGAACTAGCGTCCACACTTGTAGCTTGTGGAACTGCTGCAGTTCATCTTGCATGGCCTCGACCCAGGATGGATCTTGCAAGGCCTCCGAAACTTTTTTCGGTTCAGTTTGGGAAAGATGGCAAGAATTAACAGTCGCCGTAAATCCCAAAATCTGATCAGCTGAAGTATCCGTTTCTTCAGCAGATTGCTTCGCCTGATGTCTCGTTTGAACAGCAGAATGGGGATCACCAATAATGTTTTCAACTGGGTGATTCCTATGTATCCGGGTTACTGGAATGGCATCTGGCACAAGATTTAATTCCAAGTTATTCAAGTCACCTTCAGCGGCCGAAGCATCTTCGTTCTCTTCATTAACAAAGAAACGAGAATAATCTATGTCTTCTTCATCCTCTAAGAGAGGCATATCAGGATCGTCCGGAAGATTTGCGGCATTTATAGTATTTGAAGAAGACGGAATGGTTGTAGTTGGTGGTGTGGGTGTAGGTACAGATGCAGAAGAAGTAGTAGGTGCAAGCATTTGTTGTGTTGGAGTAGGTGATGGAGCGGATGTCGTATCGGGAATCGGATTGGATGTTGTTGGAGGAGAATCAGATGTTTGTTGAAAAACATCAAGTCCATGAAGCATTGTGATTAACTCATCAGTGTCGTTGTCCTCCGGTACATTGAAGGAACTGAAGAGTTTCCCATAATTGAAGAACCAATCCAGACCCGTTCCTTGAGGTGGTTCCGTATACCGTAGGCATTTGACCTCAAAGTGTTCCTCTACTCGTTTGTTGATTTGTTGTATACCCGTTTGTTTGGAGAGTTGACCGAATATCCGAGAAAAATTCCTTCAACGGCTTTATCACCAAACTTAGGGACACGTTCTTTGGTAATCATTATCAAACAAGGACATCCAAATGGTTCCAGAAACTGCAGATTCGGCTTGCGATTGTTGAAGAGCTCATAACACGTTTTATTCTTCTTTTTAACCGAAAGAACCCGATTCAAAACGTAGCAAGCAGTATTAACTGCCTCGGCCCAGAAGATAATAGGTAATTTGGAATCCGCTAACATAGTACGAGCAGTTTCAATAATCGTCCTATTCTTCCGTTCAGCAACTCCATTCTGTTGAGGTGTTCTCGGAGCACTGAATTGATGTTCAATACCCCTAGAAGCGCAAAATAACTCAAGAGTTGAGTTCTTGAATTCGGTTCCGTTATCGCTCCGCAGTCTTTTCACCTTTAAGTTGCACAAATTTGCCAACTTATCCAACAAGTAGACCAAAATTCCCGCTGTCTCATCCTTTGTTGCGAGAAAATATACCCACGAAAATCGTGAGTAGTCATCTGTCACTACTAAACAATAGGAGCGACCACCGATGCTCTTTGAAGAAACAGGACCGAAAAGATCCATGTGCAGTAGTTCTAATGGAGCATTTATGGAATTCACAACCTTAGACTTATGGGACTTCTTGTGGAGTTTGCCCTTGTGGCAAGAAACACAGTCATCCTTCAAGGCGAAGGACTGTTTCGGAACTCCACGAACCAAGTCGTTGTTGACTAGGAAATTCATTTTTCGGAAATGAATGTGTCCCATTCGTCTGTGCCAAAGGAGTGATTCCTTTTCTGAAGCCTTCGAAAGGAGACAAGTGTATTCGCTGGATGTCTCCACCGTTCGCATATTCATCACATATGTGTCATTTCTTCTAGGTGCTCGCATTACCACCCATTCCTCTGGAATGACATACCCCGGCTTCAATATGACACACTCAGTCTTTGTAAAAGATGTGGTGTAGTCCTTATCACAAACTTGTGACACACTTAACAGGTTATGTTGTAGTTCGGCCACATAATTTACATTCTCAAAGCTAACCTTTCCATTAGTTAGCGTTCCTCTCCCCGAAATCGTTCCTCCCGTATCTCCAGCAAAAGCAACATGACCTCCCGCGTATGGTTTAATATCCACTAAGAGAGACACATCACCCGTCATGTGTCGCGAGCAGCCACTGTCCATAAACCATTCGCTATTTTTTACACGTTCAGACTGCTGCAACACATAAAAATGAAGAGATTAGTGAGAAACGGTGACCCAAGCCTTTACAGACTTAGGTCGACCATAGTCATCAACAATAAGCACATCAGATAAAACTTTATTTTTAAACAAATCAGATTTAGTATCTGATGTGTTATCATTGATGACAAAAGAGTCTACCGTAGACTCTTTTCTTTTCCAAACCTTTGATGGTTCGGGATTTGGCTTGGAAATAATGTTGGGCTTTGGTTTTAACAAAGGATTTTGCTCAACATTAACTACTTTCTTAGCAGGCCTGGGAGAGTTAGAGTGATGCCTAGGAGATGATTTTGAAAAAGAATTTCTGTAGAAAGATGTCCTAGGCATATTTCTCCCATAACTTTGATAAGAGAGTTTGGGACAATCACGGATCAAATGTCCTTGTTTCTTACAGTAAAAACAAGAACGAGTCTCTTGAAACTGTTGAGACGGAAGATTTACCGCAGGAAGTGACGAAGCATTTTTAGAACATGAACATGTTGTACACGTTTTAGAGAATGCTTGTGTTGGTTTAGAAGTTGAGGCATAAGTTTTATCACTATGAACCTTTTCACTTGTCACCTTTTGTTTTAAAACATTTGTCGGTGACATATGAAGTTTCACATTTAAAACTCTATTTTCCTTTTTATTTTGAACCTTTGTTACAGGTTCAACTTTCAAAATCCGTTTTTCAGGTTTAGCCTCAACCTTCTTAAACTCAGGATATTCCTGATCAGTAATATCCTCTATCTCAACAATATCATCAGTATGAACTTGAGACTTACTTTCAGCTTTTACAAACTGAGGCAATGGATACTCTTGCCTCTTGGTTTTCTCCATTGTCAGTTTGTTTAGTTTGGCTTCTTTGGCCTTAATACCATATAGTTTGGTATAATCAACTGAAATCTCCTCAAGGCCTTGTTTAGCAATCGGAGGACAGTATTCAGCATTAGAAGGTGGTGGTACTTGGTTGTAGCCAAGACCTTCCTTCTTTTTGCCACTTGCTCCCTGCTTGCTAACAATCTCATTAAAGACTTGAGTGGCGGATGTGGAACCTAAGATTTTGCTTTTATGATTCTCAAACTCATTTTTCAAATCAGATAATTCTTTAGTCAACAATTCAATTTCAGTAAGATAACTTTTAATTGCATCTTGCTGGCTAAAGACCTTTGCCTTAAAGGTTTCAGTATCTAATTTATGAGCTTCAAGGTGTTGTTCATAAAGTTTTTCATTTTCTAGCAAAAAGTTATTAGATTCATTAAGTTTAACTATCTTGTCCCGCAGATTTTGATTGTCTTTCTGATAGACCTTAAGGGATTCAGTCAAGTTAATACACGAAACACAATTAAAAGGCTCAGTTGATTCATTTTGTACCTCAGGAGTAATGTGAGCCATCAGGCATTGAAACTGAGCAGCTTGAGCACTCCAATCAAAAGTAGTTGGCTCAAAGACAATCAAAGCGTTGTCTACAGCCAATGATTTAGCTTCTTCGTTTGCATTTGCCTTGGGTGGGTCCGGCTTAGTAAGACCCGATGATGGCATCCTGGGTTTCTCACATTCCCTTGCGAAGTGACCAAGGTTCTGACAATTGTAACATCGAACCTTGCTTTTGTCGAACCCAAATCCAGACTTCCCATTTCCTTCCAAACTCTTCCGTCCAGTTCTCTGCATAAATTTCTGAACCCTTCTGGAAAGCATAGCTATATTCCAGTTTAAATCCATCTGCTCCAAGTCATCGTCATCCAGTTGAGCATAATCTTCTTTGGTCATTTCCAAAGTAGTATTTGGTTGAGTAACCAAATCTTTGTATGAACTAAGGAAAGCTGTATAGATTGCTGCTTGCTCTTGAATAGCTGGTGAAGATGTAACCTGCTGTTGTGATCCTTGAGCGATGGAGGGTGTGCCAGAGACATAGGCAGCATGTGATGCATCAGCGGAGTAAGATGGTGAATTGGTATCCGAGATGAATGCCATTCCTCCATAACTCTTACTAGTGTTAACTTGGCCTCCATAAAGTGAAGGATTTTGTGCAAAACCAGTTGACTTGCACTCTTTCTTCTTTAACTCCATAGCGTGTGCTTGAAGAACTCCTATTAGCTTATCCAATGTCATACCATCCAATCCTTCACTCTCCTTCAAGAATTGGACTTTTACATCCCATGCACTTGGTAGAACATCTAGCAGTTTCTTATTTATCTCAAGTGCTGTGAGATTATATCCACCCTCCGTTAACTCACTCACCAATTGTGAGTACCGGGTGAACAGTCCAGAGGTTGTCTCATTAGGTAAGGAGTCAAACAGATCGTACTGCTTCTTTATCAATTCCAGCTTAGCCTCCTTGTATTTCGCATTTCCCCCGCACCTCGTTTCTATGGCCTTCCATAAATCATAGGTTGTGTCATGATGTTTAAACAGTCTCATGACATCCTTTGTTAAGCACATACAAATAGCTGAGTGTGCTTTTCTTTCTATCTGATAGTCTTTCTTTTCTTGAGGTGTCATTGCAATAAAAGATTTTGGTGGAGGAACCGTCCGATAATCTCCTTCAGCCACTGGAGCTTCATATCTTTGTTTTAATGGTCCCCATAATTCCGGACAATGAAAGTCAACAAACTGTTCAAATCTATCCCTCCAATAAGCATAGTCCATATCTGCAGTGAACAGTGGGGGTTTATTATTGGAACCAATATCATTTCCCTGCTTTAGCATCTCCCTAATACCTCTAATATCTTCCTTGTCTGCGGCCATTGAAGATATACCTGAAATTATACGCAAAAACAAGAACTTGCAAACAAATTAGTAACAAAGGCGTCACTTGGTAAGTGACGCACTCAAGTGTCGCAGCGTATAGCGGCACTAGGAAAGTGACGCTATCGAGTGACGTACAGAATGACGGATGACACTATCAGTAAGTGTCGGTCAGTTAAGCAAGTGACGCACTCAAGTGTCGTACTTGAGTGTCGTGCAAGATCAAATAGGCGTCACTAGTAAAAAGTGACGCTATAAATCAAATAGGCGTCACTAACAGAAGTGACGCTTAAGGATCAAGTGACGTGCAACAGTGACGCACTTGAGTGTCGGTGTATTAGGGTAGACGACACTTAAGTTAAGTGTCGTATAACCTCAAGTGACGCTTTGAGTGACGCGTCTAAGTGACGGTAAAACCCTAATTCTGGGATTAGCTAGTGCCGCTATAAGTGACGCGTCCAAGTGACGGATCGAGTGTCGCAAAACGGCAGAAAAATCCCAAAACCCTAAAAATGTCGAATTTTCGTAAACCAAACGAAAATTCCTTGAACCCTAATGGACGAAACCTGTATATGTTGAAGAATATCGACTGTAATTCAGCTGTGCACCTCAAAATCCGTATGAGTTCGTGATTTTTTGAATCAAGTAAAACCGAAATCAATCCAAAATACCTTATAAACGTCAATGTTATCACCGCAAGGCTCTGATACCAGTTGAAAGTGCCTTACGCTTGGATCTAGATGACAATTGACTTACAATTGAAAGGCGGAATCAATCAATTGCATATATTACCAATGAACACAAACCGAAACGAATGTAATTAGCAATGTAAACGAAGATATCAGCTTGTATTATGAATTGGGAACGATTACAAAGTTGCTTAGTCGACAAATGGTGCTAGGGTTTCGTCAACCCTAGCCGAAAACCCGTAGGTTTCTATTTATACTAAAAAGTCAGCCAACATGCGTCACTTATGGAAGTGTCGCATGTGGCCGCCTTCATGCGTCACTTACCTAAGTGTCGCTATGCGTCACTTAATCAAGTGTCGCTATGCGTCACTCAGGCAAGTGTCGCCTAAACTAAAACACGAGTGTCGCACTATACAAAGCTATATTTCTATTAAGAAACTAACGACACTTATTACAACTCGATAGACCAACTGACAGACACCTAATATGCATCAACACATACAATCTAAGTCAAATTAATGAATTATATCCAAACACTAAAGCACACTTGCAATAATAAGGTATAAAGTTTCAAGGTATATAAGTTAACTTCTAGTTGACCCACAATAATAAGATATCAAGTTTCAAGACACACATCCAAATACCTCCCAAAATTCAACTGAAGCAAAAGGTCAGAAAGTTGACATTGAAAATCATTATGTTTCTAGTTAACTATAGGAATGGAAATAAACTTACTTCCCAAAAGGAAATATGCTCGAGATTAGGCATGTTGTTTAAGAAAGAGAGGAGCAGCAAATCCCAATGCATACCCCCGCTGATATCAGTTTCAAGTTTAACCAAGTTAGGGAACCTGCAATTGTCGCCTATACCAAAAAATTTGATAGCAGCCTACATGAAGCAAACACTATAAATCATCACAAGGAGCTTTAATTGTTGTGAGTGTTACGATATTCAGCATAAAGAGCACAAGTTAGATTCATTATCTATGTTAGCGTACTATTGAATATATTGAACATGTGTGAGTAACAATTAGGATAATCAGGATAAATATCCTAAATGAACTAAATTTACAAAGAAGGAAGCATACATGTATAGTTGGGTAGGTCAATGTGTAAGTTCCCGGTACGGACCTAATCAGATCGTCAACTCAATTGAAAGTGCGGAATCCAAACAATCAAGTATTGAACATTTAACGAATCAAAAAAACACGATATCTATAATCTTGTATATATTAACACTTGAAATATATCGATTACAGAATACAATCACACCTCTCTCTCTGTCTCACGAACTCTCTCTCTCTCTCTCTTTAGGGTTTGATCACCCTACAAATGAAACCCTACATGCCTATTTATAGGCAGTCCAACCCTATAGCGACACTAGCCAAATGTCGCTATATGCGACACTAGCTAAGTGTCGCATAAACACTTATTTTGTGTATATATTCTATTTCACTATTCATTTACAAACTTGGATATACACACTAAACACTATACATATGCAGACTAATTGACTTTGACAATTACAAATGTTTGACCAACTGACTGACACACAAAATGCACCAACAAACTCCCCCATGTCAGCAGCTTGGTCAAATAAGTCTTCAATTAGTCTTCATCAACAAACTCTTTCATGTCTTCAACAATCAGAAACTCTTTCATGTCTTTAACAATAAGAATCTCCCCCATTGAGATAGCATGGTCTTCAAAGAAATCTTGATGTCCAAATTCATGTGACTGACACAAATTTATCATACAATAAGATCTTCAAACTATGTGACCATCTCTCAATCATCAGCAGCTTCTCCAATAGAATTTATCTTCACAGTCTTTGGAGAATAACCGACATCCTTTACATCTTCAATATTTGACTTTAACAAGATATGTGATGTTTGAAGAAAATAATATAGAAATAAAATCTTTTTGTATTTTCTGTATAAAGGAAAAGTAAAGAACAAAAATTAAAATAAATTTGAGGATAGGATTGTTTTACGTTTGCTTAGAGATCATATCAGGCCAACATGCAATTATTAGGAAATAGTAAGTGTTATTTCGATTATCAGTATATTTGTCCACTTTAAATTTACTTAGCATATTTAAAACACCTTTTATAAAAATTATTTCAAGACGATTACTGGTATTGTTTGTCCACTTAAACATGTTACATCCGGGTCTGTGAATTAACCTTTTATTGTTAGTATGAATATTTCTCCATAGTCCCCACCTATGACATACCCCTGTAACCCAGACATGAGCATAGCTTCCTAATCCAGAGAGAATATAAGAATATCATTTTTAAGAATCAAGTCAGCGGTGACAGGTCTGTACAAACGTATAACAAAGCGACATAACTTGATTCAGGTGTAAGCAAAACCATACTTGGTCAAATCATTTTGGTGACCTTGTTAGGTATCTTATAATTTAAGACTTTTTCAAGTTTATTGTCTTGCGTTTGCTTAACTTTTAAGCATATACTAATTGGGACCAGGTCTGTACTTACGTACAACAGAGGAAACAATCAGTATAAACCCTCAAATGATTTAAGATAAACCTCAGGTATAGAAATATGTCATGCTACGTTAAGGAATTAAGACATTTAGCCGTACATCATATGGTGTTTACCACAAGATCATAGACACGTATTAAAATTACTTCTTAAGAACCCAGAAACCGCTGTGTATCATGCCTACCAGTACATCATATGATGAAGCTAATGTTTATAAAAGCTATTCTAAACATGCCAGATAAACCTACTGACACATCAAACATAAACCTTAAAATTTCCATTTTGTGCATGTCATCTGATGTGCAATCATTTCCCATGTTGTTTACAGACACAATCCAACATCTTTTTGATAATAAGAATCTTACTGTTCACATTTCTGATCCAAATAATCAGAATTTTAATTATTCCCATGAACATCAAATTCTTTTCAAAAATCTAATTCAAAAGTACTCCCCTTAAACATTAAACATATTTTTTGTAATTTTTAATTTTTTTTTAAGATATTTCGCAATATTGCATTTCTTTAATACTAAAAAGTACAAAGAATGGCTGTTGCAATAATAATAAAATTTAAAAGAAAAGTATCAAAATCACATATCAAGTCAAATCAAATGCCTTTTAGTACTTTTACCATAACGAAACTTCAGAAATTGCATCCAATC
Organism: Pseudognaphalium luteoalbum; assembly: GCA_963422505.1. NCBI lineage: Eukaryota > Viridiplantae > Streptophyta > Magnoliopsida > Asterales > Asteraceae > Pseudognaphalium > Pseudognaphalium luteoalbum. The sequence continues at coordinate 6,444,740 of OY730196.1, forward strand.
ACAAATCATCATAACATTCTTCCAACAATATCCACATCCATGCAGTCGCTAAAAATATTACTTTACAAGAAACTGACTGTATCACCACAAACAATCAAACATTAGTACTTATGGGACATCCAAACCTTAATAGACTTGGGTTGTCCATGATCATCCATAATCATCACATCAATGAGTTTATGATATTTTAAAAACTCAGAAGATTTCATTGATGCGTTGTTTGTGGATTTGGGTTTCCAAACCTGTTTAGGTTCTATGATTTGTTTTCAACAATGTTATGCTGTTGAACTCGAGGTCTACTAGGCACAACTTTGTTTACTCTTTCCATAGGTTTTGGAGAGTTTGATGCACAACTAGATACAAGCGTATATGAACGACGCCTTGAAAGGCACATCAAGATATTATCAGCAGCAGCTCTAGTAGTGTCCATGTAAGCTTCAACAAGTGACGGTATCTCCATAAAAGCATAAACTTGAGACATTCTATCTTCAACTTTAAGGTACTCCAAGTTAGGAACTTGAATCACAGTTGCACAAGCCGGTCTCCAAGTATATACACCTACCAAACTATCGTCTGTTAACAACAACCATAATCTCTTCAAGGAATTCGAAAAGACTGGAACCATCTGCAAGCCGTCACAATATGCATTTCTCTCCACAAACAATTCTTCTAAATAAGGACTCCCAGATATCAAATTTGTAAGTGAATTCTCACCAGAATAAACAACAGATACCAAATCAAGTTTCTTCCAACACGGAAAAAGCATCTGATCTTTAGGAACATCTAACAAGAACTCGCCTTGTAAAGTTAAGGCAACTAGGGTATTAAAATCTTAAACAAATCCCAACAAAACTAACCCTGTTTCCGTCAGCTGAAAAATCAAGGTCAAGTTGTTGAACTTTATGTTGGGATCTGAGCAAACTTGACAAGTGTTGAAGACTAGCCACTGTCTGTTTTACTGCTGGCCACTGTTAATATAGCAGCAGTGCCACTGCTAGAAGCCACTGTCAGAAACAAGTACTAGCCACTGCCAGAACAAGTACTAGCCACTGCTAGCAGAAGTAAAGACTGTCACTGTTAGTGTAGGTAAGCAGTGCCACTGTTTATAGTAAGTATACTTGTGTCTGTAAAGGGAACTTACTACCACTGTTGGTACAAAGTAAGTCATTCCCACTGTTAGTATATAGAAGTCTGTTAGAGATATTTATGGGATAAATTTAAATTCCATAATTATAGGAGATCGTTTAGCAGGACTCTATGTATTATAAATAGAGATCCTTAACCTAGATTAGGTTATGAGTTTTTGCGCAGCTTCAAGGTTTTGTAACCCTAATACAAATCAGTGTATTCGTCTTATATCATTAATAAGATTGAAGCTTTTTATAATTCTGTTATTGTTATTCATATTGATCTTCATTGTATTACTAAGTGTTATTCCGCAAACTTCTTAGTAATTATTCAAAACTGCTGTTATCTAATAGTTTATTAGATCGATCTTGGTTTCACAAGTGGTATCAGAGCAGGTTTAGTTTTGAATACAAGAAGATCTCAGTTCTACTGTTTTATTGATCATTATTATAATCATTAAATCATAGCAATGGCAGAAGGTAGTGAAGGAATCCAGGTCACAAAGATCCCAATGCTTAGACCTGATGAGTTTGATCTGTGGAAAAACAGAATCAGACAATATATGCTTCTCACAGATTATCAGATGTGGGAAGTTGTGGTTAATGGTCCTCCAGTGACATTAAACAGTGATGGTGTTCCACTGCCAAGATCACCACCAACATCTGAGGCAGAAAGAAAGGTTAGATCAATAGAGTACAAAGCTCTAAGTACTTTATTGTTATCTATTCCTAATGAATATCAGAGACGATTTGAAGCATGTCAAGATGCTAAAGTTCTGATGGAAGCAATAGGGAAGAGATTTGGTGGTAATGATAACACCAAAAAGAATAAAAGATCTCTGTTGAAACAACAATATGAGAACTTTAATTCTGTAAAGTCAGAAACTCTGACTCAAACCTTTGATAGGTTTTCAAAGCTTGTGGGAGATTTGGAAAATCATCAAGTGAAAATTGACAAAGATGATTTGAACAGGAAGTTTTTGAGGTCCTTGGGTGATGAATGGACCATGTATACTGTTGGTTTGAGGCAGAGTGCAGATCTGGAAGCAAAGGAATTAGAAGACATCTACAATGATCTGAGAAATTTTGAAGCTGAGGTAGAGAACAAGAAGATTGGATCAGGAAGTAACAACAACAATTCTGCTTTTATGTCAATGGCTGGAACAAAAGCAGAATCAAGTCTGAAAGGTTTTTCTTGTGGGTCTGGTGGAGTTGGATCATCATCAAATAATTCTAATGATCAAATCTTAGAATCTTTCTTTGCTAGTAATGTGAACTCTTCACTTACTAATGAAGATCTAGATCAATTTGAGTCAGATGATCTAGAAGAAATGGATATCAAGTTACAAATTGCTCTGATCACACAAAGAGCAAAAAGGTTTATGCAAAGAACTGGTAGAAATAACTTTGCACAGAAGAGGGGTGATGCTAGCTGGTTTGACAAGAGCAAAGTTGAATGTTTCAACTGTCACAAGTTGGGACATTTTGCTAGGGAATGCAGAAGCCCAAAGGTTGATCAGAATGAGAGAGGAAATGGTCAGAGAAGTGGAGGAAATGTGGGCCAAAAGAAGAATGTGCCAATCCAAGATATTTCATCAAATGCACTGGTATCTGTTGATGGATGTGGATGGGATTGGAGTGATCAGGAAGAGCATGCTGTGAAGAATCAATGCTTCATGGCAACAGCTGAGTCAGATAAGCAATCTGAGGTTCCTTATGAGGTACAAATAAAATTGTGTTCAACTGTGTGTAAACAAACTGTGAAACATTATAGGGATCATAACCAGAAAGTGTGTGATGAGTTAAAACAATGTGAAATCAAAAGTAGACACACAATCTCTGTAATAGAAAATCTTGAAAAACAGATTCAGGCATTTGAAGAAAATGCAACACAGTTTAAGTATGACATTGAGTATGCTAGGTGGGAGAGAGATACTCTTAAGGATAAGGTAGAAGTATTAACTAAGAAACTTGCTGAGGTCACATGTGAAAGAGATAGCATAAGACTTAATGTAAGTAATTTAGAAAATGCATCTAATAGTGTCCATAAACTTATCAATTCACAGATTCATGATAAACTTAAGACTGGGTTAGGATACAGCAATGTACCTCCTCCTTATAACAACAACTACTTTCCTTCAAAAACTGAAACTGATTTAAATTTACTTAAAGAAGGATTGAATGATGATGTTAAAAAGGTTGACCCAATTAAAAGTTTAACAGAAGATGTGAACATTGATGGAGTTGAAATTCATGAGTGGAGTGAGGAAGATGATGAAGAGTGTGATACATCTGAATGTGAGGATAATGTAATAAATAAATCTGTTACAACACCTAGTGAGTGCAGCAATCTAGTTACTGGTCTAGCTTCAGATCTTAAGGATAAAAAGCTAGAAGAGGGTAAAAGAATGTTCATTGAAAAGGATAAACATAAGATAATAAATGTGAGAGTCACACCTAACACTCCAAGGAATGTTCAAAGGAAGGTTAGAAATGCAGTGAAATCATCTGTTTCTGTGAATCATGTATCTGCATTGAATAAATGTGATCATTGCAAATGTAAGGATAACTCTTCTACTTCACAAAATTTTCAAAAACATATTCCCAGAGGTAATCAAAGAAATTGGAACCAAATGGTAACTCAAAAACTGGGAAATAATGTAACAGTGATAAGAGAAAAGTTATGTCTTATATGTGGCAGAAATAATCATCTTCAACATGACTGTTATCATAATTCAAAATCTGTTCAACAGAAGGTGACACAGCCATGGACAGCAGCTAATATGATTAACAAACAAAATTTTAAATCTAAAGTTAATCATAAAAATGCTGCAAGAAAGATGAACTATAAGGCAAATCAAGCTAAGGTTACTGCAAAGGTTTCCACTGCAGGAACAAAAGTTACAGATTTAGCCAACAATAAAAAGGCTAAAACAGTGGAAAAAGAGTATAATGTAAACAGTGATAAATCTTTTAAAACTGTTAGAACAGTTAATACAACTGTTACCACTGGTAGAGTAAATAACACTGTGAGGAATACTAACAGTGTTAATTATTGTACCACTGCTAGACAAAATAACATTTATAACAGGTTTAACACTGTTGGGCATTATAACTATGATTATTCAGTTAACACTGTTAGACCAAAATCCACTGCTAGGTCTAAAATTAGTTGGATTTGGACACCTTTTCAGAATAATTTATCCAGAGGTTCAAAATCTAACAATGTATCAAAATCAATGATCTTCAAGAAAGTTGATTACTTTGATACATATGGGAAACCCAAAGCCAAATTGGTTTGGGTTCCCAAGAGAAATTAATTTTCTCTGTGTTTGTTTGTGTGCAGGGCAAGCCAAGAAGTTTATGGCATATTGACAGTGGCTGCTCAAGGCACATGACTGGAGATAAGGAAAAGCTACACAACTTCAAATCATTTGATGGTGGATATGTAGCATTTGGAAGCAATCCAAAAGGTGGAAGGATTACAGGCAAAGGAGTTGTTCAAAGTGCCAAGTTAAGTTTTGAAAATGTTTATTATGTGGAACAGTTGAGGTACAATTTGCTAAGTGTGAGTCAAATCACAGATAAAAAGAACCCTGTTCATTTTACTGACACTGAATGTCTTATTCTGTCTAAGGAGTTCAAAATTCCAGAAAATATGATTTTAATGAGAATTCCTAGACAAGATAATGTCTATAAGTATGACTTAGCAAACATGGCACCTCAACCTGATTTAAACTGCTTGATTTCTAAAGCTAATTTAAATGAGTCTACTTTGTGGCATAGAAGGATGTGTCACATGAACTACAAAACCATTAATAAACTTGTCAAAAACAAGCTTGTTAGGGGTTTACCTGAGAAGGTATATTCATGTGATGATCATTGTGTTTCTTGTTTAAAGGGGAAGCAACACAAAACTTCTTTTAAGTCCAAAGCTGTGAATTCAAACTGTACTCCTCTATACTTATTGCATATGGACTTATTTGGACCAACAAGTATAAGTAGTATGGGAAAAAGATCTTATTGCCTTGTTGTAATTGATGATTATACCAGATTTACATGGGTTTTCTTTCTTAGAACAAAAGATGAGACAGGTGAAATACTTAGATCATTTATAACTAAGATTGAGAACCAATTAGATAAAAAGGTTAAAATCATCAGGAGTGATAATGGAACAGAGTTTAAAAATTCTGAGATGGATAAATTCTGTGATGAGAAAGGCATTAAGAGAGAATTTAGTGCTCCTAGGACTCCTCAACAAAATGGAGTAGCTGAAAGAAGGAATAGGACACTAATAGAAGCTGCTAGAACTATGCTAGCTGATGCAAAACTTCCTATGTCCTTTTGGGCAGAAGCAGTTAGCACAGCTTGCTATGTTCAGAATAGGGTAACAGTTGTTAAGCCTCATTTCAAAACTCCTTATGAGCTGTTGTTTAAGAACAAACCACTGGTTAGTTTCTTAAAATCCTTTGGATGTCCTTGTACTATTTTGAAGACCAAAGATCATCTAGGAAAGTTTGAAAGCAAAGTAGATGATGGTGTATTTGTAGGATATTCTGTTCAGAGTAAAGCATATAGAGTTTTCAATCAAAGGACCAGAGTCATAGAAGAATCAATGAATGTTACATTTAATGAGAATATCATTAATCCTGATGGAATAGGTCCAAAGTCTTTGTTTGATATTGATGCTCTAAATCATGCTTTTAGATATGCAACTGTCATTTCAAGTACAGGTATAAGTACAGGTATCAAAACAGGAACAGAAGATGGAGCATGTGAGAAAGAATCAGGAGTGTCCACAGAAAGTAATACAGACTCAATGGAATACATTGTATTTCCAATCTGGACTTCAGATCCACCAGAGGTGTTATCTTCTGATCTTCCAATGTCATCTCAGCCTATTGAGACAGAAGTGCAAATTGAAACACCTTCCAATGAAAGTTCTGGGCAGGATGGTAATTTTACCAACTTGGAGGCCACCATTCCAGAGACATTAACATCAAATCTTCATGTGAACAAAAATCATCCTCTGGAACAGGTGATTGGAGATGTTAACAGTGGTGTACAAACAAGACAGCAAACTGCTGTCACTGAAGAAGAATTACATACATCTCTATATGTGTGTTTTCTTTCTCAAGTGGAACCTAAAAAGGTTGTAGAAGCTCTCAAACAACCTAGTTGGATTGAGGCAATGCAAGAGGAGTTGTTACAGTTTAAGATACAGAATGTGTGGACTCTAGTAGATCTGCCAAAGGGAAAAAGGGCAATTGGCACCAAATGGATCTTCAAGAACAAGAAGGATGAAAGAGGGATTGTTATCAAAAACAAGGCAAGACTGGTGGCACAAGGTTATACACAGGAAGAAGGAATTGATTATGATGATGCCTTTGCTCCTGTTGCCAGGATAGAAGCCATTAGATTATTTCTAGCATATGCTACATTCAAAGGCTTCACAGTTTATCAAATGGATGTCAAAAGTGCTTTTCTGTATGGCATGATTGATGATGAAGTGTATGTGTGTCAACCCCCTGGATTTGAAGATCCTAATTATCCAGATAGAGTTTGCAGATTAGATAAGGCATTGTATGGTTTGCATCAAGCACCTAGAGCTTGGTATGAGACTCTATCAGTTTATCTGTTAGATAATGGATTTAAGAGGGGAACCATTGATAAGACCTTGTTTATCAAAATGGAGAACAATGATATTTTGTTGGTGCAAATTTATGTTGATGACATCATTTTTGGATCTACAAATGATGGTCTGTGCAAAGCATTTGAGAAATTAATGCATCAAAAGTTTAAGATGAGTTCAATGGGGGAACTTACTTTCTTCTTAGGACTTCAAGTCAAGCAGAATTCAGATGGCATTTTCATCAACCAAAGCAAGTATGTGAAAGACATTCTTGACAGATTTGGATACTCAGATGCTAAAATTGCTAGCACACCAATGGAGACACATAAGGCATTACATGCAGATCTTGAGGGGGAGGATGTAGATCTGCATCTATATAGATCTATGATTGGCTCCCTCATGTATCTCACATCCTCTAGACCAGACATCATGTTTGCTGTGTGTGTGTGTGCTAGATATCAAGCCAATCCCAAGCAATCACATTTATATGCAGTAAAGAGGATCTTCAGATATTTAAAGGGTCAATCACAATTGGGTCTTTGGTATCCTAAGAGTTCTTCCTTTGATCTTATTGCATATACAGATAGTGATTATGGTGGTGAGAATATGGATAGGAAGTCTACATCTGGGGGTTGTCAATTTTTAGGAGAAAGATTGGTGTCATGGCAATGCAAGAAGCAGACCACAGTATCTACTTCAACTGCAGAAGCAGAATATGTTGCTGCTTCCAGTTGCTGTGCACAAGTGCTTTGGATTCAAAATTAAATGCTGGATTATGGTTTGTCTTTTGTGAATACTCCTATTTATATTGATAATAACTCTGCAATTAGTATCATTAACAATCCTGTTAAGCATTCTAAGACCAAACATATTGAAATTCGTTACCATTTCATAAGAGACTGCAATGAAAAGAGATTGATTCAAATTGTTAAAATCCATACTGATAACCAATATGCAGATCTTTTCACAAAGGCTTTTGATGTGGGAAGGTTTACATTTTTGGTCACCGGTATTGGCATGATTAATCTAACTTAACGTATGTTTGGTACTAGAATTGATACTAACAGTGGAACTATATAAAGAAGTGCTGTTTGGTGTTACAACTGTAACACCCCCAAATTTATTGTTTAGCGGAAGCAAGATTTGGGGTGTTACTAATCAATATTCAAAGCACAGAGATTCATAGTAAACGACTCTATATGCGTCGTTTTAACAGAATGTATTAATAGCAAAATGTTTACAAAGTTTGAAGCTACATATAGCTCGTGTTCGTTTAAAATGAGAGATTTCAATACATAAATACTTATACAAAATATATTAATGCAAGAAAATCTCTATTGTCTGCATGCTGACTCGAGCTATAGTTTCCTGGGGCAATCCTGCCTACTGCTTTGTACCTGCGATACATGCTAAAATGGGTCAGCTAACGCTGGTGAGCTCACAGGTTTGAGTATCAAATAAGTTGTGTGAACCGCAAGATTTAAATAGTTGATTTGCATCCAGCAAATGATAGTGGTAACAGTATACAGCCATGAGCACATAGTTGAGCTTAACTCGTGGGTCAGGACACAGCCTGAGTGTTTTCGCCTCCACGGATGCCTAATCAACATCCGTCTTCCTTAAATATTAGTACGTCCGTTTACCCGGTTAGTGCTTGCTAACCCGGACGAGGTGGGTCAATCCTATATGGTACCATATACTAATATTCACGCTACAAATGTATTAACAACTATGCTGATGGAGGGCTTTAAAAGATTAGTTGTGTAAAACTCATGTAGTACATGTAAAAGTTGTACTTGCGTTCACGCGTTAAAACAAGCAATATATCACACCCCTGAGTAAAAATAGTAAAAGAGGGGCTATGAGACTCACCTGAGTCTTTAGAGTTTATATCAATAAACTGAGATTGATGAGTCGGGAATCGAAGTCCAAAGACTTGTAACCTGAGGGTGTCCACGACACGCGATGGTTATAAACATATGAAGGCATCTCATAAGACTACCTTGTAGTTGTTTGTCCAACTAGAATGTCCAAATGATTACAATTTGGTTGATTGTTTAAGTGTTTGAAAATGTGTACGGCCCGTTGGTGATTGTTGGTAATAATAAGATTATCATTATTCTTGAAAAACGTGTTCCAAAGTGTTTTAGAAGTCATGTCGCATTCGTGTTTGATGTTATACAAGTTTAACACTTTGTATGAAAATTTAGATGTAACACTGTTACTCGTGACTCTAGGGTAAGGGCGAAGCCCGTTAATGACGGGGGTCCGGGGGCAGCGCCCCTGGTAGCGGGGTCCAAGGGGCGGCAGCCCCTGGCGGGGTCCAAGGGGCAGAGCCCCTGGCTGGGGTCGAGCTGGACTAGAATTTGGGTGAAATGGGGCGTCAAATTTGGGTCTCAAAACTTAGTGTAAAATTAGTTAAAACTTTCTGTTTATGCGTCACTTATAGCGTCACTTAGGGGCTTGGGCGACACTTGGGAAGTGTCGCTAAAAATATTAAATCTGAGCTTATGCGTCACTTAAGGGAAGTGACGCATGGTAGGGCGTCACTAAGGTAAGTGTCGCTATAAGTGTCGGGTATGGGTCTAGGCGTCACTCAGGAAGTGTCGCTATAAGTGTCGGGTATGGGTCTAGGCGTCACTCAGGAAGTGTCGCTATAAGTGTCGGTTAACGTTGTTGTGCGTCACTAGTCAAGTGACGGTAGAAGTGTCGGGAAAAAGGGGCTTTATGCGGCACTTATGCAAGTGACGCATGATTAGGGCTTTTAGCGACACTCAATGCGTCACTTAAGTGACGCATGAAGTGACACTATACTGCACTTCGTTGCGACACTTAGGTCTGTCAGCGAATTTTCGAGCCAAAAATGAGTTTTCGGGTTTCCGTTTGGTCTGATTCTTTTACCCAACCCTTATAAGGACATTCTAAGCTTAAAGAAACAACTAAAACTTAAAAACACTAAGAAACGAGAGATTTCGAGATTTGTCGGAAACTTACAACGCGAGGAATCGAGAATCCGGAAAGATAGATGTGTAGATCCTTGCGAGATGAGTCTTTTTCTCCAAATGGCCAAGGTGATTTGATGATGTTTGAGTGGGTTATTTGAGGGTTTAAGGTGGTGATGGTGATGAAAATGAAGAAAGAAAAAGAGAGAGAGATAGAGTGAAAAAAAGAAAGATGGAAGTGAAGAATGGGGTGGGGAGGTGGTGACCTCACCCCTTGGCAGATTTTTGGGTGGGGGCCCACCCATGTGTGGGTCTCCACTTTTAGCTCCGTGCATTCGCGCTCCGTGCGGTGTTCGTTTCCCGATTGTTTAAACATTTAATATTTATTTTAATTGTTTAAAATGTAAGTTTTAAAATACGAAAGCTTATTAAATAAATTTATTAAAGTATTTTATCAAATACTTAATAGTTCAATTCGTTTTGTTTGTTTGCGCGTTAAACATTCTAATCGCGTAGGCTTTTAGTTGTACGATACGAAACATGTATGAATTATCATCAAAATACTATTTTAGATATAATAGCGTTATTAAATAATGTTATCTTATTTAATAATTTTGTTCACCAACGTCCGTATAAAACTGAATCGAATTACATTCGATTTAAATTGCATACGATTTAATCAATTCGCAAAAATTGTATATATTCATCAATATAAAATCCGAAACATTAATTAGCCTAACACAGAACTAATTACATGTATTAACAGTTGATTAGGCACTAATTATTAGTCCTAATTTGGCGGGTGTTACAACAACTCTCTAGCCACTGTTTCTTCTACATTTGCCACTGCTTGTAAATATATGTATATTACTGCTACTGTTTTCTTGTTTTCTAGCTAACCACTGCAGGTTCTTATCTACTGTCAGAAGACATTGCTACTGTTAAGGTAAAAAAATAAAAATATATATATATATATATATATATATATATATATATATATAGTGCTCGGCACTGCTAGTACTAAGTTTTGGTTACCTTGGTCGGTTGCCACTGCTAGTGCTACTAGATGCTGTTAGCTTTCTAAGTAAATTGGAGTGTATCAAATTGAATGTTTGTCACTGTTAAGGTATTTTTATACCTTTCCACTGTTAGTTATAATGGGCAGTGCCACTGTTAGTTATTTTTCTAGGTCATGGATCTGTTCTTATGACTAACAGTATATAACCTTACAACACTTCACTTTTTCATCACGCTTTCTTATTTTCCTAAATTACCACTGCAATTACTCTTCAAATCAAACCCTCACCTCTATTACAATCAATTCAACAGTCATGGCTTCCTCATCCACAGATCTTACTTTGAGTGTTTACGAAGAACACAATATGATCGCCTTTTTGATGAAACCCTTATCGGTGCAAAACTTCACACAAATTGTGGATTTTCTGCGGTCCAGTTATATATTTCACGCACTCACTGTATCTCCAAGGGTTTCCAGGGGTCATCTGAACGACTTTTGGAAGAATGCTCAATTGGAAGTAATTGAGGACAACAATCGAGTGGTATCTATGGTTCAAGGAACCAAAGTGGTGATATCTGAGGATTCTATTAGAGAAGCACTTCTTCTTGATGACGCTTCAGGTATAATTTCTCTTGATGACAGAGATTTGTATGATAATCTTAGATTAATGGGATATGAGGGTGATTACACACGTTTTACATTTTTCAAATCACTCTTTAGTCCTCAATGGAAATTTTTAATACATACACTTCTCCACTGTCTGTCATCCAAACGAACTGCTTTTAATGAATTTGGGTCCCAAATAGCTTATGCACTTGTGTGTTTAGCTACGGGTCAAAAATTTAATTTTTCTAAATACATTCTTGAAGGCATGATAAGAAATATAACAAAAGGGAAAAAGGATATGTTTATAATGTATCCTAGATTTGTGCAACTTATATTAAATAAACAAATTTCTGGTTTAGTTGCACAAGAACTTATTATTGGTGTTAATACTCTTTCTCCTAGAACTTTTAGGGAGATGAGTAGAAATACCAATAAGAAGTTTTCTGGGAAGGAAACAACATTATTTTCTACAATGCTTCCTGCTCCTTCCACCACAGATGTAGTACCACCAACTACATCTGAACCAATTGATGACAGGCCAGTAGTACCAACTAGGTCTGAACACACATCAATTGGGGGTAAGAAAAGAAAACAAGGGACTGAACAACCTACCAAATTACAGCCAAAGAAAAAGCAAAGAAAACAGGCAAGTGAGGTTCCTGCTGCTCACTTGTCTCAGCCATATGTTCTATCACAGCAAGTGACCCCACAGGAGATGGGTGGTCATTCTGGAAGGGCTGCCATTACTCCTTCTAGTCCACTGACAGAGGAGGGAAGTGGTAACATCAATAAGACCCAACCAGAGGCAACTTCTAATGCTGAACCTACGGGTAATGAAGCAGGTGAAGGTCCCAGTACCAAGAAAAAGGGGTCTTCTGTTGATCATGCTAGGCATGAGGCAGAAGATGCTTTTGTCAATGATTCATCTAGGAGGTCACACTCTAATGATGATGAGGCTAGTACTTACATTGAATTAACGAATGTACAATTGACAATGGCTGTGGACAAAATTTGGGAGAGGTTGATGAAGGAGAAGAAGGTGAATAAAGCTCAAGATGCTGAACTTGCAGAGCAGGCTGCTAAGATTGTTGAGCAGGAGAAAATTATTGCTGATCTCAAAGACAGGATTGCTGTTATAGAAACTTTATTGGTGAAGGGTACTTTCAACAAGGGGGAGAATTATGCAGAGGAGATGTTTAATGATGATATGTTTAATGCTGATGTGAATGATGATGAAGGTGTTGAGCAGACTGAGGTTGTGGGTGATAATGCTGATTTAGATATAGCTGATACTGAGGTCTTGGATGATGTACAGACTGAGGTTGTTGAAAGTGTGAATGCAGCTGGAACTGAAGTGGTAGATGAGGTTGAAATTGGAGAAGAAGTGGTTCAATCTGTGAATAAGGGTGATGGTGATGGTGCAGAGGCTGAGGGGGAGTTAATGACTAGATCAGAACCTAAACTTACATATGGTAGGAAGAAATCAATACCAGTGTTAAGTGTTAAGGCTAAGAAAATGAAAACTTCCATTGCTACTACCACTGCTACCACTACCACTGCTACAACTGCGACCACTGCCTAAGTCTAATCTTTCAAAGATTGATCCAAAAGACAAAGGTAAAGGTAAATTGGTGGAAAAGCCAAAGGTGAAGAAGGTGCAACAAAATATTGAACATGACATGGAGTATGCTATGAGGTTGCAGGCAGAATTGAATGAACAGGACAGAATTGAAGCTAAACAAAGAGCTGATGAATCTGAGATAGATGAAGTGGATGTGTTGCTTGAGAATGGGCAAATTGTTAAGATGACTAGAGAAGCCAGTAGAGTATATGCAGAGATGAAAGCAAAAGGATTAAATGATGATACTGTATATCATGCTTTTGAAGCAAAGAAAAAGGGTGATCCTCTGCAGATGGCTTTAAATAAAAAAATTGAAAGGGAGAAGAAAGAAAAGAAAGAAAAAGAGGCTGCTAAGAGGAAGGCAAAGAAACCATCCAAATCTGAAATGAAAAATGATTTGGTTTGTAAGCTTAGAGGAGGTAGGATTCCTACAATGAGACTGAGGAGTATGTCACTGGAACAATTGCAAAACATGTATGATAATAATCCTCATGTAAATCCTGCTGCAAGGGAAAGGTTAGAAAAGAAGAGGAAAGATGAGGAAGAAATTCAAAGGAGATTACAAGAAAGATATGATCAGATTGATGAGGAGTTGGAGGCAGAAAGGGAATTGAAATTGAAAATTGAAGGTACTAGAAGATCATTTCTTAGACTTCAAGAGTTGGATGATGCTGTTTGTGATTTGGATAGAGATGAAGAGATTTTGGATCAAATGTTTGTGATAAAGCCTGATAGATCAGAAAACATCAACTTAAATGATGAAGAATTTTCAGAAATCATTAAATGGGAAGGAGTGTTGATAGCAGCCAAGGAAATGGCTTATGAAATCAGAATTGAAAGGAAAAATGGTGTGGTAAGTTTTCACAGATCAATGCTTGATATTCTAAAAAGAGTTCAAAGGTTTGATGTTTATGATATGTATAAGATTGGGTTAGAAAAGGACTTGAAAAAGGTTAAATCTAGTCTTGAAAGGCATGTGTGGGAATGGATACAGATGATGTTTGAACCTGAGATGTATGGAGATATATTTGTGTGTGCTGAGTCAGTTGCTTACTGGAGACATTTTGCAAGAGCAGGAGTGCATTGTATTTCTCTTAAGAATGGTAAATATGTGTATATGTTGGAAGAAAGAGAATACATTCTGAGCATATTTCTGTTGAGGCAAATTATGGACAAGAAATTGCAAGTTGCTGTGAAAACTGATAAAGGAAAAGATATTATTTACTGGATGATGAATCAATTTCACAAAAGAGATCAAGCCAGCAAGAAAGGGTAAAACTCTCCTATGAAAGTTTGAAGCTGAATGAAGAAACTTATTTCAATACAGGATTGATTAAGTTTAGGGGGAGATTGTTGGGATCTGAGCAAACTTGACAAGTGTTGAAGACTAGCCACTGTCTATTCTACTGCTGGCCACTGTTAATATAGCAGCAGTGCCACTGCTAGAAGCCACTGTCAGAAACAAGTACTAGCCACTGCCAGAACAAGTACTAGCCACTGCTAGCAGAAGTAAAGACTGTCACTGTTAGTGTAGGTAAGCAGTGCCACTGTTTATAGTAAGTATACTTGTGTCTGTAAAGGGAACTTACTACCACTGTTGGTACAAAGTAAGTCATTCCCACTGTTAGTATATAGAAGTCTGTTAGAGATATTTATGGGATAAATTTAAATTCCATAATTATAGGAGATCGTTTAGCAGGACTCTATGTATTATAAATAGAGATCCTTAACCTAGATTAGGTTATGAGTTTTTGCGCAGCTTCAAGGTTTTGTAACCCTAATACAAATCAGTGTATTCGTCTTATATCATTAATAAGATTGAAGCTTTTTATAATTCTGTTATTGTTATTCATATTGATCTTCATTGTATTACTAAGTGTTATTCCGCAAACTTCTTAGTAATTATTCAAAACTGCTGTTATCTAATAGTTTATTAGATCGATCTTGGTTTCACACTTTAGACTGAACAACAGTACAAAGCGAATCGTAAACACGGTCATAATCGCATAGTTTAGAACAGGTAAGAGAGAACCTTTGGATGGAGATACCGTCACGAAGAGCTAATGTTTGATCAATGAAATCATGGAACTTGTTACACTCTTCGATTGACTGAAACAAAGAAGAAGACAGATCAAAATGAAGATTTGGTAGAAGACCAGTGACGCAAAAACGGCTGTGAACCCCAAAAAAATTACTAATAAACTTAAAAATTTTGACAGACGAAAGGAACATCAAGATATTATCAGCAGCTCCAGTAGTGTCCATGTAAGCTTCAACAAGTGACGGCATCTCCATAAAAGCATAAACTCGAGACATTTTATCTTCAACTTTAAGGTACTCCAAGTTAGGAACTTGAATCACAGTTGCACAAGCCGGTCTCCAAGTATATACACCTACCAAACTATCGTCCGTTAGCAACAACCATAATCTCTTCAAGGAATTCGAAAAGACTGGAACCATCTGCAAGCCGTCACAATATGCATTTCTCTCCACAAACAATTCTTCTAAATAAGGACTCCCAGATATCAAATTTGCAAGTGAATTCTCACCAGAATAAACAACAGATACCGAATCAAGTTTCTTCCAACACGGAAAAAGCATCTCATCTTTAGGAACATCTAACAAGAACTCGCCTTGTAAAGTTAAGGCAACGAGGGTATTAAAAGTCTTAAACAAATCTCAACAAAGCCTAACCCTGTTTCCGTCAGCTGAAAAATCAAGGTCAAGTTGTTGAACTTTAGACTGAACAACAGTTCAAAGCGAATCGTAAACACGGTCATCATTGCATAGTTTAGAACAGGTAAGAGAGAACCTTTGGATGGGGATACCGTCACGAAGAGCTAGGGTTTGATCAATGAAATCATGGAACTTGTTACACTCTTCGATTGACTGAAACAAAGAAGAAGACAGATCAAAATGAAGATTTGGTAGAAGACCAGTGACGCAAAAACGGCTGTGAACCCCAAAAAAATTACTAATAAACTTAAAAATTTTGACAGACGAAAGGCACATCAAGATATTATCAGCAGCTCCAGTAGTGTCCATGTAAGCTTCAACAAGTGACGGCATCTCCATAAAAGCATAAACTTGAGACATTCTATCTTCAACTTTAAGGTACTCCAAGTTAGGAACTTGAATCACAGTTGCACAAGCCGGTCTCCAAGTATATACACCTACCAAACTATCGTCCGTTAGCAACAACCATAATCTCTTCAAGGAATTCGAAAAGACTGGAACCATCTGCAAGCCGTCACAATATGCATTTCTCTCCACAAACAATTCTTCTAAATAAGGACTCCCAGATATCAAATTTGCAAGTGAATTCTCACCAGAATAAACAACAGATACCGAATCAATTTTCTTCAAACACGGAAAAAGCATCTCATCTTTAGGAACATCTAACAAGAACTCGCCTTTTAAAGTTAAGGCAACGAGGGTATTAAAAGTCTTAAACAAATCCCAACAAAGCCTAACCCTGTTTCTGTCAGCTGAAAAATCAAGGTCAAGTTGTTGAACTTTAGACTGAACAACAGTACAAAGCGAATCGTAAACACGGTCATAATCGCATAGTTTAGAACAGGTAAGAGAGAACCTTTGGATGGGGATACCGTCACGAAGAGCTAGGGTTTGATCAATGAAATCATGGAACTTGTTACACTCTTCGATTGACTGAAACAAAGAAGAAGACAGATCAAAATGAAGATTTGGTAGAAGACTAGTGACGCAAAAACGGCTGTGAACCCTAAAAAAATTACTAATAAACTTAAAAATTTTGACAGACGAAAGGCACATCAAGATATTATCAGCAGCTCCAGTAGTGTCCATGTAAGCTTCAACAAGTGACGGCATCTCCATAAAAGCATAAACTTGAGACATTCTATCTTCAACTTTAAGGTACTCCAAGTTAGGAACTTGAATCACAGTTGCACAAGCCGGTCTCCAAGTATATACACCTACCAAACTATCGTCCGTTAACAACAACCATAATCTCTTCAAGGAATTCGAAAAGACCGGAACCATCTGCAAGCCGTCACAATATGCATTTCTCTCCACAAACAATTCTTCTAAATAAGGACTCCCAGATATCAAATTTGCAAGTGAATTCTCACCAGAATAAACAACAGATACCGAATCAAGTTTCTTCAAACACGGAAAAAGCATATGATCTTTAGGAACATCTAACAAGAACTCGCCTTGTAAAGTTAAGGCAACGAGGGTATTAAAAGTCTTAAACAAATCCCAACAAAGCCTAACCCTGTTTCCGTCAGCTGAAAAATCAAGGTCAAGTTGTTGAACTTTAGACTGAACAACAGTACAAAGCGAATCGTAAACACGGTCATAATCGCATAGTTTAGAACAGGTAAGAGAGAACCTTTGGATGGGGATACCGTCACGAAGAGCTAGGGTTTGATCAATGAAATCATGGAACTTGTTACACTCTTCGATTGACTGAAACAAAGAAGAAGACAGATCAAAATGAAGATTTGGTAGAAGACCAGTGACGCAAAAACGGCTGTGAACCCTAAAAAAATTACTAATAAACTTAAAAATTTTGACAGACGAAAGGCACATCAAGATATTATCAGCAGCTCCAGTAGTGTCCATGTAAGCTTCAACAAGTGACGGCATCTCCATAAAAGCATAAACTTGAGACATTCTATCTTCAACTTTAAGGTACTCCAAGTTAGGAACTTGAATAACAGTTGCACAAGCCGGTCTCCAAGTATATACACCTACCAAACTATCGTCCGTTAACAACAACCATAATCTCTTCAAGGAATTCGAAAAAATACCGGAACCATCTGCAAGCCGTCACAATATGCATTTCTCTCCACAAACAATTCTTCTAAATAAGGACTCCCAGGTATCAAATTTGCAAGTGAATTCTCACCAGAATAAACAACAGATACCGAATCAAGTTTCTTCAAACACAGAAAAAGCATCTGATCTTTAGGAACATCTAACAAGAACTCGCCTTGTAAAGTTAAGGCAACGAGGGTATTAAAAGTCTTAAACAAATCCCAACAAAGCCTAACCCTGTTTCCGTCAGCTGAAAAATCAAGGTCAAGTTGTTGAACTTTAGACTGAACAACAGTTCAAAGCGAATCGTAAACACGGTCATAATCGCATAATTTAGAACAGGTAAGAGAGAACCTTTGGATGGGGATACCGTCACGAAGAGTAGGGTTTGATCAATGAAATCATGGAACTTGTTACACTCTTCGATTGACTGAAACAAAGAAGAAGACAGATCAAAATGAAGATTTGGTAGAAGACCAGTGACGCAATAATGGTTGTGAACCCCAAAAAAATTACTAATAAACTTAAAAATTTTGACAGACGAAAGGAACATCAAGATATTATCAGCAGCTCCAGTAGTGTCCATGTAAGCTTCAACAAGTGACGGCATCTCCATAAAAGCATAAACTTGAGACATTCTATCTTCAACTTTAAGGTACTCCAAATTAGGAACTTGAATCACAGTTGCACAATCCGGTCTCCAAGTATATACACCTACCAAACTATCGTCCGTTAACAACAACCATAATCTCTTCAAGGAATTCGAAAAGACCGGAACCATCTGCAAGCCGTCACAATATGCATTTCTCTCCACAAACAATTCTTCTAAATAAGGACTCCCAGGTATCAAATTTGCAAGTGAATTCTCACCAGAATAAACAACAGATACCGAATCAAGTTTCTTCAAACACGGAAAAAGCATCTGATCTTTAGGAACATCTAACAAGAACTCGCCTTGTAAAGTTAAGGCAACGAGGGTATTAAAAGTCTTAAACAAATCCCAACAAAGCCTAACCCTGTTTAAATCAAGGTCAAGTTGTTGAACTTTAGATTGAACAACAGTACAAAGCGAATCGTAAACACGGTCATAATCGCATAGTTTAGAACAGGTAAGAGAGAACCTTTGGATGGGGATACCGTCACGAAGAGCTAGGGTTTGATCAATGAAATCATGGAACTTGTAACACTCTTCGATTGACTGAAACAAAGAAGAAGACAGATCAAAATGAAGATTTGGTAGAAGACCAGTGACGCAAAAACGGCTGTGATCCCCCAAAAAATTACTAATAAACTTAAAAATTTTACAGACGAAAGGCACATCAAGATATTATCAGCAGCTCCAGTAGTGTCCATGTAAGCTTCAACAAGTGACGGCATCTCCATAAAAGCATAAACTTGAGACATTCTATCTTCAACTTTAAGGTACTCCAAGTTAGGAACTTGAATAACAATTGCACAAGCCGGTCTCCAAGTATATACACCTACCAAACTATCGTCCGTCAACAACAACAATAATCTCTTCAAGGAATTCGAAAAAATACCGGAACCATCTGCAAGCCGTCACAATATGCATTTCTCTCCACAAACAATTCTTCTAAATAAGGACTCCCAGGTATCAAATTTGCAAGTGAATTCTCACCAGAATAAACAACAGATACCGAATCAAGTTTCTTCAAACACAGAAAAAGCATCTGATCTTTAGGAACATCTAACAAGAACTCGCCTTGTAAAGTTAAGGCAACGAGGGTATTAAAAGTCTTAAACAAATCCCAACAAACCCTAACCCTGTTTCCGTCAGCTGAAAAATCAAGGTCAAGTTGTTGAACTTTAGACTGAACAACAGTTCAAAGCGAATCGTAAACACGGTCATAATCGCATAGTTTAGAACAGGTAAGAGAGAACCTTTGGATGGGGATACCGTCACGAAGAGCTAGGGTTTGATCAATGAAATCATGGAACTTGTTACACTCTTCGATTGACTGAAACAAAGAAGAAGACAGATCAAAATGAAGATTTGGTAGAAGACCAGTGACGCAAAAACGGCTATGAACCCCAAAAAAATTACTAATAAACTTAAAATTTTTGACAGACGAAAGGCACATCAAGATATTATCAGCAGCTCCAGTAGTGTCCATGTAAGCTTCAACAAGTGACGGCATCTCCATAAAAGCATAAACTTGAGACATTCTATCTTCAACTTTAAGGTACTCCAAGTTAGGAACTTGAATCACAGTTGCACAAGCCGGTCTCCAAGTATATACACCTACCAAACAATCGTCCGTCAACAACAACCATAATCTCTTCAAGGAATTCGAAAAAATACCGGAACCATCTGCAAGCCGTCACAATATGCATTTCTCTCCACAAACAATTCTTCTAAATAAGGACTCCCAGGTATCAAATTTGCAAGTGAATTCTCACCAGAATAAACAACAGATACCGAATCAAGTTTCTTCAAACACGGAAAAAGCATCTGATCTTTAGGAACATCTAACAAGAACTCGCCTTGTAAAGTTAAGGCAACGAGGGTATTAAGAGTCTTAAACAAATCCCAACAAAGCCTAACCCTGTTTCCGTCAGCTGAAAAATCAAGGTCAAGTTGTTGAACTTTAGACTGAACAACAGTACAAAGCGAATCGTAAACACGGTCATAATCGCATAGTTTAGAACAGGTAAGAGAGAACCTTTGGATGGGGATACCGTCACGAAGAGCTAGGGTTTGATCAATGAAATCATGGAACTTGTTACACTCTTCGATTGACTGAAACAAAGAAGAAGACAGATCAAAATGAAGATTTGGTAGAAGACCAGTGACGCAAAAACGGCTGTGAACCCCAAAAAAATTACTAATAAACTTAAAAATTTTGACAGACGAAAGGCACATCAAGATATTATCAGCAGCTCCAGTAGTGTCCATGTAAGCTTCAACAAGTGACGGCATCTCCATAAAAGCATAAACTTGAGACATTCTATCTTCAACTTTAAGGTACTCCAAGTTAGGAACTTGAATCACAGTTGCACAAGCCGGTCTCCAAGTATATACACCTACCAAACTATCGTTCGTTAACAACAACCATAATCTCTTCAAGGAATTCGAAAAAATACCGGAACCATCTGCAAGCCGTCACAATATGCATTTCTCTCCACAAACAATTCTTCTAAATAAGGACTCCCAGATATCAAATTTGCAAGTGAATTCTCACCAGAATAAACAACAGATACCGAATCAAGTTTCTTCAAACACGGAAAAAGCATCTGATCTTTAGGAACATCTAACAAGAACTCGCCTTGTAAAGTTAAGGCAACGAGGGTATTAAAAGTCTTAAACAAATCCCAACAAAGCCTAACCCTGTTTCCGTCAGCTGAAAAATCAAGGTCAAGTTGTTGAACTTTAGACTGAACAACAGTACAAAGCGAATCGTAAACATGGTCATAATCGCATAGTTTAGAGCAGGTAAGAGAGAACCTTTGGATGGGGATACCGTCACGAAGAGCTAGGGTTTGATCAATGAAATCATGGAACTTGTTACACTCTTCGATTGACTGAAACAAAGAAGAAGACAGATCAAAATGAAGATTTGGTAGAAGACCAGTGACGCAAAAACGGCTGTGAACCCCAAAAAAATTACTAATAAACTTAAAAATTTTACAGACGAAAGGCACATCAAGATATTATCAGCAGCTCCAGTAGTGTCCATGTAAGCTTCAACAAGTGACGGCATCTCCATAAAAGCATAAACTTGAGACATTCTATCTTCAACTTTAAGGTACTCCAAGTTAGGAACTTGAATAACAGTTGCACAAGCCGGTCTCCAAGTATATACACCTACCAAACTATCGTCCGTTAACAACAACCATAATCTCTTCAAGGAATTCGAAAAAATACCGGAACCATCTGCAAGCCGTCACAATATGCATTTCTCTCCACAAACAATTCTTCTAAATAAGGACTCCCAGGTATCAAATTTGCAAGTGAATTCTCACCAGAATAAACAACAGATACCGAATCAAGTTTCTTCAAACACAGAAAAAGTATCTAATCTTTAGGAACATCTAACAAGAACTCGCCTTGTAAAGTTAAGGCAACGAGGGTATTAAAAGTCTTAAACAAATCCCAACAAAGCCTAACCCTGTTTCCGTCAGCTGAAAAATCAAGGTCAAGTTGTTGAACTTTAGACTGAACAACAGTTCAAAGCGAATCGTAAACACGGTCATAATCGCATAGTTTAGAACAGGTAAGAGAGAACCTTTGGATGGGGATACCGTCACGAAGAGCTAGGGTTTGATCAATGAAATCATGGAACTTGTTACACTCTTCGATTGACTGAAACAAAGAAGAAGACAGATCAAAATGAAGATTTGGTAGAAGACCAGTGACGCAAAAACGGCTATGAACCCCAAAAAAATTACTAATAAACTTAAAATTTTTGACAGACGAAAGGCACATCAAGATATTATCAGCAGCTCCAGTAGTGTCCATGTAAGCTTCAACAAGTGACGGCATCTCCATAAAAGCATAAACTTGAGACATTCTATCTTCAACTTTAAGGTACTCCAAGTTAGGAACTTGAATCACAGTTGCACAAGCCGGTCTCCAAGTATATACACCTACCAAACAATCGTCCGTCAACAACAACCATAATCTCTTCAAGGAATTCGAAAAAATACCGGAACCATCTGCAAGCCGTCACAATATGCATTTCTCTCCACAAACAATTCTTCTAAATAAGGACTCCCAGGTATCAAATTTGCAAGTGAATTCTCACCAGAATAAACAACAGATACCGAATCAAGTTTCTTCAAACACGGAAAAAGCATCTGATCTTTAGGAACATCTAACAAGAACTCGCCTTGTAAAGTTAAGGCAACGAGGGTATTAAGAGTCTTAAACAAATCCCAACAAAGCCTAACCCTGTTTCCGTCAGCTGAAAAATCAAGGTCAAGTTGTTGAACTTTAGACTGAACAACAGTACAAAGCGAATCGTAAACACGGTCATAATCGCATAGTTTAGAACAGGTAAGAGAGAACCTTTGGATGGGGATACCGTCACGAAGAGCTAGGGTTTGATCAATGAAATCATGGAACTTGTTACACTCTTCGATTGACTGAAACAAAGAAGAAGACAGATCAAAATGAAGATTTGGTAGAAGACCAGTGACGCAAAAACGGCTGTGAACCCCAAAAAAATCACTAATAAACTTAAAAATTTTGACAGACGAAAGGCACATCAAGATATTATCAGCAGCTCCAGTAGTGTCCATGTAAGCTTCAACAAGTGACGGCATCTCCATAAAAGCATAAACTTGAGACATTCTATCTTCAACTTTAAGGTACTCCAAGTTAGGAACTTGAATCACAGTTGCACAAGCCGGTCTCCAAGTATATACACCTACCAAACTATCGTTCGTTAACAACAACCATAATCTCTTCAAGGAATTCGAAAAAATACCGGAACCATCTGCAAGCCGTCACAATATGCATTTCTCTCCACAAACAATTCTTCTAAATAAGGACTCCCAGGTATCAAATTTGCAAGTGAATTCTCACCAGAATAAACAACAGATACCGAATCAAGTTTCTTCAAACACGGAAAAAGCATCTGATCTTTAGGAACATCTAACAAGAACTCGCCTTGTAAAGTTAAGGCAACGAGGGTATTAAAAGTCTTAAACAAATCCCAACAAAGCCTAACCCTGTTTCCGTCAGCTGAAAAATCAAGGTCAAGTTGTTGAACTTTAGACTGAACAACAGTACAAAGCGAATCGTAAACATGGTCATAATCGCATAGTTTAGAACAGGTAAGAGAGAACCTTTGGATGGGGATACCGTCACGAAGAGCTAGGGTTTGATCAATGAAATCATGGAACTTGTTACACTCTTCGATTGACTGAAACAAAGAAGAAGACAGATCAAAATGAAGATTTGGTAGAAGACCAGTGACGCAAAAACGGCTATGAACCCCAAAAAAATTACTAATAAACTTAAAATTTTTGACAGACGAAAGGCACATCAAGATATTATCAGCAGCTCCAGTAGTGTCCATGTAAGCTTCAACAAGTGACGGCATCTCCATAAAAGCATAAACTTGAGACATTCTATCTTCAACTTTAAGGTACTCCAAGTTAGGAACTTGAATCACAGTTGCACAAGCCGGTCTCCAAGTATATACACCTACCAAACAATCGTCCGTCAACAACAACCATAATCTCTTCAAGGAATTCGAAAAAATACCGGAACCATCTGCAAGCCGTCACAATATGCATTTCTCTCCACAAACAATTCTTCTAAATAAGGACTCCCAGGTATCAAATTTGCAAGTGAATTCTCACCAGAATAAACAACAGATACCGAATCAAGTTTCTTCAAACACGGAAAAAGCATCTGATCTTTAGGAACATCTAACAAGAACTCGCCTTGTAAAGTTAAGGCAACGAGGGTATTAAGAGTCTTAAACAAATCCCAACAAAGCCTAACCCTGTTTCCGTCAGCTGAAAAATCAAGGTCAAGTTGTTGAACTTTAGACTGAACAACAGTACAAAGCGAATCGTAAACACGGTCATAATCGCATAGTTTAGAACAGGTAAGAGAGAACCTTTGGATGGGGATACCGTCACGAAGAGCTAGGGTTTGATCAATGAAATCATGGAACTTGTTACACTCTTCGATTGACTGAAACAAAGAAGAAGACAGATCAAAATGAAGATTTGGTAGAAGACCAGTGACGCAAAAACGGCTGTGAACCCCAAAAAATTACTAATAAACTTAAAAATTTTACAGACGAAAGGCACATCAAGATATTATCAGCAGCTCCAGTAGTGTCCATGTAAGCTTTAACAAGTGACGGCATCTCCATAAAAGCATAAACTTGAGACATTCTATCTTCAACTTTAAGGTACTCCAAGTTAGGAACTTGAATCACAGTTGCACAAGCCGGTCTCCAAGTATATACACCTACCAAACTATCGTTCGTTAACAACAACCATAATCTCTTCAAGGAATTCGAAAAAATACCGGAACCATCTGCAAGCCGTCACAATATGCATTTCTCTCCACAAACAATTCTTCTAAATAAGGACTCCCAGATATCAAATTTGCAAGTGAATTCTCACCAGAATAAACAACAGATACCGAATCAAGTTTCTTCAAACACGGAAAAAGCATCTGATCTTTAGGAACATCTAACAAGAACTCGCCTTGTAAAGTTAAGGCAACGAGGGTATTAAAAGTCTTAAACAAATCCCAACAAAGCCTAACCCTGTTTCCGTCAGCTGAAAAATCAAGGTCAAGTTGTTGAACTTTAGACTGAACAACAGTACAAAGCGAATCGTAAACATGGTCATAATCGCATAGTTTAGAACAGGTAAGAGAGAACCTTTGGATGGGGATACCGTCACGAAGAGCTAGGGTTTGATCAATGAAATCATGGAACTTGTTACACTCTTCGATTGACTGAAACAAAGAAGAAGACAGATCAAAATGAAGATTTGGTAGAAGACCAGTGACGCAAAAACGGCTATGAACCCCAAAAAAATTACTAATAAACTTAAAATTTTTGACAGACGAAAGGCACATCAAGATATTATCAGCAGCTCCAGTAGTGTCCATGTAAGCTTCAACAAGTGACGGCATCTCCATAAAAGCATAAACTTGAGACATTCTATCTTCAACTTTAAGGTACTCCAAGTTAGGAACTTGAATCACAGTTGCACAAGCCGGTCTCCAAGTATATACACCTACCAAACAATCGTCCGTCAACAACAACCATAATCTCTTCAAGGAATTCGAAAAAATACCGGAACCATCTGCAAGCCGTCACAATATGCATTTCTCTCCACAAACAATTCTTCTAAATAAGGACTCCCAGGTATCAAATTTGCAAGTGAATTCTCACCAGAATAAACAACAGATACCGAATCAAGTTTCTTCAAACACGGAAAAAGCATCTGATCTTTAGGAACATCTAACAAGAACTCGCCTTGTAAAGTTAAGGCAACGAGGGTATTAAGAGTCTTAAACAAATCCCAACAAAGCCTAACCCTGTTTCCGTCAGCTGAAAAATCAAGGTCAAGTTGTTGAACTTTAGACTGAACAACAGTACAAAGCGAATCGTAAACACGGTCATAATCGCATAGTTTAGAACAGGTAAGAGAGAACCTTTGGATGGGGATACCGTCACGAAGAGCTAGGGTTTGATCAATGAAATCATGGAACTTGTTACACTCTTCGATTGACTGAAACAAAGAAGAAGACAGATCAAAATGAAGATTTGGTAGAAGACCAGTGACGCAAAAACGGCTGTGAACCCCAAAAAATTACTAATAAACTTAAAAATTTTACAGACGAAAGGCACATCAAGATATTATCAGCAGCTCCAGTAGTGTCCATGTAAGCTTTAACAAGTGACGGCATCTCCATAAAAGCATAAACTTGAGACATTCTATCTTCAACTTTAAGGTACTCCAAGTTAGGAACTTGAATCACAGTTGCACAAGCCGGTCTCCAAGTATATACACCTACCAAACTATCGTCCGTTAACAACAACCATAATCTCTTCAAGGAATTCGAAAAAATACCGGAACCATCTGCAAGCCGTCACAATATGCATTTCTCTCCACAAACAATTCTTCTAAATAAGGACTCCCAGGTATCAAATTTGCAAGTGAATTCTCACCAGAATAAACAACAGATACCGAATCAAGTTTCTTCAAACACGGAAAAAGCATATGATCTTTAGGAACATCTAACAAGAACTCGCCTTGTAAAGTTAAGGCAACGAGGGTATTAAAAGTCTTAAACAAATCCCAACAAAACCTAACCCTGTTTCCGTCAGCTGAAAAATCAAGGTCAAGTTGTTGAACTTTAGACTGAACAACAGTACAAAGCGAATCGTAAACACGGTCATAATCGCATAGTTTAGAACAGGTAAGAGAGAACCTTTGGATGGGGATACCGTCACGAAGAGCTAGGGTTTGATCAATGAAATCATGGAACTTGTTACACTCTTCGATTGACTGAAACAAAGAAGAAGACAGATCAAAATGAAGATTTGGTAGAAGACCAGTGACGCAAAAACGGCTGTGAACCCCCAAAAAATTACTAATAAACTTAAAAATTTTACAGACGAAAGGCACATCAAGATATTATCAGCAGCTCCAGTAGTGTCCATGTAAGCTTCAACAAGTGACGGCATCTCCATAAAAGCATAAACTTGAGACATTCTATCTTCAACTTTAAGGTACTCCAAGTTAGGAACTTGAATAACAGTTTCACAAGCCGGTCTCCAAGTATATACACCTACCAAACTATCGTCCGTTAACAACAACCATAATCTCTTCAAGGAATTCGAAAAAATACCGGAACCATCTGCAAGCCATCACAATATGCATTTCTCTCCACAAACAATTCTTCTAAATAAGGACTCCCAGATATCAAATTGGCAAGTGAATTCTCACCAGAATAAACAACAGATACCGAATCAAGTTTCTTCAAACACGGAAAAAGCATCTGATCTTTAGGAACATCTAACAAGAACTCGCCTTGTAAAGTTAAGGCAACGAGGGTATTAAGAGTCTTAAACAAATCCCAACAAAGCCTAACCCTGTTTCCGTCAGCTGAAAAATCAAGGTCAAGTTGTTGAACTTTAGACTGAACAACAGTACAAAGCGAATCATAAACACGGTCATAATCGCATAGTTTAGAACAGGTAAGAGAGAACCTTTGGATGGGGATACCGTCACGAAGAGCTAGGGTTTGATCAATGAAATCATGGAACTTGTTACACTCTTCGATTGACTGAAACAAAGAAGAAGACAGATCAAAATGAAGATTTGGTAGAAGACCAGTGACGCAAAAACGGCTGTGAACCCCAAAAAAATTACTAATAAACTTAAAAATTTTGACAGACGAAAGGCACATCAAGATATTATCAGCAGCTCCAGTAGTGTCCATGTAAGCTTCAACAAGTGACGGCATCTCCATAAAAGCATAAACTTGAGACATTCTATCTTCAACTTTAAGGTACTCCAAGTTAGGAACTTGAATCACAGTTGCACAAGCCGGTCTCCAAGTATATACACCTACCAAACTATCGTTCGTTAACAACAACCATAATCTCTTCAAGGAATTCGAAAAAATACCGGAACCATCTGCAAGCCGTCACAATATGCATTTCTCTCCACAAACAATTCTTCTAAATAAGGACTCCCAGGTATCAAATTTGCAAGTGAATTCTCACCAGAATAAACAACAGATACCGAATCAAGTTTCTTCAAACACAGAAAAAGCATCTGATCTTTAGGAACATCTAACAAGAACTCGCCTTGTAAAGTTAAGGCAACGAGGGTATTAAAAGTCTTAAACAAATCCCAACAAAGCCTAACCCTGTTTCCGTCAGCTCAAAAATCAAGGTCAAGTTGTTGAACTTTAGACTGAACAACAGTTCAAAGCGAATCGTAAACACGGTCATAATCGCATAGTTTAGAACAGGTAAGAGAGAACCTTTGGATGGGGATACCGTCACGAAGAGCTAGGGTTTGATCAATGAAATCATGGAACTTGTTACACTCTTCGATTGACTGAAACAAAGAAGAAGACAGATCAAAATGAAGATTTGGTAGAAGACCAGTGACGCAAAAACGGCTATGAACCCCAAAAAAATTACTAATAAACTTAAAAATTTTGACAGACGAAAGGCACATCAAGATATTATCAGCAGCTCCAGTAGTGTCCATGTAAGCTTTAACAAGTGACGGCATCTCCATAAAAGCATAAACTTGAGACATTCTATCTTCAACTTTAAGGTACTCCAAGTTAGGAACTTGAATCACAGTTGCACAAGCCGGTCTCCAAGTATATACACCTACCAAACTATCGTCCGTTAACAACAACCATAATCTCTTCAAGGAATTCGAAAAGACCGGAACCATCTGCAAGCCGTCACAATATGCATTTCTCTCCACAAACAATTCTTCTAAATAAGGACTCCCAGATATCAAATTTGCAAGTGAATTCTCACCAGAATAAACAACAGATACCGAATCAAGTTTCTTCAAACACGGAAAAAGCATCTCATCTTTAGGAACATCTAACAAGAACTCGCCTTGTAAAGTTAAGGCAACGAGGGTATTAAAAGTCTAAAACAAATCCCAACAAAGCCTAACCCTGTTTCCGTCAGCTGAAAAATCAAGGTCAAGTTGTTGAACTTTAGACTGAACAACAGTACAAAGTGAATCGTAAACACAGTCATAATCGCATAGTTTAGAACAGGTAAGAGAGAACCTTTGGATGGGGATACCGTCACGAAGAGCTAGGGTTTGATCAATGAAATCATGGAACTTGTTACACTCTTCGATTGACTGAAACAAAGAAGAAGACAGATCAAAATGAAGATTTGGTAGAAGACCAGTGACGCAAAAACGGCTATGAACCCCAAAAAAAATTACTAATAAACTTAAAAATTTTGACAGACGAAAGGCACATCAAGATATTATCAGCAGCTCCAGTAGTGTCCATGTAAGCTTCAACAAGTGACGGCATTTCCATAAAAGCATAAACTTGAGACATTCTATCTTCAACTTTAAGGTACTCCAAGTTAGGAACTTGAATCACAGTTGCACAAGCCGGTCTCCAAGTATATACACCTACCAAACTATCGTCCATTAACAACAACCATAATCTCTTCAAGGAATTCGAAAAGACCGGAACCATCTGCAAGCCGTCACAATATGCATTTCTCTCCACAAACAATTCTTCTAAATAAGGACTCCCAGATATCAAATTTGCAAGTGAATTCTCACCAGAATAAACAACAGATACCGAATCAAGTTTCTTCAAACACGGAAAAAGCATCTCATCTTTAGGAACATCTAACAAGAACTCGCCTTGTAAAGTTAAGGCAACGAGGGTATTAAAAGTCTTAAACAAATCCCAACAAAGCCTAACCCTGTTTCCGTCAGCTGAAAAATCAAGGTCAAGTTGTTGAACTTTAGACTGAACAACAGTTCAAAGCGAATCGTAAACACGGTCATAATCGCATAGTTTAGAACAGGTAAGAGAGAACCTTTGGATGGGGATACCGTCACGAAGAGCTAGGGTTTGATCAATGAAATCATGGAACTTGTTACACTCTTCGATTTACTGAAACAAAGAAGAAGACAGATCAAAATGAAGATTTGGTAGAAGACCAGAGACGCAATAAAGGTTGTGAACCCCAAAAAATTACTAATAAACTTAAAAATTTTGACAGAAGAAAGGCACATCAAGATATTATCAGCAGCTCCAGTAGAGTCCATGTAAGCTTCAACAAGTGACGGCATCACCATAAAAGCATAAACTTGAGACATTCTATCTTCAACTTTAAGGTACTCCAAATTAGGAACTTGAATCACAGTTGCACAAGCCGGTCTCCAAGTATATACACCTACCAAACTATCATCCGTTAACAACAACCATAATCTCTTCAAGGAATTCGAAAAGACCGGAACCATCTGCAAGCCGTCACAATATGCATTTCTCTCCACAAACAATTCTTCTAAATAAGGACTCCCAGATATCAAATTTGCAAGTGAATTCTCACCAGAATAAACAACAGACTCCGAATCAAGTTTCTTCAAACACGGAAAAAGCATCTGATCTTTAGGAACATCTAACAAGAACTCGCCTTGTAAAGTTAAGGCAACGAGGGTATTAAAAGTCTTAAACAAATCCCAACAAAGCCTAACCCTGTTTCCGTCAGCTGAAAAATCAAGGTCAAGTTGTTGAACTTTAGACTGAACAACAGTACAAAGCGAATCGTAAACACGGTCATAATCGCATAGTTTAGAACAGGTAAGAGAGAACCTTTGGATGGGGATACCGTCACGAAGAGCTAGGGTTTGATCAATGAAATCATGGAACTTGTTACACTCTTCGATTGACTGAAACAAAGAAGAAGACAGATCAAAATGAAGATTTGGTAGAAGACCAGTGACGCAAAAACGGCTATGAACCCCAAAAAAATTACTAATAAACTTAAAAATTTTGATAGACGAAAGGCACATTAAGATATTATCAGCAGCTCCAGTAGTGTCCATGTAAGCTTCAACAAGTGACGGCATCTCCATAAAAGCATAAACTTGAGACATTCTATCTTCAACTTTAAGGTACTCCAAGTTAGGAATTTGAATCACAGTTGCACAAGCCGGTCTCCAAGTATATACACCTACCAAACTATCGTCCGTTAACAACAACCATAATCTCTTCAAGGAATTCGAAAAGACCGGAACCATCTGCAAGCCGTCACAATATGCATTTCTCTCCACAAACAATTCTTCTAAATAAGGACTCCCAGATATCAAATTTGCAAGTGAATTCTCACCAGAATAAACAACAGACTCCGAATCAAGTTTCTTCAAACACGGAAAAAGCATCTGATCTTTAGGAACATCTAACAAGAACTCGCCTTGTAAAGTTAAGGCAACGAGGGTATTAAAAGTCTTAAACAAATCCCAACAAAGCCTAACCCTGTTTCCGTCAGCTGAAAAATCAAGGTCAAGTTGTTGAACTTTAGACTGAACAACAGTACAAAGCGAATCGTAAACACGGTCATAATCGCATAGTTTAGAACAGGTAAGAGAGAACCTTTGGATGGGGATACCGTCACGAAGAGCTAGGGTTTGATCAATGAAATCATGGAACTTGTTACACTCTTCGATTGACTGAAACAAAGAAGAAGACAGATCAAAATGAAGATTTGGTAGAAGACCAGTGACGCAAAAACGGCTATGAACCCCAAAAAAATTACTAATAAACTTAAAAATTTTGATAGACGAAAGGCACATTAAGATATTATCAGCAGCTCCAGTAGTGTCCATGTAAGCTTCAACAAGTGACGGCATCTCCATAAAAGCATAAACTTGAGACATTCTATCTTCAACTTTAAGGTACTCCAAGTTAGGAATTTGAATCACAGTTGCACAAGCCGGTCTCCAAGTATATACACCTACCAAACTATCGTCCGTTAACAACAACCATAATCTCTTCAAGGAATTCGAAAAAATACCGGAACCATCTGCAAGCCGTCACAATATGCATTTCTCTCCACAAACAATTCTTCTAAATAAGGACTCCCAGGTATCAAATTTGCAAGTGAATTCTCACCAGAATAAACAACAGATACCGAATCAAGTTTCTTCAAACACAGAAAAAGCATCTGATCTTTAGGAACATCTAACAAGAACTCGCCTTGTAAAGTTAAGGCAACGAGGGTATTAAAAGTCTTAAACAAATCCCAACAAAGCATAACCCTGTTTCCGTCAGCTGAAAAATCAAGGTCAAGTTGTTGAACTTTAGACTGAACAACAGTTCAAAGCGAATCGTAAACACGGTCATAATCGCATAGTTTAGAACAGGTAAGAGAGAACCTTTGGATGGGGATACCGTCACGAAGAGCTAGGGTTTGATCAATGAAATCATGGAACTTGTTACACTCTTCGATTTACTGAAACAAAGAAGAAGACAGATCAAAATGAAGATTTGGTAGAAGACCAGTGACGCAATAACGGTTGTGAACCCCAAAAAAATTACTAATAAACTTAAAAATTTTGACAGACGAAAGGAACATCAAGATATTATCAGCAGCTCCAGTAGTGTCCATGTAAGCTTCAACAAGTGACGGCATCTCCATAAAAGCATAAACTTGAGACATTCTATCTTCAACTTTAAGGTACTCCAAGTTAGGAACTTGAATCACAGTTGCACAAGCCGGTCTCCAAGTATATACACCTACCAAACTATCGTCCGTTAGCAACAACCATAATCTCTTCAAGGAATTCGAAAAGACCGGAACCATCTGCAAGCCGTCACAATATGCATTTCTCTCCACAAACAATTCTTCTAAATAAGGACTCCCAGATATCAAATTTGCAAGTGAATTCTCACCAGAATAAACAACAGATACCGAATCAAGTTTCTTCAAACACGGAAAAAGCATCTGATCTTTAGGAACATCTAACAAGAACTCGCCTTGTAAAGTTAAGGCAACGAGGGTATTAAAAGTCTTAAACAAATCCCAACAAAGCCTAACCCTGTTTCCGTCAGCTGAAAAATCAAGGTCAAGTTGTTGAACTTTAGACTGAACAACAGTTCAAAGCGAATCGTAAACACGGTCATAATCGCATAGTTTAGAACAGGTAAGAGAGAACCTTTGGATGGGGATACCGTCACGAAGAGCTAGGGTTTGATCAATGAAATCATGGAACTTGTTACACTCTTCGATTGACTGAAACAAAGAAGAAGACAGATCAAAATGAAGATTCGGTAGAAGACCAGTGATGCAAAAACGGCTGTGAACCCCAAAAAAATTACTAATAAACTTAAAAATTTTGACAGACGAAAGGCACATCAAGATATTATCAGCAGCTCCAGTAGTGTCCATGTAAGCTTCAACAAGTGACGGCATCTCCATAAAAGCATAAACTTGAGACATTCTATCTTCAACTTTAAGGTACTCCAAGTTAGGAACTTGAATCACAGTTGCACAAGCCGGTCTCCAAGTATATACACCTACCAAACTATCGTCCGTTAACAACAACCATAATCTCTTCAAGGAATTCGAAAAGACCGGAACCATCTGCAAGCCGTCACAATATGCATTTCTCTCCACAAACAATTCTTCTAAATAATGACTCCCAGATATCAAATTTGCAAGTGAATTCTCACCAGAATAAACAACAAATACCGAATCAAGTTTCTTCAAACACGGAAAAAGCATCTGATCTTTAGGAACATCTAACAAGAACTCCCCTTGTAAAGTTAAGGCAACGAGGGTATTAAAAGTCTTAAACAAATCCCAACAAAGCCTAACCCTGTTTCCGTCAGCTGAAAAATCAAGGTCAAGTTGTTGAACTTTAGACTGAACAACAGTACAAAGCGAATCGTAAACACGGTCATAATCGCATAGTTTAGAACAGGTAAGAGAGAACCTTTGGATGGGGATACCGTCACGAAGAGCTAGGGTTTGATCAATGAAATCATGGAACTTGTTACACTCTTCGATTGACTGAAACAAAGAAGAAGACAGATCAAAATGAAGATTTGGTAGAAGACCAGTGACGCAAAAATGGCTATGAACCCCAAAAAAATTACTAATAAACTTAATAATTTTACAGACGAAAGGCACATCAAGATATTATCAGCAGCTCCAGTAGTGTCCATGTAAGCTTCAACAAGTGACGGCATCTCCATAAAAGCATAAACTTGAGACATTCTATCTTCAACTTTAAGGTACTCCAAGTTAGGAACTTGAATCACAGTTGCACAAGCCGGTCTCCAAGTATATACACCTACCAAACTATCGTCCGTTAACAACAACCATAATCTCTTCAAGGAATTCGAAAAAATACCGGAACCATCTGCAAGCCGTCACAATATGCATTTCTCTCCACAAACAATTCTTCTAAATAAGGACTCCCAGGTATCAAATTTGCAAGTGAATTCTCACCAGAATAAACAACAGATACCGAATCAAGTTTCTTCAAACACAGAAAAAGCATCTGATCTTTAGGAACATCTAACAAGAACTCGCCTTGTAAAGTTAAGGCAACGAGGGTATTAAAAGTCTTAAACAAATCCCAACAAAGCCTAACCCTGTTTCCGTCAGCTGAAAAATCAAGGTCAAGTTGTTGAACTTTAGACTGAACAACAGTTCAAAGCGAATCGTAAACACGGTCATAATCGCATAGTTTAGAACAGGTAAGAGAGACCCTTTGGATGGGGATACCGTCACGAAGAGCTAGGGTTTGATCAATGAAATCATGGAACTTGTTACACTCTTCGATTGACTGAAACAAAGAAGAAGACAGATCAAAATGAAGATTTGGTAGAAGACCAGTGACGCAAAAACGGCTGTGAACCCCAAAAAAATTACTAATAAACCTAAAAATTTTGACAGACGAAAGGCACATCAAGATATTATCAGCAGCTCCAGTAGTGTCCATGTAAGCTTCAACAAGTGACGGCATCTCCATAAAAGCATAAACTTGAGACATTCTATCTTCAACTTTAAGGTACTCCAACTTAGGAACTTGAATCACAGTTGCACAAGCCGGTCTCCAAGTATATACACCTACCAAACTATCGTCCGTTAACAACAACCATAATCTCTTCAAGGAATTCGAAAAAATACCGGAACCATCTGCAAGCCGTCACAATATGCATTTCTCTCCACAAACAATTCTTCTAAATAAGGACTCCCAGGTATCAAATTTGCAAGTGAATTCTCACCAGAATAAACAACAGATACCGAATCAAGTTTCTTCAAACACAGAAAAAGCATCTGATCTTTAGGAACATCTAACAAGAACTCGCCTTGTAAAGTTAAGGCAACGAGGGTATTAAAAGTCTTAAACAAATCCCAACAAAGCATAACCCTGTTTCCGTCAGCTGAAAAATCAAGGTGAAGTTGTTGAACTTTAGACTGAACAACAGTTCAAAGCGAATCGTAAACACGGTCATAATCGCATAGTTTAGAACAGGTAAGAGAGAACCTTTGGATGGGGATACCGTCACGAAGAGCTAGGGTTTGATCAATGAAATCATGGAACTTGTTACACTCTTCGATTGACTGAAACAAAGAAGAAGACAGATCAAAATGAAGATTTGGTAGAAGACCAGTGACGCAAAAACGGCTGTGAACCCCAAAAAAATTACTAATAAACCTAAAAATTTTGACAGACGAAAGGCACATCAAGATATTATCAACAGCTCCAGTAGTGTCCATGTAAGCTTCAACAAGTGACGGCATCTCCATAAAAGCATAAACTTGAGACATTCTATCTTCAACTTTAAGGTACTCCAACTTAGGAACTTGAATCACAGTTGCACAAGCCGGTCTCCAAGTATATACACCTACCAAACTATCGTCCGTTAACAACAACCATAATCTCTTCAAGGAATTCGAAAAAATACCGGAACCATCTGCAAGCCGTCACAATATGCATTTCTCTCCACAAACAATTCTTCTAAATAAGGACTCTCAGGTATCAAATTTGCAAGTGAATTCTCACCAGAATAAACAACAGATACCGAATCAAGTTTCTTCAAACACAGAAAAAGCATCTGATCTTTAGGAACATCTAACAAGAACTCGCCTTGTAAAGTTAAGGCAACGAGGGTATTAAAAGTCTTAAACAAATCCCAACAAAGCATAACCCTGTTTCCGTCAGCTGAAAAATCAAGGTCAAGTTGTTGAACTTTAGACTGAACAACAGTTCAAAGCGAATCGTAAACACGGTCATAATCGCATAGTTTAGAACAGGTAAGAGAGAACCTTTGGATGGGGATACCGTCACGAAGAGCTAGGGTTTGATCAATGAAATCATGGAACTTGTTACACTCTTCGATTTACTGAAACAAAGAAGAAGACAGATCAAAATGAAGATTTGGTAGAAGACCAGTGACGCAATAACGGTTGTGAACCCCAAAAAAATTACTAATAAACTTAAAAATTTTGACAGACGAAAGGAACATCAAGATATTATCAGCAGCTCCAGTAGTGTCCATGTAAGCTTCAACAAGTGACGGCATCTCCATAAAAGCATAAACTTGAGACATTCTATCTTCAACTTTAAGGTACTCCAACTTAGGAACTTGAATCACAGTTGCACAAGCCGGTCTCCAAGTATATACACCTACCAAACTATCGTCCGTTAGCAACAACCATAATCTCTTCAAGGAATTCGAAAAGACCGGAACCATCTGCAAGCCGTCACAATATGCATTTCTCTCCACAAACAATTCTTCTAAATAAGGACTCCCAGATATCAAATTTGCAAGTGAATTCTCACCAGAATAAACAACAGATACCGAATCAAGTTTCTTCAAACACGGAAAAAGCATCTGATCTTTAGGAACATCTAACAAGAACTCGCCTTGTAAAGTTAAGGCAACGAGGGTATTAAAAGTCTTAAACAAATCCCAACAAAGCCTAACCCTGTTTCCGTCAGCTGAAAAATCAAGGTCAAGTTGTTGAACTTTAGACTGAACAATAGTACAAAGCGAATCGTAAACACGGTCATAATCGCATAGTTTAGAACAGGTAAGAGAGAACCTTGGGATGGGGATACCGTCACGAAGAGCTAGGGTTTGATCAATGAAATCATGGAACTTGTTACACTCTTCGATTGACTGAAACAAAGAAGAAGACAGATCAAAATGAAGATTTGGTAGAAGACCAGTGACGCAAAAACGGCTGTGAACCCCAAAAAAATTACTAATAAACCTAAAAATTTTGACAGACGAAAGGCACATCAAGATATTATCAACAGCTCCAGTAGTGTCCATGTAAGCTTCAACAAGTGACGGCATCTCCATAAAAGCATAAACTTGAGACATTCTATCTTCAACTTTAAGGTACTCCAACTTAGGAACTTGAATCACAGTTGCACAAGCCGGTCTCCAAGTATATACACCTACCAAACTATCGTCCGTTAACAACAACCATAATCTCTTCAAGGAATTCGAAAAAATACCGGAACCATCTGCAAGCCGTCACAATATGCATTTCTCTCCACAAACAATTCTTCTAAATAAGGACTCCCAGGTATCAAATTTGCAAGTGAATTCTCACCAGAATAAACAACAGATACCGAATCAAGTTTCTTCAAACACAGAAAAAGCATCTGATCTTTAGGAACATCTAACAAGAACTCGCCTTGTAAAGTTAAGGCAACGAGGGTATTAAAAGTCTTAAACAAATCCCAACAAAGCATAACCCTGTTTCCGTCAGCTGAAAAATCAAGGTCAAGTTGTTGAACTTTAGACTGAACAACAGTTCAAAGCGAATCGTAAACACGGTCATAATCGCATAGTTTAGAACAGGTAAGAGAGAACCTTTGGATGGGGATACCGTCACGAAGAGCTAGGGTTTGATCAATGAAATCATGGAACTTGTTACACTCTTCGATTTACTGAAACAAAGAAGAAGACAGATCAAAATGAAGATTTGGTAGAAGACCAGTGACGCAATAACGGTTGTGAACCCCAAAAAAATTACTAATAAACTTAAAAATTTTGACAGACGAAAGGAACATCAAGATATTATCAGCAGCTCCAGTAGTGTCCATGTAAGCTTCAACAAGTGACGGCATCTCCATAAAAGCATAAACTTGAGACATTCTATCTTCAACTTTAAGGTACTCCAACTTAGGAACTTGAATCACAGTTGCACAAGCCGGTCTCCAAGTATATACACCTACCAAACTATCGTCCGTTAACAACAACCATAATCTCTTCAAGGAATTCGAAAAAATACCGGAACCATCTGCAAGCCGTCACAATATGCATTTCTCTCCACAAACAATTCTTCTAAATAAGGACTCCCAGGTATCAAATTTGCAAGTGAATTCTCACCAGAATAAACAACAGATACCGAATCAAGTTTCTTCAAACACAGAAAAAGCATCTGATCTTTAGGAACATCTAACAAGAACTCGCCTTGTAAAGTTAAGGCAACGAGGGTATTAAAAGTCTTAAACAAATCCCAACAAAGCATAACCCTGTTTCCGTCAGCTGAAAAATCAAGGTGAAGTTGTTGAACTTTAGACTGAACAACAGTTCAAAGCGAATCGTAAACACGGTCATAATCGCATAGTTTAGAACAGGTAAGAGAGAACCTTTGGATGGGGATACCGTCACGAAGAGCTAGGGTTTGATCAATGAAATCATGGAACTTGTTACACTCTTCGATTGACTGAAACAAAGAAGAAGACAGATCAAAATGAAGATTTGGTAGAAGACCAGTGACGCAAAAACGGCTGTGAACCCCAAAAAAATTACTAATAAACCTAAAAATTTTGACAGACGAAAGGCACATCAAGATATTATCAACAGCTCCAGTAGTGTCCATGTAAGCTTCAACAAGTGACGGCATCTCCATAAAAGCATAAACTTGAGACATTCTATCTTCAACTTTAAGGTACTCCAACTTAGGAACTTGAATCACAGTTGCACAAGCCGGTCTCCAAGTATATACACCTACCAAACTATCGTCCGTTAACAACAACCATAATCTCTTCAAGGAATTCGAAAAAATACCGGAACCATCTGCAAGCCGTCACAATATGCATTTCTCTCCACAAACAATTCTTCTAAATAAGGACTCCCAGGTATCAAATTTGCAAGTGAATTCTCACCAGAATAAACAACAGATACCGAATCAAGTTTCTTCAAACACAGAAAAAGCATCTGATCTTTAGGAACATCTAACAAGAACTCGCCTTGTAAAGTTAAGGCAACGAGGGTATTAAAAGTCTTAAACAAATCCCAACAAAGCATAACCCTGTTTCCGTCAGCTGAAAAATCAAGGTCAAGTTGTTGAACTTTAGACTGAACAACAGTTCAAAGCGAATCGTAAACACGGTCATAATCGCATAGTTTAGAACAGGTAAGAGAGAACCTTTGGATGGGGATACCGTCACGAAGAGCTAGGGTTTGATCAATGAAATCATGGAACTTGTTACACTCTTCGATTTACTGAAACAAAGAAGAAGACAGATCAAAATGAAGATTTGGTAGAAGACCAGTGACGCAATAACGGTTGTGAACCCCAAAAAAATTACTAATAAACTTAAAAATTTTGACAGACGAAAGGAACATCAAGATATTATCAGCAGCTCCAGTAGTGTCCATGTAAGCTTCAACAAGTGACGGCATCTCCATAAAAGCATAAACTTGAGACATTCTATCTTCAACTTTAAGGTACTCCAACTTAGGAACTTGAATCACAGTTGCACAAGCCGGTCTCCAAGTATATACACCTACCAAACTATCGTCCGTTAGCAACAACCATAATCTCTTCAAGGAATTCGAAAAGACCGGAACCATCTGCAAGCCGTCACAATATGCATTTCTCTCCACAAACAATTCTTCTAAATAAGGACTCCCAGATATCAAATTTGCAAGTGAATTCTCACCAGAATAAACAACAGATACCGAATCAAGTTTCTTCAAACACGGAAAAAGCATCTGATCTTTAGGAACATCTAACAAGAACTCGCCTTGTAAAGTTAAGGCAACGAGGGTATTAAAAGTCTTAAACAAATCCCAACAAAGCCTAACCCTATTTCCGTCAGCTGAAAAATCAAGGTCAAGTTGTTGAACTTTAGACTGAACAACAGTACAAAGCGAATCGTAAACACGGTCATAATCGCATAGTTTAGAACAGGTAAGAGAGAACCTTGGGATGGGGATACCGTCACGAAGAGCTAGGGTTTGATCAATGAAATCATGGAACTTGTTACACTCTTCGATTGACTGAAACAAAGAAGAAGACAGATCAAAATGAAGATTTGGTAGAAGACCAGTGACGCAAAAACGGCTGTGAACCCCAAAAAAATTACTAATAAACCTAAAAATTTTGACAGACGAAAGGCACATCAAGATATTATCAACAGCTCCAGTAGTGTCCATGTAAGCTTCAACAAGTGACGGCATCTCCATAAAAGCATAAACTTGAGACATTCTATCTTCAACTTTAAGGTACTCCAACTTAGGAACTTGAATCACAGTTGCACAAGCCGGTCTCCAAGTATATACACCTACCAAACTATCGTCCGTTAACAACAACCATAATCTCTTCAAGGAATTCGAAAAAATACCGGAACCATCTGCAAGCCGTCACAATATGCATTTCTCTCCACAAACAATTCTTCTAAATAAGGACTCCCAGGTATCAAATTTGCAAGTGAATTCTCACCAGAATAAACAACAGATACCGAATCAAGTTTCTTCAAACACAGAAAAAGCATCTGATCTTTAGGAACATCTAACAAGAACTCGCCTTGTAAAGTTAAGGCAACGAGGGTATTAAAAGTCTTAAACAAATCCCAACAAAGCATAACCCTGTTTCCGTCAGCTGAAAAATCAAGGTCAAGTTGTTGAACTTTAGACTGAACAACAGTTCAAAGCGAATCGTAAACACGGTCATAATCGCATAGTTTAGAACAGGTAAGAGAGAACCTTTGGATGGGGATACCGTCACGAAGAGCTAGGGTTTGATCAATGAAATCATGGAACTTGTTACACTCTTCGATTTACTGAAACAAAGAAGAAGACAGATCAAAATGAAGATTTGGTAGAAGACCAGTGACGCAATAACGGTTGTGAACCCCAAAAAAATTACTAATAAACTTAAAAATTTTGACAGACGAAAGGAACATCAAGATATTATCAGCAGCTCCAGTAGTGTCCATGTAAGCTTCAACAAGTGACGGCATCTCCATAAAAGCATAAACTTGAGACATTCTATCTTCAACTTTAAGGTACTCCAACTTAGGAACTTGAATCACAGTTGCACAAGCCGGTCTCCAAGTATATACACCTACCAAACTATCGTCCGTTAACAACAACCATAATCTCTTCAAGGAATTCGAAAAAATACCGGAACCATCTGCAAGCCGTAACAATATGCATTTCTCTCCACAAACAATTCTTCTAAATAAGGACTCCCAGGTATCAAATTTGCAAGTGAATTCTCACCAGAATAAACAACAGATACCGAATCAAGTTTCTTCAAACACAGAAAAAGCATCTGATCTTTAGGAACATCTAACAAGAACTCGCCTTGTAAAGTTAAGGCAACGAGGGTATTAAAAGTCTTAAACAAATCCCAACAAAGCATAACCCTGTTTCCGTCAGCTGAAAAATCAAGGTGAAGTTGTTGAACTTTAGACTGAACAACAGTTCAAAGCGAATCGTAAACACGGTCATAATCGCATAGTTTAGAACAGGTAAGAGAGAACCTTTGGATGGGGATACCGTCACGAAGAGCTAGGGTTTGATCAATGAAATCATGGAACTTGTTACACTCTTCGATTGACTGAAACAAAGAAGAAGACAGATCAAAATGAAGATTTGGTAGAAGACCAGTGACGCAAAAACGGCTGTGAACCCCAAAAAAATTACTAATAAACCTAAAAATTTTGACAGACGAAAGGCACATCAAGATATTATCAACAGCTCCAGTAGTGTCCATGTAAGCTTCAACAAGTGACGGCATCTCCATAAAAGCATAAACTTGAGACATTCTATCTTCAACTTTAAGGTACTCCAACTTAGGAACTTGAATCACAGTTGCACAAGCCGGTCTCCAAGTATATACACCTACCAAACTATCGTCCGTTAACAACAACCATAATCTCTTCAAGGAATTCGAAAAAATACCGGAACCATCTGCAAGCCGTCACAATATGCATTTCTCTCCACAAACAATTCTTCTAAATAAGGACTCCCAGGTATCAAATTTGCAAGTGAATTCTCACCAGAATAAACAACAGATACCGAATCAAGTTTCTTCAAACACAGAAAAAGCATCTGATCTTTAGGAACATCTAACAAGAACTCGCCTTGTAAAGTTAAGGCAACGAGGGTATTAAAAGTCTTAAACAAATCCCAACAAAGCATAACCCTGTTTCCGTCAGCTGAAAAATCAAGGTCAAGTTGTTGAACTTTAGACTGAACAACAGTTCAAAGCGAATCGTAAACACGGTCATAATCGCATAGTTTAGAACAGGTAAGAGAGAACCTTTGGATGGGGATACCGTCACGAAGAGCTAGGGTTTGATCAATGAAATCATGGAACTTGTTACACTCTTCGATTTACTGAAACAAAGAAGAAGACAGATCAAAATGAAGATTTGGTAGAAGACCAGTGACGCAATAACGGTTGTGAACCCCAAAAAAATTACTAATAAACTTAAAAATTTTGACAGACGAAAGGAACATCAAGATATTATCAGCAGCTCCAGTAGTGTCCATGTAAGCTTCAACAAGTGACGGCATCTCCATAAAAGCATAAACTTGAGACATTCTATCTTCAACTTTAAGGTACTCCAACTTAGGAACTTGAATCACAGTTGCACAAGCCGGTCTCCAAGTATATACACCTACCAAACTATCGTCCGTTAGCAACAACCATAATCTCTTCAAGGAATTCGAAAAGACCGGAACCATCTGCAAGCCGTCACAATATGCATTTCTCTCCACAAACAATTCTTCTAAATAAGGACTCCCAGATATCAAATTTGCAAGTGAATTCTCACCAGAATAAACAACAGATACCGAATCAAGTTTCTTCAAACACGGAAAAAGCATCTGATCTTTAGGAACATCTAACAAGAACTCGCCTTGTAAAGTTAAGGCAACGAGGGTATTAAAAGTCTTAAACAAATCCCAACAAAGCCTAACCCTGTTTCCGTCAGCTGAAAAATCAAGGTCAAGTTGTTGAACTTTAGACTGAACAATAGTACAAAGCGAATCGTAAACACGGTCATAATCGCATAGTTTAGAACAGGTAAGAGAGAACCTTGGGATGGGGATACCGTCACGAAGAGCTAGGGTTTGATCAATGAAATCATGGAACTTGTTACACTCTTCGATTGACTGAAACAAAGAAGAAGACAGATCAAAATGAAGATTTGGTAGAAGACCAGTGACGCAAAAACGGCTGTGAACCCCAAAAAAATTACTAATAAACCTAAAAATTTTGACAGACGAAAGGCACATCAAGATATTATCAACAGCTCCAGTAGTGTCCATGTAAGCTTCAACAAGTGACGGCATCTCCATAAAAGCATAAACTTGAGACATTCTATCTTCAACTTTAAGGTACTCCAACTTAGGAACTTGAATCACAGTTGCACAAGCCGGTCTCCAAGTATATACACCTACCAAACTATCGTCCGTTAACAACAACCATAATCTCTTCAAGGAATTCGAAAAAATACCGGAACCATCTGCAAGCCGTCACAATATGCATTTCTCTCCACAAACAATTCTTCTAAATAAGGACTCCCAGGTATCAAATTTGCAAGTGAATTCTCACCAGAATAAACAACAGATACCGAATCAAGTTTCTTCAAACACAGAAAAAGCATCTGATCTTTAGGAACATCTAACAAGAACTCGCCTTGTAAAGTTAAGGCAACGAGGGTATTAAAA
Source organism: Pseudognaphalium luteoalbum (assembly GCA_963422505.1). Lineage (NCBI taxonomy): Eukaryota > Viridiplantae > Streptophyta > Magnoliopsida > Asterales > Asteraceae > Pseudognaphalium > Pseudognaphalium luteoalbum. The sequence continues at coordinate 6,488,458 of OY730196.1, forward strand.
GTCTTAAACAAATCCCAACAAAGCATAACCCTGTTTCCGTCAGCTGAAAAATCAAGGTCAAGTTGTTGAACTTTAGACTGAACAACAGTTCAAAGCGAATCGTAAACACGGTCATAATCGCATAGTTTAGAACAGGTAAGAGAGAACCTTTGGATGGGGATACCGTCACGAAGAGCTAGGGTTTGATCAATGAAATCATGGAACTTGTTACACTCTTCGATTTACTGAAACAAAGAAGAAGACAGATCAAAATGAAGATTTGGTAGAAGACCAGTGACGCAATAACGGTTGTGAACCCCAAAAAAATTACTAATAAACTTAAAAATTTTGACAGACGAAAGGAACATCAAGATATTATCAGCAGCTCCAGTAGTGTCCATGTAAGCTTCAACAAGTGACGGCATCTCCATAAAAGCATAAACTTGAGACATTCTATCTTCAACTTTAAGGTACTCCAACTTAGGAACTTGAATCACAGTTGCACAAGCCGGTCTCCAAGTATATACACCTACCAAACTATCGTCCGTTAACAACAACCATAATCTCTTCAAGGAATTCGAAAAAATACCGGAACCATCTGCAAGCCGTAACAATATGCATTTCTCTCCACAAACAATTCTTCTAAATAAGGACTCCCAGGTATCAAATTTGCAAGTGAATTCTCACCAGAATAAACAACAGATACCGAATCAAGTTTCTTCAAACACAGAAAAAGCATCTGATCTTTAGGAACATCTAACAAGAACTCGCCTTGTAAAGTTAAGGCAACGAGGGTATTAAAAGTCTTAAACAAATCCCAACAAAGCATAACCCTGTTTCCGTCAGCTGAAAAATCAAGGTCAAGTTGTTGAACTTTAGACTGAACAACAGTTCAAAGCGAATCGTAAACACGGTCATAATCGCATAGTTTAGAACAGGTAAGAGAGAACCTTTGGATGGGGATACCGTCACGAAGAGCTAGGGTTTGATCAATGAAATCATGGAACTTGTTACACTCTTCGATTGACTGAAACAAAGAAGAAGACAGATCAAAATGAAGATTTGGTAGAAGACCAGTGACGCAAAAACGGCTATGAACCCCAAAAAAATTACTAATAAACTTAAAAATTTTGACAGACGAAAGGCACATCAAGATATTATCAGCAGCTCCAGTAGTGTCCATGTAAGCTTCAACAAGTGACGGCATCTCCATAAAAGCATAAACTTGAGACATTCTATCTTCAACTTTAAGGTACTCCAAGTTAGGAACTTGAATCACAGTTGCACAAGCCGGTCTCCAAGTATATACACCTACCAAACTATCGTCCGTTAACAACAACCATAATCTCTTCAAGGAATTCGAAAAGACCGGAACCATCTGCAAGCCGTCACAATATGCATTTCTCTCCACAAACAATTCTTCTAAATAATGACTCCCAGATATCAAATTTGGAAGTGAATTCTCACCAGAATAAACAACAGATACCGAATCAAGTTTCTTCAAACACGGAAAAAGCATCTGATCTTTAGGAACATCTAACAAGAACTCCCCTTGTAAAGTTAAGGCAACGAGGGTATTAAAAGTCTTAAACAAATCCCAACAAAGCCTAACCCTGTTTCCGTCAGCTGAAAAATCAAGGTCAAGTTGTTGAACTTTAGACTGAACAACAGTACAAAGCGAATCGTAAACACGGTCATAATCGCATAGTTTAGAACAGGTAAGAGAGAACCTTTGGATGGGGATACCGTCACTAAGAGCTAGGGTTTGATCAATGAAATCATGGAACTTGTTACACTCTTCGATTGACTGAAACAAAGAAGAAGACAGATCAAAATGAAGATTTGGTAGAAGACCAGTGACGCAAAAATGGCTGTGAACCCCAAAAAAATTACTAATAAACTTAATAATTTTACAGACGAAAGGCACATCAAGATATTATCAGCAGCTCCAGTAGTGTCCATGTAAGCTTCAACAAGTGACGGCATCTCCATAAAAGCATAAACTTGAGACATTCTATCTTCAACTTTAAGGTACTCCAAGTTAGGAACTTGAATCACAGTTGCACAAGCCGGTCTCCAAGTATATACACCTACCAAACTATCGTCCGTTAACAACAACCATAATCTCTTCAAGGAATTCGAAAAAATACCGGAACCATCTGCAAGCCGTCACAATATGCATTTCTCTCCACAAACAATTCTTCTAAATAAGGACTCCCAGGTATCAAATTTGCAAGTGAATTCTCACCAGAATAAACAACAGATACCGAATCAAGTTTCTTCAAACACAGAAAAAGCATCTGATCTTTAGGAACATCTAACAAGAACTCGCCTTGTAAAGTTAAGGCAACGAGGGTATTAAAAGTCTTAAACAAATCCCAACAAAGCCTAACCCTGTTTCCGTCAGCTGAAAAATCAAGGTCAAGTTGTTGAACTTTAGACTGAACAACAGTTCAAAGCGAATCGTAAACACGGTCATAATCGCATAGTTTAGAACAGGTAAGAGAGAACCTTTGGATGGGGATACCGTCACGAAGAGCTAGGGTTTGATCAATGAAATCATGGAACTTGTTACACTCTTCGATTGACTGAAACAAAGAAGAAGACAGATCAAAATGAAGATTTGGTAGAAGACCAGTGACGCAAAAACGGCTGTGAACCCCAAAAAAATTACTAATAAACCTAAAAATTTTGACAGACGAAAGGCACATCAAGATATTATCAGCAGCTCCAGTAGTGTCCATGTAAGCTTCAACAAGTGACGGCATCTCCATAAAAGCATAAACTTGAGACATTCTATCTTCAACTTTAAGGTACTCCAACTTAGGAACTTGAATCACAGTTGCACAAGCCGGTCTCCAAGTATATACACCTACCAAACTATCGTCCGTTAACAACAACCATAATCTCTTCAAGGAATTCGAAAAAATACCGGAACCATCTGCAAGCCATCACAATATGCATTTCTCTCCACAAACAATTCTTCTAAATAAGGACTCCCAGGTATCAAATTTGCAAGTGAATTCTCACCAGAATAAACAACAGATACCGAATCAAGTTTCTTCAAACACAGAAAAAGCATCTGATCTTTAGGAACATCTAACAAGAACTCGCCTTGTAAAGTTAAGGCAACGAGGGTATTAAAAGTCTTAAACAAATCCCAACAAAGCATAACCCTGTTTCCGTCAGCTGAAAAATCAAGGTGAAGTTGTTGAACTTTAGACTGAACAACAGTTCAAAGCGAATCGTAAACACGGTCATAATCGCATAGTTTAGAACAGGTAAGAGAGAACCTTTGGATGGGGATACCGTCACGAAGAGCTAGGGTTTGATCAATGAAATCATGGAACTTGTTACACTCTTCGATTGACTGAAACAAAGAAGAAGACAGATCAAAATGAAGATTTGGTAGAAGACCAGTGACGCAAAAACGGCTGTGAACCCCAAAAAAATTACTAATAAACCTAAAAATTTTGACAGACGAAAGGCACATCAAGATATTATCAGCAGCTCCAGTAGTGTCCATGTAAGCTTCAACAAGTGACGGCATCTCCATAAAAGCATAAACTTGAGACATTCTATCTTCAACTTTAAGGTACTCCAACTTAGGAACTTGAATCACAGTTGCACAAGCCGGTCTCCAAGTATATACACCTACCAAACTATCGTCCGTTAACAACAACCATAATCTCTTCAAGGAATTCGAAAAAATACCGGAACCATCTGCAAGCCGTCACAATATGCATTTCTCTCCACAAACAATTCTTCTAAATAAGGACTCCCAGGTATCAAATTTGCAAGTGAATTCTCACCAGAATAAACAACAGATACCGAATCAAGTTTCTTCAAACACAGAAAAAGCATCTGATCTTTAGGAACATCTAACAAGAACTCGCCTTGTAAAGTTAAGGCAACGAGGGTATTAAAAGTCTTAAACAAATCCCAACAAAGCATAACCCTGTTTCCGTCAGCTGAAAAATCAAGGTCAAGTTGTTGAACTTTAGACTGAACAACAGTTCAAAGCGAATCGTAAACACGGTCATAATCGCATAGTTTAGAACAGGTAAGAGAGAACCTTTGGATGGGGATACCGTCACGAAGAGCTAGGGTTTGATCAATGAAATCATGGAACTTGTTACACTCTTCGATTTACTGAAACAAAGAAGAAGACAAATCAAAATGAAGATTTGGTAGAAGACCAGTGACGCAATAACGGTTGTGAACCCCAAAAAAATTACTAATAAACTTAAAAATTTTGACAGACGAAAGGAACATCAAGATATTATCAGCAGCTCCAGTAGTGTCCATGTAAGCTTCAACAAGTGACGGCATCTCCATAAAAGCATAAACTTGAGACATTCTATCTTCAACTTTAAGGTACTCCAAGTTAGGAACTTGAATAACAGTTGCACAAGCCGGTCTCCAAGTATATACACCTACCAAACTATCGTCCGTTAGCAACAACCATAATCTCTTCAAGGAATTCGAAAAGACCGGAACCATCTGCAAGCCGTCACAATATGCATTTCTCTCCACAAACAATTCTTCTAAATAAGGACTCCCAGATATCAAATTTGCAAGTGAATTCTCACCAGAATAAACAACAGATACCGAATCAAGTTTCTTCAAACACGGAAAAAGCATCTGATCTTTAGGAACATCTAACAAGAACTCGCCTTGTAAAGTTAAGGCAACGAGGGTATTAAAAGTCTTAAACAAATCCCAACAAAGCCTAACCCTGTTTCCGTCAGCTGAAAAATCAAGGTCAAGTTGTTGAACTTTAGACTGAACAACAGTTCAAAGCGAATCGTAAACACGGTCATAATCGCATAGTTTAGAACAGGTAAGAGAGAACCTTTGGATGGGGATACCGTCACGAAGAGCTAGGGTTTGATCAATGAAATCATGGAACTTGTTACACTCTTCGATTGACTGAAACAAAGAAGAAGACAGATCAAAATGAAGATTTGGTAGAAGACCAGTGACGCAAAAACGGCTGTGAACCCCAAAAAAATTACTAATAAACCTAAAAATTTTGACAGACGAAAGGCACATCAAGATATTATCAACAGCTCCAGTAGTGTCCATGTAAGCTTCAACAAGTGACGGCATCTCCATAAAAGCATAAACTTGAGACATTCTATCTTCAACTTTAAGGTACTCCAACTTAGGAACTTGAATCACAGTTGCACAAGCCGGTCTCCAAGTATATACACCTACCAAACTATCGTCCGTTAACAACAACCATAATCTCTTCAAGGAATTCGAAAAAATACCGGAACCATCTGCAAGCCGTCACAATATGCATTTCTCTCCACAAACAATTCTTCTAAATAAGGACTCCCAGGTATCAAATTTGCAAGTGAATTCTCACCAGAATAAACAACAGATACCGAATCAAGTTTCTTCAAACACAGAAAAAGCATCTGATCTTTAGGAACATCTAACAAGAACTCGCCTTGTAAAGTTAAGGCAACGAGGGTATTAAAAGTCTTAAACAAATCCCAACAAAGCATAACCCTGTTTCCGTCAGCTGAAAAATCAAGGTCAAGTTGTTGAACTTTAGACTGAACAACAGTTCAAAGCGAATCGTAAACACGGTCATAATCGCATAGTTTAGAACAGGTAAGAGAGAACCTTTGGATGGGGATACCGTCACGAAGAGCTAGGGTTTGATCAATGAAATCATGGAACTTGTTACACTCTTCGATTTACTGAAACAAAGAAGAAGACAGATCAAAATGAAGATTTGGTAGAAGACCAGTGACGCAATAACGGTTGTGAACCCCAAAAAAATTACTAATAAACTTAAAAATTTTGACAGACGAAAGGAACATCAAGATATTATCAGCAGCTCCAGTAGTGTCCATGTAAGCTTCAACAAGTGACGGCATCTCCATAAAAGCATAAACTTGAGACATTCTATCTTCAACTTTAAGGTACTCCAACTTAGGAACTTGAATCACAGTTGCACAAGCCGGTCTCCAAGTATATACACCTACCAAACTATCGTCCGTTAGCAACAACCATAATCTCTTCAAGGAATTCGAAAAGACCGGAACCATCTGCAAGCCGTCACAATATGCATTTCTCTCCACAAACAATTCTTCTAAATAAGGACTCCCAGATATCAAATTTGCAAGTGAATTCTCACCAGAATAAACAACAGATACCGAATCAAGTTTCTTCAAACACGGAAAAAGCATCTGATCTTTAGGAACATCTAACAAGAACTCGCCTTGTAAAGTTAAGGCAACGAGGGTATTAAAAGTCTTAAACAAATCCGAACAAAGCCTAACCCTGTTTCCGTCAGCTGAAAAATCAAGGTCAAGTTGTTGAACTTTAGACTGAACAATAGTACAAAGCGAATCGTAAACACGGTCATAATCGCATAGTTTAGAACAGGTAAGAGAGAACCTTGGGATGGGGATACCGTCACGAAGAGCTAGGGTTTGATCAATGAAATCATGGAACTTGTTACACTCTTCGATTGACTGAAACAAAGAAGAAGACAGATCAAAATGAAGATTTGGTAGAAGACCAGTGACGCAAAAACGGCTGTGAACCCCAAAAAAATTACTAATAAACCTAAAAATTTTGACAGACGAAAGGCACATCAAGATATTATCAACAGCTCCAGTAGTGTCCATGTAAGCTTCAACAAGTGACGGCATCTCCATAAAAGCATAAACTTGAGACATTCTATCTTCAACTTTAAGGTACTCCAACTTAGGAACTTGAATCACAGTTGCACAAGCCGGTCTCCAAGTATATACACCTACCAAACTATCGTCCGTTAACAACAACCATAATCTCTTCAAGGAATTCGAAAAAATACCGGAACCATCTGCAAGCCATCACAATATGCATTTCTCTCCACAAACAATTCTTCTAAATAAGGACTCCCAGGTATCAAATTTGCAAGTGAATTCTCACCAGAATAAACAACAGATACCGAATCAAGTTTCTTCAAACACAGAAAAAGCATCTGATCTTTAGGAACATCTAACAAGAACTCGCCTTGTAAAGTTAAGGCAACGAGGGTATTAAAAGTCTTAAACAAATCCCAACAAAGCATAACCCTGTTTCCGTCAGCTGAAAAATCAAGGTCAAGTTGTTGAACTTTAGACTGAACAACAGTTCAAAGCGAATCGTAAACACGGTCATAATCGCATAGTTTAGAACAGGTAAGAGAGAACCTTTGGATGGGGATACCGTCACGAAGAGCTAGGGTTTGATCAATGAAATCATGGAACTTGTTACACTCTTCGATTTACTGAAACAAAGAAGAAGACAGATCAAAATGAAGATTTGGTAGAAGACCAGTGACGCAATAACGGTTGTGAACCCCAAAAAAATTACTAATAAACTTAAAAATTTTGACAGACGAAAGGAACATCAAGATATTATCAGCAGCTCCAGTAGTGTCCATGTAAGCTTCAACAAGTGACGGCATCTCCATAAAAGCATAAACTTGAGACATTCTATCTTCAACTTTAAGGTACTCCAACTTAGGAACTTGAATCACAGTTGCACAAGCCGGTCTCCAAGTATATACACCTACCAAACTATCGTCCGTTAGCAACAACCATAATCTCTTCAAGGAATTCGAAAAGACCGGAACCATCTGCAAGCCGTCACAATATGCATTTCTCTCCACAAACAATTCTTCTAAATAAGGACTCCCAGATATCAAATTTGCAAGTGAATTCTCACCAGAATAAACAACAGATACCGAATCAAGTTTCTTCAAACACGGAAAAAGCATCTGATCTTTAGGAACATCTAACAAGAACTCGCCTTGTAAAGTTAAGGCAACGAGGGTATTAAAAGTCTTAAACAAATCCCAACAAAGCCTAACCCTGTTTCCGTCAGCTGAAAAATCAAGGTCAAGTTGTTGAACTTTAGACTGAACAATAGTACAAAGCGAATCGTAAACACGGTCATAATCGCATAGTTTAGAACAGGTAAGAGAGAACCTTGGGATGGGGATACCGTCACGAAGAGCTAGGGTTTGATCAATGAAATCATGGAACTTGTTACACTCTTCGATTGACTGAAACAAAGAAGAAGACAGATCAAAATGAAGATTTGGTAGAAGACCAGTGACGCAAAAACGGCTGTGAACCCCAAAAAAATTACTAATAAACTTAAAAATTTTGACAGACGAAAGGCACATCAAGATATTATCAGCAGCTCCAGTAGTGTCCATGTAAGCTTCAACAAGTGACGGCATCTCCATAAAAGCATAAACTTGAGACATTCTATCTTCAACTTTAAGGTACTCCAACTTAGGAACTTGAATCACAGTTGCACAAGCCGGTCTCCAAGTATATACACCTACCAAACTATCGTCCGTTAACAACAACCATAATCTCTTCAAGGAATTCGAAAAAATACCGGAACCATCTGCAAGCCGTCACAATATGCATTTCTCTCCACAAACAGTTCTTCTAAATAAGGACTCCCAGGTATCAAATTTGCAAGTGAATTCTCACCAGAATAAACAACAGATACCGAATCAAGTTTCTTCAAACACAGAAAAAGCATCTGATCTTTAGGAACATCTAACAAGAACTCGCCTTGTAAAGTTAAGGCAACGAGGGTATTAAAAGTCTTAAACAAATCCCAACAAAGCATAACCCTGTTTCCGTCAGCTGAAAAATCAAGGTCAAGTTGTTGAACTTTAGACTGAACAACAGTTCAAAGCGAATCGTAAACACGGTCATAATCGCATAGTTTAGAACAGGTAAGAGAGAACCTTTGGATGGGGATACCGTCACGAAGAGCTAGGGTTTGATCAATGAAATCATGGAACTTGTTACACTCTTCGATTTACTGAAACAAAGAAGAAGACAGATCAAAATGAAGATTTGGTAGAAGACCAGTGACGCAATAACGGTTGTGAACCCCAAAAAAATTACTAATAAACTTAAAAATTTTGACAGACGAAAGGAACATCAAGATATTATCAGCAGCTCCAGTAGTGTCCATGTAAGCTTCAACAAGTGACGGCATCTCCATAAAAGCATAAACTTGAGACATTCTATCTTCAACTTTAAGGTACTCCAAGTTAGGAACTTGAATCACAGTTGCACAAGCCGGTCTCCAAGTATATACACCTACCAAACTATCGTCCGTTAGCAACAACCATAATCTCTTCAAGGAATTCGAAAAGACCGGAACCATCTGCAAGCCGTCACAATATGCATTTCTCTCCACAAACAATTCTTCTAAATAAGGACTCCCAGATATCAAATTTGCAAGTGAATTCTCACCAGAATAAACAACAGATACCGAATCAAGTTTCTTCAAACACGGAAAAAGCATCTGATCTTTAGGAACATCTAACAAGAACTCGCCTTGTAAAGTTAAGGCAACGAGGGTATTAAAAGTCTTAAACAAATCCCAACAAAGCCTAACCCTGTTTCCGTCAGCTGAAAAATCAAGGTCAAGTTGTTGAACTTTAGACTGAACAACAGTTCAAAGCGAATCGTAAACACGGTCATAATCGCATAGTTTAGAACAGGTAAGAGAGAACCTTTGGATGGGGATACCGTCACGAAGAGCTAGGGTTTGATCAATGAAATCATGGAACTTGTTACACTCTTCGATTTACTGAAACAAAGAAGAAGACAGATCAAAATGAAGATTTGGTAGAAGACCAGTGACGCAACAATGGCTGTGAACCCCAAAAAAATTACTAATAAACATAAAAATTTTGACAGACGAAAGGAACATCAAGATATTATCAGCAGCTCCAGTAGTGTCCATGTAAGCTTCAACAAGTGACGGCATCTCCATAAAAGCATAAACTTGAGACATTCTATCTTCAACTTTAAGGTACTCCAAGTTAGGAACTTGAATCACAGTTGCACAAGCCGGTCTCCAAGTATATACACCTACCAAACTATCGTCCGTTAGCAACAACCATAATCTCTTCAAGGAATTCGAAAAGACTGGAACCATCTGCAAGCCGTCACAATATGCATTTCTCTCCACAAACAATTCTTCTAAATAAGGACTCCCAGGTATCAAATTTGCAAGTGAATTCTCACCAGAATAAACAACAGATACCGAATCAAGTTTCTTCAAACACGGAAAAAGCATCTGATCTTTAGGAACATCTAACAAGAACTCGCCTTGTAAAGTTAAGGCAACGAGGGTATTAAAAGTCTTAAACAAATCCCAACAAAGCCTAACCCTGTTTCCGTCAGCTGAAAAATCAAGGTCAAGTTGTTGAACTTTAGACTGAACAACAGTACAAAGCGAATCGTAAACACGGTCATAATCGCATAGTTTAGAACAGGTAAGAGAGAACCTTTGGATGGGGATACCGTCACGAAGAGCTAGGGTTTGATCAATGAAATCATGGAACTTGTTACACTCTTCGATTGACTGAAACAAAGAAGAAGACAGATCAAAATGAAGATTTGGTAGAAGACCAGTGACGCAATAACGGCTGTGAACCCCAAAAAAATTACTAATAAACCTAAAAATTTTGACAGACGAAAGGAACATCAAGATATTATCAGCAGCTCCAGTAGTGTCCATGTAAGCTTCAACAAGTGACGGCATCTCCATAAAAGCATAAACTTGAGACATTCTATCTTCAACTTTAAGGTACTCCAAGTTAGGAACTTGAATCACAGTTGCACAAGCCGGTCTCCAAGTATATACACCTACCAAACTATCGTCCGTTAACAACAACCATAATCTCTTCAAGGAATTCGAAAAAATACCGGAACCATCTGCAAGCCGTCACAATATGCATTTCTTTCCACAAACAATTCTTCTAAATAAGGACTCCCAGATATCAAATTTGCAAGTGAATTCTCACCAGAATAAACAACAGATACCGAATCAAGTTTCTTCAAACACGGAAAAAGCATCTGATCTTTAGGAACATCTAACAAGAACTCGCCTTGTAAAGTTAAGGCAACGAGGGTATTAAAAGTCTTAAACAAATCCCAACAAAGCCTAACCCTGTTTCCGTCAGCTGAAAAATCAAGGTCAAGTTGTTGAACTTTAGACTGAACAACAGTACAAAGCGAATCGTAAACACGGTCATAATCGCATAGTTTAGAACAGGTAAGAGAGAACCTTTGGATGGGGATACCGTCACGAAGAGCTAGGGTTTGATCAATGAAATCATGGAACTTGTTACACTCTTCGATTGACTGAAACAAAGAAGAAGACAGATCAAAATGAAGATTTGGTAGAAGACCAGTGACGCAAAAACGGCTGTGAACCCCAAAAAAATTACTAATAAACCTAAAAATTTTGACAGACGAAAGGCACATCAAGATATTATCAACAGCTCCAGTAGTGTCCATGTAAGCTTCAACAAGTGACGGCATCTCCATAAAAGCATAAACTTGAGACATTCTATCTTCAACTTTAAGGTACTCCAACTTAGGAACTTGAATCACAGTTGCACAAGCCGGTCTCCAAGTATATACACCTACCAAACTATCGTCCGTTAGCAACAACCATAATCTCTTCAAGGAATTCGAAAAAATACCGGAACCATCTGCAAGCCGTCACAATATGCATTTCTCTCCACAAACAATTCTTCTAAATAAGGACTCCCAGGTATCAAATTTGCAAGTGAATTCTCACCAGAATAAACAACAGATACCGAATCAAGTTTCTTCAAACACAGAAAAAGCATCTGATCTTTAGGAACATCTAACAAGAACTCGCCTTGTAAAGTTAAGGCAACGAGGGTATTAAAAGTCTTAAACAAATCCCAACAAAGCCTAACCCTGTTTCCGTCAGCTGAAAAATCAAGGTCAAGTTGTTGAACTTTAGACTGAACAACAGTTCAAAGCGAATCGTAAACACGGTCATAATCGCATAGTTTAGAACAGGTAAGAGAGAACCTTTGGATGGGGATACCGTCACGAAGAGCTAGGGTTTGATCAATGAAATCATGGAACTTGTTACACTCTTCGATTTACTGAAACAAAGAAGAAGACAGATCAAAATGAAGATTTGGTAGAAGACCAGTGACGCAATAACGGTTGTGAACCCCAAAAAAATTACTAATAAACTTAAAAATTTTGACAGACGAAAGGAACATCAAGATATTATCAGCAGCTCCAGTAGTGTCCATGTAAGCTTCAACAAGTGACGGCATCTCCATAAAAGCATAAACTTGAGACATTCTATCTTCAACTTTAAGGTACTCCAACTTAGGAACTTGAATCACAGTTGCACAAGCCGGTCTCCAAGTATATACACCTACCAAACTATCGTCCGTTAGCAACAACCATAATCTCTTCAAGGAATTCGAAAAGACCGGAACCATCTGCAAGCCGTCACAATATGCATTTCTCTCCACAAACAATTCTTCTAAATAAGGACTCCCAGATATCAAATTTGCAAGTGAATTCTCACCAGAATAAACAACAGATACCGAATCAAGTTTCTTCAAACACGGAAAAAGCATCTGATCTTTAGGAACATCTAACAAGAACTCGCCTTGTAAAGTTAAGGCAACGAGGGTATTAAAAGTCTTAAACAAATCCCAACAAAGCCTAACCCTGTTTCCGTCAGCTGAAAAATCAAGGTCAAGTTGTTGAACTTTAGACTGAACAACAGTTCAAAGCGAATCGTAAACACGGTCATAATCGCATAGTTTAGAACAGGTAAGAGAGAACCTTTGGATGGGGATACCGTCACGAAGAGCTAGGGTTTGATCAATGAAATCATGGAACTTGTTACACTCTTCGATTGACTGAAACAAAGAAGAAGACAGATCAAAATGAAGATTTGGTAGAAGACCAGTGACGCAATAACGGCTGTGAACCCCAAAAAAATTACTAATAAACCTAAAAATTTTGACAGACGAAAGGAACATCAAGATATTAACAGCAGCTCCAGTAGTGTCCATGTAAGCTTCAACAAGTGACGGCATCTCCATAAAAGCATAAACTTGAGACATTCTATCTTCAACTTTAAGGTACTCCAACTTAGGAACTTGAATCACAGTTGCACAAGCCGGTCTCCAAGTATATACACCTACCAAACTATCGTCCGTTAGCAACAACCATAATCTCTTCAAGGAATTCGAAAAAATACCGGAACCATCTGCAAGCCGTCACAATATGCATTTCTCTCCACAAACAATTCTTCTAAATAAGGACTCCCAGGTATCAAATTTGCAAGTGAATTCTCACCAGAATAAACAACAGATACCGAATCAAGTTTCTTCAAACACGGAAAAAGCATCTGATCTTTAGGAACATCTAACAAGAACTCGCCTTGTAAAGTTAAGGCAACGAGGGTATTAAAAGTCTTAAACAAATCCCAACAAAGCCTAACCCTGTTTCCGTCAGCTGAAAAATCAAGGTCAAGTTGTTGAACTTTAGACTGAACAACAGTACAAAGCGAATCGTAAACACGGTCATAATCGCATAGTTTAGAACAGGTAAGAGAGAACCTTTGGATGGGGATACCGTCACGAAGAGCTAGGGTTTGATCAATGAAATCATGGAACTGGTTACACTCTTCGATTGACTGAAACAAAGAAGAAGACAGATCAAAATGAAGATTTGGTAGAAGACCAGTGACGCAAAAACGGCTGTGAACCCCAAAAAAATTACTAATAAACCTAAAAATTTTGACAGACGAAAGGCACATCAAGATATTATCAACAGCTCCAGTAGTGTCCATGTAAGCTTCAACAAGTGACGGCATCTCCATAAAAGCATAAACTTGAGACATTCTATCTTCAACTTTAAGGTACTCCAACTTAGGAACTTGAATCACAGTTGCACAAGCCGGTCTCCAAGTATATACACCTACCAAACTATCGTCCGTTAGCAACAACCATAATCTCTTCAAGGAATTCGAAAAAATACCGGAACCATCTGCAAGCCGTCACAATATGCATTTCTCTCCACAAACAATTCTTCTAAATAAGGACTCCCAGGTATCAAATTTGCAAGTGAATTCTCACCAGAATAAACAACAGATACCGAATCAAGTTTCTTCAAACACGGAAAAAGCATCTGATCTTTAGGAACATCTAACAAGAACTCGCCTTGTAAAGTTAAGGCAACGAGGGTATTAAAAGTCTTAAACAAATCCCAACAAAGCCTAACCCTGTTTCCGTCAGCTGAAAAATCAAGGTCAAGTTGTTGAACTTTAGACTGAACAACAGTTCAAAGCGAATCGTAAACACGGTCATAATCGCATAGTTTAGAACAGGTAAGAGAGAACCTTTGGATGGGGATACCGTCACGAAGAGCTAGGGTTTGATCAATGAAATCATGGAACTTGTTACACTCTTCGATTTACTGAAACAAAGAAGAAGACAGATCAAAATGAAGATTTGGTAGAAGACCAGTGACGCAATAACGGCTGTGAACCCCAAAAAAATTACTAATAAACCTAAAAATTTTGACAGACGAAAGGCACATCAAGATATTATCAACAGCTCCAGTAGTGTCCATGTAAGCTTCAACAAGTGACGGCATCTCCATAAAAGCATAAACTTGAGACATTCTATCTTCAACTTTAAGGTACTCCAACTTAGGAACTTGAATCACAGTTGCACAAGCCGGTCTCCAAGTATATACACCTACCAAACTATCGTCCGTTAGCAACAACCATAATCTCTTCAAGGAATTCGAAAAAATACCGGAACCATCTGCAAGCCGTCACAATATGCATTTCTCTCCACAAACAATTCTTCTAAATAAGGACTCCCAGATATCAAATTTGCAAGTGAATTCTCACCAGAATAAACAACAGATACCGAATCAAGTTTCTTCAAACACGGAAAAAGCATCTGATCTTTAGGAACATCTAACAAGAACTCGCCTTGTAAAGTTAAGGCAACGAGGGTATTAAAAGTCTTAAACAAATCCCAACAAAGCCTAACCCTGTTTCCGTCAGCTGAAAAATCAAGGTCAAGTTGTTGAACTTTAGACTGAACAATAGTACAAAGCGAATCGTAAACACGGTCATAATCGCATAGTTTAGAACAGGTAAGAGAGAACCTTGGGATGGGGATACCGTCACGAAGAGCTAGGGTTTGATCAATGAAATCATGGAACTTGTTACACTCTTCGATTGACTGAAACAAAGAAGAAGACAGATCAAAATGAAGATTTGGTAGAAGACCAGTGACGCAAAAACGGCTGTGAACCCCAAAAAAATTACTAATAAACTTAAAAATTTTGACAGACGAAAGGCACATCAAGATATTATCAGCAGCTCCAGTAGTGTCCATGTAAGCTTCAACAAGTGACGGCATCTCCATAAAAGCATAAACTTGAGACATTCTATCTTCAACTTTAAGGTACTCCAACTTAGGAACTTGAATCACAGTTGCACAAGCCGGTCTCCAAGTATATACACCTACCAAACTATCGTCCGTTAACAACAACCATAATCTCTTCAAGGAATTCGAAAAAATACCGGAACCATCTGCAAGCCGTCACAATATGCATTTCTCTCCACAAACAGTTCTTCTAAATAAGGACTCCCAGGTATCAAATTTGCAAGTGAATTCTCACCAGAATAAACAACAGATACTGAATCAAGTTTCTTCAAACACAGAAAAAGCATCTGATCTTTAGGAACATCTAACAAGAACTCGCCTTGTAAAGTTAAGGCAACGAGGGTATTAAAAGTCTTAAACAAATCCCAACAAAGCATAACCCTGTTTCCGTCAGCTGAAAAATCAAGGTCAAGTTGTTGAACTTTAGACTGAACAACAGTTCAAAGCGAATCGTAAACACGGTCATAATCGCATAGTTTAGAACAGGTAAGAGAGAACCTTTGGATGGGGATACCGTCACGAAGAGCTAGGGTTTGATCAATGAAATCATGGAACTTGTTACACTCTTCGATTTACTGAAACAAAGAAGAAGACAGATCAAAATGAAGATTTGGTAGAAGACCAGTGACGCAATAACGGTTGTGAACCCCAAAAAAATTACTAATAAACTTAAAAATTTTGACAGACGAAAGGAACATCAAGATATTATCAGCAGCTCCAGTAGTGTCCATGTAAGCTTCAACAAGTGACGGCATCTCCATAAAAGCATAAACTTGAGACATTCTATCTTCAACTTTAAGGTACTCCAAGTTAGGAACTTGAATCACAGTTGCACAAGCCGGTCTCCAAGTATATACACCTACCAAACTATCGTCCGTTAGCAACAACCATAATCTCTTCAAGGAATTCGAAAAGACCGGAACCATCTGCAAGCCGTCACAATATGCATTTCTCTCCACAAACAATTCTTCTAAATAAGGACTCCCAGATATCAAATTTGCAAGTGAATTCTCACCAGAATAAACAACAGATACCGAATCAAGTTTCTTCAAACACGGAAAAAGCATCTGATCTTTAGGAACATCTAACAAGAACTCGCCTTGTAAAGTTAAGGCAACGAGGGTATTAAAAGTCTTAAACAAATCCCAACAAAGCCTAACCCTGTTTCCGTCAGCTGAAAAATCAAGGTCAAGTTGTTGAACTTTAGACTGAACAACAGTTCAAAGCGAATCGTAAACACGGTCATAATCGCATAGTTTAGAACAGGTAAGAGAGAACCTTTGGATGGGGATACCGTCACGAAGAGCTAGGGTTTGATCAATGAAATCATGGAACTTGTTACACTCTTCGATTGACTGAAACAAAGAAGAAGACAGATCAAAATGAAGATTTGGTAGAAGACCAGTGACGCAATAACGGCTGTGAACCCCAAAAAAATTACTAATAAACCTAAAAATTTTGACAGACGAAAGGAACATCAAGATATTAACAGCAGCTCCAGTAGTGTCCATGTAAGCTTCAACAAGTGACGGCATCTCCATAAAAGCATAAACTTGAGACATTCTATCTTCAACTTTAAGGTACTCCAAGTTAGGAACTTGAATCACAGTTGCACAAGCCGGTCTCCAAGTATATACACCTACCAAACTATCGTCCGTTAACAACAACCATAATCTCTTCAAGGAATTCGAAAAAATACCGGAACCATCTACAAGCCGTCACAATATGCATTTCTCTCCACAAACAATTCTTCTAAATAAGGACTCCCAGATATCAAATTTGCAAGTGAATTCTCACCAGAATAAACAACAGATACCGAATCAAGTTTCTTCAAACACGGAAAAAGCATCTGATCTTTAGGAACATCTAACAAGAACTCGCCTTGTAAAGTTAAGGCAACGAGGGTATTAAAAGTCTTAAACAAATCCCAACAAAGCCTAACCCTGTTTCCGTCAGCTGAAAAATCAAGGTCAAGTTGTTGAACTTTAGACTGAACAACAGTACAAAGCGAATCGTAAACACGGTCATAATCGCATAGTTTAGAACAGGTAAGAGAGAACCTTTGGATGGGGATACCGTCACGAAGAGCTAGGGTTTGATCAATGAAATCATGGAACTGGTTACACTCTTCGATTGACTGAAACAAAGAAGAAGACAGATCAAAATGAAGATTTGGTAGAAGACCAGTGACGCAAAAACGGCTGTGAACCCCAAAAAAATTACTAATAAATCTAAAAATTTTGACAGACGAAAGGCACATCAAGATATTATCAACAGCTCCAGTAGTGTCCATGTAAGCTTCAACAAGTGACGGCATCTCCATAAAAGCATAAACTTGAGACATTCTATCTTCAACTTTAAGGTACTCCAACTTAGGAACTTGAATCACAGTTGCACAAGCCGGTCTCCAAGTATATACACCTACCAAACTATCGTCCGTTAGCAACAACCATAATCTCTTCAAGGAATTCGAAAAAATACCGGAACCATCTGCAAGCCGTCACAATATGCATTTCTCTCCACAAACAATTCTTCTAAATAAGGACTCCCAGGTATCAAATTTGCAAGTGAATTCTCACCAGAATAAACAACAGATACCGAATCAAGTTTCTTCAAACACGGAAAAAGCATCTGATCTTTAGGAACATCTAACAAGAACTCGCCTTGTAAAGTTAAGGCAACGAGGGTATTAAAAGTCTTAAACAAATCCCAACAAAGCCTAACCCTGTTTCCGTCAGCTGAAAAATCAAGGTCAAGTTGTTGAACTTTAGACTGAACAACAGTTCAAAGCGAATCGTAAACACGGTCATAATCGCATAGTTTAGAACAGGTAAGAGAGAACCTTTGGATGGGGATACCGTCACGAAGAGCTAGGGTTTGATCAATGAAATCATGGAACTTGTTACACTCTTCGATTGACTGAAACAAAGAAGAAGACAGATCAAAATGAAGATTTGGTAGAAGACCAGTGACGCAATAACGGCTGTGAACCCCAAAAAAATTACTAATAAACCTAAAAATTTTGACAGACGAAAGGAACATCAAGATATTAACAGCAGCTCCAGTAGTGTCCATGTAAGCTTCAACAAGTGACGGCATCTCCATAAAAGCATAAACTTGAGACATTCTATCTTCAACTTTAAGGTACTCCAAGTTAGGAACTTGAATCACAGTTGCACAAGCCGGTCTCCAAGTATATACACCTACCAAACTATCGTCCGTTAACAACAACCATAATCTCTTCAAGGAATTCGAAAAAATACCGGAACCATCTACAAGCCGTCACAATATGCATTTCTCTCCACAAACAATTCTTCTAAATAAGGACTCCCAGATATCAAATTTGCAAGTGAATTCTCACCAGAATAAACAACAGATACCGAATCAAGTTTCTTCAAACACGGAAAAAGCATCTGATCTTTAGGAACATCTAACAAGAACTCGCCTTGTAAAGTTAAGGCAACGAGGGTATTAAAAGTCTTAAACAAATCCCAACAAAGCCTAACCCTGTTTCCGTCAGCTGAAAAATCAAGGTCAAGTTGTTGAACTTTAGACTGAACAACAGTACAAAGCGAATCGTAAACACGGTCATAATCGCATAGTTTAGAACAGGTAAGAGAGAACCTTTGGATGGGGATACCGTCACGAAGAGCTAGGGTTTGATCAATGAAATCATGGAACTGGTTACACTCTTCGATTGACTGAAACAAAGAAGAAGACAGATCAAAATGAAGATTTGGTAGAAGACCAGTGACGCAAAAACGGCTGTGAACCCCAAAAAAATTACTAATAAACCTAAAAATTTTGACAGACGAAAGGCACATCAAGATATTATCAACAGCTCCAGTAGTGTCCATGTAAGCTTCAACAAGTGACGGCATCTCCATAAAAGCATAAACTTGAGACATTCTATCTTCAACTTTAAGGTACTCCAACTTAGGAACTTGAATCACAGTTGCACAAGCCGGTCTCCAAGTATATACACCTACCAAACTATCGTCCGTTAGCAACAACCATAATCTCTTCAAGGAATTCGAAAAAATACCGGAACCATCTGCAAGCCGTCACAATATGCATTTCTCTCCACAAACAATTCTTCTAAATAAGGACTCCCAGGTATCAAATTTGCAAGTGAATTCTCACCAGAATAAACAACAGATACCGAATCAAGTTTCTTCAAACACGGAAAAAGCATCTGATCTTTAGGAACATCTAACAAGAACTCGCCTTGTAAAGTTAAGGCAACGAGGGTATTAAAAGTCTTAAACAAATCCCAACAAAGCCTAACCCTGTTTCCGTCAGCTGAAAAATCAAGGTCAAGTTGTTGAACTTTAGACTGAACAACAGTTCAAAGCGAATCGTAAACACGGTCATAATCGCATAGTTTAGAACAGGTAAGAGAGAACCTTTGGATGGGGATACCGTCACGAAGAGCTAGGGTTTGATCAATGAAATCATGGAACTTGTTACACTCTTCGATTTACTGAAACAAAGAAGAAGACAGATCAAAATGAAGATTTGGTAGAAGACCAGTGACGCAATAACGGTTGTGAACCCCAAAAAAATTACTAATAAACTTAAAAATTTTGACAGACGAAAGGAACATCAAGATATTATCAGCAGCTCCAGTAGTGTCCATGTAAGCTTCAACAAGTGACGGCATCTCCATAAAAGCATAAACTTGAGACATTCTATCTTCAACTTTAAGGTACTCCAACTTAGGAACTTGAATCACAGTTGCACAAGCCGGTCTCCAAGTATATACACCTACCAAACTATCGTCCGTTAGCAACAACCATAATCTCTTCAAGGAATTCGAAAAAATACCGGAACCATCTGCAAGCCGTCACAATATGCATTTCTCTCCACAAACAATTCTTCTAAATAAGGACTCCCAGGTATCAAATTTGCAAGTGAATTCTCACCAGAATAAACAACAGATACCGAATCAAGTTTCTTCAAACACGGAAAAAGCATCTGATCTTTAGGAACATCTAACAAGAACTCGCCTTGTAAAGTTAAGGCAACGAGGGTATTAAAAGTCTTAAACAAATCCCAACAAAGCCTAACCCTGTTTCCGTCAGCTGAAAAATCAAGGTCAAGTTGTTGAACTTTAGACTGAACAACAGTTCAAAGCGAATCGTAAACACGGTCATAATCGCATAGTTTAGAACAGGTAAGAGAGAACCTTTGGATGGGGATACCGTCACGAAGAGCTAGGGTTTGATCAATGAAATCATGGAACTTGTTACACTCTTCGATTTACTGAAACAAAGAAGAAGACAGATCAAAATGAAGATTTGGTAGAAGACCAGTGACGCAATAACGGCTGTGAACCCCAAAAAAATTACTAATAAACCTAAAAATTTTGACAGACGAAAGGCACATCAAGATATTATCAACAGCTCCAGTAGTGTCCATGTAAGCTTCAACAAGTGACGGCATCTCCATAAAAGCATAAACTTGAGACATTCTATCTTCAACTTTAAGGTACTCCAACTTAGGAACTTGAATCACAGTTGCACAAGCCGGTCTCCAAGTATATACACCTACCAAACTATCGTCCGTTAGCAACAACCATAATCTCTTCAAGGAATTCGAAAAAATACCGGAACCATCTGCAAGCCGTCACAATATGCATTTCTCTCCACAAACAATTCTTCTAAATAAGGACTCCCAGATATCAAATTTGCAAGTGAATTCTCACCAGAATAAACAACAGATACCGAATCAAGTTTCTTCAAACACGGAAAAAGCATCTGATCTTTAGGAACATCTAACAAGAACTCGCCTTGTAAAGTTAAGGCAACGAGGGTATTAAAAGTCTTAAACAAATCCCAACAAAGCCTAACCCTGTATCCGTCAGCTGAAAAATCAAGGTCAAGTTGTTGAACTTTAGACTGAACAACAGTTCAAAGCGAATCGTAAACACGGTCATAATCGCATAGTTTAGAACAGGTAAGAGAGAACCTTTGGATGGGGATACCGTCACGAAGAGCTAGGGTTTGATCAATGAAATCATGGAACTTGTTACACTCTTCGATTTACTGAAACAAAGAAGAAGACAGATCAAAATGAAGATTTGGTAGAAGACCAGTGATGCAATAACGGTTTTGAACCCCAAAAAAATTACTAATAAATTTAAAAATTTTGACAGACGAAAGGAACATCAAGATATTATCAGCAGCTCCAGTAGTGTCCATGTACGCTTCAACAAGTGACGGCATCTCCATAAAAGCATAAACTTGAGACATTCTATCTTCAACTTTAAGGTACTCCAAGTTAGGAACTTGAATCACAGTTGCACAAGCCGGTCTCCAAGTATATACACCTACCAAACTATCGTCCGTTAGCAACAACCATAATCTCTTCAAGGAATTCGAAAAGACCGGAACCATCTGCAAGCCGTCACAATATGCATTTCTCTCCACAAACAATTCTTCTAAATAAGGACTCCCAGATATCAAATTTGCAAGTGAATTCTCACCAGAATAAACAACAGATACCGAATCAAGTTTCTTCAAACACGGAAAAAGCATCTGATCTTTAGGAACATCTAACAAGAACTCGCCTTGTAAAGTTAAGGCAACGAGGGTATTAAAAGTCTTAAACAAATCCCAACAAAGCCTAACCCTGTTTCCGTCAGCTGAAAAATCAAGGTCAAGTTGTTGAACTTTAGACTGAACAACAGTTCAAAGCGAATCGTAAACACGGTCATAATCGCATAGTTTAGAACAGGTAAGAGAGAACCTTTGGATGGGGATACCGTCACGAAGAGCTAGGGTTTGATCAATGAAATCATGGAACTTGTTACACTCTTCGATTTACTGAAACTAAGAAGAAGACAGATCAAAATGAAGATTTGGTAGAAGACCAGTGACGCAATAACGGTTGTGAACCCCAAAAAAATTACTAATAAACTTAAAAATTTTGACAGACGAAAGGCACATCAAGATATTATCAGCAGTTCCAGTAGTGTCCATGTAAGCTTCAACAAGTGACGGCATCTCCATAAAAGCATAAACTTGAGACATTCTATCTTCAACTTTAAGGTACTCCAAGTTAGGAACGTGAATCACAGTTGCACAAGCCGGTCTTCAAGTATATACACCTACCAAACTATCGTCCGTTAACAACAACCATAATCTCTTCAAGTAATTTGAAAAGACCGGAACCATCTGCAAGCCGTCACAATATGCATTTATCTCCACAAACAATTCTTCTAAATAAGGACTCCCAGATATCAAATTTGCAAGTGAATTCTCACCAGAATAAACAACAGATACCGAATCAAGTTTCTTCAAACATGGAAAAAGCATCTGATCTTTACGAACATCTAACAAGAACTCGCCTTGTAAAGTTAAGGCAACGAGGGTATTAAAAGTCTTAAACAAATCCCAACAAAGCCTAACCCTGTTTCCGTCAGCTGAAAAATCAAGGTCAAGTTGTTGAACTTTAGACTGAACAACAGTACAAAGCGAATCGTAAACACGGTCATAATCGCATAGTTTAGAACAGGTAAGAGAGAACCTTTGGATGGGGATACCGTCACGAAGAGCTAGGGTTTGATCAATGAAATCATGGAACTGGTTACACTCTTCGATTGACTGAAATAAAGAAGAAGACAGATCCAAATGAAGATTTGGAAGAAGACCAGTGACGCAAAAACGGCTGTGAACCCCAAAAAAATTACTAATAAACCTAAAAATTTTGACAGACGAAAGGAACATCAAGATATTATCAGCAGCTCCAGTAGTGTCCATGTACGCTTCAACAAGTGACGGCATCTCCATAAAAGCATAAACTTGAGACATTCTATCTTCAACTTTAAGGTACTCCAAGTTAGGAACGTGAATCACAGTTGCACAAGCCGGTCTCCAAGTATATACACCTACCAAACTATCGTCCGTTAGCAACAACCATAATCTCTTCAAGGAATTCGAAAAAATACCGGAACCATCTGCAAGCCGTCACAATATGCATTTCTCTCCACAAACAATTCTTCTAAATAAGGACTCCCAGATATCAAATTTGCAAGTGAATTCTCACCAGAATAAACAACAGATACCGAATCAAGTTTCTTCAAACACGGAAAAAGCATCTGATCTTTAGGAACATCTAACAAGAACTCGCCTTGTAAAGTTAAGGCAACGAGGGTATTAAAAGTCTTAAACAAATCCCAACAAAGCCTAACCCTGTTTCCGTCAGCTGAAAAATCAAGGTCAAGTTGTTGAACTTTAGACTGAACAACAGTTCAAAGCGAATCGTAAACACGGTCATAATCGCATAGTTTAGAACAGGTAAGAGAGAACCTTTGGATGGGGATACCGTCACGAAGAGCTAGGGTTTGATCAATGAAATCATGGAACTTGTTACACTCTTCGATTTACTGAAACTAAGAAGAAGACAGATCAAAATGAAGATTTGGTAGAAGACCAGTGACGCAATAACGGTTGTGAACCCCAAAAAAATTACTAATAAACTTAAAAATTTTGACAGACGAAAGGCACATCAAGATATTATCAGCAGTTCCAGTAGTGTCCATGTAAGCTTCAACAAGTGACGGCATCTCCATAAAAGCATAAACTTGAGACATTCTATCTTCAACTTTAAGGTACTCCAAGTTAGGAACGTGAATCACAGTTGCACAAGCCGGTCTTCAAGTATATACACCTACCAAACTATCGTCCGTTAACAACAACCATAATCTCTTCAAGTAATTTGAAAAGACCGGAACCATCTGCAAGCCGTCACAATATGCATTTATCTCCACAAACAATTCTTCTAAATAAGGACTCCCAGATATCAAATTTGCAAGTGAATTCTCACCAGAATAAACAACAGATACCGAATCAAGTTTCTTCAAACATGGAAAAAGCATCTGATCTTTACGAACATCTAACAAGAACTCGCCTTGTAAAGTTAAGGCAACGAGGGTATTAAAAGTCTTAAACAAATCCCAACAAAGCCTAACCCTGTTTCCGTCAGCTGAAAAATCAAGGTCAAGTTGTTGAACTTTAGACTGAACAACAGTACAAAGCGAATCGTAAACACGGTCATAATCGCATAGTTTAGAACAGGTAAGAGAGAACCTTTGGATGGGGATACCGTCACGAAGAGCTAGGGTTTGATCAATGAAATCATGGAACTGGTTACACTCTTCGATTGACTGAAATAAAGAAGAAGACAGATCCAAATGAAGATTTGGAAGAAGACCAGTGACGCAAAAACGGCTGTGAACCCCAAAAAAATTACTAATAAACC
The DNA here is from genome assembly GCA_963422505.1 of Pseudognaphalium luteoalbum. Taxonomy (NCBI): domain Eukaryota; kingdom Viridiplantae; phylum Streptophyta; class Magnoliopsida; order Asterales; family Asteraceae; genus Pseudognaphalium; species Pseudognaphalium luteoalbum. The sequence goes on from OY730196.1 coordinate 6,512,996, forward strand.
TAAAAATTTTGACAGACGAAAGGCACATCAAGATATTATCAGCAGTTCCAGTAGTGTCCATGTAAGCTTCAACAAGTGACGACATCTCCATAAAAGCATAAACTTGAGACATTCTATCTTCAACTTTAAGGTACTCCAAGTTAGGAACTTGAATCACAGTTGCACAAGCCGGTCTCCAAGCATATACACCTACCAAACTATCGTCCGTTAGCAACAACCATAATCTCTTCAAGGAATTCGAAAAGACCGGAACCATCTGCAAGCCGTCACAATATGCATTTCTCTCCACAAACAATTCTTCTAAATAAGGACTCCCAGATATCAAATTTGCAAGTGAATTCTCACCAGAATAAACAACAGATACCGAATCAAGTTTCTTCAAACACGGAAAAAGCATCTGATCGTTAGGAACATCTAACAAGAACTCGCCTTGTAAAGTTAAGGCAACGAGGGTATTAAAAGTCTTAAACAAATCCCAACAAAGCCTAACCCTGTTTCCGTCAGCTGAAAAATCAAGGTCAAGTTGTTGAACTTTAGACTGAACAACAGTACAAAGCGAATCGTAAACACGGTCATAATCGCATAGTTTAGAACAGGTAAGAGAGAACCTTTGGATGGGGATACCGTCACGAAGAGCTAGGGTTTGATCAATGAAATCATGGAACTTGTTACACTCTTCGATTGACTGAAACAAAGAAGAAGACAGATCAAAATGAAGATTTGGTAGAAGACCAGTGACGCAAAAACGGCTGTGAACCCCAAAAATATTACTAATAAACTTAAAAATTTTGACAGACGAAAGGCACATCAAGATATTATCAGCAGTTCCAGTAGTGTCCATGTAAGCTTCAACAAGTGACGGCATCTCCATAAAAGCATAAACTTGAGACATTCTATCTTCAACTTTAAGGTACTCCAAGTTAGGAACGTGAATCACAGTTGCACAAGCCGGTCTTCAAGTATATACACCTACCAAACTATCGTCCGTTAACAACAACCATAATCTCTTCAAGTAATTTGAAAAGACCAGAACCATCTGCAAGCCGTCACAATATGCATTTATCTCCACAAACAATTCTTCTAAATAAGGACTCCCAGATATCAAATTTGCAAGTGAATTCTCACCAGAATAAACAACAGATACCGAATCAAGTTTCTTCAAACATGGAAAAAGCATCTGATCTTTACGAACATCTAACAAGAGCTCGCCTTGTAAAGTTAAGGCAACGAGGGTATTAAAAGTTATAAACAAATCCCAACAAAGCCTAACCCTGTTTCCGTCAGCTGAAAAATCAAGGTCAAGTTGTTGAACTTTAGACTGAACAACAGTACAAAGCGAATCGTAAACACGGTCATAATCGCATAGTTTAGAACAGGTAAGAGAGAACCTTTGGATAGGGATACCGTCACGAAGAGCTAGGGTTTGATCAATGAAATCATGGAACTTGTTACACTCTTCGATTGACTGAAACAAAGAAGAAGACAGATCAAAATGAAGATTTGGTAGAAGACCAGTGACGCAAAAACGGCTGTGAACCCCAAAAATATTACTAATAAACTTAAAAATTTTGACAGACGAAAGGCACATCAAGATATTATCAGCAGTTCCAGTAGTGTCCATGTAAGCTTCAACAAGTGACGGCATCTCCATAAAAGCATAAACTTGAGACATTCTATCTTCAACTTTAAGGTACTCCAAGTTAGGAACGTGAATCACAGTTGCACAAGCCGGTCTTCAAGTATATACACCTACCAAACTATCATCCGTTAACAACAACCATAATCTCTTCAAGTAATTTGAAAAGACCAGAACCATCTGCAAGCCGTCACAATATGCATTTATCTCCACAAACAATTCTTCTAAATAAGGACTCCCAGATATCAAATTTGCAAGTGAATTCTCACCAGAATAAACAACAGATACCGAATCAAGTTTCTTCAAACATGGAAAAAGCATCTGATCTTTACGAACATCTAACAAGAACTCGCCTTGTAAAGTTAAGGCAACGAGGGTATTAAAAGTCTTAAACAAATCCCAACAAAGCCTAACCCTGTTTCCGTCAGCTGAAAAATCAAGGTCAAGTTGTTGAACTTTAGACTGAACAACAGTACAAAGCGAATCGTAAACACGGTCATAATCGCATAGTTTAGAACAGGTAAGAGAGAACCTTTGGATGGGGATACCGTCACGAAGAGCTAGGGTTTGATCAATGAAATCATGGAACTTGTTACACTCTTCGATTGACTGAAACAAAGAAGAAGACAGATCAAAATGAAGATTTGGTAGAAGACCAGTGACGCAAAAACGGCTGTGAACCCCAAAAAAATTACTAATAAACTTAAAAATTTTGACAGACGAAAGGCACATCAAGATATTATCAGCAGTTCCAGTAGTGTCCATGTAAGCTTCAACAAGTGACGGCATCTCCATAAAAGCATAAACTTGAGACATTCTATCTTCAACTTTAAGGTACTCCAAGTTAGGAACGTGAATCACAGTTGCACAAGCCGGTCTTCAAGTATATACACCTACCAAACTATCGTCCGTTAACAACAACCATAATCTCTTCAAGTAATTTGAAAAGACCGGAACCATCTGCAAGCCGTCACAATATGCATTTATCTCCACAAACAATTCTTCTAAATAAGGACTCCCAGATATCAAATTTGCAAGTGAATTCTCACCAGAATAAACAACAGATACCGAATCAAGTTTCTTCAAACATGGAAAAAGCATCTGATCTTTACGAACATCTAACAAGAACTCGCCTTGTAAAGTTAAGGCAACGAGGGTATTAAAAGTCTTAAACAAATCCCAACAAAGCCTAACCCTGTTTCCGTCAGCTGAAAAATCAAGGTCAAGTTGTTGAACTTTAGACTGAACAACAGTACAAAGCGAATCGTAAACACGGTCATAATCGCATAGTTTAGAACAGGTAAGAGAGAACCTTTGGATGGGGATACCGTCACGAAGAGCTAGGGTTTGATCAATGAAATCATGGAACTGGTTACACTCTTCGATTGACTGAAATAAAGAAGAAGACAGATCCAAATGAAGATTTGGAAGAAGACCAGTGACGCAAAAACGGCTGTGAACCCCAAAAAAATTACTAATAAACCTAAAAATTTTGACAGACGAAAGGCACATCAAGATATTATCAGCAGTTCCAGTAGTGTCCATGTAAGCTTCAACAAGTGACGGCATCTCCATAAAAGCATAAACTTGAGACATTCTATCTTCAACTTTAAGGTACTCCAAGTTAGGAACGTGAATCACAGTTGCACAAGCCGGTCTTCAAGTATATACACCTACCAAACTATCGTCCGTTAACAACAACCATAATCTCTTCAAGTAATTTGTAAAGACCGGAACCATCTGCAAGCCGTCACAATATGCATTTATCTCCACAAACAATTCTTCTAAATAAGGACTCCCAGATATCAAATTTGCAAGTGAATTCTCACCAGAATAAACAACAGATACCGAATCAAGTTTCTTCAAACATGGAAAAAGCATCTGATCTTTACGAACATCTAACAAGAACTCGCCTTGTAAAGTTAAGGCAACGAGGGTATTAAAAGTCTTAAACAAATCCCAACAAAGCCTAACCCTGTTTCCGTCAGCTGAAAAATCAAGGTCAAGTTGTTGAACTTTAGACTGAACAACAGTACAAAGCGAATCGTAAACACGGTCATAATCGCATAGTTTAGAACAGGTAAGAGAGAACCTTTGGATGGGGATACCGTCACGAAGAGCTAGGGTTTGATCAATGAAATCATGGAACTTGTTACACTCTTCGATTGACTGAAACAAAGAAGAAGACAGATCAAAATGAAGATTTGGTAGAAGACCAGTGACGCAAAAACGGCTGTGAACCCCAAAAATATTACTAATAAACTTAAAAATTTTGACAGACGAAAGGCACATCAAGATATTATCAGCAGTTCCAGTAGTGTCCATGTAAGCTTCAACAAGTGACGACATCTCCATAAAAGCATAAACTTGAGACATTCTATCTTCAACTTTAAGGTACTCCAAGTTAGGAACGTGAATCACAGTTGCACAAGCTGGTCTTCAAGTATATACACCTACCAAACTATCGTCCGTTAACAACAACCATAATCTCTTCAAGTAATTTGAAAAGACCAGAACCATCTGCAAGCCGTCACAATATGCATTTATCTCCACAAACAATTCTTCTAAATAAGGACTCCCAGATATCAAATTTGCAAGTGAATTCTCACCAGAATAAACAACAGATACCGAATCAAGTTTCTTCAAACATGGAAAAAGCATCTGATCTTTACGAACATCTAACAAGAACTCGCCTTGTAAAGTTAAGGCAACGAGGGTATTAAAAGTCTTAAACAAATCCCAACAAAGCCTAACCCTGTTTCCGTCAGCTGAAAAATCAAGGTCAAGTTGTTGAACTTTAGACTGAACAACAGTACAAAGCGAATCGTAAACACGGTCATAATCGCATAGTTTAGAACAGGTAAGAGAGAACCTTTGGATGGGGATACCGTCACGAAGAGCTAGGGTTTGATCAATGAAATCATGGAACTTGTTACACTCTTCGATTGACTGAAACAAAGAAGAAGACAGATCAAAATGAAGATTTGGTAGAAGACCAGTGACGCAAAAACGGCTGTGAACCCCAAAAATATTACTAATAAACTTAAAAATTTTGACAGACGAAAGGCACATCAAGATATTATCAGCAGTTCCAGTAGTGTCCATGTAAGCTTCAACAAGTGACGGCATCTCCATAAAAGCATAAACTTGAGACATTCTATCTTCAACTTTAAGGTACTCCAAGTTAGGAACGTGAATCACAGTTGCACAAGCCGGTCTTCAAGTATATACACCTACCAAACTATCGTCCGTTAACAACAACCATAATCTCTTAAAGTAATTTGAAAAGACCGGAACCATCTACAAGCCGTCACAATATGCATTTATCTCCACAAACAATTCTTCTAAATAAGGACTCCCAGATATCAAATTTGCAAGTGAATTCTCACCAGAATAAACAACAGATACCGAATCAAGTTTCTTCAAGCATGGAAAAAGCATCTGATCTTTACGAACATCTAACAAGAACTCGCCTTGTAAAGTTAAGGCAACGAGGGTATTAAAAGTCTTAAACAAATCCCAACAAAGCCTAACCCTGTTTCCGTCAGCTGAAAAATCAAGGTCAAGTTGTTGAACTTTAGACTGAACAACAGTACAAAGCGAATCGTAAACACGGTCATAATCGCATAGTTTAGAACAGGTAAGAGAGAACCTTTGGATGGGGATACCGTCACGAAGAGCTAGGGTTTGATCAATGAAATCATGGAACTTGTTACACTCTTCGATTGACTGAAACAAAGAAGAAGACAGATCAAAATGAAGATTTGGTAGAAGACCAGTGACGCAAAAACGGCTGTGAACCCCAAAAAAATTACTAATAAACTTAAAAATTTTGACAGACGAAAGGCACATCAAGATATTATCAGCAGTTCCAGTAGTGTCCATGTAAGCTTCAACAAGTGACGGCATCTCCATAAAAGCATATACTTGAGACATTCTATCTTCAACTTTAAGGTACTCCAAGTTAGGAACGTGAATCACAGTTGCACAAGCCGGTCTTCAAGTATATACACCTACCAAACTATCGTCCGTTAACAACAACCATAATCTCTTCAAGTAATTTGAAAAGACCAGAACCATCTGCAAGCCGTCACAATATGCATTTATCTCCACAAACAATTCTTCTAAATAAGGACTCCCAGATATCAAATTTGCAAGTGAATTCTCACCAGAATAAACAACAGATACCGAATCAAGTTTCTTCAAACATGGAAAAAGCATCTGATCTTTACGAACATCTAACAAGAACTCGCCTTGTAAAGTTAAGGCAACGAGGGTATTAAAAGTCTTAAACAAATCCCAACAAAGCCTAACCCTGTTTCCGTCAGCTGAAAAATCAAGGTCAAGTTGTTGAACTTTAGACTGAACAACAGTACAAAGCGAATCGTAAACACGGTCATAATCGCATAGTTTAGAACAGGTAAGAGAGAACCTTTGGATGGGGATACCGTCACGAAGAGCTAGGGTTTGATCAATGAAATCATGGAACTGGTTACACTCTTCGATTGACTGAAATAAAGAAGAAGACAGATCCAAATGAAGATTTGGAAGAAGACCAGTGACGCAAAAACGGCTGTGAACCCCAAAAAAATTACTAATAAACCTAAAAATTTTGACAGACGAAAGGCACATCAAGATATTATCAGCAGTTCCAGTAGTGTCCATGTAAGCTTCAACAAGTGACGACATCTCCATAAAAGCATAAACTTGAGACATTCTATCTTCAACTTTAAGGTACTCCAAGTTAGGAACTTGAATCACAGTTGCACAAGCCGGTCTCCAAGTATATACACCTACCAAACTATCGTCCGTTAGCAACAACCATAATCTCTTCAAGGAATTCGAAAAGACCGGAACCATCTGCAAGCCGTCACAATATGCATTTCTCTCCACAAACAATTCTTCTAAATAAGGACTCCCAGATATCAAATTTGCAAGTGAATTCTCACCAGAATAAACAACAGATACCGAATCAAGTTTCTTCAAACACGGAAAAAGCATCTGATCGTTAGGAACATCTAACAAGAACTCGCCTTGTAAAGTTAAGGCAACGAGGGTATTAAAAGTCTTAAACAAATCCCAACAAAGCCTAACCCTGTTTCCGTCAGCTGAAAAATCAAGGTCAAGTTGTTGAACTTTAGACTGAACAACAGTACAAAGCGAATCGTAAACACGGTCATAATCGCATAGTTTAGAACAGGTAAGAGAGAACCTTTGGATGGGGATACCGTCACGAAGAGCTAGGGTTTGATCAATGAAATCATGGAACTTGTTACACTCTTCGATTGACTGAAACAAAGAAGAAGACAGATCAAAATGAAGATTTGGTAGAAGACCAGTGACGCAAAAACGGCTGTGAACCCCAAAAATATTACTAATAAACTTAAAAATTTTGACAGACGAAAGGCACATCAAGATATTATCAGCAGTTCCAGTAGTGTCCATGTAAGCTTCAACAAGTGACGGCATCTCCATAAAAGCATAAACTTGAGACATTCTATCTTCAACTTTAAGGTACTCCAAGTTAGGAACGTGAATCACAGTTGCACAAGCCGGTCTTCAAGTATATACACCTACCAAACTATCGTCCGTTAACAACAACCATAATCTCTTCAAGTAATTTGAAAAGACCAGAACCATCTGCAAGCCGTCACAATATGCATTTATCTCCACAAACAATTCTTCTAAATAAGGACTCCCAGATATCAAATTTGCAAGTGAATTCTCACCAGAATAAACAACAGATACCGAATCAAGTTTCTTCAAACATGGAAAAAGCATCTGATCTTTACGAACATCTAACAAGAGCTCGCCTTGTAAAGTTAAGGCAACGAGGGTATTAAAAGTTTTAAACAAATCCCAACAAAGCCTAACCCTGTTTCCGTCAGCTGAAAAATCAAGGTCAAGTTGTTGAACTTTAGACTGAACAACAGTACAAAGCGAATCGTAAACACGGTCATAATCGCATAGTTTAGAACAGGTAAGAGAGAACCTTTGGATGGGGATACCGTCACGAAGAGCTAGGGTTTGATCAATGAAATCATGGAACTTGTTACACTCTTCGATTGACTGAAACAAAGAAGAAGACAGATCAAAATGAAGATTTGGTAGAAGACCAGTGACGCAAAAACGGCTGTGAACCCCAAAAATATTACTAATAAACTTAAAAATTTTGACAGACGAAAGGCACATCAAGATATTATCAGCAGTTCCAGTAGTGTCCATGTAAGCTTCAACAAGTGACGGCATCTCCATAAAAGCATAAACTTGAGACATTCTATCTTCAACTTTAAGGTACTCCAAGTTAGGAACGTGAATCACAGTTGCACAAGCCGGTCTTCAAGTATATACACCTACCAAACTATCGTCCGTTAACAACAACCATAATCTCTTCAAGTAATTTGAAAAGACCGGAACCATCTGCAAGCCGTCACAATATGCATTTATCTCCACAAACAATTCTTCTAAATAAGGACTCCCAGATATCAAATTTGCAAGTGAATTCTCACCAGAATAAACAACAGATACCGAATCAAGTTTCTTCAAACATGGAAAAAGCATCTGATCTTTACGAACATCTAACAAGAACTCGCCTTGTAAAGTTAAGGCAACGAGGGTATTAAAAGTCTTAAACAAATCCCAACAAAGCCTAACCCTGTTTCCGTCAGCTGAAAAATCAAGGTCAAGTTGTTGAACTTTAGACTGAACAACAGTACAAAGCGAATCGTAAACACGGTCATAATCGCATAGTTTAGAACAGGTAAGAGAGAACCTTTGGATGGGGATACCGTCACGAAGAGCTAGGGTTTGATCAATGAAATCATGGAACTTGTTACACTCTTCGATTGACTGAAACAAAGAAGAAGACAGATCAAAATGAAGATTTGGTAGAAGACCAGTGACGCAAAAATGGCTGTGAACCCCAAAAAAATTACTAATAAACTTAAAAATTTTGACAGACGAAAGGCACATCAAGATATTATCAGCAGTTCCAGTAGTGTCCATGTAAGCTTCAACAAGTGACGGCATCTCCATAAAAGCATAAACTTGAGACATTCTATCTTCAACTTTAAGGTACTCCAAGTTAGGAACGTGAATCACAGTTGCACAAGCCGGTCTTCAAGTATATACACCTACCAAACTATCGTCCGTTAACAACAACCATAATCTCTTCAAGTAATTTGAAAAGACCGGAACCATCTGCAAGCCGTCACAATATGCATTTATCTCCACAAACAATTCTTCTAAATAAGGACTCCCAGATATCAAATTTGCAAGTGAATTCTCACCAGAATAAACAACAGATACCGAATCAAGTTTCTTCAAACATGGAAAAAGCATCTGATCTTTACGAACATCTAACAAGAACTCGCCTTGTAAAGTTAAGGCAACGAGGGTATTAAAAGTCTTAAACAAATCCCAACAAAGCCTAACCCTGTTTCCGTCAGCTGAAAAATCAAGGTCAAGTTGTTGAACTTTAGACTGAACAACAGTACAAAGCGAATCGTAAACACGGTCATAATCGCATAGTTTAGAACAGGTAAGAGAGAACCTTTGGATGGGGATACCGTCACGAAGAGCTAGGGTTTGATCAATGAAATCATGGAACTGGTTACACTCTTCGATTGACTGAAATAAAGAAGAAGACAGATCCAAATGAAGATTTGGAAGAAGACCAGTGACGCAAAAACGGCTGTGAACCCCAAAAAAATTACTAATAAACCTAAAAATTTTGACAGACGAAAGGCACATCAAGATATTATCAGCAGTTCCAGTAGTGTCCATGTAAGCTTCAACAAGTGACGACATCTCCATAAAAGCATAAACTTGAGACATTCTATCTTCAACTTTAAGGTACTCCAAGTTAGGAACTTGAATCACAGTTGCACAAGCCGGTCTCCAAGTATATACACCTACCAAACTATCGTCCGTTAGCAACAACCATAATCTCTTCAAGGAATTCGAAAAGACCGGAACCATCTGCAAGCCGTCACAATATGCATTTCTCTCCACAAACAATTCTTCTAAATAAGGACTCCCAGATATCAAATTTGCAAGTGAATTCTCACCAGAATAAACAACAGATACCGAATCAAGTTTCTTCAAACACGGAAAAAGCATCTGATCGTTAGGAACATCTAACAAGAACTCGCCTTGTAAAGTTAAGGCAACGAGGGTATTAAAAGTCTTAAACAAATCCCAACAAAGCCTAACCCTGTTTCCGTCAGCTGAAAAATCAAGGTCAAGTTGTTGAACTTTAGACTGAACAACAGTACAAAGCGAATCGTAAACACGGTCATAATCGCATAGTTTAGAACAGGTAAGAGAGAACCTTTGGATGGGGATACCGTCACGAAGAGCTAGGGTTTGATCAATGAAATCATGGAACTTGTTACACTCTTCGATTGACTGAAACAAAGAAGAAGACAGATCAAAATGAAGATTTGGTAGAAGACCAGTGACGCAAAAACGGCTGTGAACCCCAAAAATATTACTAATAAACTTAAAAATTTTGACAGACGAAAGGCACATCAAGATATTATCAGCAGTTCCAGTAGTGTCCATGTAAGCTTCAACAAGTGACGGCATCTCCATAAAAGCATAAACTTGAGACATTCTATCTTCAACTTTAAGGTACTCCAAGTTAGGAACGTGAATCACAGTTGCACAAGCCGGTCTTCAAGTATATACACCTACCAAACTATCGTCCGTTAACAACAACCATAATCTCTTCAAGTAATTTGAAAAGACCAGAACCATCTGCAAGCCGTCACAATATGCATTTATCTCCACAAACAATTCTTCTAAATAAGGACTCCCAGATGTCAAATTTGCAAGTGAATTCTCACCAGAATAAACAACAGATACCGAATCAAGTTTCTTCAAACATGGAAAAAGCATCTGATCTTTACGAACATCTAACAAGAGCTCGCCTTGTAAAGTTAAGGCAACGAGGGTATTAAAAGTTTTAAACAAATCCCAACAAAGCCTAACCCTGTTTCCGTCAGCTGAAAAATCAAGGTCAAGTTGTTGAACTTTAGACTGAACAACAGTACAAAGCGAATCGTAAACACGGTCATAATCGCATAGTTTAGAACAGGTAAGAGAGAACCTTTGGATGGGGATACCGTCACGAAGAGCTAGGGTTTGATCAATGAAATCATGGAACTTGTTACACTCTTCGATTGACTGAAACAAAGAAGAAGACAGATCAAAATGAAGATTTGGTAGAAGACCAGTGACGCAAAAACGGCTGTGAACCCCAAAAATATTACTAATAAACTTAAAAATTTTGACAGACGAAAGGCACATCAAGATATTATCAGCAGTTCCAGTAGTGTCCATGTAAGCTTCAACAAGTGACGGCATCTCCATAAAAGCATAAACTTGAGACATTCTATCTTCAACTTTAAGGTACTCCAAGTTAGGAACGTGAATCACAGTTGCACAAGCCGGTCTTCAAGTATATACACCTACCAAACTATCGTCCGTTAACAACAACCATAATCTCTTCAAGTAATTTGAAAAGACCGGAACCATCTGCAAGCCGTCACAATATGCATTTATCTCCACAAACAATTCTTCTAAATAAGGACTCCCAGATATCAAATTTGCAAGTGAATTCTCACCAGAATAAACAACAGATACCGAATCAAGTTTCTTCAAACATGGAAAAAGCATCTGATCTTTACGAACATCTAACAAGAACTCGCCTTGTAAAGTTAAGGCAACGAGGGTATTAAAAGTCTTAAACAAATCCCAACAAAGCCTAACCCTGTTTCCGTCAGCTGAAAAATCAAGGTCAAGTTGTTGAACTTTAGACTGAACAACAGTACAAAGCGAATCGTAAACACGGTCATAATCGCATAGTTTAGAACAGGTAAGAGAGAACCTTTGGATGGGGATACCGTCACGAAGAGCTAGGGTTTGATCAATGAAATCATGGAACTTGTTACACTCTTCGATTGACTGAAACAAAGAAGAAGACAGATCAAAATGAAGATTTGGTAGAAGACCAGTGACGCAAAAACGGCTGTGAACCCCAAAAAAATTACTAATAAACTTAAAAATTTTGACAGACGAAAGGCACATCAAGATATTATCAGCAGTTCCAGTAGTGTCCATGTAAGCTTCAACAAGTGACGGCATCTCCATAAAAGCATAAACTTGAGACATTCTATCTTCAACTTTAAGGTACTCCAAGTTAGGAACGTGAATCACAGTTGCACAAGCCGGTCTTCAAGTATATACACCTACCAAACTATCGTCCGTTAACAACAACCATAATCTCTTCAAGTAATTTGAAAAGACCGGAACCATCTGCAAGCCGTCACAATATGCATTTATCTCCACAAACAATTCTTCTAAATAAGGACTCCCAGATATCAAATTTGCAAGTGAATTCTCACCAGAATAAACAACAGATACCGAATCAAGTTTCTTCAAACATGGAAAAAGCATCTGATCTTTACGAACATCTAACAAGAACTCGCCTTGTAAAGTTAAGGCAACGAGGGTATTAAAAGTCTTAAACAAATCCCAACAAAGCCTAACCCTGTTTCCGTCAGCTGAAAAATCAAGGTCAAGTTGTTGAACTTTAGACTGAACAACAGTACAAAGCGAATCGTAAACACGGTCATAATCGCATAGTTTAGAACAGGTAAGAGAGAACCTTTGGATGGGGATACCGTCACGAAGAGCTAGGGTTTGATCAATGAAATCATGGAACTGGTTACACTCTTCGATTGACTGAAATAAAGAAGAAGACAGATCCAAATGAAGATTTGGAAGAAGACCAGTGACGCAAAAACGGCTGTGAACCCCAAAAAAATTACTAATAAACCTAAAAATTTTGACAGACGAAAGGCACATCAAGATATTATCAGCAGTTCCAGTAGTGTCCATGTAAGCTTCAACAAGTGACGACATCTCCATAAAAGCATAAACTTGAGACATTCTATCTTCAACTTTAAGGTACTCCAAGTTAGGAACTTGAATCACAGTTGCACAAGCCGGTCTCCAAGTATATACACCTACCAAACTATCGTCCGTTAGCAACAACCATAATCTCTTCAAGGAATTCGAAAAGACCGGAACCATCTGCAAGCCGTCACAATATGCATTTCTCTCCACAAACAATTCTTCTAAATAAGGACTCCCAGATATCAAATTTGCAAGTGAATTCTCACCAGAATAAACAACAGATACCGAATCAAGTTTCTTCAAACACGGAAAAAGCATCTGATCGTTAGGAACATCTAACAAGAACTCGCCTTGTAAAGTTAAGGCAACGAGGGTATTAAAAGTCTTAAACAAATCCCAACAAAGCCTAACCCTGTTTCCGTCAGCTGAAAAATCAAGGTCAAGTTGTTGAACTTTAGACTGAACAATAGTACAAAGCGAATCGTAAACACGGTCATAATCGCATAGTTTAGAACAGGTAAGAGAGAACCTTGGGATGGGGATACCGTCACGAAGAGCTAGGGTTTGATCAATGAAATCATGGAACTTGTTACACTCTTCGATTGACTGAAACAAAGAAGAAGACAGATCAAAATGAAGATTTGGTAGAAGACCAGTGACGCAAAAACGGTTGTGAACCCCAAAAAAATTACTAATAAACTTAAAAATTTTGACAGACGAAAGGCACATCAAGATATTATCAGCAGCTCCAGTAGTGTCCATGTAAGCTTCAACAAGTGACGGCATCTCCATAAAAGCATAAACTTGAGACATTCTATCTTCAACTTTAAGGTACTCCAAGTTAGGAACTTGAATCACAGTTGCACAAGCCGGTCTCCAAGTATATACACCTACCAAACTATCGTCCGTTAACAACAACCATAATCTCTTCAAGGAATTCAAAAAGACCGGAACCATCTGCAAGCCGTCACAATATGCATTTCTCTCCACAAACAATTCTTCTAAATAATGACTCCCAGATATCAAATTTGCAAGTGAATTCTCACCAGAATAAACAACAGATACCGAATCAAGTTTCTTCAAACACGGAAAAAGCATCTCATCTTTAGGAACATCTAACAAGAACTCGCCTTGTAAAGTTAAGGCAACGAGGGTATTAAAAGTCTTAAACAAATCCCAACAAAGCCTAACCCTGTTTCCGTCAGCTGAAAAATCAAGGTCAAGTTGTTGAACTTTAGACTGAACAACAGTACAAAGCGAATCGTAAACACGGTCATAATCGCATAGTTTAGAACAGGTAAGAGAGAACCTTTGGATGGGGATACCGTCACGAAGAGCTAGGGTTTGATCAATGAAATCATGGAACTTGTTACACTCTTCGATTGACTGAAACAAAGAAGAAGACAGATCAAAATGAAGATTTGGTAGAAGACCAGTGACGCAAAAACGGCTGTGAACCCCAAAAAAATTACTAATAAACTTAAAAATTTTGACAGACGAAAGGCACATCAAGATATTATCAGCAGTTCCAGTAGTGTCCATGTAAGCTTCAACAAGTGACGGCATCTCCATAAAAGCATAAACTTGAGACATTCTATCTTCAACTTTAAGGTACTCCAAGTTAGGAACGTGAATCACAGTTGCACAAGCCGGTCTTCAAGTATATACACCTACCAAACTATCGTCCGTTAACAACAACCATAATCTCTTCAAGTAATTTGAAAAGACCGGAACCATCTGCAAGCCGTCACAATATGCATTTATCTCCACAAACAATTCTTCTAAATAAGGACTCCCAGATATCAAATTTGCAAGTGAATTCTCACCAGAATAAACAACAGATACCGAATCAAGTTTCTTCAAACATGGAAAAAGCATCTGATCTTTACGAACATCTAACAAGAACTCGCCTTGTAAAGTTAAGGCAACGAGGGTATTAAAAGTCTTAAACAAATCCCAACAAAGCCTAACCCTGTTTCCGTCAGCTGAAAAATCAAGGTCAAGTTGTTGAACTTTAGACTGAACAACAGTACAAAGCGAATCGTAAACACGGTCATAATCGCATAGTTTAGAACAGGTAAGAGAGAACCTTTGGATGGGGATACCGTCACGAAGAGCTAGGGTTTGATCAATGAAATCATGGAACTGGTTACACTCTTCGATTGACTGAAATAAAGAAGAAGACAGATCCAAATGAAGATTTGGAAGAAGACCAGTGACGCAAAAACGGCTGTGAACCCCAAAAAAATTACTAATAAACCTAAAAATTTTGACAGACGAAAGGCACATCAAGATATTATCAGCAGTTCCAGTAGTGTCCATGTAAGCTTCAACAAGTGACGACATCTCCATAAAAGCATAAACTTGAGACATTCTATCTTCAACTTTAAGGTACTCCAAGTTAGGAACTTGAATCACAGTTGCACAAGCCGGTCTCCAAGTATATACACCTACCAAACTATCGTCCGTTAGCAACAACCATAATCTCTTCAAGGAATTCGAAAAGACCGGAACCATCTGCAAGCCGTCACAATATGCATTTCTCTCCACAAACAATTCTTCTAAATAAGGACTCCCAGATATCAAATTTGCAAGTGAATTCTCACCAGAATAAACAACAGATACCGAATCAAGTTTCTTCAAACACGGAAAAAGCATCTGATCGTTAGGAACATCTAACAAGAACTCGCCTTGTAAAGTTAAGGCAACGAGGGTATTAAAAGTCTTAAACAAATCCCAACAGCGCCTAACCATGTTTCCGTCAGCTGAAAAATCAAGGTCAAGTTGTTGAACTTTAGACTGAACAATAGTACAAAGCGAATCGTAAACACGGTCATAATCGCATAGTTTAGAACAGGTAAGAGAGAACCTTGGGATGGGGATACCGTCACGAAGAGCTAGGGTTTGATCAATGAAATCATGGAACTTGTTACACTCTTCGATTGACTGAAACAAAGAAGAAGACAGATCAAAATGAAGATTTGGTAGAAGACCAGTGACGCAAAAACGGCTGTGAACCCCAAAAAAATTACTAATAAACTTAAAAATTTTGACAGACGAAAGGCACATCAAGATATTATCAGCAGCTCCAGTAGTGTCCATGTAAGCTTCAACAAGTGACGGCATCTCCATAAAAGCATAAACTTGAGACATTCTATCTTCAACTTTAAGGTACTCCAACTTAGGAACTTGAATCACAGTTGCACAAGCCGGTCTCCAAGTATATACACCTACCAAACTATCGTCCGTTAACAACAACCATAATCTCTTCAAGGAATTCGAAAAAATACCGGAACCATCTGCAAGCCGTCACAATATGCATTTCTCTCCACAAACAATTCTTCTAAATAAGGACTCCCAGGTATCAAATTTGCAAGTGAATTCTCACCAGAATAAACAACAGATACCGAATCAAGTTTCTTCAAACACAGAAAAAGCATCTGATCTTTAGGAACATCTAACAAGAACTCGCCTTGTAAAGTTAAGGCAACGAGGGTATTAAAAGTCTTAAACAAATCCCAACAAAGCATAACCCTGTTTCCGTCAGCTGAAAAATCAAGGTCAAGTTGTTGAACTTTAGACTGAACAACAGTTCAAAGCGAATCGTAAACACGGTCATAATCGCATAGTTTAGAACAGGTAAGAGAGAACCTTTGGATGGGGATACCGTCACGAAGAGCTAGGGTTTGATCAATGAAATCATGGAACTTGTTACACTCTTCGATTGACTGAAACAAAGAAGAAGACAGATCAAAATGAAGATTTGGTAGAAGACCAGTGACGCAATAATGGTTGTGAACCCCAAAAAAATTACTAATAAACTTAAAAATTTTGACAGACGAAAGGAACATCAAGATATTATCAGCAGCTCCAGTAGTGTCCATGTAAGCTTCAACAAGTGACGGCATCTCCATAAAAGCATAAACTTGAGACATTCTATCTTCAACTTTAAGGTACTCCAAGTTAGGAACTTGAATCACAGTTGCACAAGCCGGTCTCCTAGTATATACACCTACCAAACTATCGTCCGTTAACAGCAACCATAATCTCTTCAAGGAATTCGAAAAGACCGGAACCATCTGCAAGCCGTCACAATATGCATTTCTCTCCACAAACAATTCTTCTAAATAAGGACTCCCAGATATCAAATTTGCAAGTGAATTCTCACCAGAATAAACAACAGATACCGAATCAAGTTTCTTCAAACACGAAAAAAGCATCTGATCTTTAGGAACATCTAACAAGAACTCGCCTTGTAAAGTTAAGGCAACGAGGGTATTAAAAGTCTTAAACAAATCCCAACAAAGCCTAACCCTGTTTCCGTCAGCTGAAAAATCAAGGTCAAGTTGTTGAACTTTAGACTGAACAACAGTACAAAGCGAATCGTAAACACGGTCATAATCGCATAGTTTAGAACAGGTAAGAGAGAACCATTGGATGGGGATACCGTCATGAAGAGCTAGGGTTTGATCAATGAAATCATGGAACTTGTTACACTCTTCGATTGACTGAAACAAAGAAGAAGACAGATCAAAATGAAGATTTGGTAGAAGACCAGTGACGCAAAAACGGCTGTGAACCCCAAAAAAATTACTAATAAACTTAAAAATTTTGACAGACGAAAGGCACATCAAGATATTATCAGCAGTTCCAGTAGTGTCCATGTAAGCTTCAACAAGTGACGGCATCTCCATAAAAGCATAAACTTCAGACATTCTATCTTCAACTTTAAGGTACTCCAACTTAGGAACGTGAATCACAGTTGCACAAGCCGGTCTTCAAGTATATACACCTACCAAACTATCGTCCGTTAACAACAACCATAATCTCTTCAAGGAATTCGAAAAAATACCGGAACCATCTGCAAGCCGTCACAATATGCATTTCTCTCCACAAACAATTCTTCTAAATAAGGACTCCCAGGTATCAAATTTGCAAGTGAATTCTCACCAGAATAAACAACAGATACCGAATCAAGTTTCTTCAAACACAGAAAAAGCATCTGATCTTTAGGAACATCTAACAAGAACTCGCCTTGTAAAGTTAAGGCAACGAGGGTATTAAAAGTCTTAAACAAATCCCAACAAAGCATAACCCTGTTTCCGTCAGCTGAAAAATCAAGGTCAAGTTGTTGAACTTTAGACTGAACAACAGTTCAAAGCGAATCGTAAACACGGTCATAATCGCATAGTTTAGAACACGTAAGAGAGAACCTTTGGATGGGGATACCGTCACGAAGAGCTAGGGTTTGATCAATGAAATCATGGAACTTGTTACACTCTTCGATTTACTAAAACAAAGAAGAAGACAGATCAAAATGAAGATTTGGTAGAAGACCAGTGACGCAATAATGGTTGTGAACCCCAAAAATATTACTAATAAACTTAAAAATTTTGACAGACGAAAGGAACATCAAGATATTATCAGCAACTCCAGTAGTGTCCATGTAAGCTTCAACAAGTGACGACATCTCC
This sequence comes from Pseudognaphalium luteoalbum, assembly GCA_963422505.1. Lineage (NCBI taxonomy): Eukaryota > Viridiplantae > Streptophyta > Magnoliopsida > Asterales > Asteraceae > Pseudognaphalium > Pseudognaphalium luteoalbum. The sequence goes on from OY730196.1 coordinate 6,531,029, forward strand.
ATAAAAGCATAAACTTGAGACATTCTATCTTCAACTTTAAGGTACTCCAAATTAGGAACTTGAATCACAGTTGCACAAGCCGGTCTCCAAGTATATACACCTACCAAACTATCGTCCGTTAACAACAACCATAATCACTTCAAGGAATTCGAAAAGACTGGAACCATCTGCAAGCCGTCACAATATGCATTTCTCTCCACAAACAATTCTTCTAAATAAGGACTCCCAGATATCAAATTTGCAAGTGAATTCTCACCAGAATAAACAACAGATACCGAATCAAGTTTCTTTAAACACGGAAAAAGCATCTGATCTTTAGGAACATCTAACAAGAACTCGCCTTGTAAAGTTAAGGCAACGAGGGTATTAAAAGTCTTAAACAAATCCCAACAAAACCTAACCCTGTTTCCGTCAGCTGAAAAATCAAGGTCAAGTTGTTGAACTTTAGACTGAACAACAGTACAAAGCGAATCGTAAACACGGTCATAATCGCATAGTTTAGAACAGGTAAGAGAGAACCTTTGGATGGGGATACCGTCACGAAGAGCTAGGGTTTGATCAATGAAATCATGGAACTTGTTACACTCTTCGATTGACTGAAACAAAGAAGAAGACAGATCAAAATGAAGATTTGGTAGAAGACCAGTGACGCAAAAACGGCTGTGAACCTCAAAAAAATTACTAATAAACTTAAAAATTTTGACAGACGAAAGGCACATCAAGATATTATCAGCAGTTCCAGTAGTGTCCATGTAAGCTTCAACAAGTGACGGCATCTCCATAAAAGCATAAACTTGAGACATTCTATCTTCAACTTTAAGGTACTCCAAGTTAGGAACGTGAATCACAGTTGCACAAGCCGGTCTTCAAGTATATACACCTACCAAACTATCGTCCGTTAACAACAACCATAATCTCTTCAAGGAATTTGAAAAGACCGGAACCATCTGCAAGCCGTCACAATATGCATTTATCTCCACAAACAATTCTTCTAAATAAGGACTCCCAGATATCAAATTTGCAAGTGAATTCTCACCAGAATAAACAACAGATACCGAATCAAGTTTCTTCAAACACGGAAAAAGCATCTGATCTTTAGGAACATCTAACAAGAACTCGCCTTGTAAAGTTAAGGCAACGAGGGTATTAAAAGTCTTAAACAAATCCCAACAAAGCCTAACCCTGTTTCCGTCAGCTGAAAAATCAAGGTCAAGTTGTTGAACTTTAGACTGAACAACAGTACAAAGCGAATCGTAAACACGGTCATAATCGCATAGTTTAGAACATGTAAGAGAGAACCTTTGGATGGGGATACCGTCACGAAGAGCTAGGGTTTGATCAATGAAATCATGGAACTGGTTACACTCTTCGATTGACTGAAACAAAGAAGAAGACAGATCAAAATGAAGATTTGGAAGAAGACCAGTGACGCAAAAACGGCTGTGAACCCCAAAAAAAATACTAATAAACCTAAAAATTTTGACAGACGAAAGGCACATCAAGATATTATCAGCAGTTCCAGTAGTGTCCATGTAAGCTTCAACAAGTGACGGCATCTCCATAAAAGCATAAACTTGAGACATTCTATCTTCAACTTTAAGGTACTCCAAGTTAGGAACTTGAATCACAGTTGCACAAGCCGGTCTCCAAGTATATACACCTACCAAACTATCGTCCGTTAACAACAACCATAATCTCTTCAAGGAATTCGAAAAGACCGGAACCATCTGCAAGCCGTCACAATATGCATTTCTCTCCGCAAACAATTCTTCTAAATAAGGACTCCCAGATATCAAATTTGCAAGTGAATTCTCACCAGAATAAACAACAGATACCGAATCAAGTTTCTTCAAACACGGAAAAAGCATCTGATCTTTAGGAACATCTAACAAGAACTCGCCTTGTAAAGTTAAGGCAACGAGGGTATTAAAAGTCTTAAACAAATCCCAACAAAGCCTAACCCTGTTTCCTTCAGCTGATAAATCAAGGTCAAGTTGTTGAAATTTAGACTGAACAACAGTACAAAGCGAATCGTAAACACGGTCATAATCGCATAGTTTAGAACAGGTAAGAGAGAACCTTTGGATGGGGATACCGTCACGAAGAGCTAGGGTTTGATCAATGAAATCATGGAACTTGTTACACTCTTCGATTGACTGAAACAAAGAAGAAGACAGATCAAAATGAAGATTTGGTAGAAGACCAGTGACGCAAAAACGGTTGTGAACCCCAAAAAAATTACTAATAAACTTAAAAATTTTGACAGACGAAAGGCACATCAAGATATTATCAGCAGCTCCAGTAGTGTCCATGTAAGCTTCAACAAGTGACGGCATCTCCATAAAAGCATAAACTTGAGACATTCTATCTTCAACTTTAAGGTACTCCAAGTTAGGAACTTGAATCACAGTTGCACAAGCCGGTCTCCAAGTATATACACCTACCAAACTATCGTCCGTTAACAACAACCATAATCTCTTCAAGGAATTCGAAAAGACCGGAACCATCTGCAAGCCATCACAATATGCATTTCTCTCCCCAAACAATTTTTCTAAATAAGGACTCCCAGATATCAAATTTCCAAGTGAATTCTCACCAGAATAAACAACAGATACCGAATCAAGTTTCTTCAAACACGGAAAAAGCATCTGATCTTTAGGAACATCTAACAAGAACTCGCCTTGTAAAGTTAAGGCAACGAGGGTATTAAAAGTCTTAAACAAATCCCAACAAAACCTAACCCTGTTTCCGTCAGCTGAAAAATCAAGGTCAAGTTGTTGAACTTTAGACTGAACAAGAGTACAAAGCGAATCGTAAACACGGTCATAATCGCATAGTTTAGAACAGGTAAGAGAGAACCTTGGGATGGGGATACCGTCACGAAGAGCTAGGGTTTGATCAATGAAATCATGGAACTTGTTACACTCTTCGATTGACTGAAACAAAGAAGAAGACAGATCAAAATGAAGATTTGGTAGAAGACCAATGACGCAAAAACGGCTGTGAACCCCAAAAAAATTACTAATAAACTTAAAAATTTTGACAGACGAAAGGCACATCAAGATATTATCAGCAGCTCCAGTAGTGTCCATGTAAGCTTCAACAAGTGACGGCATCTCCATAAAAGCATAAACTTGAGACATTCTATCTTCAACTTTAAGGTACTCCAAGTTAGGAATTTGAATCACAGTTGCACAAGCCGGTCTCCAAGTATATACACCTACCAAACTATCGTCCGTTAACAACAACCATAATCTCTTCAAGGAATTCGAAAAAAGACCGGAACCATCTGCAAGCCGTCACAATATGCATTTCTCTCCACAAACAATTCTTCTAAATAAGGACTCCCAGGTATCAAATTTGCAAGTGAATTCTCACCAGAATAAACAACAGATACCGAATCAAGTTTCTTCAAACACAGAAAAAGCATCTGATCTTTAGGAACATCTAACAAGAACTCGCCTTGTAAAGTTAAGGCAACGAGGGTATTAAAAGTCTTAAACAAATCCCAACAAAGCCTAACCCTGTTTCCGTCAGCTGAAAAATCAAGGTCAAGTTGTTGAACTTTAGACTGAACAACAGTACAAAGCGAATCGTAAACACGGTCATAATTGCATAGTTTAGAACAGGTAAGAGAGAACCTTCGGATGGGGATACCTTCACGAAGAGCTAGGGTTTGATCAATGAAATCATGGAACTGGTTACACTCTTCGATTGACTGAAACAAAGAAGAAGACAGATCAAAATGAAGATTTGGTAGAAGACCAGTGACGCAAAAACGGCTGTGAACCCCAAAAAAATTACTAATAAACCTTAAAATTTTGACAGACGAAAGGCACATCAAGATATTATCAGCAGTTCCAGTAGTGTCCATGTAAGCTTCAACAAGTGACGGCATCTCCATAAAAGCATAAACTTGAGACATTCTATCTTCAACTTTAAGGTACTCCAAGTTAGGAACTTGAATCACAGTTGCACAAGCCGGTCTCCAAGTATATACACCTACCAAACTATCGTCCGTTAACAACAACCATAATCTCTTCAAGGAATTCGAAAAGACCGGAACCATCTGAAAGCCGTCACAATATGCATTTCTCTCCACAAACAATTCTTCTAAATAAGGACTCCCAGATATCAAATTTGCAAGTGAATTCTCACCAGAATAAACAACAGATACCGAATCAAGTTTCTTCAAACACGGAAAAAGCATCTGATCTTTAGGAACATCTAACAAGAACTCGCCTTGTAAAGTTAAGGCAACGAGGGTATTAAAAGTCTTAAACAAATCCCAACAAAGCCTAACCCTATTTCCTTCAGCTGAAAAATCAAGGTCAAGTTGTTGAACTTTAGACTGAACAACAGTACAAAGCGAATCGTAAACACGGTCATAATCGCATAGTTTAGAACAGGTAAGAGAGAACCTTGGGATGGGGATACCGTCACGAAGAGCTAGGGTTTGATCAATGAAATCATGGAACTTGTTACACTCTTCGATTGACTGAAACAAAGAAGAAGACAGATCAAAATGAAGATTTGGTAGAAGACCAATGACGCAAAAACGGCTGTGAACCCCAAAAAAATTACTAATAAACTTAAAAATTTTGACAGACGAAAGGCACATCAAGATATTATCAGCAGCTCCAGTAGTGTCCATGTAAGCTTCAACAAGTGACGGCATCTCCATAAAAGCATAAACTTGAGACATTCTATCTTCAACTTTAAGGTACTCCAAATTAGGAATTTGAATCACAGTTGCACAAGCCGGTCTCCAAGTATATACACCTACCAAACTATCGTCCGTTAACAACAACCATAATCTCTTCAAGGAATTCGAAAAAAGACCGGAACCATCTGCAAGCCGTCACAATATGCATTTCTCTCCACAAACAATTCTTCTAAATAAGGACTCCCAGGTATCAAATTTGCAAGTGAATTCTCACCAGAATAAACAACAGATACCGAATCAAGTTTCTTCAAACACAGAAAAAGCATCTGATCTTTAGGAACATCTAACAAGAACTCGCCTTGTAAAGTTAAGGCAACGAGGGTATTAAAAGTCTTAAACAAATCCCAACAAAGCCTAACCCTGTTTCCGTCAGCTGAAAAATCAAGGTCAAGTTGTTGAACTTTAGACTGAACAACAGTACAAAGCGAATCGTAAACACGGTCATAATTGCATAGTTTAGAACAGGTAAGAGAGAACCTTCGGATGGGGATACCTTCACGAAGAGCTAGGGTTTGATCAATGAAATCATGGAACTGGTTACACTCTTCGATTGACTGAAACAAAGAAGAAGACAGATCAAAATGAAGATTTGGTAGAAGACCAGTGACGCAAAAACGGCTGTGAACCCCAAAAAAATTACTAATAAACCTTAAAATTTTGACAGACGAAAGGCACATCAAGATATTATCAGCAGTTCCAGTAGTGTCCATGTAAGCTTCAACAAGTGACGGCATCTCCATAAAAGCATAAACTTGAGACATTCTATCTTCAACTTTAAGGTACTCCAAGTTAGGAACTTGAATCACAGTTGCACAAGCCGGTCTCCAAGTATATACACCTACCAAACTATCGTCCGTTAACAACAACCATAATCTCTTCAAGGAATTCGAAAAGACCGGAACCATCTGCAAGCCGTCACAATATGCATTTCTCTCCACAAACAATTCTTCTAAATAAGGACTCCCAGATATCAAATTTGCAAGTGAATTCTCACCAGAATAAACAACAGATACCGAATCAAGTTTCTTCAAACACGGAAAAAGCATCTGATCTTTAGGAACATCTAACAAGAACTCGCCTTGTAAAGTTAAGGCAACGAGGGTATTAAAAGTCTTAAACAAATCCCAACAAAGCCTAACCCTATTTCCTTCAGCTGAAAAATCAAGGTCAAGTTGTTGAACTTTAGACTGAACAACAGTACAAAGCGAATCGTAAACACGGTCATAATCGCATAGTTTAGAACAGGTAAGAGAGAACCTTGGGATGGGGATACCGTCACGAAGAGCTAGGGTTTGATCAATGAAATCATGGAACTTGTTACACTCTTCGATTGACTGAAACAAAGAAGAAGACAGATCAAAATGAAGATTTGGTAGAAGACCAATGACGCAAAAACGGCTGTGAACCCCAAAAAAATTACTAATAAACTTAAAAATTTTGACAGACGAAAGGCACATCAAGATATTATCAGCAGCTCCAGTAGTGTCCATGTAAGCTTCAACAAGTGACGGCATCTCCATAAAAGCATAAACTTGAGACATTCTATCTTCAACTTTAAGGTACTCCAAGTTAGGAATTTGAATCACAGTTGCACAAGCCGGTCTCCAAGTATATACACCTACCAAACTATCGTCCGTTAACAACAACCATAATCTCTTCAAGGAATTCGAAAAAAGACCGGAACCATCTGCAAGCCGTCACAATATGCATTTCTCTCCACAAACAATTCTTCTAAATAAGGACTCCCAGGTATCAAATTTGCAAGTGAATTCTCACCAGAATAAACAACAGATACCGAATCAAGTTTCTTCAAACACAGAAAAAGCATCTGATCTTTAGGAACATCTAACAAGAACTCGCCTTGTAAAGTTAAGGCAACGAGGGTATTAAAAGTCTTAAACAAATCCCAACAAAGCCTAACCCTATTTCCGTCAGCTGAAAAATCAAGGTCAAGTTGTTGAACTTTAGACTGAACAACAGTACAAAGCGAATCGTAAACACGGTCATAATCGCATAATTTAGAACAGGTAAGAGAGAACCTTTGGATGGGGATACCTTCACGAAGAGCTAGGGTTTGATCAATGAAATCATGGAACTGGTTACACTCTTCGATTGACTGAAACAAAGAAGAAGACAGATCAAAATGAAGATTTGGAAGAAGACCAGTGACGCAAAAACGGCTGTGAACCCCAAAAAAATTACTAATAAACCTTAAAATTTTGACAGACGAAAGGCACATCAAGATATTATCAGCAGTTCCAGTAGTGTCCATGTAAGCTTCAACAAGTGACGGCATCTCCATAAAAGCATAAACTTGAGACATTCTATCTTCAACTTTAAGGTACTCCAAGTTAGGAACTTGAATCACAGTTGCACAAGCCGGTCTCCAAGTATATACACCTACCAAACTATCGTCCGTTAACAACAACCATAATCTCTTCAAGGAATTCGAAAAGACCGGAACCATCTGCAAGCCATCACAATATGCATTTCTCTCCCCAAACAATTTTTCTAAATAAGGACTCCCAGATATCAAATTTCCAAGTGAATTCTCACCAGAATAAACAACAGATACCGAATCAAGTTTCTTCAAACACGGAAAAAGCATCTGATCTTTAGGAACATCTAACAAGAACTCGCCTTGTAAAGTTAAGGCAACGAGGGTATTAAAAGTCTTAAACAAATCCCAACAAAACCTAACCCTGTTTCCGTCAGCTGAAAAATCAAGGTCAAGTTGTTGAACTTTAGACTGAACAACAGTTCAAAGCGAATCGTAAACACGGTCATAATCGCATAGTTTAGAACAGGTAAGAGAGAACCTTTGGATGGGGATACCGTCACGAAGAGCTAGGGTTTGATCAATGAAATCATGGAACTTGTTACACTCTTCGATTGACTGAAACAAAGAAAAAGACAGATCAAAATGAAGATTTGGTAGAAGACCAGTGACGCAAAAACGGCTGTGAACCCCAAAAAAATTACTAATAAACTTAAAAATTTTGACAGACGAAAGGCACATCAAGATATTATCAGCAGCTCCAGTAGTGTCCATGTAAGCTTCAACAAGTGACGGCATCTCCATAAAAGCATAAACTTGAGACATTCTATCTTCAACTTTAAGGTACTCCAAGTTAGGAATTTGAATCACAGTTGCACAAGCCGGTCTCCAAGTATATACACCTACCAAACTATCGTCCGTTAACAACAACCATAATCTCTTCAAGGAATTCGAAAAAAGACCGGAACCATCTGCAAGCCGTCACAATATGCATTTCTCTCCACAAACAATTCTTCTAAATAAGGACTCCCAGGTATCAAATTTGCAAGTGAATTCTCACCAGAATAAACAACAGATACCGAATCAAGTTTCTTCAAACACAGAAAAAGCATCTGATCTTTAGGAACATCTAACAAGAACTCGCCTTGTAAAGTTAAGGCAACGAGGGTATTAAAAGTCTTAAACAAATCCCAACAAAGCATAACCTTGTTTCCGTCAGCTGAAAAATCAAGGTCAAGTTGTTGAACTTTAGACTGAACAACAGTTCAAAGCGAATCGTAAACACGGTCATAATCGCATAGTTTAGAACAGGTAAGAGAGAACCTTTGGATGGGGATACCGTCACGAAGAGCTAGGGTTTGATCAATGAAATCATGGAACTTGTTACACTTTTCGATTTACTGAAACAAAGAAGAAGACGGATCAAAATGAAGATTTGGTAGAAGACCAGTGACGCAATAATGGTTGTGAACCCCAAAAAAATTACTAATAAACTTAAAAATTTTGACAGACGAAAGGAACATCAAGATATTATCAGCAGTTCCAGTAGTGTCCATGTAAGCTTCCACAAGTGACGGCATCTCCATAAAAGCATAAACTTGAGACATTCTATCTTCAACTTTAAGGTACTCCAAATTAGGAACTTGAATCACAGTTGCACAAGCCGGTCTCCAAGTATATACACCTACCAAACTATCGTCCGTTAACAACAATCATAATCTCTTCAAGGAATTCGAAAAGACCGGAACCATCTGCAAGCCATCACAATATGCATTTCTCTCCCCAAACAATTTTTCTAAATAAGGACTCCCAGATATCAAATTTCCAAGTGAATTCTCACCAGAATAAACAACAGATACCGAATCAAGTTTCTTCAAACACGGAAAAAGCATCTGATCTTTAGGAACATCTAACAAGAACTCGCCTTGTAAAGTTAAGGCAACGAGGGTATTAAAAGTCTTAAACAAATCCCAACAAAACCTAACCCTGTTTCCGTCAGCTGAAAAATCAAGGTCAAGTTGTTGAACTTTAGACTGAACAACAGTTCAAAGCGAATCGTAAACACGGTCATAATCGCATAGTTTAGAACAGGTAAGAGAGAACCTTTGGATGGGGATACCGTCACGAAGAGCTAGGGTTTGATCAATGAAATCATGGAACTTGTTACACTCTTCGATTGACTGAAACAAAGAAAAAGACAGATCAAAATGAAGATTTGGTAGAAGACCAGTGACGCAAAAATGGCTGTGAACCCCAAAAAAATTACTAATAAACTTAAAAATTTTGACAGACGAAAGGCACATCAAGATATTATCAGCAGCTCCAGTAGTGTCCATGTAAGCTTCAACAAGTGACGGCATCTCCATAAAAGCATAAACTTGAGACATTCTATCTTCAACTTTAAGGTACTCCAAGTTAGGAATTTGAATCACAGTTGCACAAGCCGGTCTCCAAGTATATACACCTACCAAACTATCGTCCGTTAACAACAACCATAATCTCTTCAAGGAATTCGAAAAAAGACCGGAACCATCTGCAAGCCGTCACAATATGCATTTCTCTCCACAAACAATTCTTCTAAATAAGGACTCCCAGGTATCAAATTTGCAAGTGAATTCTCACCAGAATAAACAACAGATACCGAATCAAGTTTCTTCAAACACAGAAAAAGCATATGATCTTTAGGAACATCTAACAAGAACTCGCCTTGTAAAGTTAAGGCAACGAGGGTATTAAAAGTCTTAAACAAATCCCAACAAAGCATAACCCTGTTTCCGTCAGCTGAAAAATCAAGGTCAAGTTGTTGAACTTTAGACTGAACAACAGTTCAAAGCGAATCGTAAACACGGTCATAATCGCATAGTTTAGAACAGGTAAGAGAGAACCTTTGGATGGGGATACCGTCACGAAGAGCTAGGGTTTGATCAATGAAATCATGGAAGTTGTTACACTTTTCGATTTACTGAAACAAAGAAGAAGACGGATCAAAATGAAGATTTGGTAGAAGACCAGTGACGCAATAATGGTTGTGAACCCCAAAAAAATTACTAATAAACTTAAAAATTTTGACAGACGAAAGGAACATCAAGATATTATCAGCAGTTCCAGTAGTGTCCATGTAAGCTTCCACAAGTGACGGCATCTCCATAAAAGCATAAACTTGAGACATTCTATCTTCAACTTTAAGGTACTCCAAATTAGGAACTTGAATCACAGTTGCACAAGCCGGTCTCCAAGTATATACACCTACCAAACTATCGTCCGTTAACAACAACCATAATCTCTTCAAGGAATTCGAAAAAAGACCGGAACCATCTGCAAGCCGTCACAATATGCATTTCTCTCCACAAACAATTCTTCTAAATAAGGACTCCCAGGTATCAAATTTGCAAGTGAATTCTCACCAGAATAAACAACAGATACCGAATCAAGTTTCTTCAAACACAGAAAAAGCATCTGATCTTTAGGAACATCTAACAAGAACTCGCCTTGTAAAGTTAAGGCAACGAGGGTATTAAAAGTCTTAAACAAATCCCAACAAAGCATAACCCTGTTTCCGTCAGCTGAAAAATCAAGGTCAAGTTGTTGAACTTTAGACTGAACAACAGTTCAAAGCGAATCGTAAACACGGTCATAATCGCATAGTTTAGAACAGGTAAGAGAGAACCTTTGGATGGGGATACCGTCACGAAGAGCTAGGGTTTGATCAATGAAATCATGGAAGTTGTTACACTTTTCGATTTACTGAAACAAAGAAGAAGACGGATCAAAATGAAGATTTGGTAGAAGACCAGTGACGCAATAATGGTTGTGAACCCCAAAAAAATTACTAATAAACTTAAAAATTTTGACAGACGAAAGGAACATCAAGATATTATCAGCAGTTCCAGTAGTGTCCATGTAAGCTTCCACAAGTGACGGCATCTCCATAAAAGCATAAACTTGAGACATTCTATCTTCAACTTTAAGGTACTCCAAATTAGGAACTTGAATCACAGTTGCACAAGCCGGTCTCCAAGTATATACACCTACCAAACTATCGTCCGTTAACAACAACCATAATCTCTTCAAGGAATTCGAAAAGACCGAAACCATCTGCAAGCCGTCACAATATGCATTTCTCTCCACAAACAATTCTTCTAAATAAGGACTCCCAGATATCAAATTTGCAAGTGAATTCTCACCAGAATAAACAACAGATACCGAATCAAGTTTCTTTAAACACGGAAAAAACATCTGATCTTTAGGAACATCTAACAAGAACTCGCCTTGTAAAGTTAAGGCAACGAGGGAATTAAAAGTCTTAAACAAATCCCAACAAAACCTAACCCTGTTTCCGTCAGCTGAAAAATCAAGGTCAAGTTGTTGAACTTTAGACTGAACAACAGTACAAAGCGAATCGTAAACACGGTCATAATCGCATAGTTTAGAACAGGTAAGAGAGAACCTTTGGATGGGGATACCGTCACGAAGAGCTAGGGTTTGATCAATGAAATCATGGAACTTGTTACACTCTTCGATTGACTGAAACAAAGAAGAAGACAGATCAAAATGAAGATTTGGTAGAAGACCAGTGACGCAAAAACGGCTGTGAACCCCAAAAAAATTACTAATAAACTTAAAAATTTTGACAGACGAAAGGCACATCAAGATATTATCAGCAGCTCCAGTAGTGTCCATGTAAGCTTCAACAAGTGACGGCATCTCCATAAAAGCATAAACTTGAGACATTCTATCTTCAACTTTAAGGTACTCCAAGTTAGGAATTTGAATCACAGTTGCACAAGCCGGTCTCCAAGTATATACACCTACCAAACTATCGTCCGTTAACAACAACCATAATCTCTTCAAGGAATTCGAAAAAAGACCGGAACCATCTGCAAGCCGTCACAATATGCATTTCTCTCCACAAACAATTCTTCTAAATAAGGACTCCCAGGTATCAAATTTGCAAGTGAATTCTCACCAGAATAAACAACAGATACCGAATCAAGTTTCTTCAAACACGGAAAAAGCATCTGATCTTTAGGAACATCTAACAAGAACTCGCCTTGTAAAGTTAAGGCAACGAGGGTATTAAAAGTCTTAAACAAATCCCAACAAAGCCTAACCCTGTTTCCGTCAGCTGAAAAATCAAGGTCAAGTTGTTGAACTTTAGACTGAACAACAGTACAAAGCGAATCGTAAACACGGTCATAATCGCATAGTTTAGAACAGGTAAGAGAGAACCTTTGGATGGGGATACCGTCACGAAGAGCTAGGGTTTGATCAATGAAATCATGGAACTTGTTACACTCTTCGATTGACTGAAACAAAGAAGAAGACAGATCAAAATGTAGATTTGGAAGAAGACCAGTGACGCAAAAACGGCTGTGAACCCCAAAAAAATTACTAATAAACCTAAAAATTTTGACAGACGAAAGGCACATCAAGATATTATCAGCAGTTCCAGTAGTGTCCATGTAAGCTTCAACAAGTGACGGCATCTCCATAAAAGCATAAACTTGAGACATTCTATCTTCAACTTTAAGGTACTCCAAGTTAGGAACTTGAATCACAGTTGCACAAGCCGGTCTCCAAGTATATACACCTACCAAACTATCGTCCGTTAACAACAACCATAATCTCTTCAAGGAATTCGAAAAGACCGGAACCATCTGCAAGCCGTCACAATATGCATTTCTCTCCACAAACAATTCTTCTAAATAAGGACTCCCAGATATCAAATTTGCAAGTGAATTCTCACCAGAATAAACAACAGATACCGAATCAAGTTTCTTCAAACACGGAAAAAGCATCTGATCTTTAGGAACATCTAACAAGAACTCGCCTTGTAAAGTTAAGGCAACGAGGGTATTAAAAGTCTTAAACAAATCCCAAAAAAGCCTAACCCTGTTTCCGTCAGCTGAAAAATCAAGGTCAAGTTGTTGAACTTTAGACTGAACAACAGTACAAAGCGAATCGTAAACACGGTCATAATCGCATAGTTTAGAACAGGTAAGAGAGAACCTTTGGATGGGGATACCATCACGAAGAGCTAGGGTTTGATCAATGAAATCATGGAACTTGTTACACTCTTCGATTGACTGAAACAAAGAAGAAGACAGATCAAAATGAAGATTTGGTAGAAGACCAGTGACGCAAAAAAGGCTGTGAACCCCAAAAATATTACTAATAAACTTAAAAATTTTGACAGACGAAAGGCACATCAAGATATTATCAGCAGCTCCAGTAGTGTCCATGTAAGCTTCAACAAGTGACGGCATCTCCATAAAAGCATAAACTTGAGACATTCTATCTTCAACTTTAAGGTACTCCAAGTTAGGAACTTGAATCACAGTTACACAAGCCGGTCTCCAAGTATATACACCTACCAAACTATCGTCCGTTAACAACAACCATAATCTCTTCAAGGAATTAAAAAAGACCGGAACCATCTGCAAGCCATCACAATATGCATTTCTCTCCCCAAACAATTTTTCTAAATAAGGACTCCCAGATATCAAATTTCCAAGTGAATTCTCACCAGAATAAACAACAGATACCGAATCAAGTTTCTTCAAACACGGAAAAAGCATCTGATCTTTAGGAACATCTAACAAGAACTCGCCTTGTAAAGTTAAGGCAACGAGGGTATTAAAAGTCTTAAACAAATCCCAACAAAACCTAACCCTGTTTCCGTCAGCTGTAAAATCAAGGTCAAGTTGTTGAACTTTAGACTGAACAACAGTTCAAAGCGAATCGTAAACACGGTCATAATCGCATAGTTTAGAACAGGTAAGAGAGAACCTTTGGATGGGGATACCGTCACGAAGAGCTAGGGTTTGATCAATGAAATCATGGAAGTTGTTACACTTTTCGATTTACTGAAACAAAGAAGAAGACGGATCAAAATGAAGATTTGGTAGAAGACCAGTGACGCAATAATGGTTGTGAACCCCAAAAAAATTACTAATAAACTTAAAAATTTTGACAGACGAAAGGAACATCAAGATATTATCAGCAGTTCCAGTAGTGTCCATGTAAGCTTCCACAAGTGACGGCATCTCCATAAAAGCATAAACTTGAGACATTCTATCTTCAACTTTAAGGTACTCCAAATTAGGAACTTGAATCACAGTTGCACAAGCCGGTCTCCAAGTATATACACCTACCAAACTATCGTCCGTTAACAACAACCATAATCTCTTCAAGGAATTCGAAAAGACCGAAACCATCTGCAAGCCGTCACAATATGCATTTCTCTCCACAAACAATTCTTCTAAATAAGGACTCCCAGATATCAAATTTGCAAGTGAATTCTCACCAGAATAAACAACAGATACCGAATCAAGTTTCTTTAAACACGGAAAAAACATCTGATCTTTAGGAACATCTAACAAGAACTCGCCTTGTAAAGTTAAGGCAACGAGGGAATTAAAAGTCTTAAACAAATCCCAACAAAACCTAACCCTGTTTCCGTCAGCTGAAAAATCAAGGTCAAGTTGTTGAACTTTAGACTGAACAACAGTACAAAGCGAATCGTAAACACGGTCATAATCGCATAGTTTAGAACAGGTAAGAGAGAACCTTTGGATGGGGATACCGTCACGAAGAGCTAGGGTTTGATCAATGAAATCATGGAACTTGTTACACTCTTCGATTGACTGAAACAAAGAAGAAGACAGATCAAAATGAAGATTTGGTAGAAGACCAGTGACGCAAAAACGGCTGTGAACCCCAAAAAAATTACTAATAAACTTAAAAATTTTGACAGACGAAAGGCACATCAAGATATTATCAGCAGCTCCAGTAGTGTCCATGTAAGCTTCAACAAGTGACGGCATCTCCATAAAAGCATAAACTTGAGACATTCTATCTTCAACTTTAAGGTACTCCAAGTTAGGAATTTGAATCACAGTTGCACAAGCCGGTCTCCAAGTATATACACCTACCAAACTATCGTCCGTTAACAACAACCATAATCTCTTCAAGGAATTCGAAAAAAGACCGGAACCATCTGCAAGCCGTCACAATATGCATTTCTCTCCACAAACAATTCTTCTAAATAAGGACTCCCAGGTATCAAATTTGCAAGTGAATTCTCACCAGAATAAACAACAGATACCGAATCAAGTTTCTTCAAACACGGAAAAAGCATCTGATCTTTAGGAACATCTAACAAGAACTCGCCTTGTAAAGTTAAGGCAACGAGGGTATTAAAAGTCTTAAACAAATCCCAACAAAGCCTAACCCTGTTTCCGTCAGCTGAAAAATCAAGGTCAAGTTGTTGAACTTTAGACTGAACAACAGTACAAAGCGAATCGTAAACACGGTCATAATCGCATAGTTTAGAACAGGTAAGAGAGAACCTTTGGATGGGGATACCGTCACGAAGAGCTAGGGTTTGATCAATGAAATCATGGAACTTGTTACACTCTTCGATTGACTGAAACAAAGAAGAAGACAGATCAAAATGAAGATTTGGAAGAAGACCAGTGACGCAAAAACGGCTGTGAACCCCAAAAAAATTACTAATAAACCTAAAAATTTTGACAGACGAAAGGCACATCAAGATATTATCAGCAGTTCCAGTAGTGTCCATGTAAGCTTCAACAAGTGACGGCATCTCCATAAAAGCATAAACTTGAGACATTCTATCTTCAACTTTAAGGTACTCCAAGTTAGGAACTTGAATCACAGTTGCACAAGCCGGTCTCCAAGTATATACACCTACCAAACTATCGTCCGTTAACAACAACCATAATCTCTTCAAGGAATTCGAAAAGACCGGAACCATCTGCAAGCCGTCACAATATGCATTTCTCTCCACAAACAATTCTTCTAAATAAGGACTCCCAGATATCAAATTTGCAAGTGAATTCTCACCAGAATAAACAACAGATACCGAATCAAGTTTCTTCAAACACGGAAAAAGCATCTGATCTTTAGGAACATCTAACAAGAACTCGCCTTGTAAAGTTAAGGCAAAGAGGGTATTAAAAGTCTTAAACAAATCCCAAAAAAGCCTAACCCTGTTTCCGTCAGCTGAAAAATCAAGGTCAAGTTGTTGAACTTTAGACTGAACAACAGTACAAAGCGAATCGTAAACACGGTCATAATCGCATAGTTTAGAACAGGTAAGAGAGAACCTTTGGATGGGGATACCATCACGAAGAGCTAGGGTTTGATCAATGAAATCATGGAACTTGTTACACTCTTCGATTGACTGAAACAAAGAAGAAGACAGATCAAAATGAAGATTTGGTAGAAGACCAGTGACGCAAAAAAGGCTGTGAACCCCAAAAATATTACTAATAAACTTAAAAATTTTGACAGACGAAAGGCACATCAAGATATTATCAGCAGCTCCAGTAGTGTCCATGTAAGCTTCAACAAGTGACGGCATCTCCATAAAAGCATAAACTTGAGACATTCTATCTTCAACTTTAAGGTACTCCAAGTTAGGAACTTGAATCACAGTTACACAAGCCGGTCTCCAAGTATATACACCTACCAAACTATCGTCCGTTAACAACAACCATAATCTCTTCAAGGAATTAAAAAAGACCGGAACCATCTGCAAGCCATCACAATATGCATTTCTCTCCCCAAACAATTTTTCTAAATAAGGACTCCCAGATATCAAATTTCCAAGTGAATTCTCACCAGAATAAACAACAGATACCGAATCAAGTTTCTTCAAACACGGAAAAAGCATCTGATCTTTAGGAACATCTAACAAGAACTCGCCTTGTAAAGTTAAGGCAACGAGGGTATTAAAAGTCTTAAACAAATCCCAACAAAACCTAACCCTGTTTCCGTCAGCTGTAAAATCAAGGTCAAGTTGTTGAACTTTAGACTGAACAACAGTACAAAGCGAATCGTAAACACGGTCATAATCGCATAGTTTAGAACAGGTAAGAGAGAACCTTTGGATGGGGATACCGTCACGAAGAGCTAGGGTTTGATCAATGAAATCATGGAACTTGTTACACTCTTCGATTGACTGAAACAAAGAAGAAGACAGATCAAAATGAAGATTTGGAAGAAGACCAGTGACGCAAAAACGGCTGTGAACCCCAAAAAAATTACTAATAAACCTAAAAATTTTGACAGACGAAAGGCACATCAAGATATTATCAGCAGTTCCAGTAGTGTCCATGTAAGCTTCAACAAGTGACGGCATCTCCATAAAAGCATAAACTTGAGACATTCTATCTTCAACTTTAAGGTACTCCAAGTTAGGAACTTGAATCACAGTTGCACAAGCCGGTCTCCAAGTATATACACCTACCAAACTATCGTCCGTTAACAACAACCATAATCTCTTCAAGGAATTCGAAAAAAGACCGGAACCATCTGCAAGCCGTCACAATATGCATTTCTCTCCACAAACAATTCTTCTAAATAAGGACTCCCAGGTATCAAATTTGCAAGTGAATTCTCACCAGAATAAACAACAGATACCGAATCAAGTTTCTTCAAACACGGAAAAAGCATCTGATCTTTAGGAACATCTAACAAGAACTCGCCTTGTAAAGTTAAGGCAACGAGGGTATTAAAAGTCTTAAACAAATCCCAACAAAGCCTAACCCTGTTTCCGTCAGCTGAAAAATCAAGGTCAAGTTGTTGAACTTTAGACTGAACAACAGTTCAAAGCGAATCGTAAACACGGTCATAATCGCATAGTTTAGAACAGGTAAGAGAGAACCTTTGGATGGGGATACCGTCACGAAGAGCTAGGGTTTGATCAATGAAATCATGGAACTTGTTACACTCTTCGATTGACTGAAACAAAGAAGAAGACAGATCAAAATGAAGATTTGGAAGAAGACCAGTGACGCAAAAACGGCTGTGAACCCCAAAAAAATTACTAATAAACCTAAAAATTTTGACAGACGAAAGGCACATCAAGATATTATCAGCAGTTCCAGTAGTGTCCATGTAAGCTTCAACAAGTGACGGCATCTCCATAAAAGCATAAACTTGAGACATTCTATCTTCAACTTTAAGGTACTCCAAGTTAGGAACTTGAATCACAGTTGCACAAGCCGGTCTCCAAGTATATACACCTACCAAACTATCGTCCGTTAACAACAACCATAATCTCTTCAAGGAATTCGAAAAGACCGGAACCATCTGCAAGCCGTCACAATATGCATTTCTCTCCACAAACAATTCTTCTAAATAAGGACTCCCAGATATCAAATTTGCAAGTGAATTCTCACCAGAATAAACAACAGATACCGAATCAAGTTTCTTCAAACACGGAAAAAGCATCTGATCTTTAGGAACATCTAACAAGAACTCGCCTTGTAAAGTTAAGGCAAAGAGGGTATTAAAAGTCTTAAACAAATCCCAAAAAAGCCTAACCCTGTTTCCGTCAGCTGAAAAATCAAGGTCAAGTTGTTGAACTTTAGACTGAACAACAGTACAAAGCGAATCGTAAACACGGTCATAATCGCATAGTTTAGAACAGGTAAGAGAGAACCTTTGGATGGGGATACCATCACGAAGAGCTAGGGTTTGATCAATGAAATCATGGAACTTGTTACACTCTTCGATTGACTGAAACAAAGAAGAAGACAGATCAAAATGAAGATTTGGTAGAAGACCAGTGACGCAAAAAAGGCTGTGAACCCCAAAAATATTACTAATAAACTTAAAAATTTTGACAGACGAAAGGCACATCAAGATATTATCAGCAGCTCCAGTAGTGTCCATGTAAGCTTCAACAAGTGACGGCATCTCCATAAAAGCATAAACTTGAGACATTCTATCTTCAACTTTAAGGTACTCCAAGTTAGGAACTTGAATCACAGTTACACAAGCCGGTCTCCAAGTATATACACCTACCAAACTATTGTCCGTTAACAACAACCATAATCTCTTCAAGGAATTAAAAAAGACCGGAACCATCTGCAAGCCATCACAATATGCATTTCTCTCCCCAAACAATTTTTCTAAATAAGGACTCCCAGATATCAAATTTCCAAGTGAATTCTCACCAGAATAAACAACAGATACCGAATCAAGTTTCTTCAAACACGGAAAAAGCATCTGATCTTTAGGAACATCTAACAAGAACTCGCCTTGTAAAGTTAAGGCAACGAGGGTATTAAAAGTCTTAAACAAATCCCAACAAAACCTAACCCTGTTTCCGTCAGCTGTAAAATCAAGGTCAAGTTGTTGAACTTTAGACTGAACAACAGTTCAAAGCGAATCGTAAACACGGTCATAATCGCATAGTTTAGAACAGGTAAGAGAGAACCTTTGGATGGGGATACCGTCACGAAGAGCTAGGGTTTGATCAATGAAATCATGGAACTTGTTACACTCTTCGATTGACTGAAACAAAGAAAAAGACAGATCAAAATGAAGATTTGGTAGAAGACCAGTGACGCAAAAACGGCTGTGAACCCCAAAAAAATTACTAATAAACTTAAAAATTTTGACAGACGAAAGGCACATCAAGATATTATCAGCAGCTCCAGTAGTGTCCATGTAAGCTTCAACAAGTGACGGCATCTCCATAAAAGCATAAACTTGAGACATTCTATCTTCAACTTTAAGGTACTCCAAGTTAGGAATTTGAATCACAGTTGCACAAGCCGGTCTCCAAGTATATACACCTACCAAACTATCGTCCGTTAACAACAACCATAATCTCTTCAAGGAATTCGAAAAAAGACCGGAACCATCTGCAAGCCGTCACAATATGCATTTCTCTCCACAAACAATTCTTCTAAATAAGGACTCCCAGGTATCAAATTTGCAAGTGAATTCTCACCAGAATAAACAACAGATACCGAATCAAGTTTCTTCAAACACGGAAAAAGCATCTGATCTTTAGGAACATCTAACAAGAACTCGCCTTGTAAAGTTAAGGCAACGAGGGTATTAAAAGTCTTAAACAAATCCCAACAAAGCCTAACCCTGTTTCCGTCAGCTGAAAAATCAAGGTCAAGTTGTTGAACTTTAGACTGAACAACAGTACAAAGCGAATCGTAAACACGGTCATAATCGCATAGTTTAGAACAGGTAAGAGAGAACCTTTGGATGGGGATACCGTCACGAAGAGCTAGGGTTTGATCAATGAAATCATGGATCTTGTTACACTCTTCGATTGACTGAAACAAAGAAGAAGACAGAGCAAAATGAAGATTTGGTAGAAGACTAGTGACGCAAAAACGGCTGTGAACCCTAAAAAAATTACTAATAAACTTAAAAATTTTGACAGACGAAAGGCACATTAAGATATTATCAGCAGCTCCAGTAGTATCCATGTAAGCTTCAACAAGTGACGGCATCTCCATAAAAGCATAAACTTGAGACATTCTATCTTCAACTTTAAGGTACTCCAAGTTAGGAACTTGAATCACAGTTGCACAAGCCGGTCTCCAAGTATATACACCTACCAAACTATCGTCCGTTAACAACAACCATAATCTCTTCAAGGAATTCGAAAAGACCGAAACCATCTGCAAGCCGTCACAATATGCATTTCTCTCCACAAACAATTCTTCTAAATAAGGACTCCCAGATATCAAATTTGCAAGTGAATTCTCACCAGAATAAACAACAGATACCGAATCAAGTTTCTTCAAACACGGAAAAAGCATCTGATCTTTAGGAACATCTAACAAGAACTCGCCTTGTAAAGTTCAGGCAACGAGGATATTAAAAGTCTTAAACAAATCCCAACAACGCCTAACCCTGTTTCCGTCAGCTGAAAAATCAAGGTCAAGTTGTTGAACTTTAGACTGAACAACAGTACAAAGCGAATCGTAAACACGGTCATAATCGCATAGTTTAGAACAGGTAAGAGAGAACCTTTGGATGGGGATACCATCACGAAGAGCTAGGGTTTGATCAATGAAATCATGGAACTTGTTACACTCTTCGATTGACTGAAACAAAGAAGAAGACAGATCAAAATGAAGATTTGGTAGAAGACCAGTGACGCAAAAACGGCTGTGAACCCCAAAAATATTACTAATAAACTTAAAAATTTTGACAGACGAAAGGCACATCAAGATATTATCAGCAGCTCCAGTAGTGTCCATGTAAGCTTCAACAAGTGACGGCATCTCCATAAAAGCATAAACTTGAGACATTCTATCTTCAACTTTAAGGTACTCCAAGTTAGGAACTTGAATCACAGTTACACAAGCCGGTCTCCAAGTATATACACCTACCAAACTATCGTCCGTTAACAACAACCATAATCTCTTCAAGGAATTAAAACAGACCGGAACCATCTGCAAGCCATCACAATATGCATTTCTCTCCCCAAACAATTTTTCTAAATAAGGACTCCCAGATATCAAATTTCCAAGTGAATTCTCACCAGAATAAACAACAGATACCGAATCAAGTTTCTTCAAACACGGAAAAAGCATCTGATCTTTAGGAACATCTAACAAGAACTCGCCTTGTAAAGTTAAGGCAACGAGGGTATTAAAAGTCTTAAACAAATCCCAACAAAACCTAACCCTGTTTCCGTCAGCTGAAAAATCAAGGTCAAGTTGTTGAACTTTAGACTGAACAAGAGTACAAAGCGAATCGTAAACACGGTCATAATCGCATAGTTTAGAACAGGTAAGAGAGAACCTTGGGATGGGGATACCGTCACGAAGAGCTAGGGTTTGATCAATGAAATCATGGAACTTGTTACACTCTTCGATTGACTGAAACAAAGAAGAAGACAGATCAAAATGAAGATTTGGTAGAAGACCAGTGACGCAAAAACGGCTGTGAACCCCAAAAAAATTACTAATAAACTTAAAAATTTTGACAGACGAAAGGCACATCAAGATATTATCAGCAGCTCCAGTAGTGTCCATGTAAGCTTCAACAAGTGACGGCATCTCCATAAAAGCATAAACTTGAGACATTCTATCTTCAACTTTAAGGTACTCCAAGTTAGGAACTTGAATCACAGTTGCACAAGCCGGTCTCCAAGTATATACACCTACCAAACTATCGTCCGTTAACAACAACCATAATCTCTTCAAGGAATTCGAAAATACCGGAACCATCTGCAAGCCTTCACAATATGCATTTCTCTCCCCAAACAATTTTTCTAAATAAGGACTCCCAGATATCAAATTTCCAAGTGAATTCTCACCAGAATAAACAACAGATACCGAATCAAGTTTCTTCAAACACGGAAAAAGCATCTGATCTTTAGGAACATCTAACAAGAACTCGCCTTGTAAAGTTAAGGCAACGAGGGTATTAAAAGTCTTAAACAAATCCCAACAAAGCCTAACCCTATTTCCTTCAGCTGAAAAATCAAGGTCAAGTTGTTGAACTTTAGACTGAACAACAGTACAAAGCGAATCGTAAACACGGTCATAATCGCATAGTTTAGAACAGGTAAGAGAGAACCTTGGGATGGGGATACCGTCACGAAGAGCTAGGGTTTGATCAATGAAATCATGGAACTTGTTACACTCTTCGATTGACTGAAACAAAGAAGAAGACAGATCAAAATGAAGATTTGGTAGAAGACCAATGACGCAAAAACGGCTGTGAACCCCAAAAAAATTACTAATAAACTTAAAAATTTTGACAGACGAAAGGCACATCAAGATATTATCAGCAGCTCCAGTAGTGTCCATGTAAGCTTCAACAAGTGACGGCATCTCCATAAAAGCATAAACTTGAGACATTCTATCTTCAACTTTAAGGTACTCCAAGTTAGGAATTTGAATCACAGTTGCACAAGCCGGTCTCCAAGTATATACACCTACCAAACTATCGTCCGTTAACAACAACCATAATCTCTTCAAGGAATTCGAAAAAAGACCGGAACCATCTGCAAGCCGTCACAATATGCATTTCTCTCCACAAACAATTCTTCTAAATAAGGACTCCCAGGTATCAAATTTGCAAGTGAATTCTCACCAGAATAAACAACAGATACCGAATCAAGTTTCTTCAAACACAGAAAAAGCATCTGATCTTTAGGAACATCTAACAAGAACTCGCCTTGTAAAGTTAAGGCAACGAGGGTATTAAAAGTCTTAAACAAATCCCAACAAAGCCTAACCCTGTTTCCGTCAGCTGAAAAATCAAGGTCAAGTTGTTGAACTTTAGACTGAACAACAGTACAAAGCGAATCGTAAACACGGTCATAATTGCATAGTTTAGAACAGGTAAGAGAGAACCTTCGGATGGGGATACCTTCACGAAGAGCTAGGGTTTGATCAATGAAATCATGGAACTGGTTACACTCTTCGATTGACTGAAACAAAGAAGAAGACAGATCAAAATGAAGATTTGGTAGAAGACCAGTGACGCAAAAACGGCTGTGAACCCCAAAAAAATTACTAATAAACCTTAAAATTTTGACAGACGAAAGGCACATCAAGATATTATCAGCAGTTCCAGTAGTGTCCATGTAAGCTTCAACAAGTGACGGCATCTCCATAAAAGCATAAACTTGAGACATTCTATCTTCAACTTTAAGGTACTCCAAGTTAGGAACTTGAATCACAGTTGCACAAGCCGGTCTCCAAGTATATACACCTACCAAACTATCGTCCGTTAACAACAACCATAATCTCTTCAAGGAATTCGAAAAGACCGGAACCATCTGCAAGCCGTCACAATATGCATTTCTCTCCACAAACAATTCTTCTAAATAAGGACTCCCAGATATCAAATTTGCAAGTGAATTCTCACCAGAATAAACAACAGATACCGAATCAAGTTTCTTCAAACACGGAAAAAGCATCTGATCTTTAGGAACATCTAACAAGAACTCGCCTTGTAAAGTTAAGGCAACGAGGGTATTAAAAGTCTTAAACAAATCCCAACAAAGCCTAACCCTATTTCCTTCAGCTGAAAAATCAAGGTCAAGTTGTTGAACTTTAGACTGAACAACAGTACAAAGCGAATCGTAAACACGGTCATAATCGCATAGTTTAGAACAGGTAAGAGAGAACCTTGGGATGGGGATACCGTCACGAAGAGCTAGGGTTTGATCAATGAAATCATGGAACTTGTTACACTCTTCGATTGACTGAAACAAAGAAGAAGACAGATCAAAATGAAGATTTGGTAGAAGACCAATGACGCAAAAACGGCTGTGAACCCCAAAAAAATTACTAATAAACTTAAAAATTTTGACAGACGAAAGGCACATCAAGATATTATCAGCAGCTCCAGTAGTGTCCATGTAAGCTTCAACAAGTGACGGCATCTCCATAAAAGCATAAACTTGAGACATTCTATCTTCAACTTTAAGGTACTCCAAGTTAGGAATTTGAATCACAGTTGCACAAGCCGGTCTCCAAGTATATACACCTACCAAACTATCGTCCGTTAACAACAACCATAATCTCTTCAAGGAATTCGAAAAAAGACCGGAACCATCTGCAAGCCGTCACAATATGCATTTCTCTCCACAAACAATTCTTCTAAATAAGGACTCCCAGGTATCAAATTTGCAAGTGAATTCTCACCAGAATAAACAACAGATACCGAATCAAGTTTCTTCAAACACAGAAAAAGCATCTGATCTTTAGGAACATCTAACAAGAACTCGCCTTGTAAAGTTAAGGCAACGAGGGTATTAAAAGTCTTAAACAAATCCCAACAAAGCCTAACCCTGTTTCCGTCAGCTGAAAAATCAAGGTCAAGTTGTTGAACTTTAGACTGAACAACAGTACAAAGCGAATCGTAAACACGGTCATAATTGCATAGTTTAGAACAGGTAAGAGAGAACCTTCGGATGGGGATACCTTCACGAAGAGCTAGGGTTTGATCAATGAAATCATGGAACTGGTTACACTCTTCGATTGACTGAAACAAAGAAGAAGACAGATCAAAATGAAGATTTGGTAGAAGACCAGTGACGCAAAAACGGCTGTGAACCCCAAAAAAATTACTAATAAACCTTAAAATTTTGACAGACGAAAGGCACATCAAGATATTATCAGCAGTTCCAGTAGTGTCCATGTAAGCTTCAACAAGTGACGGCATCTCCATAAAAGCATAAACTTGAGACATTCTATCTTCAACTTTAAGGTACTCCAAGTTAGGAACTTGAATCACAGTTGCACAAGCCGGTCTCCAAGTATATACACCTACCAAACTATCGTCCGTTAACAACAACCATAATCTCTTCAAGGAATTCGAAAAGACCGGAACCATCTGCAAGCCGTCACAATATGCATTTCTCTCCACAAACAATTCTTCTAAATAAGGACTCCCAGATATCAAATTTGCAAGTGAATTCTCACCAGAATAAACAACAGATACCGAATCAAGTTTCTTCAAACACGGAAAAAGCATCTGATCTTTAGGAACATCTAACAAGAACTCGCCTTGTAAAGTTAAGGCAACGAGGGTATTAAAAGTCTTAAACAAATCCCAACAAAGCCTAACCCTATTTCCTTCAGCTGAAAAATCAAGGTCAAGTTGTTGAACTTTAGACTGAACAACAGTACAAAGCGAATCGTAAACACGGTCATAATCGCATAGTTTAGAACAGGTAAGAGAGAACCTTGGGATGGGGATACCGTCACGAAGAGCTAGGGTTTGATCAATGAAATCATGGAACTTGTTACACTCTTCGATTGACTGAAACAAAGAAGAAGACAGATCAAAATGAAGATTTGGTAGAAGACCAATGACGCAAAAACGGCTGTGAACCCCAAAAAAATTACTAATAAACTTAAAAATTTTGACAGACGAAAGGCACATCAAGATATTATCAGCAGCTCCAGTAGTGTCCATGTAAGCTTCAACAAGTGACGGCATCTCCATAAAAGCATAAACTTGAGACATTCTATCTTCAACTTTAAGGTACTCCAAGTTAGGAATTTGAATCACAGTTGCACAAGCCGGTCTCCAAGTATATACACCTACCAAACTATCGTCCGTTAACAACAACCATAATCTCTTCAAGGAATTCGAAAAAAGACCGGAACCATCTGCAAGCCGTCACAATATGCATTTCTCTCCACAAACAATTCTTCTAAATAAGGACTCCCAGGTATCAAATTTGCAAGTGAATTCTCACCAGAATAAACAACAGATACCGAATCAAGTTTCTTCAAACACAGAAAAAGCATCTGATCTTTAGGAACATCTAACAAGAACTCGCCTTGTAAAGTTAAGGCAACGAGGGTATTAAAAGTCTTAAACAAATCCCAACAAAGCCTAACCCTGTTTCCGTCAGCTGAAAAATCAAGGTCAAGTTGTTGAACTTTAGACTGAACAACAGTACAAAGCGAATCGTAAACACGGTCATAATCGCATAATTTAGAACAGGTAAGAGAGAACCTTTGGATGGGGATACCTTCACGAAGAGCTAGGGTTTGATCAATGAAATCATGGAACTGGTTACACTCTTCGATTGACTGAAACAAAGAAGAAGACAGATCAAAATGAAGATTTGGAAGAAGACCAGTGACGCAAAAACGGCTGTGAACCCCAAAAAAATTACTAATAAACCTTAAAATTTTGACAGACGAAAGGCACATCAAGATATTATCAGCAGTTCCAGTAGTGTCCATGTAAGCTTCAACAAGTGACGGCATCTCCATAAAAGCATAAACTTGAGACATTCTATCTTCAACTTTAAGGTACTCCAAGTTAGGAACTTGAATCACAGTTGCACAAGCCGGTCTCCAAGTATATACACCTACCAAACTATCGTCCGTTAACAACAACCATAATCTCTTCAAGGAATTCGAAAAGACCGGAACCATCTGCAAGCGATCACAATATGCATTTCTCTCCCCAAACAATTTTTCTAAATAAGGACTCCCAGATATCAAATTTCCAAGTGAATTCTCACCAGAATAAACAACAGATACCGAATCAAGTTTCTTCAAACACGGAAAAAGCATCTGATCTTTAGGAACATCTAACAAGAACTCGCCTTGTAAAGTTAAGGCAACGAGGGTATTAAAAGTCTTAAACAAATCCCAACAAAACCTAACCCTGTTTCCGTCAGCTGAAAAATCAAGGTCAAGTTGTTGAACTTTAGACTGAACAACAGTTCAAAGCGAATCGTAAACACGGTCATAATCGCATAGTTTAGAACAGGTAAGAGAGAACCTTTGGATGGGGATACCGTCACGAAGAGCTAGGGTTTGATCAATGAAATCATGGAACTTGTTACACTCTTCGATTGACTGAAACAAAGAAAAAGACAGATCAAAATGAAGATTTGGTAGAAGACCAGTGACGCAAAAACGGCTGTGAACCCCAAAAAAATTACTAATAAACTTAAAAATTTTGACAGACGAAAGGCACATCAAGATATTATCAGCAGCTCCAGTAGTGTCCATGTAAGCTTCAACAAGTGACGGCATCTCCATAAAAGCATAAACTTGAGACATTCTATCTTCAACTTTAAGGTACTCCAAGTTAGGAATTTGAATCACAGTTGCACAAGCCGGTCTCCAAGTATATACACCTACCAAACTATCGTCCGTTAACAACAACCATAATCTCTTCAAGGAATTCGAAAAAAGACCGGAACCATCTGCAAGCCGTCACAATATGCATTTCTCTCCACAAACAATTCTTCTAAATAAGGACTCCCAAGTATCAAATTTGCAAGTGAATTCTCACCAGAATAAACAACAGATACCGAATCAAGTTTCTTCAAACACAGAAAAAGCATCTGATCTTTAGGAACATCTAACAAGAACTCGCCTTGTAAAGTTAAGGCAACGAGGGTATTAAAAGTCTTAAACAAATCCCAACAAAGCATAACCTTGTTTCCGTCAGCTGAAAAATCAAGGTCAAGTTGTTGAACTTTAGACTGAACAACAGTTCAAAGCGAATCGTAAACACGGTCATAATCGCATAGTTTAGAACAGGTAAGAGAGAACCTTTGGATGGGGATACCGTCACGAAGAGCTAGGGTTTGATCAATGAAATCATGGAACTTGTTACACTTTTCGATTTACTGAAACAAAGAAGAAGACGGATCAAAATGAAGATTTGGTAGAAGACCAGTGACGCAATAATGGTTGTGAACCCCAAAAAAATTACTAATAAACTTAAAAATTTTGACAGACGAAAGGAACATCAAGATATTATCAGCAGTTCCAGTAGTGTCCATGTAAGCTTCCACAAGTGACGGCATCTCCATAAAAGCATAAACTTGAGACATTCTATCTTCAACTTTAAGGTACTCCAAATTAGGAACTTGAATCACAGTTGCACAAGCCGGTCTCCAAGTATATACACCTACCAAACTATCGTCCGTTAACAACAACCATAATCTCTTCAAGGAATTCGAAAAGACCGGAACCATCTGCAAGCCATCACAATATGCATTTCTCTCCCCAAACAATTTTTCTAAATAAGGACTCCCAGATATCAAATTTCCAAGTGAATTCTCACCAGAATAAACAACAGATACCGAATCAAGTTTCTTCAAACACGGAAAAAGCATCTGATCTTTAGGAACATCTAACAAGAACTCGCCTTGTAAAGTTAAGGCAACGAGGGTATTAAAAGTCTTAAACAAATCCCAACAAAACCTAACCCTGTTTCCGTCAGCTGAAAAATCAAGGTCAAGTTGTTGAACTTTAGACTGAACAACAGTTCAAAGCGAATCGTAAACACGGTCATAATCGCATAGTTTAGAACAGGTAAGAGAGAACCTTTGGATGGGGATACCGTCACGAAGAGCTAGGGTTTGATCAATGAAATCATGGAACTTGTTACACTCTTCGATTGACTGAAACAAAGAAAAAGACAGATCAAAATGAAGATTTGGTAGAAGACCAGTGACGCAAAAACGGCTGTGAACCCCAAAAAAATTACTAATAAACTTAAAAATTTTGACAGACGAAAGGCACATCAAGATATTATCAGCAGCTCCAGTAGTGTCCATGTAAGCTTCAACAAGTGACGGCATCTCCATAAAAGCATAAACTTGAGACATTCTATCTTCAACTTTAAGGTACTCCAAGTTAGGAATTTGAATCACAGTTGCACAAGCCGGTCTCCAAGTATATACACCTACCAAACTATCGTCCATTAACAACAACCATAATCTCTTCAAGGAATTCGAAAAAAGACCGGAACCATCTGCAAGCCGTCACAATATGCATTTCTCTCCACAAACAATTCTTCTAAATAAGGACTCCCAGGTATCAAATTTGCAAGTGAATTCTCACCAGAATAAACAACAGATACCGAATCAAGTTTCTTCAAACACAGAAAAAGCATATGATCTTTAGGAACATCTAACAAGAACTCGCCTTGTAAAGTTAAGGCAACGAGGGTATTAAAAGTCTTAAACAAATCCCAACAAAGCATAACCCTGTTTCCGTCAGCTGAAAAATCAAGGTCAAGTTGTTGAACTTTAGACTGAACAACAGTTCAAAGCGAATCGTAAACACGGTCATAATCGCATAGTTTAGAACAGGTAAGAGAGAACCTTTGGATGGGGATACCGTCACGAAGAGCTAGGGTTTGATCAATGAAATCATGGAAGTTGTTACACTTTTCGATTTACTGAAACAAAGAAGAAGACGGATCAAAATGAAGATTTGGTAGAAGACCAGTGACGCAATAATGGTTGTGAACCCCAAAAAAATTACTAATAAACTTAAAAATTTTGACAGACGAAAGGAACATCAAGATATTATCAGCAGTTCCAGTAGTGTCCATGTAAGCTTCCACAAGTGACGGCATCTCCATAAAAGCATAAACTTGAGACATTCTATCTTCAACTTTAAGGTACTCCAAATTAGGAACTTGAATCACAGTTGCACAAGCCGGTCTCCAAGTATATACACCTACCAAACTATCGTCCGTTAACAACAACCATAATCTCTTCAAGGAATTCGAAAAAAGACCGGAACCATCTGCAAGCCGTCACAATATGCATTTCTCTCCACAAACAATTCTTCTAAATAAGGACTCCCAGGTATCAAATTTGCAAGTGAATTCTCACCAGAATAAACAACAGATACCGAATCAAGTTTCTTCAAACACAGAAAAAGCATCTGATCTTTAGGAACATCTAACAAGAACTCGCCTTGTAAAGTTAAGGCAACGAGGGTATTAAAAGTCTTAAACAAATCCCAACAAAGCATAACCCTGTTTCCGTCAGCTGAAAAATCAAGGTCAAGTTGTTGAACTTTAGACTGAACAACAGTTCAAAGCGAATCGTAAACACGGTCATAATCGCATAGTTTAGAACAGGTAAGAGAGAACCTTTGGATGGGGATACCGTCACGAAGAGCTAGGGTTTGATCAATGAAATCATGGAAGTTGTTACACTTTTCGATTTACTGAAACAAAGAAGAAGACGGATCAAAATGAAGATTTGGTAGAAGACCAGTGACGCAATAATGGTTGTGAACCCCAAAAAAATTACTAATAAACTTAAAAATTTTGACAGACGAAAGGAACATCAAGATATTATCAGCAGTTCCAGTAGTGTCCATGTAAGCTTCCACAAGTGACGGCATCTCCATAAAAGCATAAACTTGAGACATTCTATCTTCAACTTTAAGGTACTCCAAATTAGGAACTTGAATCACAGTTGCACAAGCCGGTCTCCAAGTATATACACCTACCAAACTATCGTCCGTTAACAACAACCATAATCTCTTCAAGGAATTCGAAAAGACCGAAACCATCTGCAAGCCGTCACAATATGCATTTCTCTCCACAAACAATTCTTCTAAATAAGGACTCCCAGATATCAAATTTGCAAGTGAATTCTCACCAGAATAAACAACAGATACCGAATCAAGTTTCTTTAAACACGGAAAAAGCATCTGATCTTTAGGAACATCTAACAAGAACTCGCCTTGTAAAGTTAAGGCAACGAGGGAATTAAAAGTCTTAAACAAATCCCAACAAAACCTAACCCTGTTTCCGTCAGCTGAAAAATCAAGGTCAAGTTGTTGAACTTTAGACTGAACAACAGTACAAAGCGAATCGTAAACACGGTCATAATCGCATAGTTTAGAACAGGTAAGAGAGAACCTTTGGATGGGGATACCGTCACGAAGAGCTAGGGTTTGATCAATGAAATCATGGAACTTGTTACACTCTTCGATTGACTGAAACAAAGAAGAAGACAGATCAAAATGAAGATTTGGTAGAAGACCAGTGACGCAAAAACGGCTGTGAACCCCAAAAAAATTACTAATAAACTTAAAAATTTTGACAGACGAAAGGCACATCAAGATATTATCAGCAGCTCCAGTAGTGTCCATGTAAGCTTCAACAAGTGACGGCATCTCCATAAAAGCATAAACTTGAGACATTCTATCTTCAACTTTAAGGTACTCCAAGTTAGGAATTTGAATCACAGTTGCACAAGCCGGTCTCCAAGTATATACACCTACCAAACTATCGTCCGTTAACAACAACCATAATCTCTTCAAGGAATTCGAAAAAAGACCGGAACCATCTGCAAGCCGTCACAATATGCATTTCTCTCCACAAACAATTCTTCTAAATAAGGACTCCCAGGTATCAAATTTGCAAGTGAATTCTCACCAGAATAAACAACAGATACCGAATCAAGTTTCTTCAAACACGGAAAAAGCATCTGATCTTTAGGAACATCTAACAAGAACTCGCCTTGTAAAGTTAAGGCAACGAGGGTATTAAAAGTCTTAAACAAATCCCAACAAAGCCTAACCCTGTTTCCGTCAGCTGAAAAATCAAGGTCAAGTTGTTGAACTTTAGACTGAACAACAGTACAAAGCGAATCGTAAACACGGTCATAATCGCATAGTTTAGAACAGGTAAGAGAGAACCTTTGGATGGGGATACCGTCACGAAGAGCTAGGGTTTGATCAATGAAATCATGGAACTTGTTACACTCTTCGATTGACTGAAACAAAGAAGAAGACAGATCAAAATGAAGATTTGGAAGAAGACCAGTGACGCAAAAACGGCTGTGAACCCCAAAAAAATTACTAATAAACCTAAAAATTTTGACAGACGAAAGGCACATCAAGATATTATCAGCAGTTCCAGTAGTGTCCATGTAAGCTTCAACAAGTGACGGCATCTCCATAAAAGCATAAACTTGAGACATTCTATCTTCAACTTTAAGGTACTCCAAGTTAGGAACTTGAATCACAGTTGCACAAGCCGGTCTCCAAGTATATACACCTACCAAACTATCGTCCGTTAACAACAACCATAATCTCTTCAAGGAATTCGAAAAGACCGGAACCATCTGCAAGCCGTCACAATATGCATTTCTCTCCACAAACAATTCTTCTAAATAAGGACTCCCAGATATCAAATTTGCAAGTGAATTCTCACCAGAATAAACAACAGATACCGAATCAAGTTTCTTCAAACACGGAAAAAGCATCTGATCTTTAGGAACATCTAACAAGAACTCGCCTTGTAAAGTTAAGGCAACGAGGGTATTAAAAGTCTTAAACAAATCCCAAAAAAGCCTAACCCTGTTTCCGTCAGCTGAAAAATCAAGGTCAAGTTGTTGAACTTTAGACTGAACAACAGTACAAAGCGAATCGTAAACACGGTCATAATCGCATAGTTTAGAACAGGTAAGAGAGAACCTTTGGATGGGGATACCATCACGAAGAGCTAGGGTTTGATCAATGAAATCATGGAACTTGTTACACTCTTCGATTGACTGAAACAAAGAAGAAGACAGATCAAAATGAAGATTTGGTAGAAGACCAGTGACGCAAAAAAGGCTGTGAACCCCAAAAATATTACTAATAAACTTAAAAATTTTGACAGACGAAAGGCACATCAAGATATTATCAGCAGCTCCAGTAGTGTCCATGTAAGCTTCAACAAGTGACGGCATCTCCATAAAAGCATAAACTTGAGACATTCTATCTTCAACTTTAAGGTACTCCAAGTTAGGAACTTGAATCACAGTTACACAAGCCGGTCTCCAAGTATATACACCTACCAAACTATCGTCCGTTAACAACAACCATAATCTCTTCAAGGAATTAAAAAAGACCGGAACCATCTGCAAGCCATCACAATATGCATTTCTCTCCCCAAACAATTTTTCTAAATAAGGACTCCCAGATATCAAATTTCCAAGTGAATTCTCACCAGAATAAACAACAGATACCGAATCAAGTTTCTTCAAACACGGAAAAAGCATCTGATCTTTAGGAACATCTAACAAGAACTCGCCTTGTAAAGTTAAGGCAACGAGGGTATTAAAAGTCTTAAACAAATCCCAACAAAACCTAACCCTGTTTCCGTCAGCTGTAAAATCAAGGTCAAGTTGTTGAACTTTAGACTGAACAACAGTTCAAAGCGAATCGTAAACACGGTCATAATCGCATAGTTTAGAACAGGTAAGAGAGAACCTTTGGATGGGGATACCGTCACGAAGAGCTAGGGTTTGATCAATGAAATCATGGAACTTGTTACACTCTTCGATTGACTGAAACAAAGAAAAAGACAGATCAAAATGAAGATTTGGTAGAAGACCAGTGACGCAAAAACGGCTGTGAACCCCAAAAAAATTACTAATAAACTTAAAAATTTTGACAGACGAAAGGCACATCAAGATATTATCAGCAGCTCCAGTAGTGTCCATGTAAGCTTCAACAAGTGACGGCATCTCCATAAAAGCATAAACTTGAGACATTCTATCTTCAACTTTAAGGTACTCCAAGTTAGGAATTTGAATCACAGTTGCACAAGCCGGTCTCCAAGTATATACACCTACCAAACTATCGTCCGTTAACAACAACCATAATCTCTTCAAGGAATTCGAAAAAAGACCGGAACCATCTGCAAGCCGTCACAATATGCATTTCTCTCCACAAACAATTCTTCTAAATAAGGACTCCCAGGTATCAAATTTGCAAGTGAATTCTCACCAGAATAAACAACAGATACCGAATCAAGTTTCTTCAAACACGGAAAAAGCATCTGATCTTTAGGAACATCTAACAAGAACTCGCCTTGTAAAGTTAAGGCAACGAGGGTATTAAAAGTCTTAAACAAATCCCAACAAAGCCTAACCCTGTTTCCGTCAGCTGAAAAATCAAGGTCAAGTTGTTGAACTTTAGACTGAACAACAGTACAAAGCGAATCGTAAACACGGTCATAATCGCATAGTTTAGAACAGGTAAGAGAGAACCTTTGGATGGGGATACCGTCACGAAGAGCTAGGGTTTGATCAATGAAATCATGGATCTTGTTACACTCTTCGATTGACTGAAACAAAGAAGAAGACAGAGCAAAATGAAGATTTGGTAGAAGACTAGTGACGCAAAAACGGCTGTGAACCCTAAAAAAATTACTAATAAACTTAAAAATTTTGACAGACGAAAGGCACATTAAGATATTATCAGCAGCTCCAGTAGTATCCATGTAAGCTTCAACAAGTGACGGCATCTCCATAAAAGCATAAACTTGAGACATTCTATCTTCAACTTTAAGGTACTCCAAGTTAGGAACTTGAATCACAGTTGCACAAGCCGGTCTCCAAGTATATACACCTACTAAACTATCGTCCGTTAACAACAACCATAATCTCTTCAAGGAATTCGAAAAGACCGAAACCATCTGCAAGCCGTCACAATATGCATTTCTCTCCACAAACAATTCTTCTAAATAAGGACTCCCAGATATCAAATTTGCAAGTGAATTCTCACCAGAATAAACAACAGATACCGAATCAAGTTTCTTCAAACACGGAAAAAGCATCTGATCTTTAGGAACATCTAACAAGAACTCGCCTTGTAAAGTTCAGGCAACGAGGATATTAAAAGTCTTAAACAAATCCCAACAACGCCTAACCCTGTTTCCGTCAGCTGAAAAATCAAGGTCAAGTTGTTGAACTTTAGACTGAACAACAGTACAAAGCGAATCGTAAACACGGTCATAATCGCATAGTTTAGAACAGGTAAGAGAGAACCTTTGGATGGGGATACCATCACGAAGAGCTAGGGTTTGATCAATGAAATCATGGAACTTGTTACACTCTTCGATTGACTGAAACAAAGAAGAAGACAGATCAAAATGAAGATTTGGTAGAAGACCAGTGACGCAAAAACGGCTGTGAACCCCAAAAATATTACTAATAAACTTAAAAATTTTGACAGACGAAAGGCACATCAAGATATTATCAGCAGCTCCAGTAGTGTCCATGTAAGCTTCAACAAGTGACGGCATCTCCATAAAAGCATAAACTTGAGACATTCTATCTTCAACTTTAAGGTACTCCAAGTTAGGAACTTGAATCACAGTTACACAAGCCGGTCTCCAAGTATATACACCTACCAAACTATCGTCCGTTAACAACAACCATAATCTCTTCAAGGAATTAAAACAGACCGGAACCATCTGCAAGCCATCACAATATGCATTTCTCTCCCCAAACAATTTTTCTAAATAAGGACTCCCAGATATCAAATTTCCAAGTGAATTCTCACCAGAATAAACAACAGATACCGAATCAAGTTTCTTCAAACACGGAAAAAGCATCTGATCTTTAGGAACATCTAACAAGAACTCGCCTTGTAAAGTTAAGGCAACGAGGGTATTAAAAGTCTTAAACAAATCCCAACAAAACCTAACCCTGTTTCCGTCAGCTGAAAAAACAAGGTCAAGTTGTTGAACTTTAGACTGAACAAGAGTACAAAGCGAATCGTAAACACGGTCATAATCGCATAGTTTAGAACAGGTAAGAGAGAACCTTGGGATGGGGATACCGTCACGAAGAGCTAGGGTTTGATCAATGAAATCATGGAACTTGTTACACTCTTCGATTGACTGAAACAAAGAAGAAGACAGATCAAAATGAAGATTTGGTAGAAGACCAGTGACGCAAAAACGGCTGTGAACCCCAAAAAAATTACTAATAAACTTAAAAATTTTGACAGACGAAAGGCACATCAAGATATTATCAGCAGCTCCAGTAGTGTCCATGTAAGCTTCAACAAGTGACGGCATCTCCATAAAAGCATAAACTTGAGACATTCTATCTTCAACTTTAAGGTACTCCAAGTTAGGAACTTGAATCACAGTTGCACAAGCCGGTCTCCAAGTATATACACCTACCAAACTATCATCCGTTAACAACAACCATAATCTCTTCAAGGAATTCGAAAATACCGGAACCATCTGCAAGCCTTCACAATATGCATTTCTCTCCCCAAACAATTTTTCTAAATAAGGACTCCCAGATATCAAATTTCCAAGTGAATTCTCACCAGAATAAACAACAGATACCGAATCAAGTTTCTTCAAACACGGAAAAAGCATCTGATCTTTAGGAACATCTAACAAGAACTCGCCTTGTAAAGTTAAGGCAACGAGGGTATTAAAAGTCTTAAACAAATCCCAACAAAGCCTAACCCTGTTTCCGTCAGCTGAAAAATCAAGGTCAAGTTGTTGAACTTTAGACTGAACAACAGTACAAAGCGAATCGTAAACACGGTCATAATCGCATAGTTTAGAACAGGTAAGAGAGAACCTTTGGATGGGGATACCGTCACGAAGAGCTAGGGTTTGATCAATGAAATCATGGATCTTGTTACACTCTTCGATTGACTGAAACAAAGAAGAAGACAGAGCAAAATGAAGATTTGGTAGAAGACCAGTGACGCAAAAACGGCTGTGAACCCTAAAAAAATTACTAATAAACTTAAAAATTTTGACAGACGAAAGGCACATTAAGATATTATCAGCAGCTCCAGTAGTATCCATGTAAGCTTCAACAAGTGACGGCATCTCCATAAAAGCATAAACTTGAGACATTCTATCTTCAACTTTAAGGTACTCCAAGTTAGGAACTTGAATCACAGTTGCACAAGCCGGTCTCCAAGTATATACACCTACCAAACTATCGTCCGTTAACAACAACCATAATCTCTTCAAGGAATTCGAAAAGACCGAAACCATCTGCAAGCCGTCACAATATGCATTTCTCTCCACAAACAATTCTTCTAAATAAGGACTCCCAGATATCAAATTTGCAAGTGAATTCTCACCAGAATAAACAACAGATACCGAATCAAGTTTCTTCAAACACGGAAAAAGCATCTGATCTTTAGGAACATCTAACAAGAACTCGCCTTGTAAAGTTAAGGCAACGAGGGTATTAAAAGTCTTAAACAAATCCCAACAAAGCCTAACCCTGTTTCCGTCAGCTGAAAAATCAAGGTCAAGTTGTTGAACTTTAGACTGAACAACAGTACAAAGCGAATCGTAAACACGGTCATAATCGCATAGTTTAGAACAGGTAAGAGAGAACCTTTGGATGGGGATACCGTCACGAAGAGCTAGGGTTTGATCAATGAAATCATGGATCTTGTTACACTCTTCGATTGACTGAAACAAAGAAGAAGACAGAGCAAAATGAAGATTTGGTAGAAGACCAGTGACGCAAAAACGGCTGTGAACCCTAAAAAAATTACTAATAAACTTAAAAATTTTGACAGACGAAAGGCACATTAAGATATTATCAGCAGCTCCAGTAGTATCCATGTAAGCTTCAACAAGTGACGGCATCTCCATAAAAGCATAAACTTGAGACATTCTATCTTCAACTTTAAGGTACTCCAAGTTAGGAACTTGAATCACAGTTGCACAAGCCGGTCTCCAAGTATATACACCTACCAAACTATCGTCCGTTAACAACAACCATAATCTCTTCAAGGAATTCGAAAAGACCGAAACCATCTGCAAGCCGTCACAATATGCATTTCTCTCCACAAACAATTCTTCTAAATAAGGACTCCCAGATATCAAATTTGCAAGTGAATTCTCACCAGAATAAACAACAGATACCGAATCAAGTTTCTTCAAACACGGAAAAAGCATCTGATCTTTAGGAACATCTAACAAGAACTCGCCTTGTAAAGTTCAGGCAACGAGGATATTAAAAGTCTTAAACAAATCCCAACAACGCCTAACCCTGTTTCCGTCAGCTGAAAAATCAAGGTCAAGTTGTTGAACTTTAGACTGAACAACAGTACAAAGCGAATCGTAAACACGGTCATAATCGCATAGTTTAGAACAGGTAAGAGAGAACCTTTGGATGGGGATACCGTCACGAAGAGCTAGGGTTTGATCAATGAAATCATGGAACTTGTTACACTCTTCGATTGACTAAAACAAAGAAGAAGACAGATCAAAATGAAGATTTGGTAGAAGACCAGTGACGCAAAAACGGCTGTGAACCCCAAAAAAATTACTAATAAACTTAAAAATTTTGACAGACGAAAGGCACATCAAGATATTATCAGCAGCTCCAGTAGTGTCCATGTAAGCTTCAACAAGTGACGGCATCTCCATAAAAGCATAAAATTGAGACATTCTATCTTCAACTTTAAGGTACTCCAAGTTAGGAACTTGAATCACAGTTGCACAAGCCGGTCTCCAAGTATATACACCTACCAAACTATCGTCCGTTAACAACAACCATAATCTCTTCAAGGAATTCGAAAAGAACGGAACCATCTGCAAGCCGTCACAATATGCATTTCTCTCCACAAACAATTCTTCTAAATAAGGACTCCCAGATATCAAATTTGCAAGTGAATTCTCACCAGAATAAACAACAGATACCGAATCAAGTTTCTTCAAACACGGAAAAAGCATCTGATCTTTAGGAACATCTAACAAGAACTCGCCTTGTAAAGTTAAGGCAACGAGGGTATTAAAAGTCTTAAACAAATCCCAACAAAGCCTAACCCTATTTCCGTCAGCTGAAAAATCAAGGTCAAGTTGTTGAACTTTAGACTGAACAACTGTACAAAGCGAATCGTAAACACGGTCATAATCGCATAGTTAAAAATAGAAATATGAAGGAACGAAGTTGACACAATCCCATTTCTTTCCGTTGGTCAACAACCAACAAAAGTTCTCATTTAGTTAGAACAGGTAAGAGAGAACCTTTGGATGGGGATACCGTCACGAAGAGCTAGGGTTTGATCAATGAAATCATGGAACTTGTTACACTCTTCGATTGACTGAAACAAAGAAGAAGACAGATCAAAATGAAGATTTGGTAGAAGACCAGTGACGCAAAAACGGCTGTGAACCCCAAAAAAATTACTAATAAACCTAAAAATTTTGACAGACGAAAGGCACATCAAGATATTATCAGCAGCTCCAGTAGTGTCCATGTAAGCTTCAACAAGTGACGGCATCTCCATAAAAGCATAAACTTGAGACATTCTATCTTCAACTTTAAGGTACTCCAAGTTAGGAATTTGAATCACAGTTGCACAAGCCGGTCTCCAAGTATATACACCTACCAAACTATCGTCCGTTAACAACAACCATAATCTCTTCAAGGAATTCAAAAAGACCGGAACCATCTGCAAGCCGTCACAATATGCATTTCTCTCCACAAACAATTCTTCTAAATAATGACTCCCAGATATCAAATTTGCAAGTGAATTCTCACCAGAATAAACAACAGATACCGAATCAAGTTTCTTCAAACACGGAAAAAGCATCTCATCTTTAGGAACATCTAACAAGAACTCGCCTTGTAAAGTTAAGGCAACGAGGGTATTAAAAGTCTTAAACAAATCCCAACAAAGCCTAACCCTGTTTCCGTCAGCTGAAAAATCAAGGTCAAGTTGTTGAACTTTAGACTGAACAACAGTACAAAGCGAATCGTAAACACGGTCATAATCGCATAGTTTAGAACAGGTAAGAGAGAACCTTTGGATGGGGATACCGTCACGAAGAGCTAGGGTTTGATCAATGAAATCATGGAACTTGTTACACTCTTCGATTGACTGAAACAAAGAAGAAGACAGATCAAAATGAAGATTTGGTACAAGACCAGTGACGCAAAAACGGCTGTGAACCCCAAAAAAATTACTAATAAACTTAAAAATTTTGACAGACGAAAGGCACATCAAGATATTATCAGCAGCTCCAGTAGTGTCCATGTAAGCTTCAACAAGTGACGGCATCTCCATAAAAGCATAAACTTGAGACATTCTATCTTCAACTTTAAGGTACTCCAACTTAGGAACTTGAATCACAGTTGCACAAGCCGGTCTCCAAGTATATACACCTACCAAACTATCGTCCGTTAACAACAACCATAATCTCTTCAAGGAATTCGAAAAAATACCGGAACCATCTGCAAGCCGTCACAATATGCATTTCTCTCCACAAACAATTCTTCTAAATAAGGACTCCCAGGTATCAAATTTGCAAGTGAATTATCACCAGAATAAACAACAGATACCGAATCAAGTTTCTTCAAACACGGAAAAAGCATCTCATCTTTAGGAACATCTAACAAGAACTCGCCTTGTAAAGTTAAGGCAACGAGGGTATTAAAAGTCTTAAACAAATCCCAACAAAGCCTAACCCTGTTTCCGTCAGCTGAAAAATCAAGGTCAAGTTGTTGAACTTTAGACTGAACAACAGTACAAAGCGAATCGTAAACACGGTCATAATCGCATAGTTTAGAACAGGTAAGAGAGAACCTTTGGATGGGGATACCGTCACGAAGAGCTAGGGTTTGATCAATGAAATCATGGAACTTGTTACACTCTTCGATTGACTGAAACAAAGAAGAAGACAGATCAAAATGAAGATTTGGTAGAAGACCAGTGACGCAAAAACGGCTGTGAACCCCAAAAAAATTACTAATAAACTTAAAAATTTTGACAGACGAAAGGCACATCAAGATATTATCAGCAGCTCCAGTAGTGTCCATGTAAGCTTCAACAAGTGACGACATCTCCATAAAAGCATAAACTTGAGACATTCTATCTTCAACTTTAAGGTACTCCAAGTTAGGAACTTGAATCACAGTTGCACAAGCCGGTCTCCAAGTATATACACCTACCAAACTATCGTCCGTTAACAACAACCATAATCTCTTCAAGGAATTCGAAAATACCGGAACCATCTGCAAGCCTTCACAATATGCATTTCTCTCCCCAAACAATTTTTCTAAATAAGGACTCCCAGATATCAAATTTCCAAGTGAATTCTCACCAGAATAAACAACAGATACCGAATC
Source organism: Pseudognaphalium luteoalbum (assembly GCA_963422505.1). Taxonomy (NCBI): domain Eukaryota; kingdom Viridiplantae; phylum Streptophyta; class Magnoliopsida; order Asterales; family Asteraceae; genus Pseudognaphalium; species Pseudognaphalium luteoalbum. The sequence goes on from OY730196.1 coordinate 6,571,991, forward strand.
AAGTTTCTTCAAACACGGAAAAAGCATCTGATCTTTAGGAACATCTAACAAGAACTCGCCTTGTAAAGTTAAGGCAACGAGGGTATTAAAAGTCTTAAACAAATCCCAACAAAGCCTAACCCTGTTTCCGTCAGCTGAAAAATCAAGGTCAAGTTGTTGAACTTTAGACTGAACAACAGTACAAAGCGAATCGTAAACACGGTCATAATCGCATAGTTTAGAACAGGTAAGAGAGAACCTTTGGATGGGGATACCGTCACGAAGAGCTAGGGTTTGATCAATGAAATCATGGATCTTGTTACACTCTTCGATTGACTGAAACAAAGAAGAAGACAGATCAAAATGAAGATTTGGTAGAAGACCAGTGACGCAAAAACGGCTGTGAACCCCAAAAAAATTACTAATAAACTTAAAAATTTTGACAGACGAAAGGCACATCAAGATATTATCAGCAGCTCCAGTAGTGTCCATGTAAGCTTCAACAAGTAACGGCATCTCCATAAAAGCATAAAATTGAGACATTCTATCTTCAACTTTAAGGTACTCCAAGTTAGGAACTTGAATCACAGTTGCACAAGCCGGTCTCCAAGTATATACACCTACCAAACTATCGTCCGTTAACAACAACCATAATCTCTTCAAGGAATTCGAAAAGAACGGAACCATCTGCAAGCCGTCACAATATGCATTTCTCTCCACAAACAATTCTTCTAAATAAGGACTCCCAGATATCAAATTTGCAAGTGAATTCTCACCAGAATAAACAACAGATACCGAATCAAGTTTCTTCAAACACGGAAAAAGCATCTGATCTTTAGGAACATCTAACAAGAACTCGCCTTGTAAAGTTAAGGCAACGAGGGTATTAAAAGTCTTAAACAAATCCCAACAAAGCCTAACCCTATTTCCGTCAGCTGAAAAATCAAGGTCAAGTTGTTGAACTTTAGACTGAACAACTGTACAAAGCGAATCGTAAACACGGTCATAATCGCATAGTTTAGAACAGGTAAGAGAGAACCTTTGGATGGGGATACCGTCACGAAGAGCTAGGGTTTGATCAATGAAATCATGGAACTTGTTACACTCTTCGATTGACTGAAACAAAGAAGAAGACAGATCAAAATGAAGATTTGGTAGAAGACCAGTGACGCAAAAACGGCTGTGAACCCCAAAAAAATTACTAATAAACCTAAAAATTTTGACAGACGAAAGGCACATCAAGATATTATCAGCAGCTCCAGTAGTGTCCATGTAAGCTTCAACAAGTGACGGCATCTCCATAAAAGCATAAACTTGAGACATTCTATCTTCAACTTTAAGGTACTCCAAGTTAGGAATTTGAATCACAGTTGCACAAGCCGGTCTCCAAGTATATACACCTACCAAACTATCGTCCGTTAACAACAACCATAATCTCTTCAAGGAATTCAAAAAGACCGGAACCATCTGCAAGCCGTCACAATATGCATTTCTCTCCACAAACAATTCTTCTAAATAATGACTCCCAGATATCAAATTTGCAAGTGAATTCTCACCAGAATAAACAACAGATACCGAATCAAGTTTCTTCAAACACGGAAAAAGCATCTCATCTTTAGGAACATCTAACAAGAACTCGCCTTGTAAAGTTAAGGCAACGAGGGTATTAAAAGTCTTAAACAAATCCCAACAAAGCCTAACCCTGTTTCCGTCAGCTGAAAAATCAAGGTCAAGTTGTTGAACTTTAGACTGAACAACAGTACAAAGCGAATCGTAAACACGGTCATAATCGCATAGTTTAGAACAGGTAAGAGAGAACCTTTGGATGGGGATACCGTCACGAAGAGCTAGGGTTTGATCAATGAAATCATGGAACTTGTTACACTCTTCGATTGACTGAAACAAAGAAGAAGACAGATCAAAATGAAGATTTGGTACAAGACCAGTGACGCAAAAACGGCTGTGAACCCCAAAAAAATTACTAATAAACTTAAAAATTTTGACAGACGAAAGGCACATCAAGATATTATCAGCAGCTCCAGTAGTGTCCATGTAAGCTTCAACAAGTGACGGCATCTCCATAAAAGCATAAACTTGAGACATTCTATCTTCAACTTTAAGGTACTCCAAGTTAGGAACTTGAATCACAGTTGCACAAGCCGGTCTCCAAGTATATACACCTACCAAACTATCGTCCGTTAACAACAACCATAATCTCTTCAAGGAATTCAAAAAGACCGGAACCATCTGCAAGCCGTCACAATATGCATTTCTCTCCACAAACAATTCTTCTAAATAATGACTCCCAGATATCAAATTTGCAAGTGAATTCTCACCAGAATAAACAAGAGATACCGAATCAAGTTTCTTCAAACACGGAAAAAGCATCTCATCTTTAGGAACATCTAACAAGAACTCGCCTTGTAAAGTTAAGGCAACGAGGGTATTAAAAGTCTTAAACAAATCCCAACAAAGCCTAACCCTGTTTCCGTCAGCTGAAAAATCAAGGTCAAGTTGTTGAACTTTAGACTGAACAACAGTACAAAGCGAATCGTAAACACGGTCATAATCGCATAGTTTAGAACAGGTAAGAGAGAACCTTTGGATGGGGATACCGTCACGAAGAGCTAGGGTTTGATCAATGAAATCATGGAACTTGTTACACTCTTCGATTGACTGAAACAAAGAAGAAGACAGATCAAAATGAAGATTTGGTAGAAGACCAGTGACGCAAAAACGGCTGTGAACCCCAAAAAAATTACTAATAAACTTAAAAATTTTGACAGACGGAAGGCACATCAAGATATTATCAGCAGCTCCAGTAGTGTCCATGTAAGCTTCAACAAGTGACGGCATCTCCATAAAAGCATAAACTTGAGACATTCTATCTTCAACTTTAAGGTACTCCAACTTAGGAACTTGAATCACAGTTGCACAAGCCGGTCTCCAAGTATATACACCTACCAAACTATCGTCCGTTAACAACAACCATAATCTCTTCAAGGAATTCGAAAAAATACCGAAACCATCTGCAAGCCGTCACAATATGCATTTCTCTCCACAAACAATTCTTCTAAATAAGGACTCCCAGGTATCAAATTTGCAAGTGAATTATCACCAGAATAAACAACAGATACCGAATCAAGTTTCTTCAAACACAGAAAAAGCATCTGATCTTTAGAAACATCTAACAAGAACTCGCCTTGTAAAGTTAAGGCAACGAGGGTATTAAAAGTCTTAAACAAATCCCAACAAAGCATAACCCTGTTTCCGTCAGCTGAAAAATCAAGGTCAAGTTGTTGAACTTTAGACTGAACAACAGTTCAAAGCGAATCGTAAACACGGTCATAATCGCATAGTTTAGAACAGGTAAGAGAGAACCTTTGGATGGGGATACCGTCACGAAGAGCTAGGGTTTGATCAATGAAATCATGGACCTTGTTACACTCTTCGATTTACTGAAACAAAGAAGAAGACAGATCAAAATGAAGATTTGGTAGAAGACCAGTGACGCAATAATGGTTGTGAACCCCAAAAAAATTACTAATAAACTTAAAAATTTTGACAAACGAAAGGAACATCAAGATATTATCAGCAGCTCCAGTAGTGTCCATGTAAGCTTCAACAAGTGACGGCATCTCCATAAAAGCATAAACTTGAGACATTCTATCTTCAACTTTAAGGTACTCCAAGTTAGGAACTTGAATCACAGTTGCACAAGCCGGTCTCCAAGTATATACACCTACCAAACTATCGTCCGTTAACAACAACCATAATCTCTTCAAGGAATTCGAAAAGACCGGAACCATCTGCAAGCCGTCACAATATGCATTTCTCTCCACAAACAATTCTTCTAAATAAGGACTCCCAGATATCAAATTTGCAAGTGAATTCTCACCAGAATAAACAACAGATACCGAATCAAGTTTCTTCAAACACGGAAAAAGCATCTGATCTTTAGGAACATCTAACAAGAACTCGCCTTGTAAAGTTAAGGCAACGAGGGTATTAAAAGTCTTAAACAAATCCCAACAAAACCTAACCCTGTTTCCGTCAGCTGAAAAATCAAGGTCAAGTTGTTGAACTTTAGACTGAACAACAGTACAAAGCGAATCGTAAACACGGTCATAATCGCATAGTTTAGAACAGGTAAGAGAGAACCTTTGGATGGGGATACCATCACGAAGAGCTAGGGTTTGATCAATGAAATCATGGAACTTGTTACACTCTTCGATTGACTGAAACAAAGAAGAAGACAGATCAAAATGAAGATTTGGTAGAAGACCAGTGACGCAAAAACGGCTGTGAACCCCAAAAAAATTACTAATAAAATTAAAAATTTTGACAGACGAAAGGCACATCAAGATATTATCAGCAGTTCCAGTAGTGTCCATGTAAGCTTCAACAAGTGACGGCATCTCCATAAAAGCATAAACTTGAGACATTCTATCCTCAACTTTAAGGTACTCCAAGTTAGGAACGTGAATCACAGTTGCACAAGCCGGTCTTCAAGTATATACACCTACCAAACTATCGTCCGTTAACAACAACCATAATCTCTTCAAGGAATTTGAAAAGACCGGAACCATCTGCAAGCCGTCACAATATGCATTTATCTCCACAAACAATTCTTCTAAATAAGGACTCCCAGATATCAAATTTGCAAGTGAATTCTCACCAGAATAAACAACAGATACCGAATCAAGTTTCTTCAAACACGGAAAAAGCATCTGATCTTTAGGAACATCTAACAAGAACTCGCCTTGTAAAGTTAAGGCAACGAGGGTATTAAAAGTCTTAAACAAATCCCAACAAAGCCTAACCCTGTTTCCTTCAGCTGAAAAATCAAGGTCAAGTTGTTGAACTTTAGACTGAACAACAGTACAAAGCGAATCGTAAACACGGTCATAATCGCATAGTTTAGAACAGGTAAGAGAGAACCTTTGGATGGGGATACCGTCACGAAGAGCTAGGGTTTGATCAATGAAATCATGGACCTTGTTACACTCTTCGATTTACTGAAACAAAGAAGAAGACAGATCAAAATGAAGATTTGGTAGAAGACCAGTGACGCAAAAACGGCTGTGAACCCCAAAAAAATTACTAATAAACTTAAAAATTTTGACAGACGAAAGGCACATCAAGATATTATCAGCAGCTCCAGTAGTGTCCATGTAAGCTTCAACAAGTGACGGCATCTCCATAAAAGCATAAAATTGAGACATTCTATCTTCAACTTTAAGGTACTCCAACTTAGGAACTTGAATCACAGTTGCACAAGCCGGTCTCCAAGTATATACACCTACCAAACTATCGTCCGTTAACAACAACCATAATCTCTTCAAGGAATTCGAAAAGAACGGAACCATCTGCAAGCCGTCACAATATGCATTTCTCTCCACAAACAATTCTTCTAAATAAGGACTCCCAGATATCAAATTTGCAAGTGAATTCTCACCAGAATAAACAAGAGATACCGAATCAAGTTTCTTCAAACACGGAAAAAGCATCTGATCTTTAGGAACATCTAACAAGAACTCGCCTTGTAAAGTTAAGGCAACGAGTGTATTAAAAGTCTTAAACAAATCCCAACAAAGCCTAACCCTATTTCCGTCAGCTGAAAAATCAAGGTCAAGTTGTTGAACTTTAGACTGAACAACTGTAAAAAGCGAATCGTAAACACGGTCATAATCGCATAGTTTAGAACAGGTAAGAGAGAACCTTTGGATGGGGATACCGTCACGAAGAGCTAGGGTTTGATCAATGAAATCATGGAACTTGTTACACTCTTCGATTGACTGAAACAAAGAAGAAGACAGATCAAAATGAAGATTTGGTAGAAGACCAGTGACGCAAAAACGGCTGTGAACCCCAAAAAAATTACTAATAAACCTAAAAATTTTGACAGACGAAAGGCACATCAAGATATTATCAGCAGCTCCAGTAGTGTCCATGTAAGCTTCAACAAGTGACGGCATCTCCATAAAAGCATAAACTTGAGACATTCTATCTTCAACTTTAAGGTACTCCAAGTTAGGAATTTGAATCACAGTTGCACAAGCCGGTCTCCAAGTATATACACCTACCAAACTATCGTCCGTTAACAACAACCATAATCTCTTCAAGGAATTCGAAAAAATACCGGAACCATCTGCAAGCCGTCACAATATGCATTTCTCTCCACAAACAATTCTTCTAAATAAGGACTCCCAGGTATCAAATTTGCAAGTGAATTATCACCAGAATAAACAACAGATACCGAATCAAGTTTCTTCAAACACAGAAAAAGCATCTGATCTTTATGAACATCTAACAAGAACTCGCCTTGTAAAGTTAAGGCAACGAGGGTATTAAAAGTCTTAAACAAATCCAAACAAAGCCTAACCCTGTTTCCGTCAGCTGAAAAATCAAGGTCAAGTTGTTGAACTTTAGACTGAACAACAGTACAAAGCGAATCGTAAACACGGTCATAATCGCATAGTTTAGAACAGGTAAGAGAGAACCTTTGGATGGGGATACCGTCACGAAGAGCTAGGGTTTGATCAATGAAATCATGGAACTTGTTACACTCTTCGATTGACTGAAACAAAGAAGAAGACAGATCAAAATGAAGATTTGGTACAAGACCAGTGACGCAAAAACGGCTGTGAACCCCAAAAAAATTACTAATAAACTTAAAAATTTTGACAGACGAAAGGCACATCAAGATATTATCAGCAGCTCCAGTAGTGTCCATGTAAGCTTCAACAAGTGACGGCATCTCCATAAAAGCATAAACTTGAGACATTCTATCTTCAACTTTAAGGTACTCCAAGTTAGGAACTTGAATCACAGTTGCACAAGCCGGTCTCCAAGTATATACACCTACCAAACTATCGTCCGTTAACAACAACCATAATCTCTTCAAGGAATTCAAAAAGACCGGAACCATCTGCAAGCCGTCACAATATGCATTTCTCTCCACAAACAATTCTTCTAAATAATGACTCCCAGATATCAAATTTGCAAGTGAATTCTCACCAGAATAAACAACAGATACCGAATCAAGTTTCTTCAAACACGGAAAAAGCATCTCATCTTTAGGAACATCTAACAAGAACTCGCCTTGTAAAGTTAAGGCAACGAGGGTATTAAAAGTCTTAAACAAATCCCAACAAAGCCTAACCCTGTTTCCGTCAGCTGAAAAATCAAGGTCAAGTTGTTGAACTTTAGACTGAACAACAGTACAAAGCGAATCGTAAACACGGTCATAATCGCATAGTTTAGAACAGGTAAGAGAGAACCTTTGGATGGGGATACCGTCACGAAGAGCTAGGGTTTGATCAATGAAATCATGGAACTTGTTACACTCTTCGATTGACTGAAACAAAGAAGAAGACAGATCAAAATGAAGATTTGGTAGAAGACCAGTGACGCAAAAACGGCTGTGAACCCCAAAAAAATTACTAATAAACTTAAAAATTTTGACAGACGAAAGGCACATCAAGATATTATCAGCAGCTCCAGTAGTGTCCATGTAAGCTTCAACAAGTGACGGCATCTCCATAAAAGCATAAACTTGAGACATTCTATCTTCAACTTTAAGGTACTCCAACTTAGGAACTTGAATCACAGTTGCACAAGCCGGTCTCCAAGTATATACACCTACCAAACTATCGTCCGTTAACAACAACCATAATCTCTTCAAGGAATTCGAAAAAATACCGGAACCATCTGCAAGCCGTCACAATATGCATTTCTCTCCACAAACAATTCTTCTAAATAAGGACTCCCAGGTATCAAATTTGCAAGTGAATTATCACCAGAATAAACAACAGATACCGAATCAAGTTTCTTCAAACACAGAAAAAGCATCTGATCTTTAGGAACATCTAACAAGAACTCGCCTTGTAAAGTTAAGGCAACGAGGGTATTAAAAGTCTTAAACAAATCCCAACAAAGCATAACCCTGTTTCCGTCAGCTGAAAAATCAAGGTCAAGTTGTTGAGCTTTAGACTGAACAACAGTTCAAAGCGAATCGTAAACACGGTCATAATCGCATAGTTTAGAACAGGTAAGAGAGAACCTTTGGATGGGGATACCGTCACGAAGAGCTAGGGTTTGATCAATGAAATCATGGACCTTGTTACACTCTTCGATTTACTGAAACAAAGAAGAAGACAGATCAAAATGAAGATTTGGTAGAAGACCAGTGACGCAATAATGGTTGTGAACCCCAAAAAAATTACTAATAAACTTAAAAATTTTGACAGACGAAAGGAACATCAAGATATTATCAGCAGCTCCAGTAGTGTCCATGTAAGCTTCAACAAGTGACGGCATCTCCATAAAAGCATAAACTTGAGACATTCTATCTTCAACTTTAAGGTACTCCAAGTTAGGAACTTGAATCACAGTTGCACAAGCCGGTCTCCAAGTATATACACCTACCAAACTATCGTCCGTTAACAACAACCATAATCTCTTCAAGGAATTCGAAAAGACCGGAACCATCTGCAAGCCGTCACAATATGCATTTCTCTCCACAAACAATTCTTCTAAATAAGGACTCCCAGATATCAAATTTGCAAGTGAATTCTCACCAGAATAAACAAGAGATACCGAATCAAGTTTCTTCAAACACGGAAAAAGCATCTGATCTTTAGGAACATCTAACAAGAACTCGCCTTGTAAAGTTAAGGCAACGAGGGTATTAAAAGTCTTAAACAAATCCCAACAAAACCTAACCCTGTTTCCGTCAGCTGAAAAATCAAGGTCAAGTTGTTGAACTTTAGACTGAACAACAGTACAAAGCGAATCGTAAACACGGTCATAATCGCATAGTTTAGAACAGGTAAGAGAGAACCTTTGGATGGGGATACCATCACGAAGAGCTAGGGTTTGATCAATGAAATCATGGAACTTGTTACACTCTTCGATTGACTGAAACAAAGAAGAAGACAGATCAAAATGAAGATTTGGTAGAAGACCAGTGACGCAAAAACGGCTGTGAACCCCAAAAAAATTACTAATAAACTTAAAAATTTTGACAGACGAAAGTCACATCAAGATATTATCAGCAGTTCCAGTAGTGTCCATGTAAGCTTCAACAAGTGACGGCATCTCCATAAAAGCATAAACTTGAGACATTCTATCCTCAACTTTAAGGTACTCCAAGTTAGGAACGTGAATCACAGTTGCACAAGCCGGTCTTCAAGTATATACACCTACCAAACTATCGTCCGTTAACAACAACCATAATCTCTTCAAGGAATTTGAAAAGACCGGAACCATCTGCAAGCCGTCACAATATGCATTTATCTCCACAAACAATTCTTCTAAATAAGGACTCCCAGATATCAAATTTGCAAGTGAATTCTCACCAGAATAAACAACAGATACCGAATCAAGTTTCTTCAAACACGGAAAAAGCATCTGATCTTTAGGAACATCTAACAAGAACTCGCCTTGTAAAGTTAAGGCAACGAGGGTATTAAAAGTCTTAAACAAATCCCAACAAAGCCTTACCCTGTTTCCTTCAGCTGAAAAATCAAGGTCAAGTTGTTGAACTTTAGACTGAACAACAGTACAAAGCGAATCGTAAACACGGTCATAATCGCATAGTTTAGAACAGGTAAGAGAGAACCTTTGGATGGGGATACCGTCACGAAGAGCTAGGGTTTGATCAATGAAATCATGGACCTTGTTACACTCTTCGATTTACTGAAACAAAGAAGAAGACAGATCAAAATGAAGATTTGGTAGAAGACCAGTGACGCAATAATGGTTGTGAACCCCAAAAAAATTACTAATAAACTTAAAAATTTTGACAGACGAAAGGAACATCAAGATATTATCAGCAGCTCCAGTAGTGTCCATGTAAGCTTCAACAAGTGACGGCATCTCCATAAAAGCATAAACTTGAGACATTCTATCTTTAACTTTAAGTTACTCCAAGTTAGGAACTTGAATCACAGTTGCACAAGCCGGTCTCCAAGTATATACACCTACCAAACTATCGTCCGTTAACAACAACCATAATCTCTTCAAGGAATTCGAAAAGACCGGAACCATCTGCAAGCCGTCACAATATGCATTTCTCTCCACAAACAATTCTTCTAAATAAGGACTCCCAGATATCAAATTTGCAAGTGAATTCTCACCAGAATAAACAAGAGATACCGAATCAAGTTTCTTCAAACACGGAAAAAGCATCTGATCTTTAGGAACATCTAACAAGAACTCGCCTTGTAAAGTTAAGGCAACGAGGGTATTAAAAGTCTTAAACAAATCCCAACAAAGCCTAACCCTGTTTCCGTCAGCTGAAAAATCAAGGTCAAGTTGTTGAACTTTAGACTGAACAACAGTACAAAGCGAATCGTAAACACGGTCATAATCGCATAGTTTAGAACAGGTAAGAGAGAACCTTTGGATGGGGATACCGTCACGAAGAGCTAGGGTTTGATCAATGAAATCATGGAACTTGTTACACTCTTCGATTGACTGAAACAAAGAAGAAGACAGATCAAAATGAAGATTTGGTAGAAGACCAGTGACGCAAAAACGGCTGTGAACCCCAAAAAAATTACTAATAAACTTAAAAATTTTGACAGACGAAAGGCACATCAAGATATTATCAGCAGTTCCAGTAGTGTCCATGTAAGCTTCAACAAGTGACGGCATCTCCATAAAAGCATAAACTTGAGACATTCTATCTTCAACTTTAAGGTACTCCAAGTTAGGAACGTGAATCACAGTTGCACAAGCCGGTCTCCAAGTATATACACCTACCAAACTATCGTCCGTTAACAACAACCATAATCTCTTCAAGGAATTCGAAAAGACCGGAACCATCTGCAAGCCGTCACAATATGCATTTCTCTCCACAAACAATTCTTCTAAATAAGGACTCCCAGATATCAAATTTGCAAGTGAATTCTCACCAGAATAAACAAGAGATACCGAATCAAGTTTCTTCAAACACGGAAAAAGCATCTGATCTTTAGGAACATCTAACAAGAACTCGCCTTGTAAAGTTAAGGTAACGAGGGTATTAAAAGTCTTAAACAAATCCCAACAAAACCTAACCCTGTTTCCGTCAGCTGAAAAATCAAGGTCAAGTTGTTGAACTTTAGACTGAACAACAGTACAAAGCGAATCGTAAACACGGTCATAATCGCATAGTTTAGAACAGGTAAGAGAGAACCTTTGGATGGGGATACCATAACGAAGAGCTAGGGTTTGATCAATGAAATCATGGAACTTGTTACACTCTTCGATTGACTGAAACAAAGAAGAAGACAGATCAAAATGAAGATTTGGTAGAAGACCAGTGACGCAAAAACGGCTGTGAACCCCAAAAAAATTACTAAAAAACTTAAAAATTTTGACAGACGAAAGGCACATCAAGATATTATCAGCAGCTCCAGTAGTGTCCATGTAAGCTTCAACAAGTGACGGCATCTCCATAAAAGCATAAACTTGAGACATTCTATCTTCAACTTTAAGGTACTCCAAGTTAGGAACGTGAATCACAGTTGCACAAGCCGGTCTCCAAGTATATACACCTACCAAACTATCGTCCGTTAACAACAACCATAATCTCTTCAAGGAATTTGAAAAGACCGGAACCATCTGCAAGCCGTCACAATATGCATTTATCTCCACAAACAATTCTTCTAAATAAGGACTCCCAGATATCAAATTTGCAAGTGAATTCTCACCAGAATAAACAACAGATACCGAATCAAGTTTCTTCAAACACGGAAAAAGCATCTGATCTTTAGGAACATCTAACAAGAACTCGCCTTGTAAAGTTAAGGCAACGAGGGTATTAAAAGTCTTAAACAAATCCCAACAAAGCCTAACCCTGTTTCCGTCAGCTGAAAAATCAAGGTCAAGTTGTTGAACTTTAGACTGAACAACAGTACAAAGCGAATCGTAAACACGGTCATAATCGCATAGTTTAGAACAGGTAAGAGAGAACCTTTGGATGGGGATACCGTCACGAAGAGCTAGGGTTTGATCAATGAAATCATGGAACTTGTTACACTCTTCGATTGACTGAAACAAAGAAGAAGACAGATCAAAATGAAGATTTGGTAGAAGACCAGTGACGCAAAAACGGCTGTGAACCCCAAAAAAATTACTAATAAACTTAAAAATTTTGACAGACGAAAGGCACATCAAGATATTATCAGCAGTTCCAGTAGTGTCCATGTAAGCTTCAACAAGTGACGGCATCTCCATAAAAGCATAAACTTGAGACATTCTATCTTCAACTTTAAGGTACTCCAAGTTAGGAACGTGAATCACAGTTGCACAAGCCGGTCTCCAAGTATATACACCTACCAAACTATCGTCCGTTAACAACAACCATAATCTCTTCAAGGAATTCGAAAAGACCGGAACCATCTGCAAGCCGTCACAATATGCATTTCTCTCCACAAACAATTCTTCTAAATAAGGACTCCCAGATATCAAATTTGCAAGTGAATTCTCACCAGAATAAACAAGAGATACCGAATCAAGTTTCTTCAAACACGGAAAAAGCATCTGATCTTTAGGAACATCTAACAAGAACTCGCCTTGTAAAGTTAAGGTAACGAGGGTATTAAAAGTCTTAAACAAATCCCAACAAAACCTAACCCTGTTTCCGTCAGCTGAAAAATCAAGGTCAAGTTGTTGAACTTTAGACTGAACAACAGTACAAAGCGAATCGTAAACACGGTCATAATCGCATAGTTTAGAACAGGTAAGAGAGAACCTTTGGATGGGGATACCATAACGAAGAGCTAGGGTTTGATCAATGAAATCATGGAACTTGTTACACTCTTCGATTGACTGAAACAAAGAAGAAGACAGATCAAAATGAAGATTTGGTAGAAGACCAGTGACGCAAAAACGGCTGTGAACCCCAAAAAAATTACTAAAAAACTTAAAAATTTTGACAGACGAAAGGCACATCAAGATATTATCAGCAGCTCCAGTAGTGTCCATGTAAGCTTCAACAAGTGACGGCATCTCCATAAAAGCATAAACTTGAGACATTCTATCTTCAACTTTAAGGTACTCCAAGTTAGGAACGTGAATCACAGTTGCACAAGCCGGTCTCCAAGTATATACACCTACCAAACTATCGTCCGTTAACAACAACCATAATCTCTTCAAGGAATTTGAAAAGACCGGAACCATCTGCAAGCCGTCACAATATGCATTTATCTCCACAAACAATTCTTCTAAATAAGGACTCCCAGATATCAAATTTGCAAGTGAATTCTCACCAGAATAAACAACAGATACCGAATCAAGTTTCTTCAAACACGGAAAAAGCATCTGATCTTTAGGAACATCTAACAAGAACTCGCCTTGTAAAGTTAAGGCAACGAGGGTATTAAAAGTCTTAAACAAATCCCAACAAAGCCTAACCCTGTTTCCGTCAGCTGAAAAATCAAGGTCAAGTTGTTGAACTTTAGACTGAACAACAGTACAAAGCGAATCGTAAACACGGTCATAATCGCATAGTTTAGAACAGGTAAGAGAGAACCTTTGGATGGGGATACCATCACTAAGAGCTAGGGTTTGATCAATGAAATCATGGAACTGGTTACACTCTTCGATTGACTGAAACAAAGAAGAAGACAGATCAAAATGAAGATTTGGAAGAAGACCAGTGACGCAAAAACGGCTGTGAACCCCAAAAAAATTACTAATAAACCTAAAAATTTTGACAGACGAAAGGCACATCAAGATATTATCAGCAGTTCCAGTAGTGTCCATGTAAGCTTCAACAAGTGACGGCATCTCCATAAAAGCATAAACTTGAGACATTCTATCTTCAACTTTAAGGTACTCCAAGTTAGGAACTTGAATCACAGTTGTACAAGCCGGTCTCCAAGTATATACACCTACCAAACTATCGTCCGTTAACAACAACCATAATCTCTTCAAGGAATTCGAAAAGACCGGAACCATCTGCAAGCCGTCACAATATGCATTTCTCTCCACAAACAATTCTTCTAAATAAGGACTCCCAGATATCAAATTTGCAAGTGAATTCTCACCAGAATAAACAACAGATACCGAATCAAGTTTCTTCAAACACGGAAAAAGCATCTGATCTTTAGGAACATCTAACAAGAACTCGCCTTGTAAAGTTAAGGCAACGAGGGTATTAAAAGTCTTAAACAAATCCCAACAAAGCCTAACCCTGTTTCCGTCAGCTGAAAAATCAAGGTCAAGTTGTTGAACTTTAGACTGAACAACAGTACAAAGCGAATCGTAAACACGGTCATAATCGCATAGTTTAGAACAGGTAAGAGAGAACCTTTGGATGGGGATACCGTCACGAAGAGCTAGGGTTTGATCAATGAAATCATGGAACTTGTTACACTCTTCGATTGACTGAAACAAAGAAGAAGACAGATCAAAATGAAGATTTGGTAGAAGACCAGTGACGCAAAAACGGCTGTGAACCCCAAAAAAATTACTAATAAACTTAAAAATTTTGACAGACGAAAGGCACATCAAGATATTATCAGCAGCTCCAGTAGTGTCCATGTAAGCTTCAACAAGTGACGGCATCTCCATAAAAGCATAAACTTGAGACATTCTATCTTCAACTTTAAGGTACTCCAAGTTAGGAACTTGAATCACAGTTGCACAAGCCGGTCTCCAAGTATATACACCTACCAAACTATCGTCCGTTAACAACAACCATAATCTCTTCAAGGAATTCGAAAAGACCGGAACCATCTGCAAGCCATCACAATATGCATTTCTCTCCCCAAACAATTTTTCTAAATAAGGACTCCCAGATATCAAATTTCCAAGTGAATTCTCACCAGAATAAACAACAGATACCGAATCAAGTTTCTTCAAACACGGAAAAAGCATCTGATCTTTAGGAACATCTAACAAGAACTCGCCTTGTAAAGTTAAGGCAACGAGGGTATTGAAAGTCTTAAACAAATCCCAACAAAACCTAACCCTGTTTCCGTCAGCTGAAAAATCAAGGTCAAGTTGTTGAACTTTAGACTGAACAAGAGTACAAAGCGAATCGTAAACACGGTCATAATCGCATAGTTTAGAACAGGTAAGAGAGAACCTTTGGATGGGGATACCGTCACGAAGAGCTAGGGTTTGATCAATGTGAACCCCAAAAAAATTACTAATAAACTTAAAAATTTTGACAGACGAAAGGCACATCAAGATATTATCAGCAGCTCCAGTAGTGTCCATGTAAGCTTCAACAAGTGACGGCATCTCCATAAAAGCATAAACTTGAGACATTCTATCTTCAACTTTAAGGTACTCCAAGTTAGGAACTTGAATCACAGTTGCACAAGCCGGTCTCCAAGTATATACACCTACCAAACTATCGTCCGTTAACAACAACCATAATCTCTTCAAGGAATTCGAAAAAATACCGGAACCATCTGCAAGACGTCACAATATGCATTTCTCTCCCCAAACAATTCTTCTAAATAAGGACTCCCAGGTATCAAATTTCCAAGTGAATTCTCACCAGAATAAACAACAGATACCGAATCAAGTTTCTTCAAACACGGAAAAAGCATCTGATCTTTAGGAACATCTAACAAGAACTCGCCTTGTAAAGTTAAGGCAACGAGGGTATTGAAAGTCTTAAACAAATCCCAACAAAACCTAACCCTGTTTCCGTCAGCTGAAAAATCAAGGTCAAGTTGTTGAACTTTAGACTGAACAAGAGTACAAAGCGAATCGTAAACACGGTCATAATCGCATAGTTTAGAACAGGTAAGAGAGAACCTTGGGATGGGGATACCGTCACGAAGAGCTAGGGTTTGATCAATGAAATCATGGAACTTGTTACACTCTTCGATTGACTGAAACAAAGAAGAAGACAGATCAAAATGAAGATTTGGAAGAAGACCAGTGACGCAAAAACGGCTGTGAACCCCAAAAAAATTACTAATAAACCTAAAAATTTTGACAGACGAAAGGCACATCAAGATATTATCAGCAGTTCCAGTAGTGTCCATGTAAGCTTCAACAAGTGACGGCATCTCCATAAAAGCATAAACTTGAGACATTCTATCTTCAACTTTAAGGTACTCCAAGTTAGGAACTTGAATCACAGTTGCACAAGCCGGTCTCCAAGTATATACACCTACCAAACTATCGTCCGTTAACAACAACCATAATCTCTTCAAGGAATTCGAAAAGACCGGAACCATCTGCAAGCCATTACAATATGCATTTCTCTCCCCAAACAATTTTTCTAAATAAGGACTCCCAGATATCAAATTTCCAAGTGAATTCTCACCAGAATAAACAACAGATACCGAATCAAGTTTCTTCAAACACGGAAAAAGCATCTGATCTTTAGGAACATCTAACAAGAACTCGCCTTGTAAAGTTAAGGCAACGAGGGTATTAAAAGTCTTAAACAAATCCCAACAAAGCCTAACCCTGTTTCCGTCAGCTGAAAAATCAAGGTCAAGTTGTTGAACTTTAGACTGAACAACAGTACAAAGCGAATCGTAAACACGGTCATAATCGCATAGTTTAGAACAGGTAAGAGAGAACCTTTGGATGGGGATACCATCACTAAGAGCTAGGGTTTGATCAATGAAATCATGGAACTGGTTACACTCTTCGATTGACTGAAACAAAGAAGAAGACAGATCAAAATGAAGATTTGGAAGAAGACCAGTGACGCAAAAACGGCTGTGAACCCCAAAAAAATTACTAATAAACCTAAAAATTTTGACAGACGAAAGGCACATCAAGATATTATCAGCAGTTCCAGTAGTGTCCATGTAAGCTTCAACAAGTGACGGCATCTCCATAAAAGCATAAACTTGAGACATTCTATCTTCAACTTTAAGGTACTCCAAGTTAGGAACTTGAATCACAGTTGTACAAGCCGGTCTCCAAGTATATACACCTACCAAACTATCGTCCGTTAACAACAACCATAATCTCTTCAAGGAATTCGAAAAGACCGGAACCATCTGCAAGCCGTCACAATATGCATTTCTCTCCACAAACAATTCTTCTAAATAAGGACTCCCAGATATCAAATTTGCAAGTGAATTCTCACCAGAATAAACAACAGATACCGAATCAAGTTTCTTCAAACACGGAAAAAGCATCTGATCTTTAGGAACATCTAACAAGAACTCGCCTTGTAAAGTTAAGGCAACGAGGGTATTAAAAGTCTTAAACAAATCCCAACAAAGCCTAACCCTGTTTCCGTCAGCTGAAAAATCAAGGTCAAGTTGTTGAACTTTAGACTGAACAACAGTACAAAGCGAATCGTAAACACGGTCATAATCGCATAGTTTAGAACAGGTAAGAGAGAACCTTTGGATGGGGATACCGTCACGAAGAGCTAGGGTTTGATCAATGAAATCATGGAACTTGTTACACTCTTCGATTGACTGAAACAAAGAAGAAGACAGATCAAAATGAAGATTTGGTAGAAGACCAGTGACGCAAAAACGGCTGTGAACCCCAAAAAAATTACTAATAAACTTAAAAATTTTGACAGACGAAAGGCACATCAAGATATTATCAGCAGCTCCAGTAGTGTCCATGTAAGCTTCAACAAGTGACGGCATCTCCATAAAAGCATAAACTTGAGACATTCTATCTTCAACTTTAAGGTACTCCAAGTTAGGAACTTGAATCACAGTTGCACAAGCCGGTCTCCAAGTATATACACCTACCAAACTATCGTCCGTTAACAACAACCATAATCTCTTCAAGGAATTCGAAAAGACCGGAACCATCTGCAAGCCATCACAATATGCATTTCTCTCCCCAAACAATTTTTCTAAATAAGGACTCCCAGATATCAAATTTCCAAGTGAATTCTCACCAGAATAAACAACAGATACCGAATCAAGTTTCTTCAAACACGGAAAAAGCATCTGATCTTTAGGAACATCTAACAAGAACTCGCCTTGTAAAGTTAAGGCAACGAGGGTATTGAAAGTCTTAAACAAATCCCAACAAAACCTAACCCTGTTTCCGTCAGCTGAAAAATCAAGGTCAAGTTGTTGAACTTTAGACTGAACAAGAGTACAAAGCGAATCGTAAACACGGTCATAATCGCATAGTTTAGAACAGGTAAGAGAGAACCTTTGGATGGGGATACCGTCACGAAGAGCTAGGGTTTGATCAATGTGAACCCCAAAAAAATTACTAATAAACTTAAAAATTTTGACAGACGAAAGGCACATCAAGATATTATCAGCAGCTCCAGTAGTGTCCATGTAAGCTTCAACAAGTGACGGCATCTCCATAAAAGCATAAACTTGAGACATTCTATCTTCAACTTTAAGGTACTCCAAGTTAGGAACTTGAATCACAGTTGCACAAGCTGGTCTCCAAGTATATACACCTACCAAACTATCGTCCGTTAACAACAACCATAATCTCTTCAAGGAATTCGAAAAAATACCGGAACCATCTGCAAGACGTCACAATATGCATTTCTCTCCCCAAACAATTCTTCTAAATAAGGACTCCCAGGTATCAAATTTCCAAGTGAATTCTCACCAGAATAAACAACAGATACCGAATCAAGTTTCTTCAAACACGGAAAAAGCATCTGATCTTTAGGAACATCTAACAAGAACTCGCCTTGTAAAGTTAAGGCAACGAGGGTATTGAAAGTCTTAAACAAATCCCAACAAAACCTAACCCTGTTTCCGTCAGCTGAAAAATCAAGGTCAAGTTGTTGAACTTTAGACTGAACAAGAGTACAAAGCGAATCGTAAACACGGTCATAATCGCATAGTTTAGAACAGGTAAGAGAGAACCTTGGGATGGGGATACCGTCACGAAGAGCTAGGGTTTGATCAATGAAATCATGGAACTTGTTACACTCTTCGATTGACGGAAACAAAGAAGAAGACAGATCAAAATGAAGATTCGGTAGAAGACCAGTGATGCAAAAACGGCTGTGAACCCCAAAAAAATTACTAATAAACTTAAAAATTTTGACAGACGAAAGGCACATCAAGATATTATCAGCAGTTCCAGTAGTGTCCATGTAAGCTTCAACAAGTGACGGCATCTCCATAAAAGCATAAACTTGAGACATTCTATCTTCAACTTTAAGGTACTCCAAGTTAGGAACTTGAATCACAGTTGCACAAGCCGGTCTCCAAGTATATACACCTACCAAACTATCATCCGTTAACAACAACCATAATCTCTTCAAGGAATTCGAAAAGACCGGAACCATCTGCAAGCCGTCACAATATGCATTTCTCTCCACAAACAATTCTTCTAAATAAGGACTCCCAGATATCAAATTTGCAAGTGAATTCTCACCAGAATAAACAACAGATACCGAATCAAGTTTCTTCAAACACGGAAAAAGCATCTGATCTTTAGGAACATCTAACAAGAACTCGCCTTGTAAAGTTAAGGCAACGAGGGTATTAAAAGTCTTAAACAAATCCCAACAAAGCCTAACCCTGTTTCCGTCAGCTGAAAAATCAAGGTCAAGTTGTTGAACTTTAGACTGAACAACAGTACAAAGCGAATCGTAAACACGGTCATAATCGCATAGTTTAGAACAGGTAAGAGAGAACCTTTGGATGGGGATACCGTCACGAAGAGCTAGGGTTTGATCAATGAAATCATGGAACTTGTTACACTCTTCGATTGACTGAAACAAAGAAGAAGACAGATCAAAATGAAGATTTGGTAGAAGACCAGTGACGCAAAAACGGCTGTGAACCCCAAAAAAATTACTAATAAACTTAAAAATTTTGACAGACGAAAGGCACATCAAGATATTATCAGCAGTTCCAGTAGTGTCCATGTAAGCTTCAACAAGTGACGGCATCTCCATAAAAGCATAAACTTGAGACATTCTATCTTCAACTTTAAGGTACTCCAAGTTAGGAACGTGAATCACAGTTGCATAAGCCGGTCTCCAAGTATATACACCTACCAAACTATCATCCGTTAACAACAACCATAATCTCTTCAAGGAATTCGAAAAGACCGGAACCATCTGCAAGCCGTCACAATATGCATTTCTCTCCACAAACAATTCTTCTAAATAAGGACTCCCAGATATCAAATTTGCAAGTGAATTCTCACCAGAATAAACAAGAGATACCGAATCAAGTTTCTTCAAACACGGAAAAAGCATCTGATCTTTAGGAACATCTAACAAGAACTCGCCTTGTAAAGTTAAGGCAACGAGGGTATTAAAAGTCTTAAACAAATCCCAACAAAACCTAACCCTGTTTCCGTCAGCTGAAAAATCAAGGTCAAGTTGTTGAACTTTAGACTGAACAACAGTACAAAGCGAATCGTAAACACGGTCATAATCGCATAGTTTAGAACAGGTAAGAGAGAACCTTTGGATGGGGATACCATCACGAAGAGCTAGGGTTTGATCAATGAAATCATGGAACTTGTTACACTCTTCGATTGACTGAAACAAAGAAGAAGACAGATCAAAATGAAGATTTGGTAGAAGACCAGTGACGCAAAAACGGCTGTGAACCCCAAAAAAATTACTAATAAACTTAAAAATTTTGACAGACGAAAGGCACATCAAGATATTATCAGCAGCTCCAGTAGTGTCCATGTAAGCTTCAACAAGTGACGGCATCTCCATAAAAGCATAAACTTGAGACATTCTATCTTCAACTTTAAGGTACTCCAAGTTAGGAACGTGAATCACAGTTGCACAAGCCGGTCTCCAAGTATATACACCTACCAAACTATCGTCCGTTAACAACAACCATAATCTCTTCAAGGAATTTGAAAAGACCGGAACCATCTGCAAGCCGTCACAATATGCATTTATCTCCACAAACAATTCTTCTAAATAAGGACTCCCAGATATCAAATTTGCAAGTGAATTCTCACCAGAATAAACAACAGATACCGAATCAAGTTTCTTCAAACACGGAAAAAGCATCTGATCTTTAGGAACATCTAACAAGAACTCGCCTTGTAAAGTTAAGGCAACGAGGGTATTAAAAGTCTTAAACAAATCCCAACAAAGCCTAACCCTGTTTCCGTCAGCTGAAAAATCAAGGTCAAGTTGTTGAACTTTAGACTGAACAACAGTACAAAGCGAATCGTAAACACGGTCATAATCGCATAGTTTAGAACAGGTAAGAGAGAACCTTTGGATGGGGATACCGTCACGAAGAGCTAGGGTTTGATCAATGAAATCATGGAACTGGTTACACTCTTCGATTGACTGAAACAAAGAAGAAGACAGATCAAAATGAAGATTTGGAAGAAGACCAGTGACGCAAAAACGGCTGTGAACCCCAAAAAAATTACTAATAAACCTAAAAATTTTGACAGACGAAAGGCACATCAAGATATTATCAGCAGTTCCAGTAGTGTCCATGTAAGCTTCAACAAGTGACGGCATCTCCATAAAAGCATAAACTTGAGACATTCTATCTTCAACTTTAAGGTACTCCAAGTTAGGAACTTGAATCACAGTTGCACAAGCCGGTCTCCAAGTATATACACCTACCAAACTATCGTCCGTTAACAACAACCATAATCTCTTCAAGGAATTCGAAAAGACCGGAACCATCTGCAAGCCGTCACAATATGCATTTCTCTCCACAAACAATTCTTCTAAATAAGGACTCCCAGATATCAAATTTGCAAGTGAATTCTCACCAGAATAAACAACAGATACCGAATCAAGTTTCTTCAAACACGGAAAAAGCATCTGATCTTTAGGAACATCTAACAAGAACTCGCCTTGTAAAGTTAAGGCAACGAGGGTATTAAAAGTCTTAAACAAATCCCAACAAAGCCTAACCCTGTTTCCGTCAGCTGAAAAATCAAGGTCAAGTTGTTGAACTTTAGACTGAACAACAGTACAAAGCGAATCGTAAACACGGTCATAATCGCATAGTTTAGAACAGGTAAGAGAGAACCTTTGGATGGGGATACCGTCACGAAGAGCTAGGGTTTGATCAATGAAATCATGGAACTTGTTACACTCTTCGATTGACTGAAACAAAGAAGAAGACAGATCAAAATGAAGATTTGGTAGAAGACCAGTGACGCAAAAACGGCTGTGAACCCCAAAAAAATTACTAATAAACTTAAAAATTTTGACAGACGAAAGGCACATCAAGATATTATCAGCAGCTCCAGTAGTGTCCATGTAAGCTTCAACAAGTGACGGCATCTCCATAAAAGCATAAACTTGAGACATTCTATCTTCAACTTTAAGGTACTCCAAGTTAGGAACTTGAATCACAGTTGCACAAGCCGGTCTCCAAGTATATACACCTACCAAACTATCGTCCGTTAACAACAACCATAATCTCTTCAAGGAATTCGAAAAGACCGGAACCATCTGCAAGCCATCACAATATGCATTTCTCTCCCCAAACAATTTTTCTAAATAAGGACTCCCAGATATCAAATTTCCAAGTGAATTCTCACCAAAATAAACAACAGATACCGAATCAAGTTTCTTCAAACACGGAAAAAGCATCTGATCTTTAGGAACATCTAACAAGAACTCGCCTTGTAAAGTTAAGGCAACGAGGGTATTGAAAGTCTTAAACAAATCCCAACAAAACCTAACCCTGTTTCCGTCAGCTGAAAAATCAAGGTCAAGTTGTTGAACTTTAGACTGAACAAGAGTACAAAGCGAATCGTAAACACGGTCATAATCGCATAGTTTAGAACAGGTAAGAGAGAACCTTGGGATGGGGATACCGTCACGAAGAGCTAGGGTTTGATCAATGAAATCATGGAACTTGTTACACTCTTCGATTGACTGAAACAAAGAAGAAGACAGATCAAAATGAAGATTTGGTAGAAGACCAGTGACGCAAAAACGGCTGTGAACCCCAAAAAAATTACTAATAAACTTAAAAATTTTGACAGACGAAAGGCACATCAAGATATTATCAGCAGCTCCAGTAGTGTCCATGTAAGCTTCAACAAGTGACGGCATCTCCATAAAAGCATAAACTTGAGACATTCTATCTTCAACTTTAAGGTACTCCAAGTTAGGAACTTGAATCACAGTTGCACAAGCCGGTCTCCAAGTATATACACCTACCAAACTATCGTCCGTTAACAACAACCATAATCTCTTCAAGGAATTCGAAAAGACCGGAACCATCTGCAAGCCATCACAATATGCATTTCTCTCCCCAAACAATTTTTCTAAATAAGGACTCCCAGATATCAAATTTCCAAGTGAATTCTCACCAAAATAAACAACAGATACCGAATCAAGTTTCTTCAAACACGGAAAAAGCATCTGATCTTTAGGAACATCTAACAAGAACTCGCCTTGTAAAGTTAAGGCAACGAGGGTATTGAAAGTCTTAAACAAATCCCAACAAAACCTAACCCTGTTTCCGTCAGCTGAAAAATCAAGGTCAAGTTGTTGAACTTTAGACTGAACAAGAGTACAAAGCGAATCGTAAACACGGTCATAATCGCATAGTTTAGAACAGGTAAGAGAGAACCTTGGGATGGGGATACCGTCACGAAGAGCTAGGGTTTGATCAATGAAATCATAGAACTTGTTACACTCTTCGATTGACTGAAACAAAGAAGAAGACAGATCAAAATGAAGATTTGGTAGAAGACCAGTGACGCAAAAACGGCTGTGAACCCCAAAAAAATTACTAATAAACTTAAAAATTTTGACAGACGAAAGGCACATCAAGATATTATCAGCAGCTCCAGTAGTGTCCATGTAAGCTTCAACAAGTGACGGCATCTCCATAAAAGCATAAACTTGAGACATTCTATCTTCAACTTTAAGGTACTCCAACTTAGGAACTTGAATCACAGTTGCACAAGCCGGTCTCCAAGTATATACACCTACCAAACTATCGTCCGTTAACAACAACCATAATCTCTTCAAGGAATTCGAAAAAATACCGGAACCATCTGCAAGACGTCACAATATGCATTTCTCTCCACAAACAATTCTTCTAAATAAGGACTCCCAGGTATCAAATTTGCAAGTGAATTCTCACCAGAATAAACAACAGATACCGAATCAAGTTTCTTCAAACACAGAAAAAGCATCTGATCTTTAGGAACATCTAACAAGAACTCGCCTTGTAAAGTTAAGGCAACGAGGGTATTAAAAGTCTTAAACAAATCCCAACAAAGCATAACCCTGTTTCCGTCAGCTGAAAAATCAAGGTCAAGTTGTTGAACTTTAGACTGAACAACAGTACAAAGCGAATCGTAAACACGGTCATAATCGCATAGTTTAGAACAGGTAAGAGAGAACCTTTGGATGGGGATACCGTCACGAAGAGCTAGGGTTTGATCAATGAAATCATGGACCTTGTTACACTCTTCGATTTACTGAAACAAAGAAGAAGACAGATCAAAATGAAGATTTGGTAGAAGACCAGTGACGCAATAATGGTTGTGAACCCCAAAAAAATTACTAATAAACTTAAAAATTTTGACAGACGAAAGGAACATCAAGATATTATCAGCAGCTCCAGTAGTGTCCATGTAAGCTTCAACAAGTGACGGCATCTCCATAAAAGCATAAACTTGAGACATTCTATCTTCAACTTTAAGGTACTCCAAGTTAGGAACTTGAATCACAGTTGCACAAGCCGGTCTCCAAGTATATACACCTACCAAACTATCGTCCGTTAACAACAATCATAATCTCTTCAAGGAATTCGAAAAGACCGGAACCATCTGCAAGCCGTCACAATATGCATTTCTCTCCACAAACAATTCTTCTAAATAAGGACTCCCAGATATCAAATTTGCAAGTGAATTCTCACCAGAATAAACAAGAGATACCGAATCAAGTTTCTTCAAACACGGAAAAAGCATCTGATCTTTAGGAACATCTAACAAGAACTCGCCTTGTAAAGTTAAGGCAACGAGGGTATTAAAAGTCTTAAACAAATCCCAACAAAACCTAACCCTGTTTCCGTCAGCTGAAAAATCAAGGTCAAGTTGTTGAACTTTAGAATGAACAACAGTACAAAGCGAATCGTAAACACGGTCATAATCGCATAGTTTAGAACAGGTAAGAGAGAACCTTTGGATGGGGATACCATCACGAAGAGCTAGGGTTTGATCAATGAAATCATGGAACTTGTTACACTCTTCGATTGACTGAAACAAAGAAGAAGACAGATCAAAATGAAGATTCGGTAGAAGACCAGTGATGCAAAAACGGCTGTGAACCCCAAAAAAATTACTAATAAACTTAAAAATTTTGACAGACGAAAGGCAAATCAAGATATTATCAGCAGTTCTAGTAGTGTCCATGTAAGCTTCAACAAGTGACGGCATCTCCATAAAAGCATAAACTTGAGACATTCTATCTTCAACTTTAAGGTACTCCAAGTTAGGAACGTGAATCACAGTTGCACAAGCCGGTCTTCAAGTATATACACCTACCAAACTATCGTCCGTTAACAACAACCATAATCTCTTCAAGGAATTTGAAAAGACCGGAACCATCTGCAAGCCGTCACAATATGCATTTATCTCCACAAACAATTCTTCTAAATAAGGACTCCCAGATATCAAATTTGCAAGTGAATTCTCACCAGAATAAACAACAGATACCGAATCAAGTTTCTTCAAACACGGAAAAAGCATCTGATCTTTAGGAACATCTAACAAGAACTCGCCTTGTAAAGTTAAGGCAACGAGGGTATTAAAAGTCTTAAACAAATCCCAACAAAGCCTAACCCTGTTTCCGTCAGCTGAAAAATCAAGGTCAAGTTGTTGAACTTTAGACTGAACAACAGTACAAAGCGAATCGTAAACACGGTCATAATCGCATAGTTTAGAACAGGTAAGAGAGAACCTTTGGATGGGGATACCGTCACGAAGAGCTAGGGTTTGATCAATGAAATCATGGAACTGGTTACACTCTTCGATTGACTGAAACAAAGAAGAAGACAGATCAAAATGAAGATTTGGAAGAAGACCAGTGACGCAAAAACGGCTGTGAACCCCAAAAAAATTACTAATAAACCTAAAAATTTTGACAGACGAAAGGCACATCAAGATATTATCAGCAGTTCCAGTAGTGTCCATGTAAGCTTCAACAAGTGACGGCATCTCCATAAAAGCATAAACTTGAGACATTCTATCTTCAACTTTAAGGTACTCCAAGTTAGGAACTTGAATCACAGTTGCACAAGCCGGTCTCCAAGTATATACACCTACCAAACTATCGTCCGTTAACAACAACCATAATCTCTTCAAGGAATTCGAAAAGACCGGAACCATCTGCAAGCCATTACAATATGCATTTCTCTCCCCAAACAATTTTTCTAAATAAGGACTCCCAGATATCAAATTTCCAAGTGAATTCTCACCAGAATAAACAACAGATACCGAATCAAGTTTCTTC
This sequence comes from Pseudognaphalium luteoalbum, assembly GCA_963422505.1. Taxonomy (NCBI): domain Eukaryota; kingdom Viridiplantae; phylum Streptophyta; class Magnoliopsida; order Asterales; family Asteraceae; genus Pseudognaphalium; species Pseudognaphalium luteoalbum. The sequence continues at coordinate 6,598,335 of OY730196.1, forward strand.
AAACACGGAAAAAGCATCTGATCTTTAGGAACATCTAACAAGAACTCGCCTTGTAAAGTTAAGGCAACGAGGGTATTAAAAGTCTTAAACAAATCCCAACAAAACCTAACCCTGTTTCCGTCAGCTGAAAAATCAAGGTCAAGTTGTTGAACTTTAGACTGAACAACAGTACAAAGCGAATCGTAAACACGGTCATAATCGCATAGTTTAGAACAGGTAAGAGAGAACCTTGGGATGGGGATACCGTCACGAAGAGCTAGGGTTTGATCAATGAAATCATGGAACTTGTTACACTCTTCGATTGACTGAAACAAAGAAGAAGACAGATCAAAATGAAGATTTGGAAGAAGACCAGTGACGCAAAAACGGCTGTGAACCCCAAAAAAATTACTAATAAACCTAAAAATTTTGACAGACGAAAGGCACATCAAGATATTATCAGCAGTTCCAGTAGTGTCCATGTAAGCTTCAACAAGTGACGGCATCTCCATAAAAGCATAAACTTGAGACATTCTATCTTCAACTTTAAGGTACTCCAACTTAGGAACTTGAATCACAGTTGCACAAGCCGGTCTCCAAGTATATACACCTACCAAACTATCGTCCGTTAACAACAACCATAATCTCTTCAAGGAATTCGAAAAGACCGGAACCATCTGCAAGCCATTACAATATGCATTTCTCTCCCCAAACAATTTTTCTAAATAAGGACTCCCAGATATCAAATTTCCAAGTGAATTCTCACCAGAATAAACAACAGATACCGAATCAAGTTTCTTCAAACACGGAAAAAGCATCTGATCTTTAGGAACATCTAACAAGAACTCGCCTTGTAAAGTTAAGGCAACGAGGGTATTAAAAGTCTTAAACAAATCCCAACAAAACCTAACCCTGTTTCCGTCAGCTGAAAAATCAAGGTCAAGTTGTTGAACTTTAGACTGAACAACAGTACAAAGCGAATCGTAAACACGGTCATAATCGCATAGTTTAGAACAGGTAAGAGAGAACCTTGGGATGGGGATACCGTCACGAAGAGCTAGGGTTTGATCAATGAAATCATGGAACTGGTTACACTCTTCGATTGACTGAAACAAAGAAGAAGACAGATCAAAATGAAGATTTGGAAGAAGACCAGTGACGCAAAAACGGCTGTGAACCCCAAAAAAATTACTAATAAACCTAAAAATTTTGACAGACGAAAGGCACATCAAGATATTATCAGCAGTTCCAGTAGTGTCCATGTAAGCTTCAACAAGTGACGGCATCTCCATAAAAGCATAAACTTGAGACATTCTATCTTCAACTTTAAGGTACTCCAACTTAGGAACTTGAATCACAGTTGCACAAGCCGGTCTCCAAGTATATACACCTACCAAACTATCGTCCGTTAACAACAACCATAATCTCTTCAAGGAATTCGAAAAGACCGGAACCATCTGCAAGCCATCACAATATGCATTTCTCTCCCCAAACAATTTTTCTAAATAAGGACTCCCAGATATCAAATTTCCAAGTGAATTCTCACCAGAATAAACAACAGATACCGAATCAAGTTTCTTCAAACACGGAAAAAGCATCTGATCTTTAGGAACATCTAACAAGAACTCGCCTTGTAAAGTTAAGGCAACGAGGGTATTAAAAGTCTTAAACAAATCCCAACAAAACCTAACCCTGTTTCCGTCAGCTGAAAAATCAAGGTCAAGTTGTTGAACTTTAGACTGAACAAGAGTACAAAGCGAATCGTAAACACGGTCATAATCGCATAGTTTAGAACAGGTAAGAGAGAACCTTGGGATGGGGATACCGTCACGAAGAGCTAGGGTTTGATCAATGAAATCATGGAACTTGTTACACTCTTCGATTGACTGAAACAAAGAAGAAGACAGATCAAAATGAAGATTCGGTAGAAGACCAGTGATGCAAAAACGGCTGTGAACCCCAAAAAAATTACTAATAAACTTAAAAATTTTGACAGACGAAAGGCAAATCAAGATATTATCAGCAGTTCCAGTAGTGTCCATGTAAGCTTCAACAAGTGACGGCATCTCCATAAAAGCATAAACTTGAGACATTCTATCTTCAACTTTAAGGTACTCCAAGTTAGGAACGTGAATCACAGTTGCACAAGCCGGTCTTCAAGTATATACACCTACCAAACTATCGTCCGTTAACAACAACCATAATCTCTTCAAGGAATTTGAAAAGACCGGAACCATCTGCAAGCCGTCACAATATGCATTTATCTCCACAAACAATTCTTCTAAATAAGGACTCCCAGATATCAAATTTGCAAGTGAATTCTCACCAGAATAAACAACAGATACCGAATCAAGTTTCTTCAAACACGGAAAAAGCATCTGATCTTTAGGAACATCTAACAAGAACTCGCCTTGTAAAGTTAAGGCAACGAGGGTATTAAAAGTCTTAAACAAATCCCAACAAAGCCTAACCCTGTTTCCGTCAGCTGAAAAATCAAGGTCAAGTTGTTGAACTTTAGACTGAACAACAGTACAAAGCGAATCGTAAACACGGTCATAATCGCATAGTTTAGAACAGGTAAGAGAGAACCTTTGGATGGGGATACCGTCACGAAGAGCTAGGGTTTGATCAATGAAATCATGGAACTTGTTACACTCTTCGATTGACTGAAACAAAGAAGAAGACAGATCAAAATGAAGATTTGGTAGAAGACCAGTGACGCAAAAACGGCTGTGAACCCCAAAAAAATTACTAATAAACTTAAAAATTTTGACAGACGAAAGGCACATCAAGATATTATCAGCAGCTCCAGTAGTGTCCATGTAAGCTTCAACAAGTGACGGCATCTCCGTAAAAGCATAAACTTGAGACATTCTATCTTCAACTTTAAGGTACTCCAAGTTAGGAACTTGAATCACAGTTGCACAAGCCGGTCTCCAAGTATATACACCTACCAAACTATCGTCCGTTAACAACAACCATAATCTCTTCAAGGAATTCGAAAAGACCGGAACCATCTGCAAGCCATCACAATATGCATTTCTCTCCCCAAACAATTTTTCTAAATAAGGACTCCCAGATATCAAATTTCCAAGTGAATTCTCACCAGAATAAACAACAGATACCGAATCAAGTTTCTTCAAACACGGAAAAAGCATCTGATCTTTAGGAACATCTAACAAGAACTCGCCTTGTAAAGTTAAGGCAACGAGGGTATTGAAAGTCTTAAACAAATCCCAACAAAACCTAACCCTGTTTCCGTCAGCTGAAAAATCAAGGTCAAGTTGTTGAACTTTAGACTGAACAACAGTACAAAGCGAATCGTAAACACGGTCATAATCGCATAGTTTAGAACAGGTAAGAGAGAACCTTTGGATGGGGATACCGTCACGAAGAGCTAGGGTTTGATCAATGAAATCATGGAACTTGTTACACTCTTCGATTGACTGAAACAAAGAAGAAGACAGATCAAAATGAAGATTTGGTAGAAGACCAGTGACGCAAAAACGGCTGTGAACCCCAAAAAAATTACTAATAAACTTAAAAATTTTGACAGACGAAAGGCACATCAAGATATTATCAGCAGCTCCAGTAGTGTCCATGTAAGCTTCAACAAGTGACGGCATCTCCATAAAAGCATAAACTTGAGACATTCTATCTTCAACTTTAAGGTACTCCAAGTTAGGAACTTGAATCACAGTTGCACAAGCCGGTCTCCAAGTATATACACCTACCAAACTATCGTCCGTTAACAACAACCATAATCTCTTCAAGGAATTCGAAAAGACCGGAACCATCTGCAAGCCATCACAATATGCATTTCTCTCCCCAAACAATTTTTCTAAATAAGGACTCCCAGATATCAAATTTCCAAGTGAATTCTCACCAAAATAAACAACAGATACCGAATCAAGTTTCTTCAAACACGGAAAAAGCATCTGATCTTTAGGAACATCTAACAAGAACTCGCCTTGTAAAGTTAAGGCAACGAGGGTATTGAAAGTCTTAAACAAATCCCAACAAAACCTAACCCTGTTTCCGTCAGCTGAAAAATCAAGGTCAAGTTGTTGAACTTTAGACTGAACAAGAGTACAAAGCGAATCGTAAACACGGTCATAATCGCATAGTTTAGAACAGGTAAGAGAGAACCTTGGGATGGGGATACCGTCACGAAGAGCTAGGGTTTGATCAATGAAATCATGGAACTTGTTACACTCTTCGATTGACTGAAACAAAGAAGAAGACAGATCAAAATGAAGATTTGGTAGAAGACCAGTGACGCAAAAACGGCTGTGAACCCCAAAAAAATTACTAATAAACTTAAAAATTTTGACAGACGAAAGGCACATCAAGATATTATCAGCAGCTCCAGTAGTGTCCATGTAAGCTTCAACAAGTGACGGCATCTCCATAAAAGCATAAACTTGAGACATTCTATCTTCAACTTTAAGGTACTCCAACTTAGGAACTTGAATCACAGTTGCACAAGCCGGTCTCCAAGTATATACACCTACCAAACTATCGTCCGTTAACAACAACCATAATCTCTTCAAGGAATTCGAAAAAATACCGGAACCATCTGCAAGACGTCACAATATGCATTTCTCTCCACAAACAATTCTTCTAAATAAGGACTCCCAGGTATCAAATTTGCAAGTGAATTCTCACCAGAATAAACAACAGATACCGAATCAAGTTTCTTCAAACACAGAAAAAGCATCTGATCTTTAGGAACATCTAACAAGAACTCGCCTTGTAAAGTTAAGGCAACGAGGGTATTAAAAGTCTTAAACAAATCCCAACAAAGCATAACCCTGTTTCCGTCAGCTGAAAAATCAAGGTCAAGTTGTTGAACTTTAGACTGAACAACAGTACAAAGCGAATCGTAAACACGGTCATAATCGCATAGTTTAGAACAGGTAAGAGAGAACCTTTGGATGGGGATACCGTCACGAAGAGCTAGGGTTTGATCAATGAAATCATGGACCTTGTTACACTCTTCGATTTACTGAAACAAAGAAGAAGACAGATCAAAATGAAGATTTGGTAGAAGACCAGTGACGCAATAATGGTTGTGAACCCCAAAAAAATTACTAATAAACTTAAAAATTTTGACAGACGAAAGGAACATCAAGATATTATCAGCAGCTCCAGTAGTGTCCATGTAAGCTTCAACAAGTGACGGCATCTCCATAAAAGCATAAACTTGAGACATTCTATCTTCAACTTTAAGGTACTCCAAGTTAGGAACTTGAATCACAGTTGCACAAGCCGGTCTCCAAGTATATACACCTACCAAACTATCGTCCGTTAACAACAATCATAATCTCTTCAAGGAATTCGAAAAGACCGGAACCATCTGCAAGCCGTCACAATATGCATTTCTCTCCACAAACAATTCTTCTAAATAAGGACTCCCAGATATCAAATTTGCAAGTGAATTCTCACCAGAATAAACAAGAGATACCGAATCAAGTTTCTTCAAACACGGAAAAAGCATCTGATCTTTAGGAACATCTAACAAGAACTCGCCTTGTAAAGTTAAGGCAACGAGGGTATTAAAAGTCTTAAACAAATCCCAACAAAACCTAACCCTGTTTCCGTCAGCTGAAAAATCAAGGTCAAGTTGTTGAACTTTAGAATGAACAACAGTACAAAGCGAATCGTAAACACGGTCATAATCGCATAGTTTAGAACAGGTAAGAGAGAACCTTTGGATGGGGATACCATCACGAAGAGCTAGGGTTTGATCAATGAAATCATGGAACTTGTTACACTCTTCGATTGACTGAAACAAAGAAGAAGACAGATCAAAATGAAGATTCGGTAGAAGACCAGTGATGCAAAAACGGCTGTGAACCCCAAAAAAATTACTAATAAACTTAAAAATTTTGACAGACGAAAGGCAAATCAAGATATTATCAGCAGTTCCAGTAGTGTCCATGTAAGCTTCAACAAGTGACGGCATCTCCATAAAAGCATAAACTTGAGACATTCTATCTTCAACTTTAAGGTACTCCAAGTTAGGAACGTGAATCACAGTTGCACAAGCCGGTCTTCAAGTATATACACCTACCAAACTATCGTCCGTTAACAACAACCATAATCTCTTCAAGGAATTTGAAAAGACCGGAACCATCTGCAAGCCGTCACAATATGCATTTATCTCCACAAACAATTCTTCTAAATAAGGACTCCCAGATATCAAATTTGCAAGTGAATTCTCACCAGAATAAACAACAGATACCGAATCAAGTTTCTTCAAACACGGAAAAAGCATCTGATCTTTAGGAACATCTAACAAGAACTCGCCTTGTAAAGTTAAGGCAACGAGGGTATTAAAAGTCTTAAACAAATCCCAACAAAGCCTAACCCTGTTTCCGTCAGCTGAAAAATCAAGGTCAAGTTGTTGAACTTTAGACTGAACAACAGTACAAAGCGAATCGTAAACACGGTCATAATCGCATAGTTTAGAACAGGTAAGAGAGAACCTTTGGATGGGGATACCGTCACGAAGAGCTAGGGTTTGATCAATGAAATCATGGAACTGGTTACACTCTTCGATTGACTGAAACAAAGAAGAAGACAGATCAAAATGAAGATTTGGAAGAAGACCAGTGACGCAAAAACGGCTGTGAACCCCAAAAAAATTACTAATAAACCTAAAAATTTTGACAGACGAAAGGCACATCAAGATATTATCAGCAGTTCCAGTAGTGTCCATGTAAGCTTCAACAAGTGACGGCATCTCCATAAAAGCATAAACTTGAGACATTCTATCTTCAACTTTAAGGTACTCCAAGTTAGGAACTTGAATCACAGTTGCACAAGCCGGTCTCCAAGTATATACACCTACCAAACTATCGTCCGTTAACAACAACCATAATCTCTTCAAGGAATTCGAAAAGACCGGAACCATCTGCAAGCCATTACAATATGCATTTCTCTCCCCAAACAATTTTTCTAAATAAGGACTCCCAGATATCAAATTTCCAAGTGAATTCTCACCAGAATAAACAACAGATACCGAATCAACTTTCTTCAAACACGGAAAAAGCATCTGATCTTTAGGAACATCTAACAAGAACTCGCCTTGTAAAGTTAAGGCAACGAGGGTATTAAAAGTCTTAAACAAATCCCAACAAAACCTAACCCTGTTTCCGTCAGCTGAAAAATCAAGGTCAAGTTGTTGAACTTTAGACTGAACAACAGTACAAAGCGAATCGTAAACACGGTCATAATCGCATAGTTTAGAACAGGTAAGAGAGAACCTTGGGATGGGGATACCGTCACGAAGAGCTAGGGTTTGATCAATGAAATCATGGAACTTGTTACACTCTTCGATTGACTGAAACAAAGAAAAAGACAGATCAAAATGAAGATTTGGTAGAAGACCAGTGACGCAAAAACGGCTGTGAACCCCAAAAAAATTACTAATAAACTTAAAAATTTTGACAGACGAAAGGCACATCAAGATATTATCAGCAGCTCCAGTAGTGTCCATGTAAGCTTCAACAAGTGACGGCATCTCCATAAAAGCATAAACTTGAGACATTCTATCTTCAACTTTAAGGTACTCCAAGTTAGGAATTTGAATCACAGTTGCACAAGCCGGTCTCCAAGTATATACACCTACCAAACTATCGTCCGTTAACAACAACCATAATCTCTTCAAGGAATTCGAAAAAAGACCGGAACCATCTGCAAGCCGTCACAATATGCATTTCTCTCCACAAACAATTCTTCTAAATAAGGACTCCCAGATATCAAATTTGCAAGTGAATTCTCACCAGAATAAACAAGAGATACCGAATCAAGTTTCTTCAAACACGGAAAAAGCATCTGATCTTTAGGAACATCTAACAAGAACTCGCCTTGTAAAATTAAGGCAACGAGGGTATTAAAAGTCTTAAACAAATCCCAACAAAACCTAACCCTGTTTCCGTCAGCTGAAAAATCAAGGTCAAGTTGTTGAACTTTAGACTGAACAACAGTACAAAGCGAATCGTAAACACGGTCATAATCGCATAGTTTAGAACAGGTAAGAGAGAACCTTTGGATGGGGATACCATCACGAAGAGCTAGGGTTTGATCAATGAAATCATGGAACTTGTTACACTCTTCGATTGACTGAAACAAAGAAGAAGACAGATCAAAATGAAGATTTGGTAGAAGACCAGTGACGCAAAAACGGCTGTGAACCCCAAAAAAATTACTAATAAACTTAAAAATTTTGACAGACGAAAGGCACATCAAGATATTATCAGCAGTTCCAGTAGTGTCCATGTAAGCTTCAACAAGTGACGGCATCTCCATAAAAGCATAAACTTGAGACATTCTATCTTCAACTTTAAGGTACTCCAAGTTAGGAACGTGAACCACAGTTGCACATGCCGGTCTTCAAGTATATACACCTACCAAACTATCGTCCGTTAACAACAACCATAATCTCTTCAAGGAATTTGAAAAGACCGGAACCATCTGCAAGCCGTCACAATATGCATTTATCTCCACAAACAATTCTTCTAAATAAGGACTCCCAGATATCAAATTTGCAAGTGAATTCTCACCAGAATAAACAACAGATACCGAATCAAGTTTCTTCAAACACGGAAAAAGCATCTGATCTTTAGGAACATCTAACAAGAACTCGCCTTGTAAAGTTAAGGCAACGAGGGTATTAAAAGTCTTAAACAAATCCCAACAAAGCCTAACCCTGTTTCCGTCAGCTGAAAAATCAAGGTCAAGTTGTTGAACTTTAGACTGAACAACAGTACAAAGCGAATCGTAAACACGGTCATAATCGCATAGTTTAGAACAGGTAAGAGAGAACCTTTGGATGGGGATACCGTCACGAAGAGCTAGGGTTTGATCAATGAAATCATGGAACTGGTTACACTCTTCGATTGACTGAAACAAAGAAGAAGACAGATCAAAATGAAGATTTGGAAGAAGACCAGTGACGCAAAAACGGCTGTGAACCCCAAAAAAATTACTAATAAACCTAAAAATTTTGACAGACGAAAGGCACATCAAGATATTATCAGCAGTTCCAGTAGTGTCCATGTAAGCTTCAACAAGTGACGGCATCTCCATAAAAGCATAAACTTGAGACATTCTATCTTCAACTTTAAGGTACTCCAAGTTAGGAACTTGAATCACAGTTGCACAAGCCGGTCTCCAAGTATATACACCTACCAAACTATCGTCCGTTAACAACAACCATAATCTCTTCAAGGAATTCGAAAAGACCGGAACCATCTGCAAGCCGTCACAATATGCATTTATCTCCACAAACAATTCTTCTAAATAAGGACTCCCAGATATCAAATTTGCAAGTGAATTCTCACCAGAATAAACAACAGATACCGAATCAAGTTTCTTCAAACACGGAAAAAGCATCTGATCTTTAGGAACATCTAACAAGAACTCGCCTTGTAAAGTTAAGGCAACGAGGGTATTAAAAGTCTTAAACAAATCCCAACAAAGCCTAACCCTGTTTCCGTCAGCTGAAAAATCAAGGTCAAGTTGTTGAACTTTAGACTGAACAACAGTACAAAGCGAATCGTAAACACGGTCATAATCGCATAGTTTAGAACAGGTAAGAGAGAACCTTGGGATGGGGATACCGTCACGAAGAGCTAGGGTTTGATCAATGAAATCATGGAACTTGTTACACTCTTCGATTGACTGAAACAAAGAAGAAGACAGATCAAAATGAAGATTTGGTAGAAGACCAGTGACGCAAAAACGGCTGTGAACCCCAAAAAAATTACTAATAAACTTAAAAATTTTGACAGACGAAAGGCACATCAAGATATTATCAGCAGTTCCAGTAGTGCCCATGTAAGCTTCAACAAGTGACGGCATCTCCATAAAAGCATAAACTTCAGACATTCTATCTTCAACTTTAAGGTACTCCAACTTAGGAACGTGAATCACAGTTGCACAAGCCGGTCTTCAAGTATATACACCTACCAAACTATCGTCCGTTAACAACAACCATAATCTCTTCAAGGAATTCGAAAAAATACCGGAACCATCTGCAAGCCGTCACAATATGCATTTCTCTCCACAAACAATTCTTCTAAATAAGGACTCCCAGGTATCAAATTTGCAAGTGAATTCTCACCAGAATAAACAACAGATACCGAATCAAGTTTCTTCAAACACAGAAAAAGCATCTGATCTTTAGGAACATCTAACAAGAACTCGCCTTGTAAAGTTAAGGCAACGAGGGTATTAAAAGTCTTAAACAAATCCCAACAAAGCATAACCCTGTTTCCGTCAGCTGAAAAATCAAGGTCAAGTTGTTGAACTTTAGACTGAACAACAGTACAAAGCGAATCGTAAACACGGTCATAATCACATAGTTTAGAACAGGTAAGAGAGAACCTTTGGATGGGGATACCGTCACGAAGAGCTAGGGTTTGATCAATGAAATCATGGAACTTGTTACACTCTTCGATTTACTGAAACAAAGAAGAAGACAGATCAAAATGAAGATTTGGTAGAAGACCAGTGACGCAAAAACGGCTGTGAACCCCAAAAAATTACTAATAAACTTAAAAATTTTGACAGACGAAAGGCACATCAAGATATTATCAGCAGTTCCAGTAGTGCCCATGTAAGCTTCAACAAGTGACGGCATCTCCATAAAAGCATAAACTTCAGACATTCTATCTTCAACTTTAAGGTACTCCAACTTAGGAACGTGAATCACAGTTGCACAAGCCGGTCTTCAAGTATATACACCTACCAAACTATCGTCCGTTAACAACAACCATAATCTCTTCAAGGAATTCGAAAAAATAGCGGAACCATCTGCAAGCCGTCACAATATGCATTTCTCTCCACAAACAATTCTTCTAAATAAGGACTCCCAGATATCAAATTTGCAAGTGAATTCTCACCAGAATAAACAAGAGATACCGAATCAAGTTTCTTCAAACACGGAAAAAGCATCTGATCTTTAGGAACATCTAACAAGAACTCGCCTTGTAAAGTTAAGGCAACGAGGGTATTAAAAGTCTTAAACAAATCCCAACAAAACCTAACCCTGTTTCCGTCAGCTGAAAAATCAAGGTCAAGTTGTTGAACTTTAGACTGAACAACAGTACAAAGCGAATCGTAAACACGGTCATAATCGCATAGTTTAGAACAGGTAAGAGAGAACCTTTGGATGGGGATACCGTCACGAAGAGCTAGGGTTTGATCAATGAAATCATGGAACTTGTTACACTCTTCGATTGACTGAAACAAAGAAGAAGACAGATCAAAATGAAGATTTGGTAGAAGACCAGTGACGCAAAAACGGCTGTGAACCCCAAAAAAATTACTAATAAACTTAAAAATTTTGACAGACGAAAGGCACATCAAGATATTATCAGCAGTTCCAGTAGTGTCCATGTAAGCTTCAACAAGTGACGGCATCTCCATAAAATCATAAACTTGAGACATTCTATCTTCAACTTTAAGGTACTCCAAGTTAGGAACGTGAATCACAGTTGCACAAGCCGGTCTTCAAGTATATACACCTACCAAACTATCGTCCGTTAACAACAACCATAATCTCTTCAAGGAATTCGAAAAGACCGGAACCATCTGCAAGCCGTCACAATATGCATTTCTCTCCACAAACAATTCTTCTAAATAAGGACTCCCAGATATCAAATTTGCAAGTGAATTCTCACCAGAATAAACAAGAGATACCGAATCAAGTTTCTTCAAACACGGAAAAAGCATCTGATCTTTAGGAACATCTAACAAGAACTCGCCTTGTAAAGTTAAGGCAACGAGGGTATTAAAAGTCTTAAACAAATCCCAACAAAGCCTAAACCTGTTTCCGTCAGCTGAAAAATCAAGGTCAAGTTGTTGAACTTTAGACTGAACAACAGTACAAAGCGAATCGTAAACACGGTCATAATCGCATAGTTTAGAACAGGTAAGAGAGAACCTTTGGATGGGGATACCGTCACGAAGAGCTAGGGTTTGATCAATGAAATCATGGAACTGGTTACACTCTTCGATTGACTGAAACAAAGAAGAAGACAGATCAAAATGAAGATTTGGAAGAAGACCAGTGACGCAAAAACGACTGTGAACCCCAAAAAAATTACTAATAAACCTAAAAATTTTGACAGACGAAAGGCACATCAAGATATTATCAGCAGTTCCAGTAGTGTCCATGTAAGCTTCAACAAGTGACGGCATCTCCATAAAAGCATAAACTTGAGACATTCTATCTTCAACTTTAAGGTACTCCAAGTTAGGAACGTGAATCACAGTTGCACAAGCCGGTCTTCAAGTATATACACCTACCAAACTATCGTCCGTTAACAACAACCATAATCTCTTCAAGGAATTTGAAAAGACCGGAACCATCTGCAAGCCGTCACAATATGCATTTATCTCCACAAACAATTCTTCTAAATAAGGACTCCCAGATATCAAATTTGCAAGTGAATTCTCACCAGAATAAACAACAGATACCGAATCAAGTTTCTTCAAACACGGAAAAAGCATCTGATCTTTAGGAACATCTAACAAGAACTCGCCTTGTAAAGTTAAGGCAACGAGGGTATTAAAAGTCTTAAACAAATCCCAACAAAGCCTAACCCTGTTTCCGTCAGCTGAAAAATCAAGGTCAAGTTGTTGAACTTTAGACTGAACAACAGTACAAAGCGAATCGTAAACACGGTCATAATCGCATAGTTTAGAACAGGTAAGAGAGAACCTTTGGATGGGGATACCGTCACGAAGAGCTAGGGTTTGATCAATGAAATCATGGAACTGGTTACACTCTTCGATTGACTGAAACAAAGAAGAAGACAGATCAAAATGAAGATTTGGAAGAAGACCAGTGACGCAAAAACGACTGAGAACCCCAAAAAAATTACTAATAAACCTAAAAATTTTGACAGACGAAAGGCACATCAAGATATTATCAGCAGTTCCAGTAGTGTCCATGTAAGCTTCAACAAGTGACGGCATCTCCATAAAAGCATAAACTTGAGACATTCTATCTTCAACTTTAAGGTACTCCAAGTTAGGAACTTGAATCACAGTTGCACAAGCCGGTCTCCAAGTATATACACCTACCAAACTATCGTCCGTTAACAACAACCATAATCTCTTCAAGGAATTCGAAAAGACCGGAACCATCTGCAAGCCGTCACAATATGCATTTCTCTCCACAAACAATTCTTCTAAATAAGGACTCCCAGATATCAAATTTGCAAGTGAATTCTCACCAGAATAAACAACAGATACCGAATCAAGTTTCTTCAAACACGGAAAAAGCATCTGATCTTTAGGAACATCTAACAAGAACTCGCCTTGTAAAGTTAAGGCAACGAGGGTATTAAAAGTCTTAAACAAATCCCAACAAAGCCTAACCCTGTTTCCGTCAGCTGAAAAATCAAGGTCAAGTTGTTGAACTTTAGACTGAACAACAGTACAAAGCGAATCGTAAACACGGTCATAATCGCATAGTTTAGAACAGGTAAGAGAGAACCTTGGGATGGGGATACCGTCACGAAGAGCTAGGGTTTGATCAATGAAATCATGGAACTGGTTACACTCTTCGATTGACTGAAACAAAGAAGAAGACAGATCAAAATGAAGATTTGGAAGAAGACCAGTGACGCAAAAACGGCTGTGAACCCCAAAAAAATTACTAATAAACCTAAAAATTTTGACAGACGAAAGGCACATCAAGATATTATCAGCAGTTCCAGTAGTGTCCATGTAAGCTTCAACAAGTGACGGCATCTCCATAAAAGCATAAACTTGAGACATTCTATCTTCAACTTTAAGGTACTCCAAGTTAGGAACTTGAATCACAGTTGCACAAGCCGGTCTCCAAGTATATACACCTACCAAACTATCGTCCGTTAACAACAACCATAATCTCTTCAAGGAATTCGAAAAGACCGGAACCATCTGCAAGCCATCACAATATGCATTTCTCTCCCCAAACAATTTTTCTAAATAAGGACTCCCAGATATCAAATTTCCAAGTGAATTCTCACCAGAATAAACAACAGATACCGAATCAAGTTTCTTCAAACACGGAAAAAGCATCTGATCTTTAGGAACATCTAACAAGAACTCGCCTTGTAAAGTTAAGGCAACGAGGGTATTAAAAGTCTTAAACAAATCCCAACAAAACCTAACCCTGTTTCCGTCAGCTGAAAAATCAAGGTCAAGTTGTTGAACTTTAGACTGAACAACAGTACAAAGCGAATCGTAAACACGGTCATAATCGCATAGTTTAGAACAGGTAAGAGAGAACCTTGGGATGGGGATACCGTCACGAAGAGCTAGGGTTTGATCAATGAAATCATGGAACTTGTTACACTCTTCGATTGACTGAAACAAAGAAGAAGACAGATCAAAATGAAGATTTGGTAGAAGACCAGTGACGCAAAAACGGCTGTGAACCCCAAAAAAATTACTGATAAACTAAAAAATTTTGACAGACGAAAGGCACATCAAGATATTATCAGCAGCTCCAGTAGTGTCCATGTAAGCTTCAACAAGTGACGACATCTCCATAAAAGCATAAACTTGAGACATTCTATCTTCAACTTTAAGGTACTCCAAGTTAGGAATTTGAATCACAGTTGCACAAGCCGGTCTCCAAGTATATACACCTACCAAACTATCGTCCGTTAACAACAACCATAATCTCTTCAAGGAATTCGAAAAAAGACCGGAACCATCTGCAAGCCGTCACAATATGCATTTCTCTCCACAAACAATTCTTCTAAATAAGGACTCCCAGGTATCAAATTTGCTAGTGAATTCTCACCAGAATAAACAACAGATACCGAATCAAGTTTCTTCAAACACAGAAAAAGCATATGATCTTTAGGAACATCTAACAAGAACTCGCCTTGTAAAGTTAAGGCAACGAGGGTATTAAAAGTCTTAAACAAATCCCAACAAAGCATAACCCTGTTTCCGTCAGCTGAAAAATCAAGGTCAAGTTGTTGAACTTTAGACTGAACAACAGTTCAAAGCGAATCGTAAACACGGTCATAATCGCATAGTTTAGAACAGGTAAGAGAGAACCTTTGGATGGGGATACCGTCACGAAGAGCTAGGGTTTGATCAATGAAATCATGGAACTTGTTACACTCTTCGATTTACTGAAACAAAGAAGAAGACAGATCAAAATGAAGATTTGGTAGAAGACCAGTGACGCAATAATGGTTGTGAACCCCAAAAAAATTACTAATAAACTTAAAAATTTTGACAGACGAAAGGAACATCAAGATATTATCAGCAGCTCCAGTAGTGTCCATGTAAGCTTTAACAAGTGACGGCATCTCCATAAAAGCATAAACTTGAGACATTCTATCTTCAACTTTAAGGTACTCCAAATTAGGAACTTGAATCACAGTTGCAGAAGCCGGTCTCCAAGTATATACACCTACCAAACTATCGTCCGTTAACAACAACCATAATCTCTTCAAGGAATTCGAAAAGACCGGAACCATCTGCAAGCCGTCACAATATGCATTTCTCTCCACAAACAATTCTTCTAAATAAGGACTCCCAGATATCAAATTTGCAAGTGAATTCTCACCAGAATAAACAACAGATACCGAATCAAGTTTCTTTAAACACGGAAAAAGCATCTGATCTTTAGGAACATCTAACAAGAACTCGCCTTGTAAAGTTAAGGCAACGAGGGTATTAAAAGTCTTAAACAAATCCCAACAAAACGTAACCCTGTTTCCGTCAGCTGAAAAATAAAGGTCAAGTTGTTGAACTTTAGACTGAACAACAGTACAAAGCGAATCGTAAACACGGTCATAATCGCATAGTTTAGAACAGGTAAGAGAGAACCTTTGGATGGGGATACCGTCACGAAGAGCTAGGGTTTGATCAATGAAATCATGGAACTTGTTACACTCTTCGATTGACTGAAACAAAGAAGAAGACAGATCAAAATGAAGATTTGGTAGAAGACCAGTGACGCAAAAACGGCTGTGAACCCCAAAAAAATTACTAATAAACTTAAAAATTTTACAGACGAAAGGCACATCAAGATATTATCAGCAGCTCCAGTAGTGTCCATGTAAGCTTTAACAAGTGACGGCATCTCCATAAAAGTATAAACTTGAGATATTCTATCTTCAACTTTAAGGTACTCCAAGTTAGGAACTTGAATCACAGTTGCACAAGCCGGTCTCCAAGTATATACACCTACCAAACTATCGTCCGTTAACAACAACCATAATCTCTTCAAGGAATTTGAAAAGACCGGAACCATCTGCAAGCCGTCACAATATGCATTTATCTCCACAAACAATTCTTCTAAATAAGGACTCCCAGATATCAAATTTGCAAGTGAATTCTCACCAGAATAAACAACAGATACCGAATCAAGTTTCTTCAAACACGGAAAAAGCATCTGATCTTTAGGAACATCTAACAAGAACTCGCCTTGTAAAGTTAAGGCAACGAGGGTATTAAAAGTCTTAAACAAATCCCAACAAAGCCTAACCCTGTTTCCGTCAGCGGAAAAATCAAGGTCAAGTTGTTGAACTTTAGACTGAACAACAGTACAAAGCGAATCGTAAACACGGTCATAATCGCATAGTTTAGAACAGGTAAGAGAGAACCTTTGGATGGGGATACCGTCACGAAGAGCTAGGGTTTGATCAATGAAATCATGGAACTTGTTACACTCTTCGATTGACTGAAACAAAGAAGAAGACAGATCAAAATGAAGATTTGGAAGAAGACCAGTGACGCAAAAACAGCTGTGAACCCCAAAAAAATTACTAATAAACCTAAAAATTTTGACAGATGAAAGGCACATCAAGATATTATCAGCAGTTCCAGTAGTGTCCATGTAAGCTTCAACAAGTGACGGCATCTCCATAAAAGCATAAACTTGAGACATTCTATCTTCAACTTTAAGGTACTCCAAGTTAGGAACTTGAATCACAGTTGCACAAGCCGGTCTCCAAGTATATACACCTACCAAACTATCGTCCGTTAACAACAACCATAATCTCTTCAAGGAATTCGAAAAGACCGGAACCATCTGCAAGCCGTCACAATATGCATTTCTCTCCACAAACAATTCTTCTAAATAAGGACTCCCAGATATCAAATTTGCAAGTGAATTCTCACCAGAATAAACAACAGATACCGAATCAAGTTTCTTCAAACACGGAAAAAGCATCTGATCTTTAGGAACATCTAACAAGAACTCGCCTTGTAAAGTTAAGGCAACGAGGGTATTAAAAGTCTTAAACAAATCCCAACAAAGCCTAACCCTGTTTCCGTCAGCTGAAAAATCAAGGTCAAGTTGTTGAACTTTAGACTGAACAACAGTACAAAGCGAATCGTAAACACGGTCATAATCGCATAGTTTAGAACAGGTAAGAGAGAACCTTTGGATGGGGATACCGTCATGAAGAGCTAGGGTTTGATCAATGAAATCATGGAACTTGTTACACTCTTCGATTGACTGAAACAAAGAAGAAGACAGATCAAAATGAAGATTTGGAAGAAGACCAGTGACGCAAAAACTGCTGTGAACCCCAAAAAAATTACTAATAAACCTAAAAATTTTGACAGACGAAAGGCACATCAAGATATTATCAGCAGTTCCAGTAGTGTCCATGTAAGCTTCAACAAGTGACGGCATCTCCATAAAAGCATAAACTTGAGACATTCTATCTTCAACTTTAAGGTACTCCAAGTTAGGAACTTGAATCACAGTTGCACAAGCCGGTCTCCAAGTATATACACCTACCAAACTATCGTCCGTTAACAACAACCATAATCTCTTCAAGGAATTCGAAAAGACCGGAACCATCTGCAAGCCGTCACAATATGCATTTCTCTCCACAAACAATTCTTCTAAATAAGGACTCCCAGATATCAAATTTGCAAGTGAATTCTCACCAGAATAAACAACAGATACCGAATCAAGTTTCTTCAAACACGGAAAAAGCATCTGATCTTTAGGAACATCTAACAAGAACTCGCCTTGTAAAGTTAAGGCAACGAGGGTATTAAAAGTCTTAAACAAATCCCAACAAAGCCAAACCCTGTTTCCGTCAGCTGAAAAATCAAGGTCAAGTTGTTGAACTTTAGACTGAACAACAGTACAAAGCGAATCGTAAACACGGTCATAATCGCATAGTTTAGAACAGGTAAGAGAGAACCTTTGGATGGGGATACCGTCACGAAGAGCTAGGGTTTGATGAATGAAATCATGGAACTTGTTACACTCTTCGATTGACTGAAACAAAGAAGAAGACAGATCAAAATGAAGATTTGGTAGAAGACCAGTGACGCAAAAACGGCTGTGAACCCCAAAAAAATTACTAATAAACTTAAAAATTTTGACAGACGAAAGGCATATCAAGATATTATCAGCAGCTCCAGTAGTGTCCATGTAAGCTTCAACAAGTGACGTCATCTCCATAAAAGCATAAACTTGAGACATTCTATCTTCAACTTTAAGGTACTCCAACTTAGGAACTTGAATCACAGTTGCACAAGCCGGTCTCCAAGTATATACACCTACCAAACTATCGTCCGTTAACAACAACCATAATCTCTTCAAGGAATTCGAAAAGACCGGAACCATCTGCAAGCCATCACAATATGCATTTCTCTCCCCAAACAATTTTTCTAAATAAGGACTCCCAGATATCAAATTTCCAAGTGAATTCTCACCAGAATAAACAACAGATACCGAATCAAGTTTCTTCAAACACGGAAAAAGCATCTGATCTTTAGGAACATCTAACAAGAACTCGCCTTGTAAAGTTAAGGCAACGAGGGTATTAAAAGTCTTAAACAAATCCCAACAAAACCTAACCCTGTTTCCGTCAGCTGAAAAATCAAGGTCAAGTTGTTGAACTTTAGACTGAACAAGAGTACAAAGCGAATCGTAAACACGGTCATAATCGCATAGTTTAGAACAGGTAAGAGAGAACCTTGGGATGGGGATACCGTCACGAAGAGCTAGGGTTTGATCAATGAAATCATGGAACTTGTTACACTCTTCGATTGACTGAAACAAAGAAGAAGACAGATCAAAATGAAGATTTGGTAGAAGACCAGTGACGCAAAAACGGCTGTGAACCCCAAAAAAATTACTAATAAACTTAAAAATTTTACAGACGAAAGGCACATCAAGATATTATTAGCAGCTCCAGTAGTGTCCATGTAAGCTTTAACAAGTGACGGCATCTCCATAAAAGTATAAACTTGAGATATTCTATCTTCAACTTTAAGGTACTCCAAGTTAGGAACTTGAATCACAGTTGCACAAGCCGGTCTCCAAGTATATACACCTACCAAACTATCGTCCGTTAACAACAACCATAATCTCTTCAAGGAATTTGAAAAGACCGGAACCATCTGCAAGCCGTCACAATATGCATTTATCTCCACAAACAATTCTTCTAAATAAGGACTCCCAGATATCAAATTTGCAAGTGAATTCTCACCAGAATAAACAACAGATACCGAATCAAGTTTCTTCAAACACGGAAAAAGCATCTGATCTTTAGGAACATCTAACAAGAACTCGCCTTGTAAAGTTAAGGCAACGAGGGTATTAAAAGTCTTAAACAAATCCCAACAAAGCCTAACCCTGTTTCCGTCAGCGGAAAAATCAAGGTCAAGTTGTTGAACTTTAGACTGAACAACAGTACAAAGCGAATCGTAAACACGGTCATAATCGCATAGTTTAGAACAGGTAAGAGAGAACCTTTGGATGGGGATACCGTCACGAAGAGCTAGGGTTTGATCAATGAAATCATGGAACTTGTTACACTCTTCGATTGACTGAAACAAAGAAGAAGACAGATCAAAATGAAGATTTGGAAGAAGACCAGTGACGCAAAAACAGCTGTGAACCCCAAAAAAATTACTAATAAACCTAAAAATTTTGACAGATGAAAGGCACATCAAGATATTATCAGCAGTTCCAGTAGTGTCCATGTAAGCTTCAACAAGTGACGGCATCTCCATAAAAGCATAAACTTGAGACATTCTATCTTCAACTTTAAGGTACTCCAAGTTAGGAACTTGAATCACAGTTGCACAAGCCGGTCTCCAAGTATATACACCTACCAAACTATCGTCCGTTAACAACAACCATAATCTCTTCAAGGAATTCGAAAAGACCGGAACCATCTGCAATCCGTCACAATATGCATTTCTCTCCACAAACAATTCTTCTAAATAAGGACTCCCAGATATCAAATTTGCAAGTGAATTCTCACCAGAATAAACAACAGATACCGAATCAAGTTTCTTCAAACACGGAAAAAGCATCTGATCTTTAGGAACATCTAACAAGAACTCGCCTTGTAAAGTTAAGGCAACGAGGGTATTAAAAGTCTTAAACAAATCCCAACAAAGCCTAACCCTGTTTCCGTCAGCTGAAAAATCAAGGTCAAGTTGTTGAACTTTAGACTGAACAACAGTACAAAGCGAATCGTAAACACGGTCATAATCGCATAGTTTAGAACAGGTAAGAGAGAACCTTTGGATGGGGATACCGTCATGAAGAGCTAGGGTTTGATCAATGAAATCATGGAACTTGTTACACTCTTCGATTGACTGAAACAAAGAAGAAGACAGATCAAAATGAAGATTTGGAAGAAGACCAGTGACGCAAAAACTGCTGTGAACCCCAAAAAAATTACTAATAAACCTAAAAATTTTGACAGACGAAAGGCACATCAAGATATTATCAGCAGTTCCAGTAGTGTCCATGTAAGCTTCAACAAGTGACGGCATCTCCATAAAAGCATAAACTTGAGACATTCTATCTTCAACTTTAAGGTACTCCAAGTTAGGAACTTGAATCACAGTTGCACAAGCCGGTCTCCAAGTATATACACCTACCAAACTATCGTCCGTTAACAACAACCATAATCTCTTCAAGGAATTCGAAAAGACCGGAACCATCTGCAAGCCGTCACAATATGCATTTCTCTCCACAAACAATTCTTCTAAATAAGGACTCCCAGATATCAAATTTGCAAGTGAATTCTCACCAGAATAAACAACAGATACCGAATCAAGTTTCTTCAAACACGGAAAAAGCATCTGATCTTTAGGAACATCTAACAAGAACTCGCCTTGTAAAGTTAAGGCAACGAGGGTATTAAAAGTCTTAAACAAATCCCAACAAAGCCAAACCCTGTTTCCGTCAGCTGAAAAATCAAGGTCAAGTTGTTGAACTTTAGACTGAACAACAGTACAAAGCGAATCGTAAACACGGTCATAATCGCATAGTTTAGAACAGGTAAGAGAGAACCTTTGGATGGGGATACCGTCACGAAGAGCTAGGGTTTGATGAATGAAATCATGGAACTTGTTACACTCTTCGATTGACTGAAACAAAGAAGAAGACAGATCAAAATGAAGATTTGGTAGAAGACCAGTGACGCAAAAACGGCTGTGAACCCCAAAAAAATTACTAATAAACTTAAAAATTTTGACAGACGAAAGGCACATCAAGATATTATCAGCAGCTCCAGTAGTGTCCATGTAAGCTTCAACAAGTGATGTCATCTCCATAAAAGCATAAACTTGAGACATTCTATCTTCAACTTTAAGGTACTCCAACTTAGGAACTTGAATCACAGTTGCACAAGCCGGTCTCCAAGTATATACACCTACCAAACTATCGTCCGTTAACAACAACCATAATCTTTTCAAGGAATTCGAAAAGACCGGAACCATCTGCAAGCCATCACAATATGCATTTCTCTCCCCAAACAATTTTTCTAAATAAGGACTCCCAGATATCAAATTTCCAAGTGAATTCTCACCAGAATAAACAACAGATACCGAATCAAGTTTCTTCAAACACGGAAAAAGCATCTGATCTTTAGGAACATCTAACAAGAACTCGCCTTGTAAAGTTAAGGCAACGAGGGTATTAAAAGTCTTAAACAAATCCCAACAAAACCTAACCCTGTTTCCGTCAGCTGAAAAATCAAGGTCAAGTTGTTGAACTTTAGACTGAACAAGAGTACAAAGCGAATCGTAAACACGGTCATAATCGCATAGTTTAGAACAGGTAAGAGAGAACCTTGGGATGGGGATACCGTCACGAAGAGCTAGGGTTTGATCAATGAAATCATGGAACTTGTTACACTCTTCGATTGACTGAAACAAAGAAGAAGACAGATCAAAATGAAGATTTGGTAGAAGACCAGTGACGCAAAAACGGCTGTGAACCCCAAAAAAATTACTAATAAACTTAAAAATTTTGACAGACGAAAGGCACATCAAGATATTATCAGCAGCTCCAGTAGTGTCCATGTAAGCTTCAACAAGTGACGGCATCTCCATAAAAGCATAAACTTGAGACATTCTATCTTCAACTTTAAGGTACTCCAAGTTAGGAATTTGAATCACAGTTGCACAAGCCGGTCTCCAAGTATATACACCTACCAAACTATCGTCCGTTAACAACAACCATAATCTCTTCAAGGAATTCGAAAAAAGACCGGAACCATCTGCAAGCCGTCATAATATGCATTTCTCTCCACAAACAATTCTTCTAAATAAGGACTCCCAGGTATCAAATTTGCAAGTGAATTCTCACCAGAATAAACAACAGATACCAAATCAAGTTTCTTCAAACACGGAAAAAGCATCTCATCTTTAGGAACATCTAACAAGAACTCGCCTTGTAAAGTTAAGGCAACGAGGGTATTAAAAGTCTTAAACAAATCCCAACAAAACCTAACCCTGTTTCCATCAGCTGAAAAATCAAGGTCAAGTTGTTGAACTTTAGACTGAACAACAGTACAAAGCAAATCGTACACACGGTCATCATCGCATAGTTTAGAATAGGTAAGAGAGAACCTTGGGATGGGAATACCGTCACGAAGAGCTAGGGTTTGATCAATGAAATCATGGAACTTGTTACACTCTTCGATTGACTGAAACAAAGAAGATGACGGATCAAAATAAAGATTTGGTAGAAGACCAGTGACGCAAAAACGGCTGTGAACCCCAAAAAAATTACTAATAAACTTAAAAATTTTGACAGACGAAAGGCACATCAAGATATTATCAGCAGCTCCAGTAGTGTCCATGTAAGCTTCAACAAGTGACGGCATCTCCATAAAAGCATAAACTTGAGACATTCTATCTTCAACTTTAAGGTACTCCAAGTTAGGAACGTGAATCACAGTTGCAGAAGCCGGTCTCCAAGTATATACACCTACCAAACTATCGTCCGTTAACAACAACCATAATCTCTTCAAGGAATTCGAAAAGACCGGAACCATCTGCAAGCCGTCACAATATGCATTTCTCTCCACAAACAATTCTTTTAAATAAGGACTCCCAGATATCAAATTTCCAAGTGAATTCTCACCAGAATAAACAACAGATACCGAATCAAGTTTCTTCAAACACGGAAAAAGCATCTGATCTTTAGGAACATCTAACAAGAACTCGCCTCGTAAAGTTAAGGCAACGAGGGTATTAAAAGTCTTAAACAAATCCCAACAAAACCTAACCCTGTTTCCGTCAGCTGAAAAATCAAGGTCAAGTTGTTGAACTTTAGACTGAACAACAGTACAAAGCGAATCGTAAACACGGTCATAATCGCATAGTTTAGAACAGGTAAGAGAGAACCTTGGGATGGGGATACCGTCACGAAGAGCTAGGGTTTGATGAATGAAATCATGGAACTTGTTACACTCTTCGATTGACTGAAACAAAGAAGAAGACAGATCAAAATGAAGATTTGGTAGAAGACCAGTGACGCAAAAACGGCTGTGAACCCCAAAAAAATTACTAATAAACTTAAAAATTTTGACAGACGAAAGGCACATCAAGATATTATCAGCAGCTCCAGTAGTGTCCATGTAAGCTTCAACAAGTGACGTCATCTCCATAAAAGCATAAACTTGAGACATTCTATCTTCAACTTTAAGGTACTCCAACTTAGGAACTTGAATCACAGTTGCACAAGCCGGTCTCCAAGTATATACACCTACCAAACTATCGTCCGTTAACAACAACCATAATCTCTTCAAGGAATTCGAAAAGACCGGAACCATCTGCAAGCCATCACAATATGCATTTCTCTCCCCAAACAATTTTTCTAAATAAGGACTCCCAGATATCAAATTTCCAAGTGAATTCTCACCAGAATAAACAACAGATACCGAATCAAGTTTCTTCAAACACGGAAAAAGCATCTGATCTTTAGGAACATCTAACAAGAACTCGCCTTGTAAAGTTAAGGCAACGAGGGTATTAAAAGTCTTAAACAAATCCCAACAAAACCTAACCCTGTTTCCGTCAGCTGAAAAATCAAGGTCAAGTTGTTGAACTTTAGACTGAACAAGAGTACAAAGCGAATCGTAAACACGGTCATAATCGCATAGTTTAGAACAGGTAAGAGAGAACCTTGGGATGGGGATACCGTCACGAAGAGCTAGGGTTTGATCAATGAAATCATGGAACTTGTTACACTCTTCGATTGACTGAAACAAAGAAGAAGACAGATCAAAATGAAGATTTGGTAGAAGACCAGTGACGCAAAAACGGCTGTGAACCCCAAAAAAATTACTAATAAACTTAAAAATTTTACAGACGAAAGGCACATCAAGATATTATCAGCAGCTCCAGTAGTGTCCATGTAAGCTTTAACAAGTGACGGCATCTCCATAAAAGTATAAACTTGAGATATTCTATCTTCAACTTTAAGGTACTCCAAGTTAGGAACTTGAATCACAGTTGCACAAGCCGGTCTCCAAGTATATACACCTACCAAACTATCGTCCGTTAACAACAACCATAATCTCTTCAAGGAATTTGAAAAGACCGGAACCATCTGCAAGCCGTCACAATATGCATTTATCTCCACAAACAATTCTTCTAAATAAGGACTCCCAGATATCAAATTTGCAAGTGAATTCTCACCAGAATAAACAACAGATACCGAATCAAGTTTCTTCAAACACGGAAAAAGCATCTGATCTTTAGGAACATCTAACAAGAACTCGCCTTGTAAAGTTAAGGCAACGAGGGTATTAAAAGTCTTAAACAAATCCCAACAAAGCCTAACCCTGTTTCCGTCAGCGGAAAAATCAAGGTCAAGTTGTTGAACTTTAGACTGAACAACAGTACAAAGCGAATCGTAAACACGGTCATAATCGCATAGTTTAGAACAGGTAAGAGAGAACCTTTGGATGGGGATACCGTCACGAAGAGCTAGGGTTTGATCAATGAAATCATGGAACTTGTTACACTCTTCGATTGACTGAAACAAAGAAGAAGACAGATCAAAATGAAGATTTGGAAGAAGACCAGTGACGCAAAAACAGCTGTGAACCCCAAAAAAATTACTAATAAACCTAAAAATTTTGACAGATGAAAGGCACATCAAGATATTATCAGCAGTTCCAGTAGTGTCCATGTAAGCTTCAACAAGTGACGGCATCTCCATAAAAGCATAAACTTGAGACATTCTATCTTCAACTTTAAGGTACTCCAAGTTAGGAACTTGAATCACAGTTGCACAAGCCGGTCTCCAAGTATATACACCTACCAAACTATCGTCCGTTAACAACAACCATAATCTCTTCAAGGAATTCGAAAAGACCGGAACCATCTGCAATCCGTCACAATATGCATTTCTCTCCACAAACAATTCTTCTAAATAAGGACTCCCAGATATCAAATTTGCAAGTGAATTCTCACCAGAATAAACAACAGATACCGAATCAAGTTTCTTCAAACACGGAAAAAGCATCTGATCTTTAGGAACATCTAACAAGAACTCGCCTTGTAAAGTTAAGGCAACGAGGGTATTAAAAGTCTTAAACAAATCCCAACAAAGCCTAACCCTGTTTCCGTCAGCTGAAAAATCAAGGTCAAGTTGTTGAACTTTAGACTGAACAACAGTACAAAGCGAATCGTAAACACGGTCATAATCGCATAGTTTAGAACAGGTAAGAGAGAACCTTTGGATGGGGATACCGTCATGAAGAGCTAGGGTTTGATCAATGAAATCATGGAACTTGTTACACTCTTCGATTGACTGAAACAAAGAAGAAGACAGATCAAAATGAAGATTTGGAAGAAGACCAGTGACGCAAAAACTGCTGTGAACCCCAAAAAAATTACTAATAAACCTAAAAATTTTGACAGACGAAAGGCACATCAAGATATTATCAGCAGTTCCAGTAGTGTCCATGTAAGCTTCAACAAGTGACGGCATCTCCATAAAAGCATAAACTTGAGACATTCTATCTTCAACTTTAAGGTACTCCAAGTTAGGAACTTGAATCACAGTTGCACAAGCCGGTCTCCAAGTATATAC
Organism: Pseudognaphalium luteoalbum; assembly: GCA_963422505.1. Classification (NCBI taxonomy): domain Eukaryota; kingdom Viridiplantae; phylum Streptophyta; class Magnoliopsida; order Asterales; family Asteraceae; genus Pseudognaphalium; species Pseudognaphalium luteoalbum. The sequence continues at coordinate 6,624,670 of OY730196.1, forward strand.
ACCTACCAAACTATCGTCCGTTAACAACAACCATAATCTCTTCAAGGAATTCGAAAAGACCGGAACCATCTGCAAGCCGTCACAATATGCATTTCTCTCCACAAACAATTCTTCTAAATAAGGACTCCCAGATATCAAATTTGCAAGTGAATTCTCACCAGAATAAACAACAGATACCAAATCAAGTTTCTTCAAACACGGAAAAAGCATCTGATCTTTAGGAACATCTAACAAGAACTCGCCTTGTAAAGTTAAGGCAACGAGGGTATTAAAAGTCTTAAACAAATCCCAACAAAGCCAAACCCTGTTTCCGTCAGCTGAAAAATCAAGGTCAAGTTGTTGAACTTTAGACTGAACAACAGTACAAAGCGAATCGTAAACACGGTCATAATCGCATAGTTTAGAACAGGTAAGAGAGAACCTTTGGATGGGGATACCGTCACGAAGAGCTAGGGTTTGATGAATGAAATCATGGAACTTGTTACACTCTTCGATTGACTGAAACAAAGAAGAAGACAGATCAAAATGAAGATTTGGTAGAAGACCAGTGACGCAAAAACGGCTGTGAACCCCAAAAAAATTACTAATAAACTTAAAAATTTTGACAGACGAAAGGCACATCAAGATATTATCAGCAGCTCCAGTAGTGTCCATGTAAGCTTCAACAAGTGATGTCATCTCCATAAAAGCATAAACTTGAGACATTCTATCTTCAACTTTAAGGTACTCCAACTTAGGAACTTGAATCACAGTTGCACAAGCCGGTCTCCAAGTATATACACCTACCAAACTATCGTCCGTTAACAACAACCATAATCTTTTCAAGGAATTCGAAAAGACCGGAACCATCTGCAAGCCATCACAATATGCATTTCTCTCCCCAAACAATTTTTCTAAATAAGGACTCCCAGATATCAAATTTCCAAGTGAATTCTCACCAGAATAAACAACAGATACCGAATCAAGTTTCTTCAAACACGGAAAAAGCATCTGATCTTTAGGAACATCTAACAAGAACTCGCCTTGTAAAGTTAAGGCAACGAGGGTATTAAAAGTCTTAAACAAATCCCAACAAAACCTAACCCTGTTTCCGTCAGCTGAAAAATCAAGGTCAAGTTGTTGAACTTTAGACTGAACAAGAGTACAAAGCGAATCGTAAACACGGTCATAATCGCATAGTTTAGAACAGGTAAGAGAGAACCTTGGGATGGGGATACCGTCACGAAGAGCTAGGGTTTGATCAATGAAATCATGGAACTTGTTACACTCTTCGATTGACTGAAACAAAGAAGAAGACAGATCAAAATGAAGATTTGGTAGAAGACCAGTGACGCAAAAACGGCTGTGAACCCCAAAAAAATTACTAATAAACTTAAAAATTTTGACAGACGAAAGGCACATCAAGATATTATCAGCAGCTCCAGTAGTGTCCATGTAAGCTTCAACAAGTGACGGCATCTCCATAAAAGCATAAACTTGAGACATTCTATCTTCAACTTTAAGGTACTCCAAGTTAGGAATTTGAATCACAGTTGCACAAGCCGGTCTCCAAGTATATACACCTACCAAACTATCGTCCGTTAACAACAACCATAATCTCTTCAAGGAATTCGAAAAAAGACCGGAACCATCTGCAAGCCGTCATAATATGCATTTCTCTCCACAAACAATTCTTCTAAATAAGGACTCCCAGGTATCAAATTTGCAAGTGAATTCTCACCAGAATAAACAACAGATACCAAATCAAGTTTCTTCAAACACGGAAAAAGCATCTCATCTTTAGGAACATCTAACAAGAACTCGCCTTGTAAAGTTAAGGCAACGAGGGTATTAAAAGTCTTAAACAAATCCCAACAAAACCTAACCCTGTTTCCATCAGCTGAAAAATCAAGGTCAAGTTGTTGAACTTTAGACTGAACAACAGTACAAAGCAAATCGTACACACGGTCATCATCGCATAGTTTAGAATAGGTAAGAGAGAACCTTGGGATGGGAATACCGTCACGAAGAGCTAGGGTTTGATCAATGAAATCATGGAACTTGTTACACTCTTCGATTGACTGAAACAAAGAAGATGACGGATCAAAATAAAGATTTGGTAGAAGACCAGTGACGCAAAAACGGCTGTGAACCCCAAAAAAATTACTAATAAACTTAAAAATTTTGACAGACGAAAGGCACATCAAGATATTATCAGCAGCTCCAGTAGTGTCCATGTAAGCTTCAACAAGTGACGGCATCTCCATAAAAGCATAAACTTGAGACATTCTATCTTCAACTTTAAGGTACTCCAAGTTAGGAACGTGAATCACAGTTGCAGAAGCCGGTCTCCAAGTATATACACCTACCAAACTATCGTCCGTTAACAACAACCATAATCTCTTCAAGGAATTCGAAAAGACCGGAACCATCTGCAAGCCGTCACAATATGCATTTCTCTCCACAAACAATTCTTTTAAATAAGGACTCCCAGATATCAAATTTCCAAGTGAATTCTCACCAGAATAAACAACAGATACCGAATCAAGTTTCTTCAAACACGGAAAAAGCATCTGATCTTTAGGAACATCTAACAAGAACTCGCCTCGTAAAGTTAAGGCAACGAGGGTATTAAAAGTCTTAAACAAATCCCAACAAAACCTAACCCTGTTTCCGTCAGCTGAAAAATCAAGGTCAAGTTGTTGAACTTTAGACTGAACAACAGTACAAAGCGAATCGTAAACACGGTCATAATCGCATAGTTTAGAACAGGTAAGAGAGAACCTTGGGATGGGGATACCGTCACGAAGAGCTAGGGTTTGATCAATGAAATCATGGAACTTGTTACACTCTTCGATTGACTGAAACAAAGAAGAAGACAGATCAAAATGAAGATTTGGTAGAAGACCAGTGACGCAAAAACGGCTGTGAACCCCAAAAAAATTACTAATAAACTTAAAAATTTTGACAGACGAAAGGCACATCAAGATATTATCAGCAGCTCCAGTAGTGTCCATGTAAGCTTCAACAAGTGACGGCATCTCCATAAAAGCATAAACTTGAGACATTCTATCTTCAACTTTAAGGTACTCCAAGTTAGGAATTTGAATCACAGTTGCACAAGCCGGTCTCCAAGTATATACACCTACCAAACTATCGTCCGTTAACAACAACCATAATCTATTCAAGGAATTCGAAAAAAGACCGGAACCATCTGCAAGCCGTCACAATATGCATTTCTCTCCACAAACAATTCTTCTAAATAAGGACTCCCAGGTATCAAATTTGCAAGTGAATTCTCACCAGAATAAACAACAGATACCAAATCAAGTTTCTTCAAACACGGAAAAAGCATCTGATCTTTAGGAACATCTAACAAGAACTCGCCTTGTAAAGTTAAGGCAACGAGGGTATTAAAAGTCTTAAACAAATCCCAACAAAACCTAACCCTGTTTCCGTCAGCTGAAAAATCAAGGTCAAGTTGTTGAACTTTAGACTGAACAACAGTACAAAGCGAATCGTAAACACGGTCATAATCGCATAGTTTAGAACAGGTAAGAGAGAACCTTTGGATGGGGATACCGTCACGAAGAGCTAGGGTTTGATCAATGAAATCATGGAACTTGTTACACTCTTCGATTGACTGAAACAAAGAAGAAGACAGATCAAAATGAAGATTTGGTAGAAGACCAGTGACGCAAAAACGGATGTGAACCCCAAAAAAATTACTAATAAACTTAAACATTTTGACAGACGAAAGGCACATCAAGATATTATCAGCAGTTCCAGTAGTGTCCATGTAAGCTTCAACAAGTGACGGCATCTCCATAAAAGCATAAACTTGAGACATTCTATCTTCAACTTTAAGGTACTCCAAGTTAGGAACGTGAATCACAGTTGCACAAGCCGGTCTTCAAGTATATACACCTACCAAACTATCGTCCGTTAACAACAACCATAATCTCTTCAAGGAATTCGAAAAGACCGGAACCATCTGCAAGCCGTCACAATATGCATTTATCTCCACAAACAATTCTTCTAAATAAGGACTCCTAGATATCAAATTTGCAAGTGAATTCTCACCAGAATAAACAACAGATACCGAATCAAGTTTCTTCAAACACGGAAAAAGCATCTGATCTTTAGGAACATCTAACAAGAACTCGCCTTGTAAAGTTAAGGCAACGAGGGTATTAAAAGTCTTAAACAAATCCCAACAAAGCCTAACCCTGTTTCCGTCAGCTGAAAAATCAAGGTCAAGTTGTTGAACTTTAGACTGAACAACAGTACAAAGCGAATCGTAAACACGGTCATAATCGCATAGTTTAGAACAGGTAAGAGAGAACCTTGGGATGGGGATACCGTCACGAAGAGCTAGGGTTTGATCAATGAAATCATGGAACTTGTTACACTCTTCGATTGACTGAAACAAAGAAGAAGACAGATCAAAATGAAGATTTGGTAGAAGACCAGTGACGCAAAAACGGCTGTGAACCCCAAAAAAATTACTAATAAACTTAAAAATTTTGACAGACGAAAGGCACATCAAGATATTATCAGCAGCTCCAGTAGTGTCCATGTAAGCTTCAACAAGTGACGGCATCTCCATAAAAGCATAAACTTGAGACATTCTATCTTCAACTTTAAGGTACTCCAAGTTAGGAATTTGAATCACAGTTGCACAAGCCGGTCTCCAAGTATATACACCTACCAAACTATCGTCCGTTAACAACAACCATAATCTATTCAAGGAATTCGAAAAAAGACCGGAACCATCTGCAAGCCGTCACAATATGCATTTCTCTCCACAAACAATTCTTCTAAATAAGGACTCCCAGGTATCAAATTTGCAAGTGAATTCTCACCAGAATAAACAACAGATACCAAATCAAGTTTCTTCAAACACGGAAAAAGCATCTGATCTTTAGGAACATCTAACAAGAACTCGCCTTGTAAAGTTAAGGCAACGAGGGTATTAAAAGTCTTAAACAAATCCCAACAAAACCTAACCCTGTTTCCGTCAGCTGAAAAATCAAGGTCAAGTTGTTGAACTTTAGACTGAACAACAGTACAAAGCGAATCGTAAACACGGTCATAATCGCATAGTTTAGAACAGGTAAGAGAGAACCTTTGGATGGGGATACCGTCACGAAGAGCTAGGGTTTGATCAATGAAATCATGGAACTTGTTACACTCTTCGATTGACTGAAACAAAGAAGAAGACAGATCAAAATGAAGATTTGGTAGAAGACCAGTGACGCAAAAACGGCTGTGAACCCCAAAAAAATTACTAATAAACTTAAACATTTTGACAGACGAAAGGCACATCAAGATATTATCAGCAGTTCCAGTAGTGTCCATGTAAGCTTCAACAAGTGACGGCATCTCCATAAAAGCATAAACTTGAGACATTCTATCTTCAACTTTAAGGTACTCCAAGTTAGGAACGTGAATCACAGTTGCACAAGCCGGTCTTCAAGTATATACACCTACCAAACTATCGTCCGTTAACAACAACCATAATCTCTTCAAGGAATTCGAAAAGACCGGAACCATCTGCAAGCCGTCACAATATGCATTTATCTCCACAAACAATTCTTCTAAATAAGGACTCCTAGATATCAAATTTGCAAGTGAATTCTCACCAGAATAAACAACAGATACCGAATCAAGTTTCTTCAAACACGGAAAAAGCATCTGATCTTTAGGAACATCTAACAAGAACTCGCCTTGTAAAGTTAAGGCAACGAGGGTATTAAAAGTCTTAAACAAATCCCAACAAAGCCTAACCCTGTTTCCGTCAGCTGAAAAATCAAGGTCAAGTTGTTGAACTTTAGACTGAACAACAGTACAAAGCGAATCGTAAACACGGTCATAATCGCATAGTTTAGAACAGGTAAGAGAGAACCTTTGGATGGGGATACCGTCACGAAGAGCTAGGGTTTGATCAATGAAATCATGGAACTTGTTACACTCTTCGATTGACTGAAACAAAGAAGAAGACAGATCAAAATGAAGATTTGGAAGAAGACCAGTGACGCAAAAACAGCTGTGAACCCCAAAAAAATTACTAATAAACCTAAAAATTTTGACAGACGAAAGGCACATCAAGATATTATCAGCAGTTCCAGTAGTGTCCATGTAAGCTTCAACAAGTGACGGCATCTCCATAAAAGCATAAACTTGAGACATTCTATCTTCAACTTTAAGGTACTCCAAGTTAGGAACTTGAATCACAGTTGCACAAGCCGGTCTCCAAGTATATACACCCACCAAACTATCGTCCGTTAACAACAACCATAATCTCTTCAAGGAATTCGAAAAGACCGGAACCATCTGCAAGCCGTCACAATATGCATTTCTCTCCACAAACAATTCTTCTAAATAAGGACTCCCAGATATCAAATTTGCAAGTGAATTCTCACCAGAATAAACAACAGATACCGAATCAAGTTTCTTCAAACACGGAAAAAGCATCTGATCTATAGGAACATCTAACAAGAACTCGCCTTGTAAAGTTAAGGCAACGAGGGTATTAAAAGTCTTAAACAAATCCTAACAAAGCCTAACCCTGTTTCCGTCAGCTGAAAAATCAAGGTCAAGTTGTTGAACTTTAGACTGAACAACAGTACAAAGCGAATCGTAAACACGGTCATAATCGCATAGTTTAGAACAGGTAAGAGAGAACCTTTGGATGGGGATACCGTCACGAAGAGCTAGGGTTTGATCAATGAAATCATGGAACTTGTTACACTCTTCGATTGACTGAAACAAAGAAGAAGACAGATCTAAATGAAGATTTGGTAGAAGACCAGTGACGCAAAAACGGCTGTGAACCCCAAAAAAATTACTAATAAACTTAAAAATTTTGACAGACGAAAGGCACATCAAGATATTATCAGCAGCTCCAGTAGTGTCCATGTAAGCTTCAACAAGTGACGGCATCTCCATAAAAGCATAAACTTGAGACATTCTATCTTCAACTTTAAGTTACTCCAAGTTAGGAACTTGAATCACAGTTGCACAAGCCGGTCTCCAAGTATATACACCTACCAAACTATCGTCCGTTAACAACAACCATAATCTCTTCAAGGAATTCGAAAAGACCGGAACCATCTGCAAGCCATCACAATATGCATTTCTCTCCCCAAACAATTTTTCTAAATAAGGACTCCCAGATATCAAATTTGCAAGTGAATTCTCACCAGAATAAACAACAGATACCGAATCAAGTTTCTTCAAACACGGAAAAAGCATCTGATCTTTAGGAACATCTAACAAGAACTCGCCTTGTAAAGTTAAGGCAACGAGGGTATTAAAAGTCTTAAACAAATCCCAACAAAACCTAACCCTGTTTCCGTCATCTGAAAAATCAAGGTCAAGTTGTTGAACTTTAGACTGAACAACAGTACAAAGCGAATCGTACACACGGTCATAATCGCATAGTTTAGAACAGGTAAGAGAGAACCTTGGGATGGGAATACCGTCACGAAGAGCTAGGGTTTGATCAATGAAATCATGGAACTTGTTACACTCTTCGATTGACTGAAACAAAGAAGAAGACAAATCAAAATGAAGATTTGGTAGAAGACCAGTGACGCAAAAACGGCTGTGAACCCCAAAAAAAGTACTAATAAACTTAAAAATTTTGACAGACGAAAGGCACATCAAGATATTATCAGCAGCTCCAGTAGTGTCCATGTAAGCTTCAACAAGTGACGGCATCTCCATAAAAGCATAAACTTGAGACATTCTATCTTCAACTTTAAGGTACTCCAAGTTAGGAACGTGAATCACAGTTGCAGAAGCCGGTCTCCAAGTATATACACCTACCAAACTATCGTCCGTTAACAACAACCATAATCTCTTCAAGGAATTCGAAAAGACCGGAACCATCTGCAAGCCGTCACAATATGCATTTCTCTCCGCAAACAATTCTTCTACATAAGGACTCGCAGATATCAAATTTCCAAGTGAATTCTCACCAGAATAAACAACAGATACCGAATCAAGTTTCTTCAAACACGGAAAAAGCATCTGATCTTTAGGAACATCTAACAAGAACTCGCCTTGTAAAGTTAAGGCAACGAGGGTATTAAAAGTCTTAAACAAATCCCAACAAAACCTAACCCTGTTTCCGTCAGCTGAAAAATCAAGGTCAAGTTGTTGAACTTTAGACTGAACAACAGTACAAAGCGAATCGTAAACACGGTCATCATCGCATAGTTTAGAACAGGTAAGAGAGTACCTTGGGATGGGGATACCGTCACGAAGAGCTAGGGTTTGATCAATGAAATCATGGAACTTGTTACACTCTTCGATTGACTGAAACAAAGAAGAAGACAGATCAAAATGAAGATTTGGTAGAAGACCAGTGACGCAAAAACGGCTGTGAACCCCAAAAAAATTACTAATAAACTTAAAAATTTTGACAGACGAAAGGCACATCAAGATATTATCAGCAGCTCCAGTAGTGTCCATGTATGCTTCAACAAGTGACGGCATCTCCATAAAAGCATAAACTTGAGACATTCTATCTTCAACTTTAAGGTACTCCAAGTTAGGAATTTGAATCACAGTTGCACAAGCCGGTCTCCAAGTATATACACCTACCAAACTATCGTCCGTTAACAACAACCATAATCTCTTCAAGGAATTCGAAAAAAGACCGGAACCATCTGCAAGCCGTCACAATATGCATTTCTCTCCACAAACAATTCTTCTAAATAAGGACTCCCAGGTATCAAATTTGCAAGTGAATTCTCACCAGAATAAACAACAGATACCAAATCAAGTTTCTTCAAACACGGAAAAAGCATCTCATCTTTAGGAACATCTAACAAGAACTCGCCTTGTAAAGTTAAGGCAACGAGGGTATTAAAAGTCTTAAACAAATCCCAACAAAACCTAACCCTGTTTCCATCAGCTGAAAAATCAAGGTCAAGTTGTTGAACTTTAGACTGAACAACAGTACAAAGCAAACCGTACACACGGTCATCATCGCATAGTTTAGAATAGGTAAGAGAGAACCTTGGGATGGGAATACCGTCACGAAGAGCTAGGGTTTCATCAATGAAATCATGGAACTTGTTACACTCTTCGATTGACTGAAACAAAGAAGATGACGGATCAAAATAAAGATTTGGTAGAAGAACAGTGACGCAAAAACGGCTGTGAACCCCAAAAAAATTACTAATAAACTTAAAAATTTTGACAGACGAAAGGCACATCAAGATATTATCAGCAGCTCCAGTAGTGTCCATGTAAGCTTCAACAAGTGACGGCATCTCCATAAAAGCATAAACTTGAGACATTCTATCTTCAACTTTAAGGTACTCCAAGTTAGGAACGTGAATCACAGTTGCAGAAGCCGGTCTCCAAGTATATACACCTACCAAACTATCGTCCGTTAACAACAACCATAATCTCTTCAAGGAATTCGAAAAGACCGGAACCATCTGCAAGCCGTCACAATATGCATTTCTCTCCACAAACAATTCTTCTAAATAAGGACTCCCAGATATCAAATTTCCAAGTGAATTCTCACCAGAATAAACAACAGATACCGAATCAAGTTTCTTCAAACACGGAAAAAGCATCTGATCTTTAGGAACATCTAACAAGAACTCGCCTTGTAAAGTTAAGGCAACGAGGGTATTAAAAGTCTTAAACAAATCCCAACAAAACCTAACCCTGTTTCCGTCAGCTGAAAAATCAAGGTCAAGTTGTTGAACTTTAGACTGAACAAGAGTACAAAGCGAATCGTAAACACGGTCATCATCGCATAGTTTAGAACAGGTAAGAGAGAACCTTGGGATGGGGATACCGTCACGAAGAGCTAGGGTTTGATCAATGAAATCATGGAACTTGTTACACTCTTCGATTGACTGAAACAAAGAAGAAGACAAATCAAAATGAAGATTTGGTAGAAGACCAGTGACGCAAAAACGGCTGTGAACCCCAAAAAAATTACTAATAAACTTAAAAATTTTGACAGACGAAAGGCACATCAAGATATTATCAGCAGCTCCAGTAGTGTCCATGTATGCTTCAACAAGTGACGGCATCTCCATAAAAGCATAAACTTGAGACATTCTATCTTCAACTTTAAGGTACTCCAAGTTAGGAATTTGAATCACAGTTGCACAAGCCGGTCTCCAAGTATATACACCTACCAAACTATCGTCCGTTAACAACAACCATAATCTCTTCAAGGAATTCGAAAAAAGACCGGAACCATCTGCAAGCCGTCACAATATGCATTTCTCTCCACAAACAATTCTTCTAAATAAGGACTCCCAGGTATCAAATTTGCAAGTGAATTCTCACCAGAATAAACAACAGATACCAAATCAAGTTTCTTCAAACACGGAAAAAGCATCTGATCTTTAGGAACATCTAACAAGAACTCGCCTTGTAAAGTTAAGGCAACGAGGGTATTAAAAGTCTTAAACAAATCCCAACAAACCCTAACCCTGTTTCCATCAGCTGAAAAATCAAGGTCAAGTTGTTGAACTTTAGACTGAACAACAGTACAAAGCAAATCGTACACACGGTCATCATCGCATAGTTTAGAATAGGTAAGAGAGAACCTTGGGATGGGAATACCGTCACGAAGAGCTAGGGTTTGATCAATGAAATCATGGAACTTGTTACACTCTTCGATTGACCGAAACAAAGAAGATGACGGATCAAAATAAAGATTTGGTAGAAGACCAGTGACGCAAAAACGGCTGTGAACCCCAAAAAAATTACTAATAAACTTAAAAATTTTGACAGACGAAAGGCACATCAAGATATTATCAGCAGCTCCAGTAGTGTCCATGTAAGCTTCAACAAGTGACGGCATCTCCATAAAAGCATAAACTTGAGACATTCTATCTTCAACTTTAAGGTACTCCAAGTTAGGAACGTGAATCACAGTTGCAGAAGCCGGTCTCCAAGTATATACACCTACCAAACTATCGTCCGTTAACAACAACCATAATCTCTTCAAGGAATTCGAAAAAAGACCGGAACCATCTGCAAGCCGTCACAATATGCATTTCTCTCCACAAACAATTCTTCTAAATAAGGACTCCCAGGTATCAAATTTGCAAGTGAATTCTCACCAGAATAAACAACAGATACCAAATCAAGTTTCTTCAAACACGGAAAAAGCATCTGATCTTTAGGAACATCTAACAAGAACTCGCCTTGTAAAGTTAAGGCAACGAGGGTATTAAAAGTCTTAAACAAATCCCAACAAAACCTAACCCTGTTTCCGTCAGCTGAAAAATCAAGGTCAAGTTGTTGAACTTTAGACTGAACAACAGTACAAAGCGAATCGTAAACACGGTCATAATCGCATAGTTTAGAACAGGTAAGAGAGAACCTTGGGATGGGGATACCGTCACGAAGAGCTAGGGTTTGATCAATGAAATCATGGAACTTGTTACACTCTTCGATTGACTGAAACAAAGAAGAAGACAGATCAAAATGAAGATTTGGTAGAAGACCAGTGACGCAAAAACGGCTGTGAACCCCAAAAAAATTACTAATAAACTTAAAAATTTTGACAGACGAAAGGCACATCAAGATATTATCAGCAGCTCTAGTAGTGTCCATGTATGCTTCAACAAGTGACGGCATCTCCATAAAAGCATAAACTTGAGACATTCTATCTTCAACTTTAAGGTACTCCAAGTTAGGAATTTGAATCACAGTTGCACAAGCCGGTCTCCAAGTATATACACCTACCAAACTATCGTCCGTTAACAACAACCATAATCTCTTCAAGGAATTCGAAAAAAGACCGGAACCATCTGCAAGACGTCACAATATGCATTTCTCTCCACAAACAATTCTTCTAAATAAGGACTCCCAGGTATCAAATTTGCAAGTGAATTCTCACCAGAATAAACAACAGATACCAAATCAAGTTTCTTCAAACACGGAAAAAGCATCTCATCTTTAGGAACATCTAACAAGAACTCGCCTTGTAAAGTTAAGGCAACGAGGGTATTAAAAGTCTTAAACAAATCCCAACAAAACCTAACCCTGTTTCCATCAGCTGAAAAATCAAGGTCAAGTTGTTGAACTTTAGACTGAACAACAGTACAAAGCAAACCGTACACACGGTCATCATCGCATAGTTTAGAATAGGTAAGAGAGAACCTTGGGATGGGAATACCGTCACGAAGAGCTAGGGTTTCATCAATGAAATCATGGAACTTCTTACACTCTTCGATTGACTGAAACAAAGAAGATGACGGATCAAAATAAAGATTTGGTAGAAGACCAGTGACGCAAAAACGGCTGTGAACCCCAAAAAAATTACTAATAAACTTAAAAATTTTGACAGACGAAAGGCACATCAAGATATTATCAGCAGCTCCAGTAGTGTCCATGTAAGCTTCAACAAGTGACGGCATCTCCATAAAAGCATAAACTTGAGACATTCTATCTTCAACTTTAAGGTACTCCAAGTTAGGAACGTGAATCACAGTTGTAGAAGCCGGTCTCCAAGTATATACACCTACCAAACTATCGTCCGTTAACAACAACCATAATCTCTTCAAGGAATTCGAAAAGACCGGAACCATCTGCAAGCCGTCACAATATGCATTTCTCTCCACAAACAATTCTTCTAAATAAGGACTCCCAGATATCAAATTTGCAAGTGAATTCTCACCAGAATAAACAACAGATACCGAATCAAGTTTCTTCAAACACGGAAAAAGCATCTGATCTTTAGGAACATCTAACAAGAACTCGCCTTGTAAAGTTAAGGCAACGAGGGTATTAAAAGTCTTAAACAAATCCCAACAAAACCTAACCCTGTTTCCGTCAGCTGAAAAATCAAGGTCAAGTTGTTGAACTTTAGACTGAACAAGAGTACAAAGCGAATCGTAAACACGGTCATCATCGCATAGTTTAGAACAGGTAAGAGAGAACCTTGGGATGGGGATACCGTCACGAAGAGCTAGGGTTTGATCAATGAAATCATGGAACTTGTTACACTCTTCGATTGACTGAAACAAAGAAGAAGACAGATCAAAATGAAGATTTGGTAGAAGACCAGTGACGCAAAAACGGCTGTGAACCCCAAAAAAATTACTAATAAACTTAAAAATTTTGACAGACGAAAGGCACATCAAGATATTATCAGCAGCTCCAGTAGTGTCCATGTATGCTTCAACAAGTGACGGCATCTCCATAAAAGCATAAACTTGAGACATTCTATCTTCAACTTTAAGGTACTCCAAGTTAGGAATTTGAATCACAGTTGCACAAGCCGGTCTCCAAGTATATACACCTACCAAACTATCGTCCGTTAACAACAACCATAATCTCTTCAAGGAATTCGAAAAAAGACCGGAACCATCTGCAAGCCGTCACAATATGCATTTCTCTCCACAAACAATTCTTCTAAATAAGGACTCCCAGGTATCAAATTTGCAAGTGAATTCTCACCAGAATAAACAACAGATACCAAATCAAGTTTCTTCAAACACGGAAAAAGCATCTCATCTTTAGGAACATCTAACATGAACTCGCCTTGTAAAGTTAAGGCAACGAGGGTATTAAAAGTCTTAAACAAATCCCAACAAAACCTAACCCTGTTTCCGTCAGCTGAAAAATCAAAGTCAAGTTGTTGAACTTTAGACTGAACAACAGTACAAAGCGAATCGTAAACACGGTCATAATCGCATAGTTTAGAACAGGTAAGAGAGAACCTTTGGATGGGGATACCGTCACGAAGAGCTAGGGTTTGATCAATGAAATCATGGAACTTGTTACACTCTTCGATTGACTGAAACAAAGAAGAAGACAGATCAAAATGAAGATTTGGTAGAAGACCAGTGACGCAAAAACGGCTGTGAACCCCAAAAAAATTACTAATAAACTTAAAAATTTTGACAGACGAAAGGCACATCAAGATATTATCAGCAGCTCCAGTAGTGTCCATGTAAGCTTCAACAAGTGACGGCATCTCCATAAAAGCATAAACTTGAGACATTCTATCTTCAACTTTAAGGTACTCCAAGTTAGGAACGTGAATCACAGTTGCACAAGCCGGTCTTCAAGTATATACACCTACCAAACTATCGTCCGTTAACAACAACCATAATCTCTTCAAGGAATTTGAAAAGACCGGAACCATCTGCAAGCCGTCACAATATGCATTTATCTCCACAAACAATTCTTCTAAATAAGGACTCCCAGATATCAAATTTGCAAGTGAATTCTCACCAGAATAAACAACAGATACCGAATCAAGTTTCTTCAAACACGGAAAAAGCATCTGATCTTTAGGAACATCTAACAAGAACTCGCCTTGTAAAGTTAAGGCAACGAGGGTATTAAAAGTCTTAAACAAATCCCAACAAAGCCTAACCCTGTTTCCGTCAGCTGAAAAATCAAGGTCAAGTTGTTGAACTTTAGACTGAACAACAGTACAAAGTGAATCGTAAACACGGTCATAATCGCATAGTTTAGAACAGGTAAGAGAGAACCTTTGGATGGGGATACCGTCACGAAGAGCTAGGGTTTGATCAATGAAATCATGGAACTTGTTACACTCTTCGATTGACTGAAACAAAGAAGAAGACAGATCAAAATGAAGATTTGGAAGAAGACCAGTGATGCAAAAACAGCTGTGAACCCCAAAAAAATTACTAATAAACCTAAAAATTTTGACAGACGAAAGGCACATCAAGATATTATCAGCAGTTCCAGTAGTGTCCATGTAAGCTTCAACAAGTGACGGCATCTCCATAAAAGCATAAACTTGAGACATTCTATCTTCAACTTTAAGGTACTCCAAGTTAGGAACTTGAATCACAGTTGCACAAGCCGGTCTCCAAGTATATACACCTACCAAACTATCGTCCGTTAACAACAACCATAATCTCTTCAAGGAATTCGAAAAGACCGGAACCATCTGCAAGCCATCACAATATGCATTTCTCTCCCCAAACAATTTTTCTAAATAAGGACTCCAAGATATCAAATTTCCAAGTGAATTCTCACCAGAATAAACAACAGATACCGAATCAAGTGTCTTCAAACACGGAAAAAGCATCTGATCTTTAGGAACATCTAACAAGAACTCGCCTTGTAAAGTTAAGGCAACGAGGGTATTAAAAGTCTTAAACAAATCCCAACAAAACCTAACCCTGTTTCCGTCAGCTGAAAAATCAAGGTCAAGTTGTTGAACTTTAGACTGAACAAGAGTACAAAGCGAATCGTAAACACAGTCATAATCGCATAGTTTAGAACAGGTAAGAGAGAACCTTGGGATGGGGATACCGTCACGAAGAGCTAGGGTTTGATCAATGAAATCATGGAACTTGTTACACTCTTCGATTGACTGAAACAAAGAAGAAGACAAATCAAAATGAAGATTTGGTAGAAGACCAGTGACGCAAAAACGGCTGTGAACCCCAAAAAAAGTACTAATAAACTTAAAAAATTTGACAGACGAAAGGCACATCAAGATATTATCAGCAGCTCCAGTAGTGTCTATGTAAGCTTCAACAAGTGACGGCATCTCCATAATAGCATAAACTTGAGACATTCTATCTTCAACTTTAAGGTACTCTAAGTTAGGAATTTGAATCACAGTTGCACAAGCCGGTCTCCAAGTATATACACCTACCAAACTATCGTCCGTTAACAACAACCATAATCTCTTCAAGGAATCCGAAAAAAGACCGGAACCATCTACAAGCCGTCACAATATGCATTTCTCTCCGCAAACAATTCTTCTAAATAAGGACTCCCAGGTATCAAATTTGCAAGTGAATTCTCACCAGAATAAACAACAGATACCAAATCAAGTTTCTTCAAACACGGAAAAAGCATCTCATCTTTAGGAATATCTAACAAGAACTCGCCTTGTAAAGTTAAGGCAACGAGGGTATTAAAAGTCTTAAACAAATCCCAACAAAACCTAACCCTGTTTCCATCAGCTGAAAAATCAAGGTCAAGTTGTTGAACTTTAGACTGAACAACAGTACAAAGCAAATCGTACACACGGTCATCATCGCATAGTTTAGAATAGGTAAGAGAGAACCTTGGGATGGGAATACCGTCACGAAGAGCTAGGGTTTGATCAATGAAATCATGGAACTTGTTACACTCTTCGATTGACTGAAACAAAGAAGATGACGGATCAAAATAAAGATTTGGTAGAAGACCAGTGACGCAAAAACGGCTGTGAACCCCAAAAAAATTACTAATAAACTTAAAAATTTTGACAGACGAAAGGCACATCAAGATATTATCAGCAGCTCCAGTAGTGTCCATGTAAGCTTCAACAAGTGACGGCATCTCCATAAAAGCATAAACTTGAGACATTCTATCTTCAACTTTAAGGTACTCCAAGTTAGGAACGTGAATCACAGTTGCAGAAGCCGGTCTACAAGTATATACACCTACCAAACTATCGTCCGTTAACAACAACCATAATCTCTTCAAGGAATTCGAAAAGACCGGAACCATCTGCAAGCCGTCACAATATGCATTTCTCTCCACAAACAATTCTTCTAAATTAGGACTCCCAGATATCAAATTTCCAAGTGAATTCTCACCAGAATAAACAACAGATACCGAATCAAGTTTCTTCAAACACGGAAAAAGCATCTGATCTTTAGGAACATCTAACAAGAACTCGCCTTGTAAAGTTAAGGCAACGAGGGTATTAAAAGTCTTAAACAAATCCCAACAAAACCTAACCCTGTTTCCGTCAGCTGAAAAATCAAGGTCAAGTTGTTGAACTTTAGACTGAACAACAGTACAAAGCGAATCGTAAACACGGTCATAATCGCATAGTTTAGAACAGGTAAGAGAGAACCTTTTGATGGGGATACCGTCACGAAGAGCTAGGGTTTGATGAATGAAATCATGGAACTTGTTACACTCTTCGATTGACTGAAACAAAGAAGAAGACAGATCAAAATGAAGATTTGGTAGAAGACCAGTGACGCAAAAACGGCTGTGAACCCCAAAAAAATTACTAATAAACTTAAAAATTTTGACAGACGAAAGGCACATCAAGATATTATCAGCAGCTCCAGTAGTGTCCATGTATGCTTCAACAAGTGACGGCATCTCCATAAAAGCATAAACTTGAGACATTCTATCTTCAACTTTAAGGTACTCCAAGTTAGGAATTTGAATCACAGTTGCACAAGCCGGTCTCCAAGTATATACACCTACCAAACTATCGTCCGTTAACAACAACCATAATCTCTTCAAGGAATTCGAAAAAAGACCGGAACCATCTGCAAGCCGTCACAATATGCATTTCTCTCCACAAACAATTCTTCTAAATAAGGACTCCCAGGTATCAAATTTGCAAGTGAATTCTCACCAGAATAAACAACAGATACCAAATCAAGTTTCTTCAAACACGGAAAAAGCATCTCATCTTTAGGAACATCTAACAAGAACTCGCCTTGTAAAGTTAAGGCAACGAGGGTATTAAAAGTCTTAAACAAATCCCAACAAAACCTAACCCTGTTTCCATCAGCTGAAAAATCAAGGTCAAGTTGTTGAACTTTAGATTGAACAACAGTACAAAGCAAATCGTACACACGGTCATAATCGCATAGTTTAGAATAGGTAAGAGAGAACCTTGGGATGGGAATACCGTCACGAAGAGCTAGGGTTTGATCAATGAAATCATGGAACTTGTTACACTCTTCGATTGACTGAAACAAAGAAGATGACGGATCAAAATAAAGATTTGGTAGAAGACCAGTGACGCAAAAACGGCTGTGAACCCCAAAAAAATTACTAATAAACTTAAAAATTTTGACAGACGAAAGGCACATCAAGATATTATCAGCAGCTCCAGTAGTGTCCATGTATGCTTCAACAAGTGACGGCATCTCCATAAAAGCATAAACTTGAGACATTCTATCTTCAACTTTAAGGTACTCCAAGTTAGGAACGTGAATCACAGTTGCAGAAGCAGGTCTCCAAGTATATACACCTACCAAACTATCGTCCGTTAACAACAACCATAATCTCTTCAAGGAATTCGAAAAGACCGGAACCATCTGCAAGCCATCACAATATGCATTTCTCTCCCCAAACAATTTTTCTAAATAAGGACTCCAAGATATCAAATTTCCAAGTGAATTCTCACCAGAATAAACAACAGATACCGAATCAAGTGTCTTCAAACACGGAAAAAGCATCTGATCTTTAGGAACATCTAACAAGAACTCGCCTTGTAAAGTTAAGGCAACGAGGGTATTAAAAGTCTTAAACAAATCCCAACAAAACCTAACCCTGTTTCCGTCAGCTGAAAAATCAAGGTCAAGTTGTTGAACTTTAGACTGAACAAGAGTACAAAGCGAATCGTAAACATAGTCATAATCGCATAGTTTAGAACAGGTAAGAGAGAACCTTGGGATGGGGATACCGTCACGAAGAGCTAGGGTTTGATCAATGAAATCATGGAACTTGTTACACTCTTCGATTGACTGAAACAAAGAAGAAGACAAATCAAAATGAAGATTTGGTAGAAGACCAGTGACGCAAAAATGGCTGTGAACCCCAAAAAAAGTACTAATAAACTTAAAAAATTTGACAGACGAAAGGCACATCAAGATATTATCAGCAGCTCCAGTAGTGTCTATGTAAGCTTCAACAAGTGACGGCATCTCCATAATAGCATAAACTTGAGACATTCTATCTTCAACTTTAAGGTACTCCAAGTTAGGAATTTGAATCACAGTTGCACAAGCCGGTCTCCAAGTATATACACCTACCAAACTATCGTCCGTTAACAACAACCATAATCTCTTCAAGGAATCCGAAAAAAGACCGGAACCATCTGCAAGCCGTCACAATATGCATTTCTCTCCGCAAACAATTCTTCTAAATAAGGACTCCCAGGTATCAAATTTGCAAGTGAATTCTCACCAGAATAAACAACAGATACCAAATCAAGTTTCTTCAAACACGGAAAAAGCATCTCATCTTTAGGAATATCTAACAAGAACTCGCCTTGTAAAGTTAAGGCAACGAGGGTATTAAAAGTCTTAAACAAATCCCAACAAAACCTAACCCTGTTTCCATCAGCTGAAAAATCAAGGTCAAGTTGTTGAACTTTAGACTGAACAACAGTACAAAGCAAATCGTACACACGGTCATCATCGCATAGTTTAGAATAGGTAAGAGAGAACCTTGGGATGGGAATACCGTCACGAAGAGCTAGGGTTTGATCAATGAAATCATGGAACTTGTTACACTCTTCGATTGACTGAAACAAAGAAGATGACGGATCAAAATAAAGATTTGGTAGAAGACCAGTGACGCAAAAACGGCTGTGAACCCCAAAAAAATTACTAATAAACTTAAAAATTTTGACAGACGAAAGGCACATCAAGATATTATCAGCAGCTCCAGTAGTGTCCATGTAAGCTTCAACAAGTGACGGCATCTCCATAAAAGCATAAACTTGAGACATTCTATCTTCAACTTTAAGGTACTCCAAGTTAGGAACGTGAATCACAGTTGCAGAAGCCGGTCTACAAGTATATACACCTACCAAACTATCGTCCGTTAACAACAACCATAATCTCTTCAAGGAATTCGAAAAGACCGGAACCATCTGCAAGCCGTCACAATATGCATTTCTCTCCACAAACAATTCTTCTAAATAAGGACTCCCAGATATCAAATTTCCAAGTGAATTCTCACCAGAATAAACAACAGATACCGAATCAAGTTTCTTCAAACACGGAAAAAGCATCTGATCTTTAGGAACATCTAACAAGAACTCGCCTTGTAAAGTTAAGGCAACGAGGGTATTAAAAGTCTTAAACAAATCCCAACAAAACCTAACCCTGTTTCCGTCAGCTGAAAAATCAAGGTCAAGTTGTTGAACTTTAGACTGAACAACAGTACAAAGCGAATCGTAAACACGGTCATAATCGCATAGTTTAGAACAGGTAAGAGAGAACCTTTTGATGGGGATACCGTCACGAAGAGCTAGGGTTTGATGAATGAAATCATGGAACTTGTTACACTCTTCGATTGACTGAAACAAAGAAGAAGACAGATCAAAATGAAGATTTGGTAGAAGACCAGTGACGCAAAAACGGCTGTGAACCCCAAAAAAATTACTAATAAACTTAAAAATTTTGACAGACGAAAGGCACATCAAGATATTATCAGCAGCTCCAGTAGTGTCCATGTATGCTTCAACAAGTGACGGCATCTCCATAAAAGCATAAACTTGAGACATTCTATCTTCAACTTTAAGGTACTCCAAGTTAGGAATTTGAATCACAGTTGCACAAGCCGGTCTCCAAGTATATACACCTACCAAACTATCGTCCGTTAACAACAACCATAATCTCTTCAAGGAATTCGAAAAAAGACCGGAACCATCTGCAAGCCGTCACAATATGCATTTCTCTCCACAAACAATTCTTCTAAATAAGGACTCCCAGGTATCAAATTTGCAAGTGAATTCTCACCAGAATAAACAACAGATACCAAATCAAGTTTCTTCAAACACGGAAAAAGCATCTCATCTTTAGGAACATCTAACAAGAACTCGCCTTGTAAAGTTAAGGCAACGAGGGTATTAAAAGTCTTAAACAAATCCCAACAAAACCTAACCCTGTTTCCATCAGCTGAAAAATCAAGGTCAAGTTGTTGAACTTTAGATTGAACAACAGTACAAAGCAAATCGTACACACGGTCATAATCGCATAGTTTAGAATAGGTAAGAGAGAACCTTGGGATGGGAATACCGTCACGAAGAGCTAGGGTTTGATCAATGAAATCATGGAACTTGTTACACTCTTCGATTGACTGAAACAAAGAAGATGACGGATCAAAATAAAGATTTGGTAGAAGACCAGTGACGCAAAAACGGCTGTGAACCCCAAAAAAATTACTAATAAACTTAAAAATTTTGACAGACGAAAGGCACATCAAGATATTATCAGCAGCTCCAGTAGTGTCCATGTAAGCTTCAACAAGTGACGGCATCTCCATAAAAGCATAAACTTGAGACATTCTATCTTCAACTTTAAGGTACTCCAAGTTAGGAACGTGAATCACAGTTGCAGAAGCAGGTCTCCAAGTATATACACCTACCAAACTATCGTCCGTTAACAACAACCATAATCTCTTCAAGGAATTCGAAAAGACCGGAACCATCTGCAAGCCATCACAATATGCATTTCTCTCCCCAAACAATTCTTTTAAATAAGGACTCCCAGATATCAAATTTCCAAGTGAATTCTCACCAGAATAAACAACAGATACCGAATCAAGTTTCTTCAAACACGGAAAAAGCATCTGATCTTTAGGAACATCTAACAAGAACTCGCCTTGTAAAGTTAAGGCAACGAGGGTATTAAAAGTCTTAAACAAATCCCAACAAAACCTAACCCTGTTTCCGTCAGCTGAAAAATCAAGGTCAAGTTGTTGAACTTTAGACTGAACAACAGTACAAAGCGAATCATAAACACGGTCATAATCGCATAGTTTAGAACAGGTAAGAGAGAACCTTGGGATGGGGATACCGTCACGAAGAGCTAGGGTTTGATCAATGAAATCATGGAACTTGTTACACTCTTCGATTGACTGCAACAAAGAAGAAGACAGATCAAAATGAAGATTTGGTAGAAGACCAGTGACGCAAAAACGGCTGTGAACCCCAAAAAAATTACTAATAAACTTAAAAATTTTGACAGACGAAAGGCACATCAAGATATTATCAGCAGCTCCAGTAGTGTCCATGTATGCTTCAACAAGTGACGGCATCTCCATAAAAGCATAAACTTGAGACATTCTATCTTCAACTTTAAGGTACTCCAAGTTAGGAACTTGAATCACAGTTGCACAAGCCGGTCTCCAAGTATATACACCTACCAAACTATCTTCCGTTAACAACAACCATAATCTCTTCAAGGAATTCGAAAAAAGACCGGAACCATCTGCAAGCAGTCACAATATGCATTTCTCTCCACAAACAATTCTTCTAAATAAGGACTCCCAGATATCAAGTTTTGCAAGTGAATTCTCACCAGAATAAACAACAGATACCGAATCAAGTTTCTTCAAACACGGAAAAAGCATCTCATCTTTAGGAACATCTAACAAGAACTCGCCTTGTAAAGTTAAGGCAACGAGGGTATTAAAAGTCTTAAACAAATCCCAACAAAGCCTAACCGTGTTTCCGTCAGCTGAAAAATCAAGGTCAAGTTGTTGAACTTTAGACTGAACAATAGTACAAAGCGAATCATAAACACGGTCATAATCGCATAGTTTAGAACAGGTAAGAGAGAACCTTTTGATGGGGATACCGTCACGAAGAGCTAGGGTTTGATGAATGAAATCATGGAACTTGTTACACTCTTCGATTGACTGAAACAAAGAAGAAGACAGATCAAAATGAAGATTTGGTAGAAGACCAGTGACGCAAAAACGGCTGTGAACCCCAAAAAAATTACTAATAAACTTAAAAATTTTGACAGACGAAAGGCACATCAAGATATTATCAGCAGCTCCAGTAGTGTCCATGTAAGCTTCAACAAGTGACGGCATCTCCATAAAAGCATAAACTTGAGACATTCTATCTTCAACTTTAAGGTACTCCAAGTTAGGAACGTGAATCACAGTTGCAGAAGCCGGTCTCCAAGTATATACACCTACCAAACTATCGTCCGTTAACAACAACCATAATCTCTTCAAGGAATTCGAAAAGACCGGAACCATCTGCAAGCCGTCACAATATGCATTTCTCTCCACAAACAATTCTTTTAAATAAGGACTCCCAGATATCAAATTTCCAAGTGAATTCTCACCAGAATAAACAACAGATACCGAATCAAGTTTCTTCAAACACGGAAAAAGCATCTGATCTTTAGGAACATCTAACAAGAACTCGCCTCGTAAAGTTAAGGCAACGAGGGTATTAAAAGTCTTAAACAAATCCCAACAAAACCTAACCCTGTTTCCGTCAGCTGAAAAATCAAGGTCAAGTTGTTGAACTTTAGACTGAACAACAGTACAAAGCGAATCGTAAACACGGTCATAATCGCATAGTTTAGAACAGGTAAGAGAGAACCTTGGGATGGGGATACCGTCACGAAGAGCTAGGGTTTGATGAATGAAATCATGGAACTTGTTACACTCTTCGATTGACTGAAACAAAGAAGAAGACAGATCAAAATGAAGATTTGGTAGAAGACCAGTGACGCAAAAACGGCTGTGAACCCCAAAAAAATTACTAATAAACTTAAAAATTTTGACAGACGAAAGGCACATCAAGATATTATCAGCAGCTCCAGTAGTGTCCATGTAAGCTTCAACAAGTGACGTCATCTCCATAAAAGCATAAACTTGAGACATTCTATCTTCAACTTTAAGGTACTCCAACTTAGGAACTTGAATCACAGTTGCACAAGCCGGTCTCCAAGTATATACACCTACCAAACTATCGTCCGTTAACAACAACCATAATCTCTTCAAGGAATTCGAAAAGACCGGAACCATCTGCAAGCCATCACAATATGCATTTCTCTCCACAAACAATTCTTCTAAATAAGGACTCCCAGATATCAAATTTGCAAGTGAATTCTCACCAGAATAAACAACAGATACCGAATCAAGTTTCTTCAAACACGGAAAAAGCATCTCATCTTTAGGAATATCTAACAAGAACTCGCCTTGTAAAGTTAAGGCAACGAGGGTATTAAAAGTCTTAAACAAATCCCAACAAAGCCTAACCGTGTTTCCGTCAGCTGAAAAATCAAGGTCAAGTTGTTGAACTTTAGACTGAACAATAGTACAAAGCGAATCAAAAACACGGTCATAATCGCATAGTTTAGAACAGGTAAGAGAGAACCTTTTGATGGGGATACCGTCACGAAGAGCTAGGGTTTGATGAATGAAATCATGGAACTTGTTACACTCTTCGATTGACTGAAACAAAGAAGAAGACAGATCAAAATGAAGATTTGGTAGAAGACCAGTGACGCAAAAACGGCTGTGAACCCCAAAAAAATTACTAATAAACTTAAAAATTTTGACAGACGAAAGGCACATCAAGATATTATCAGCAGCTCCAGTAGTATCCATGTAAGCTTCAACAAGTGACGGCATCTCCATAAAAGCATAAACTTGAGACATTCTATCT
This sequence comes from Pseudognaphalium luteoalbum, assembly GCA_963422505.1. Lineage (NCBI taxonomy): Eukaryota > Viridiplantae > Streptophyta > Magnoliopsida > Asterales > Asteraceae > Pseudognaphalium > Pseudognaphalium luteoalbum. The sequence continues at coordinate 6,648,809 of OY730196.1, forward strand.
TCAACTTTAAGGTACTCCAAGTTAGGAACTTGAATCACAGTTGCACAAGCCGGTCTCCAAGTATATACACCTACCAAACTATCTTCCGTTAACAACAACCATAATCTCTTCAAGGAATTCGAAAAAAGACCGGAACCATCTGCAAGCCGTCACAATATGCATTTCTCTCCACAAACAATTCTTCTAAATAAGGACTCCCATATATCAAGTTTTGCAAGTGAATTCTCACCAGAATAAACAACAGATACCGAATCAAGTTTCTTCAAACACGGAAAAAGCATCTCATCTTTAGGAATATCTAACAAGAACTCGCCTTGTAAAGTTAAGGCAACGAGGGTATTAAAAGTCTTAAACAAATCCCAACAAAGCCTAACCGTGTTTCCGTCAGCTGAAAAATCAAGGTCAAGTTGTTGAACTTTAGACTGAACAATTGTACAAAGCGAATCATAAACACGGTCATAATCGCATAGTTTAGAACAGGAAAGAGAGAACCTTTTGATGGGGATACCGTCACGAAGAGCTAGGGTTTGATGAATGAAATCATGGAACTTGTTACACTCTTCGATTGACTGAAACAAAGAAGAAGACAGATCAAAATGAAGATTTGGTAGAAGACCAGTGACGCAAAAACGGCTGTGAACCCCAAAAAAATTACTAATAAACTTAAAAATTTTGACAGACGAAAGGCACATCAAGATATTATCAGCAGCTCCAGTAGTATCCATGTAAGCTTCAACAAGTGACGGCATCTCCATAAAAGCATAAACTTGAGACATTCTATCTTCAACTTTAAGGTACTCCAAGTTAGGAACTTGAATCACAGTTGCACAAGCCGGTCTCCAAGTATATACACCTACCAAACTATCTTCCGTTAACAACAACCATAATCTCTTCAAGGAATTCGAAAAGACCGGAACCATCTGCAAGCCGTCACAATATGCATTTCTCTCCACAAACAATTCTTCTAAATAAGGACTCCCAGATATCAAATTTGCAAGTGAATTCTCACCAGAATAAACAACAGATACCGAATCAAGTTTCTTCAAACACGGAAAAAGCATCTCATCTTTAGGAATATCTAACAAGAACTCGCCTTGTAAAGTTAAGGCAACGAGGGTATTAAAAGTCTTAAACAAATCCCAACAAAGCCTAACCGTGTTTCCGTCAGCTGAAAAATCAAGGTCAAGTTGTTGAACTTTAGACTGAACAATAGTACAAAGCGAATCAAAAACACGGTCATAATCGCATAGTTTAGAACAGGTAAGAGAGAACCTTTTGATGGGGATACCGTCACGAAGAGCTAGGGTTTGATGAATGAAATCATGGAACTTGTTACACTCTTCGATTGACTGAAACAAAGAAGAAGACAGATCAAAATGAAGATTTGGTAGAAGACCAGTGACGCAAAAACGGCTGTGAACCCCAAAAAAATTACTAATAAACTTAAAAATTTTGACAGACGAAAGGCACATCAAGATATTATCAGCAGCTCCAGTAGTATCCATGTAAGCTTCAACAAGTGACGGCATCTCCATAAAAGCATAAACTTGAGACATTCTATCTTCAACTTTAAGGTACTCCAAGTTAGGAACTTGAATCAAAGTTGCACAAGCCGGTCTCCAAGTATATACACCTACCAAACTATCTTCCGTTAACAACAACCATAATCTCTTCAAGGAATTCGAAAAGACCGGAACCATCTGCAAGCCGTCACAATATGCATTTCTCTCCACAAACAATTCTTCTAAATAAGGACTCCCAGATATCAAATTTGCAAGTGAATTCTCACCAGAATAAACAACAGATACCGAATCAAGTTTCTTCAAACACGGAAAAAGCATCTCATCTTTAGGAATATCTAACAAGAACTCGCCTTGTAAAGTTAAGGCAACGAGGGTATTAAAAGTCTTAAATGTATCCCAACAAAGCCTAACCGTGTTTCCGTCAGCTGAAAAATCAAGGTCAAGTTGTTGAACTTTAGACTGAACAATAGTACAAAGCGAATCAAAAACACGGTCATAATCGCATAGTTTAGAACAGGTAAGAGAGAACCTTTTGATGGGGATACCGTCACGAAGAGCTAGGGTTTGATGAATGAAATCATGGAACTTGTTACACTCTTCGATTGACTGAAACAAAGAAGAAGACAGATCAAAATGAAGATTTGGTAGAAGACCAGTGACGCAAAAACGGCTGTGAACCCCAAAAAAATTACTAATAAACTTAAAAATTTTGACAGACGAAAGGCACATCAAGATATTATCAGCAGCTCCAGTAGTATCCATGTAAGCTTCAACAAGTGACGGCATCTCCATAAAAGCATAAACTTGAGACATTCTATCTTCAACTTTAAGGTACTCCAAGTTAGGAACTTGAATCACAGTTGCACAAGCCGGTCTCCAAGTATATACACCTACCAAACTATCTTCCGTTAACAACAACCATAATCTCTTCAAGGAATTCGAAAAGACCGGAACCATCTGCAAGCCGTCACAATATGCATTTCTCTCCACAAACAATTCTTCTAAATAAGGACTCCCAGATATCAAATTTGCAAGTGAATTCTCACCAGAATAAACAACAGATACCGAATCAAGTTTCTTCAAACACGGAAAAAGCATCTGATCTTTAGGAACATCTAACAAGAACTCGCCTTGTAAAGTTAAGGCAACGAGGGTATTAAAAGTCTTAAACAAATCCCAACAACGCCTAACCCTGTTTCCGTCAGCTGAAAAATCAAGGTCATGTTGTTGAACTTTAGACTGAACAACAGTACAAAGCGAATCGTAAACACAGTCATAATCGCATAGTTTAGAACAGGTTAGAGAGAACCTTGGGATGGGGATACCGTCACGAAGAGCTAGGGTTTGATGAATGAAATCATGGAACTTGTTACACTCTTCGATTGACTGAAACAAAGAAGAAGACAGATCAAAATGAAGATTTGGTAGAAGACCAGTGATGCAAAAACGGCTGTGAACCCCAAAAAAATTACTAATAAACTTAAAAATTTTGACAGACGAAAGGCACATCAAGATATTATCAGCAGCTCCAGTAGTGTCCATGTAAGCTTCAACAAGTGACGGCATCTCCATAAAAGCATAAACTTGAGACATTCTATCTTCAACTTTAAGGTACTCCAAGTTAGGAACTTGAATCACAGTTGCACAAGCCGGTCTCCAAGTATATACACCTACCAAACTATCGTCCGTTAACAACAACCATAATCTCTTCAAGGAATTCGAAAAGACCGGAACCATCTGCAAGCCATCACAATATGCATTTCTCTCCCCAAACAATTCTTTTAAATAAGGACTCCCAGATATCAAATTTCCAAGTGAATTCTCACCAGAATAAACAACAGATACCGAATCAAGTTTCTTCAAACACGGAAAAAGCATCTGATCTTTAGGAACATCTAACAAGAACTCGCCTTGTAAAGTTAAGGCAACGAGGGTATTAAAAGTCTTAAACAAATCCCAACAAAACCTAACCCTGTTTCCGTCAGCTGAAAAATCAAGGTCAAGTTGTTGAACTTTAGACTGAACAACAGTACAAAGCGAATCATAAACACGGTCATAATCGCATAGTTTAGAACAGGTAAGAGAGAACCTTGGGATGGGGATACCGTCACGAAGAGCTAGGGTTTGATCAATGAAATCATGGAACTTGTTACACTCTTCGATTGACTGCAACAAAGAAGAAGACAGATCAAAATGAAGATTTGGTAGAAGACCAGTGACGCAAAAACGGCTGTGAACCCCAAAAAAATTACTAATAAACTTAAAAATTTTGACAGACGAAAGGCACATTAAGATATTATCAGCAGCTCCAGTAGTATCCATGTAAGCTTCAACAAGTGACGGCATCTCCATAAAAGCATAAACTTGAGACATTCTATCTTCAACTTTAAGGTACTCTGAAAACGCCGTAGGATCTACAGCTGATCGAATTCTTGCAATTAAGCTTAAATCAATCACAAGTGTAAAACGTGAATCAAAGTATAAATCGTATTCGGAATGTAAAGATGTAAATAAAAGTTGAGAACTTTTATTTCATATCACAAAGTATACAAAATCAGCTTGAATTCTCTCTCTAAGCTCTCTCTCAATCTCTCTCTAGATATGGAAGTGAAAGTGTTACCATCCAAGAGCCTCTCCAAAACTCACTCAAAAACCTATATATATAGACAAGTCCTATGCGACAATGCAAAATGTAATCCGTGAATCCAAGCAATCACGGATTGCAAATGTCAAATACAATCACGGACAACCAATGACAGACATAATCACGGACAAATCAAATAGCTTGTATATACAAACTATTGACACAAAATGTTAGAACAACATGTTCTAACAAACTCCCCCTTGTCAATAGCTTGTATAAGTCTTTGACTTTAGCTTGATTGAAGATAAACTTGTTGAGAGAGAGAATAAACTTCAAGCATTCAATCTTCACAAAATCTAACTGTTCCATATTCTGATACCATCAGAATAGATCATAACTCCCCCTGAACAGTAGATTTTATCTTCCTTGGTCTTGTATCAATCAAGTAGCAACAACTTTTGGAACCCACCTGAGCATAGTTCTAACAGGCTTAGATAGCCCTGACAGCCATCGATAAGTTGTGTCTACATAATCCAAGGAAATCGAATTCCATCTAGATAAGAAACACGGTGTTTCATATCTAAATTGTTGACTAGGAATCGATTGTGAAGGAGTTCGGCTTTGGGAGAAAGGAACAAAATCTGGAGGTTGTTTTAACACCGTATGATGACATCTTGAAGGTGCTAATGCAAACATCTGTGCCCGTGTGTATGCACAAGATTTTGTTTATCTTGATTCTGAAGAAGGTTGTATCGGTGCTGAAGAAGCTCTTTTTTTCTTCTTTTGTTGTCCTGAAACCGATTTGTGAACATTCTTGACCTTTACAGAATCCAAACAATCAACTTTTTTAGAAGTTAATTGTGATTTCTTAGAATACTTCTTATTCTTTTGCAAAGAATAATTAGTAAACTGAGAAATCTTGTTCTCATACGAAGATTTACTTGTGTAAATCTTTTTCACAACCTTTGCAGGTTGTACAACCTTTTCAGGTTGTTTTGCAAAGTGAGAGTTTCGAGAGAATTGACCACGAAGATCTTGAATAGTCTTCAAAGCAAGACTATGATCTTCTTGTAGCTTGATTAGCTCCGTTTGTTGACTCTGAAGTTCTAGAATCTGTTCTTCCATTCTAGCAATCTTTAAACGCATTTCATCACGTTCAGTTTCCATGATTAGAACTTTAGATTGCAAGGCTTTAGGCTCATCATCTTTCTGTATTGATTCATCCTTAATTCTGTCATCAACATTTGACAATTTTAACAAATCTTCCCCCCCAAACCTTTTTGACAAAGAAATCCATAAATCATAGGAGGTTTCGGCTTCTGAGAAAGCACGAAACACTTCTTCTGATAAACAACTTTTAATTGTTTCAAAGGCTTTCTTGTCTCTGTTAAATTCCTTGCGTTCCTGTTCATCCATTAATTTCACCGATTTAAATGGAACAATACCAAAGTACATCCCTTTTGCTTTTGGCCTCTCATATCGGTTGATAATGGGAATCCACAAATCAGGATTGCTAAACACAATAAATTCTTCAAATCTAGTCTTCCAACTAGTGTAATCATTATTACAGAAGAATCTTGGAGGTAGGGGATTTCCATTGTAGTCAAGCTCAAACTTTGAAGATGCCATCTTCACCTCTCTTGAATTTTCTCACCAAATTTTGTTAAAAATGTCCAAAATTACTTGGATAAAATGTAATTTTTCCCAAGCTAAAAATGAACAATTTTAATCTTAATAACAAAATTTTGCAATAAGAAAATTTTTTTACAAATTTCCCTCCAAAATCGCGTTCAAAAAAACGTCCAAAAATGCTCAGAAACACCCGGGTAAAATGAAACTTTTTCAAAGCCAAAATTTATCACTTTTAAGGCTTAGAAAAATATTTGGAAGTATACAAATTTTTCCGCCAAATAACTTTTTTTTTTTTTTTTTTTTTTTTACGACAATACTCTTGTTGCGAGAATAAGAAATCCGAGAATAATACACTTCGTCAATATCAACTTTCCGTGAATAACAAGCTACCCGTGAATACTAACAATCCGTGAATACTAATCACTGTTTATACGACAATGATAGTCCGAGAATACAAGTCCAATACTAATCACGGAATTAATCACTAACAATCCGTGAATGATCCAGTACTGTTTATGCGACAATAAGCTATTGTCGGACCACACACAGAATTAATCACGGAATTACTAATCACGGAAGAAAAACACTACTGTTCATCCGACAATTACTTATTCACGGAATGCAATTATAGAATTTCTAATCACGGAGTAATTTTCCAGAATCGTAAAAATGCTGTAGAATCTTCAATTTTAGCTCGATTTTTCTAAAAATTGAAGTAATGAACTCGGAATTCGATTTCCGACGCTCATATACACTCAATTTGATATTTTACCGTCAAATTTCTGAACTTTCAAAATTTAACGATAAGTACCTAATCAATTTCTTACGAATTCAGATCAAATTAGAGCCTCAGATTGAATTCAAATGAATTTCGATCACAGAAGTACTCGTCTTCAAGTTTTGAAAAAAAATTGAATACCAGAATTCAATCAAACAACTCAAAATCAATGAAACATTAGCTGCTGAGTTCAAGTCATTCTTACAGAACACGTTTTTCACCTATTCGAAGAGCTGTTCCGTCTCTGATACCAATTGAAAACGCCGTAGGATCTACAGCTGATCGAATTCTTGCAATTGAGCGGAAATCAATCACAAGTGTAAAACGTGAATCAAAGTATAAATCGTATTCGGAATGTAAAGATGTAAATAAAAGTTGAGAACTTTTATTTCATATCACAAAGTATACAAAATCAGCTTGAATTCTCTCTCTAAGCTCTCTCTCAATCTCTCTCTAGATATGGAAGTGAAAGTGTTACCATCCAAGAGCCTCTCCAAAACTCACTCAAAAACCTATATATATAGACAAGTCCTATGCGACAATGCAAAATGTAATCCGTGAATCCAAGCAATCACGGATTGCAAATGTCAAATACAATCACGGACAACCAATGACAGATATAATCACGGACAAATCAAATAGCTTGTATATACAAACTATTGACACAAAATGTTAGAACAACATGTTCTAACATACTCCAAGTTAGGAACTTGAATCACAGTTGCACAAGCCGGTCTCCAAGTATATACACCTACCAAACTATCTTCCGTTAACAACAACCATAATCTCTTCAAGGAATTCGAAAAGACCGGAACCATCTGCAAGTCGTCACAAAATGCATTTCTCTCCACAAACAATTCTTCTAAATAAGGACTCCCAGATATCAAATTTCCAAGTGAATTCTCACCAGAATAAACAACAGATACCGAATCAAGTTTCTTCAAACACGGAAAAAGCATCTGATCTTTAGGAACATCTAACAAGAACTCGCCTTGTAAAGTTAAGGCAACGAGGGTATTAAAAGTCTTAAACAAATCCCAACAAAACCTAACCCTGTTTTCGTCAGCTGAAAAATCAAGGTCAAGTTGTTGAACTTTAGACTGAACAAGAGTACAAAGCGAATCGTAAACACGATCATAATCGCATAGTTTAGAACAGGTAAGAGAGAACCTTGGGATGGGGATACCGTCACGAAGAGCTACGGTTTGATGAATGAAATCATGGAACTTGTTACACTCTTCGATTGACTGAAACAAAGAAGAAGACAGATCAAAATGAAGATTTGGTAGAAGACCAGTGATGCAAAAACGGCTGTAAACCACAAAAAAATTACTAATAAACTTAAAAATTTTGACAGACGAAAGGCACATCAAGATATTATCAGCAGCTCCAGTAGTGTCCATGTAAGCTTCAACAAGTGACGGCATCTCCATAAAAGCATAAACTTGAGACATTCTATCTTCAACTTTAAGGTACTCCAAGTTAGGAACTTGAATCACAGTTGCACAAGCCGGTCTCCAAGTATATACACCTACCAAACTATCGTCCGTTAACAACAACCATAATCTCTTCAAGGAATTCGAAAAGACCGGAACCATCTGCAAGCCGTCACAATATGCATTTCTCTCCACAAACAATTCTTCTAAATAAGGACTCCCAGATATCAAGTTTTGCAAGTGAATTCTCACCAGAATAAACAACAGATACCGAATAAAGTGTCTTCAAACACGGAAAAAGCATCTCATCTTTAGGAATATCTAACAAGAACTCGCCTTGTAAAGTTAAGGCAACGAGGGTATTAAAAGTCTTAAACAAATCCCAACAAAACCTAACCCTGTTTCCGTCATCTGAAAAATCAAGGTCAAGTTGTTGAACTTTAGACTGAATAACAGTACAAAGCGAATCGTAAACACGGTCATAATCGCATAGTTTAGAACAGGTTAGAGAGAACCTTGGGATGGGGATACCGTCACGAAGAGCTAGTGTTTGATCAATGAAATCATGGAACTTGTTACACTCTTCGATTGACTGAAACAAAGAAGAAGATAGATCAAAATGAAGATTTGGTAGAAGACCAGTGACGCAAAAACGGCTGTGAACCCCAAAAAAATTACTAATAAACTTAAAAATTTTGACAGACGAAAGGCACATCAAGATATTATCAGCAGCTCCAGTAGTGTCCATGTAAGCTTCAACAAGTGACGGCATCTCCATAAAAGCATAAACTTGAGACATTCTATCTTCAACTTTAAGGTACTCCAAGTTAGGAACTTGAATCATAGTTGCACAAGCCGGTCTCCAAGTATATACACCTACCAAACTATCGTCCATTAACAACAACCATAATCTCTTCAAGGAATTCGAAAAGACCGGAACCATCTGCAAGCCGTCACAATATGCATTTCTCTCCACAAACAATTCTTCTAAATAAGGACTCCCAGATATCAAATTTGCAAGTGAATTCTCACCAGAATAAACAACAGATACCGAATCAAGTTTCTTCAAACACGGAAAAAGCATCTCATCTTTAGGAACATCTAACAAGAACTCGCCTTGTAAAGTTAAGGCAACGAGGGTATTAAAAGTCTTAAACAAATCCCAACAACGCCTAACCCTGTTTCCGTCAGCTGAAAAATCAAGGTCATGTTGTTGAACTTTAGACTGAACAAGAGTACAAAGCGAATCGTAAACACGGTCATAATCGCATAGTTTAGAACAGGTAAGAGAGAACCTTGGGATGGGGATACCGTCTCGAAGAGCTAGGGTTTGATCAATGAAATCATGGAACTTGTTACACTCTTCGATTGACTGAAACAAAGAAGAAGACAGATCAAAATGAAGATTTGGTAGAAGACCAGTGACGCAAAAACGGCTGTGAACCCCAAAAAAATTACTAATAAACTTAAAAATTTTGACAGACGAAAGGCACATCAAGATATTATCAGCAGCTCCAGTAGTGTCCATGTAAGCTTCAACAAGTGACGACATCTCCATAAAAGCATAAACTTGAGACATTCTATCTTCAACTTTAAGGTACTTCAAGTTAGGAACTTGAATCACAGTTGCACAAGCCGGTCTCCAAGTATATACACCTACCAAACTATCGTCCATTAACAACAACCATAATCTCTTCAAGGAATTCGAAAAGACCGGAACCATCTGCAAGCCGTCACAATATGCATTTCTCTCCCCAGACAATTCTTCTAAATAAGGACTCCCAGATATCAAATTTCCAAGTGAATTCTCACCAGAATAAACAACAGATACCGAATCAAGTTTCTTCAAACACAGAAAAAGCATCTGATCTTTAGGAACATCTAACAAGAACTCGCCTTGTAAAGTTAAGGCAACGAGGGTATTAAAAGTCTTAAACAAATCCCAACAAAGCCTAACCCTGTTTCCGTCAGCTGAAAAATCAAGGTCATGTTGTTGAACTTTAGACTGAACAACAGTACAAAGCGAATCGTAAACACGGTCATAATCGCATAGTTTAGAACAGGTTAGAGAGAACCTTGGGATGGGGATACCGTCACGAAGAGCTAGGGTTTGATGAATGAAATCATGGAACTTGTTACACTCTTCGATTGACTGAAACAAAGAAGAAGACAGATCAAAATGAAGATTTGGTAGAAGACCAGTGACGCAAAAACGGCTGTGAACCCCAAAAAAATTACTAATAAACTTAAAAATTTTGACAGACGAAAGGCACATCAAGATATTATCAGCAGCTCCAGTAGTGTCCATGTAAGCTTCAACAAGTGACGGCATCTCCATAAAAGCATAAACTTGAGACATTCTATCTTCAACTTTAAGGTACTCCAAGTTAGGAACTTGAATCACAGTTGCACAAGCCGGTCTCCAAGTATATACACCTACCAAACTATCTTCCGTTAACAACAACCATAATCTCTTCAAGGAATTCGAAAAAAGACTGGAACCATCTGCAAGCCGTCACAATATGCATTTCTCTCCACAAACAATTCTTCTAAATAAGGACTCCCAGATATCAAATTTCCAAGTGAATTCTCACCAGAATAAACAACAGATACCGAATCAAGTGTCTTCAAACACGGAAAAAGCATCTCATCTTTAGGAACATCTAACAAGAACTCGCCTTGTAAAGTTAAGGCAACGAGGGTATTAAAAGTCTTAAACAAATCCCAACAAAGCCTAACCCTGTTTCCGTCAGCTGAAAAATCAAGGTCAAGTTGTTGAACTTTAGACTGAACAAGAGTACAAAGCGAATCGTAAACACGGTCATAATCGCATAGTTTAGAACAGGTAAGAGAGAACCTTGGGATGGGGATACCGTCTCGAAGAGCTAGGGTTTGATCAATGAAATCATGGAACTTGTTACACTCTTCGATTGACTGAAACAAAGAAGAAGACAGATCAAAATGAAGATTTGGTAGAAGACCAGTGACGCAAAAACGGCTGTGAACCCCAAAAAAATTACTAATAAACTTAAAAATTTTGACAGACGAAAGGCACATCAAGATATTATCAGCAGCTCCAGTAGTGTCCATGTAAGCTTCAACAAGTGACGACATCTCCATAAAAGCATAAACTTGAGACATTCTATCTTCAACTTTAAGGTACTTCAAGTTAGGAACTTGAATCACAGTTGCACAAGCCGGTCTCCAAGTATATACACCTACCAAACTATCGTCCGTTAACAACAACCATAATCTCTTCAAGGAATTCGAAAAGACCGGAACCATCTGCAAGCCGTCACAATATGCATTTCTCTCCCCAGACAATTCTTCTAAATAAGGACTCCCAGATATCAAATTTCCAAGTGAATTCTCACCAGAATAAACAACAGATACCGAATCAAGTTTCTTCAAACACAGAAAAAGCATCTGATCTTTAGGAACATCTAACAAGAACTCTGTTGGGACATGTTTGTGTGTGACAACAGATCTAGCTTGTAATAGTTGAAACGTTATTTGTAATCAAGTTGTATTATTGATTTGTTAATTGCAAACGTTTAATATGATTTGATAGACATTTTAGAGTTAATTGTTTAAATGCTAAAAGATGTAAATCAAAGTATTAGTTTGACTGAAAAAGTCAACTCACGAAGTTGACCTGCGAAGTTCAGTTGAACTTCGCAGAGGTCCAACTTCGCAAGGCTGGGCCTGAACTTCGCAGAAGCCCAGGAAGGCTTGCGAAGTTCGGCAAACTCAAACTATAAATATTAATTAAACCCTAAACGTTAAAAAAGACTTCTGCCCATACGAATTTCCAGAGGGATTGGTGCGAACTTAAGCATTCTAATCGACTAGGTATTGATAGAATAACATATTGAATCGATACAAAGTCATATTTGATAATCCGAATCGCTAGTATATTGCGAAACAATCGTTCACTATCCGTGAACTTAGTATTGACGGATTCCGCACGTTAATACCTAAAGATAACCTCGTTATCGATCCTATACAAACGGACTTACAATTGGTATCAGAGCCTACAGCTAGATACGCGTAGGTTCGGGGTTATTCGGATAATAACGATTGATTTGGGATTGATTGTACGTGGATTCTTGCGTAAAATCAATTAAAATCACTCTCTGGAAGTTTTTAGATTCGTAATCGACCGAAAACTTAGGGTTTAGTCGATTAGAAATCTAAAATTTTCGTTTTTGGGGTTTTTCAGCCGATTCTGCGAAGTTGGGGATTTTGGCGAAGTTCAGTGATTTAGCGAAGTTCAGAAAGTTGCGAAGTTCAGTCTTTGCGAAGTTCAGATTTTGCGAAATTAAGTTCGTGCGAAGTTAAGTTCGTGCGAAGTTCGTGAAAAATTCAGATTTTTTTTAAAAAAAAAAATTTGCGTTTTTAAGTACCAAAGCTAGCCAAGATGTCTGATGTTAGTAAGTTGATTGAGATGGAACACGAAGTTGGTAAGGCTAGTGGACCACCTAAGTTACTCCGACTCTCAGACTATTATGGTTGGAAGGATAGGTTTGAGTCTTACTGTCATTTCCATGACATAAGCATATGGTTATGTATCAAGTGTGGTTACACCCCTCCAACTAACATTGTGAATGGAGTGGTTGTTGAGATCACTTATGATAAAATGAGTGACAAAGAAACTAAGGCTTATGAGAAGGAATGTAAAGCTCTTCATGCTATCAGGATGAGCTTACCTAAGGACATCAATCATCAACTGAGATCTTTTCATACTGCTAAGGAGCTCTGGGAAGCTCTTGCGAAAAGAGGTGAAGGTAGTCCTCAGGTTATTGCTAGTAAGACCAATCTCCTTGAGAAGCAGTGGATGATGTTCAAAGCTTTTAAGGGAGAAGACCTCGAGGCTTATACTGAAAGATATTACCACTTGTTAAGTGAGCTGATCACACATAACATTGCCTATACTGATGCTAAAATTGTCAACAAATTTGTTGAAGGTTTACCAAAGAAATGGGAGATGTATGGAGTGATGTTGAAAGATAATGAGACTCGCTATTCTACCATGACATTAGAGCAAGTCATTGACCGGCTAAAAGGTTATGATTTTGATAAGAAGACAAGAGACTCTGATTCTGATCAGGTTCAGGATCCAGGACTATATCATGGGAATGCCAATCTCAATCAGGCTACTTCTAGCTCGACCAAAGCTTTGTTGACTATTGGTGAAGCAGATGAAGATAGTGAGATTGTTACTGATGAACTGTGCTTAGTGTCTTCTTCCACAAGTGGTAGTACTCAAGCAAAACCTCCTGTCAAAGTAGCTCTCAAGACAGCTAAGGAATACACTAACATGCCAATGAGTGTTAAGACTGCTGAAGAACAATTGTCTATGTTGGCATCGTTCATAGCTTGTTATGAAAACTACATTCAGGGAAAGATCACGGATCCTTCAAAATATGATGAGGATTATGATCAAATCGATCCAGAACATCTAGAGGAAATTGACCTTCAGTGGCAACTTGCTATGATTTCAAGAAGGGTTAAGAATTTTCTGAGAAAAACTGGAAAGAAAACAATAGGAGGAAAAGGTGGATTAGATATGTCCAAAGTAAAATGTTATAATTGCCAAAACAATGGACATTTTGCTAGGGATTGCCAAAGACCTAAAGCTGATAAAAACGCAAATCCAAAGAACGACACTTTAGCTTCTAAGGCTTTAGTTGTTGAACAGTTGGATGGATCCTTTGACTGGAGTGCTATGGCTGATCAAGCATTCATGGCTGAAATTGTTGATGAGGATAAGACAGTTGAAGCAACTGGGTATATGCCGACTGCTGAGGAATATCAAGTCAAGGTACCTGATATGACTGTTCCTCCGGCTAAAGATGATGTATATGATGCTGGATCAACTGAGGATCTAACTGCTGAGGACTTCGTGGCACACATGGCAGATGTTCAAACCGACAAGAAACGGGTATGTTTCGATTTTGCTACTATGATTGACGTATGCAATTTAGTTTCTAGTCTACAAGCTCAATTAGGTAGCTATGTAGATTCCCATAATGCCTTGATTAGGGAACTAGGAGAAGCTAAAAGTGATGTACGTAGGCTAAGTAGCGATAAGGTTGATTTGAGTGATAGGATTCGGTTAGCTAACTTAGATAAGACCGCCCTTAGTGATACTGTTAAGGATCAAGCTGTGACTATAGATGGGTTATATCTAAATGTGGCTAACTTAAATCAAACTATTGCTGATAAGGATAAGGAGTTGGCTGATCTTAAGTTGAAGATGGTTGAGCTTAATCGTAAATTTGAAGGTTTTAGAACTTCTTCTTTGACCTTAAATTCTATAATTAGCTCACAACGTAGTCCTAAGGATGGGTATGGACTAGGATATGGTGAAGTACCCCCACCTTATAATGATAACTACAAACTTACTTCAACTGATGTGGAAATGTCTGATGTTTCCACAGAACCAAAAGCGGAAATCCCACAGGTAACTGAGTTAGAAAAACCTGTTGATAAAGACCTTAAGTCTAGTAAGGATGAAACCAAATTAGATGATAAGGTGATTAATAAACAGGAGAAACATTTAGTAACTCACGTTAATAGTGTTCCTCAAATGGGTAAAGAATCTAAGTCTAGAAAGCAAAGATCTTGTTTTAAGTGTCATCAAAAAGGACATGTAGCTTCTTGTTGTCCAAATAAGAAACTAGAAACAGGTCTAGGACAGGTTAACAATATTGTGACTCCTGTAGCTTTTAAGACTAATGTGGACAGGTTAAATGCTAAACCAGGGTTGGGAAGTAAATCTATTGTTAAACCTGTTAACATTTTAAAGAGGGACAGAACACACAGTGTGTCTCCACCTAAATCTAAACGGATCTTAACTCCTAATGCTAATGTTTCATTTCATTCTAAGGATAAAGTACCGTCTAGGTTTCAAACACCAAGTAGAGGCCATAGTCGTAATGAAAATGGCACTACTTCTCGCTCTCAAGGGATGAATTTTGAATATGATTATAAAAACCATGAGTCTAAATCCCAAGGTTATGAGTCAAGTAGATTTACATCCAAGTCTCCAAGTCGACCCAAGACCACTATTCATCCACAACCTTATGTTCCAGTTAAAGTAGCCAAGGTTCCTGATGGAAATGTCTATGGTTACTTTAAAGAAACTAAGATTGTCGATGAAGAGGGACATACCAAGACCGTTATGGCTTGGGTCCCTCTTACAAACTAACTGTGTACTAATGTCATGTGCAGGAGCCTACTGTGAACAAGACAAGTTGGTGGTATGTAGACAGTGGATGCTCAAGACACATGACAGGGGATAGAAGTCTTCTTCAAGACTTCAAGGGTGGATTGAAACAGCGTGTAAATTTTGCTGGAGATAAAGGAGGGATGATAACTGGGAAGGGAAAAGTTTCTAATGGAGCTTTGACTCTAGAGGATGTGAACTATGTTGAGCAACTAGTTCATAACCTAGTGAGTGTTTCCCAATGTTGTGATAGAGGTCATCCAGTTCATTTTAATGAAAAGGAGGCCTTAATCTTGAAGCCAGGGTTTAAAGTTCCTGAAGAATGGATATTAATGAGGGCACCAAGGAAGAAGGATATCTATGCTATCAACATGGGTGCTCCAGTTTCTTCAATGGCATCTACATGTCTTTTGTCCAAGGCTTCAGAAACCGACTCTTTACTATGGCATAGGAGAATGGCACACTTAAACTTTCGAAAAATGAATTATATAACCAAGAATGGGTTAGTAGAGGGAGTGCCAAAACAGAGTTTTAGGTTGGAAGACAGGTGTGTATCCTGTATGAAAGGAAAACAACACAAGAAACCACACAAGTCCAAAACAATAAACTCTATCACCTCGCCATTTGATTTGCTCCACATGGATCTCTTCGGCCCAATAAGCAAAAGAAGTCTAGGTGGGAAATGGTACTGTTTAGTCATCACCGATGATTTTTCTAGATTCTCATGGGTATTCTTTTTAGGATCTAAGGATGAAACCCCCGGAATACTTATGCAATTCCTAGATCAAATTGAGAATGTCTATAAAACGAGAGTAAAGAGACTTCGTAGTGATAACGGTACAGAATTTAAGAACTCGACATTCAATGTTTACTGTTTGTCCAAGGGTATTGAACATCAATTCAGTGCACCATATGAGCCTCAACAGAATGGTGTAGCTGAAAGGAAGAACAGAACATTGATCGAAGCCGCAAGAACTATGCTTGCAGACTCAAAGCTTCCTGTCATCTTTTGGGCAGAAGCAGTGAGTACAGCATGTCATGTTTTGAATAGGGTTCTGACTGTTAAGAAGCATAACAAGACTTGTTATGAACTTTTGAACAAGAAGAAACCAAATTTGAAAGGCTTTGAACCATTTGGTGTGTCTTGTACATTGTTGAAGACTCAACATCAATTTAAATTTGGAGAGAAAGCTGACGAAGGATATTTCCTAGGTTATGTGCCAAATTCTCCAAATAAACGAGTTTTCAACAAAGTCACCAGTCGTGTAGAAATAGTTTATAACATTGAAGTTACGAGCTATACACATGATAATCATAAGGGACTAGATTGGCAGTTTGATTATTCAGATCTTTTTCAATCCTTTAAAGTTCCTGTGAGTGACCACACGGTTGATCCCGACATTCCAGATCATGCATTGACCAATGATGAAGATACACCTCCAAGATCAAAACTCAATGCAGATAGGGATGTTGAGGAAGTGGAGGATGATTTGAGTTCAGATGATTCATCTCCTGAATCACCCAAAACTCCTCCAAAGACTCCTACTTACTATGTAGATCCTGCGTTTCTTGAATATCAACAAAGGGTTCTTAATGGAGTATTTCTTCCCTCCAGATCCTCTACAGGAGATTTCATTTTTGATAGAGAGGATGAGGATGTGGAAGAAATTGCTACTAACTTGGGTGATAATTTAAGACGTGAACCGGTTAGTGTTTCAAGAGCTACGAGAGATCACCCCCCTTCAAATATTATTGGTGATCCTCAGGCTTCTGTTCAAACTAGAGGAAATGTTAGTAAATTCTCAGAGTTTACCGATTCACATCAAGCCAATTTCTGTGAAAGTGAAGCTTATCAGTGCATGTATTCGTGCTTTATCTCTCAAGTAGAGCCAAAGAATGTTCAAATGGCTTTGAAAGATAATTCATGGGTTGAGGCGATGCAAGAAGAGCTATTTCAATTCAAGAAATTGAAGGTATGGCAGTTGGTTGATCTACCAAAGGGAGAATATCCGATTGGTACTAGATGGGTGTTTAAGTGCAAACGAGATGATCGAGGAGTGATCGTTCGCAATAAAGCTCGTTTAGTTGTTCAAGGATTCAATCAACAGGAGGGTATCGATTACAACGAAGTGTTTGCACCTGTGGCACGACTAGAAGCAATAAGGATGTTTTTGGCATTTGCTACATTCAAAGAGATCAAGGTATTTCAGTTGGATGTCAAATGTGCCTTTTTGTATGGAGATGTCAAAGAAAAGGTGTATGTTTCACAACCTCCAGGGTTTTCTGATCCACACTATCCTGATAGAGTATATCGTCTAGATAAGGCTCTATATGGATTGCATCAGGCACCAAGGGCTTGGTATGAAACACTATCTACTTATCTACTCGAAAATGGATATTCTAGAGGAAAAATAGATAGTACACTTTTCGTGAAATGGAAGAATGACGATTTTCTGCTTGTTCAAGTTTATGTGGATGATATCATCTTTGGATCTTCGGATGAAAAGATGTGCATAGAATTTGAGCAAGTGATGAGGAAAAAGTTCGAGATGTCTGCAATGGGAGAGTTGAAGTTTTTCTTGGGGTTGCAAGTTGATCAAAAGAAAGACGGGTTCTTTATTCATCAGTCTAAATACACACATGAGCTATTAGAGAAATTCAAGATGGATAATACAAGAATTTACAAGACTCCTATTCAAGAAGGTCATGGACTTGGTCCGGATACATCGAGTGATAAAGATGTAGATCCTACTCTTTATAGGGCTATTATTGGATCACTAATGTATCTGACTGCATCCAGGCCGGATATTATGTTTGCAGTGTGTCTCTGCGCACGATATCAAGCCAGTCCTAAGGAATCTCACATGCAAGCTGTAAAACGGATTCTTCGTTATCTTAAAGGGAAACCTAAGCTGGGACTTTGGTATCCGATTGGGGGAGACTTGGATCTTATAGCTTACACAGATTCAGATTATGGAGGATGCAACTTAAATAGAAAATCGACGAGCGGTGGATGTCAATTTTTGGGAAATCGTTTAGTGTCTTGGCAGTGTAAGAAGCAAACCTCAGTCGCCATTTCTACATGTGAAGCTGAGTATGTTGCAGCTGGGAGTTGTGTATCTCAAGTTCTTTGTATACAACAACAACTGCGAGACTATGGTCTTAATTACACAAATACTCCCGTCATGATTGACAATGAGTCCACGATCTCGATTACAAACAATCCGGTGAAACATAGTAAGACGAAACACATCGAGATTCGTCATCATTTTATAAGGGATTGTGCGGAGAAAAAGCTTATACAGTTAGTCAAGGTCCCCTCAACTGATAACTTGGCAGACTTGTATACTAAGGCTTTCGACAGGACGCGGTTTGAGACATTGATTCAAAGGAACGGCATGCAAAATCCGGAATAACGCGTCTTCCAAAGGTCCTTTTGTTTAAGTACTTTTATTTTTGTTTTGTTTTCTTTTTCTAGTTCTATATGTTAAAAAAAAAAAAATAAATAAAAAAAAAAATAAAAAATAAAAAATAAAAAATAAAAAAAAAAAAAAATAATGAGGGGGGCGTATGGCATTAATTTGCTTGTTACCTGCGGGGAATCGCCTCCAATAAAAGAACAACTGTAGTTCTTTTAGAAATTTGTTTAAGTTTTAACTGTACAAACTCGGGAGATGATAGTAAATTAGGGGAGTAAGCATAACAATAATAATCTTTAAGTTCTAGGATCGAGTTGAAATTTTTGGTAAGTTGTTATTTCTAACCTCTTATCGGGTCTGTTATTGATCTCGGTTTACCGATAGAACTTTACGAATCCCAATAACGGGTCAAGGAATGATAGCTTGCTAGAAGTCGTTAGTAAGTTTCTATAAGTCTTACTAGAATTAATTCCTTAACTTAGTAAAGAGCTTATATTTATCTTGTTATGCACCTATATCCACTGATAATAACATGTGATATTTTGAAAAAGTACTACAAGTCTAGATGGCTTCATCATATGATGTATCGGTACGCAAAGTATTCTTAGATTTTTGAGCATTTAAGAAGCAATAACATGATGTGACTATATCTTTTGTGGTTAACTTTATAATGTATGACACAACGTCTTAATTGATTGAACGATAGTACTGCTATACACTGTTATCAAAATCTAAATTTAAAGAGTAAAGGCAAATGGTAATGGTTATTAATGAAATTAAGGGTGACGATTGTTGTAGTATCTACAGACCAGGAGCCACTAATTTCATTAATAGTCCCAAACTAGTTTACTCATACTAAGGGCGACGATTGTTGTAGTATCTACAGACCAGAAGCCACTAGTATTTTTAAATGATGTTTGGTATTTGTCATAAACTCAAAGCAAAGTCAAGTGTATGTTATAAAATAACCGCTACCTTGAAAATTTTAATAGATGCAGTGTTTTAGTTTTACTTGAAATTCTTCAGTATACTATATTGGGGAACATATTGGATATAGTTCACAACTAATAATAATAAGGTTTGCTCATTAATCTAGGTTTAATTTGTGTATGTGGTTCATTATACCGATAATCGTCTTGAACTATCAAAGAGACACTTGGATCGTTCACTTATGTGAATAATTAGGTTCAAATATAAGTAAAGATATTTTTGCTATAAAAGAGTTATGTCACGTGGATAAAGGTAAAATAAGATATAATTTTATAAATATGAGCTTTTCACTAGTGAAGACATAATTCTATGAGATTTATATGAAATTTTACTAGCAATTCGTCTTAGACTTAACGTAAGCTAATAAATGCTTATTCTTCCTAATATGATCCCGAAGCAATTGAAATTCTATCTAGGTTAAGATTCGTTTTATTTAGATTAAGTTGGTTTATTTATTTTTAGCATTTGTAATTTTTGTTTATTAATAAATAAAGTTCAATTTTATTTTTATGTGTCGTGTTTTATACCTTTGGAAGCACTTTATTCTATCTTTAATCGTTCCGGAATCATTGAATGTGACAAATACGTCTTGAGAAATTAAAATTTTGACTTGTGTAAAATTATTACCGTTCAATTTAATTTTAAAGTTAAATTCGCGAAGTTGGTCAAAATCCTGCGAAGTTGACCAGTCAAACTTCGTGAATTAGACTTAGAGTATAAAAGGAACGGTCAACAAGTCAACCTCCTCACTTTTCCCAAAAACCTGCGAAGTTCACTTAAACATCGCAAAGCTCTCTCGACTGCGAAGTTCAAACGAACTTGATTTGCTCGATTTTTACGAAATTCACGAAAGAGGAAGGATTTTTCACTCCGATAGTTTTATTCCACTTTCGATCGTGATCATTTTGAGGTATATTTCATAAGCTTTCACCGTATAGTTTGCTCGTAATCGATTGTTTTTTGTATTTCGATGGTTTTGGTTTGGGATTTCACGGATTCAACTTGTTTCAGTGATTGTAAAACCGAAAAACTTGAAGATATTACTTAATCGATGTATCTATAACATGTTCGAAGTGATTGATTGCTTAAAACTCGTGTAGATCCTCATTTGAGTGATTTAAAATTTGAAACCGCGAAGTTGTGAAGTTCAGATTTGCGAACTTCGCAAACGCTCCTCATTGCGGAGTTTGACCTGGTCAAACTTCGTGACGAAGTTTCAACTTTGCGAAGTTAACCCAGTCAACTTCGTGGTTGACCCAGGTTGGACTGATGCGAAGTTAAGCTAAAATTCGCAAAGCCTTGCGAAGTTCAGCTGAACTTCGAGAATCAGTCAACTTCGGCATTGACCCACGTTGACCCGCGTTGACCGAAGCTTATTTTGAGAAAATCTAACTTTTAAATTACCTTTGGTTGACGGTTTCAACTCGAGAATTTCGTTTAGACTTAGTTTAACCTATGTTAATAAAGTTTACATAAAATTTTCGATTTTATAACTTGTTTTTTATTTGCGGACTTTTTAAGTTACAAATAAATTACAAGTTACTAGAATTTAACGTGTTAGAACTTACGGACGTTAAGTTATAAGTTAATACATGTTAGTAATGAGTTATTAATATCGAAAGTCTTCCGATTCATTGCGTAATCGAGCGGCGTGTCCTGATTTAATCATCAGCGGTATTATAACTTATAAATTATTAAACTTTGAATTTGTCAATATCGAAAGTCTTCCGACTCATAGTGTAGTCGAGCGGCGTGTCCCGTAACTTTTAGTTTCGGCGGTATTACAATTCAAGTTTAAACCTTTATAACGAACTTTGATATAATTTATAATTGAACAATAAAGTTTCTACTTTTAGGTTCAATTAAGTTTACTAAATTAAGTTAGTTGTTAATAGTGAATTAGACGTTTGATGATCTTAAGGTCATAATACGTAGAAATTCAAGTTAACTTATGTTCGTTTATCTCTTATTTGTTGTTGTTTACAGATATGGCTGCTGCAAGACCGTTTGTTCCAGAGCAAAACATTTATGTCAATCTTGATGTAAATGAACTAGGAGGAGAAAGAGTGCACCAGATGAAAGCATTTCTAGCTCGATCTAGAGTTAGTTTTGCTGTCTCTGAGAATCCTGCACTGAATTTGGCGGTTCTCACTGACTTTTGGACCGACATTGTATATGACAAGTCAGTCAACCCTCCTGTCATCCGTGCAACTGTGAATAATCGTCCGGTTGTATTCTCAAGAGAAACGGTACGAGAGGTTCTCCAACTTGGAGATGCTGCTCAGGAAAACGGACCCCAAGTTTTCCCGCATAGGTTTATATGGGGTGCTGCACGCAGGATAGGATATTCTGGACCCTCCAGAGGCCAACAGTTTGTCAAGTCATTTTTGATGGGCCAGTGGAGATTCTTGTTTCACGTTATCGTGAAAGTTTTTGCAAACAAGAAGTCTGGATTTGATGATGCGAGTCCAGAGTTGATGTCTATGCTACTATCCTTGGTTTACAACAAGCCATACAACTTCAGTGGCTACATTTTTGATTCATTTGTGGGACAAGTGACTAGGCAAACCAGGAGTGCACCGTTTTTGATATATCCTAGATTCACGATGCTTCTGATTCGACACTCTATTCCTGATTTAGCAGTTCAGGGTAACAAAACAGTGGCCCGTATGACTGTTCGAGGATATGGGTCGATGTGGCTTCATTCTGTTAAGAAGCAAGAGATTCCCAGGCCACCAGATGTTGATCTTTTTGGTGCTGTAGTTGATGCTGCATATGTACCTCTGCCTAATCATGGGTGGATGGATACTGTGGAGGCTCAGGCAGCTGCTGAAGCTGCTGGTGCTCAAGAGGATCTCCCAGAGCAACCACAACAACCTCAACCACAACAGCAACAGCCGCAACAACAACCACAGCAAGCACCGCAACCTGCAGCTGACACTCAGGTTTTAATAAATGAAGTACTGAACCAGGAATCCATTCCTGAGGTTCGTGAAGTTCTTCTTCATGAAGTACTGGTGTGTAATGATGATGAGAATGATCCTGATCTTCAAGAGATTGAAGGATTTAAGGTATAACTCTCATTTTATTATAAACTTGCCATATTTAAGCATATATCACTTATTAATTCTAGTTCAAAGTTTTCATTAATACAAGTATTAACTGTATTCCGCTATAGTCGGTTAATATATGTAAGATGATTATCTTTGGGTACGAATTGAGTTCAAACATTGTCTTTTACATGTTTGAACTTAATATTTGTGATTATTTCTTGAACAGGATTCTGAGACTGTTGTCCCAGAGGTCGTTCGATCTGAGGGAACAACTTCTCAACCTCCTGTTGCTGCTACTGCTCCGTCAGGTCCTCCGAGACGAGAGGGATTAGTAGATTCTGATTCGAGTTCCACTGAGTCTGATAGTGCTCGGTTGGTTACTCGTGAAGATAAAAGGAAGGGTAAGCGTCCGCTTGCTGAAGCTCCTAATAATACGCGTTCAGTGCGTGTTAGGACTTCTGCTCCTGCTTTGAGCATAGGCGGAATGTCAGGTTAACTATTGATAGTTTATCTTTCTAACGTTTTAGGCTTTACCTTGAGATAGGAAATTGAGATAGAAATTTTTCTATGACAGTTTCGAATCTTAGCAGCACACCGGTTAGAGAACCGATGAGGCAACGTCCGACTACGCGCGAATCTGCAAAGGTATAAAGATTTGTGATTTGTAGACGTTGTTTATTAATCGGTTTTTGTAATACTTAGTAGATATTTGAGATGGCTTTTGCTGTGACAAATATTAACTTATATTGTATTACAGGAGAGTGCTTATCATGATGTTGATACCACTACTTCTCATTTTGAGATGACAAAGCAGAGTCGTATAGCAGCTGGGTTGTTGAGAGAATCCTTTGAGGACATGGCACGACAAGCTGGTGCTAAAGCTGCTAGACTGACGACTGCTGCTGCTCATCCAAGGCCAGCAAGAGAACGCCTAGAGGATGTCGTTGCTCAATTGCAGAGTCAAAATGCAATAATGGCTGAAGCGATGAAGCAACAATCTGTGGCATATTCGGCGTTGATGAAAGCTCATATGGAACTGAATGACATGCATGCTGATTTAGTTGAAGAAGTTCATCGTATGCGGCGCTTACTTGTGCGAATAGTTCCAGACCCGTCGACTCAGGGGGAGATGTTGGCATATATTAGCGGGTGTAAAGAAGATGAGCTTAGGAAGAAATGCAGACAAGATCGAGATGATGATCCCGAGGCTAATAAAGAAAAGGAGAGTGAGCCGACTGGTCAGAAACAGACTAGTGAGCCGACTCAACTTCAGGGGGAGTCAGGATCTACTGCTGCTGATGATGCTGGTGTTGGTGAAGGTGGTAGTGGTACTGGTGCTGCTGAAGCTGGTACGAAAACCACTTAGTTCACTTAGATTATTTTTGAGAATGTTGTGTAATGTTAAACTTTATGTACATTTGATTAGTCTTAGATTGTAATAACTTTTAAAGATTAATGATGTAAATTAAGTTTAAATATTTAATAATATAAGATTTTGACTTAAGATTTTCAATGATAAGTTAAAATGATATAAGATTACTGAGTATGATTTAGGCTTGAGATTTACTTGACAAGCGGAAAATCATATTTGAGTAATTGATACAATAGAGATGAATAAAGGAATTCTTAGATTGATTCAGGAAAATCAATGAAAGAATTTATATTGTTTGTCTAATTTGTGTTAATTAAATGGGTTATACAGAAGAGAATGCTGAAAGTGATACAGATTCAGAGATTCCAGATGAACCAGAAGATGAGGTAGATTATGAACTTGAAGAGGGAGAGTTCAAGATACCTGATGATTGGATGCCAGATGATTGGACTTCTGTTTCTGTGGTTGAGACAGATAAAGTTGTAGATCCTGATTCTCATGTGGATGAACATTTTATGGATCCTGTTGCTACAGAGTTTGTTATTGAAACAGCAGCTGGAGAAAGAGTTGATCTTGACAAAGACTCAACTGATTCTGAAGCTGACCCAGAAGGACCAATTAGCAAAAGAGATAAATGGTTCAGGAAACCTGAGAAAGAGAAGGAGAAGCAGGTTGGAATATCTGAAGTTGATATAACTGGAAATCGAATTCCCAGAAGAGGTATTCTAGGATGGTACTATGATTCAGACTTGAAGCTGTTCGCAATCAAGAGATATGACGGCGTTCAGTATTTTGCAAGGAATTACAAAGTCTTCAATTCTCTATCAAGATATGATGTGAGAGACTTGGCTGGATTAGAGATGAATAATCCAAGTGGAGATGAGTATGCTAAATATATTCAAAGGATTATTAGATCTGCTGTTTGGTCAGGAAAATCTGACTTGATTAAGCCAAGGAAGGGAAGAACTCACAAGACTGATCAGATTAGTGAGAGAACAGGAAGACGAAGGAGAATCAAGGTATATCCAGAAGTCAAGTGCATTAAACAAATTCCTATCAAGAAAATGCCACAAGATATACTTGGCAAGTTGAAACGATGGGAAGTTGATTGTGTGACTGGTGAAGCTCACATGATTGAAGCTGATGATGAAGTTGAGAATGAAGAAAAGATTATCTTGACAGTTTATGATCGCAGGCATCTAATGAATCTATCAAAGAATGACTTGATCAAATTAGATGAGATCAAGATAGTTTCTAATGAAGGATGGAGAGATGCAGCTAGATATTATCAGTCAATGGTCACAAAATGCATAAGACTGGGAATACATTTTGGGAGTGTGCTATACAAAGAATGATCAAAGACAACTTGAAGATTTTTGACTTTTGACGCTAGAGCTATTGTCAAGGGGGAGTCTGTTGGGACATGTTTGTGTGTGACAACAGATCTAGCTTGTAATAGTTGAAACGTTATTTGTAATCAAGTTGTATTATTGATTTGTTAATTGCAAACGTTTAATATGATTTGATAGACATTTTAGAGTTAATTGTTTAAATGCTAAAAGATGTAAATCAAAGTATTAGTTTGACTGAAAAAGTCAACTCACGAAGTTGACCTGCGAAGTTCAGTTGAACTTCGCAGAGGTCCAACTTCGCAAGGCTGGGCCTGAACTTCGCAGAAGCCCAGGAAGGCTTGCGAAGTTCGGCAAACTCAAACTATAAATATTAATTAAACCCTAAACGTTAAAAAAGACTTCTGCCCATACGAATTTCCAGAGGGATTGGTGCGAACTTAAGCATTCTAATCGACTAGGTATTGATAGAATAACATATTGAATCGATACAAAGTCATATTTGATAATCCGAATCGCTAGTATATTGCGAAACAATCGTTCACTATCCGTGAACTTAGTATTGACGGATTCCGCACGTTAATACCTAAAGATAACCTCGTTATCGATCCTATACAAACGGACTTACAAACTCGCCTTGTAAAGTTAAGGCAACGAGGGTATTAAAAGTCTTAAACAAATCCCAACAAAGCCTAACCCTGTTTCCGTCAGCTGAAAAATCAAGGTCATGTTGTTGAACTTTAGACTGAACAACAGTACAAAGCGAATCGTAAACACGGTCATAATCGCATAGTTTAGAACAGGTTAGAGAGAACCTTGGGATGGGGATACCGTCACGAAGAGCTAGGGTTTGATGAATGAAATCATGGAACTTGTTACACTCTTCGATTGACTGAAACAAAGAAGAAGACAGATCAAAATGAAGATTTGGTAGAAGACCAGTGACGCAAAAACGGCTGTGAACCCCAAAAAAATTACTAAAAAACTTAAAAATTTTGACAGACGAAAGGCACATCAAGATATTATCAGCAGCTCCAGTAGTGTCCATGTAAGCTTCAACAAGTGACGGCATCTCCATAAAAGCATAAACTTGAGACATTCTATCTTCAACTTTAAGGTACTCCAAGTTAGGAACTTGAATCACAGTTGCACAAGCCGGTCTCCAAGTATATACACCTACCAAACTATCTTCCGTTAACAACAACCATAATCTCTTCAAGGAATTCGAAAAAAGACTGGAACCATCTGCAAGCCGTCACAATATGCATTTCTCTCCACAAACAATTCTTCTAAATAAGGACTCCCAGATATCAAGTTTTGCAAGTGAATTCTCACCAGAATAAACAACAGATACCGAATCAAGTTTCTTCAAACACGGAAAAAGCATCTCATCTTTAGGAATATCTAACAAGAACTCGCCTTGTAAAGTTAAGGCAACGAGGGTATTAAAAGTCTTAAACAAATCCCAACAAAACCTAACCCTGTTTCCGTCAGCTGAAAAATCAAGGTCAAGTTGTTGAACTTTAGACTGAACAAGAGTACAAAGCGAATCGTAAACACGGTCATAATCGCATAGTTTAGAACAGGTAAGAGAGAACCTTGGGATGGGGATACCGTCACGAAGAGCTAGGGTTTGATCAATGAAATCATGGAACTTGTTACACTCTTCGATTGACTGAAACAAAGAAGAAGACAGATCAAAATGAAGATTTGGTAGAAGACCAGTGACGCAAAAACGGCTGTGAACCCCAAAAAAATTACTAATAAACTTAAAAATTTTGACAGACGAAAGGCACATCAAGATATTATCAGCAGCTCCAGTAGTGTCCATGTAAGCTTCAACAAGTGACGACATCTCCATAAAAGCATAAACTTGAGACATTCTATCTTCAACTTTAAGGTACTTCAAGTTAGGAACTTGAATCACAGTTGCACAAGCCGGTCTCCAAGTATATACACCAACCAAACTATCGTCCATTAACAACAACCATAATCTCTTCAAGGAATTCGAAAAGACCGGAACCATCTGCAAGCCGTCACAATATGCATTTCTCTCCCCAGACAATTCTTCTAAATAAGGACTCCCAGATATCAAATTTCCAAGTGAATTCTCACCAGAATAAACAACAGATACTGAATCAAGTTTCTTCAAACACAGAAAAAGCATCTGATCTTTAGGAACATCTAACAAGAACTCGCCTTGTAAAGTTAAGGCAACGAGGGTATTAAAAGTCTTAAACAAATCCCAACAAAGCCTAACCCTGTTTCCGTCAGCTGAAAAATCAAGGTCATGTTGTTGAACTTTAGACTGAACAACAGTACAAAGCGAATCGTAAACACGGTCATAATCGCATAGTTTAGAACAGGTTAGAGAGAACCTTGGGATGGGGATACCGTCACGAAGAGCTAGGGTTTGATGAATGAAATCATGGAACTTGTTACACTCTTCGATTGACTGAAACAAAGAAGAAGACAGATCAAAATGAAGATTTGGTAGAAGACCAGTGACGCAAAAACGGCTGTGAACCCCAAAAAAATTACTAAAAAACTTAAAAATTTTGACAGACGAAAGGCACATCAAGATATTATCAGCAGCTCCAGTAGTGTCCATGTAAGCTTCAACAAGTGACGGCATCTCCATAAAAGCATAAACTTGAGACATTCTATCTTCAACTTTAAGGTACTCCAAGTTAGGAACTTGAATCACAGTTGCACAAGCCGGTCTCCAAGTATATACACCTACCAAACTATCTTCCGTTAACAACAACCATAATCTCTTCAAGGAATTCGAAAAAAGACTGGAACCATCTGCAAGCCGTCACAATATGCATTTCTCTCCACAAACAATTCTTCTAAATAAGGACTCCCAGATATCAAGTTTTGCAAGTGAATTCTCACCAGAATAAACAACAGATACCGAATCAAGTTTCTTCAAACACGGAAAAAGCATCTCATCTTTAGGAATATCTAACAAGAACTCGCCTTGTAAAGTTAAGGCAACGAGGGTATTAAAAGTCTTAAACAAATCCCAACAAAACCTAACCCTGTTTCCGTCAGCTGAAAAATCAAGGTCAAGTTGTTGAACTTTAGACTGAATAACAGTACAAAGCGAATCGTAAACATGGTCATAATCGCATAGTTTAGAACAGGTTAGAGAGAACCTTGGGATGGGGATACCGTCACGAAGAGCTAGGGTTTGATGAATGAAATCATGGAACTTGTTACACTCTTCGATTGACTGAAACAAAGAAGAAGACAGATCAAAATGAAGATTTGGTAGAAGACCAGTGACGCAAAAACGGCTGTGAACCCCAAAAAAATTACTAATAAACTTAAAAATTTTGACAGACGAAAGGCACATCAAGATATTATCAGCAGCTCCAGTAGTGTCCATGTATGCTTCAACAAGTGACGGCATCTCCATAAAAGCATAAACTTGAGACATTCTATCTTCAACTTTAAGGTACTCCAAGTTAGGAACTTGAATCACAGTTGCACAAGCCGGTCTCCAAGTATATACACCTACCAAACTATCGTCCGTTAACAACAACCATAATCTCTTCAAGGAATTCGAAAAAAGACCGGAACCATCTGCAAGCCGTCACAATATGCATTTCTCTCCACAAACAATTCTTCTAAATAAGGACTCCCAGGTATCAAATTTGCAAGTGAATTCTCACCAGAATAAACAACAGATACCAAATCAAGTTTCTTCAAACACGGAAAAAGCATCTCATCTTTAGGAACATCTAACAAGAACTCGCCTTGTAAAGTTAAGGCAACGAGGGTATTAAAAGTCTTAAACAAATCCCAACAAAACCTAACCCTGTTTCCATCAGCTGAAAAATCAAGGTCAAGTTGTTGAACTTTAGACTGAACAACAGTACAAAGCAAACCGTACACACGGTCATCATCGCATAGTTTAGAACAGGTTAGAGAGAACCTTTGGATGGGGATACCGTCACGAAGAGCTAGGGTTTGATGAATGAAATCATGGAACTTGTTACACTCTTCGATTGACTGAAATAAAGAAGAAGACAGATCAAAATGAAGATTTGGTAGAAGACCAGTGACGCAAAAACGGCTGTGAACCCCAAAAAAATTACTAATAAACTTAAAAATTTTGACAGACGAAAGGCACATCAAGATATTATCAGCAGCTCCAGTAGTGTCCATGTAAGCTTCAACAAGTGACGGCATCTCCATAAAAGCATAAACTTGAGACATTCTATCTTCAACTTTAAGGTACTCCAAGTTAGGAACTTGAATCACAGTTGCACAAGCCGGTCTCCAAGTATATACACCTACCAAACTATCTTCCGTTAACAACAACCATAATCTCTTCAAGGAATTCGAAAAAAGACTGGAACCATCTGCAAGCCGTCACAATATGCATTTCTCTCCACAAACAATTCTTCTAAATAAGGACTCCCAGATATCAAGTTTTGCAAGTGAATTCTCACCAGAATAAACAACAGATACCGAATCAAGTTTCTTCAAACACGGAAAAAGCATCTCATCTTTAGGAACATCTAACAAGAACTCGCCTTGTAAAGTTAAGGCAACGAGGGTATTAAAAGTCTTAAACAAATCCCAACAACGCCTAACCCTGTTTCCGTCAGCTGAAAAATCAAGGTCATGTTGTTGAACTTTAGACTGAACAACAGTACAAAGCGAATCGTAAACACGGTCATAATCGCATAGTTTAGAACAGGTTAGAGAGAACCTTGGGATGGGGATACCGTCACGAAGAGCTAGGGTTTGATGAATGAAATCATGGAACTTGATACACTCTTCGATTGACTGAAACAAAGAAGAAGACAGATCAAAATGAAGATTTGGTAGAAGACCAGTGACGCAAAAACGGCTGTGAACCCCAAAAAAATTACTAATAAACTTAAAAATTTTGACAGATGAAAGGCACATCAAGATATTATCAGCAGCTCCAGTAGTGTCCATGTAAGCTTCAACAAGTGACGGCATCTCCATAAAAGCATAAACTTGAGACATTCTATCTTCAACTTTAAGGTACTCCAAGTTAGGAACTTGAATCACAGTTGCACAAGCCGGTCTCCAAGTATATACACCTACCAAACTATCGTCCATTAACAACAACCATAATCTCTTCAAGGAATTCGAAAAGACCGGAACCATCTGCAAGCCGTCACAATATGCATTTCTCTCCACAAACAGTTCTTCTAAATAAGGACTCCCAGATATCAAATTTGCAAGTGAATTCTCACCAGAATAAACAACAGATACCGAATCAAGTTTCTTCAAACACGGAAAAAGCATCTCATCTTTAGGAACATCTAACAAGAACTCGCCTTGTAAAGTTAAGGCAACGAGGGTATTAAAAGTCTTAAACAAATCCCAACAACGCCTAACCCTGTTTCCGTCAGCTGAAAAATCAAGGTCATGTTGTTGAACTTTAGACTGAACAACAGTACAAAGCGAATCGTAAACACGGTCATAATCGCATAGTTTAGAACAGGTTAGAGAGAACCTTGGGATGGGGATACCGTCACGAAGAGCTAGGGTTTGATGAATGAAATCATGGAACTTGTTACACTCTTCGATTGACTGAAACAAAGAAGAAGACAGATCAAAATGAAGATTTGGAAGAAGACCAGTGACGCAAAAACGGTTGTGAACCCCAAAAAAATTACTAATAAACTTAAAAATTTTGACAGACGAAAGGCACATCAAGATATTATCAGCAGCTCCAGTAGTGTCCATGTAATCTTCAACAAGTGACGGCATCTCCATAAAAGCATAAACTTGAGACATTCTATCTTCAACTTTAAGGTACTCCAAGTTAGGAACTTGAGTTACAGTTGCACAAGCCGGTCTCCAAGTATATACACCTACCAAACTATCGTCCGTTAACAACAACCATAATCTTTTCAAGGAATTCGAAAAGACCGGAACCATCTGCAAGCCATCACAATATGCATTTCTCTCCCCAAACATTTTTTCTAAATAAGGACTCCCAGATATCAAATTTCCAAGTGAATTCTCACCAGAATAAACAACAGATATCGAATCAAGTTTCTTCAAACACAGAAAAAGCATCTGATCTTTAGGAACAACTAACAAGAACTCGCCTTGTAAAGTTAAGGCAACGAGGGTATTAAAAGTCTTAAACAAATCCCGACAAAACCTAACCCTATTTCCGTCAGCTGAAAAATCAAGGTCAAGTTGTTGAACTTTAGACTGAACAAGAGTACAAAGCGAATCGTAAACACGGTCATAATTGCATAGTTTAGAACAGGTAAGAGAGAACCTTGGGATGGGGATACCGTCACGAAGAGCTAGGGTTTGATGAATGAAATCATGGAACTTGTTACACTCTTCGATTGACTGAAACAAAGAAGAAGACAGATCAAAATGAAGATTTGGTAGAAGACCAGTGACGCAAAAACGGCTGTGAACCCCAAAAAAATTACTAATAAACTTAAAAATTTTGACAGACGAAAGGCACATCAAGATATTATCAGCAGCTCCAGTAGTGTCCATGTAAGCTTCAACAAGTGACGGCATCTCCATAAAAGCATAAACTTGAGACATTCTATCTTCAACTTTAAGGTACTTCAAGTTAGGAACTTGAATCACAGTTGCACAAGCCGGTCTCCAAGTATATACACCTACCAAACTATCGTCCATTAACAACAACCATAATCTCTTCAAGGAATTCGAAAAGACCGGAACCATCTGCAAGCCGTCACAATATGCATTTCTCTCCCCAAACAATTCTTCTAAATAAGGACTCCCAGATATCAAATTTCCAAGTGAATTCTCACCAGAATAAACAACAGATACCGAATCAAGTTTCTTCAAACACGGAAAAAGCATCTGATCTTTAGGAACATCTAACAAGAACTCGCCTTGTAAAGTTAAGGCAACAAGGGTATTAAAAGTCTTAAACAAATCCCAACAAAACCTAACCCTCTTTCCGTCATCTGAAAAATCAAGGTCAAGTTGTTGAACTTTAGACTGAACAACAGTACAAAGCGAATCGTAAACACGGTCATAATCGCATAGTTTAGAACAGGTAAGAGAGAACCTTTGGATGGGGATACCGTCACGAAGAGCTAGGGTTTGATCAATGAAATCATGGAACTTGTTACACTCTTCGATTGACTGAAACAAAGAAGAAGACAGATTAAAATGAAGATTTGGTAGAAGACCAGTGACGCAAAAAGGCTGTGAACCCCAAAAAAATTACTAATAAACTTAAAAATTTTGACAGACGAAAGGCACATCAAGATATTATCAGCAGCTCCAGTAGTGTCCATGTAAGCTTCAACAAGTGACGGCATCTCCATAAAAGCATAAACTTGAGACATTCTATCTTCAACTTTAAGGTACTCCAAGTTAGGAACTTGAATCACAGTTGCACAAGCCGGTCTCCAAGTATATACACCTACCAAACTATCATCCGTTAACAACAACCATAATCTCTTCAAGGAATTCGAAAAGACCGGAACCATTTGCAAGCCGTCACAATATGCATTTCTCTCCACAAACAATTCTTCTAAATAAGGACTCCCAGATATCAAATTTGCAAGTGAATTCTCACCAGAATAAACAACAGATACCGAATCAAGTTTCTTCAAACACGGAAAAAGCATCTGATCTTTAGGAACATCTAACAAGAACTCGCCTTATAAAGTTAAGGCAACGAGGGTATTAAAAGTCTTAAACAAATCCCAACAAAGCCTAACCCTGTTTCCGTCAGCTGAAAAATCAAGGTCAAGTTGTTGAACTTTAGACTGAACAACAGTACAAAGCGAATCGTAAACACAGTCATAATCGCATAGTTTAGAACAGGTAAGAGAGAACCTTTGGATGGGGATACCGTCACGAAGAGCTAGGGTTTGATCAATGAAATCATGTAACTTGTTACACTCTTCGATTGACTGAAACAAAGAAGAAGACATATCAAAATGAAGATTTGGTAGAAGACCAGTGACGCAAAAATGGCTGTGAACCCCAAAAAAATTACTAATAAACTTAAAAATTTTGACAGACGAAAGGCACATCAAGATATTATCAGCAGCTCCAGTAGTGTCCATGTAAGCTTCAACAAGTGACGGCATCTCCATAAAAGCATAAACTTGAGACATTCTATCTTCAACTTTAAGGTACTCCAAGTTAGGAACTTGAATCACAGTTGCACAAGCCGGTCTCCAAGTATATACACCTACCAAACTATCGTCCGTTAACAACAACCATAATCTCTTCAAGGAATTCGAAAAGACCGGAACCATCTGCAAGCCGTCACAATATGCATTTCTCTCCACAAACAATTCTTCTAAATAAGGACTCCCAGATATCAAATTTGCAAGTGAATTCTCACCAGAATAAACAACAGATACCGAATCAAGTTTCTTCAAACACGGAAAAAGCATCTGATCTTTAGGAACATCTAACAAGAACTCGCCTTGTAAAGTTAAGGCAACGAGGGTATTAAAAGTCTTACACAAATCCCAACAAAGCCTAACCCTATTTCCGTCAGCTGAAAAATCAAGGTCAAGTTGTTGAACTTTAGACTGAACAACAGTACAAAGCGAATCGTAAACACGGTCATAATCGCATAGTTTAGAACAGGTAAGAGAGAACCTTTGGATGGGGATACCGTCACGAAGAGCTAGGGTTTGATCAATGAAATCATGTAACTTGTTACACTCTTCGATTGACTGAAACAAAGAAGAAGACATATCAAAATGAAGATTTGGTAGAAGACCAGTGACGCAAAAACGGCTGTGAACCCCAAAAAAATTACTAATAAACTTAAAAATTTTGACAGACGAAAGGCACATCAAGATATTATCAGCAGCTCCAGTAGTGTCCATGTAAGCTTCAACAAGTGACGGCATCTCCATAAAAGCATAAACTTGATACATTCTATCTTCAACTTTAAGGTACTCCAAATTAGGAACTTGAATCACAGTTGCACAAGCCAGTCTCCAAGTATATACACCTACCAAACTATCGTCCGTTAACAACAACCATAATCTCTTCAAGGAATTCGAAAAGACCGGAACCATCTGCAAGCCGTCACAATATGCATTTCTCTCCACAAACAATTCTTCTAAATAAGGACTCCGAGATATCAAATTTGCAAGTGAATTCTCACCAGAATAAACAACAGATACCGAATCAAGTTTCTTCAAACACGGAAAAAGCATCTGATCTTTAGGAACATCTAACAAGAACTCGCCTTGTAAAGTTAAGGCAACGAGGGTATTAAAAGTCTTAAACAAATCCCAACAAAGCCTAACCCTGTTTCCGTCAGCTGAAAAATCAAGGTCAAGTTGTTGAACTTTAGACTGAACAACAGTACAAAGCGAATCGTAAACACGGTCATAATCGCATAGTTTAGAACAGGTAAGAGAGAACCTTTGGATGGGGATACCGTCACGAAGAGCTAGGGTTTGATCAATGAAATCATGGAACTTGTTACACTCTTCGATTGACTGAAACAAAGAAGAAGACAGATCAAAATGAAGATTTGGTAGAAGACCAGCGACGCAAAAACGGCTGTGAACCCCAAAAAAATTACTAATAAACTTAAAAAATTTTACAGACGAAAGGCACATCAAGATATTATCAACAGCTCCAATAGTGTCCATGTAAGCTTCAACAAGTGTCGGTATCTCCATAAAAGCATAAACTTGAGACATTCTATCTTCCACTTTAAGGTACTCCAAGTTAGGAACTTGAATCACAGTGCACAAGCCGGTCTCCAAGTATATACACCTACCAAACTATCGTCCGTTAATAACAACCATAATCTCTTCAAGGAATTCGAAAAGACCGGAACCATCTGCAAGCCGTCACAATATGCATTTCTCTCCACAAACAATTCTTCTAAATAAGGACTCCCAGATTTCAAATTTGCAAGTGAATTCTCACCAGAATAAGCAACAGATACCGAATCAAGTTTCTTCAAACACGGAAAAAGCATCTGATCTTTAGGAACATCTAACAAGAACTCGCCTTGTAAAGTTAAGGCAACGAGGGTATTAAAAGTCTTAAACAAATCCCAACAAAGCCTAACCTTGTTTCCGTCAGCTGAAAAATCAAGGTCAAGTTGTTGAACTTTAGACTGAACAACAGTACAAAGCGAATCGTAAACACGGTCATAATCGCATAGTTTAGAACAGGTAAGAGAGAACCTTTGGATGGGGATACCGTCACGAAGAGCTAGGGTTTGATCAATGAAATCATGGAACTTGTTACACTCTTCGATTGACTGAAACAAAGAAGAAGACAGATCAAAATGAAGATTTGGTAGAAGACCAGTGACGCAAAAACGGCTGTGAACCCCAAAAAAATTACTAATAAACTTAAAAATTTTGACAGACGAAAGGCACATCAAGATATTATCAGCAGCTCCAGTAGTGTCCATGTAAGCTTCAACAAGTGACGGCATCTCCATAAAAGCATAAACTTGAGACATTCTATCTTCAACTTTGAGGTACTCCAAGTTAGGAACTTGAATCACAGTTGCACAAGCCGGTCTCCAAGTATATACACCTACCAAACTATCGTCCATTAACAACAACCATAATCTTTTCAAGGAATTCGAAAAGACCGGAACCATCTGCAAGCCGTCACAATATGCATTTCTCTCCACAAACAATTCTTCTAAATAAGGACTCCCAGATATCAAATTTGCAAGTGAATTCTCACCAGAATAAACAACAGATACCAAATCAAGTTTCTTTAAACACGGAAAAAGCATCTGATCTTTAGGAACATCTAACAAGAACTCGCCTTGTAAAGTTAAGGCAACGAGGGTATTAAAAGTCTTAAACAAATCCCAACAAAACCTAACCCTGTTTCCGTCAGCTGAAAAATCAAGGTCAAGTTGTTGAACTTTAGACTGAACAACAGTACAAAGCGAATCGTAAACACGGTCATAACGCGAGTTCGATTAGCATCGGATTCATGCAATAGAGATAGGATTTGTAGAAACAATGCCTTGGGTAATTTGCTGATGAGATCTTGTTGTTCGATTCCATGATCATCGGTGATAACAGGAGACGATTTGTTACGTTCGTTCGTCATTGTTTTCTTTTATGTGGATTATTGAGAGTACTAGGTTTTTGTTGCAACGTTAATTTGTAGGGTTTTCTTACAATTGGAAGTTTTAACGGATTTCGATCATTTTTCTCTTCTTTTTTCCTTTTTTCATTATAATTCGATAAAAAGGATTATTTACACTTGAAACCCTAACAAATCTTAATCTTATTTTATCTTAAATTAAAATTAAAATTTTAAAATTAAAATCCAATTAATCAATTACAATCTCTCCATATTCTCTCTTAGAGAAGAGTTTAGATGAGTCCATCCATTTCTTGTGAGAATGGGGAAACAAATTTGGGCCATTGGATCTAGAAGATCAAGGGCTTATATTAATTCCCCATTATTTAATTAAAAAAATCAGAAAAAATAATATTTTGGGTGGAGGGGCAAAATGGTCATTTCACCAATCAATTAATTAATTTTTTTTCTCACTTTGTTTCAAACTCTATAGACTTCTCATTCCCAAACTCAACGATACCTATCTGCTTTTCTTATGCGATTCTCATCTACGAAACCCTAAAATCCACTAAAACGTTAATCAAATCATCGAATCGTTGTTGTTTCTTGCTAAAATCATCGTCTCCTTCACCTACATTCTTCGCTTCATCTTTCTATCGGTTTAGTTTTAACTGAAATCCATTTTTGTGAAACCCTGATTCATTAAACAGAGGTTAAAATCATCATCGCATCTTATATAATTCATACAATGGATCTTCGTGATGATATTCCTCCAAATCCAGTATCATCAGAGCCGATTCATCCTATGCCAATTAGTTCAGCTCCGTTACGTAAGTTTTTCTCGATGTTTTATGTGTAGCTTTTAGTTTTAAATACGTTACACGTTATTATTCGCTTATTATTTTTGTTTTGATATTGTATTGTTGTATATTTTTTGTGTTTTTGTTTGATTCTACGGTTTTGTACCACATGTGTTGCTGTTTGATTCTAGGGTTTTTGTAACACATGTGTTGCTTGTTACTATTGTATGTTGTTGTGGATAGCTGTAGTATAGTGTATGTGTGTTTAGATGTTGATGTGGTAGTCTAGTTACACAAGTGTTATTATTGTAGTTTATTTTTTTGATGTGGTTATCAACTAATTGGCATATCACATGTGTATATGGATTGTGTATATGTGATGTTTAGGTGCTATTTATACTCGTGTTGATATATATTTCATTGATTTTTCTGTTTTTTGTTGTGCTTTTTTTTTAAGAGTTTTTGTGTGTTCGTTCGTTTGTGTTTTATTAGATGTTGAAGACTCCATCATTTCGGAAACTGATGAGGGTGTAGTTACTTCACTAGAAGGTTATTTTTTCTATTTTGTTACTATGTTATCATATGTGGTGTTCTCTATTACATGATGTGGTCATCTATTTGGTTTGAAGTTTTATGTGTGATGTCTTTATTTTTTCAGTTTTGAAGTCATTACCCCTTTTGGATGAAAATCCTTTGAAGGTTTATAATAGAAAAAAGACCAAAAAGCAAAAAAAATAGTCATGTTGATGATGAAGGTAAATGTCTCTTCAATTAATATAACGTTTTTGATACTTTGTTTGATTATTATTGTCTTTTTTTTACTTGTAATATTTGAGATGTGATTTAACCACTAGTATCACACATAATCATCGTCAAGCACATCAAAAACTTGCCCGATATGTGGCTTTACATCTTCTGCCACTTCTGGTATCCATAGGGTAGTCCCACCCGGTGTTTCAATCTCATTTGAAACAACCAGCAAGGTTTTTGGTGTACCGATTGATTCTGTAAAAGATTTCAGATAAATGTAAGATTATGTTACAAGCAGTAACACATGTGTTATTAAATAGTAACACATGTGTTAGTTGACAGTAACACACGTGTTAGTTGACAGTAACACATGCAGTAATCCACTACTTGCACATGTGGTAAATAACTACTAATACATGTGTAACCAATTACTAACACATGTGTTAGTAACATATGTGGTAGTACGATAGGTCTACCTCTTCCCTCCAATAGTGGTGTGCAGGTTGATGCGAGAGTGATACGATTCGTCATGGCCGATATAAGTTTGGGATTGGTAGAAAAGAGAGTTTTGGAAAGGAAAGGGTACTGAAAATGAAAGACCAGAAAAGGAACTTTAGGATGATATTGATCTTCCGAAAGGATCGCTAAATAACTAAGATAACTAAAATCCTAAATCGGTCATTGTAGTCCCCAGCAGCGGCGCCAAAAACCTGATGGCGCCCGAACGCTAGGTTAGGAATTGCGTCGTGTCATTGCGGATCTTCCATTGGGCACGACAATCAATGGGTGTTTTAAAATTTATGTTTTCGGGGCCTAAGTATGCGAAAGCTATGGGTGAGTACAGCGATAGGTATGACCTATGGTCGTTCTTTAAACTACAACGCACATGGGATCTAGGTTTTCAATTATCTTTTGTAATTTAGCTAGTTTATCAAGAGTTTGATAGGGGTTTTTGTTTTTTTTTCTAATTAACTAATTAAAACTAAGGTAAAGTAAATGAGGTGAGGTGGCTACGAGAACTACAGATTAAACGTGTGTGTTTACTATGATATTCGTATATGTTATTTACAGGTAGTTATTTTAGTTAAAGTATTAGTTATGATGATGGGTTCAGGATTTAACAGACGAACTTGGAATATTCACTATAACAAAGTAATCTACCTACAACCTTTCCATGGCTTCCACGTATTTGTACTACACCAAGGGTGTTTCCAACGCTATACCAGGTACTGGGCTAATTTACGGTGTTTCCATTGCTACATTAAAGATTCCTTGTTATCTCTCCTGGACTGGGTGTATGCTTCCTAATGAGCCACAGCTCCTAGCCTATTATCTATCTAATGTAGTTGTCCGCAATCAGATAAATAACATGTCACGAGGATAACAGCTAAGGAATGTAAACTACACAGGAAGTTCTCCCAAATGCAGCAACCAATTTAACCAACAACCATCCTCGAGTCCTGTTCCTCAATCTCGGACATTTAAGATATCCAAATCATGGCATGAATTGTTGAATAAACAAAAACCTGAACAGGGGTTTCTCACTGGAACAAGTTGGGATGGTCTGGTCTAATGGCTGATTAAACTATTCATCATTATTTCATATAAATCAATATAACCATTCTATGCATGTTAAACTGGTGTATGAAGTTAATTCATATTCGAAAACCTAATCATATATCCAACGGCACAAGTGATACTAGCATGAAAAACCCTAAAGTAACAATCAAACAAGAACATGCAGTGGAGCAGCATACAGGGATCAGTTTATACGTGCAGAGTAACTGGCCGGATAAGTGGTCAAGTCACAAATGTTCCAAAAGTTCTCTCTAAAACATTTGTCACAGGAAATGAATCTAATCTATCTCTAATCCTACGCTCCGTGTCTACCTCCGGTGTGTTTCAACCAGGAGAATACCGACCATGTCGAGTTCAATGATCATCAGACACAGAATAATAAGCGGCGTACCACTAGTTAAGTTCAAGCAGTAAGTTACAAACCACGGCATAACTTGGATAGATAAACATTGGAGACTCAATTCATATATACAAATATAGATTAACAGCATACAGACAGAGTAACGGCATGATTAAAGCATAACTACCCTAGCATAACGACTATCATAGCAAACACATATTTGTCTAGCTTAGCATGGCAATAATTTTTGCAAGCATTTTTTAAATAATCATGGCAACAACGCAACATATTTAAAATGACAAGATAGAGATTATAATAGAACCTGACAAAGTGTTATTACAAATCTTGCGTAATCGCGGTCTCGGGGCACCTCCGTTACAACTAAGCTAAAGCTAATCTACTAGCGTAATTATACTAACCTAATCTAAATTATTCTAGAGAGAGTAGAGAGAGAAAGAAAGAAATGAGAGAAAATGTGAATGTGTTGTCGAGTGTGTTGATCGAGGTGGTGGTGGTGGGTATTTATAGATTTGGCTTAACTGTATTCCTCAACCATATTCCCACCTTCAAAATCTCATCCGTGTTCCTTAACCGTACAAAAATCCTCCTTTATACGGGCAAGACATCGAATACGGGACGTCCAGCCGTATTTCGGGTGAGAATTGCACGATAAGGGAGAGACCCGACCGTATATGGGAAAGACAGGCCATATACGGCTGATACATGGCCGTATACAGTCATGCTAGGCTGTATACGCCCTGTGCTTGGCCGTATACGGCTTGGCTCTCCCGTATTGTTGGTCTTTAGTTGCTTGGATTCTTCGTTCGGGCGTAACTTCTTCGGCGTTTATCCGTTTTGAGCGTTCTTTATATCCACGCGTTCGTAATTTACTAACGAAGAGAATAACATAAGTTAGAGGTCATAATTCCAATCGTAGCTCAAAAAGTGCTAAAACGCATGAACGAGAATGCTTATGATCGTATTCGTTTGATTTATCGTGTTTTTCGACCATTTAAGTTGATTTTTGAAACGTTGTCTATGTTTTAACCCAAGTGATGAGTTTTAATAATAAATAATTCATTTTGGATATACTCATCATGATTTGGGCTAAAAAGGTGAGAATAATGCACGTAGAAACTTAACTTTTTGCGTGTCATCAATTTTTCTAAAGAATATATATATCCAGACAGACTATATATCCAAATACCACTTAATTCAAGTAGGAAAACAAAAAGACCCCTTGTAATGATAAATAATTTAGGATTAGTATAAACTTCTATCCTTCAAGTTAACCATTGAATAAAAATTTATTCTAATGATTTAATCCTTTAAGTTTGGTTAACTTATTGGTTTAGCCCTTTCAATGGGTTAAACCACTATAAATTTTTGAAAGTTAATGGTAAAATCATGACACAAGATTGTTGGTTATACCTATATGCCCAAGAATAATCATAAAATAATATTGTTAATAACATATGATCCTATAGGGTCACACCAATAACAAGTTGACACTTAAATTGATATTTTATTATATGAATATGATTCATATTAAAATGTCATTACTCTTGTAAATATTATTATAGAGCTAATAATAATAATATAATACATAGTGTATGAACTATTATAAGTATGGTACTTATACATTATTTGATTAGAGAATTATTATAAGTATAATACTTATATAATTTTAATTAAATAATGTTGGATTGTGTAAGTTTTGTTTATTTAATTTAAGGAGTTAAATTAAATAAATAAAAGAACAAGTTTATATATATAAGTGTATATATATAAATGGATGGAGGATAAAAGAATTTGTCATCTAGTCTTTGACATACATTTTCATGACTTGTTGTGTTTGACACACATCTCTTGACTTATAGTGTTTGTCAAAGCTCTCATGACTCGTAGTATTTAACACCAACCTCTTGTATGGTAATGTTTG
Source organism: Pseudognaphalium luteoalbum (assembly GCA_963422505.1). Taxonomy (NCBI): domain Eukaryota; kingdom Viridiplantae; phylum Streptophyta; class Magnoliopsida; order Asterales; family Asteraceae; genus Pseudognaphalium; species Pseudognaphalium luteoalbum. The sequence goes on from OY730196.1 coordinate 6,690,641, forward strand.
ACACTTACCACTTGATTTGTAGTGTTTTAAAACCACTCCTTTTGTCCCCTTCTTCTTGGCTGGCCAAATATGACACAACAAGGGCTAGAAAACAAGCCTTGTTGTTGGTCCAATGCATGCGCATGCATAAGCCATTTGTCATGAGGCTTTGCATGAGTTTGGGGCTATATAAATAAGAGTTAACTCTCATTTTCCCAACCTTGGAGGCCTTGGCCGATTTTTACACAACACACCCACATTATTTCTAAATGTTAGGTAGAAATGTGGAAGAAATAATTATCTCTTGAATGTCATTGTTGTTCTTGGTATTTCAAGCTTAAGAGCTTATTTATACAAGAACTAGCTTTCAAAGTCTCATCAAACTTGTTGGTGGAGTAACTCAAGAGGAATTCTTGTATGAATTCTTGCCATCAATCAACCACCATCAACCATCATTGAAGCTCAAAAACTACAAAGGTTGTAATTCTTACTTTCTATGGTTGATAAATTCTTGTATATTCATGTAAAGTGAGCCTTTATAAGTAACTTATCTTGTTCAAGTTTTTCAAAGTAAAGTCTTCCGTTGCTAAACTCTAATAATTGTTTATGAAACTCAAGCTTGAACACATTTGTTTCCATCAAAGATAAACTTAATTGATTAAATAATTAAACTTTTAAGATATATAGAGTAGATTTCCCGCAATGTGTTGAGCTATCAAAATTTTGAAATTTGAAGAATTGGATAATGAGGAAAAACTTAGAAGGTTATAACGAAAAAAAACTAAAACTTGAATGATTAAACTATTATTAACCACTCACGACAATAAACAAAGTTAGAACTATTTATTTGTGTGAAAATGATAGAACACCGTAGGGCAATTAGGTTCCAAGTTAAATCTCAATGGCAAAGATAATTTGGTTCCAAGTTGAAATCTCATTGGCAAAGATATTAACTGCAACATTAACGAGATGTAGCGGAAAATTGTTGTATACATACAATAACAACAAACAAATCCAAGATCAAAACTGACAACTATATAAATGGTGTTAATAAGTTACCCACTTTTCAGCCCATGAATGAATGTTGTTTATCTATACATTGAAAGGAAAACACCCACTTGTCATTCCCAACTCAAAAAAACAGCCTTGTTTAAATTCTTAATTTGGGTTGTGCTATATCTGAACGTTTTGCAGATTAACATCAACAAATCATCATCAGGCTTCTACCATGAAATGATTCAATCTTCGATAAGATAATGATATGGCCTCAGAGCATGAATTAAACTTTACCAATTCAAGATACACCACATAAAAATACTAGTTAGGATCTACCATATAAAAAAATGACGCACCGAGATACCCAAAGTCATGAAACTTAGTCGAGTTTTTGACGACTGCGTGCATTCTAGCAACAACACATTTACCATTTTGTACATATAAAGAAAGACAACATATTGAAAACACTTGAGTTTGCAAATGTTCAAAACAATCCCTGAATTCAACAATTACCACTAACATCTCGTAGAGACTTTAAACGAATTCAATCCTACACAAATTGGAGCCACGCTCGAAGTTAAACAATTGCTCACGCTTCCCAGGATCAATATCATGAGCATTAAGTGTGAACGTCTCCAACGCGCAAGAGTTTTTCAGCAAATAACTTATTAACAATAACTCCTCTTGTGTTACAGCTTCTCGATTACGTATAATCATTTCCTTCATCTTAAAATGCAAACAAACCGGTGTCTCCTCCGGTGAGTTCCAACTAATGTTACCACTAGCAGGTGCATGTAGAAGCCCTTAACAATAAACAAACAAATGCTAAAAATTAGCTATGTGTCTATGAAGAATGACACTAACACCCACACCACTTGTAAATGCCAAACCGATATCAACTTTAAATAATAATGCTAATAATTGTCTACCCGTTTGGAATATCATATAATAGCTAAATTTGAGTTTCATAAATAATGGAAATATATATCGAAGAGTTAGGATTGTGATCATATGATTATCAGGTATAATAAAAGGAGCTGTAATATATAAAGAGTTGACATGCTTTGGCAGTTTGAAGTTCTACTAATAAGAGATCAGAATATCAGATGTTCAAATGTTTGAAAAAGTATGACTTTTAGAGATTGATACAAACAAGTGTTTTGTTTGCACACGTGCGTTGCGAAGGGATCAATGTTCATTTTTTAATTTTGAGATTCGATTTCATTCGTATGTTTCCTGACAAGCAAGTTTTAACATTTATATCAGTCACTCACCAGTAATAATAAACAAATATAAATTTGTTAGCTCCAATCTTATACGTCTGTTTACAAATAAAATACAAAGAACAATATAGATATAGATAAAATATGATAATAAAAATAAATAAAAAATAGAAATATATACAGTAGTAATAAATAATAAAGGTTTGTCTAATAATAATAATAATATTAATAACAATAATAAATCATAATAGGTAATATGAAAGAATTAAAATACAAATAAACATCACATGTGAGAATCTAACATGAGCCAACGTGAGTATTGAAATAGCAAAACCATTGAGATGCAAAGATACATATGTATTTTTATGTCAAATGTAATATATATATATATATACATACATATATATATATATATATATTTTAAAGAATGTCTAATAAAAGAAACTAAACATGTGGAAAATATTGAATATTCAGTGCTAGTTTAAGAAGAATTGAACAGAGGAGTTGTAGGTAATAAAAAGAAGCTAATAACCATTAGGCTACGAGGGCTAATTAATGAATTTGCACTAATTAAATTATATGGCATATTACATGAGTTAAGAAAATCTATTATTCATAATAGTCACTCAATTGATATTAGCTAAGTATTAATGACCAAGCTTGCAACGGAAAAAAATTACTAAATATATCATACTTGATATATTTTTATTGACAATTATTATTGGAAATCATATGGCAATAGTAGTGCAATATATATGTTACAAATAATGTGTAGGGGTTTAAATGTTGTTAAAAAGGTAAAGTAAATGAAGTTATATTAACATTAAATCTAAAATTAGATAAATGTTAAATAACCATCATTTTAGAAATAAAAAGTAAAAGAATTTAAGAACACTAATTAAGTATTATAAATAAATTTATCCACTAAACATATAAAGCTCAAATTGTATAAATATATGTATATGTATGTATAATATATGTGCACCAATTATTTTAAGAATGAGAAGGAGAATAAAAAAAATGTTGCATGGACTCGAACCTGCATCCTATAATTCATGAGACAAATTGTTTAACCATTTCATGCACCCACTAAATATACATTGATATTGCACAATTAATTTTATATATTGACATGTAAAGCGGAAAAGACAATAACCACAAAAGCCCAGGAATCGAACCTGAACCTCTTGCAACACGGATATTAAAAATAGTAGGTGGAGACCACCAAACTACAACTCCACATCTTGATATATTTTGCATGTTAAATATATATATAATAAAGTAACATAATTCATATAAAATAAAAAGTTACTATTCATAAAGGTACTCAATTGATATTAGTAGGGAATAGGGAATATTAATATAAAAAAAGCAGCGATATTTTATTAATTATGTCTGAAATGGGTAAAAAAGGTACTTTCACTACATAACTAGTTACAATGGTCTGAAATCAATTATCAAAGAAAGAACTGTTTAGTTAACCCTCAAAATCTCATACAAACTAAATCAAATTATATTTATGCAAACACTAAAACACGGTTTCCATAAGAAGGTAGAAAGTTTCAAGATTTTCTAGTTAACTTTTTTGCGAAACAAAAGTTACATTCAAAAAAGTAATATGCTTGAGAGTCGAGACTAGGCATGTCACCATGTTGTTTAAGAAAGAGAGGAGCAAGGATTGTGATCATATGATAATCAGGCAGTAAAAAAATGACTTTAATCTATAATGAGTTGACATGATATAGCTGTTTAAAGTTGTACTAATGAGATATTATATGTTCTAATGTTTGATAGATATGATTCTTTGAAGAATTTATATGTTTTCGACCAAATCATGATACATAAAAGAGAAGGACACATTTTATTGATTGGGAATCTGTAATTGGAATGGAAATGGGTAAAAAGGTACTTTCTCTCCATAACTAGTTACAATGGTCTGAAGTTAATCATCGGAGAAGTGTTTACTTTTTACTTGACCCTCAAAAGCTCATACAATCTAAGTCAAATTAATGAATTATATCCAAACATTAAAGCACACTTGCAATAATAAGGTATAAAGTTTCAAGGTATATAAGTTAACTTCTAGTTGACCCACAATAATAAGATAGCAAGTTTCACGACACACATCCAAACACCTCCCAAAATTCAACTGAAGCAAAAGGTCAGAAAGTTGACATTGAAAATCATTATGTTTCTAGTTAACTATAGGAATGGAATGTAACACCCCCAAATTTATTGTTTAGCGGAAGCAAGATTTGGGTGTTACTAATCAATATTCAAAGCACAGAGATTCATAGTAAACGACTCTATATGCGTCGTTTTAACAGAATGTATTAATAGCAAAATGTTTACAAAGTTTGAAGCTACATATAGCTCGTGTTCGTTTAAAATGAGAGATTTCAATACATAAATACTTATACAAAATATATTAATGCAAGAAAATCTCTATTGTCTGCATGCTGACTCGAGCTATAGTTTCCTGGGGCAATCCTGCCTACTGCTTTGTACCTGCGATACATGCTAAAATGGGTCAGCTAACGCTGGTGAGCTCACAGGTTTGAGTATCAAATAAGTTGTGTGAACCGCAAGATTTAAATAGTTGATTTGCATCCAGCAAATGATAGTGGTAACAGTATACAGCCATGAGCACATAGTTGAGCTTAACTCGTGGGTCAGGACACAGCCTGAGCGTTTTCGCCTCCACGGATGCCTAATCAACATCCGTCTTCCTTAAATATTAGTACGTCCGTTTACCCGGTTAGTGCTTGCTAACCCGGACGAGGTGGGTCAATCCTATATGGTACCATATACTAATATTCACGCTACAAATGTATTAACAACTATGCTGATGGAGGGCTTTAAAAGATTAGTTGTGTAAAACTCATGTAGTACATGTAAAAGTTGTACTTGCGTTCACGCGTTAAAACAAGCAATATATCACACCCCTGAGTAAAAATAGTAAAAGAGGGGCTATGAGACTCACCTGAGTCTTTAGAGTTTATATCAATAAACTGAGATTGATGAGTCGGGAATCGAAGTCCAAAGACTTGTAACCTGAGGGTGTCCACGACACGCGATGGTTATAAACATATGAAGGCATCTCATAAGACTACCTTGTAGTTGTTTGTCCAACTAGAATGTCCAAATGATTACAATTTGGTTGATTGTTTAAGTGTTTGAAAATGTGTACGGCCCGTTGGTGATTGTTGGTAATAATAAGATTATCATTATTCTTGAAAAACGTGTTCCAAAGTGTTTTAGAAGTCATGTCGCATTCGTGTTTGATGTTATACAAGTTTAACACTTTGTATGAAAATTTAGATGTAACACTGTTACTCGTGACTCTAGGGTAAGGGCGAAGCCCGTTAATGACGGGGGTCCGGGGGCAGCGCCCCTGGTAGCGGGGTCCAAGGGGCGGCAGCCCCTGGCGGGGTCCAAGGGGCAGAGCCCCTGGCTGGGGTCGAGCTGGACTAGAATTTGGGTGAAATGGGGCGTCAAATTTGGGTCTCAAAACTTAGTGTAAAATTAGTTAAAACTTTCTGTTTATGCGTCACTTATAGCGTCACTTAGGGGCTTGGGCGACACTTGGGAAGTGTCGCTAAAAATATTAAATCTGAGCTTATGCGTCACTTAAGGGAAGTGACGCATGGTAGGGCGTCACTAAGGTAAGTGTCGCTATAAGTGTCGGGTATGGGTCTAGGCGTCACTCAGGAAGTGTCGCTATAAGTGTCGGGTATGGGTCTAGGCGTCACTCAGGAAGTGTCGCTATAAGTGTCGGTTAACGTTGTTGTGCGTCACTAGTCAAGTGACGGTAGAAGTGTCGGGAAAAAGGGGCTTTATGCGGCACTTATGCAAGTGACGCATGATTAGGGCTTTTAGCGACACTCAATGCGTCACTTAAGTGACGCATGAAGTGACGCTATACTGCACTTCGTTGCGACACTTAGGTCTGTCAGCGAATTTTCGAGCCAAAAATGAGTTTTCGGGTTTCCGTTTGGTCTGATTCTTTTACCCAACCCTTATAAGGACATTCTAAGCTTAAAGAAACAACTAAAACTTAAAAACACTAAGAAACGAGAGATTTCGAGATTTGTCGGAAACTTACAACGCGAGGAATCGAGAATCCGGAAAGATAGATGTGTAGATCCTTGCGAGATGAGTCTTTTTCTCCAAATGGCCAAGGTGATTTGATGATGTTTGAGTGGGTTATTTGAGGGTTTAAGGTGGTGATGGTGATGAAAATGAAGAAAGAAAAAGAGAGAGAGATAGAGTGAAAAAAAGAAAGATGGAAGTGAAGAATGGGGTGGGGAGGTGGTGACCTCACCCCTTGGCAGATTTTTGGGTGGGGGCCCACCCATGTGTGGGTCTCCACTTTTAGCTCCGTGCATTCGCGCTCCGTGCGGTGTTCGTTTCCCGATTGTTTAAACGTTTAATATTTATTTTAATTGTTTAAAATGTAAGTTTTAAAATACGAAAGCTTATTAAATAAATTTATTAAAGTATTTTATCAAATACTTAATAGTTCAATTGGTTTTGTTTGTTTGCGCGTTAAACATTCTAATCGCGTAGGCATTTAGTTGTACGATACGAAACATGTATGAATTATCATCAAAATACTATTTTAGATATAATAGCGTTATTAAATAATGTTATCTTATTTAATAATTTTGTTCACCAACGTCCGTATAAAACTGAATCGAATTACATTCGATTTAAATTGCGTACGATTTAATCAATTCGCAAAAATTGTATATATTCATCAATATAAAATCCGAAACATTAATTAGCCTAACACAGAACTAATTACATGTATTAACAGTTGATTAGGCACTAATTATTAGTCCTAATTTGGCGGGTGTTACATGGAAATAAACTTACTTCCCAAAAGGAAATATGCTCGAGATTAGGCATGTTGTTTAAGAAAGAGAGGAGCAGCAAATCCCAATGCATACCCCCGCTGATATCAATTTCAAGTTTAACCAAGTTAGGGAACCTGCAATTGTTGCCTATACCAAAAAATTTGATAGCAGCCTACATGAAGCAAACACTATAAATCATCACAAGGAGCTTTAATTGTTGTGAGTGTTACGATATTCAGCATAAAGAGCACAAGTTAGATGCATTATCTATGTTAGTGTACTATTGAATATATTGAACATGTGTGAGTAACAATTAGGATAATCAGGATAAATATCCTAAATGAATTAAATTTACAAAGAAGGAAACATACATGTATAGTTGGGTAAGTCAATGTCAACGTTTTGACAGACGAAAGGCACATCAAGATATTTTCAGCAGCTCCAGTACTGTCCATGTAAGCTTCAACAAGTGACGGCATCTCCATAAAAGAATAAACTTGAGACATTCTATCTTCAACTTTAAGGTACTCCAAGTTAGGAACTTGAATCACAATTGCACAAGCCGGTCTCCAAGTATATACACCTACCAAACTATCGTCCGTTAACAACAACCTTAATCTCTTCAAGGAATTCGAAAAGACCAGAACCATCAGCAAGCCGTCACAATATGCGTTTCTCTTCACAAACAATTCTTCTAAATAAGGACTCCCAGATATCAAATTTGCAAGTGAATTCTCACCAGAATAAACAACAGATACCAAATCAAGTTTCTTCAAACACGGAAAAAGCATTTGATCTGTAGGAACATATAACAAGAACTCGCCTTGTAAAGTTAAGGCAACGAGGGTATTACAAGTCTTAAACAAATCCCAACAAAACCTAACCCTGTTTCCGTCAGCTGAAAAATCAAGGTCAAGTTGTTGAACTTTAGACTGAACAACTGTACAAAGCGAATCGTAAACACGGTCATAATCGCATAGTTTAGAACAGGTAAGAGAGAACCTTTGGATGGGGATACTGTCACGAAGAGCTAGGGTTTGATCAATGAAATCATGGAACTTGTTACACTCTTCGATTGACTGAAACAAAGAAGACAGATCGAAATGAAGATTTGGTAGAAGACCAGGGAGGTGTTCTCACCTTCTTGATAAAACGCGAGTTCGATTAGCATCGGATTCATGCAATAGAGATAGGATTTGTAGAAGCAATGCCTTGGGTAATTTGCTGATGAGATCTTGTTGTTCGATTTCATCATCATCGGTGATTTGCTCATTAGATAACATGTTTTATTAGATAGCATGTCTTAGTACCTGTAGCCTTTGCATCTGTCTGTTGTTCGATGTCACTAGCTTCGTTAAATTCTTGTACCACAACCATCACGTCCGTACTGCACCATAATACGTTTCAAATTTATCAACTACCACATGTGTTAATGATTTTTTTTACAAATCAACCAGATGAAGAAAAAAAATTCAACTCTGTTTGACTGGTTTTGACAACTAACACAAGAAACATAAGACTTACATAGAATACTGACATTAGCTACTAGTATCACAGGTGTTACCACAATTTCATTTTCATTGAGTAACACATGTGTTAACTAATTTAAAAAATCAACATCTGGAAAAAAAAAATTCAAGTCTTTTTGAGGATTTTTGACAACTTCTAACGAAACATACAGTTCACACAGGTATTGAAACGCTACTATTACCACATGTGTTAGTAACACAGAATTTGATAATCATGTTACGAGTTTTCTGCGCGATTATTGATAATGTCGTTTTTTAAAAAGTTGATTGTTGAATCAGCGAAAATCACACTGTTATTTCAGTTTTCGTCAATCAAATCGTAAATTAATGATGTTAAAATCGCGCAAAACACGATCGCATAAAACCGTGGTAACGTAAAACCTATTCAATTTTTCACATATCGATCGTTCGTTTGTAGAATTGAAGAAGTTTCGACTGGAAATAACCTAATTCTTACCTTCGATTACGATTTTTTGCGGCTATCAGAAACCCTGCGCGATTGATTGTTGTTCGTACGTAGCGTAGGTGTATGTATTTATCTGCGTATATGTATCTATCGATATGTTATAATTTTGTTTTTTGATTAATTATTTAATTAGAATTAAATAAAATGTAATTTGACCAAAATACCCTCCCACCCTAAAATGAAATGGTACATTTTGATTTGTTCCCACAGTCTCACTAAAATGACAGTCTCATTTGAACCTCACCTAATATCTTTAATTCTGTATTTAAAAAAATAATGTAATAGCAAATCGCAATTCATAGTATCTCTAACTAATGTACATCGTGGCATAAACTTTATTTAATAAACATCTTAGTTTTATCTTACTACTATATAAACCATTTCCACCATGAGTCTTAATTCCTTAAAAATGTCCTAATTGAATTTACTATTTTGCCTATGCATCTAATGATATTCTATAACACATTTATGTGAATTAATTGTAATTTCGTAACCTTCACTTTCTCTAATCATTTGAAATTAAACAGCTTTCCAAGATAAAATATACTCTCTCCGTCTCAAATTATTTGTCCATCTTACTATTTATACTTGTCCCAAAATAATTGCACATTTCCAAAAATAAATATGCATTAATATTTATATTTCTTATATTACCCTTAACTTTAAAACTACACATTCCTCAAAGAAAACAATTTAATTAATGATTGAGGGTTAAAGATGTCATTATAATAATGTCAAAGCTGCATATAATGTGATTTTTTTAATATATGTATTTTCAACTTGGTGACAAACAATTTGAAATGGAGGGAGTAACTCTTATTTGATAACGCATTTATGTGAATTAATTGTAATTTCGTAACCTTCACTTTCTCTAATCATTTGTAATTAAACAACTTTTCAAGATAAAATTTAACTCCTATTATTCAATTCACATAATAACTACGATACTCATCCCAATAACAATTTCATCGATTTATAATTATAAACACAATAAGTGAGATTAATGCAATCTTTTTCAACTCATTTGAAGTATTCTTTTAAGTATTATTATATTACTTCCTCCGCCTAAAATTATTTTCACCCCATAAAAAACACGCATTTTAATAAAAGCATGATCATTACTGCTTTCTCTTTCTTCCTTTTTGCAGAATGTCAGTTTTACCCTTAACCAATTAATTACTGCTTTCTTAAAAGTGTAATAATAATTTCAATTAAGGGTAATATGCTAATCACGACCAAATTTCACTATCTATTTTTGAAAGCGGACAATTAATATAGGACGTCCAAAAAATGAAACATAGACTATAATTTTGGGACGGATGGAATTTTATTTTATCTAGCATTATTTTTTGACAAATCATTTAAATTTAGTGGTATACCTTACATTTATTATTAATTTCTCAATAACACTGTCAATAAACAACAATTAACTATTAATTAATTAATAATAAATATATAATTACATAACTTGTGACTCATTAGGAGTTACGGGATTGTAAATTCCATTTTAGCACGTATTTTTTAGTAGTATTTTATAAAATTACATCATTATAACATTATTACCGGTTCCTGATGGCCAACGTTGCAAATCACCAACATTTCTTATTTATCATATTTCGCTGCAACGTGCGTGCGAGTGTCATGCTACTATGCAATAATAAGTTATAGCAGTTGAAGACTTGAAGCCCATGAATGGTCAAAGTCAAAAGCCCATCAGTATTGTTTGGCATTGAATCTATGATCCATCAGACTTTTCATAAATGTGAATTATCTTAATTGTGATGTTTTTTATCTTAAAAGAAGTCGCAGATCACAATAAAATGATCAAAAATGTTGTGAAAAAACTCTTAAATTTTTATTTCGTGAAATTCGACGATTGAGAAGTGTGTGACGTACGGATAATATTGACATTCTTAAATGGTACCGAGTCATGTTGTTTCTTACAATATCTGCACACCTAAATCAATTGAATCAACTCAAACGGGTATCGATCTCAGTTAGAGTTTTCGTAACCTATTGCTATTTACTTCATGATAGATTTGTTTTAGATTCTGATATTTTAAGTTCGATTGATGCCAGGGGCGGATGTATATGTAACTTAGGGTATGCACTTGCATATCCTTGGGTTCTTAAGGGCGGAGCCAGAAAATCCCAGTAGAGGAGGCGAAAAAAAAATATTCTTTTTTTTCTTTATAGTATTGTGGGGGTGAAATTTACAAAATTTTAATAATACCTTAAGAAAAATTCTTTTTTACATGATTTGAAAATACTTGTGGGGGCGACTGCCTACGTTGCCCCCGCCCTATCTCCGTCCCTGGTTCTTATGTAGTGCAAAAAATATTTTTTACATGTGTTTAGTAGAGTCTCTAGAAAATGCATACCCTCAAAAAATTAAGGAGGTGAACACCTTATACTTTATAATTATATAGCAAGTGACAAGTCTACTAAACTATGGCATCTATTTACCGTAACTAGCTTGTTTATTACTTCATCCGTCCCACTTATATTGTCTACTAGTTTTAATACCCGTGAAAACACGGGGTTTTGTTAGAAAAATATAAAATTAAAATTTAAGTTAGTATTTTGTTATACACAATAGTTTGAGTCGGTGTATTTTATTGGGCCTAAATATTTCATAACACATGTATATGAAATTCCCTTACATGGTAACATGGGGGCAAAGATATTAAGAGACCATAATTGGACGTTTGGCCCAATTGAATAATATACTTCTAAGTTAGAGATGATAGTAACATCAAAACCGCTATCGCATAATAAATTGAAAATGGTTGATAAACATAAACACTAAACATTTGATGATTTTTACATCATCGATCACCATTATTGAGTTGTTCGTAAAGCATTAAGATAATACTCCTTCTCTTCAATACTTTTCTGCAGTGAATCGATGATGCGTTCGTAATCTTTCACGTAACAAATTTCCATGTCCAAGTAAGGAACCATAGCTCACACGCAAACTTCTTTAAGTTCACCTTTGGGTAACTTCTTAAGTTGGATTACAATATTCTTAACACATTTAACAGAATGCTTAAAAGATAGAAGTTGATGTTGGAAAATTTCTAACTTGATTTTCTCCTGCTGGATATCATCAACAACTTGGTTTATCATTTCAGTTTGCATTTCAACGTTGGATGCCATTTTAAGAAGGTTTTGGAAATAAAGGAAATTTGGCTTGTTAAAAGGAGATTTTATATATGTTAGTAATAGTGGAAGTAGATTTTATATGTATATAATGTTAAGTTGATGTGAATTAGGTAGATGTATTTATTATCCAACCATATTAATTAAATCGTATATAGATTAGATGTATTTATTATCCAACCATATTAATGTTAAGTTGAAGGTGTGAGGTTCAAATGAGATTAAAATTTTGTGTGAGATTAAGGGAATCAATGATATCATGCCACATGTACAAAGAGAATGTTCCAAACTACAAAATTCATTTACCCCAAACATCAATTATCTCACAAATGACAAATCGAAAAATCATGAAACTTGCACCATAATTTTTAGCGTTTTATCCTCTTCGATTTGCAGTCCTTCAAGGCATACTTCCGACGAATTTTTTTTTTTCATTTTTTTGGTGGGTTTCATATGTTACTAACACATGTGTTAGAGTGTTGCGTTTAGGGTTTAGGGTTTGGGTTTAGGGTTTACGGTTTGGGTTTTGGGGGTTCTCCCCGAAACCCTAAACCCTAACCCCTAAACCCCAAACCTTAAACCCTAAACGCTTTATAAAACTCTAAACCCTAAATCATACTAAACCCTAAACCCTAATAAACCCTAAACCCTACTAAAACATAAGATCTAAACCCTAAACAATGAACCCAGCTAAATCCTAACCCTAACCATGACCGTAAATAAAATGTACAATCAATCACTAACACATGTGTTACTAATTTATAAAACCCACCAAAAAACCAAAAAAATAATTTATCGAAAGTATGCCTTGAGGGACGGCAAATCGAAGAGGATAAAATGCTGAAAAATATGGTGCAAGTTTCATGATTTTTCGATTTGTCGTTTGTGAGATAATTGATGTTTGGGGTAAATGGGTTTTGTAGTATGGAACATTCTCTTTGTACATGTGGTATGATATTATTGGTTCCCTTAGTCTCACTCAAAAATCATGGACTCATTTGAAGCTTACTCTAAGTTGAGTATATATTATATGTTCCACCAGAATCATCACACTCATCAACACTATCAGAACTAAGGTATGTGAGCTCATCACCAGGAACCATCTCCAGCAAAAGATCATTAATTTTATCAACCTGTTCGTGTGTTGAAGCAAGGATAGCTCTCAGTTAGAAATAAAAAGGGTCATACAGATTTTTAATCACCTCCGGATATGTGGAGTCAATAATAGACTTTATTGGATCATCTCCTTTTTTGATTAAAAAGTCATCTGGTATGTCAACTTCAACTTCACCAACATTGGGACCTCCAACCAGACCATTGCCAACATCTAAAATCCGTTGAGCAAACTGTTTCATCTCAGATATCTCTTTGGGATTGGATCCAGATTGTAATCTCATGTTAACAGTAAGCTTCAGAAACTAATCTTTATTAATCAAAGGAACAAAAAACAAATATAAATCACAGAAGGTTCTAGATAACAAACTAATACAAAGATACAGTAAAGAAACAAATGCAGAAAAAACAACCTTCGTTGGAAAACCCATATGATCAGATTCATCCATTTTAACACCTCCACCATTCATGTCTGGATCATCATCCTAAATAAATAATAATGATAAACACGTTTTTAATTTCAAGATGTATACAACAAATATATACATAATATATTATTAAAAAGTAATTATTAACCTCATCATCTGGATACATATCAAGAAAATCTGAAACTATTCTTTATTTTGGTTCAAGGAAATTATGTTTACTTTATTTTGGGAAGCTTGATGGAGTGATGATGGATGGAGTTGGCCATCTTAGCGTATTTATACATAGGAGATGAGAAAACCATTAGTTTTCCAAAAAAAACTTACAGGAATCAATGAAGCATGCGTGAGAGAGAATCAATAGGCATGATTGTTGGAAGTAACACAAAACGTAGCCCAAGGAAGCCCAAGATAAAACCTAATCAGACATGCGTGAGAGAATCAATAAATTTAAAGTAGGCATGCTCAACACTAATTATTATCATGAAAAAAGTAACTTAGGAAATCACAAAAATAAAGTGGAGAAAAACATTATTAATGTATGGTTGGTTTTACCTTGTATTCCTTGAACCATACTACTTTCAATTCGTTCATTCCTGCTTTGACTTCGCGTGAACCTGATCGTATTGAACGGTTGATGAAAAGAAGTATGTATTTGGCATTATATAATGACGTTTGGCCAACGTGATTATATTATACTAAGTACATATGGGCGTTTCATAGTCGTAAGATACGTGATGGGGATATCGCTAATTCTTCTTAATGCTCGATAATAGAAACATGTGAGACTTCATTCTTCACATTCCTTACTTTGGCATTTACTACTATATGAACGACTACTCTATTCTACTTGACTATTGTGTAAACAAACTCTCATTCTCGAACGGACCGAGCGAATTCATACTAGTTTAACGATTAGGACCGATAACTCATCAATCGAATGGACGGATGAAACAAATGGAGATCGCGATACGTATCTGAGTAACGAGCCTTCTTAAGTACTATACGGAACGAATTCTCCCACGAATAGCAAACCCTATAGGATAATTTCCTACAAATTATATTTTGAAACGGTTATTTCAGCAAACAACTATACTGGAAGGTTTTCCTACTATTTATTCACCGAATTGATTTCCAAACGAACACTACTAATTATACACTGAAATGATTTTCTAAAACATATACGAATTGATCACTGTTTCGATTGAATGTCAACGATTTATACATAACTTGTTTATATTTAAACAACAAAAGATTTACAAGTAAGTTTATCAACTGTTTTAAACAACTACCCTGTCATGATTTGACCACGATATGAACAACAATTTAACCTTTTCGAATTGCCAACTGTTTGTTCATTTTAAACAACAACCGCAACGTTAACGTTCCAACAGCTCCTGGATGCACGAACATTCTTAAATCAAAGGGTACACAACCGGATCCCTACGTCAACATCGATACATCTTATTAAACTCCTACTACTCTTTAACGTTACATTATTCGAACATCTTGAATTTAGCGCTTAGTGAACATGGACTGCTGTTGAACATATAACTTTTTGAACTATACGACGAGTATACTTAAGCCGTTAGAACATTTACAACAAACTAAAGCTACTATGGTAACAACACGACTTCTCGGAAATACACGCGTCTAACGCCGAAACGATTTAAATCTCGGGACGAGATTTCTCTAACAGGGGGAGAATGTGACACCCCTAAAAAATTTAATACGCTTAGTATTACTTAATTCGTAATTAGTTATAATTACGTACAAAACATTCGGAACGAATCCGACAAAAATACGGACGTTGGTGAAAATATTTCTATAAATAACTTGAATATATTTTTGAAGTTATTTATCCTATATTATTATTTTCATATAATAGTACACTAAAAACTTAGACGTTTTGATTAAAACTTAACAAACGCGGTAAAAACGCGCAAATCAAACTAGGCAATCAAATGAAACTCAATAAATATTTCGGTAACTCAAAATGAAGTATTATAAGAATACTTCAATGGAAAATAATCCCAAACATATCGTTAATTAAACCTACACAAAATAACGTTAGACGATTTAACGAAAATAACGGGTAAACAACCAAAATTACGTAACACAGTCTAAAAACAGGAATTAAATCACCCACCCACCCATGGGGGACCTACCAAGACCAGCCCATGTGCCACCTCCCACCATCCTCCATTCAAATGACATGCAAGTTTTATCTCATAATTTCATTCTTCACATATTCACTCTTTCACAAATTCTCTCTAACTTCTCTCTAAAACTTTCTCTCTCTCTTAAAATCTGGAGAAATCAGCCCCCAACCACCATATTCATCACCATTCAACCACCACAAACCACCATAAACCACCATAGCTTCACCAACAAAATACTTAACATTTTGTAATAATATTAAGCACAAGATCATCACCTCCTTTTCTCATCATTTTCATAAGTAAGAACACCAACTCTCTTTCTTTAGATTTGATTGCATGTTTGTTATTTACATGTTTTTAAGCTCCATTAACTAGATTATGTCCAAGATATATGTTAAAATACGTTTTTGAAGTTTTTATATAAAAGTGATGATTCTGTCTAGAATGTTACAGTTTACAAAATTGACCATAACTAGAGTTCTAGGAAGAGTTAGACAATGATTTTTTTTTAAAAGTTGCGTATTGAAAAGATCTACAAAAAGTTCTTGTTTGGCTCTTTCCAGAAATGTACGGATTTTTATATATAACCAGATCTTTGAGCCTAGTCTGAAGGTTTTCGAAAACCAAGTTCGATTCCTTAGCAAAATTAATTACCTATGTAAATGGACACTATAGTTGCTATAAAAGTTATATGTTAGTCTAGAAACCATGGTGATCAGTTGGTAAAATTTGTGAGGCTTGATTTGGACCATAAGTTAGTAAGAACTATGGCGAAACAAACCGACAAAAACCGAAAACATAACTATGGACTGTTTTGGAACTATTCTAAAAACCGACACTTTTGGTGAACTCCGACATGAATCGACAATTTATTTGACATTATTTGCCTTTTGAGTCAACAAACTTACAAACAAGCTGGTTTAACGAACTATACTCATAAACTTAAAACCTGTGAATTCACTCAACATTTTTGTTGACTTTTGCTATGTCTTTCAGGAAACTAGTAGCACCAGTAAGACTGCATGCATATGGAACTAAGGGACCCACGACGAAATAGGATGACATCTTAGCTACTGTTCAGCAATAATCATACGCTCTGATATGCGTGATTGTCCAACATTAACGTCGGCACCCCCGACTATACTAATGCTTCCGCTAACCACGATTAACAAATTTGGGGGTGCGATAATATATATTTTGATACATTAATTATCCTAACACAGAACTAATTACATGTATTTACAATTGATTAGATACAAATTACTAGTCCTAATTTGACGGATGTCACAGGTTGGCACCCTTAATGTAATTTGCTTCTATAATTATCATGAGACTTGATAAACTCACACAATTTTTACAAAATTATATCCACAAGCTTAGGTGGACCAATAAAATAAGGAGAGAGAAACATGAAAGAGAAAATTAGAATTGTTGTGATTGGTCCACATCACTTACCATATCATTTTGTATAACTTCCTTTGTAAAAATTTAGTGAGTGTAGCATTTCTCAATTATCATTACATCGGAGAGTTATAACAAATTCCATTTGATTAATTATTAATATAGACAAATGAAGGGATGGCAAATCTAATATTATTATTTTATGGGTTTTGCTAACGTGTATCTCCATTGCACATGTTAAATTGTATTTAATAAAGTCGAAATTTTCATAAATATTAACATTTGCATTTAATATACATTTAATTCAATCTAATAATTACCTTTTTAAACATATATTAACTACAAATTTAAATATTTAAGAAAATTTCGAGTTAATTAAATACACATTAACCTAGTAAAACACAAAGTCCAAATCTTGGCGCTATTAGTTCGCCTAAACCTTCGTTAAAAGAAATGAAAATCATAACAAAAATAAAAAATGAAGAGCCCCTATAGTTATGATTAAATTACGCCAACACTCCCCAAGGAATAAAAACTCACTTTATTTATTTATGTTGGTTGTTTTGTACCAATTTTGTGATTTGTGTTAATTTCAAAGAAAAATGAAAGATATAAAGATTTTTATTATTATTTTTAATGTTTTACTACTATAAATAAACTGCTTTTTATGAAGAAATTTAAGCCTATCAAATTTTAATGTTTTGCTGATGGAAGCCAACGATTCTTTGATTATTTACTTATAGAAAAAATAGATAGAATATATATATATATATATATATATATATATATATATATATATATAGAACAAAAAAAAACAGGTTGTGTTTAATAAGGACTACATTGAAATAAAAACATTAAATTAAGGACTATTTATAAAATAAACTATCTCCAAACACCAAAACAGCCAAACAAAAACTAAAAATTTGTGTTAATCTTGGTTTCCATATTCCCCAACATACGAACATTCCATTCATTCCAATCTGAACCCACATGAGATTTGTTCATACATTAAACACCTTTTGTTCTTAATTTTGTTATTATTTTAAGATTTGAAATCGAGAAGATGAACGATGCCGATGTCTCGAAACAAATACAACAAATGGTTGCATTCATTCGGCAAGAAGCCGAAGAGAAAGCTAACGAGATCTCTGTTTCTGCTGAAGAGGTTCTTCTTTTGATTCACATTTTAATTCTAACAATGTGATTGTTCTGTTTAATTGCAATCCCTGTGTGTTATTGTGATTAAATTTATATCAATGTTGTTGAATTAATTCACGTGTGACAATTTGTATCATGATCTTTTTTATAGCATTTTGTAACATGATGATAAAAGGGTATATATTGTTAAGTTGTTGATATAATTAAGATTGGTTTTTGAAACATATTTTTTAATTGTGTATGATTTACTTATGGGTTAAGTGTCGGAAATGTAAGAAATCATACATAAAACGTTTCTATTTTATGTACTCAACTTTTAAAAACACAATAGAAGTATTTTAGATACGTTACGCATAATAAATTGTAACTTAGTTATTATAGTTTCAAGGCATTTAACCCTTTACATATGTTGTTATGTATAGGAATTCAACATTCGGAAAATGCAAATAGTCGATACCGATAAGAAGAAAATCAAACAAGAATTCGAGCGCAAGACGAAGCAAGTTGAGGTTAAAAAGAAAATGTAAGTTTGCACTCTTACAATTTCGATCTAAATTCACAACATGTTACATATTTGCATAAAGATGTACAGTTTATAGAAAAAGGTTTTGTTTACATTATGGGTTATGTGATTTGCAGTGAATACTCGATGCAACTGAATGCATCGCGTATCAAAGTTCTTCAAGCGCAAGATGATTTGATAACTGCAATGAAAAATTCTGCTAGCAAGGAGCTTCTTAATGTTTCTCATAACAAGAAAACATATAAAAAGCTTATCCAAGGCTTAATTGTTCAGGTACACTTTAAATCCTTAAATTATCTTTTCAATGTTTAACAAATATAAAGTACATTTTCTGTTAGAACCGTAGATTGAAGTTGATCTTAATTTTCAGAGTCTTCTAAGGCTAAACGAGCCAGCAGTGTTGTTGCGATGTAGAGAGGTTGATCTTTCACTTGTTGAGTCCGTTTTAGAGGATTCCAAAAGGGAATACGGTTCGAAAGCAAAAACACAAGCACCAAGAATCGACGTTGATAAAAGTGTGTACCTCCCACCACCTCCAAGCAATTCAGACCCTCATCGTCTTTCGTGGTATGATTAATCATCAAAACATTTTCTAAAAATTCTAACACATTTAAATAACTGCTATCACATGATGATATCTTGTTGTGTGACTTTGAAAGCTCTGGAGGGGTTGTGTTAGCCTCTGTAGATGGGAAGATTGTTTTCGAGAACACCCTTGATGCTCGACTAGATATAGCATTTCGAAAGAAGCTTCCCGAGGTTTGCTTTCGAGCTGTAAAACTTTAAGTTGGTACAACATAAAACTATGATATGGTTTGTGACTCTGTCTGTACTAAAGTGTTGAACATGTATAATTTATGTAGATTCGCAAGACCCTATTTAGGGAGTAAGTGATGGACTCTATTGTCGAATTTGAGGTACCAAAAATAATACTCAATCAACGAGTTGGAAAGTGATGATTGATGATGATGATAATAAGCATCTCAGTGAGTTAAAAATTTCATGAGAAGAGTCAAATGCGCATATTTTTATTTATTTATTTAATGAATAAATTACATACCTGAATCTTGTATAAGTGATAAGTAATGCTGACAAATTTTGCCCATTTGCTTCACGATAATTCTAGGTATAATGACATAAAATTTGGGATTTTATGAACTGGGAAAATTTTAGGAATGAGCTTAATTGGGTAAAACTCAAATCATGAATGAATCAAATGGGTGGCCATCATTAAATATTTTTTATATTATATAGTTAAAAATGTTAACTTGTTTTGGAAAATATATATATTTTAGTGAATTAGAAATTTTTTTATTAAATTTTTAAATAGGCCGTTATGACCCGAGCCCGTTTAGACCCACACCCGATTAGACCCGAGTCCATTTATACTCGCGCCGGTTTTGATCCGTAGCCCATACCCGCCCAACCCGCCCATTTTGTCAGCTCTAGTGACAAGTGTTTGATACCTAGTGTCAAATTGAGTTATCTTATTGCCCGAATATAAATATATGTGACAAATTCGACAATTCAGACCCTCGTCGCCCTTAGTGTCAAGTTTGATAACTCAATTGAGTTATCTTACCGATTTATATTTGTGACAGACATAATATAAACTAGCATAATACCCGCACGATGCAGCGGGATGTAGTATTTTATTGTAAATAGATACTCAATGATAGTCATATGATTATCTGCGATGATGAGTTAATAGCAGTATACGTAGAGTTTAAGATTCAAGCTACTGTAGATAAAAGATGGAAAATGTAAAATATATAAAGTTGTATTGTATAATGAAAATTAGACCAACTTAATAATGAAATATTGAATTTTATTTCTTATAATTTTTCAAAATTAGAATAGCAATATATATGACAAGGCGTAAATAATCTAAGTACAATATTATTTATCCCGCTAACATTTTAATCAATCCTCACTGTCATTTTCAACTAAAATCAAATAGTCAATTCTATAAATCATCAAATCAAATCAAATTGTCCCGGACATAATAATATAGATATATGTCAAAGCATAGATAATTTAAGCACAATATAAAATATTTCGCGTAACATTTTATTCAATCTTCACTGTCGTTTTCTGTTAGAACATTTTCAAATCAAGGGTCAAATTCTATAAATCATCAAATCAAATCAAATAGTAAATAAATAAAAGATTGCATGAGTTACTTTATTATTGGTTTAAAGATGAAGACATTTGAATAATGTTGCACAATTACATGCATAACAAGAAGTCATTTGATTAAGAAAAGTCAGTCATTCACGCACGTATCAATCAGTAAATGCGTGATGTGTTTGTATAAAGAAAGAAAATTAAACTAGTCATAAAAAGTTTGCTAATATTAAATTAAATTAAAAATGTCACTTTTTCATAAAAGATGGCTCATTTGAAAAATATGAAAGCCATTTTTCTTCTAGATCAAATCATCTATGGTTTGATATTCGTGATGTGTATCCAATTATTCGAATTTACATAGTGTGTAAGGAACTTGCAATTTTGATTCTTTTATGTAATTTATAATACTTCTACTTGCGTAACATTCATATAAGTAGCCACATCACCAAAATAAATAAAATGTATAAAAATTACAAAACTTTTACTTACAGTGTACACTGAAAAATAATTATAACAATGTACTTTTGTGTATAATGACAATTTTACTCTTACTCTTACCTACATTTTAATGACATACAAACAAAGTGAGAGTAATATAAGAAGGTTAGTTAATTATATCATCATACTTTCGGAATAAACAACTACTTGAGATGTAAAAAGGAAAGAAAATCAAACTCTGTTTATCAACTTGACAACACTCACTTGACGGCGAGATTCAAACTCTGTTTATCAGCAACAGCAGTAGCAGGATTGAGGATCATAGGGGAAGACACCTTTTGAGGGGAAGGAGGAGAAGGTAAATCATGACCCTTCATTCTTTTATTAATAGTTCAGATTAAGCCACGAGCAGGGGGTGTTTAGTAATATTTTTAAATGAGGGGCTAAAGTGTAAATTGTATAAAATAAGATAATGGGTATAATTGTAATTTTGTTTGTCACATTTATCAATCAAGTTGGTCAGTTGGTCAACATTATTTTCTCTCTCTTTTTCAAATACACAAAACACATATCCATTCACAAAACTCACTCTAATAGAAAATTCTCACACACATTCAAACACATTCACACACTTACACACACATATTCACACACTCAATATCTACTTTTCAAATCATAATAGTTCACCGTTTTTGTTTGTGAAATGATGACGTAAAAGTCGAAACAATATTCCGGCCACCTCTACCACCACACGTTATCACCGCCGCCATCAACAACGGTGAACCGACATCCACCGGATGTAATCGAAGTGTTCGTTTGATCACCACCGTCGACAACCGACATACTTTTCGAAACACCGCCGCTGTTGAAAAACCAATGTCAACCACCAAGACACCATCGATTAACGTTCCTTCACTTTGAAAAACAAGTAGATCTGAAAAATGGATATGAAAAAGTAGATCTGCATGAAAAGGTACATATTTGAAAAAGTATATCTTTGAAAAGTAGATCTGAAAATGCAGATCTACTGCATTTTACGAGATTCCGTAGTGTAAAATGCAGTGAAATACAAAATGTAGTGAAATACAAAATGCGGTGAAACACAAAATGCAGCGGAATACAAAATGCATTTAATGCTACTGCATTTTACATATATGCACTACATGTTAATACTACTGCATATTTACAAATATGCATTGCATTTTAATACCAGTGTCTTTTTATATATTTTCACATTGTAACAAAAATATTTTTATAGTCAATTTTACTGCATTTTTTATACTACTGCATTCTAAATGAAGTTCATATGAATTGTACTGCATTTTAAATTCATATAGTAAAAAAATGAGTAAAAAATGAAAAAAATTTCCGGTGGCCGGAATCTAAATGCGACGGCGGTGATCGGCAGACGATTGTGGCGGTGGGAGGCGGAGGACGACGGTGGCCAGTAGCTTTTAACGGATGATGATGGTGAAGATGTTGAGTGTGAATAAGGACCTACTAATTTGAGGCGGATAGGGCAGATGGTGTAATTTATTGACAGTACATAAATGCCCTTGGGTGGAGGGACAAGTACTGACAGATGTCATGCATTGATTGGTTATAAATCTTCTCTTTTCTTCCCCTCAAATACCACCTTCTTCCCAGAACTCTACTCTAATAATAGGGTGGGGTTCAAATGAGAATATGAATTTGTGTGAGAATGAGAGAATCAATGATATTGTGCCATGTGTACAAAAAGAATGCCTCACATGTATAAAACCTATTTACCCCAAACATCAATTATCTCACAAATGACTAAATTGAAAAAAATGAAAATTACACCATTAAATTCAGCATTTTCTATTCCCTAACTAGATTAATATACGCAGCGGAATTATAACAAAATAATTAATCTAGGGCAATTAGGAAACAAAACTCTAAGGGATCTTAACTTGAATAAATAAAAGCAATAAAATAAATAAGATAAATAAGAAATTACTAACCTTTGAGAAAACCAATTTCTCACGCGTAGACAAACTAGCAGAATCTTCTTGCTTGGTGGCGAGTGCCCAAACTAGAACGCCTCTAATGGTTCACACCCACGAACAAAGAGAATTCCCAAGTCTCCTAAGGTCACGATTCTAGATCGCAAAACTCTTACAAGGAGCAGGAATAAGAAAGAGAAAAGAAGAATTGAAAACTATTCAATTCAAAGATACAAGGAAAACCTAAGGGGTAGGACCCTATTTATAGGGGAGGAGGAGAGCATGGGATTCATATCCCATCCGATGTGGGACAACATGTTTTTCATCCATACGGCGTATGGATTGATTCTCCAGAATGCTCCTTGATCGTTCCACCGCCTTTGCCCTATTTCATCCATACGGCGTATGGAACTTCCATACGACGTATGGATTGATTTTCCAGAATTCTCTCCTTTTTTTCTTTTAGTTTCAATTAATATTCAATTAACAAACTAAATGTAATATTAATTCCAATTAATATTATCTCTCCATTTATTTCTCTTACTGTTCATTGAGGGCGACCCAAAAAGGACTCCACTTTTAATGATGTACTTACCAATTAGTTATGATATTTGACACTATTCTAACAGTCTCCCACTTGGACAATTCATCAACTATTATTGGTCTAAGCTTATTCATTAACTAAGCAGAGAGTGCCATCCAATGGAACTGCGAAACTCTGATTCTTATCTTAGAGTTAGCCTTTTAGATAAGTGATCAACTATTCCTTTGCTCTACTGATATCATATGGATCGAGACATGGATTTTAATCAATCTCAAAATTCGTGATTAGTTTTCTGATTTCCGATTACATTGACTTTAGGAGACTATTGAATCATCAACTTAGTCTCGGCCAGGCCTAGCACTTTAGAGTCAATCTTTAATCATCGGAGGGCCCAAGATATCGCTTTTCCCATTAGGTGAAAGGGAACAAATAAATTTCGACTACATAGTACTAGTCAACTCATCATGTCAAACCTAGCATACCTTTTATAACTGGCAGTTACGCACGGCATTTGAATAGGCTAAAGTATAACAGACTTGAAAAACTAGAAACTCAATGCATCTCAATTTCAAGAATAGAGGGTATTATCATCTTAAAATCACTCGTGATTTAATCCATGAAGTGATCTCTTTAAGTACGGGTCTCTCCTATACTTAAAGTCCCCATTAAGTACCCCATGAGTGTTGCAGCATTCTCCATGCCATGTCTAATCTCCATGGACAATCTACTAACACTCCATGACAGTCTTGATTCACCACTTACTTCCAGAAGTGTGAACGACTAAAGAGGTTTAAGTAAAACTGTTTTACTCGGGAAGTGGTGTCTAAACATGCAAAACTTGAAGCACAATTACAAACAATAGTAAATGGAAGAACTCCTTTCAATAAATAAATCTCCATTATTTAATCACCAAGTCTATTACAATTTTCATCATTTCCTACAATGTTTCAAAAATCAAACTAACAACTAAAACTTTACATTATCTCTTAAGCCTATGATCCTAGCATGTTCATCATGTTTGGACTTTCCAAGTGGCTTTGTGAACGGATCAACCGGGTTATCCTCTGATCTTATGCTCTTCACAATCACGTGTCCTTCTTCTACTTTTCTCCGAACAAAATGGTATTTTCTTTCAATGTGTTTTGACTTTCCGTGATCCTTGGATTCTCTACTTAAGGCGACCGCACTTTCGTTATCACAGAATATTTCAATGGGGTCTTGAACCGTTGGAACAACTCCAAGATCTCCAATGAAATTCTTAATCCAGATAGCTTCCTTTGAAGCCTCACAAGCCTCTATGTACTCAGACTCGCACGTTGAGTCTGCCACCGTATCTTTCTTGGAACTTTTCCATGTCACCGCTCCCCCATTCAGTAAGTATACCCAACCAAACTGTGAACGGCTATCATCTCTATCTGTTTGGAAACTTGCATCACTATAATCCGTTACTCCGAGTTCTTCTTCTCCACCATAAACCAAGAACCTGTCCTTAGTATTTTTCAAATACTTAAGAATATTCTTTACAGTTGTCCAATGACCTTCACCAGAATTTTGCTGATGTCGACTCACTAAGCTCAAAGCAAATGAGACATCAGGCCTCGTACACGTCATGGCATACATGATCGCTGAAGCATATGGGACTCAACTCATTCTATCTGATTCTTCCTTAGAGTTCAGATAAAGATCCTTACTAATCTTTATGCCATGATGTAAGGGTAGATTCCCTTTCTTAGAGTTCTCCATTTTGAATCTTTTCAAAATTTTATCTAAGTACATGCCCTGGCTAAGTGCTATGAGACGTCTCGACCTATCCCTATAAATCTTTATACCAAGAATATATGCTGCATCTCCCAAGTCTTTCATAGCGAAACATTTTCCTAACCAATCCTTTACACTTTGTAAAGTTGGGACATCGTTTCCTATGAGTAGTATATCATCCACATATAACACTAGAAAGACTACAACACTCCCACTGAACTTGACATATATACAGGACTCATCTTCACTTCTAGAAAATCCAAACTCTGTGACTTTCTCATGGAAGTAGAGATTCCAACTACGAGAGGCTTGTTTAAGTCCATAAATAGCCTTTTAAAGCTTGCACACTCTATTAGGATACTTTGCATTTTCAAAACCCTCCGGTTGTGCCATGAACACATCCTCTGTCAGTTTCCTGTTAAGGAAGGCGGTTTTGACATCCATCTGCCAAATTTCATATCATGAAACGCAGCTATGGCTAGCATAATCCTAATTGATTTTATCTTAGCTACCGGCGAGAAGGCTTCCTCATAATCAATCCCGTGGGTTTGAGTATAGCCCTTCACTACTGACCTAGCTTTATAAGTGCGTACTTTCCTATCCATGTCAGTTTTCTTCTTGAAGATCCACTTACAACCCACCGTCTTAAGATCGGGTGTAGTGTCAACCAAATTCCAAACTTGGTTGTCATACATGGACTGAATTTCTCTTTTCATAGCTTCATTCCACTTAGCAGCCTCAGGGCCTGCCATCGCTTCCTTGTAGTTAGCAGGTTCATCTAAGTCATTTAGTGTACTGTCACTAATTTTATCCTCTTTTTCTACATGGTAACCATAATAGAACTGAGGAGGCTTGCTAACTCTACAAGATCTGCGAACGGGTAAGGATATATCTTCAGGTTAAACAGGTGTTTCCACCTCTTGTTGAACATCAGTGTTTACTGTAGGTTCTTCATCGGCCGACTCTTGAATTTCTTCAAGATCAATCTTACTCCCACTGTCCTCTTTAGATATCATTTCTCTCTCAAGGAACACTCCTCTTCGAGCTACGAAGACCACATTATCCGCGGGTCTGTAGAACAGATATCCAAATGACTCTTGTGGATAACTGACGAAAAGACACTTTTCAGATCTGGAGTCTAGTTTGTCATGAGTTTCTCGTCTAACGAAAACTTCACAACCCCAGATTTTGATGTGACCAAAAGAAGGACGTTTTTCATTCCACATCTCATAAGGTGTCTTTGAAACCTTCTTGGTGGGTAAAAGATTTAAGATGCGAGCAGCTGTTTCTAATGCATAACCCCAGAAACTTATTGGAAGTGTAGCCCGACTCATCATAGACCGAACCATGTCCAACAAGGTTCTATTTCTCCTCTCAGCAACTCCATTAAGCTGTGGTGTTCTAGGAGGAGTCAATTGTAAACTATTCCACAATCTCTAAGATGATCGAGAAACTCGATACTAAGGTATTCTCCTCCCCTATCCGATCGGAGAACCTTTATCTTTCTGCCCAATTGATTCTCTACTTCGCTTTGGTATCTTTTGAATACCTCAAAAG
The DNA here is from genome assembly GCA_963422505.1 of Pseudognaphalium luteoalbum. Lineage (NCBI taxonomy): Eukaryota > Viridiplantae > Streptophyta > Magnoliopsida > Asterales > Asteraceae > Pseudognaphalium > Pseudognaphalium luteoalbum. The sequence goes on from OY730196.1 coordinate 6,718,031, forward strand.
TATCCGACTTATGCTTAATCAGATAGACATGTCCAAATCTACTGTAGTCATCAGTAAATGTAACATAATACCAATTTCTATCTTTTGTGGTGCATCGGAATGGTCCACAAACATCCGTGTGTACCAAGTCCAAGAGTCCTTCACCTCTTTCACACGACCCTGTGAATGGTGATTTAGTCATCTTGCCCAATAAGCAAGATTCACATACATCATCCGATTTGAGGTCGAATAATTCCAACACTCCATTCTTTTGTAGTTGGCCGATGCGTTTCTTGTTTACGTGCCCAAGACGATAATACCACAATTTGAATTTATCAAGCTCATTAGACGAATCAATATTTAAAATCAAATTGCTAACACATTCAACATTTTCATATATGTCATTGTAAGGAGAAGCTTTGAAAATAAAACAACCATTTAAATAAACTAAAATATCACCATTCTCATTATCAAATGAAAATCGATAACCATTCTTAAACAAAGCATAAAATGAAATAATGTTTCTAGTCATTTCTGACGAATAACAGCAATTATTCAAATATATCCTAACTCCAGAATTCAGCATGAGCTCATATTTTCCAACCTCGGCAACAGGCGTGATTCCTCTATTTCCCATGACTAGATTAAGCTCTCCATGCTTCAACTTTCTACCTTCCTTTAAACCCTGCAATACAGTGCAAATGTGAGTACCACACCCTGTATCTATAACCCACGAATTAGAAGTTGTAGTATTATGGAGTTTGAACATACCTGAGTGAACACTCTTTTTGACCTTTCCATCCTCAAGGTCCTTCAGGTATTTCGGGCAGCTACGTTTCCAGTGCCCCTTAGTGTTGCAATAAAAACACACTGCTTCCTTCGGATCATTTACTAGTGCAATATCGAAATCAGTCTTTCTTTTGGACCCACGATTGGATTTTCCATTCGTAGTCTTTGCTTTTGTAACACCCCACAATTTTCAACAAAATTATAAACGTTAATTGCACGCATTTTTAGACTAATTCCCTAACTTACAGTGAATTCACAACACATTTTAGAGATAAGTCTAGCAAAGCCCAACTAGATAATACGCGTAGTATTACTTATTCATAATTAGTTGTAATTATGTACAGAGCGATCTAAACAATGTGACAAAAATATACGACTCTTGGTGAATAAAATTAATTAATAATATGAAATTATTAGTTAATGTTGTCATTTATTAAATATTATTTTGATAACATTTAACAAGTATTTCGTAAACTGAAACAAATTCGAAACATTTCTGTAACAAAACAAAGTTATAATTTTTCAACTTAGTTAAATTACTTCTATAAAATATCTCAACTAAAAATATATTTGAATACGTATTTAAAGATTTACCAATTAAAAACATCTTAACATTTAACGATCGGGTAAACGAACACGGGCTAAATACCACAAAATTGGGACAAAAACCCTATCCCTCTTTCCTTTGACAAAATCGGCCCAAACCCCCCCCCCCCCCCCCCACACACACACACACATCCCACTTTCTCCATTTTCATCTCATTTCCCCCAAAACACACACAAACACCAACTCATTTTCTCTCAAAATCACTCACCAAAAATCATCAAATCACCACCCATTTCCTTGTATTTTCGGACCAACAACAACAACAAAACTCATCATCAACTTCAGCTTCAAGATTCAAGCTCAAGAACACCATTATCATCACCATCTTCATCCACTCACCTAACTTTCAGATTTCACTCGATTTGGTATGAAAAATCACTTTTCTTTCACTTTTCCTTTGTTATTATAGTATACAAACATGTTACAAGTCATTATATGAAAGATCTAAACGTTTTTGGGTTGAAAATTAAGATTTTTCGTCAAACAGCGCGTTGTGTCGCACGGGACCGAAAACAGTAGTGCGACACAAGCTTTTGTGTCGCAGTACCATTTTTATGTCGCATTATGCGACACAACGCCTTGTGTCGTATAAATTATCCTATGTCGCATACTTGCAACACAATTACTTGCATCGCAACATTTGCGACACAAATGCCTATGTCGCATTTATTTGCGAATGTCGCAGGAATGCGACACAACCCTTGTGTCGCAGAACCTTTTTAGCGACACAGTACTTATGTCGCAAAACTCAGAACCTTAAAAACACATGTTTTTCACTAAGTGTCGGAACCAGATTTTACCACTTGATTTTACTCCGAATTTGGAATTCGGATGCGTTTTCACTACAGCAACATAGTAGAAATAAAAATTTTCCAAGCTGACCTGACAGCTCGACCCCAGCCAGGGGCTCTGCCCGTTGGACCCCGCTACCAGGGACGTTGCCCCCGGACCCCCGTACACAATTTCATACCTTATGAAACACCATGAAATAATAAATTACACCTTGAAATGTTTCACAAGATATCACCAACGTCTCGTGTCGAACTTGCAAAATAAACAAGGATCTTTCATGAATAAACGAGTAACATGGTTAAACTGTTAGCCAATAGCTTATATGATTATTCCTACGTTTAGGACGTTAGTGACCTACTTGGATTTAGGCTTTGCTAGTGCTCGCAACTTTACTTAGCTCAACAGGTGAGTTCACAGCCCCTACTTTTACTGCTTTACTACTTTCGAACAGGGGTGAAAAACATAGTCAACTGTTTTACTGATTGCCATAACTACTTTTGCTTACATGATTGTTTATCATACTTGTTTACTCGCACGATTTGAGTACTTTGAACTGTTTGAACTACTGAACCCTTACAACAAAACTGGTATTTATGAAATAACATTTTCATACTATAAACGTGATAAAACTTGTTTGGTAAACCGGAGGACGGCCGGTACTTTTATGTAAACGTTGGAGAACGACCAGCAACGTATTTTAGTGCCAGAGAACGACTGGCCAAATGGACGGGAGAACGACCCCTGCGTCTTTTGACTGGAGAACGACCGGTACTGTGTTTCGCTGGAGAACGACCAGCAGTATGTATTGCCAGAGAACGACTGGCCGAGTTTGGACGGGAGAACGACCCGTGCGTATTTAGACCGGAGAATGACCGGTACTGTTTTTTGGAAACGCTGGAGAACGACCAGCAACCTGTATTTTGGGTAACATCCCACGTAAACGCTATTTGGGTAACATCCCACGCGAACTGTATTTTGGGCAACATCCCAACCGAACTATATTTGGATAACATTCCACAAAACGTTTACTTAACTATTATGGCAATAACTATTTGTGAACGTATTTGCTTCAACAACTGTGCTTACAAACTTGTTCATCTATTGCAAACATTAAACCTGTGAATTCACTCAACCTCGTTGTTGAATTTTACTATGTTTTTCAGGGAATTAGCTGCATGTAAGACATCCTACACACATGGAACGTAGGCGACCCCTGAAGGAATAGGATGCCAACTTTTGACAACTGGATTTATTTTATATAACTAAGCTGCTTAGTCATATTTACGAAATCTACTTTTGTAACTTAAATACTTTTCAACTTATACGATTCGATGAATCGTAAACTTTGTAACTATTACTTTTGGCATCTTAATATATATTATATTCTGTTGTAATCATAAGCTCTGATACGTATGCATGTACCGTGAATTGTGGCATTCCCCATACTTAACTAAATGCTTTCGCTAAACAAAATCAATGAATTTGGGGGTGTTACAGCTTTCCAATTTGACCTCTTTCTTTTCTTTGCAGTTTGACCAATTGCCAACACGGGAGCTGCTGAGCTAGAGGACACATCATCCTTTTTGATTCCTTACTTAGCGATTTGTAGCAAATTATGGAGTTCCATTATTGAGCCTTCTCTCTCATTCATATTCATCTGATATGATATTACAAACTGATCGTAGACAGCTGGCAGACATGACAAAATTATGGCAATAGAAAACTCTGTGTCAAACATCATATTCAATGATTCTAACCTATCAAAGTACCCTTTCATCTTCAAGACGAAAGCACAGATAGATGATCCAGGTTTGGGTTTGCAATCCATGAGCGACTTAACCACATCAAGGCGTTCTTTGCTTGCCTTTGCCTGAAACATTTCCTTAAGCTGTTAGTTCATTTCATAAGCACAAGTATTCTCAAAAGTCTTTTGCAATTCGGGGCTCATGGAGGATGCCATGATACAAGACACTTTATTCGCATCATCATAATGTTTCCTGTGTGCTTCAATCTCCTCTTGGGTTGAGTTTTCATCAATCACGGGAATCTGCTCATCAAGAACATACTCCTTGTTCTCGTACCTCAAGGTAAACCTTAGGTTACGCATCCAATCCATATAGTTTGGATCAGTCAGTCTTTCCCTTCCAAGAACTGAGAGAAGTGAGAAGTTCGAGTTGTGTGCGGAATTGGGGACGGGAGGATTATTACCATTTGTAGAAGACATCTATAGGATAAACAATTTTAGTTAGTTTGAATATTCCTTAATTAACTACCCAATTACAAAATTAATAGAATCCATACTTTAGATTTGTTTTATGAAGAGGTTTTCCGTAATCATATCACGAATTTATTTTTAGGTAGACAATTCCTTTGTCAATTTCATTCTCTATGAAACTCCTAGTTCTTTTGAGATTCATTGATTCTTATCAACGGCAAGTTAATCTCGGATATGCTCATCTACTATTCATGACTGGTATACCGAGGATCGTGAACAAGATGGTGAATTTAACCATGCAAAACCCGCGTGGTCCCCGGCTCGAGTACGCTCGAGAATCGCGAGTTCCACATCACCTCTCAATATGATCTCATATTAATGTGCCGGCAAACCACACACGCTCCATTAACAGACCATACGAAAGATGTGTGGTTTTCATGGGTTAGCATACTATTCACATTTTATAGTATCTAGAACGGGATTTTGTCTTAGTACGATTTGGTCATACTTTTGATCTTAACATCATCCTATCAAAGTCCTTGGCAGGTCCATTGTACGCACAAAGAAGCAGAGAATACATCTCTTATAGTTTGTTCACTATGGGTGAGCCAATTCATCAATTGACTGGCGATGTATTTAACTTTAATGATACACATACTTATAGCTCAAAATATATGTAACGTCTCTCTTTAAACTCTTAAAGTCTACGGTTCTATTTTAAAACATTTTTAAAATTTAGGGATATATTTTAAACATTTCAAAATATAGGGTCTAAAGTGTAAATTCATTATACCAATATAGACAATTCTATTTCTAATTTATCTTTACCTACATACTATTGCAGATAATTAAATGCTGGTATTTATTAAGCTAAGGCTCTGATACTACTGTTGGGTTTTCTATTCCCTAACTAGATTAATATACGCAGCGGAATTATAACAAAATAATTAATCTATGGCAATTAGGAAACTAAACCCTAAGGGATCTTAACTTGAATAAATAAAAGCAACAAAATAAATAAGATAAATAAGAAATTACTAACCTTTGAGAAAACCAATTTCTCATGCGTAGACAAACTAGCAGAATCTTCTTGCTTGGTGGCGAGTGCCCAAACTAGAACACCTCTAATGGTTCACACCCACAAACAAAGAGAATTTCCAAGTCTCCTAAGGTCACGATTCTAGATCGCAAAACTCTTAGAAGGAGCAGGAATAAGAAAGAGAGAAGAAGAATTGAAAACTATTCAATTCAAAGATACAAGGAAAACCTAAGGGGTAGGCCCATATTTATAGGGGTGGAGGAGAGCATGGGATTCATATCCCAGCCGATGTGGGACAACATGTTTTTCATCCATACGGCGTATGGAAGTTCCATACGGTGTATGGATTGATTCTCCAGAATGCTCCTTGATCGTTCCACCGCCTTTGCCCTATTTCATCCATACGGCGTATGGAACTTTCATACGGCGTATGGATTGATTTTCCAGAATTCTCTCCTTTTTTTCTTTTAGTTTCACTTAATATTCAATTAACAAATTAAATGTAATATTAATTCCAATTAATATTATCTCTCCATTTATTTCTCTTACTGTTCATTGAGGGCGACCCAAAAAGGACTTCACTTTTAATGATATATTTACCAATTAGTTATGATATTGGATACTATTCCAACACTTTCGACGAGTTTTTTTTCATCTTTTTTGGTGGGTTTCACATGTACTAACACATGTGTTAAAGTGTTGCGTTTAAGGTTTAGGGTTTTCGGTTTAGGGGTTAGGGGTTAGGGGTTTAGGGTTTTGGGCCCTAAATCATACTAAACCCTAAACCCCAAACCCCAAACCTTGCTAAACCCTAATCCTAAACCCTACTAAACTCTAACCTTAAATCCTAAGCCCAAAACCCTAGCCCTAAACGATTAAACCCTAACCCCTAACCCAAAGACAATGTTGTTTCTTCAATTTTCGATTTAGCATGGAAACTGGCTCGTCACCTGTAGCAAAGACAACGTTGTTTCTTCTCTTCCATATCAACCACAAAGTCGTGTAACATATTCCATAATAAACCTTGGATAGCTTCAAATCCTCGAAAATATGAGAATTCCACAAAGCTATATCGCCATAGATGTTTGATAGGCCGAACCTAAGCTCCACTAAGCCCAAAACCCTAGCCCTAAACGGCTAAACCCTAACCCTAACCATAAATCAAATGTACAATCAATCACTAACACATGTGTTACTAATTTTTAAAATTCACTAAAAAATGAATTTTTTTTTGTCAAAAGTATGTCTTGAATGACGGCAAATCGAAGAGGAGAAAACGCTCAATTTTATGTTGCAATTTTCATGATTTTTCGACTTACTGTTTGTGAGATATTTGAGTTTCAAAAGTTTGGAGGAATTGAGTATTTGATGAAAATGAATGTTTGAGATTGATTTCCTTATTGTCACTCAAAATTGATGTACTTATTTGAACTATACTATAATAATAATAATAATAATAATAATAATAATAATAATAATAATAATAATAATAATAATAAGAGTTTAAGACCATCACTATAAACTTAAAGATTAAAAAGTAAAAGACTCACACGTCTATGTAACGTTAGCAGAACTGAAAAAGAATTAATGAAAGACATTAATTTCTCGAAAAATCTTAGAATTAGACTTTTCTAAGTTCCAACAATTTTTTGTCATTTCACCAATTCAAATAACACATACTACAATTTATATTTTTAATAGAAACATTTAAACATTCATTAATTAAAATCAGACGTTGCTTTGGAAAAAAATTTTACATACGTTAATTAAAAAAATAAAAATACAGTAATTGGGCTTTAACAGTATTCGAAGGGAGATCACCGGTGTGGTTGAATAAGATAATTTCAAAGACTATGAGGTATGTTTTGAAAAATAATTATAATCTTTTAATTAACGAAAGATGCTGAAAGGTTTTGCATTTGCGAAGTAGTATTTCATGACACATATTCCGTGTCTTGTTATGTTATGTAAAATCACATAAGTGTACATGATTATTTCTATCTTGTCACCTATTATATGCCTTTATTGGGTTTTTAATGATCATCCAACGCCTTTGAAAAACACCGAATGCCTGTTCTACGTCTTTTCTAGTAGCTTCTTAGAATCTTTTGTACTTCACTAATTGTTTCTCAGTTGAACATTCAAACGACTTTACAATCAGTGTCCATTCTGGATAAATATCATTGGCAAGGTAATATCCTCTTTTTGTAGTCAATTGAGGTGACTTTATACACTACCTCATTCCTCATGAGCTATATTTTGAAGTAGATCGTTGAACAAGTTCGATTCAATAAAAACGTTGATGTTATTGTTGTAACTTGCATGATCAAAGTAAATATGCGGATCCATATATTGTACCACGCAACCACTTTATAGGATATAAGTGGTGGATTATGAAATCGAAATTATGATAATTACATTATGCAATAGAAATGATAATTAGATTGACAAATATGCATTGCCATGATGAAAGCTTATCTCTACATTCACCACCCTTTTTTACAACAATATGAGGTGTCCGTATAGTTACTCCACTAGAGATCACACTTTTTGACTAGTAGTGGTAATATTCTACCGTTGGTAATAACTTAGAATAAAATGCTATGATCTAAAAAAAACCCATGATCACCAATCAAATTATGCATTATAGGTCGAATCTTAGACCTCATAAACAACTTTGAAATATATAAGATGCCATCCAATTATACACGCAGTGTTATTATATTACGGTAACTGTACATATACTCAGTGGCGGTTTTACGATGTGAGCACTGTGGACGATGACTCACACAAAGATTTTTGTAAGTTCCTTTATATATATATATATATATATATATATATGTTTAGTGAATAAGAATTATTAAATGCCCACTCTGGTTAGGCCTTTCCAATTGTAAGTGGAAGGAGTATTTTCAAAAAATATATATATATAATAATAATAAAAAAAAAATAAAATGTAAGTGGAGTGTCGCTGGTTCAAGTCTGACTTCTACCTTTTATTCTATTTTTGATTTTTTTCTTTTAGCTTTCCCCTTCCTTTACATTTTAGCACTTTTTTGGTTGTATAATTAGAAAATGCTATCATCTATTAATAAACTCTATATTTAATTGGTGATAGCTTTGCTTATTTTAATATATAACTCACAAATAAATGCATTATACTTCCAACATATAGAATTATAAAAGTTCCAAACTTTTTAGTGCAATGAACTTGTTTTTGCAGAAGTAACCACAAGGCTTGTTCATACGGCTTAATTTATGAACCTCCAATATGATTATTCATGTTAAAAATCAATATAAATCGAAACTTATTTCGTTTGAGTTGAGTTCATGCTAACATAAATTTGGTTTGCTTTTGTTTACGCATTACTTGAGATAAAGATATTCCAATCCAAAACATAAAACATAATTTCACAAATATCCTACAATTTGCCCCATTAACAAAAATTTCTGATATCGCCCCTACATATACATATACTAAAAGGTCTTTGGTCTAGTGGCATCATGGTGACCCATTCAACCAAAAGGTTGGGTTCGAGTCCTGAGGATGAGACAATTGTATATATTCATGAATTTAAGTCAATGGTATCCAAGGGTCTAAATTGTTAGTGAAGTGTTTAGGTACTTGCATTTATTTAAAAAATATATTGTAATTCAATATAGACAAAATATTGAAATACCACTAGGCACTAAACGTATTATATCCTTCGATTCAATATTATATACAAAAATATAAGAAATACAACAACAAAACTAACCTACTATTCAATATTAAAGTTCTATTTTTCAATGTCTAATTGAGAATAACCATATAAAAAATCTAGAAATACACCAACCAGTAACATATAACTTTTTTTGAGACATTAATCTACGAATATATACAAATTGTTTCATCCTCATGATTTGAACACCCATCCTAATAGTTGAAAGGGTTAATAATGGTTTAATCCTCATATGTTTCACTTTTTTTTCGTTGTAACAACTCAAGTTTTTTTCCAAGTGATTTAATCCTCCAAGTTTGCAATGGCTTAATCCTAAAAATTTGAAAGTTAGATGATTAAACTAGAAAAACTTAATAGGGTAAAATCATTATAAAAGATAAACTTTAGGGATTAAACCATCAAAATTTTTAAGTATAATAAAGTGGTTAAACTAATAAAATTTTGAAATTTTAATGGTTAAATCATAAGAAAAAAACTTGAGTGGTTAAAATGAGTAAAAATAAAACTTTGAGGATTAAACTAGTATTAAGACTAGTTGAAATGACCACGTCGATACTGCTAGATGAATAACCTTTTGATCTTAAAACCTTTTATTTTAGAAGAGTATGTTTTGTAAAAAAAATATGCCTTGTAACTATTCATTTAAAGATAAATTTTCACCATCATCTTAGAAGAATGGATTGTAAAAAATTATTTTCATTCACTCATAATCAAATAGGACGAGTGATTATTATTGAGCTTTCGTAATGTTACACCGCACGATTTGATTTATAAGGTAGTTTCGCTATGCGTAATTATTTAATTCATTGATAGTTATCCAGCAGTATCAACATAAAAAAAGTCCTTTATTATTTTTAACTTTATTATTATTATTATTATTATTATTATTATTATTATTATTATTATTATTATCATCCAGAAGAGTAAAAAATGTGAGTAAATTGAATAAGACAAGTCAACATCATCCCGCCCTCAAATTCCCGCTAATCCGCTATATATCAATATCAAATCATCAATAATAAATAAATAAAAATGACAAAGTATTTTATTTATTATAACAACCTTAATTCATCACCATCATCTATAAATACGATAAATAAATACAAACAATAAATACATAAAACAATTTTCTGTACATCATCAAATCCTTATTTTTTCTGTTGACAAAAACAAATACACAAGTGGGTCTTCAGGATGTGTATTCATGAGTAGATTATCCACACCCACCAACCAACTATCCATTACATGCTTTCTTTATTTTTGATAAAAATAAAATATATACATATAATATATTGTTAAGTATTCTACTATCCTTCTTTTGATAGTGATACACACATTCATGTACTTCATATAAATACATAGACATATACATATATATATATATATATATATATATATATATATGAGGAGATCGAGTTATAATATTGTAAAAAGTTATAGATAGTCGGATATAAATAAGAATTCTAAGAACTACTTATTTTTGCTGTTAAAACGATTCACATGTCGTCTAGTTTAAAAGTTTTTTCGCCTAAATTTCATGTGTGCATCTAAATTGGCTTGTCCAAAATCACTTCAGAGTTAAGTTCTTATATGATTGTAACTCTAACGTAATATAAATACGGAGAATACATACAAGATAGGGATCTCGAGAGAAGCGATTATCAAATAAAAACATTTCTGACCAATCATTCAGGTATGTTATATGTTACTTGGTTATTTCGATAGTTATAAATTTTAGAAGTGGCTCAATAAATAATTGATCAACAACGTTTGTCAACTTCCTCACTAAAAAAATATTACTCCACCGTCTCAAATTGTTTGTAACCAAGTTGAAAACACACATATTAAGAAAATCACATTAAATACAGTTTTGACTTTGGTATAATGACAAATTGAACTCTAAATCATTAACTAATGTATATTTATTTTTGTAAGTGGTCAATTATTTTTGGACAAATATAAATAGTAAGATGGACAAATAATTTGGGATAGAGGGAGTATCACTCTTCTTTTATATGTATGTAAATGTAAATGTAAATGTAAGTATAGATATTTATAAATTTTGTATAAATTGTATTGTCATCTAGTGTGAACACATTGAAAATATTGGAAATCTACTTTCTTGGAAATTTGACTAGTTGAGGTTATTCAAACTTTGGGTTATCAAAATATCATCATAAAGTAATTATTGTTCACTTTTATATAATGGGTTCTGATTCTTTTATAACAAATTAGTAATCTTTAAAAGGCTGTTGACATATTACCTTGTGTATCTTTGACTTTTGTTTCTCCTGTATGTGCTTGATGAACCCAACAAAAAAGCATGAAGCTGGAAAACTGAAGATATTTGTTTGTTATTATTCCTAACTTATTTGTTTGCTTGACACAGTTTTGTGTTTCTTCAATCCAATTATCTGAAGTTAGTTTCAAGTTGTCGAATTTTGGGAAGCATATAATTTGAAGATGGTGGGATTTAAGTTTGAATCATGTGGAAGATTGAAGTATTATTTTCAACCCTGTAATTCTGTATGTGAAATATTTTTTGTGTGTGTTTATCAAATTTTGTAATTTTGATTGATAATGAATTTCAGGATGATGGGTTTCAAGTTTAAATCATGTGGATGTGTTTTTGCTTTCATTTTTCATTTATTGGTGATGAGTGCACCTGCAAAAGTTACTGATCCTTCTGAAGGTGAACTATTACTTGTTTATTAAACAGTTTTTGCTTATATAAGATATATGATTATGATCATTAAGAGTTAGATTTTCGATAATCTGGTGAAGGGAACTAATTGCATCGAATATCATAAGTCACATCACACCGTATTTAACTACAGTTGAATTTCTTTATATTATATTATTCAGAATCAAATGATTACTGTTTTTTGTATCGAAACTGACTAATGTTGTTGTCTTTGATGTTTTATTTTTATTTTTACATTTTTCGCAGTATCTGCATTGCTCGCAGTTAGAGGTAGTTTAAATGACCCAATGAATCATCTTAGTAACTGGAATAAAAGGGACCCGTGTACATCAAATTGGACCGGAGTTATATGCGTTCATAAATCCAGGGTCGATAACTATTGGCATGTTCAAGAAATGTACATTTATTAATATTACTAATCTTTGTTGTTGTTTTTGTTGCTGAAAATGAACTATTACAATCTTATTTTCATACTATTGTGTTTACAGACAACTGTTAAACATGAATCTTTCTGGACAATTAGCACCTGAACTCGGACAATTTTCTCATTTGACAATTTTGTAAGTCATAATATGAAAGTTAATGTCTACATAACTATGTTCGTTTCTGTAAATGTATCATTAATCTCCATTTTGTGCTTTATTTATTGAAGAGATTTCATGTGGAATAACCTGACTGGCAGTATACCCAAAGAGATTGGAAATATTTCATCTTTGGTACTTCTGTAAGTAGATATGATAAGTATTAATATCTTTTTGTTTTATGTTTTTATGAGTTCTATGCACTAATCTTCATTTATGACAATCATGACAGGCTTTTGAATGGAAACAGATTAACTGGAAGTTTACCCGACGAGCTGGGATATCTTACAAACTTAAATAGATTCCAGATAGACCAGAACCAGATATCAGGATCGATTCCCAAATCATTTTCAAACTTGAATAATATAAAACATATGTAAGAGGATCAAACATACAGTTTTTAAGGGAATAGGCGCTTGTTTGCGTGATTATCTGATGTTGTTTTTTGATTATTGCAGCCATTTTAACAATAACTCGTTGAGTGGTCAAATTCCTTCTGAACTTTCCAACTTATCTACTCTAATGCACTTGTGAGTAATACTTTTACATCTTCTGTAAGCTTTCCTAGTTTCCTTCATATTTTTGAAATATTGGCTAGTTTTGACTCATGCTGCCGAATGACCCGTTTCAACCCAAATTCGTTTTGACCCATTGCACGACCTGTCCTGCCCATAAGTTTTTTGTGCTAACTTTTTGGTGCTATAATCATAGGCTTTTAGACAACAACAACTTAACTGGGTATCTTCCATCAGAACTCGGGAATTTATCAAACATGCACATACTGTAAGCATTTTTCATTTCTTATATGAATATTTAAACCATACTAAAATAGTTAAGTAATTAGCCCTTATCTAATTGTCAAATATTATATTACAGTCAACTTGACAACAATCACTTTGACGGCGAGATTCCTTCTTCATATGGAAATCTATCAGGACTACTGAAAATGTAAGTGCTAAACTCTAAACATTTTCCAGCGTAACTTCATTCAGGATCACGAAATATATATATTTATATTTGTTCAGAAGCCTTAGAAACTGTAGCTTGCAAGGAGGTCTACCTGATCTTAGCAGAATACCAATTCTCAGCTATATGTAAGTTCGTTTTACTCTACTTCATTCTGTATTATATAGGGTTATAATATATGTATATGCTTGTAAGAACATATGTACTAGCATTGTATTGTTTGGCTGATGGTTACTGCTAAATTTGACAGAGATCTCAGTAGAAATAGCCTAACCGGATCGATACCGTCAGATAAACTTTCAGACAGTATGACAACTATGTAAGTTTAATTATTCTCCACTTTCTTCTACAATATTAATAAATGCCTACGTTTATGCTCTTTTTTTTAAAAAATGTTTATTGATCGTAATACTACCACAAATGTACAGTGATTTATCAGATAATCAGTTGGATGGATCTATTCCTGAAAGTTTATCAGATCTTCCATCTCTTCAAAAACTGTAAGGATCTTTTTCACTTGGTGTTATATCAGAAAGTCATATAGGAAGTTAACAAATTTGTATGTTCATATTACAGATCCTTGAAGAACAATTTTCTTAATGGTTCCATCTCTGCCGAGCTGTGGCAGAACAAGTCTTTTCGGGCAACCTCGAGACTTTTACTGTAAGAAATAAATACAACATAGTTAACGACCACCATATGTAGCTATCGCATTTGATTCTTGAAATCCAAAACTGAACTCTAACGCTGTGGCAATAGGGTCTAGGGGGGCACATTATTCATCCAAATTTCATTATTTGTTATATCTGTATAAACTTTGTTACTCATATTGTTGACTCTGTACATGTCTTCATTTGCTGCAGTGATTTCCGAAATAATTCCTTTTCAAGTATTATTGGAGCTTTGAACCCGCCTGTTAATGCTAGCTTAAGGTATGTCATCTCCCTCCTGTGTAGCTTTAATGAAATGTATGAGCTGGCAAGATGGGCATGTCTGGTGGGTTGGGTAAAAGGTCAAAATGGGTTGGTTTGAAATTTGGATACTTGTTAGTGTACTTGCAACGGGCCCTTTTACCGCAAGAACCTGTGTTGTCCATATAACAAAAATTACTTTAATGCATTAGATATGGTTAGAAAAACAATATTATTACAATGATGAACTATAAATATAAACAAATTGATTAAGATGGTGTTATGCTCTAAGAACACAGTTTGGGTGACTCTCAAGTTTCTACCCATTTGACCCATTCCCTTTCAAGCTAATTTACTTATTCGGCCCATTTGAGGCTAGAACTGCTCAACTACCCCAAATTGACTTATTGATAAGTAAATGGGTCGAAATTGCCACCTGTATGTATGAGAATATACTGACTGAGTCATGCAATTGTGTTTATCAGGCTATTTGGGAATCCTATTTGTCAAAATTCAAGCATACAGAACAAAGATCAGTTTTGTGGATTTAAGGATTATGAAGATTATACACGTGACATTTCTAAAAACTCAACTGTGTGTCCTATGCAGTCATGTCCCACAGACAATTACTTTGAGTATGTTCCGGGCTCCCCAATCCCATGTTTTTGTGCATCACCTCTTAGGATCGGGTATCGCCTAAAAAGTCCAAGTTTTTCCTATTTTCGACCCTATGAAGAGCAATTTGAGATGTATGTTACTAGTTCTCTAGGTTTGGATTCTTATCAACTATACATAGACTCAATCATGTGGGAAAAGGGACCTCGTTTGAGGATGTATTTGAAACTTTTTCCTAAAGCTGGCACTGAGCATTCAAGTACATTTAGTAATAGTGACGTTTTGCGGATCAGAGGAATATTTACCACATGGGTATTTCCCGGAAGCGACTTATTTGGACCATATGAGCTTCTGAACTTCACTCTTGTTGGACCTTATTCACACTGTAAGCATTTTGTATGACTGTCAGTTCTGACCCATTTAGTCATTTACTTATAAATGGGTCGATTCGGTTTATGTTTTATCTCTAATGATTCAGACGGGTTAGGTAAAAAAGAAAACGCGTCAAATGGGTCAAACAATTTGTAAGTCACTCACAATCCATTATCAAGGCAAACCTACCGAATAATGTTTTTTTTTTATCTTAAAAGTACAATTTTTGTAATCTTACTTGATACACTGACATTAAGAATTAAGAATTGATAAGAGTTCGGACAAAGGCACAAAGCTATGTCGGGTTAACCAGATTCGATTAGCCAAATGCTATCCATTTGACCCATTACATGACCAACCATTTTCCACCTTTAAGTATGTGCACCTAGTTTCTCATGTTCTTGGTTAAGCTCACATTGTGTTTTTTACTTATGTAGTGAATGTTGTAACACCAAGAAAAGGTGTAAGCAAAGGTGTTATAGTAACTGCTGTAGTCGTGGCAGTTGTCTGCGCTTTATTAATTTCTTCAATACTGACCATTGTGATCAAGAAACGACAACAGAGATACAAGCAAACATCATCAAGAAAATCTTTACGTAAGTTTCTGATACAAGTTTAACTTTTCTTGAGTTCAACCCCTTAATTTGATGTCAACCGTTGTGTTAATCTTTGCAGTCTCTAAACTTTCCATAACTATGGATGGCGTTAAAAGCTTCACTTTTCGAGAAATGGCAATCGCAACTGACAACTTTGATAAATCTAGTGTTGTTGGTCAAGGAGGTTATGGGAAGGTTTATAAAGGAATTTTATTGAATAACACAACTGTAGCTATAAAACGTGCAGAAGTTGGATCATTACAAGGTGAAAAGGAATTTTTGACAGAAATAGAAATGTTGTCAAGATTACATCATCGAAATTTAGTCTCACTTGTTGGATACTGTGATGAGGAGGAGGAGCAGGTATTATTTTGGTTGATTTTTATCTCTTTAAGAGCATCTAAGGAACCTATTTTCAGTCAATTTCTATTTTAGGAAAATACTACTCCCTTTGTCCCATTCTAAATGTACAGATTACTATTTTGGAATGTCCCAAAACAAGTTTCACTTTTTCATATCAACCAATAAGAAGGATTTTAAGTGATAAAGATGAAATTTTATTGGAGAATGACTTAATGATTTAACTTCTCTAAACTAAGGATATAAAATAGGTCCTTAAACGTTAAATGAGAAGGTAACTTTACTAGGATAGAAATCGACTTAAGAGTACCATTTTACGTGCACTTTGACATTTCATTTTCTTACGATTTATCCAATGGGACTTATGCAGATGCTGGTTTATGAGTTCATGCCACGGGGAACACTACGTGATTGGCTTAACGGTATAAGACTTTTGAGATTTGATCTTTTCATTTTAGGTTTATAATTTGGATATGCGCTTCGAAATTGATTATCTGATTATTGCGATCACTAGTTTATAATGTTTGGATAATCATATTCTGCTTCTGCTTTTATGGTTATTGACAAGCTATACTATTTGTTTCTGTCAATACATTCACAGCCAAATCTGGAGAATCATTGAGCTTTCGAAAGAGGTTACATGTAGCGTTGGATTCAGCCAAAGGCATTCTTTATCTTCACACTGAAGCTAACCCGCCGATATTCCACCGTGATATCAAATCAAGCAATATACTTCTTGACTCCAAACTCACGGCAAAAGTTGCAGATTTTGGACTCTCTAGGCTTGCACCAATCTTAGATGATAATGGACTCGGGCCCAATTACGTATCCACGATTGTCAGAGGAACACCCGTAAGTCCTATTCCATCTTTCTGCTAACCAAAGAACCTGGGAATATTAGACGGGTTGGGAGGTTGGGTAACCGGTTGAAATGACTAGATAGATCATGAGTCAGTATCGGTTGAACACTTCTTTTGTCCATTTCCTCTGATTTTCCAAAAGGATAATGCATTAGATGGTTAAACATGATAACAAAAGTTTATATTACTGTAACGATTTTGGAGGATGTATACGTTAAAAATATACTTCAAATAACTTTCAATAGCAGAGGTCATAGTGTCAATTCCCATCCCAATGTCCCTTTAACCACAGTTTACGCGAGTTACCTCTCCCATGTTAGCTGTGAGAATGGTCGGTGAGGCCAGAGGATTGGTTACTCATATTTTCGGATTGAATCCGAAGAATCTGATTTAGTGATTTTCACTGTAGGCTGGTTCCAGGCTCTGTAACTCTTCTCAGATCAAAAGTTACACGCATTTGAGATTTTTTTTTTGTGTTTTCCCATGCATATTGCATATTTACATAGATGTCTCAACAAGTTCAATTTTTTTTAATGATTTCATATGGTATCGCAGGGTTACCTTGATCCCGAGTACTTATTAACACATAAGCTAACAGACAAGAGTGACGTATATAGCCTTGGAGTTGTACTTATGGAGATCTTGACTAGCATGAAACCAATATCACATGGCAAAAATATCGTACGTGAGGTAAACTCCTATTTTCACATTCATATAACAAATTTTCTATATCAATCATACAACTTTTTTAAAATAAAAATGTGTGTGTTTTTAGGTAAAAATAGCTCATCAAAATGGAACAGTGTTCTCAATCATAGACAACAGAATGGGTTCATACCCTTCTGAATGTATAGAAAAGTTTGTATCTTTGGCTCTTTGGTGTTGCAAAGATAAGCCTGAGAACAGGCCATCAATGTTAGATGTGGTTCGGGAGCTGGAACATATACTTGAAAAGATGCCTGAAATGGGCTCCGACTTTTCACAGCCTGACTCAAAGTATTCTGTGGAATCATCATCATCGTCTTCATTATATAGTTCGTCTAATGTCCCAGGAAGTGATCTTAGCAGCGGCGGTAACCCTGTGGTTAATCCTCGATGACACAAAGAAATTTTGCACCAAAAAAAGTATTACATATATTTGTATATATGTATAGACTATAGACACCCTGAACAAAGCAGTTTGTACAATACAATGAGGTAGAGAAACATTTTGATGTAATCTCAGGTGTAATTTTATACTTATTCCTTTCTTTACAGATGAAAATACAGTACATAGTGACATTCCATTTCAAAGATATACTTTGGTCCCTTAACAATCACAACCACAGATAAACAAGACAGTTAACGTCATTACACGATATTTGTAATGTTATTTCAGCCAGATGGTATAGTGATAAGACTGTAAGTATTTTTCGCAATGTTTCTTCTACGATTTTGCCATATGTTAATCTGGAAACTACAGTAAGAATTTGAAACCATTGGGCCATTACGCATTTAGGCTAAACCATGATGAATAATATCTTTCAGTGTGGGTCTAATTGGGTTGGGTCATGCACAATGTTGACAATTCTATAAATACTACATATAAGGTGTCTAATTTGATCTTACACAAGTATTTTATTGCCCTCGCGTTGCGATGAGTTTTAAAAATAAATATTTTTTAACTTAAAAGTTAAATCTTATTCGATTCTTGTAACTTTAACATAAAGTTTATGAACTCATACTTTTTTATAATTGTAAATTACTAAAAAGTTTTAGAATAGCATTGATATAATAATTTAGTTTTAAATAATAAAAATATATATACAATATTTTTTCTTTCGTAAATTTAAAACATATGTATATATAAGATATTATTTCTTTCGAAAATTTACAACGTTTACATTTTATATGAGTTTAATAATTATTATGAGATATAGCTATTGTAACTAATTGTATGGTAAAATAATAATAGTAAATATGAGTTATATTTAGATACGGTATAAAGTTAAATACTTTTATCTCACTTTTATACAACTTCAAAAATATTTAGATCAGTTTTCAAAATAATAGAAATGTTAATTTCATCTTAAAGATTTGAATTCATGTAGCCCATAACAATCCAAAGTCCCTTATTATCAAACTATAACTATATTATTATAATATATTTAGAATCAAAATATATATATATATATATAGTGGAATGATCCAGAGAGAAGTGCATTTTTTGAGGGAAGGGGGGAAGCGTTAGTATTCATCAAGAAGCATATTACCTTCACCCATACAAATCTCGAAAAAAACAAACTGAAATTTAGTAAATGTTAATCAGAATCGATGCTATGAATGTTAAGCCTCATTGACAAATTCTTTCTGCAAGTTATAACATCGATTTATGAAAATAAGATCCAAATTCGTTAATATTTATCACGGTGAATATTAGTTAATATGCATTGTGATGAATATTAACGATAAAAATATTTTTCAAATAATGTGAAATTTTAATATGCATCGTGATGCATATTAGTTTATTCATCACAACGAATATTAATAATTTATTACATAAATATTCATCAACTAATGTTATGACTTAAAAATGAAATTCATTCGTTAAAATATTCTTTATAGCATCCATTTTGATTACTATTTACCGGTAAAAATAATTTTTGTTGACGTTTTGATTGATAATTGTAATATGCTTCTTGATGAATACTAATGCTTCCCCCTTCCCCAAAAAAAGGCACTTCCCTCTTGATCACTACCCTATATATATATATATATATATATATATATATATATATATATAGTGTGTGTGTGTTGAGCCACTGATCGTCAAACTCAAGATGGTCGCTGATCTCAATGATTAAGGGGGAGACTTAGATAATGTCTACAAACAAGACTGTTGAAGTCATTAGTCGCTGACAAGCGAAGTCACTGATGGTGTCTTATTATCTCAAGTCTCTGACCCACTTATTGAAGATCTCTCTATGAAGAAATGTTTCAAGTCAAGCTCCTGTTGCTGAAGTTTATGTTCGCTGATCTTCTCTCACTCTGAGTTACTGAAAGGGAATGATGCTCAACTTTGTGTGTCGCTGATCATCGTCAGCGAGAGTATTACTCTCTGAACATGAAGTATGATTCAAGTTGAAGATAGTGTTGCTGAAGGTTTTCTTGTCGCTGATTGTATCTTAGACCAGTAGAAGAAGAATTTATAAAGATCAAAGACTCAACTATGTGTGTCGCTGATACTCATCTATCAGCGAGAGTCTCCAAGTCTTCTTGAGTTCTCTCATCTGCTGAATAAAAGAAGTCGCTGAAGATTAGCTGTTCAAGTCATTCTTTAGAGCATGTTAGCTCGCATCGAGAATGAGGAGAATTGTTGTTTCTATCAGTGACTGCAGCATTAAATGCCGCATTAAATAAGAAGTCAACATTCGGCGTTACTACGGCGCAGCACGTGTTCCTCGTAACTTGAAAAGAGTAACGTGGAAGCTTTTGATTGGTCTATGGTACAAGGTGATATTTCCCAAGACAGAATGTCTTGCCATGATATATCACATCTCAACTACCTCTCCAATCAAGCAGCGACACGTGTCTATCAGATCCGGAAATCAAGGATTTCAGTGTCTATAAATAGCGTAGTATGTTGTACTTCATTTTGTGTCGATTACTTGTATTGTCACTTGTTCGTCAGTGACTAGTTTGTCTAAGATACAAGTAAACACCAGCGAGTAAACTAGTAGCGTGTTTGTCCACTACTAGCTTATCTCAGCGAGTGAGCAGTTAGCGTGTTTGTCCACTACTGCTCATCTCTTTGTAATAGCTGTATTGTTTGATTTAGATTAGCTTTGGCTAATCTATTCCGCAAATCAACAAGAGATAAATTTTATCAATAAAAGAATTTATCTTTCAGCTACATTTGTATCAGCATCTGAACTGTTTATCTTATATACATACTTGTGTTCATATTGTTGTTACCTTAATACGGTTAAAAACTTGTTAAACAAAGATAATTCATTATAAAAGAAAAGAAAAGTATTTAATTGTATTCAACCCCCCCCCCCCCTTTTACAATTAACTCACTGTTAACGATTCACAATCACTAATATAATAGTGATTAGGGACTCACAGTGTGTGTGTGTGTTTATATATATATAAAATCAATTTTCACTTTTCATCTTTTATTGTTGTAATCACTTTTGTATTAATAATGATTTATCCTAATTATTAGGGGTGTAAATTAGACAAGACAATTCGTGAGCTACGCGATTAGAGTTTCGAGTCGTGAGCTACGCGATTAGAGTTTCGAGTCGAGCCCGTGTATTAAAATACCCGGCTAGATAAGCTCGTGAACTTAATCAAGCTTGCACTATTTTACATTTTACTTCCATTTATATGTACGATAACACATTTTACGTATTATTTATTAAACTTCGAGTCGAATCGAGCATGAAAGTATCGAATTGAGTCAAGCTTGAAAGTATCAGGTCAATTAATATTAACTATAAATTATTTAATATTTATATTTAAAAACTGATAATCAATTCGACCCGAGCTCGAAGATATCGGTACATCAGTCGAGTTGTGCTCGAGCTTGAAAATACAAGCTCGATCAAGCTCGAGTAGAGTTTCAAGCTTGACACTGCATTAACTACTTGATTCGATTGCAATCCTAATTATAACCCTAATCAACGGACAACGGGAGGAAGGATAGGAAGGTTAAGTAGGAGGAAGAATTAGTTTCCTTTTTGTATAGCTTGCTTTTGCGATTTTAAAATCTACCACCGAATCAACATTTAAAAATCAACTTGGAATTGAGCAACATAACACATCAAACGGTATGAAGTACTAAGAGTAAAAACAAAACCCCGGTCTTTAATTTAGTGTATATAAGCTTACTGCTTTGCTCAAATGATACAAAAACTCGTTCAATATGCCACACCATCTTGAAAACTTAAAAATTAAGTAATACACCCTCAAAAGGTCATTCTTAATTTGCTTACCCCTCATTTATACCAACCAGTGAGGATCCACCTCAGAGAAAAACAGAGGCAGCAACCAACGACCTGTTACAAGAAAGTACTTGATTAGTATTCTCGAATATAACTTTTCATGAACTTTTCAGTTATTAATATTACAAATGTTTTTGCTCTAACTAGCAAAATGCCCACACGATGCAGTGGTTAAAAAGAGTGAGCTTCATATTCATTCGATATGTAATATGTAACTCATTAATATTTTTATATGAGAATAAGCCACGATATGACGTATATTAAAAAAAATCACATCTATATCCCTTTAAAAAATAATAAAGTAGAACAAAATACCCCTCAAATAATATATATATATATATATATATATATATATATATATGTGTGTGGAATGATCCAAAGGGAAGTGCATTTTTTTGGGGAAAGGGGAAGCGTTGGTATTCATCAAAAAACAGATTACCTTCACCCATACATATCTCTTTTTGAACTGGAATTTAGTAAATGTTAATCAGAATCAATGTTATGAAAGTTAAGCTTCCTTGATAAATTCTTTCTGCAAATTATAACATCGATTTATGAATCTTAGACCCAAATCCGTTAATATTCATCGCGGTGAATGTTAGTTAACATTCATTGTGATGAATGTTAACAATTAAAATATTTTTCAAATAATGTGAAGTTTTAACATTCATCGTAATGAATATTAGTTAACATTCATCACGGTGAATGTTAACAATTTATTAAGTAGATATTCATCAACTAATGTTATACCTTACAAATGAAATTCATTCGTTAAGATATTCTTTATAGCATCGATTTTTATAACTATTTACCGATAAAATTTATTTTTTGTTGACATTTTGATTGATAATTGTAAGATGTTTCATGACGAATAATAACGCTTCCCCCCTTCCCACAAAAAAAGCACTTCCCTTTTGATCACTACCCTATGTGTGTGTGTCTAAGAAATGCCGTTGCAGACGCGATGCTCGGGTTGCGAGTTACAACTATCAGATTACATGTTCATACCACCATGTGCAAGTTGCGATATGTGAATTATAACATTTGTAAAATTGAAATCGTAAAATCTGGAAAAAATTCGAACTCCATAATATAGGAAATGAGAGTATCAAAACGAAATTAAAATTCTAAATAAACACGTAAATTTATAACTTCATAAATATAACACCATTAAAAGTTTGTTTCTAATTTTTTACAACACTTAAAAAAATCTAAATTTGGGGGAAATTGATTTTAAAGGCTTTAGAGATAGATTTTGACTACAAATTGTGGACAAACCGCCTATGCCAATTTGCGAAATGTTCGCCCAACCTTTCCGTCTATAATTGACACATCCCGTAACGCGTTTAGTAGTTTAAGTTTCAATGATAAAAGTATAAATGAAAATTTAATATATATGTAGGGTTATGTTGGGGAAACATCACAAACGTATTATATATCGGTATAGAAACATATAGAAAAGCTTTAATGAATGAGAACTTAATGTCATATGTTTAGTACTTTAAATTTTAATTTTAAATTTTAATAATGATAGTATCAATGATATACGGTATTAACAAATAAAATGATATTGCAAATTAATGATTATTGAATGTCATACTTAGCTACTCTAATTTAATAGATTAGAATTTAATGTCATATGTGTATTACTTTTAATTTTAATGTTTAATAATGATAGTATTAATGATATAATTACTTTTGTAATTAATCATATTAAATTAAAAAAGGGTAAATTAGTCATTTACTACTTCTCGCTTTTGATATTTTTGCTCAAATGTATTATATAGTAGTATAAATATAGATGTAGATACATATCTTTAAATAAACATGGTGAAAATTCTACACACAAAATTCTTCTTTATGTAGTTCCAAAAGTTCCAACACCATACATACTACAAGACTAAATAAGAGGGTAAAGGGTTAATACAACTTTTCTATGATCCATTTAAACCCTAAATTAATAAATAAGATGTAGAACTGAAGGTAACTCACTATATACTAAATAGTAGAATGTATGATTCTTTTTGTCTTTCATATATACGAAATTAAGGAAACCGTTGCCAGGCTTATTCAAGAATTTGTTCAGAGAGTTACTACTTGATTTTCTAGCGTGAGAAGCACTTGATTTGGTTGCCGAAATTGAACAACAAGCTACCCACAAAAGGTTAGACGATAAATAGAAGTATTAAAAAAATGAAACATGTAGGATCATTTTAGTACTGAGATTTATAATTAAAAAAGTAGCTACAAATGTTGATAATGGCAGGAAATAATGGTTTAGTGGATAGGAAAATGGCAGGAAATAATGGTTTAATGGAAAGGATAATGGCATCTCCCCCATACCCTAGCAGGATTAGGTATTGTTGTTGTTGCGGGTAGGATAATGGATTAATGCGAGTAATTTCGGTACAAGCCAAAACAAGTCGGCCGAGTTGACCTATAACATTTATTCCTTAACATCTTTAAGGTTTTTTTTATAGAAGTAACTGTCAGAAATAAGTAAAAACTATATATTTCAAGAACGATGCAACTTTTGAATGATTTAGTAGGCTTTAGTATGCATTCAAAATATATTTTGGGAAACTTTTGAACCATTTGACGTGTTTCCTTTTACCATTAACTTTTTAACACGTTAGAGATATGTATTAGAAAAAAAAACACGTCAAATGAATATACAAAATGTTTTACCTGGAGAATGAGTAGTAAAATGCATAAGGACTTTTCAGATCTCCGCCCAAATATTCTCAAGGAAACATTAACAAGTGTCCCATCCTTTGTCCCAGTCAGTAGTCCTGTCTGCGGATCGAACCTAATAATAACAGAATACCGTATCAAATATGGCAGCCAAAAGGTGTCTAATTAGGTGTTTCGGGCATAGCAGTAGTGGATGGGGTTGGGCATGTGGGTACAAGAATTATTAAGTTGACAGTCATGTTTCTGTGATGGGAGTTGGAATGTATATAGTTTACTCATGCCTGGCAAAACAGGTTTGGGTTAAAACGGGTCACGCGATCGGTCGAACGGGTTTGGTCTAAACTAGGTTGGTTTGGGTCAGGTCATCTCACTAATTGTTGCTTTTCCTCTTCTTTTTTATAATTCAGTTTTAAAAACTATGTTCTCTTTTAATAATAATCTAAACTAATATAAAAGATAGTGGTAAAAGTTAATTATTTAAAATTACATATACTGTTAAATACTTTAAACTCCAATAAGAAAAAATTGATAAATTTCAAAAAAATTGATTATTTGCATATTCAAATTTTATATATAACTACTTACTGAAATGTTGGTAACAATCAATAAGATTAGAGTGCGTATTAAGATAAAAGCTCTTCTCGGAGATTACATTTAAAAAAGAGAGAAAAAACAAAACATCAATTATATATTAATGGCGAATGAGTAATGTTTTTGTAAGCCATATCAATTGCACATCAACGTTGTTTTAGTTTCAGTTTATTTGATTAAAAAGAATGATTTGTGCGATGTCATGGACACCCACATACTCGAAAATGTAGTTTAATTAAAGGTACCATTTGACTTGCAGTTGGCTAGACCCATTCAGAAGAACTAGATCCAACAGTAAGTTTAAAATATTGGAGACTTTTAACAAGCCATTTTCAGACCAATTCATAATTGGAGAAGAGAGTTCTCAGATCCGCTAGACCCATCCTAGCCTTTACTGTCCGCTGGAAGCAACCCAACAGGTCAAGAAAAACAACCAAACCAGCCCATTTTTCACAAGTTGGGTCTAAGCTAGTATGCTCGTGTCAGTATAAATATTTGAAGGTGTACATAATTTGGTTGAGTTGTCAATAATATTTTACCTTTTCTAATGAAAAAATAATAACAGACTACATATCACAACTTAAACAATAGAACATTTAAGTTGAAAAGAAAAAGAAAAAAAAACTAGACTTGCCTTGGCAGACGATGACGTGGACAAGGAATATACGATGTAAGCTGTTAAAAAGGAGTATTCTTAGTTGCTCAAACCGAACATTTAACCTAGAAGTTGGGAAGAGATAATATAAGAAAAGAAAGTAGATCAAACCTGAGGAAGTGACAATAGGAAGTTTATAATTTGAGGAAGAAAGAATATAAGAAGCGTCTAGCTGACAAAGAAAAAGTAGCAACAACATATTACTTAACATTCGTCACACAAAGTAGGAACTAGGAACTATTGGCAGTTATTTCAAAAACCATACGGCCTTATTTAGTTATTGAAAATCCTCCACCTCCAGGAAATTTTCCTAAGAAAACCAAAAAAATTGAAAAATGTGTGCAAATTGTATATTTTCTAGAAAACTTCCAAGAAAGGAGAAAAGTGAGTTTTCTGGTTTATAACATAACTTTGGAAAACTCATATGATCCAAACTTTTCTACACTTTTCCTTTATAACAAAAATAACTTTTTTTCTTTTTCCTTCCATCACCACACACAAAAATAACTCTATTCTAATTATATAGCATTTGAGCACATTTTCCAAATTTTCAACACTTTTCTAGGGATTGAAACTTCTACAATTTTCTAAATAATTGCAAATGGAAAATTGTGGAAAGTTTTCCACAACCAAACGCACACTATAAATTTCTATGAATGTAACAGAAAGTGGATAAAGAAAGATATATGGTGACTCACCTATAGTGGCCTAAAATGCCAGCAACTGCCATCGTCATTCCAGCAAAGTATGTATAAGTGTCACCAACAAAAACCGAAGATGGGTACCTACAAAATGAAGCGTAAAAGTAGACACACATACATATGATGCATTAAACTAAACGTGGTAAGATGGAAGAATTAACGAGTACCAGTTGTAAGACAGTAACGCCAATGAAGTTGCAAGCAAAGGTTGGACAAGGTATATGGAGAAAGCATGGGCATTCAGTATCGGAAGACAATCCGATTTGCATTATATTGTGAATCAGACTCTGCATTTCACCAAAAAATTTCAGATATTTGAAAAAAATTCGCGCTCTCTACATTTATGCAAGATCCGAAACTTACTGCAAATGCTATAACAAGCGTCTGTCCGACTTCAAGGCCATTTATACCAGCGTGGATGTTGATCGAGTTGGTACAAAAGACAGCCAAAGCCACCATATACGCCTTATATATCCATCCTGTTTAGCAACCATTTTAAATGATTACGAAATGAAAATCATCAAGCAAATCACAATTAATGAGAAGTCTTACTCAGTTTGCAAGCCACTGATTAACAAAGGGGGTGTTTGGATATGCATTTTGAAATTTATTGTCTTATGTTCAATAATCAGAATCAAATATTCAGTGAAAACAGGACAGGTTGCCGTAGATATTCTTTGGTGCTTCTGCTGGATGATTGGACGAAACTACGTCATCATCATTAAGTATAAATTTAAAATACTACAAACAAAACTTTTTGACACATTAGTTGAAACTCTAACACCTACTTTTCATGTAATCAATAGCTTTGAAATACAGTAAAAAAGAGAATAAATAAGTGATTGTAGTGTTCCATTAACCAATAGGGTTTATGGTACGGATCACCAACATACTCTTCTTTTTGTTTTGAGATCACCAACATACCGTTTTTATTACTAAGGTCACCAACATACTTGTTAGTTTTGTGCGGAGGTCGCCAACATACTTTTACATATGAGTTGAGGTCTCCAACATACTTGTTAGTTATGTGTTAGAGTCGCTAACAAAATTTAGTCACAATTTTTTTTTAAAGTACGTGGGTGACCTTAGTACCAAAAACGGTATGTTGGAGATCTCGGAACAAAAAGGAAAGTACGTTATTGTTCCGTACCATAAACCCTAACCAATACATGATTGTAGTGTTTCAAACAGTTAAAAATCTTTAATCCAACTTGAAATTGCAACCATCGGATGATCACATTCATATCGCATATCCAAACACCCAAATAGACATTGAATAAGGGGATCTCAGAAAGAGTATTGGCATGAGCAAGTAGTAGGTCAACTTTGACATATTTTTTGCAACTAATTTATACGAAGAAGATAAAGTTCATAGAAAGAGTAACTTATAGAAGCTATACTATAATTACCTAGATTCCAGAAACTTTTTCCTAAATAATTAACAAGGGGCTTTGGTATTATAATGGTAGTATGCCCAGTATAGGCGATCCAAAGAGGGAGAGCAGCAATTATTGGCAATACTATTTTCCTGCATTCATAAAAAAACTTAAATCAATTTAAAATTTGTTAGTAGTAGAGTGGGAACAAGCTGAGTTGAAACGTGTAAGATTGACCCATAACACTTTTTCTCAACAAAAACTAAAACTTATTTAATTAATAGGTTGAATAAGCATGCATTAAAAACACACTTGGAAGACTCTTGACCCGTTTGACCCCTTTCCTCTTTATTTTATTTTTTCAATCAGGCACGCTAAAGAAATTGACCCATTTATAATTAAAGGGGTTGATCTTGCCACCTCCCATTAGCAGGTAAAAAACTCACACTCGCCAAGGAATATCCAGGACATCATCCACAAACCCAAGCATGATAATGAGGCAGACTGATGCTAAGGCAGCATTATACTCAAGTAACTCAACAAGCCACTGCAAGCATATGGATCAACCAATCAACACCTAGTTACTATCTTAACATATAGGAAACAGAAAAAAGGCAAATGCCACATCTGCATACGCAAACATACCTTTGAATCTTTATCTGATTTGAATTTGTAACAATGAAACAATATTGCCACCACCAAGAAAACAATGCCCACAACAATACCAAGGAATTCAGGCCTGGAAAAAAGATAGTATTGCACCACAAAAAACTTTTAACAATCATAATCTAAATTAGCAATCCTATATGGACTATCAATTGCACAAATAACAATATAAAGACCACGTTGAAAATTCACAAAGTCGATGCCTTGGTTGTTCGAAAAGCCACAAATATACCAGAAGAAAACATATACAACTCTTCATTATAACTCTCAAATCAACATCAAACTAGCTAACTGGTCAACTAAAGAAAAAAACATTCACAGTCCACCTTAACCTCATAACCGATTTGACTAACTTACTTGACTAAATTCAACTAATTAATAACACATCAAAATTATTTGAGGGGCTTTTTAGCTTATGCATTAACATATACACATCGAAAAAGCCTTTACAAGTGTTTGGTTTTACAAGCTTGTCAGGTTTCTGAAGCGTTGAAAAGCTAATAAGCAGAAACCCCAAAAGTGGAGCTTCATGTTGCTGTCAAAGCCAAACACCCCATAACAATCATTCTTCACATCAAATTACACCAAGTTATCAATAAACAATATATATATATATATATATATATATATAAAAGAAATACTTACACTTTAACAAGACCTTGAGGAGTACCTTGTTTGTTAATATCGTAGCCAAACAAATTACGTCTAATAACGTATCTAGAAGCCAACGGAATCATGATTAGGGTTACGAAAAACCCTGCGACGCTGAGTAACGCATTAATAAAGATTAATTTCTTCAACTCCGGTCCAATTTTACAGTGATAAATTATCAGGTAAAAGTACGGAACCAATAAAATTAAAGAGAATAACAGAATTTTGCTAGGTTTTGATCCAGCGATCTTTGGATCTGTTGAAGTACCGGTTGGTTTGGATGTGATTCGGCGTTTGACGATGGTCGTTTTGATGGTCGTCTCGTACAAGCTGCCATGACGTGATAAAGGACGGGCGGCGTTGAGAGGGTGTTTGGAGCGTCTGTAAGCTTTTAGCTTTCACTTCTTACCTTTTAGCTTTTTAGCTAGGAAATTAAAATAGAGCTTTTCAACTTTATCATACCTCAAAATTAAAAAAGCCGTTTAACGTTCCCCAAACACAAAAACTCTTATATAATGTATTGATTAATATATATATATTGTTTTGCTTGTTTTATTTAATCAAGGTAAAAGATAAAAGTGACTTTAATTAAATATAGATTTGTATAAATCTGTTGGGCTCGTAGACCTGTTGATCGTTTTTATTATAATTCTTCTTGTTGGGTTTGTGATTATGGTTTGTTTCAATTTACAATTTTATAGTCCATTTATTTTACTCATTGGGCCAACTTTTCATATTACGCATTGTTTTATTAAGCATTATTTAATCTAATTGTATATTGTATGTCATGTGTTTGATCCGCTTATTTTTTGTTCCTTGTGTTTATTTTGAGTTGTTCGTTCTCTCTCTCTCTTTCAAGTTTGCGATCATCGTTTATCTGTTTTTTATGTGATTAAATTGAAGTTTCTTTCAATATGACGCACGTAATTATTATATTTGTTCATCGTCCTTAACAATCTTTTCCATGATACTTTGCAACAAATCTTCAGTTATTTCCTCCTTCGCAAAGTTCATCTT
The DNA here is from genome assembly GCA_963422505.1 of Pseudognaphalium luteoalbum. Lineage (NCBI taxonomy): Eukaryota > Viridiplantae > Streptophyta > Magnoliopsida > Asterales > Asteraceae > Pseudognaphalium > Pseudognaphalium luteoalbum. The sequence goes on from OY730196.1 coordinate 6,748,478, forward strand.
AAGCCAATCGTTAAACTTTTCAACATTAGAGGGATTAAATAAGAATAACAAACAAAAAACATATTATTAACAAAACTTACAAAAAAATTGTATTTTATTTAGTTATATATATATATATATATATAAATGTATTTATACATATCAAATAGGGGACATGAGGAATCAATGGAAACTTATATCAATATTAAGATTTATGATAACTAAAAAATTTATCATACCTTTTGAAAGATTAGGAGATTGTTGTTGATCAAAAGAAGCACTTGGAATGTCTATTAAAACAAACAAAAAACAACTCATATTATAAAATATATCTATAAAAGAATATACATAACAATAGTGAATGAATGTTAATTATAAATAGATAAAACATATCTTCTAAATGAGTATCATCTTCTTCATAAGTATGAGATGGATCTATAAACAAAACGTGTATGGAAAATTATACAACAAATAAAGAACATAAAGGAACGTGAAGAAGTATTATGATGGATAACGAACAAACTTTTAGGTTCATTGTTAAAATTTGCCAATTGAGACGGAGTGCGTTTCTCAATATGAGTATTTTTTTTCCATTGTATGGATTCATTGAAAGGGTGTAGAAGGAATGCAAAAATAGTGTAAAATTTGGGAGGAGATGAATATATATATATATATATATATATATATATATATATATATATATATATATATATATATATATATATATATATAAAGAGAGAGAGAGAGAGAGAGTTTGGATCAAATGAGAACACTTCAAAAATAAGAACGGTGAGAACACCTCATAAATGCACAACTAGCTAACAAAAATCATTAGATTTACAGTCATATATCTCAAATATGCAAAGAAAAATAAATGAACACTTCTAAAAATGCACAAAAATCGAAAAAACGATTGATGCACGATTATCTCTATAATTGTGCATCAATCGTTTTTTCGATTTTTGTGTATTCCGAAAGTTCGCATCTATTCTAATCAATTTTTCTACACATATTTGAGATGTGTGAGTCCCTAATCACTATTATGTTAGTGATTGTGAATCGTTAACAGTGAGTTAATTGTAGAAGGGGGGGTTGAATACAATTAAAAACTTTTCTTTTCTGTTATAATGTGTTATCTTTGTTTAACAAGTTTGTGAGTCCCTAATCACTATTATGTTAGTGATTGTGAATCGTTAACAGTGAGTTAATTGTAGAAGGGGGGGTTGAATACAATTAAAAACTTTTCTTTTCGGTTATAATGTGTTATCTTTGTTTAACAAGTTTTTAACCGTATTAAAGTGACAGCAATATGAACACAAATATATATTTAAGATAAGCAGTTCAGTTGCTGATGCAATTGTAGCTGAAAGATAAATTCTTTTATTGATAAAATTTATCTCTTGTTGATTGCAGAATAGATTAGCCAAAGCTAATCCAAATCAAACAATGCAGCTATTACAAAGGAGATGAGCAGTAGTGGACAAACACGCTAACTTGCTCACTCGCTGAAGTAAACTAGTAGTGGACAAACACGCTACTAGTTCACTTGCTGGTGTTACTTGTATCTTAGACAAACTAGTCACTGACAAACAAGTGACAATACAAGTAATCGACACGAAATGAAGTACAACATACTACGCTATTTATAGACGCTGAAATCCTTGATTTCCGGATCTGATGGACACGTGTCGCTGCTTGATTGGAGAGGTAGTTGAGATGTGATATATCATGGCACGACATTCTGTCTTGGGAAATATCACCTTGTACTATAGATCAATCAAAAGCTTCCACGTTACTCTTTTCAAGTTTCGAGGAACACGTGCTGCGCCGTAGTAACGCCGAATGTTGACTTCTTATTTAATGCGGCATTTAATGCTGCAGTCACTGATAGATATATCAATTCTCCTCATTCTCGATGCGAGCTAACATGCTCTAAAGAATGACTTGAACAGCTAATCTTCAGCGACTTCTTTTATTCAGCAGATGAGAGAACTCAAGAAGACTTGGAGACTCTCGCTGATAGATGAGTATCAGCGACACACATAGTTGAGTCTTTGATCTTTATAAATTCTTCTTCTACTGGTCTAAGATACAATCAGCGACACGAAAACCTTCAGTAACACTATCTTCAACTTGGATCATACTTCATGTACAGAGAGTAATGCTCTCGCTGACAATGATCAGCGACACACAGAGTTGAGCATAACTCTCCTTCAGTAACTCAGAGTGAGAGAAGATCAGCGAACATAAACATCAGCAACAGGAGCTTGACTTGAATCATTTTCTTCATGGAACATTATTGAGAAGATCAGAGACTGTGCACATATAGCATGATCAGTGACTTCACTTATCAGCGATTAATGACTTCAACAATCTGCTTATAGACATTGTCTTAGTCTCCCCCTTAATCCTTGAGATCAGTGACCATCTTGAGTTTGAAGATCAGTGACTCAACAATCTCCCCCTAAATGGTTTAAGTCAAAGCTCCCTTAGACAAACTAGTTGCAGGAAAAATTTAGGTTCAATAATCTTCCTTACTCTGTTGATAAGTTGATTGCTCAGAGACTTGTCCTTGTAACTTTTTATGGTTGAAAAGTTTTGAGTCTCTGAAAGTAGGTGGGTTGCTCAGTGACTTGTACTTGTAGATTTTCTTGTGCAAAGCCTCATATATATCATAGAATAAATATTTACAGAAGCTAACTATTACAAAATATCTAAATTATTTATCTCTCCACATCTCCTCCTCTTTCACTATGCCAAGCTCAGCTTCAAGTTCATATTTGTCTTTGGAGGGCAGGTATCTGAATTTTCTGGCTAAGGCTTCATCGAGAATAGCTTTTCTGATCTTTGAATCTGTTGGAAGCATGCTAGCTGACCTGATTAGGTGTATGAGTTGTTCTTGATCAACCTTCTCAAGTTCAGCTTCTCTCTGAAACCTAAGGGCACCATTTAGGTCCCTGTATACCAGACCCTTCTCCCTTTCAGTGACTTCATGACCTTCAAGCTTTGGCACACCAGCAGGGATAGATAGATTTAGCCTTGAAGTGTTGGGGATTCGATAGATGCTGCTGGTACCTGTCCTATACCTTGGGCTATGTGGCTGAACAATTTCCTCACCATATATGACAGTATCTTCTGGTCTGAGGAGTTGCAGTGACACCATTTTCTGATAGAGTCTATCAATCTCCTTCATAACATCAACCTTAGTTGCACTTGTAGAGTGGCTGATAGCAAGCCTTATCTCATTCCATTCTTCTCTGTGCAGCTTGCATACTTGATCAAGTAGCATTGATTGAGTCTCTGAACCTCTTTGTATAAGTAGCTGAGGTTGAGATTGGTTCCTTGACTTTTTCAGTTTAACCTTGGTGATAGGTGCAGGGTTTGATCTCCCTGTCATTCGAGCAGCAAATCTCTTTCTGTCTATTTCATCCCATTTCCTATCCACTGCTGTTTTGACAGCTCCCCCTTTCTTTTTAGAGCTCTTGCTAGCTGATGTTTTCAGTTTATGTTGCTCTAGCTCACTCTCTTCTATCTCAGCAAGTACCCTGGCAATTGCAGCATCAGACTCTTCTTGATCTTTCTTTTGCTTAAGAAGTCTGGCCCTTTCATTGGCATCTTTAGAGCTCAATTCCAGTAGGTATGCTCTGTCAGCATCTGACTGCTCTTTCAGCAGCCTTTTCCTTTCTTGTTCCTCTCTTAATTCAGCCTGAAAGGTTATTTGCATAATCATCTCTTGCTCCCTGTCCTGTCTTGCCTTTATCTTTCTGGCAACTCTCTGTTCTTTTGTTTCATCAGGACAAGGGGTATCTGAGGCTGAGTCAGAGGAAAGGCATGCTGTAGGGGAGGTATCTGAGGTGGTAGTGTTGGAAGGAGTTGCTGTGGAGATTGGTGTTATTGTTGCTGGATTAGGTGTGGTTATTTGGGTTGTTGTAGTTGTAGTTGCTGTAGGTGAGGGCAGGTTTAGGGTTGCTGGTGGAGATGAAGGTACAGCTACCTCAGATATGACAATGTGTAATTGAGAGTTACTGACCTGTTGTTTCTTTGATGGAGGAGTAGATGCAGGAGAGGTGTCACTGGTCCTTTTTCTCTTGATAACAGAAGATATGGGTTGCTGATCCTCCATATTTATATCATCTTCATCATCTGAACCCTGACCATTTCCATGACCACCTCCCTGGCCATCATCATTGTTATCATCATCATTATCATCAGCATCATGCATGATGGTATCATCCTCCTCATCATCAGATGCATCAGCTACCACTTCCCCATTCATCCATTCCCAGCGAGCCAATTCATAGCTCACTGAGGTACCCTCAATCCTAGCAGTATCATCCACTGCCCATTGTTGCACTAGCCCGATGTAGTTCCTGAGCTCTTCAGCACTGAACTCAGGAAAGCTCTCAGTGATATCCACCATATCAGTGGCTATCTCCATATCTACCCAATGCAGTTCAGCAACTGCAAGGGTCTCCAGTTCAGGTTGCTCAGCGATAGGACGAAGTGCATAGGTAGTGAGCACAATGTCCCTGTGAGCCTTGTTTGATAGTGGATCAGTCATCTTACGGGGCATCTCAGGATCAGAGACAAAGTCCTCTTCTTCACTCTCCCCCTGACTGGTTCGCTCAAACTGATCAACTGCCCTAAGTATCTGATCAGTGAAGTCTGCGTTTTCCTCTCGCAAGGCAGCGACCTCAGCTCTTGTCTTTGTGAGCTGTGAGACAACCTGTGGAAGTACCTTAATAACTTTGTCAGTGTTATACAGGTAGTTAGATACAGAAATGGCTAAATCATTTTGGTTGGTGGTGAGCTGGGCAATGGCAGCAGCATGATTGGTGAAGTTGTTGGTGGAGGTGGAGGCGAGCTCAGTGACTGCATGGTTTATTGCAGCACTAGCATCAGCTACTGTTTGTACCCTCTCACTAACAGATGTGCTCCAAGGTTCAATGGAGTTGTATACATCAGTGAGAGCAGCAACAACTTTTTGAAGGACAGAGACATTGCCAATAAGTGCCTCACGGTCTTCAGTGAGCATCTTAATTTGGGTTTGGGATTGGGCAATGTACTCCATCAGTAGCTGATCAGATGTGGAGTGAGTGGAGGTGTTTGGGGGAGTAGTTTGGGTAACAATAATGGGGGTGGGTGTAGATTGGGCTACCTGATCACGGGGTGTGGTCTGATCAGCAGTGACTTGGATGTTATCACTGGAGAAGGAAGTGGGGGTGAGCTCTCTGATGGGAGAGTTGGATGTGGGTGGAGGAATGAGTTGGGTGTCCTCAGAGGTGTCCATAGGCATGATTTCCTCATCTTCAGCTTGTGATTTAGCTGGTGGTTCATTGGAAATAGAAGTAGCGACCTGTATCTCACCATGGGTCAGTGGTGAGACATTGACAGTCGGTGCAGTGATAGATGAGAGATGGCCCGGGTCTGTAGCCAGTGGTGTGACATCAGCTATGAGTGTGTTATCACCCACTGATGTCACTTGCCCTTTTAATGAAATGTCACCCTTTTGTGAGGATGACAAGTGGCTGGGTTGACTCAATCTGAGGGTGTGGGGTGCACCCGAATCACTGCTAACAGTGGTTTGATCCACTGCAGCTGTCTGTAGTTGTCCCTTTTTAGAGTCACTGGACTTTCGGGAGTCCAGTGAAGCAGGTAAAGTTGAGGGTTCAGCAGTGGTGCCCTCAGCAACTGAACGTACAGTCACTGATTCACCAATGGCATCCGTAGATGTCTTCTTCTTACTATGTCCCTGATCCTTTAATGTTAGGGACCCTAATTTGGATTTTTTCTTGGGAGCAGTTGGTGGTTTCTTAACTGGTGGTTGACCAACAGTAGTCACTGGGGGTGTAGTCAGTGACGTGGTCGATAGGGGGGCAGCAGCTGACATTTGTACAGAAGTTACAGGCTGGGGTGCAAGGATCCCCGGATGTTTCATAAAAGCAGGTAAAACCACAGTCGCTGGTTTTGCAAAAATTTGAGATCCTACCAGAGTGGGCTCAAATCCCTGAAATGATACCCTATCATAGGCAGCAAACTGATCCCTAAAGATCAGTGAGAGATACCTAGGGTAAGGCACATATTTTGTCCTGGCAGGCTCAACGACTTTGGTGATCAGTTCGTTAAAGATCACACTTGCATAGTCAACTCGTAGAGAGTTGACCAGTGACCAACTGATCTGGGCCTCCAGGGAGCTGAATTGATCATAGCTCCATGATTTTGTACCCAAAGATTGGATAAAGTTTGTGAAAAGAGCATTCCAAACACCATCCATTTTTGTTTTGTGGACCGTAGAGTACTTACGGTTACCATTGCCATCGACCGAGTATTTACACTCAATCTCAGTGAGTTCGACGAGGCCTTGTTTGGCAACGTCGCTCTCTGGCAGTGACTCGTACGACTCATAGGTCGGCAGTTGTAAAATGGAGCGGATGGTGTTGGCAGTTATTATGATGGGTTGGGTACCATTGTCTATAAAACCCTGGAGTTGGGAAACACCAGAGACAACAGAGTGAGTGCAGGTATACCAGAACTCACTGAGCCATTCTGGGTTCATTTCCCCAGGAGACAAGGTGAGAGCAGGGAGGATAAAGTGATTTTTCAAAAAGTTTATCACCTCCGCATACTCAGGTTTACGACAGTTTACATTTCCCAAATAGTTCGATTTGGGAACTGTAATGACAAGGGTCTCACTGACCGCAGAGGCTCGAAGAGCTTGAATCTCTGGGGTCGGTGTGTAAGCATTATTGAAAATTTTTGTCCTTGCCATTTTAAAGAAAGAAAAAGTAGAAAATTTAGAATATAAGATATTTGCAGAGAGAAATGAAGAAGATGAAGTTTGAAAAATTAGAAAGCGAAAAGAGTGAAAAGGTAAGGGTTTCGCTGCTTATATACGGTTACTGATGTTGAAAATGTGTGGTTAAAACGAGTATGTACGTGGTCAAAAAGTAAAAAAAAATAATAAAAAAAATGTGGTTGGTGATAGTGGAGTAGGGTGATGATGGTGATAAGTGGTAACATTAAATGGTGATGGGAGTGGTGCGCCGGAAAGGTATACGAGGTGTCAGAAAAAGTGTACCTTTTCGAGTTCCCATAAGATATTTGAATAAGGTATTTATTAAGAATATAAATCGTTAAAAATTAAATACAAAATGTATTAATTGTAAGGAATATATGTCGAAATAAATGCAGTATTAAATAATAACAGAACTTTCGCTGATACATCATGTCTCAGCGAGATAAAAATAAGTTATATCTTAAAATAAAATAAATATTATGTTTCACATTTGATGTCGCTGATCAAATTACAACTTAGAATACTAATCCAATCAGCTAGTCAAGTATGTGAAGCATAAGATATAGTTTATTTATGTGATATAAGGAATTTTCATGTGTAGTTACAAAGTATATAATTTATTGATTATAACAGTGCTAACTTATTGTTCTTGCTGATTATATCAGTGAGAATAATAGGTCAGCGTGTTAAAAATATAAACTATTTATTCTGTAACTACCTTTTATTAAACAACCAGGTTTTAATCATTTAGGTTCAGCATGCCCAACTCGCTGATGAGAAAGGTGAATCTTTTCTCATCTAAAGGTTTTGTAAAAATGTCAGCGAGTTGGTAATTAGTTGGAATGAAATGCAATTCAATGTCACCTTTCATGACGTGGTCCCTGATGAAGTGATATCTGACATCAATATGTTTTGTCCTTGAGTGCATTACAGGATTATTTGCTATGGCAATGGCACTTTGACTGTCACAATAAATTGGAACATTGCCAAAGTCAAAACCATAGTCAGCGAGCTGATTCCTCATCCACAAAATTTGAGCAGTGCAGGCTCCAACAGCGACATATTCAGCCTCAGCAGTAGAAGTTGAGACAGAATTTTGTTTCTTGCTTGACCAGCTTACAAGCTTTTCTCCAAGAAACTGACAACTACCAGAGGTACTCTTTCTGTCCATTTTGCATCCAGCATGATCAGAATCTGAATATCCCTTCAGTGAGAAATCTGAACCAGATGGGTACCAGAGACCAAGATTTGGTGTACCCTTCAGATATCTGAATATTCTTTTGACAGCGAGCAAATGAGATTCCTTTGGATCAGCTTGATATCTAGCACATAGACAAGTAGAAAACATAATGTCTGGTCTACTAGCAGTTAAATACAGCAGTAATCCGATCATTCCTCTGTAAGCAGTGATGTTTACAGATTTACCATCAGGATCAGCATGTAATTTTACTGCAGATGACATTGGTGTAGCAAGGGATGAGCAGTTGGTGAATTCAAATTTCTTTAAGAAATCTTTAACATATTTTCCTTGATTTATAAAAATACCAGTTTTGGTTTGCTTTATTTGCAGACCAAGGAAAAATGTTAGTTCACCCATCATGCTCATTTCATAACTTTTAGTCATGAGGTTACTGAATTCCTTGCACATGTCATTGTTAGTAGACCCAAAAATAATATCATCAACATAAATTTGGACCAATATAACATCTCTCTTATCCTTTTTAATAAAAAGTGTGCTGTCAATTTTACCTCTGACATACCCACAATTAGTTAAGAAGGTGGAGAGAGTGTCATACCAAGATCTAGGAGCTTGTTTTAGTCCATATAAAGCTTTTTCCAGCTTATAGACATAACCTGGATGCTTGGGATCAGTGAATCCAGGTGGTTGCTTCACATACACTTCTTCCTGCAGCTTTCCATTCAAGAAGGCACTTTTCACATCCATTTGATATACCTTGAACTTCTTGTGAGCTGCATATGCTAAGAACAACCTGATTGCTTCAAGACTAGCAACTGGTGCAAAGGTTTCATCATAATCAATTCCTTCTTGCTGACAGTAACCTTGTGCAACCAGTCTAGCCTTATTTCTTATTACAACACCATCTGCATCCATCTTGTTTCTGAACACCCATCTTGTTCCAATCACAGATTTCCCAGCTACTTGAGGTACTAACTTCCACATTTTATTCCTTTCAAACTGAGATAGCTCATCTTGCATGGCAGCTATCCAGTGATGATCAGTGAGTGCCTCATCAATTTTCTTGGGCTCAATCAGTGACACAAAGCTTACAAACAAACAAAAGTTAGCAGATGCTGATCTGGTCTGGACCTTGGATTGAGGATCACCAATAATCAATTGATTATCAATATGTCTAGTCCATTTAGTCACTCGCTGAGGTTCAGCAGTGACTTGATTATTCAGAGATGATCCACCAGACACATCAGCATTAGAAGCATGATTAATGTTTAAGCTTTGATTTGGAAAGTGAGTGTTATTATTTTGATGCAAATGATGAGATGATGATGGGATATCAACAGGCAAAGATGAAGTTCCTGAATTCTTCTTAGCTAAAGTAGAGCCAGAAGTATCTTCAGGGACATCATCTTCCCTTTCAGAATCTGATGGATGAACCTCATGCTTGTCATCACTGATTGTGTTAAAAATAAGGTTTTCATAATTTTTTGGATTAGTGAGTGATTCATCATAAGATTCATCAAAGGTAACATCCATTGATTCTTCAATACATTCCCTTCTTTTATTATAAACTCTGAAGGCTTTTGAAATGATTGAGTAACCAACAAATATACCTTCATCAGCTTTGGGATCAAACTTTCCTAAGTGATCTCTTTTGTTTAAGACATAACAGGTACTGCCAAAAACATGAAGAAAACTTATGTCAGGTTTTCTCCCCCTTAACACCTCATAGGCTGTCTTATCATGTCTCTTGACAATCAGAGACCTATTCTGAGTGTAGCAGGCAGTGTTAACTGCTTCAGCCCAGAAGTGGGTCTTAAGACCAGCATCTATGAGCATTGACCTTGCTGATTCAATCAAGGTTCTATTCCTCCTCTCTGCAACACCATTTTGTTGAGGTGTTCTTGGTGCAGAGAAGTTTTGAGAAATACCTTTTGAATCACAGAAACTTTCAAGGTCAATATTTCTGAATTCAGTGCCATTATCACTTCTTAAATGTTTAACTGAACAATCATTTAAGTTTTCCATCTTTTTGATAAAGGATATGATTTCCTGTGTTGCATCACTTTTGGCTTTGAGGAAGAATGCCCAAGTATATCTGGAATATTCATCCACAATAACCAAGCAATACCTTTTACCACAAAGACTAGGAGAACTCACTGGACCAAATAGATCCATATGCATCAGTTGAAAACATTCTGTCACTGAAGATGTTTGTTTGCTTTTAAAAGAGGAGCTGTGATGCTTTCCCTTCTCACACGCTGAACAAAGCTTGTCTTTGTCAAAAGTAAGCTTTGGAAGACCATTTACCAAGCTATACTTGCTGAGCTTGCTGATGGCTTTGAAGTTTAGGTGAGAAAGTCGCTTATGCCATAACCATTTTTCTTCTGAAACGGTTCTGGAATAGAAACATGTTCCTGATTGTGCTGAGTCCATATTGACTACATATGTATTTCCTTTCCTTTGAGCACCCAGGACAGCACTTCCATTTTTGTTGTAAACAACTCCAGCTTCATGATCAAATAGCACTTTATTCTTGGCATCGCAGAACTGACTGATGCTTAATAGATTATGCTTCAGTCCTTCAACATATGCCACCTTTTTAAACATCACATTTCCATTGGTCAAGACCCCATACCCTCTGGTCTTACCAATGTTGTTATCACCAAAAACTACATCAGGACCTCTTTCATCCTGGTAGTCGCTGAACAGGGACTTACATCCAGTCATATGTCTGGAACACCCACTGTCCAGATACCATATTGTTTCTCTAAGAATGCCCTACATCAGGAGTGAAATGTTAGTTCAATTTATGAACCCATCCTGAGATGGGTTCATGGTGGACAAGCCTTGAACTTGGCTTCCACTGACCAACAAGACATTTGATTCACTGCTGGTGGTTGGTTGGACACAAGTTTGTACTGATGAACAATCTGTTGACACATGTTGCCTACTTCCACACTTATAGCATTTTTTATTTGTGGCTTCAGACTTCTTTTGCTCATTATGCTTATTTGATTGAGATTTGAAAGAGTTCAGACTTACTGTCTCAGTTTGTTTCTTTGACTCCAAGTCACTGATGACAAGATCATCAGTCACTGAAGTGTCAGAAGTGAGGTTGCTGAATGACTTTTGATTAATAGCAGTAATACTGATGGGAACTGGATTAGTTATTGACTCATTTATGCTCAAGTCTTTCAGTTCATCAATATTTGCAGTTATATCACAGATGTCAGTGACCAGCGAGCTTTTAACAAAGTGATTTGGTTTAGGCTCGCTGAAAACTGACATTGGCTCAAAAACAAAGTTTGAAAAGGATTGATCAGGCTTGAATATTTGATCAATGTTTGTGGCATCAGCCAGAGAAGCAGCTGTGTCATAATCACCTCCCAAAATAGCTTTTACTTGTTTTGGAATTTGATTATTAACACACTGATTTACATTTAGTGCAGATTTGCACCATGACTTTATAACTTCATTGAGTTGAGAAAATTTGGTTTCAAAACTTATTTTCTCTTGAATGCACATTTTATTTGCATATATTTGTGCATCAAGTTCAAGTTTTAGATCTTTCATTTTCAACAAATTTTCTTCTTGAAGTTTAAGTTTAGATGTTAAGTCATTGATAATGCATTCTTGCCTTTTCTGAATATCATGAGCATTTGATAGATCAACTATCAAAGTCTCAAAGATATTCTCCTTTTCAGTCACTGAAGCTGATTTAAAACAATGTACCTTGTAGAGAGTCTCTGGATCCCAGCCGGATGCTGAACATTTCTTAGCTACTTCTTTGATGTTTTCATGGAAGTCAGCATCATCAGCTATTAGGCAGTAATCTCTATCTAAACAAATCATAGCTTCTTCTTCATCAGATGGTGAGGTTGAGTCAGAGTCGCTGAAGGATCCTTCTTCAGCGACGAATCCTTTTCCCTTCTTCTTGCCAACTTTGGACATAGCTTTCAGCTTCTTGTATTTTGATTTGTACTTGTTGTACTTGTCATTTCTGAAGCTGGGCCTTTGTTCAGGGAGAGGATTGACAGCTTTGGATCTACAGTCAGCTGCAAAGTGACCAGGTTTGCCACATCTGTAGCAGTCACCTTTTGACTTTGAGATATCACTTGATGGTGCACCAGCAAATTTGTTAAACCTTGTGTTCTTTCTGAAATTTGCAACCATCATGGCCATATCTCTTTCCAGCTTCTCTAGTCCTTCTTCATAGCTGACTTCAGACTGACTGTCAGCAGCACAACCTTCCTCATCTGCAATCAGTGACTTTGAACTCAACTGGGTGATCTTAACTTTTTGCTTTTGATCAATCTCTTCTAGCTCAGCTACAAGGGCATTAGAAATCTTTTGACTGCCTAGTGCAGCACGAATGTGCTCACATTGATCAGCCTGTTTTTCAGATTGTTCCCAGTTTAACAATATACCATAAATTTGAGTTAGATTGAGAGAAGTATAATCATTACGTTGTCGAGTACATGTTGCAATGGTTCCCCAAACTTTTCTAGGCAACAGTTCTAGAAATTTTTCGACAACAAATCTTTGGTCTTTTCCTATATTAGCCTTTTCCATTTTATTTATTAAAGCTTGATATCTAGTATAGGTGGAGGCCAGTGACTCATTGGGTTCCATGGCAAACAGTTCATACTGACGAGTCAGATTTACTTCTCTACAGCGAATAATGTCGGGGGTTCCAATATAGATATTTCTTAGAGTGTCCCACATGTGTTTCGCTGTACTGCACAATCTAATGGACTCAAACACTTCATCAGGAAGTGACATGCTTATGTATATTTTAGCTTGTTTATCCAGCCTAACCATGCGCCTATCCTCATCTGTCCATTGTTCCTCCCTTTTTGGCATAACCATTTCTGGTAAGGCAGGAGTGGTTGCAGTAGCTGCAACAGCAGGAATAATGACAGTGGGGGTCTGAGGACCATCTATTATTATGGAACAAAGACGATCATCAACAAGGTCTAAGAACATCATCATCCTGGACATCCAGGTTTCAATTCTTGATGGGTCAAAGGCTGGAGGTTTTGTAGTGGAGCCATTTCCCTTCTGGTACTCAGAATCAACACAACTGTACTTAACGGATTCCATTGCAGATCTGGTTAAATTATATTTTAAACCAACTTTGCTCTGATACCAATTGTGAGTCCCTAATCACTATTATGTTAGTGATTGTGAATCGTTAACAGTGAGTTAATTGTAGAAGGGGGGGGTTGAATACAATTAAAAACTTTTCTTTTCTGTTATAATGTGTTATCTTTGTTTAACAAGTTTTTAACCATATTGAAGTAACAACAATATGAACACAAGTATGTATATAGGATAAACAGTTCAGTTGCTGACACAAATGTAGCTGAAAGATAAATTTTTATTGATAAAATTTATCTCTTGTTGATTGCGGAATAGATTAGCCAAAGCTAATCTAAATCAAACAATATAGCTATTACAAAGGAGAGGAGCAGTAGTGGACAAACACGCTAACTACTCACTCGCTGAGGTAAGCTAGTAGTGGACAGACACGCTACTAGTTTACTCACTGGTGTTACTTGTATCTTAGATAAACTAGTCACTGACAAACAAGTGACAATACAAGTAATCGACACAAAATGAAGTACAACATACTACGCTATTTATAGACGCTGAAATCCTCAATTTCCGGATCTGATGGACACGTATCGCTGATTGATTGGAGAGGTAGTTGAGATGTGATATATCATGGCACGACATTCTGTCTTGGAAAATGTCACCTTGTACCATAGACCAATCAAATGCTTCCACGTTACTCTTTTCAAGTTCCGAGGAACACGTGCTTCGCCGTAATAACGCCGAATGTTGACTTCTTATTTAATGCGGCATTTAATGCTGCAGTCACTGATAGATATATCAATTCTCCTCATTCTCGATGCGAGCTAACATGCTCTAAAGAATGACTTGAACAGCTAATCTTCAGCGACTTCTTTTATTCAGCAGAAGAGAGAACTTAAGAAGACTTGGAGACTCTCGCTGATAGATGAGTATCAGCGACACACATAGTTGAGTCTTTGATCTTTATGAATTCTTCTTCTACTGGTTTAAGATACAATCAGCGACAAGAAAACCTTCAGCAACACTATCTTCAACTTGGATCATACTTCTTGTACAGAGAGTAATGCTCTCGCTAACAATGATCAGCGACACACATAGTTGAGCATAATTCTCCTTCAGTAACTTAGAGAAAGAGAGAGGGAAGATCAGCGAACATAAACATCAGCAACAGGAGCTTGACTTGAAACATTTCTTCATAGAGAGATCTTCAATAAGTGGGTCAGAGACTTGAGAGTATAAGGCACAATCAGTGACTTCGATTATCAGCGACTAATGACTTCAACAATCTGTTTGTAGACATTGTCTTAGTCTCCCCCTTAATCTTTGAGATCAGTGACCATCTTGAGTTTGACGACCAGTGACTCAACAAGATGTATGAGTGTGAATCTAATGATTTTGTTGGCTAACTGTGCATTTATGAAGTGTTCTTACCGTTCTTATTTTTGAAGTGTTCTCATTGGAACCTTACCATATATATATATATATATATATATATATATATATATATATATATATATATATATATATATATATAGTGGAGGCAGATGAAAAAGATTAGGGAAATAAATATTAAAATAAATAGAAGATAATAACTTTGAATGAGATTTGTGTTACATTGTGACAACCTGTACTTAAGGGTAGTCATTTCCCTAAGTCATTAACGCCAATACATGTATTTAACATCACATTAGGTTAAATACCTAAAACATTTCATATATTATAGATATACACGTACGCAATTATATATATATATATATATATATATATATATATATATATATATATAGTGGAGGCAGATGAAAAAGATTAGGGAAATAAATATTAAAATAAATAGAAGATAATAACTTTGAATGAGATTTGTGTTACATTGTGACAACCCGTACTTAAGGGTAGTCATTTCCCTAAGTCATTAACACCAATACATGTATTTAGCATCGCATTAGGTTAAATACCTAAAACATGTCGTATATTATAGATATACGCGTACGAAATTAATTATAGTTACGCAAACTCATTGGATGAATTCCGACACACCAGGCCGTTGATGAAATAATCCATAAATAACATAAACCTATTTTCATCATAAAATAGTCATTATTCACTGTGAAATATTATTTTATAATAATATTGATGAAAAACTAGTACGTTTTAAATAAAACATAACATATGCGAGACAACGCGCAAATTCGAGCCTGACAACCGAACAAGTCAAAAACTTTATTTTTGACAACTCAAAACTTAGTATTTTAGAATACTTCGTTAACTTTTGATATCACTTATATACCAAAAAATAACATGAGAAAACTTAACAATTAAAACTATACGTTTATCACTCGGTGTAACATCTAAGTGACTCGCAAACATAATCCGATTTGAAGAATATGATCACGAGCCCATGACCCACTTCGGGTCAGCTCCAGCCTGGCCCAGCAGGCCCCAAAATCAGCCCAAGGGCCCAATCGAAGCCCACACTATATAAATGGGTAACCCCCTTGTTTTCCTCATTATCTCCAAACACAGACACACATACAACCCGTCTTATCCCTCCAATTCTCTCTATCATTTTAGCTACCAGCAGAAGACCCTCCATCCTCTCCTTGTTCCATGTTTTCCAAGTATCCTCAAAGAGAACCATCATCATCTAGCTTCATCTAATTAAAATCAGTTTTAGCAAGGAGAAGCGAAGAAAGTCAGCAGCAGCAGCAACACCTACCCGCATTTCTCGCTCTAGACCCACATTTTGTTGTAAGAACTCCTTCTTTTTCCTTTAGATCTTCATGGATGACATGTATATACATGCTAGAACACTAATCATACGTTATATTGTCCAAATACTTGCTAGAAATCGTTTTGAAGTTGCGGTTAATCGTTGGGTAAAGCTTTTGTCTGCTGGACAAAAGTTTGTCCGACTTCACCACACCATTTCTCAACCATAAATCCATGAAATCGAGGTTTCTTGAGGCTAAAACGAAGCTTAAAGTGTCTACTTTCGTAATATACCAGCCCTAGATTTCATGGAGGTCATTTTATATTTATAGGAAAATGAAAAAGAAAAAGTGTCAAATCTGCTTTTCCTAAGCTCAAATTTCAGTCACTTCAAACTATTGTATCTCAAGATCTAGGATGAATTAGACCCTGAAACCATTGGAAAATTTCACACTTTTTGTCCTCTCCAACTTTCATTTAGATCATATTTTCTGAAAATGGCTGAAAATTTTTTAAAAACCGATAAGTGAACATATGTCTTGAAAATGAGCTACTAGAGACACCTCACTGCAAATTTATTTCATGAGTTTTGTTTGTCTAAAATTTATGCAAAAATATGTTTTGGAAACCTGAGACATAGGAGAATAATGTGTGATTTTCTTAGATTTGATTTCGGAAAAAAACATGGTTAAAACGAGCCATGATTGAGACCGAAATTATGAGAAACGAACTCAATGGGCTGTTTTTGTAAACAATGTAAAAACGACACTTTCGGGTATCCACGTGACGTGAAATTTATTTTTCATAAGTATTACAACATCTTAAGTGTCGTGTAAAAGTTTCGGGTCAAACGGAGTATTTTTGACCGAGTCATCAAATTTGAACTCAACTCAGCCCGATCTTGCGACACAAAACCTTGTGTCGCAGACCATATTAGCGACACTAAACTTACGTCGCAAAATTCGATTTCCATCAACACCTGCGACATGAACTGTATGTCGCTATACACTTGGTGTCACAAACTTGCGACACAAACACTTATGTCGCGTATCAATTGGAAGCCCTAATTGGCGACACAAACTTTGGTGTCGCACTCAATTTGATTTTCACGCTTAGCGACACAATCACTATGTCGCACTTATACTCGAATCGCAAATCTTGCGACACAGGCCTCTGTGTAGCGACACTTTTTATCGTCGTACCCTGTGTCGCTACACAGTCTGGTTGACTAACATTTTTAACTCTAAGTATCGAATTCGCGCAACAATTTCTAAACATTGTACAATACCATATGTACACACGATAGATATACTTCTATAAGTATACATGGAAATAAAACATAACGATAACCTCAGATTATTATTACATAACTTCACCAACGGGCTGCAAGCGTTTTAAAACAACAAACATTTGGATAATACTAGTTGAGTGAACGACTAGCATTGATGGACTATAGGGTCATCTACTTCAATTATAACCTCATGTGTTTAGGGAACTAGGAGGTTACGAGCTAGACACACTTTCATTTTAGGAAAGCTAGCACCCACCTTTGAGTTCACAGCCCCACTTTTAAACTGTTTTGTTTTACTTTGGGGTGAAATTGCATGCTTACATTCATTATCTATGAATGCAACTATTTAAATCTTATGATTTACACTTTACAATATTACTGTTGAGTAACTGTTTAACAATCGTGAATTTACACATTGTTTAAACAATGTGTATTGCTCTATTGCTGTAGAGCAATACCCATTGTTTAAAGCTTACGATTTACTTCTGTGCATAAGTTGAAAAATACTTACATTGATTTCTTATCACAAGTGCATGACTCAACATTTGCTAAAGGCACACACACTTGCATGGAAAATAGCACCCCTCAGTCACTTAACCATTATAATAATGATTTTGACTCGGAAGCGTCGATTTAAAACATATTTTATTATTATACAATGCCTTAACATATCTATACTTATAACACCCCTCGGTCACTTAACCATTATAATAATAATTTTAACTCGAAAGCGTCGATTTAAAACATATTTTATTATTATACAATGCCTTAACGTGTCTATAAACTTTTTCTACACATTATATACAACAGTTTAGTTTTCTTCAAACCAAAATATTATAACACAGGTGTTATATAATTCAAAACATGTCATTAGTTATCAAAACGACATCAGAGTAATTTGCCTGTCAAACATTCCATCCAATTTCAAAGCTTCCCGCCCACCCACAATATTCTCAAAAAACCATAACCTGTAGGAAGTAGAATGTGGGGGAACGCTAAGTGAGTAAATCAATAAACAACAACACAACTTAGCATAACAACTTTGTGTACAACAAATAACCATAAACACACAACACATCTGTTTATCAAATACAACTGGCGTCAAAGAGGACCGGTGGTTCCTGAGGCAACCTTCTCAAAGAACACTTGAAAACCAACTGCAGGCCCATACAGAGGTTTAACCGACTACTTGGTGCTATAACCCAAACAACACAGGCTACGGCAATAATACTTGTACTAAGACCCTGTGTAGTCCAAAAAATAGCAACCCAAGCCCAGCCCAATGCTGGCCTCTGAATCAACAATGCACAAAGGCAATACATCAAGTGATCACGTATTCACATACTGTAACACCCTCAAATTTCGGATTGCGGAAGCGGTCGGGTCGGGTGTTACCAAATCAAATATCACAGCGTAAGATACATAATGAACGACTCTAAATGAGACGTTTGAAAATAATTATACATTTTCCAAAGTAGAACGTTTACAACGTTGCGAGTTTAATAGAAGTTTCAATCACATAATTTGAAAATGCCAAAGTAAATGCAGAGTGGTCCCCATTGTTTGAAAATATGCGACTCGAGCTAGCTTATCTCGTAGCAATCCTAATCCTGCTGGGCACCTGAGAGCACATGCTAAAACGAGTCAGCTATAAAGCTGGTGAGTTCATAGGTTTGTTAGTTAAAACATAAAGTATAAAACCTTTTAAGTTTTGAAAAGTAGTTCAGAATCTGCGATTCTGATATGTATTGTTATAAGTTGTAACACCAGTGTGTATACATACTACAAGATATCTCACACCTAAATCGGTTTAGTTGTGCACCTAAGTACATAATGAAATGTGGCAATCCATGCCTAGATACCTATCAGGTAATAGTGAGTCCATAAACGTGAGACAGTACATGCCTAATAGCTATAGAGTAATGGTATGACCACGTCGTATGATAACAAATAATTGTAGTTACGCAGAACTATGATTGAGTATATATAGTGTGTTGCATCCAACAACAATTGATTGTAGACCCGCAGATCTATGGTTGTTTGTTTAGTGTGTCCGTTTGACCAGTTAGTGTTAGCTAACCCGGACTTATTGTAAATAATTGTAGTTCTGTAGATGTTGATACATATTAGGTGTCTGTCAGTTGGTCTATCGAGTTGTAATAAGTGTCGTTAGTTACTTAATAGAAATATAGTTTTTATTATATGCGACACTCGTGTTTTAGGTTAGGCGTCACTTGCCTTAGTGACGCATAGCGTCACTTAGGTAAGTGACGCATGAAGGCGGCCACATGCGACACTTCCACAAGTGACGCATGTCGGCTGACTTTTTAGTATAAATAGAAACCTACAGGTTTTCGGCTAGGGTTGACGAAACCCTAGCACCATTTGTCGACTAAACCTTATTGTAATCGTTCCCAAACAATTATACAAGCTAATATACACGTTTACATTGTTAAACTTCTTGTGTTCGGTTTGTGATTTGTTAGCCATACAAGCAATTGTTTGATTCCGCCTTACGATTGCTGTCAATTGACATCTAGGTCCACGACAAGGGGCACTTTCAACTGGTATCAGAGCCTCTAGGTGAATACATTGACGTTTAGATTCGATTTTGGGTTGATTTCGACTTTGTTCGAATAATTAATTGAGATTACATACGGTTTTGGAGTAGCTAAGGTGATTTACAGTCAAGATTCTTCATAATCTACAGGTTTCGTCCATTAGGGTTCAAGGAATTTTCATTTGGTTTACGAAAATTCGACATTTTTAGGGTTTTGAGATTTTTCAGCCGTTTTGCGACACTCGATCCGTCACTTGGACGCGTCACTTATAGCGGCACTAGCTAATCCCAGAATTAGGGTTTTACCGTCACTTAGACGCGTCACTTAAAGCGTCACTTGAGGTTATACGACACTTAACTTAAGTGTCGTCTACCCTAATACACCGACACTCAAGTGCGTCACTGTTGCACGTCACTTGACCCTCAAGCGTCACTTTTGTTAGTGACGCCTGTTTGATTTATAGCGTCACTTTTACTAGTAACGCCTATTCGATTTCGCACGACACTCAAGTACGACACTTGAGTGCGTCACTTGCTTTACTGACCGACACTTACGTATAGTGTCATCCGTCATTTTGTACGTCACTCGATAGCGTCACTTGCTAAGTGTCGCTAGTCGCTGCGACACTTGAGTGCGTCACTTACCTAGTGACGCCTTTGGCACTAATTAGTTTGCAAGTTCTTGTTTTTGCGTACCATTTCAGGTAGATCTTCAATGGCTTCTATTGCTGATAAAGACGATATTAGAGGACTAAGAGATATGTTAAAACAGAATCATGATGTTGGCTCTAATAATAAACCTCCTCTGTTTACAGCCGATATGGATTACGTATATTGGCGTGCTCGATTTGAACAATACATCAACTTTCACTGTCCTGAGCTCTGGGGTCCACTCACCGAGAAATATGTAGCTCCTCTAGCTGAAGGAGTTTTTCCTACTATGAATATGCCTCCGAAAAAGGTGTACAGGTCCATGACTCCAGAGGAAAAGAAAGATTATGATATGGAGAAAAAGGCACATGCGGCTATTTGTATGTGCCTATCTAAAGATGTATTACGAATGTTCAAATCACATGAAACCACATATGAGCTGTGGAATGCAATAGAAACTAGATGTGGTGGAAATCAAAGGTACAAAGCAGCCAAGTTGGAACTCATTAAGAAACAGTACGATCTGTTTGATTCTTTGCCAAATGAGACGACTGCAGGAGTTTTTACTAGATACTCACAACTGGTGAGTGAGTTAACGGAGGGAGGTTACGATTTTCCTCCACTTGAAGTAAACAAGAAATTACTGGATGTTTTGCCTAGCTCTTGGGATGTTAAAGTACAGCTTCCCAAGGAAAGTCATGAATTAGCTACCATGAAATTGGATGAGCTAATTGGCGTTCTTCAAGCTCATGCAATGGAGATGAAAAAGAAAGAATGCAAGACAGGTGGTTTTGTTCAAGATCCATCCCTGTATGGAGGACAAGTTAACACGGGTAAAACGTATGGGGGAATGGCTTTTGTTTCTTCTACAAGCTCTCCACTTCAGACTCCTTTGTACTCTACTGGTGTTTCTCATCCAGTATATGCTTCTGGACCCTCTCAGGGGTCAAAACAGCAGGTCCCCGTCTCTCCTGCAATTCAAGAGCAGGCTGCTATCTATACAGCCTTTCTAAGTTCTTACAAGGATTTGGTCTCACAACCAAATGCCACTTTGGAATTGGCCAAGGAAGACTATGCTCAACTTGATGATGATGATCTTGAGCAGATGGATCTTAACTGGAACATTGCTATGATATCCAGGCGTGTTCAGAAATTCTTGCAACGAACTGGTCGCAAGAGTTTGGAGGGAGATGGCAAAACCAGCTTCGGTTTTGATAAAAGCAAAGTGAAATGTTACAATTGTCAGAATTTGGGACACTTTGCAAGAGAATGTGAGAAGCCTAAGGTTCCTCCGTCTGGTTTCACTAAGCCTGATGCTCCTAGAACTCCGTAGAAGGATCAAATAAAGCAAGCAACAGCAGATGCACTAGTGGTTTTTGAGCCAACCAATACGGATTGGAGTATATATGCTGAGAACTATCAGCAGTGTCTTATGGCTCACATCTCGAATGAGGTATGTAATGAAACTGAAGAACCCTTAAACTGTGTATCATGCATTAAGTTAACCGAATCCTTAAGGTGCTTTCAGGTAGACAATGTAGACTTAAGAAGAAAGGTCGAAAAACTTAATGACTCAAACAAATACCTAAAAGCAAATGAACAATTGTATGATAAGAAAATAGAGGCTTATCAACAGGACACACTTAGGTATAAGTCAAAAGTTTTCAGTCAACAGGATGCTATTGATAGCTATCTTGCAGAAATTGACCGTCGGAACAAGGAACTCTCTAATCTTAAAGTAGAATATGACAACTATAAGTGTAAGATTTTAAGTTCCTCCTCGTCTACTGTTGCCTTTAATGATATACTTACTAAGCAAAGGATAGATCACAAAACAAAGACGGGACTAGGCTATAGTGTAGTCCCGCCTCCTACTGAATACTGTCCTATGCCGGTTAAGGAAGGCACCGAAGAGATTCCGGTTGATTATGCATTGTTATACGGTGTCAAATCTAAGGTTGATAAGGTTAACAAACAGGTGAAGGAGAAAACTAAACGGTCAGAGTACCCTTCACCTCAGTTTGTTAAATCAAAGTGTGAATCTCCTGTTAATGTTGAGGAGACAGTTGAGATTGAGGATGTTACCGATGAGGAGTATCCTGAGTTTAAAAAGGTTGAGGTAAAATGTGTAAAGGTGTTAAAGGTTGAACCTACAATTAAAGTTCAATCTAACAAAGAAAAGAATAAGGTTTTAAGTACAAAATCTAAAACTTTACAGTCACCTGTAAATATTTTGCAAAACAAATCTAAATCTGCAAATGATATTTGTAATAAACCTTCTACGTCAACCACTCAACCGAAACAAGAACATTCTAAGACATGCACGAAATGTGCGTGTTCTAGAAATGTTTCTTCAACTCCGGCGGTAAAACCTCAGTTTCAACCAGTTGTTGAAAATCGATCATGCTTTTACTGCAAGAGACAGGGACATCTAATTCGTGATTGTCCCAAACTGTCTCATCAGAATTACGGGAGGGAAATGCCTAGGATTTCTGTTTATCGCAATTCTCTTTCAAGACCTCCTCCTAGGCGTTCCTCTGTCTCTCCCAAACCTGCTGCTAAAACAAGTAATGTTGGGCAAAAACCTTTGCCAAAACAAGAGCCCAACATTACTCCAAAGCAAATTTCCAAACCATCTACTGTTTGGAAAATAAAGGAGTCTACTGCAGACTCCAATGTCATCAATAATAACACATCAGATGCAAAATCTGATCTGTTTAAAAATAAAGTCTTGTCTGATGTGATTATTGTTGATGACTGTGGTCGACCTAAGTCTGTAAAGGCTTGGGTCACCGTTTCTCACTAATCTCCTACTTTTGTGTTGCAGCAGTCAGATCGCGTTAAAGACAGCGAGTGGTTTGTCGATAGTGGCTGTTCGCGACACATGACAGGCGATGTGTCCCTTTTGACGGATGTTAAACCACATTCTGGAGGACATGTTGCATTTGCTGGAGATACAGGAGGAACCATTTCTGGGAAAGGTACGCTAACTAACGGGAAAGTTAGCTTCGAAAATGTGAACTACGTGGCTCAATTGACTCACAACTTGCTGAGTGTATCACAAGTCTGTGATAAGGATTATACAACAGCGTTCACAAAGACAGAGTGTGTGATTTTGAAGCCGGGTTTCGTTATCCCCGAGGAATGGGTGCTTTTAAGGTCACCTAGGAGAAATGATACCTACATCATGAATATGCGTACTGTTGAGACTAAGGATGAATATACATGTCTCCTATCTAAGGCTTCAGAAAAGGAATCATTATTGTGGCATCGAAGAATGGGACACATCCATTTTCGAAAAATGAATTTCTTGATAAATAATGATTTGGTAAATGGAGTCCCTAAACAGTCATTTGCACTAAAAGATGACTGTGTCGCCTGCCATAAAAGGAAACTTCATAAGAAACCTCACAAGCCTAAGTTAGTGAATTCCATTGCAGCACCATTGGAATTATTGCATATGGACCTGTTTGGTCCTATTTCAACCAAAAGTATTGGTGGAAGATCGTACTGCTTAGTAGTCACCGATGACTACTCACGATTTTCATGGGTGTATTTTCTGGGGGCAAAGAGTGAAACACCAGACATTCTGGTATATCTGTTAGATAAGTTGGCAAATTTATGCAACTTAAAGGTTAAGAGACTGCGAAGTGATAACGGGACTGAATTCAAGAACTCTACTCTTGAGTTATACTGTGCCACAAAAGGCATTGATCATCTGTTCAGTGCCCCTCGAACTCCTCAACAGAATGGAGTTGCTGAGCGTAAAAATAGGACTATTATCGAGACAGCTCGGACTATGCTGGCCGATTCTAAGCTTCCTATAATCTTTTGGGCAGAAGCAGTCAGTACTGCTTGCTATGTGTTGAACCGAGTGCTCACGGTTAAGAAGAAAAATAAGACATGTTATGAACTCTTTAATAACCGTAAGCCCACCTTGCAGTTTCTGGAACCTTTCGGGTGTCCATGTCTGATTATGGTCTCTAAAGACAAAGTCTCGAAGTTTGGAGCTAAAGCAGTTGAAGGAATTTTCCTTGGTTATTCCGTCAACTCTCCAAATAAACGAGTCTACATCAAGTCGACTCATCAAGTGGAAGAGCATTTTGAGGTGAAATGCTTACGATACACGGATCCTCCTCAAGGAATGGGTCCGGATTGGCTATTCAATTACAAGGATGTGTTCAACTCATTCGAAATACCAGAAGGAACTTCTGATGAGGACGAAATTGTCACTCTACTTCATGGTATTAGTTTGTGTCAGGACAATTCTACCTTGACACCGGCATCCTCACCTACAGCAACACCCACACCGTCACCTCCACCACCTACTACTACACCAATATCTACCACATCCACACCTTTGCCTACGGTTCCACCTTCAGATGTTCCTTCGACTTCAGGAACATCTAAAACAACAGAATATCCCGATGACCCCAACATGCCACCATTGGAGGAGGACGAGGATGATGACATGGTCCACTCTCATCTTTTCTCTAATGAAGATGATACGGAAACTCCAGTGCAACCAGAAAGTACTACCGTTCCTGCATCTAACACTGTTCCCATCACTGAAGGGGACATGAATAATTTGGAGTTAGTACTTGCACCCGATCGAATCCCAGTCACACGTGTACACAGGGATCACCCCATTGATAACATTATCGGTGATCCTGAAGCTGCTGTTCGAACAAGGCATCAAGTGCAGCAAAATCTAAATCAGGAAATGTTGAATTTGATCGCCCGGATAAATTCCTGTCATTTATCCCAAATTGAACCGAAGAAAGTTGATGAAGCCTTGAAAGATCCATCTTGGGTCGAGGCTATGCAAGAAGAGTTGCAGCAGTTCAACAAGCTGCACGTGTGGGATATAGTTCCATTACCCAAAGGTGCTCATTTAACTGGAACTCGATGGGTGTTTCGTAATAAGATGGATGATAGGGGTATTGTCATTCGGAATAAATCCCGACTGGTAGTTCAAGGATTTAGTCAAATTGAGGGCTTGGATTATGATGAAGTCTTCGCTCCTGTGGCAAGACTTGAGTCCATTCGGATCTTTCTCTCATTTGCGTCTTACAAAGAGTTTCACGTTCACCAACTCGATGTCAAGAGTGCATTTTTATATGGGAAAGTGGACACTGATGTCTACGTGAAACAGCCTCCTAGTTTTGAAGACCCTGAGCATCCAGAATACGTCTGCAAGTTGAACAAGGCGTTATATGGTCTTCATCAAGCCCCACGATTATGGTACGAGAGGTTATCTAATCATTTAGTCAAGCATGGATTTGTTCGTGGAAATATTGATAGTACTTTGTTCATTCGAAAAGAACGGTCTGGTGATCGAGAGGATATGCTACTTGTGCAAGTGTATGTGGACGACATTATTTTTGGCTCTACCAATGAAGCAATGTGCAAGCAATTTGAGGAAATCATGAAAGCTGAGTTTGAGATGAGTGCGATGGGGGAGCTAAAATTCTTTTTAGGTGTGCAAGTTGAGCAGTCTTCAAAAGGTATTTATATTCATCAGTCAAAGTATGTCAAAGACATGTTGACTCGATACGATCTGCTCAATTGTAAAACCTATGGGACTCCCATCGAGCTTAATCACAATCTCCGACTTGCTGAGGATGAAGAAGATTGCAAAGAAAAGGACTATCAATTAATGATAGGTTCTTTGATGTACTTGACAGCTTCTCGACCAGATATTGTCTTTGCGGTATCCGTCTGCTCTCGCTTTCAAGCCAAACCAAAGGTGTCTCATATGAGGGCAGTAAAGCGAATCTTTGGTTATCTCAAACATAGACCCAATCTTGGTCTATGGTATTCAAATGAGAAATCCTTCGCTCTCTCTGCCTACTCGGATTCAGATCATGGCGGCTGCAGCATAGATAAGAAGTCAACCACCGGTGGATGTCAACTCCTAGGAACTCGACTAGTGTCATGGCAGTGCAAGAAACAGACTACAGTTTCTCTTTCAACTGCGGAAGCTGAGTACGTTGCTGCTGCAAGTTGCTGCTCTCAGGTTCTATGGATACAACATCAACTGCGTGATTACGGGTTACTTCTTTCTATGACTCCTATTCATATTGATAATACTGCTGCTATATCTATCACGCGCAATCCCGTACAGCACTCTAAAACTAAACACATTGAACTTAGGTTCCACTTTATACGGGATTGCTATGAAAAACACCTAATTGACCTTGTCCAGATAGACACCTTAAAGCAGAATGCCGACCTTTTCACTAAAGCCTTTACGCGTACTCGATTTGACGAACTAATCAACATGATTGGTTTAAGATTCTTTCTTGCTAAAAAGTAATTCGTGACTTGGATTGTTTTTATAGTAATGTTTAAAAAAAAAAAAAAAAAGCAACCTACGCAACTGCCACTCATTATACTTTCTAGTATTAATGAAAAGCAAGGTTGCTACATTTTAAAATAGACGTTGAAGTTGTGTCTGTAAACAACTTGGGATATGATAGTACATTGGGTGACATGCATAAAAATGGAACTTTAAGGTTTATCTTGGATGTGTCAGTAGATTTATCTGACGTATTGAAAACAGTTTTTATAAACATTATCTTCATCATACGATGTATTAGTAGGCATGGTATACAAAACTCTTAGAGAAGTCTTAAGAAGCTTAATCATTAACTGTCTATTTCAAGTGGTAAAACACCATTTGATGTATGACAAAAGTCTTAATTTCTTACTTATACGAGATATGCTTTCGTGAAAGATGTTTATTTGATATCATTTGGGGGTATATATTGATAGTTTCCTCTGTTATACGTAAGTATAGACCTGGCTTCTATTAATATATATTTTAAACTTAAGCAAACTCAAGTCAAAGAACTTGCAATGTCTTTAAAAATAAAGATACCTTACAAGGTCGCCAAAATGGTTTGACCAAGTCTGGTTTTTGCTTAAACCTGAATCAAGCTATGTCGCTCTGTTGTACGTAAGTACAGACCTGTCACCGCTGACTTGATTCTTAAAATTGATTTTCTTATATTCTATCTGTAAATGGAAGCATGGTCTTTGTCTTAAGTTAAGATGTATATCTATGGTGGGAACTACAGCGAAAAGCACATACCAATAATAATAAAATACTTCCTAGATATGAGTATAACATGTTTCAGTGGATAAACATACTAATAATCGTTTTGAAATAATTTTTATAAAAAGTGTTTTTAGTATGTCAAGTAAATTTAAAGAGGACATATATACTGATGATCGAAATAACACTTATTGTTCCTAATGAATGCATGTTATTCCAATATGATCCCTAACCAGACTATATCTACTCCGTCCCCAAAAAGAATGTGTTCATTTTTCTAGTTATAAACTTACATTCTTATTTTCTATACGTTAGTGTAATTTTAGTCATTATCCAAGTTACAGTTACATTTTCCAAATTTGAGTACCAAAATCATAACGCGAAAACATCGAAGAAATCGAAATTTTTCACTAAAAGTGAACTGTGCGTCACTTTCATAAGTGACGCTGCCAGTGACGCATACGATATTGCGTCACTCAGTTAAGTGACGTAGTAAGTGCCGGGATAAGCTTCGCTATAAGTGCCGGGTTGAGTGACGCATACTAGGGTCGGTGTATAAATACCCCTTCCCCACGACACTCAACCTCACCACATTTCAAATTTCTATAGCGTCACTTGCACTGACACACCGACACTTATACTGTCTCTGCGACACTTCCCTCTGTGCGCTCTTTTCGATCGATTCGTGCTTTCTGTGGCTTTCTCGCGCATTCTTGTGATTTTTCTCTTGTTCCTCTCATTCAAACGAACCATTTGGTATTTACTTTAACCTTTATACTTTGATATACATGCTGTCCTTTGATTTAGGGTTACGGGTTTGGGTTTCATATTGAAATCGCTCGACTAAACGCTTGATTTGTTACTGTTTTCGTGTAATAAAGGGTGTGTAATACTTGTTTTTACCATGCGCACACCCTGGTAACTTCGATTTCGAAAACCCCTAAATTTGAATTCTGGGCATGAACAGTGACACGATGATCTTCATCGTTGCGTCACTTCGTGCGTCACTTATCTCAAGTGACGCTACTTGGTAATTTTGAAACCCCTACCGTCACTTAATAAGTGACGCTTGATTTTGCGTCACTTCTTAAGTGACTCGTGTAGTGACGCATACAATTGCTTTATTTGTTCAGACCGTCACTCCTCCCAGTGACGCCTTTACATGCGTCACTACCCCAAGTGACTGTCTAAGTGACGCTTATTTCTAAACGTCACTTATACTGTCACTTCTTAAGTGACTGTCTTAGGATAACGTCACTATGTTAAATGTCGCATGTTCTTCACCCGTCACTTTGCAACTGTCGTATAAATTAAATCACAAGATACAAACGTCACTTACATCAGTGACGCATGATAGCGTCACTTCCAACAAGTGACGCTATAATTGAATTTTAATTTTAGTTACTGTGCAATACGACACTCCTAAGTGACGGTAGTGGCCATGCGTCACTTACCATAAGTGACGCCTAAGATCAAAATTCGTTTTCTTACCCTTCTGTGTTCGGGCTAACTTTATAACGCTGTCGGTTATTTTTTCTTTGTATTTTAGCTTACAGATGGCTGAGTTACAGAACTATTACCGCCGCACGAACACACGTCACAATATCACGGCGTTTCTGGAATCCACGCATGTGAATTCGGCGCCCTTTAGGCCGATGATCGACTTTCTTCGCCGGTCAAGGATTTATTACGCCATCACCGCATCGACTCCGGTTTATATGAACCAAGTTGAGGAATTTTATGATCATGCGGTGATCAGAGTTCAGGGTGACGTCCCGAGGATTGTTTCAAACATGTTCGGTGAGGAGATAGAGATCACCGAGAACTCTATTCGTCGGGTTCTCCGTTTCAATGACAATGATACGATGCCCACTATCTTCCCCACTACATTCATCTACGGGGGACTTCAGAGAATGGGATATCCAGCTAATCAGCTGTCGGATTTTCGAAAGCAGTTTCTGTGCCGTGTTTGGAGGTATCTCTGCCACATTATTATTGTTTGCCTATCGCCAAGGAAAGGGGGGTATGATGCGGCAAGTCATTTGACTTTATCGCTTATGTTAGCCCTAGTGTATAATAAGCCCTATAACTTTAGCGGCTATATTTTTGGGAATTTGGTGGAAAACATCAGGGCTGGGAAGGACAAATGGTTGCAGTATCCTCGTTTTGTTCAGTTATTGTTAAATGATTTGAACTTGGATATAGCACCTGACCAGCGTTCTCTTTTGGTGCCAACACCGATGCTTTTACGAGTCTTTAATGACTGTAAGCTGGCACCGAAAGGTGAACAAATTTTGGCTGACCGGGAGTTATTCGGGCACATGGTGAACGAAAACTATGTTGTGCCGCGTGATCACGGATTTTTGGATGACGTCGTGCCTCCGGTCAATGAGGACGACTTGGTTGATACCAATATAGCTCAAGATTTAGAGGATATCGATCGAGTTGATCGAGTTGAGCCTGATTCTGACGATGGTGGGCCCACCCCTTCTGATTCTGAGGGTGACGTGCCACCTCAATCAGCTTTAGATGGGATTCAATTGGCTGATCCCCAACGCTTTAAGTGTATTATGCGCCGGATTTCTGCTGGTCGGGTTCATGTCCCGCGGAATCCTGGCAAGCGTCCTGCTGGGTCGTCGCCCTCTTATGCCGATTTACCTTTACGTCGACGCCAGCGGACTTCGATTGTCCTTGAGGAGCCAACTCGACAGACTTCTCCTCAGCCTGCAACTGCTTCTATTCAGCAGGTTTTAGCTCAACTGGAGCTTTTATCTAAGCGTTTTGATGATCAACAGGCGATCATTGCAGCTCAAGCTTCACAGATTAAGGATTTAGAGATTAAAGCTGCCACAGTGGACTCTCTCCAGCAACAAATAACGACTATGTCTTCTAGGTTGTTAGAATTGGAGTCAGTCACACTTGTTTCGGGGGAGGATAATCCTAGGGAAATAGAAACAAATGTAACTCCTTCCCCTGAACCTGAAAATGTACAACCTTCAGATACTATAAATGAAAATATCAGTTTGGATTATTTTGTTGAGGTTCAAGGTCAGGCAAGACCTATTGCGGTTGATTATTCATTCGTAGATCTCACATATTTGCAAAACTTGATGAATGATAATAACGCGATGCCTGAGGAAGAGGTAATGAATGATCCTGTAGCAGAGGATTATTTCTTTGAAGAAAATGACGAAGTTGAGGTTGAGGGGGAGCAATTGCACAGTGATGAATGTTATGATGATGCTCCCATTATAGAATCGGATTCGTCTGAAGATGAATCGGAAAAAGAGACGAATAAGCCATCAACTTCTACAACAAAACCGGATATAGTGCTCAAACCGATTATCGAGGTACCGGTTACGTGTAAATGCTACAAAGTTAGATCTGATTACACGGGGTTGATTAAGAGTTGGAAATTTGATGAGAACAACTCTGTTTTTATGATAAAGAGAAGTGACGGCATTCAGTACTTCAATATGAAGTTTTATAAAATAAGTACTTTGCCGAAGTTTGAGCTTCAAAGGTTAGCTCAGATACCCTTGATCAACCGATCACGAGATTCAAGAGCAGATTTCTTTCAGGTGATCATACGTCGTGAGATGAATAGTAAAAAGTATAACTTGATAAAGCCGACGTTGGGTATGAGGTATAAATTTAAGAAGAAGCTAGATCCGGTTACCCGACAACCTATTGTGAAGATGATCTATCCACCAGCAAAGTGTCTACAGAAGATACCTTTGGAGATCATCCCGCTAGATTTTTTGAATAGGTTGGTCTATTGGGAATATGATGATGTTACGGGTGAAGCTGTGATTGTATTCATTCCAAATTCTGAACCAGCTACAGACCCGGAGTCTTCTATTGCAGATACAGGAAATAACGAGATAACAGCTTGGGATGCTGTTCAGCCTACTAAAAGGTCGTTATGGGGTCTCAAGAGGAAAATGTTTTGTGTTTTTGACCCATTAAGTTTGATCAATCTTTCAGCTCAAGATATGAAAAGATTACATGAAAATAGAATTGAGTTCAAGACGAAAGACAGAGCTGAAGCGTTAAAATTTCAGAAGATCGTGGATATCTGCGTTGCCAATGGAGTACACGCTGGTGGTGTATTTCCAGCTGGCTGGAAGTGAAGACTTGAAGATTTTTGAAGACCAAGCTGAAGACACGGGGGAGTTTGTTGATACATATTAGGTGTCTGTCAGTTGGTCTATCGAGTTGTAATAAGTGTCGTTAGTTACTTAATAGAAATATAGTTTTTATTATATGCGACACTCGTGTTTTAGGTTAGGCGTCACTTGCCTTAGTGACGCATAGCGTCACTTAGGTAAGTGACGCATGAAGGCGGCCACATGCGACACTTCCACAAGTGACGCATGCCGGCTGACTTTTTAGTATAAATAGAAACCTACAGGTTTTCGGCTAGGGTTGACGAAACCCTAGCACCATTTGTCGACTAAACCTTATTGTAATCGTTCCCAAACAATTATACAAGCTAATATACACGTTTACATTGTTAAACTTCTTGTGTTCGGTTTGTGATTTGTTAGCCATACAAGCAATTGTTTGATTCCGCCTTACGATTGCTGTCAATTGACATCTAGGTCCACGACAAGGGGCACTTTCAGTAGAACTATGATTGAAAATGTTTTGTGTTCCGTAGAGCTATAGTTGAAAATGTTTAGTATGTCCGTTTAACCAGTTAGCATGAGCTAACCCGGACATGATTGAAAATGGTTTGTGTGTCCGTTTAACCAGTTAGTATAAACTAACCCGGACATGATTGAGCTAACGGCCTCGCGTGGAAACTCCACCGACCCGTTAACTTGTTGCGGATCACGAGCATAAGCTCGCCCATCCGTGAATGTGTGTGGATCACGAGCATAAGCCCTCCCATCCATTGATTTGTATCGCTTTACCGCTACTTGTGCCCACTGCAATACCGTGGAATCGTTTTGTGCCCACTGCAATACCGTGGCATCGTTTTGTGCCCACTTTATCATGGCATCGTTTTGTGCCCACTTTACCGTGGCATTGTTTTGTGCCTAATCAGGCATCGACCGAATTGCTCGAAAGCAAAGTATGAAATTGAGCCGGCTACACTACGACGAGCCCGACCGGTGAAATGTAGAGCCAGTTGTACTACGACATGTCTGACTTGAGTGATTGTATTCGTATGTGTGTATGTATACCTATATACATAACTAAATTGTAGATGGCACCAAGTGCTCGAGATGAAGCACAAGCATGTATATATATATATATATATATATATATATAAGTCGAATTAACAAATACCTCAGATAGAATATCATGTAGCACCTGAAATTGATTTATTGTAGCTAAGTATGTATATACAGTACTTAACTATTTTTGTTGTGTTGCAATAAGCCTAGGTATGATTAATCATCACCTAGTTGTTTTGGTATTAGTATATGAAATCCATACTAAAGTATATTTCTAAGGTATACTCCTAGCCTCAGCCTAGCAAGTATATTGAGATCCTCGGTTGTTATTTACTTGAGTCCAATTTCCAATTTAAAAGTCCTGGAATATATATGAGCAGTTTTAGTTCCTAAAAGGAAAACTAATCCTGTAAAAATCTAGATGTTGTCCAATGTGGGTAGAACTAACTAGTTCTAATGTATTCCATGATATTGTCTTGCGACAATATGACCAAATTATAATTATAACCTAACTAGGTTAAGTAGTGGTTTTGTTCAATAGTATTATTATGGGTGTAATTTCTAAGTATTACACCTTTGTATTACATAACAGTAATATGATTAAGTGTGAATTATAAAGGTTTATTATTATAATTTGAAAACAATAATTGAGCATGCGTCTCACCCCGAAAACAGTAAAACAGTTGAAAGAGTGGGGCTATGAAACTCACATGAGGAGTTAGCGATCCTACGAAGCGCGCATCGTCCGATGGGTAACCTCCTAGTGTCCTAAACACGTGAGGTTATATGAGTATGAGACAAATCAGTTTGTCTTAGTGAGTTGTGTAAGTATTCATCTGTCGTTCAGGTTTGGAAACCGTGTACGGGGGTCCGGGGGCAGTGCCCCTGGTAGCGGGGTCCAAGGGGTGGCAACCCCTGGCGGGGTCCAAGGGGCAGAGCCCCTGGTTGGGGTCGAGTCAGCTTGGAAAATTTTTATTTCTACTATATTGCTTTAGTGAAAACGCTCCGAATTTTCATTTCGGAGTAATATTAGGCGGTAAAATTTGGGTTACGACACTTAGTGAAAAATGTGTATTTTCTGTTTTGGGCGACACTAGGCAAGTGTCGCTATAGGCGACACTTAAGATTGGCGTCACTTGAGAAGTGACGCTACAGGCGTCACTAAGGGGCGTCACTGGGTAAGTGACGCTACGGACGTCACTCAAGGGCGACACTTAAAGGCGTCACTAGGATGCGTCACTAATATGCGACACTTACATGCGTCACTTAGGTAAGTGACGCTATACTGCAGGTCTGTGGGCGACACTTGCAACTGTTCGACGGGTTTTCACCCAAAAATGCAATCTAACCCATTTTTAGGTCGAATCTTGTTGTTATAAAGTTAATACATGATATATTAAGTGTTTTTAACAAGAAATCTTAAGAAAAAGTGAAGAAATCCTTACGATTTGAAGATCGAGGGTTTGAGGATGAAGATGGTGGATCTTGAAGATGAAGATGATGATGGTAGATGTTTGTTGTTTCTCTTGTTGATGATGATTCCGAAAATACAAGTGATGATGATGATGATGTTTGTTGTTGTTGATTGTTGCTGTTAGTTGTTGGATGATTTGAGAGAAAAGAGAAAGAGATAGGAATATAGTTGTGTGTGTGTTTGGATGGAAATGAAACAAAAGAGGGGGGGTAGGGTGTGTTTGGGGTGGCTGACCAAAGGGAAGGGGAGGGGGTTTTCCCCCACTTCGTCTCCAATTCGCAGTATAAAATACCCGATTATTATACAAATTCAATATGTTAAATTTTTGTTCAAACTATTTCGTAAATATTTTAAATAAGAATAAAAATATTTCACTTGAGTTCAAAAATGTAACTTGGTTATAATTGTTTATAAAAATACAATTATTCAAAGTTTTCAATCTGGCGTGAAAATTCACTTTTTGACTGGGTGTTACACATACTCATCATGGTATCTTATTAGACTAACAGTCTATCAACAGTATTATTATTAAACCATAATAATCATGGCAATTAAATCAATAATATTACGTTTACCCGTTGTAACTAAACATGTTACAACTAAATCACACTGAGGTTTATAGATCCACTCACCAATACCTCAATCGTCCACTCAGTAGTCTAATGTCACCGAGTCTTCTCCGAATATGAGAATTCAAATAATTTAACGAGTTAGTAACTCATCAAATAGTAAGTAACCCATATACTTTACAGCTCACAGTTAAATCAAGTTAACTTACATGATTAATAATTTCTAGTTATTAGTATCAAACTAACAATTATTACTGAATTATTAGATGAATCATAATTACTCATTGATATCATATTTTAACAATGATAATCACTCATTGTCCCATAACAATAATTAATGTTATAGTTATATAACTTTTTCCCTATTCTCATACTTATAACAAAAGTGAAAGAGTTGATAGTTAAACTCACGGCTATAGAACAAGAGGAATAATATATTAAGAAAGGTACACTTCATTCATTACACTCAAAGGCTTTATATAACCTTATAAAAGTTTGCAATCGTAAGGACTATAAACAAGTACAATACTTAAATAATGAAAAAGTAACAACTAGTGGAATTATAGTTGGATACCAACCCATAACAAAAGCCACAAAACATGGAGTAGGTTTCCATCAAAGAAAAGGAACAATTGCTAGTTAGCAAGTTTTGTTAAACTCCTTTATACATCATGCATGATACATGTTTTAATGTAGTCAACAAAATCGTGCAAAGACTATAATTAAGGAAGCATAATCACCATGCAACGTGACTTCATTAATACTTTTAATGTGGTCAACAAAACCATGCAAAGACTATAATGAAGGAAGCATAATCACCATGCAACATGACTTCATCAATATGCAACCCGTGAACGAAACTGGTTAATCTAACAAAAATGTATCCTTAAGCTCATAAGCATAATCAAGTAATCCAAATTCATTTATTTAACCATTTCTAATGTCCTTTGTTATCATATTATATCCCATCAATATCAAACCCAGGAACACGTAAGCATTCCAATTCGGCTTACTGCACTACAGGACCTGTCGTCTCGGGTTGGTGACCCGTCGGGTTCTCACTAACCACAAGAACAGCCGGGTTTGGGCTACAAACAGCCGGCTTCTACCACTAACCCAATTACATGCAACTTACTGTGATCTTGATTCCGAATTTTTAAAACCCATATCATCGAACTCAAGTTTTCTATCGATTCTAACATGCCAATTAATATCAACAACATCTATAATATCGTATATCATCTTTCAAACATCAATTTTATACATAAATCAAAACCCATATAATTCAAAATATGTTCATGAAATAATAACTCAAAGGAATTCAACTTACAATTTTAAAAAGAAGAAGATGACATAGAACTGATGATGATGACGATGAGCTTAATAAAATCACAGCCAATTAGTTCTTCAATTTAGTTTATGGTTTATGTTTCCTTTCTGTGTTTTGGGTTTGTAGGTTTAGAAGTATAGTAACAATAAAAATTTGGGGAAAGTAGAATATATGTCGGCCCATTCCTTGACTGACTCCAATTAACCTATATTAGTTTTATTCCCTTATAAACCTAAAAATCATTTGCGATATAATAAATTTTATTTTTCTTACAATTTTTTTTAATTCTAAAAAAATTAATGATTTATCTGTCACAATAAATCATTTAACTTTTTGACTAATCTTTCACCATGACTTGATAACACAACAATTTAATTTCATAACACGTTAAATAATCATTTAAAGTCAGGAATTTATCCAATTATTACTAGATCCATAAAGCGGGTGTTACAGAAAACTTAAACTATAAACTCATGATCATTTCATGCATTCATGGTACTTTAGGTACTGCTTCAGGCAATGCCTTACGGCACTTGGTGGTGCATTCACGGTACATTGGTACTGCATTACGGTGCCTCGGGCACTACATTACGACACTTGATGTTGCATTCACGGTACATTGGTACTGCATTACGGTACTTCGGGTACTGCATTACGGCACTTGGTGCTGCATTTAGGCACTTTGTGCTACATAGGGTGCATACATGCATACGTTTGAAAACACAAGATTTATAATAAAACCTTGACAATTAGTACTACATTCAGAAATCATATGATTTACTCCTACTTTTGGCCTTCGTGCTACATTTGAAAACCACGTAATTTTAACATACCTCTAGCCTTCGTGCTACATTTGGAAACCACAGGATTTCAACTTACTTTTAGCCTTCGTACTACATTTGGAACTCACATGATTTAAACTCAACATACTTCTAGCATTCGTGCTACATTTGGAAAACCACATGATATATACTCACTTTTAGCATTCGTGCTACAATCGAAATGCATGATTTACCATCACTTTTGGCATGCGTGCTACATACAAAATACATAATTCATGCATACTTTTGGCATTATTGCTACATCCGAAAAACATAGGATTTATACATACTTTTGGCACGTGGTGCTACATCCAAAAATCGTCATGGTTTATAATCACGAAATTTGGCCTTTGTGCTACTTTGAACAACTTATGGTTCACACTCATGAAAATGCATTTGCATTACTTTCTGAACACATTAAACATTGGAGTAAAGTAATACAAATATGGAAAACTCATGGTTAATATTTTCAAATATAACTATCAAACCTATTGGTTTAGGTTACATATTTATCAAAATCTTTATGATGTTGTTCGTAGGAGCAATAGTTACAAAACCATACTTTTGATGTGTGATTTACAACTGCTTTTAAAAAACCTATGAACTCACCAACATTATGTTGACCCGTTTTAGCGTGCATTTTTAGGTTTATCAGTGCTATACGGTGCCTCTGGGGGCACTAGCTCGAGTCACATGCTTTCCAAAACAATTAGAGGTTGTTTGCTGGATCTTCGTGCAATGATTACTAATTAGTCGCACCTAACCCGAACTGCTTTCGCAATCATGAATTTGGGGGTGCGACATACATGGTTGGTTGGGAGCAAAAATCAGAGTTAGGACTCGTAAATGTAGGCCTAATATTTCGAGGGCCGATTTTTTTTACCAAAATAAGTGGTAGTTACTTAATTTATTGATATTTATTAATTTAATTTATATTTCTTAAATTAATTAATAATTTACGGTCGATTTTTTTGTTTGCCAAACTAACTTTTATTTATTTAGTTTATTGATATTTATTAATTTAATTTATACTTTTTTAAATTAATTTACAGTTTATTTATTTAAAAGAACCATATACCTAATATTAATTTAAATATAAAGGGTGTTAAATGTAAGTACAATTAAAATTAATCTTAATCGTTGGATTAAAATGGAGAAAATCAATAAAGGGTTGAGATTACTTCAAACTATTTTGCTTTAAATATATGTTATAGATAGATAGATTGCAGAACTATAATTTAGTTGTATAGATTTGGTTTTACTATTTTTAACTATATAACAATAACAATAATATAATATAATTATAATATATATTATACATATAATCATTAGCCGCCGCGTTTTTACTTTTCACTATGTTATTATTCGTTTATATGGACGATACAAAGCTTCTATTGAACAAAGTTGGCGGCTGATTTACGTAATGGATAACAGGGCATACTTAGACAAATATTACAATGGCGGATGGCCCAAGGCCCAAACCAAATATATCGAGTAACTTCTCTGATCATACTATTTTGTTCAGAAAACAAATATATATATATATATATATATATATATATATATATATATATATATATATTATTAGAGTATTATCATTGTCATATAAAAAAAGAATATGAATAATGAATTCAAACTGGAGTTTTAGGCTTCAAATTACATCTACACTATATATTAAAAGAAAGTTGAAATAAGGTAATTATTAATTTTATAATCTAATCTTAACCCTACATAAATTAGTCCTTTTTAATTTAGGACCCTTGATGATCTCCCTTTTAAATGATTACCTAAATAGTGAATTAGAGCTATTTAAAAGGACCTTATTACCCCTACTAAATAATTCCAACATTATTTAAAGAAAACTAGCTGTAAATTTTAAAATTTTAAAATGAAGTATAAAATGTAGATTTAATTGTACTGAATTATGTATTCATACTTTTAGACTTAATTCAATCATTTCAATGCAAATTTCCAATAATTTTTTAATTCTTTATCCATTTATCGATCGAATTTACCAACTTAATATTTTGAATAAAAAATACACTTAAATAAAAAAACTACCCAACCTTTGAAATTCTAGGCCGAATCACAACATTACATCTGGTAAAATATGAACGCATTTAAAAAGCTGATTGTAGAGGATAATCATTACTTCTATAATTCAATCTTAACCCGACATTAATTAATCCTTACAAATTAGGACCTTTGATGATCTCTCTTTTATAAAATTACCTAAATATTGAATTATAGCTCTTTAAAAATATTATATTGCCTCTACTTAGTTATTACAACCTTATTTAAAGAAAAATAGCTATAAATTTAAAAATTTAACAAAAGAAAGTATATAATGTGGGTTTAATTGTACTAAATTATGTATTCATACTTTTAGGACTTAATATCAATAATTTAAATGCAAATTTTCAACAATTTTATAATTCTTTACCCATTTATCGATCGAATTTACCAAATTAATATTCTAATAAAAATGCACTTAAATAAAAATACTACCCAGTCTTTGAAATTCTATATCGAATCACAAATATCTGTATGGTAAAATATAAACATATTTTAAAAGCAAATTATAGAGGATAGTTACAGCGAAGGTCTAACAAAATTTTCAATTCTTAGACGGGTTCGAAGGTGGGAAAGTTTGGATACGGGTTGTGTATAAAGAATTTTCTTTCAAGGGCATGGTTATGGTGATGCGTTTTGAAAATACCCACCCGATTACCCACTTGTATCCATACCCATATAATGGTTATTTTTAATTTTAGTTTTTGTATATATAATCTTTTATGAATATTTTAAATGAGTATGGGTATCGATACACTAAAATATGTTCGAACCCGGCCTGTTGTCATCCATAATACAAGTATATTCATTAGTTGAAGTTCACCATAGAGGCTATTTGTAATTGTGTCATGATATATAGTTTACAACGTAACTTATTATTTGGATTTAAATTTATGTTTATTTCATCAACATCATTTAATGTATCTAACACACCTACAAAATTACACTACAATGCGTTATTTTATTATGTACTTAGTAAATTAAAAATTTACCATCATTATTAAAGTTTAGATATAAATATTTGTCTTAAAATCACGAAGTAGCCCGCAAATTTACGAGTTATAATATAGTATTAACTAAAAATACTCTGTGTTAAATTGTTTGAGCTAAATAAAAAACTTTAGAAGATATATAAGAGGTTTCAAAAATAAACAATAAAGCGAATTATAATTAGCAACGATCTTCTCCATTCATACGCTATTCAAACCTATGTTTCCTTTTGCGCAAACTTTAACTAGTGATCGATACCGAGACTTTAATTGAAAAGGGGTGAAGATTGACGAATTAGGGATGGTTTTTTAAATTTGTTAAAATAAAGTTTTTATCTTCTTAGTGTTTATGAGTGTGGCACTAGAGATGTTGACGGCGGCATGAAGATAACTGAACTCCTGTATTAACAGTGGACTGAATAGAGATAGAATGGGTTTAAAACAAGAATAAAGAAAATTAACTAAAAAAGAGAGAGTAGGTATTTTAAGCATGGGAGGAAGATGAAAGAAAGTCTCTTACTCTCTTTGTGGTTTGTGTAATTGAAAATGTTTTTCTCCATTGTTTTTGTGGAGGTGTGTGTGGCTCAAACTGAATTACTGAAACCACACTTGGCAACTCGAAGGTAACACGTGGTGTGGGATTATATTAGCTGTAAAAAATTTAAGGCAAATTTATGGTAAAATTTATGAATCACCATATAAAGTTATAAAAAGTTGAAATTATATAATGTAAACATGAAGCGTTATATTATTTTTATATATGATTTCCAGAATTTAACAGGGTTTGGTTAAAGATAAATTTGTCTTTATGTGGGCATATAATGCTCACCTAATATTATTCGTATTTCTAATTTCTAATCTTTAATATATATATATAATAATAATAATAATAATAATAATAATAATAATAATAATAATAATATGTTAACTGAATTAAAGATTAATTATTAATAATATATAATTGAAATAAATATTAATTATTAATAATAAACAAACGACTAACATAAAACAGAATATCAGAATATCATTGAGCAATTTTAACCCTTAGATGGGTTTATCCCTTAAGATCTAACGGATTATATTTAATTTTCATAGTTACAGTTTTCTCCCTCATTAAAATATATATCAATATTTTAATTATTAAATAAAGATTGATTAACCAGTTATTAAAAAACTTATTATTTAATTAGTCAATTAAATACTACTAAAAACAATCGCATTATAAAAAAAATCCTACTACGTACCATATTAGCTTAAAAATAACGGCCCATCATCGATAAATATTATTATTTAATTATCTGATCTAATATTTAATTTAACTAATAATAGTGGGTGAGGTTCAGAGGATAATGTATCATTTGAAGAGAAGGAGAAGAAGAATTTAAAATTTTCATTTTTACCCCCTCCACCTTTTTAATAGTGTACTCTACTCCCTCCTACTTTCTTCCTACCAACTCTCCCCTCCACCACCCACCACTAGCTGTTGCCACCCGCCGCCGCCATCACCCACCGTCGCCGGTCGTCGGAATTTTTTTTTTCACTTTTTTTAAAAAATTAAAAAGAAAAATAAATTATTTTTTTTCATAATTTTTTTTTCAATTTTTTTTACATATTATCACTTTGTACTGCATTTTATTATTTTTATTGCATTTTGTATATATGTTTAGTAGATATTGTTCGCTTTTACTGCATTTTTGTATTTTATACATAATTCTTTTGATTTGTTTGCTGCATTTTATTTATACACCCCAATCTTATATATATTGTTTGGTTTTTTACTAGCATTTTAAGTTATACATAATATATTTTTTACTGCATTTTATTAAAATTACATTATATTTTATTATTATTCACTGCATTTGGCATATATTTCATATATTACATATTATTTTATTTTTTACTGCATTTTATATTATACATATGATCCATTTTTACTGCATTTTGTATGAAAGTATAATACATACTACTGTTTTTACTGCATTTTGCATATATTTATTTAGTACACATTGTTCGCTTTTACTGCATTTTATATTATATATAATCTATTTGTACCGCATTTTGTTATTTTTACTGCATTTTGTTATTTTCACTGCATTTTATATTATACATAATCTATTTGTACTGCATTTTATTATTTTCACTGCATTTTGTTATTTTTGCTGCATTTTTCATGTATTTCATTCATTATATATTATTTGTTATTCACTGCATTTTGTATTTTACATATTATCGATTTGTACTGCATTTTGTATTTTACATATTATCTATTTGTATTGCATTTTGTATTTTACATATTATCTATTTGTATTGCATTTTGTATTAAAGTATAATACATATTGTTATTTTTATTGCATTTTGCATATACATCATTTAGGACATATTGTTCTATTTTTACTGCATTTTAGATTATATATATTATCCATTTGTACGGTATTTTATTGACGTCGGGTATAGAAGATGCAGTAAAATCTATAAAAGTTTTAGTTAATTAACAATAATATACAAAATGCAGTGAAAAAAACGTATAGTTTTATAAAAATGCAGTTGAAAAAGGAATACTATATCTAATAAAAGATTTATGGGAAAAAAATTTTGAAAAAAAAAATTGGAAAAAAAAAATTGAAAAAAAAAATTCTGGCGGCCGGCGGCGACTGATGGCAGTCAGGTGGTGACAGCAAGTAGTGGGGGTGGTGGGGTGGTGGTAGGTGGAGTTGGAGGAAGAAGAAGGTAGGAGGGGGAAGAAAATAAAGTGAAAGGGTTAAAATGTAAAAGTCTAAATAGTGGAAGGGGTGTGGAGTGAAAATTAATGTTATGTTGTTTTTGTTAACTAATACCCTTATTTTTGAAAGTAATTACAAAATTGTCACCCTTTTTAACCATTAATCAAACCCAAAAGATCATCTAATGGTCACAAATAAAACTTCTACCCATTCTCCTCATATGACCCCTTCCCCTATGATCCCCAATCAATAATAATAACTAGAATTAAAATATTGATGATAAAAAAAAAAAAAAAAAACACTCCTCAAAAAAAGAACGAACCCTATAATGTCGATTTGGAATCCTAATAAGTAAAGTTTAATTGTAGAAGGGGGTTGAATACAATTAAAAACTTTTTCGATTTAAACTTAGTTATTTAATCAAGTTTTAATTGCAATCAGATAAACAAAGTATAATCAATATAAAGCAGAGGTAAACAAAGATGTAATAGTAGCTGAACTGTGGATCTTATTAATCATAAAACTCACTTAGTGTTGATTGCGGAAT
Source organism: Pseudognaphalium luteoalbum (assembly GCA_963422505.1). Lineage (NCBI taxonomy): Eukaryota > Viridiplantae > Streptophyta > Magnoliopsida > Asterales > Asteraceae > Pseudognaphalium > Pseudognaphalium luteoalbum. The sequence goes on from OY730196.1 coordinate 6,791,525, forward strand.
GGAATAGCCAATGCTAATCTAAATCAAACACTCAAGCTATACTATTACAAAAGAGATGAACAGGAGTGGACAAACACGCTAACTGTTCACTCGCTGATCGCTGCTACGTGCTTAGACTTACTACTTACTGAACAAACAAGTGATTAACACGTATAGACGACTAGTTTCTAAAGTACAAAGTACTGCTCTATATATAGTACAAAAGTCCCGTAAATATCTCCAACTAAATAGGATCTGGAATGACACTTGTCGCTGCTTGATTGGCTTAATCTCTTGTTAACCGACATTTTGCGGGTCCCAATTCTGTTACCGTGAATATCTCATTATCCTTAACACCAATCACTTGCTGCCACGTAATTCTTCAGATATTTGTTTGTACGAGGAACTCACGCTGACGTATAAGTGAAGATCGACTTGTACTTGTGTGTAGAAACTTTATTCTGGGGAGTCACTGAAGATGTAATTAATAATTCTCCTCATTCACTGCGAGCTAACATACTCTTGTAGAGTGACTTGAAGTATAAATCTTCAGCGACTGACTTTTATTAGGGCAGTGACTTTTGCCTTTATATATTGGTAGATGTAAAACTCTCGCTGCTAGTCTTGAAATCAGCGACACACAAAGTTGAGTTTTAATCTTTCTCATCATACCAGTTTCCTTGAGTAGAACGAACAGCGACCAGTGAGTACTAACTTCAGCCACAACAACTTTGACTTAATCATTTCCTTCATTGAGTTTGTATTATTGAGTTGGTCAGCGACCAGTGACTCAGCATATATACCATGCAATATTCAAGCCATCTTCACTCAAAATCGTCTCCCACAAAATTTCATATTCATGATCCACTAAAATCATCTTCATCAAATGTCAAATAATCTATTGGTGAGACTTCAAAAAATCCAAAAGAATGCAAAGGTATAACATGTCTATTACGTAGTATTAAAAGTTCTTATTATTAATTTGTATTTATAAAAATTTTTTGCCATTGTTTTGTAGATGTTCAAACATCATTTACTTGAAGATCTCACCCCTCCTAAAAGTTTTGAAGTTATTATATGTTGCTTTCTTATGTTGCAAAATTGATGATTTCTAACCTACATTGTATAATTTGTTTTTGCTCTTAATTTGTAGATCTAAAAGATTCTGTTTTGAAAGATCAAAACATTCACGACAATTTAGAAGGTACAGTAACACCTAGATAAAAGATATTAATCCATTTAAATTGAAGATTATTCATATTTTTAACATATTTATTCGTAGATGATTTCGATCCACAATCTTTTGTTGATTGGATTAAGTTCAATGCCACTAAAGACAATGACGGTGAAGAGGTTGTTAAAGACGTCATGAAAAAGATTCAAAAGGGAGATCAAGTAATCTAAGAACTTCGCTTCCTTTCTCATGAAATCAATGAAGTCAATTTCAATATTTAATATAATTTATGGTTTATTTTATTTAAATCAATATAATAATTTATTCAATATAATATAATTTATGGTTTATTTAATCATCGCGTCAGCCACAATCTAAAGTGAAATCAATGGCTTTTTTTTTCCAGACCAGGTTTCTTTTCATCTTAATGATTCTTATTAGTGATCAAGCTCTTAAACTAATCATTCGACTATTATAGGGTCATATACAGGGGCGGAGCTAGAATGGGGGCAGTGGGGGCAGCTGCCCCCACAAAAGTTTTGAAATTACGTAAAAAATAAAATTTTCTAAGGTGTTAATGACAATTTAAAATTTTGCCCCCTCAAAACTAAGAAGAATTAACAAACAAATTTTTTTTGCCCCCTCAATTTATATATCCTAGCTCCGCCCCTGATCATATAATCATATTTATATATGCTCCCTTTATCCATTATTTTTAATGAAATACAGTAAGTTGTTAATTATCCTACTAGAAAGTTTAATCATTGTACTTGATATACAATAGCAATAAGATTATAATTGATGGTGGAATAACATTGATTCATAAGTTTCACTTGCCTCTGTGAAAACTTATTATGAGCCCTTGTGCCTTTTGCCATACTTCCTACTGCATAGAGAGGAGTTTTAAAATCAAGATTTCTTATATCTCTTCTATTGATTTCTCCATAGAATGAATGATTATATTGTTTATTTTCTGATTTTGTGTAGGAAATTGGACCAATTCTCTCATATGCCCAAGTGAAGGAAGTGGTGTGGGATATTTGCAACCTCTCCAAGGATATGAAAATGACAATATCATGGCATTTAACATAAGCACCAAAAGAACGTATTTTTTGGTCTTTTTCAACATTAATGGTTAACTATAAGTGTTACATGATGCTTTAACACATAATTCAATGCTATATCATTGTAATTACCACCGGTCTACTGCCTATATTGTTGAACATATTTCTAAATGGGCCATTTATCACAGTTCAATACATTTTTTTATGCCATTTATCACAGTTTAATACATAATGTTAGTTTGTTGTTCTTTGTAAACGTTTTATTTTACTTAAAACATTTTAACAACTGTAACTTGCACGATTTGTATTAAAATTGAAATTTTAAATAAAATAAACATACATATATCAATCTATGAACAAGTTGCTAAGGATATGATGAAAACAATAAGATATTTACAAATTTAACTAGAATACGTGTCGCAATAAAATGTTAATATAACGTCCTTGATTGTGGCACATTATGCTAAAATTGGTTTACTTATTGGATTGAATGTTTTATCATAGAAAATTAAATACTAATATTGTGTTAGGTTATACAAATTCAGTGTTTTATGGCTCATTTTTGCGGTATATATATATATATATATATATATATATATATATATATATATATATATATATATATATATATATATATCAGGTTAAAATGAAAAGGCTAATTTTCGTGAGAACGTGAGAAAGACTTTAAAATTACTTTTTAACTATCTGAAACACATTTTCTTATAAATTTTTTTCAATAATTACTATTAAAATAACTTTTGAAAACTATGATATAAATATAAATAAAAATTATTAACTTTTTTTTTCGAACTTATTTTACAGTCATTACTATTGTGATTATTTAATATAATCACAAAATATAACATGATAATCACATGTGATTATTCTCTATTATAATGTGATTATCATGTGTTCGAGATAATCACAAAATATGGCTTGATAATCACATATTATTCATGTGATTATCAAGCTATAAAATGTGATTATTATGAATAAAATATTTAACAAAAAATAATTAAAAAAATAATGAAATGTAAATTTTTTTTATTTGATAAATAACTTCAAAAAGTCGTTTAAAAAATAAGGTACGGAGAAAATTTTGTGAAAAAACATATTTTGGATGGTTAAAAAGTGATTTTAAAGTGTTTCTCACGTCCTTACGAAAATTAACCTTCTCATTTTAACCCACTTCTATATATATATGTATATATACATTAGGCATTGAGCCCGTGCGATGCACGGCCGTTCTAAAGTGTAGTTATATAGTAATTAGTAAGTAGCCGAATATATTAATAGGCATATAATCAGTGTTATCGATAGCACAATTAATTTGTGGTGTTGACCAATTACTTTACGTTTACTTCAATATTTTTCATATATATCAATATTTTATTTTTCAGCATAAAGTTATAAACCAAACTTCCTTGCAAACCATGTTCAAGAGTTTGTAAATTAATAACACGAAATAGTTAACTAAAATAATACGCTCTAGTAGGTAATTAAAAAACTTTATTTTATATATAAAACCTAAGCATTGAGCACGTGCGATGCATGACTATTTATATAATACTATTAAATTAGTTTGTATGTAATTATGTTTAAGTTTAAATACATAATACAATTAATTTAAACTGTAAGTTATTTTGTTAAGTTTTAATACATTTGATCCTGTGTAATCCAAGGTAATTAAAAAAATTAAAATTAATCATATGTTTTTTAGGTTTTTAACTGTATCTAATTATTGTTGAAAGTTTAGAACTTACTACTGAAATTCAATAGTAATATATACCAAAATGTACAGAAAATAATCAATTTCATATATCTTTATTAAAACTAATTTTCTTAAAACATGGTAGTTGATGATGATAATATTTGTTAATTGTAATATATAATATATGGATTAAAAAATGAATCTTTTTTTATGTAGGTAAAAATTGTAAGATTAAAATTTATCACTGAAATTCAGTAGTAATATATATCAAAATGTACAAAAAATAATCAATTTCATATATCTTTATTAAAATTAATTTTCTTAAAACATGATAGTTGATGATGATAATATTTGTTAATTGCAATATATAATATATGGATTAGAAAATGATTTTTTTTATGTAGGTAAAATTTTTTATGTATTAAATATAATATAGGAATTATAAAGGCTAATATAATAAAGTATAATTAATAAATAATAGTCTTAGTAATTATTAATTCTTAAGGTTTTTAAGGAAAAAATAATATGATGATGTGACAAATTAGGAGACTCTAAAGAAAAGGAAATGTTATGATGTGGCATGTCTAAAAATTAAAGAAAAATCTTTATTTTATAAATATAAATAGATATATATATATATATACATATATATATATATATATATTATAGTACACAAAGTGTCTTGCGTATTGATTTTTTTAACTGAATTCTTAAATTTACAAATTAAATGTATTAGCCCGCATAACTTAAATAAAATTTGATTATCACATATTATGTTAAAATTGGTTTACCATTGTATTGTATTGAATATTTTATTATCTAAATAATATACTAAAATTATTTAAATAAAATTTTCTTTTATCTTTATATTACCATAACTATTACGTATGGAAATACATTTCACACAACATCCCTGATTATGTAAAGCTTATGTTAAAATGATTTACTTATTGTATCATACATCTAACAAAACAAATAAATAACTCTTTTATCAGAAAAATACTTTTATAAAATTAAATATCGAAGCCCGTGTTGTTATGAGTCCTTCACCTAGTTTTATTTAAATCAATATAATAATTTAATTTTAATAAAAATTATGTTTTATGTAACCCGACCAACACGTTCTTTGAGCTTACGTCAAATGTTTATTCTATTGTTATTATGTCGTTGATATTTTTGTTTGTAATTTTTTAAAAAGATGTTAAATGAAAGATTGATTTGTTTTGTTATATTTAGGATATAATTAGTAAGTTAATTTTGGCATAACTATTCATATTTAAGGATGTTAATCTAACATTATACTATTTGTTTTGTTATATTTTGCATATTGTATATCATAAGTAAGTTAATTTTGGCATAACTTTTCATATTGAAGAATGTTAATTTAACATTGTTCATTAATAATAATAGATATCGTTATAAATAAGTAATACTCTATATTCACTTTAATTTCCTAACGCGTAGTGTACCACATAGTAAATATCTTTGACGACAATATCATCCCAATTCCATTCATAATACAATTACCAAAAAATCTAAATATTTTTTAAATTCAATTGGCCTACAAAAGCATATAGTCAATTAACTAAATTCGAATAGGGATATATTTATAATAGTAACAATAACGTTTTACAATTGTAACTAATATATAAATACAACTGTAACAAAAAATATATATATTTAACACAAATATTTTTACTTCAAATTGAAACTTAGAGAAAAAACATAAAATACTCGTGTTGTCGCGAGTCCTTTACCTAGTAATATATATATAAAAGGAAGAAGAGAACCCCTTTCAGATAATAATTTTTGGTTATATATTTTGGTTTGGTCTAGTCACCGTGTACTTGCAGCCATAACGCTTCTCACCTGACTTCATAATCACAGCTAAGGCCTACTGTGAGGATCTAGTTGTTGCTTCATGCTCACCTTCCTTCAAATAGGCTAGGAATCCAGTGACACTATAGAATCCAATGAGATGCTTATACGTGTATTTATAAATTTGATGGGCCACATTTTTTAGTGGTTTCTTACTCAAAATAATTGTTATACAACAAAAAAAACACAATTAATAAAAACACAAACACTAATGTTTTTTTTTTTGTTTTTTTAACTTTCTACAAAATAGTTGGTATACATTTTTAACCATAAGTAATTATTACTGTTTTTCTAAATTTTGTAATAATATTTTCAGAAAAAAATATATGATAATCTCGATTGAATTTATTATTTTAAGTAATGGACAATTAACTTTTATTTATGAAACAACATTACCAACACTCCAACATATTGATATCAGCTTATAATCTCATCCTTAGTGACATTTGAAAGATTAAATATAACTCAAATGAATATATTTTTATTAAACAACAATAATTTCATTTTTCATCATCAAATTTTATTAGTAGAAGAAGAAACATTTAAACTACAACTGAAGGCTCAAATCTTTAGTATCAAACGATTTATATGATTCGTTATTCATCTTGCCTAAATTTGATTGCAAGAACCTTAAATCCAATGCAAATCTTGATGATACACACGGTTGCAGCCACGTAGGCATTGTTGTAGATGCCACGTTCGGGCCCATACACCGATCAGAATAACTCATTATCGTTCCATTTCTGCTGCTTTCATCTCTATAGTATGAAACAGGACGATAAGAATTAAACCACATTTGGTTAGATGGATTTTGAGGTTGTTTTACAGTGTCATGAGTTGTTGTTTAATGGTTTTGCGACATGCTTTGGAGTTTACGTTTGGCGAAATACATTAGGCTTTGACTGTAGCTATATTCCTGTTGATGTAACTGCAAAGAGCCCAAATATAGTTAAAGGGATATAATCTGTAAAATTAACGTAGAAATTTTGTGTTAAGTTTTGACAACTTTTTATTTTATTTTACATATTCAGTCAACGTGTAATATCACATAATGGCCCTCTTATTTTAGCTTTGTTTCACATAACATCCGTGCAGTTAATTAACTTCATGACTCGTGCATCTAACTCTTCGCGGATGTCGTGTGCAATATAGACAAAGCATATGGACTTATTGTTAAAAAGGACAAAGACTTTTGACCCATTTATTTTCTGTTAAATGCTCAAGTTTGATCCGTTAGAGATACAACATAACATGAGTCGTAAATGGGTTTAAATTTCGACTTTAGGAATTGTGATAATGGAAAGGAAGACAATAGTTAAATGTTGACTTACATGGATTAATGATTTTGACCATGTTTCATTGTTAAAGGTTCAAGTAGGGTTTATAAGTGGATCTTCGGTCATCGTCCATGGAATCACATCTTTTACCTCCTGTGCATCGTAGATTTAAAATAAGCATACTGACTAAACTCCAAATGAAATACAGTGATTTTTGAGGTCAACTTTTACTTTAAATAAATCAAACTTTATGTGAAGTTTTTAACAGGCGTAAGTTCACTGTCATTGTTTTTGTAGTTATTGGTATGAGGTCTCAAATAGTTACTCCCTTCGTCCCGAATTTATGGTCCATCTTTTCATTTTGGGATGTCCTAATTTTATTGTTCACTTTGTACTTTCAACCAATCAAAATATTTGAATGTGGTGAGAGATTAGATCTTATTGGTTGTATAGTACGACTATTACACTTTTCTTAAACTGCGTGTTTTTTGGTTATGGACAATAAAATTGGGATGGAGGGAGTATGATATTTCTCTTGAAAATGATAACAGTTGACGATAAGTTTGAAATTAAAGTTAGTACGTATGAGGTATAACCTCAAAAGTCAACATTTATGTTTTGTCTGAGTAGCAATTCTAGAAACTTTTGGGAATCAAATAATTACTGTTATATGAGCAGCGGGAATCAAATAATTACTGTTGTCTGAGTAGCAATTCTATTACACTCTTTTCGGACGTGTTTAAAAACGATTTGCAGCTGAAATCATTAGTTTCATCTTGTGATCTCCTGCACGATCTTCGCCTATTCCCCGAGTATTATGACTCAAAGTTTCATGGATTTGTTCTCAGGACATGGAAAACTCTCTTGGCTAGTTTGTCTATTCCATTAGCCTGAAAAATTCAGAGTTTGCAAATTATGACCATAATAATATGCATCAAACTTTATAATTCATCAATGTATTCGTACCTTTCTGAAAAAAATAGTACCCGAAGAGTTGAAATGCATCGTGTTCCTGGTATTAGAAATACATCCTGCTGCATGGTACCAAACTCGATCCCGAAAGTGTTACAATAATATATCTGAATTAATATTTTATTCTTTCAAAAGATTGATAGTAAGGGAAATACCTCAAACTGTTCAAGGCAATTATACATTCCTGCGTGAAGTTTAGCTCTCATGGTACCAAAATCCATTGGCTCCTCAATGATTTCATAGTAGTCTGTAACCTTTTATATTAACATAAACTCAACCGGTCAATGTTTTAAAGTGGTAAAAGTAAAACCATCATGCGATTTGATCAAATAAATTCATGGCTCACAAGCACAAACCTCTTCAGGGTCAACTGGTTCAGCAAATATTTCATATATATCCTTCCTACATTATGACAAAAATGATCTAATTATAAGATCTTTTAACCCTTTATTAAGCACTTTATCGTATCATATGGTAATGATTTTATATCAAATTACTAACCAACCAACCTTTGCAATGTGGCGATAATGAGCTCTAACGTCTGCTTATCAGGCAATGGTTGAGTGATGGATGGCTCATGGCTCACTCAAAGGTTCTTCTAAGGTTGCGCCAGTCCTTGTGTTCTCTATAGGATCTTTGACATGTGTTTTAGCTTTGTAACGCGTAAACAAGAAACAATATCAGTTAATTCTTGTCAAATGCAATGCCATCGTGAATGGAAATTGTCAGATGATGTTCATAATCAGCTTACCCCCTTTTCTTGACCGATTTTCTTGATTTAGTTTCTTTTCCACCTGAAGATCAAAAGGGACTTTTGAATATAATAATGAATAGGAGAAATAGTGAACTTTTCTACAAAATCAAGGACTCACACATCCATTGCACCATTATACGAACATATGTCTCGATTGAGACTTGAACCCAAAACATATCGGTTGATAGCTCATCCGGATACTACTAGGCCTAAGGCCTGTTGGTCACTCATAGAAACTATTAAGGAAGTCTCCTTCTATATAGTCATCGCCAAATTGTGTGGTTTTGTGATATGCGTTTTGAAACTAATTATTGTGAATTAGTTAAACTGATAATCCTGTTGGTTATTACACATTCATCCCAGTTTCTATAAAATTATAAAGAATCTAAAAAAATGCCAGAAAATATATTTATTTTAATACGTTTGTACCTTTTGCTTGGACGATGAAGGGGTATGGTGCCTTCTGCGTAGGCTAGCCCTGGTGAGTGAAGGTGGACCTCGCAGCTCGTCTTCCCTCAATGTTCGGAACCGGCTCTGCCGCTGCTGAGCCTTCCTTCTTCCCGATGATTCAACAACGGATCTTACAGGACTTTTTCACCTCCTTGTGTTGCAACTTTCGTCATCTCTCACCTATTTCCTGCACTGTTACTATAAATACCAAAAATGTGAGTTCTTAGTAAAACATCCCCTGATGAAAACCAGAGTAAAACTTACTTGTGAATTCATTCAAACACTTTTGTGGTTACAAACTTGAATAAGATTAGTATAGCACAAAAACATAATTGCAATGCAAGAACAGAAAAATGATCAGATAAAATAAAGGATTGCAGCTTACTATATGAATTGTCTCAATTAATCAGACAAAATTGTACATTAACCATATTTGGTTACAGTCTTTTAGTTGTTTGGTTTTCATACTTGCTTAGTTGCTTTATGTTGAGTTTCTAGAGAAAATGAATTTACTAATACAGCAAATTATACTGTGTTTGTTATGCGTTAGTGTAAGAAAAATGGATATTTTTTTCCATATTGTTTATATTAATGATTTTGGAAATTTTTGGTCTTAAATGGTAAGTCGTACTAATTGTTCAGGGATCCATATATTATTAACATGCTAATTTTGACAAAGCCCTGTCAAGAACTATTTTGTAATTTTCTGAAAGGGGAAGAAAAGTTATGTGCTCCTTGTTGTAAAAGGGTGAAATAATCTCTCAATTAATCTAGACCTAAATTTAATATAAAACTAGTTTATAAACCCGCAAATTTGCAGGCTATTCCATAATTTTCTATTTAAATAGTGAATGATTGAATAATTTAAAATGTATAATTGATTTTTAAATAATTGTATATTTTTTATGAGTCAATTTTTATTATATAAATTATGTTCTCTGATTGACGTAGAAGTCATAAAAATTAAAAATGTAAAAAATATAGTATTATATAAATCACATACTATATGAACCGCATTAAAATAATTACATCACCAGCTCACTAAATATATATATATATATATATATATATATATATATATATATATATATATATATATTAGACATTAGTATTCTTTTTTCTAAGATGAGATATACGATTCTAACTATTTACTGTCGTTAGAAGATATATTAAAAAATAATTCATAAAATATAAGTATTCTATATTCTAAATAACGTGATAAAATTTAAAACTTTAAGCTTTATTATTTATATTTTTTTTAATTTTTTTAGATCCGTCACTATAAATGAAATATTAATTGTTTCGTATAACAATTTATATGCTGAGCTTATTAGTGTATAAAAACAAAAATGAGTTTCTTTTATGCAACACATTTAGAATCCGTAATGTAGTCAACTGATGATATATAACTTTTACGTTCAAAGAAAAATTCATTGATTTTACTAATTATAAAGGTATTGTAAGATTAATACATCTAATGTAAGAAGCTAGAAATTATTTAAACTAAATATTATACTTATACTTAAATATTTATATCGTGACTTATAGTTTCAGTATTAGTATCTTTTTGAATGTGACACGTTTTGATGATTATCATTTAACGTTTTAAAATGAATAGTAAAAGTATAAGTAATTATTAATGAATGTATAGTTTATAGTTAACATAGTCAAAGTTAAAGTAATTAAATATAAATAGTAAGTTTAATCAAGGGTAATTAGGGTTAATTCTAAGGGCATTAAGGTCTTTTAATTTGTGTTGACTTTGCTATTTAGGTAGTCATAATTAAAAGAAGAGATCAATGGTTTAATTAATTGCCCTTAATCATTCAAAGGTCAAGATTAATTTAAATTGATTTATTTTTAGTATGTCAAGCTAATTTAACTTTTCTTTTAAGAAGAGAGATTGTCAAAACTGCGTATCAAAATTTTCCAATCCAAATTCACCCAATCATTCTTGTTCCTTAATTAATAACATGATTACAACCTCCAAAACTTGATATCAATATCATAACATCACAAGTTTTGGTATATGTATAAGATTTTTGAGTCCTCTGCGTCGGGTACTTTGCAAATTTCGTCGTCCATTAACCCGATTTTTTTTTCACTCCTAATATTTTTAAAGAAATGTAAGTACACACAACCCTCACACAAATATATATGGTCTCATCAAAACTTAATTCCCAACCTCAAAGTTAGGTCATCTAGCTGTTGTCATGTCAATAGCCCTTTGATTCTAAACAAGGTTTCATTTGCCCCTCACAGTGTGATGGGATGAATTCTCAATTTTGTAATTCAATTCTAGTACATAAATTAATAAAATATAATTGATATATTATACTTTTCAATAATAATGTTAGTTTGATACTGTTAATTTGGAAAAGGTGGTAGCCTTTACTTCTAATTGCCAAAACTAATATATTATTCTATCATATCAAGTTACACACCCAATATATATCATGATAGGATTAAATATATCACGAGAGATTAAGTGCTTTTAGTGAGATGATAAATCATAATAATGTAGTCAAAATATCATGATAATTTATTGACTTACATGATAATTTATTGACTTAGTTGGTCATTTGTATATATAAGAGACTATTTATGATATAAATGTATATAATTAAAAGCTGAAACATTTCAAGGTACATAAATATACATTGGTTTCATAAAGAAGTTCTTACCAAATCTTCAGCGTAGATGATCATGATACTATGTGTCATATGACTTTGTTAGGGTTTGTTATAGCTGAGGTTAAAATGAGAACTAAATTGTGGTGACAATTGAAGAATAACTATGAAATATTCATTTTCGTCAAATTCTATATTTCTTACGTTTTTAAAAATTAAATAAAAGCAAGCTAAAAATTATAAAAATTGCAGCATAAAATTCAACAGTTTTTTTCTCTTCGATTAGATATCTCGCATGATATACTTTAGACGAATTTTTTTATGGGTTTTACAAATTGTAAAATATTAGTATCACAATTGACGATTGTTGGTATCTATATAATACTCTTTGATATCATGTGTGATAGTCGTCGGTATCACGTGTGATTGTCGTTGGTATCACGTGTGATTGTCGTTGGTATCACGTGTAATAATTATTAGTATCACATGTGAAAGTTGTTTACAAAATCCACCGAAAACAAAAAACAAGTCGTCGAAAGTATACTCTATGAGATGTCTAATAGAAGAGAAAAACCCGCTGATTTTTATGGTGCAATTTTTATAATTTTTTGACTTACTGTGTGAGATATTTATATTTTAAAAATGTGAAAAATGAGTTTTGTGACACGTGACGCATTCTTATTGGTTCTTTGTTTCTCAGTGAATGTTCATGTACTCATTTGAACCTTGCTTTATATAACTAACAAAGGAAAATGAAGATTTTTAAATTTTTATATTAAAAGTATAAAACATGATATCATAATTCGATCATACCACTCCCATCAGTTGCTTCTTCACTTAATTCTACAGTTTTGTTAGCTCAGCATCATGTCAGCACATCCAAAACTGATGAAAGACTAATTAAACATTGTTATAGTCCTTTCGTCACTTCATATTTTGGGACTCACATTTACCAATGTACCTACATTTACACACTAAATAAAAAATAACAGTCTATTAAATATAAGTTGGGTCCCACCCCCACTCCCCTCCCTTTCGTCGCCAAATCGATGTGCGAACCCGATGAAACAAAGAGAAGAAAGGGTGTCAATGGTGTCAATTTTGAAAGGCTTCATCAGTTTCAACCAAAAAAGCCCATTTGTAGCGGGTCACCTAACGTTTTCACAACAAATCATCCTCACTAAGCGATTTCTATATTACAAAAATTAGTTAATATGTATATACTCGTAACTAAATATCATTAACCGTTATACAATAGACTTTATATCTTTAAAATCTATATATATAGTTATCATTAGTCCTTATATAAAATCAACCCCTTCCTATTTAGAGGGTGTTAGAAGAGGACACGTTAGTATCTAAAAATTTAACACGTGCATCTTCCCTCCCACTCGATATCCCCATGTTTTCTTGGTTCTTGTTCAAAATTTCAATTCAATTCTCTGTGACTTTGAACAGTAGACCAATATACTCTTGCAAGGTAAATCCCTAATTATCTCCATGTTAGGGTTTCATGATTCCTTATGCATTTCGGTTTTTCTTAATTATATGTTTTTATGATCTTGTAAAATAGGCAATGAAGATAGCTACCTGCAAAATAATTCTCCGACCATACTATAAAAATATATTATCAGATCTTGGGTAATTCGGCGCATGTCTTGGCGGGGCAACCCGAATTATTGATTTGTGTGTTTGCAGCCATGGCGGTGCTAACCCTTCTATACGTTTCCGTATATTTGCGACCTGAGCCACATTATGTTACAAATTAAAGTTCGATTTTGACTTCTTTCTATTAGTCAAACATCACTTCACTCTTCAAGACCTAAACCGATTAGCAGTTTAAAATTTCAAAGATGTAGCGATTAATTTTATATTTCATATTTACACAAACCCTAAATGAAGTAGGTGATTTGTAAAAATACAATCCGAGGGGTGTTTGGAATTTGCATATGTAGTTAATAAATATGCTTTCCTATTCTAAAAGGTTCCTTTTGGGTTGCATGTTTCTGACACTAATGTGGCATTGTGGCGTTTGATTTGTAAATGGGATTTAAGCCCATATTTAAGCGATTATGTTGGGTACTGTAAGACCGAATGCCCTTTTCTCTTTATATTTTAGTGAATCTAAGAAGAGGCTATGATGATGAATATTCGTATGGCCTAATGGGTTCGAGCAAATATGGGATTATCTACATTTTGGCGGGGCAGCTTGGATGGTTATGTAAAAGATAGAAGATACAAGTCTTTATTCTCTTACATAGCAACCAATAAATTGCAACCACAGTAGTATCCTTGTTGTTCGGTTGTTTGTAAATCTGAGCCTCATATTGATTATTCTTAACCATGATTAGAAGTGAAAAAATTACGACTCTTCAATCTCTTTCTACAAATTTATCCTTGTTCTTCAATTGTTTTAAATATAAGCTCCATTTCATATTACCATTGGTTGTTATAACCATTTTTTTAATGACAAGTATACAAATATCACGCACATTATATCCACATTGTCACCAATGAGACTTGAATTCACAACTTGCCAGGGCAATCTACACGCCTTGAAAGTGTGGAGGCTCCTAAGTTTTCCTGCACACAAGTTTGTGGTTCATCGGTGACATTGAACTTTATATTGGTAGGACATCCCAAATCATGGTGTGTTGCTGCCATGGCAGTGTATGGTAGTCATTTTTTGTTTCGCTAGTTTGTTGTTGATTTTGTTGTCTTCGATGTTGCAGTTGGTTGCAGCTAATTATTAGCTTATTACATGAGGATAAGCAGTTGTAATAAGCAATTCCAGACACCAATTAATTTACATAAAAAGGATGTTGCAAAATAGACTTTGGAGTTTGGATATTACTTGGGCAGAGAAAGAAAGGTGAGACATTTAAATTAGTTCATCTTTATTCCTCTATACTCATAAGGTTTATAGAGCTATTAACATTGTACTACGTTCTTATTAGAGAGTTTTATGATTATACAATGTTAAACAACTCTCTTATATACTGTGTGGATTTATATAAACTTGTCGCTTCTCTCATTGTGCTTACTATGTAACTATATTTTTGCGCAACGCGAACTTTTTCATGGTATTACGTGTAAGATTATTTGCGCAACAAATGTAAGCGACCTGGATATATTTAAGAGATTCTCTCGGTGTGGCCATTCACACTACATGTGGACTCTCTATAGGTAAGATAAAAAAATGTCTGCTTCATAATCCATTAGATAATTAAGATTTTAACCATGAAGGCCTATTAGTGAATTCCATACTTTAACAGTCTTTGCAAATGATGAAACTATGCACCTGATTCATTGGGTTGTATATTTTGTCTTTAATAGTCTTATTTTTATATTATACACAAAGGTTCATAATCAATATTGAAGTTGAGATGATGGTCCTGTTGTAAACAAATACAGTATATTTTATACATAAAGTTGCATGATTCGAGATTAGTTAACATGTATAGTATAAGTTGAGGCTCATGGTCATGTTTTTTATGTCTTCGCTTGGGCTTGGTATGCTTTTTGCTTGTGTCAAAGAGTTGGTTTAGATATAATAGTGTTGTTTTAATTTATGTATTTTCACATTGTGTAAATATAATTTTGATATGCTTTGTTCATGTTGATTTTTGGGTTCCCTGAGACACATCTTTAAGATCTGAATGATACTAATTCCTCAAGTGCAAATATAATTTATAGAGAATGCTATGAATGATCCTTTTAAAAGGAAACCCACCAAAACAAAAGAACTACTAAAATGGGAGCCCAAGCTACTACTTCGAGAGAGTTTTCCCCTTATCTCGTAAGTCATTTTCTAATTTAGATATTGAGGGTTTTGAGTTTCTTCCATTAAAGCTTGTTGGATCGTTGCAAGATTGTTTTGTGATATGCATCACTTAAGTCTTAGATTTTAAGATGGAATCTAACACGGGTGTGAGTGCCCCTAGCTGTGGATCTAAGTGATTGATGACAGTGATTGAATGACGGAAACAAACAATCACACTAAACAAATGTAAACACAAACCGAAACACGTATGTATTGATAATATGTATTTGTATTGATGAACGTAACCTGTTAGCTTGATTACAGAGATGCAATTTCGACAAATGGTGCTAGGGCTTCGTTAACCCTAGCCAGAAACCCGTACGTTTTCTTATATACTAACACAAGTCAGCAGACACGCGTCACTTGGCTAGTGTCGCATGTGGCCGCCTTCATGCGTCACTTATCTAAGTGTCGCTATGCGTCACTAAGATAAATGTTGCCTACTACTAAACTTAAGTGTCGCTAAGTACAAAATTGACTTTTCTATTACAATTAACTCACGACACTTACAACTCGATAGATCAACTGACTGACACACTAAATGTACCAACAAACTCCCCCGTGTCATCAGCTTGGTCTTCAAAATCTTCAATCATTTCCAGCCAGCTGGGAATACACCACCAGTGTGTACCCCATTGGCTATGCAGATATCCACAATCTTTTGTAACTTAATAGCTTCAGCTCTCTCTAGCTCTGAACTGAATCTTGTTCTCATGCAACATTTTCATATCTCGTTCCGAAAGATTTATCAAACTCAAAGGATCAAATACACAAAATTTGTTTCTTTTCAATCCCCACATTGACCTTTTCTTGGGCTTTGTGACATTCCATGCTGTCTTCTCTTCAGCCCCCAAATCTGCATTAGGTAACGGTTCTGGATTCGTTGACGGTTCTGAATCAGGAACAAAAATAATCACAGCTTCACCTTTAATATTATCATATTCCCAGTATAGCAGTCTTTTAAGACAATCCAAAGGAATGATCTCTAAAGGTATCTTCTGTAAGCAATTTGCTGGTGGGTAGATCATCCTGACGATTGGTTGTCTAGTAACTGGATCCAACTTCTTTTTGAACATGTATCTCATGCCTAGCGTCGGTTTAATCAGATTGTACTTCTTGTTGTTCATTTCTCGATGAATGATAACCTGAAAATAATCCGCTCTTGAATCTCTTGAACGATTTATTAAAGGTATTTGAGATAGTCTCTGAAGTTCACATTTAGGCAAAGTACTTATTCGATAAAACTTTAAATTAAAGTACTGAATGTCATCACTCCTTTTGCTCATGAATACTGAGTTGTTTTGATCGAACTTCCAACTCTTGATCAAACCCGTATAATCAGTTATGACTCTGTAGTGTTTGCATGTAACGGGTACCTCAATTATCGGTTTGAATACCAACTGAGGTTTTGATGTTGAGTGTTCTGCAGTGGAGACTGAAGGCTCAGTGGTTTCTGCTTCATCCTCTGAGGAATCAGATTCAATATTAGGAGCCTCATCAAAACATTCATCACTTTGCAGTTCCTCTCCTTCAACTTCAACATCATCATTTCCTTCAAAGTTTAAATCCTTTGCCATTGAATCATTTACCGTTTCTTCCTCAGGCATTGAAGTATTCTCATTTATCATACGTTGAAGTAACGTAAGATCTACACATGAATAGTCTACCGCAATTGGTCTCGGTTGACCCTGAACCTCAACAAAATAATCCAAAGTGATATTTTCATTAATTGCTAAATCTTGTACATTCTCTGGTTCTGGGGGAGGAGGCGTTACATTTGTTTCCAGGGTACGCTGACCTTCCTCCCCCAAAACATGTGTAACAGACTCCAATTCTAACAACCTAGACCCAAGATCAGACACTTGAAGCTTCAAATCATCAACCTGTGCAGCCTTAACCTCTAAATCCTTAATTTGAGTAGCCTGAGCTTGAATAATTGCAGCCTGATCATCAAAACGTTTGGTCAACTGCTCCATTTGAGCTGAAAGCTGCTTAAACACTGCCGACGAAGGTTGTTGCGGTTGTTGTTGTTGGGGACGTTGTTGACCCGGTTCTTGAATAACAACCCCTGTTCGCTGGCGTCGTCGATGTGGCAAATCAGCATAAGTTGGACAAGACCCAGCTGGACGCTTACCCAGATTCCTTGGTACATGGACCCTGCCCTCAGATATCCTTCTCAAAATACTCTTAAAGCATCTCGGGTCAACCATGTGAATCGCGTCTAAAGCCTTTTGAGGAGGCACATCACCCTCAGAATCGGGTGGTGTGGGGTCACCATCATCAGCATCTTCGTCTTCGTCAACACGCTCAACCTGATCAATATCATCCAAATCCCGAGCTACTTTGTTATCAACCAAATCTTTCGCATTAACGGAAGGAATCTCAACATCCTCGAAACCATAGTTCGGTGGTGCAACATAGTTTTCATCGACAATGTGCCCAAATAACTCACGATCTGCCAAAACCTGTTCACCTTTTGGCGCTAACTTACAGTCGTTGAAAACGCGTAAGAGCATTGGTGTCGAAACCAATAGCGACCGTTGATCCAGAGCGATATCCAAATCCAAGTCATTCAGAAGTAGCTGCACAAATCGTGGATATTGCAGCCATTTATCTTTCCCAGCTCTCACATTCTTAACCATGTTTCCGAAGATATAACCGCTGAAATTGTATGGCTTGTTGTACACTAAAGCCAACATCAAGGATAGAGTTAAGTAACTCGTAGCGTCGTATCCACCTTTTCGTGGAGATAAGCAGATGTTGACTATGTGGCACAAATATCTCCAAACCCTGCAGAGCTATTGTTTTCTGAAATCGGAGAGCTGGTTCGCAGGATAGCCCATCCGCTGAAGACCACCATAAATGAAAGTCGTCTCAAAAAGAGTTGGCATCTCGTGCGTGTCGTGAAATGTAAAACACGTCGAATAGATTCCTTCGTGATCTCAATCTTTTTCCCAACCATAGTAGACACAATTCGTGGCACCTCATTCTCTGTTCGAATAAGCGCATGATCATAAAATTCCTCGATCTGATTCATGTAAACTGGAGTAGATGTTGTGATAGCATAGTGAATCCTCGATCGGCGAAGAAACTCAATCATTGGTCGGAATGGGATTGAGTTCTTATGCGTTGACTCCGAAAACTCAACGATGTTGTGACGAGTATTCGTGCGGCGATAATAATCTTGCAGAGCTACCATCTGTAAGCTAAAATACCTAAAAAATAACCAAGAACATCGTTATAGAATTAGCACAAATATTCACAAAAATTTAAAATTCTGATTCAGGCGTCACTTAGGAAGTGATGCATAAACACTTAGGAAGTGACACACAAATATTCACAAAAATTGAAGGTTTCTAAATTACCAAATAGCGTCACTTATAGGAAGTGACGCATGAAGTGATGCAACGATGAAGATCATCGCGTCACTGTTCATGCCCAGAAATCACGACGAACAAAATTTGGGGTTTTTGAAAAACAAGTCAACCACAAGGTGCGCAATATCAAACTAAGAAAAACAAACCAAGTTATAACTTCAAACACAAACGTATCAATCCCCAATTCGCATGATTTCGTTTAAACCCGTAACCCTAACTAACGATTAACGCATGAATACTTAATTACAGGGGTTAAAATTTGTATCCAATGATGCGTAATCAAATGGGGAACAAGAATGTATAGGCCGATTGCACTAACAAAGCTTCAAAATCAACAAAAATTCGAGAAAATCGTTCCTGTCGAAGTGACGCAGAGACAAACGAAGTGACGGTATGTCAGTGAACGTGACGCTAGAGTAATAGTGAAAGTGATGAGATGGAGTGTCGTGTGAAGAGGTATTTATATAAAAACCCTAATACGCGTCACTCAACCCGACACTTATAGCATCACTTGAAGCGTCACTATGGGCGTCACTTACGAAGTGACGCATAGTGTCACTTAGTGAAAAATTTTTGGAAATTTTGAGATTTTGTCGATTTTGTGCGTTTTGATTTTGGTACTCAAATTGAAGGTAACTGTAACATGGTCATAATCACTAAATAAGATAAAAGAAAGTAACATATAATTAACGCAAAATTACAAATACAAAATTAACACATTCTTTTTGATGACGAAGTTGATTGAGTCTGGTTAGGGATCATATCGGAATAATATGCAATTATTAGGAATAGTAAGTGTTATTTCGATCATCAGTATATTTGTCCACTTTAAATTTACTTGGCATGCTAAAAAAACTTTTTATAAAAATTATTTCAAAACGATTATCAGTATATTTGTCCTCTTAAACATGTTACACTCACATCTAGGAGCTAATTTTATTATTATTCGTATGTATATTTCGCCGTGGTCCCCACCACAAATATACATCTTAACTTAAGACATAGACTATACTTCCATTTACAGAAAGAATATAAGAAAATCAATTTTAAGAATCAAGTCAGCAGTGACAGGTCTGTACTTACGTACAACAGAGCGACATAGCTTGATTCAGGTTTAAGCAAAACCAGACTTGGTCAAACCATTTTGTCGACCTCGTTAGGTATCTTAATTTTTAAAGACTTTGCAAGTACTTTGACTTGTGCTTGCTTAATTTTTAAGTATATATTAACAGAAACCAGGTCTATACTTACGTATAACAAAGGAAACTGTCAATATATACCCCCAAATGATATCAAATAAGCTTCTTCCACGAAAACATGTCTAGCATAAGTAAGATATTAAGAATTTTGTCATACATCTAACGGTGTTATACCACTTGAAATAAACAATTATATATTAGGCTTCTTAAGAGGTCTCAAAGAGTTTTGTGTTACATGCCTACTAATATATCGTATGATGAAGACAATGTTTATAAAAACTGTTTTCAACATGTCAGATAAACCTACTGACACATCCAAGATAAACCTTAAAATTCCATTTTGTGCATGACACCCGATGTACTATCATATCCCAAGTTGTTTATAGACACAACTCAACATCTATTTTAAAAATGTAGCAACCGTGCATTTCTTTAATACTAAAGAGTATAAAGAGTGGCTGTTGCCATTTTTTTAAGACACATTAAAGCAGATAAATCTACATTCCAAGTTACAAGTTACTTTTTAGTCACAAAGAACCTTAAACCATTCATATTGATTAGTTCATCAAATCGAGTACGCGAAAAAGCTTTGGTGAAAAGATTGGCGTTTTGCTTAAGGGTGTCTATTTGGACAAGGTCTATCAAGCGTTTTTCATAGCATTCCCGTATAAAGTGGAACCTAAGTTCTATGTGTTTAGTCTTAGAGTGCTGTACGGGATTGCGTGTGATAGATATGGCAACAGTGTTATCTATATGAATATGAGTCATAGTAAGATAGTAAGAAGTAACCCGTAATCACGTAGTTGATGCTGAATCAACAGAACTTGAGAACAGCAACTGGCAGCAGCAACGTACTCAGCCTCTGCTGTTGAAAGAGAAACTGTGGTATGTTTCTTGCACTGCCACGAGACCAAACACGATCCAAGAAATTTGCATCCGTCAGTTGTAGACTTCTTGTCTATGCTGCAGCCACCATGATCCGAATCCGAATAGGCAGTAAGAGCGAATGATTTCTCATTTGGATACCATAGACCAAGATTGAGTCTATGTTTGAGATAACCAAAAATTCGCTTCACCGCCTTCATATGAGACACCTTGGGCTTAGCTTGATAGCGTGAGCAGATAGATACAGTGAACACAATATCCGGTCGAGAGGCAGTCAAATACATGAGAGAACCTATCATAGAACGATAGTCCTTTTCTTTACAATCTTCTTCATCTTCAGCAAGTCTAAGATTGTGATTAATCTCGATGGGAGTCCCATAGGTTTTACAGTTGAGCAAGTCATACCTAGTCAACATGTCATTGACATATTTTGACTAATGAATATAGATTCCTTTGGCAGTCTGCTCAACTTGTACATCTAGAAAGAATTTGAGCTCCCCCATCGCACTCATCTCAAACTCAGACTTCATGATTTCCTCGAAGTTATTGCACATTTCCTCGTTTGTAGAACCGAAAATGATACCATCAACGTAAACCTGCACGAGTAACATATCTGCTCTATCCCCAGACTGTTCTCTACGGATGAATAGAGTGCTATCAATGTTGCCCCTAACAAAACCATGTTTCATCAAATGATTAGTAAGCCACTCATACCAAAGCCTCGGAGCTTGATGAAGACCATACAACGCCTTGTTCAATTTGCAGACGTATTCTGGATGCACATGGTCTTCAAAACCTGGAGGCTGCTTAACATACACTTCCGTATCCACTCGCCCATACAGAAAGGCACTGTTAACATCAAGTTGATTGACGCGAAATCCTTTGTAGGAGGCATATTCTAAGAAGATGCGGACTGACTCCAGTCGGGCAATAGGAGCGAATACTTCATCATAATCCAAACCCTCAATCTGACTGGAACCTTGAACTACCAAACGGGCTTTGTTTCGAACCACAATGCCCCGATCATCCATCTTATTTCGATATACCCAACGGGTGCCGGTCAAGTGGGCACCTTTGGGTAATGGAACTACTTCCCAAATGTGTAGTTTCTTAAATTGTTATAGTTCCTCTTGCATGGCCTCAACCCAGGATGG
The DNA here is from genome assembly GCA_963422505.1 of Pseudognaphalium luteoalbum. NCBI lineage: Eukaryota > Viridiplantae > Streptophyta > Magnoliopsida > Asterales > Asteraceae > Pseudognaphalium > Pseudognaphalium luteoalbum. The sequence continues at coordinate 6,813,852 of OY730196.1, forward strand.
ATCTTTTAAGGCCTCATCAACTTTCTTTGGTTCAACTTGAGATAGATGACACGAGTTTATTTGAGCAACAAGAGTTAACAGTTGCTGAGTTTGAGACTGTTTCACTTGTCGTGTTTGAACTGAAGCATGAGGATCACCAATAATGTTTTCAATGGGATGATCCCTATGTACACGAGTCACTGGAATTGCATCCGGTGCAAGGACTAATTCCAAGTTGTTCAAATCACCCTCGGTGGGAGGGACATCTGTAAATTCCGGAACAGTAGAATTTTCAATAAGCAAGGGTTCTTGTGGGGCCTCATCTTCTCCTTCATGAGTAAAGAAATGAGAATGGACCATTTCTTCTCCTTCTTCCTCTAAAGGAGGCATGTTTGGATCATCAGGAAGATCTTCTGCATTGATCGTTCCTGAAATAGAAGGAACATCGGAAGATGGGATAGTGGGAGATGGTACAGTTGGAGTAGGTGATGGAGTGGGTGTTGTAGTGGGTGTAGAGGCAGATGTTTGGTTAGATGTCGGTTCGGGGTTTGGGTCGGATGGTTTAAAGAAAGGATCAGGTGTTTCTTGAGAAATGCTAATTCCATGAAGCAGGGTGAGCAACTCTTCCTCTTCATCATCTTCTGGTATGTTGAAAGAGTTAAAGACATCCGCATAATTGAAAAACCAATCCGAACCCGTTCTTTGAGGAGGATCCGTATAACGCAAACATTTGACCTCAAAATGTTCCTCTACTTGGTGCGTTGATTTGATGTAAACTCTTTTATTCGTAGAATTAACCGAATAGCCAAGAAAAATCCCTTCAACATCTTTCTCAGCAACTTTGGAGACTTTATCTTTTGTAATCATGATCAAACATGGACACCCAAACGGCTCTAGAAACTGCAGATTCGGCTTACGTTTATTAAAAAGTTCATAATATGTCTTGTTCTTTTTCTTAACCATAAGCACCCAATTCAGAACATAACAAGCAATGCTAACTGCCTCGGCCCAGAATATGATAGGTAACTTTGAATCAACTAACATCGTCCAAGCTGTCTCAATGATGGTCCTATTCTTACGTTCTGCAACTCCATTCTGTTGAGGAGTTCTTGGAGCACTGAATTGATGATCAATCCCTTTTGAAGCACAGTATATCTGGAGAGTAGAGTTCTTGAATTCGGTTCCATTATCACTGCGTAGTCTCTTCACCTTTAAGTTGTACAAATTTGCCAACTTATCCAACAAGTATACCAAAATATCTGTTGTCTTCCCCTTTGAAGCCAGAAAATAAACCTATGAAAATCTTGAGTAGTCATCAGTAACTATCAAGAAATAATATCTGCCACCAATGCTCTTCGTAGAAATGGGACCAAAAAGGTCCATGTGTAAAAGTTCCAGTGGTGCAACAATAGAATTCACTGTCTTAGACTTATGGGACTTTTTGTGGAGTTTGCCCGTGTGGCAAGAAATACAGTTATCTTTTAAAGAAAAGGGCTGCTTTGGAACTCCATTTACTAAATTGTTAGTAATAAGAAAATTCATTTTGCGAAAATGAATATGTCCCATCCGTCTATGCCAAAGAAGTGATTCTTTTTCGGAAGCCTTTGAAAGGAGACAAGTATATTCACTTTTCGTCTCCACTGTTCGCATATTCATCATATAAGTGTCGTTTTTCCTTGGTGCACGCATAAGCAACCATTCCTCAGGAATAACATACCCTGGCTTCAAAATCACACATTCAGTTTTTGTGAATGCGGTGGTAAAATCCTTATCACACACTTGTGAAACACTCAGCAAGTTGTGATTAAGTTGAGGCACATAGTTCACATTTTCAAAGCTAACTTTCCCATTGGTTAGCGTTCCTCTACCCATAATTTTTCCTCCAGTATCTCCTGCAAAGGCAACATGTCCTCCAGCGCATGGTTTAATATCCGTCAGAAGAGACACATCGCCAGTCATGTGTCGGGAGCAACCACTTTCCATATACCATTCACTATCTTTAACACGTTCAGACTGTTGCAACACATAAAGTAAGGAGATTAGTGAGAAACGGTGACCCAAGCATTTACAGACTTAGGTCTACCAAGGTCATCAACAATAAGCACATCAGTCAGAATTTTATCTTTTAACAAGTCAGAATTTTCATCTGATGTGTTATTGTTGACGACAGAAGAGTCAATTAAATGCTCTTTTCTTTTCCAAACTTTGGATGGTTCGGAAGTTGGCTTGAGAGAAATGTCGGGTTTTCATTTTGGCAAAGGTTTTTGCCCAACATTTCTTTGGTTCTCAACAGACTTGGGAGAGTTTGAATAACGCCTAGGTGGAGAATTAGAAAATGAATTTCGATACAAAGATGTTCTAGGCATATCTCTCCCATAGCATTGATGAGAAAGATTGGGACAATCTCGAATTAAATGTCCATGTTTCTTGCAGTAGAAACAGGAACGGTTCTCAACAAAAGATTGAGACTGAAGATTTTCCAACGGAGGTGGCGAAGCATTTTTAGAACATGCACATTGTGTACATGTTTTAGAAGATTCTTGCTTCGGTTGATCAGTTGAAGTTGAAGGTTTATTACAAGAAACTCTTTCATTATTAACAGTTAAATTTTGTTTCAAAATCTTTACAGGTGTCTGTAAAGTTTGAGGTTTCTCATTTAAAACCTTTTTCTTGTCCTTATCAGTTTGTACTTTAGGGGCAGGTTCCTTTTTTAAAGTCACCTTTTTAGATTGGACTTCAACTTTCTCAACCTTAGGATATTCCTGATCGGTAATATCCTCAATCTCAATAATCTCCTCAACACAAACTGGAGATTCACTTTCAGTCTTAACAAACTTAGGCAAGGGATACTCTGCCCTCTTGGTTTTCTCCTTTACCTGTTTGTTTTGCTTAGATTCCTTGGCTTTAATACCATATAACAATGCATAATCAACTGGAATCTCTTCAGTGCCTTCCTTAACAGGCATAGGACAATATTCAGTAGGAGGTGGGACTACAGTATAACCGAGTCCTGTCTTACTTTTATCACTTGTCCTTTGCTTGTTAATAATTTCATTAAAGACAACTGTTGCGGAAGATGAACCTAACATTTTGTTCTTATAGTTATCGTACTCAATTTTTAAATCAGAAAGTTCTTTATTCAACAATTCAATTTCAGCGAGATAGCTGTTAATAGCATCTTGTTGACTAAAAACTTTTGCTTTATATGTTTGAGTATCCAACTTATGAGCCTCAATATTCTTATCATATAAATAATGTTCATTTGCTTTTAAATATTTATTAGACTCAGTAAGTTTCACAACCTTTTCTCTTAAATCAAAGTTGTCCTTTTGAAAACCCTTCAAAGATTCAGTTAAATTAATGCATGAAATACAGTTTAGAGGTTCATCAGGTTCATTTTGTACCTCATTAGTAATGTGAGCCATGAGACACTGCTGATACTTCTCAGCTTGCGCACTCCAATCAGTATTTGTCGGCTCAAAAACAACCAAGGCATCAGCAGTCGCCAACTTCACTTCCTCTTTTCCTTGAGCTTGAAGAGCATCAGGATTTATAAGACCCGATGGAGGAATTTTGGGTTTCTCGCATTCCCTTACGAAATGTCCCAAATTTTGACAGTTGTAACACCTGACCTTGCTCTTGTCGAATCCAAAGCTGGATTTACCATTTCCTTCCAAACTCTTCCATCCAGTCCTTTGCAAGAATTTTTGCACTCTTCTTGCAATCATGGCAATATTCCAGTTCAAATCCATCTGCTCAAGATCATCATCATCCAGTTGAGCATAGTCTTCTTTTGCAAGTTCCAATGTGGTATTTGGTTGAGAAACCAAATCCTTATAAGAACTCAGAAAAGCTGTATAGATGGCAACTTGTTCTTCAATAGCTGGAGAAATCTTAACTTGTTGTTGTGAACCTAGTGAAGCTCCAGAAGCATAGACTGGATGATGAGCACCAGTAGAATGAAATGGTGGACTAGTATCAGAAATGAAAGCCATTCCACCATATGCCTTCCCGGTATTTATCTTTCCTCCATATAATGTCGGGTCTTGAACAAACCCACCCGACTTACACTCCTTTTTCTTCAACTCCATTGCATGAGCTTGAAGAACACCAATCAATTCATCCAAGTTCATTCTCGCTAACTCTTGGTTCTCCTTGAGAAATTGCACTTTTACATCCCAAGTACTGGGCAACACATCTAACAGCTTCTTATTCACCTCAATCTAAGGGAAATTGTAACCTCCCTCGGTTAACTCACTAACCAACTGTGAGTACCTTGTGAATAGCCCAGATGCAGTTTCATTAGGGAGAATATCAAACAGGTCATATTGTTTCTTGATTAGTTCTAGTTTGGTCTCCTTATACTTTTCATTTCCTCCACATCGTGTTTCAATGGCCTTCCACAGATCGTAGGTGATGTCATGAGTTTTGAAAAGTCGTAAAACATCCTGAGTTAGGCACATACAGATAGCAGAATGAGCCTTTCTCTCGATGTCATACTCCTTTTTTCCTCAGGTGTCATAGCTTTATACGTCTTGGCCGGAGGAATACCACGATAATTTCCTTCAGCTACTAGAGCCTCATATCTTTCTCTAAGTGGACCCCAAAGCTCTGAACAGTGGAAATCTACATATTGTTCAAATCTATCACGCCAGTAAGCATAATCCATATCCGCGGTAAACAAAGGAGGTTTACTGTTAGAACCAACATCATTTCTGTTTGATCATCTCTCTAATTCCCCTAATATCCTCTTTATCAGCAGCCATTAAAGAAAAACCTGAGAAATAAGCTTAAAACAAAACTAGAAAGCTGATTAGTAATTAAGGCGTCACTTAGTAAGTAATGCACGGAAGTGTCGCAAAGACTAGCGACACTCAGTAAGTGACCCTAATAAGTGACGTATGATGACACTAGAGATTAGTGTCGGTCAAGCAAGCAAGTGACGCACTCAAGTGACACACTTAAGTGACGCAAAGAGTAACGGGCGTCACTAATGGAAGTGACGCGTAACACACAAGTGACGTGCTTAAGTGACGCACGTGAGTGTCGGTAGGTTGGAACAGACGACACTAGAAACAAGTGTCGTATACCACACAAATGACGCTCTAAGTGACGCACGAAGTGACGCACTTGAGTGTCGGCAAAACCCTAATTGAAACTTACAAAGTGTCGCCCGAAGTGTCGCTCGAAGTGACGCTCTAAGTGACGTAGTGAGTAACGCAAAAGCGGCTATGAAGTCCCAAAAACCCTAAAAATCGAATTTTCGTAAACCTAATGAAAATTCTTCGATCCCAATCGAACGAAACCGGTAAATATTGATTCAAAACGTCTGAATAGCACCCAATTGATCCAAATAACTTGATTGTTCTTGATTCTCTTCACAAAACAAACCGAAAACATACAAATACATGATCAATTCGTCAATCAAACCACCTTGAGGCTCTGATACCAGTTGTGAGTGCCCCAAGCTGTGGATCTAAGTGATTGATGATAGCGATTGAATGGCGAAAACAAACAATCACACTAAACAAATATAAACACAAACCGAAACACGTATGTATTGATAATATGTATTTGTATTGATGAACGTAACCTATTAGCTTGATTACAGAGATGCAATTTCAAAAAATGGTGTTAGGGTTTCGTCAACCCTAGCCAGAACCCGTAGGTTTGCTTATATACTAACACAAGTCAGCAGACATGCGTCACTTGGCTAGTGTCGCATGTGGCCGCCTTCATGCGTCATTTACCTAAGTGTCGCTATGCGTCACTAAGGTAAGTGTCGCCTACTACTAAACTTAAGTGTCTCTAAGTACAAAATCGACTTTTCTATTACAATTAACTCATGACACTTACAACTCGATAGACCAACTGACTGACACACTAAATGTACCAACAAAATCCCCCGTGTCATCAGCTTAGTCTTCAAAATCTTCAATCATTTCCAGCCAGCTGGGAATACACCACCAGCGTGTACCCCATTGGCTATGCAGATATCCACAATCTTTTGGAACTTAATAGCTTCAGCTCTCTCTAGCTCTGAACTGAATCTTGTTCTCATGCAACATTTTCATATCTCATTCCGAAAGATTTATCAAACTCAAAGGATTAAATACAAAAAATTTGTTTCTTTTCAATCCCCACATTGACCTTTTCTTGGACTTTGTGACATTCCATGCTGTCTTCTCTTCAGCCCCCAAATCTGCATCAGGTAACGGTTCTGGATTCGTTGACGGTTCTGAATCAGGAACAAAAACAATCACAGCTTCACCTGTAATATTATCATATTCCCAGTATAGCAGTCTTTTAAGAAAATCCAAAGGAATGATCTCTAAAGGTATCTTCTGTAAGCAATTTGCTGCTGGGTAGATCATCCTGACGATTGGTTGTCTAGTAACTGGATCCAACTTCTTTTTTAACTTGTATCTCATGCCTAGCGTCGGTTTAATCAGATTGTACTTCTTGTTGTTCATTTCTCGACGAATGATAACCTGAAAATAATCCGCTCTTGAATCTCTTGAATGATTTATTAAAGGTATCTGAGATAGTCTCGGAAGTTCACATTTAGGCAAAGTACTTATTCGATAAAACTTTAAATTATGTACTGAATGCCATCACTCCTTTTGATCATGAATACTGAGTTGTGTTGATCGAACTTCCAACTCTTGATCAAACCCGTATAATCAGTTCTGACTCTGTAGTGTTTGCACGTAACGGGTACCTCAATTATCGGTTTGAATACCAACTGAGGTTTTGATGTTGAGTGTTCTGCAGTAGAGAGTGAAGGCTCGGTGGTTTCTGCTTCATCCTCTGAGGAATCAGATTCAATAATAGGAGCCTCATCAAAACGTTCATCACTTTGCAGTTCCTCTCCTTCAACTTCAACATCATCATTTCCTTCAAAGTTTAAATCCTCTGCCATTGAATCATTTACCGTTTCTTCCTCAGGCATTGAAGTATTCTCATTTATCATACATTAAAGTAACGTAGGATCTACACATGAATAGTCTACCACAATTGGTCTCGGTTGACCCTGAACCTCAACAAAATAATCCAAAGTGATTTTTGCATTAATTGCTGAATCTTGTACATTCTCTGGTTCTGGGGGAGGCGTTACATTTGTTTCCTGGGTACGCTGACCTTCCTCCCCCAAAACATGTGTAACAGACTCCAATTCTAACAACCTAGACCCAAGAACAGACACTTGAAGCTTCAAATCATCAACCTGTGCAGCCTTAACCTCTAAATCCTTAATCTGAGTAGCCTGAGCTTGAATAATTGCAGCCTGATCATCAAAACATTTGGTCAACTGCTCCATTTGAGCTGAAAGCTGCTGAAACGCTGCCGACGAAGGTTGTTGCGGTTGTTGTTGTTGTTGGGGACGTTGTTGACCCGGTTCTTGAATAACAACCCCTGTTCGCTGGCGTCGTCGATGTGGCAAATCAGCATAAGTTGGACAAGACCCAGCTGGACGCTTACCCAGATTCCTTGATACATGGACCCTGCCCTCAGATATCCTTCTCAAAATACTCTTAAAGCGTCTCGGGTCAACCATGTGAATCGCGTCTAAAGCCTTTTGAGGAGGCACATCACCCTCAGAATCGGGTGGTGTGGGGCCACCATCATCAGCATCTTCGTCTTTGTCAACACGCTCCACCTGATTAATATCATCCAAATCCTGAGTGACTTCGTTATCAACCAAATCTTCCACATTAACCGGAGGAATCTCAACATCCTCGAAACCATCGTTCGGTGGTGCAACATAGTTTTCATCGACAATGTGCTCAAATAACTCACGATCTGCCAAAACCTGTTCACCTTTTGGAGCTAACTTACAGTCGTTGAAAACGCGTAAGAGCATTGGTGTCGGAACCAATAGCAACCGTTGATCTGGAGCGATATCCAAATCCAAGTCATTCAGAAGTAGCTGCACAAATCGTGGATATTGCAGCCATTTATCTTTCCCAGCTCTCACATTCTCAACCATGTTTCCGAAGATATAACCGCTGAAATTGTACGGCTTGTTGTACACTAAAGCCAACATCAAGGATGGAGTTAAGTAACTTGCAGCGTCGTATCCACCTTTTCGTGGAGATAAGCAGACGATGACTATGTGGCACAAATATCTCCAAACCCTGCAGAGATATTGTTATCTGAAATCGGAGAGCTGGTTCGCAGGATAGCCCATCCGCTGAAGACCACCATAAATGAAAGTCGTCTCAAAAAGAGTTGGCATCTCGTGTGTGTCGTTGAAATGTATAACACGTCGAATAGATTCCTCAGTGATCTCAATCTTTTTCCCAAACATAATAGATACAATTCGTGGCACCTCATTCTCTGTTCGAATAAGCGCATGATCATAAAATTCCTCGATCTGATTCATGTAAACTGAAGTAGATGATGTGATAGCATAGTGAATCCTCGATCGGCGAAGAAACTCAATCATTGGTTGGAATGGGATTGAGTTCTTATGCGTTGACTCCAGAAACGCAACGATGTGTGACGAGTATTCATGCGGCGATAATAATCTTGCAGAGCTGCCATCTGTAAGCTAAAATACTGAAAAAAATAACCAGAAACATCATTATAGAATTAGCAAAAAAATTCACAACAATTTAAAATTCTGATTCAGGCGTCCCTTAGGAAGTGACGCATAAACACTACCGACACAGGTACTTTAGTGGTGAGCTCAGCACCATTTTAGTTCAAAACTGTCATTTGATATTTAGCGGCAGAAATTTGATTCTTTGGATTATATTCTTGCAAGTATAAGGGAACAGTAATTGTTGGGAATTATTGATTTGATGATACAAAATAATTAAAGATAAGGGACTAAAAGTGAAGATTGTTTAATTAGTTTCCTTGTATGATTATGATTTCTTTGTAACCCTAGATGTCTCTATTATATAAAGAGACATTAGGTTTAGGGTTTCTGTGTGCACACATAATGTAGACGTCTAGAGTTTTTGGTTAGCCTCAAGATCAAGGTATTCTTGATCCTGTTATAGTTGTATAACCGTTTTATTTTGATCAAATAAAATTGGGGCTTGTTGTGATAACATTAGTATATTCTTATTCCGCTGCATAGTATTATTATTATCTTTGTTATCATTGATCCTAGATTAGATCTAAACAATCTGAGCTAGATCGTTATTAGGTTTTCACAGTAATCAAAGTTTCTGCAGACACGTCTAATGTATCCGTTACTTTAGATGACGGAAAGGCCATCAATGTTGATCTTGGCAAACAAGGAATTCGTTTCGTTTCGCAAAAGCATAGCAAGAAATAGTGTTTGAAAATCAGAAATCAAGTATAGTGTCACTTAGGGTAAGTGATGCTATAAGAGCGTCACTAGTGTAAGTGACATTGCCAAGGTATGCGTCATTGAACGCGATACTTAGGAAGTGTCGGTATAAAAGCATGCATCAGTAAAAGCGTCATTTAATAAGTGACGGTAAAACACATGCGTCACCAATACAGTCACTTAAAGAAGTGACGCATAGCAAGGCGTCACTTATATGAGTGACGGTATAAGTGACGGTAAGGTTTCTAAATTACCAAATAGCGTCACTTATAGGAAGTGTGATGGGATCCCGAAGCATGGTATGAAGACGTCGTACGGATCGCGATCGGTTTGCTGGGGTCTAAGTATGACTTACTAATACTGAACCAAAGGGCTAGTAGATGGTAAGTATGACCTAGTGTCGTTCTTAAAGAGAAACTGAATTGAAACGGAGGTGATCCAATCTATCTTTCTTTTCTAGTAAAGGTTTTAAAAGAGTGCGTTGGGGGTTTTGGTTCAGTTAACTAAGTAAACTAAATAAAGCGAATAAAAGTGTAATAATAAATCAGATAATAAAAGTAGTATTTGTTGTGAGTTCGCTAGCTAATAATGTGGGATGATGACTCTTATGGGGAAACGATTATCTAAATTGGAAATGTTTAGTGGATTCAACACCCAATGGTATAACCAATAAGTTCCCTATTAGTCGGTTATCAACTAATATGTCACGAGGAACTAAGGTGTCATGATTTTGATCAGACAGACGATGCTCAACTCTCCACACTCTCCCGTGAGGGAGTCAGTGGCCCGTATTATTGAACGTATTCGCTCGTGGGCGAATGAATAGAGTAGCAGGTCATTACAAATCTGACCGTTCTTAATACCTTGAAGATTTCAAATCCATTAAACTATTAACTTAGAACTTATGTTCGGACTTATTAATCAATTCCTATTAATGAAACTTAAGGATGATAAACAGGGGAAAGCATTCAAGGTTCTTGCGTATCTTACTTTTGGTTTCATATTTTAAGAAAAGGATATCAGTGTAATTTAGATTCCAAACATGCCTTTCTAATTACAATTAACAAATCCCTAGGTTTTCGTAAATGGTTATTTAGCATGTAGCCTACCTACTCTACTCTAATCTAAATTAACTAATCTAATTAAAACGCTAATTAAAATGCTGACGGCTTTTTGCATAAAGTTAAACCCAGGCCATGTCGGAAAATGCTATGGTGATTCACAGTGTATTTAATCATTTACCGATGTTTCCATTGTGAATTTAATTGCTTCGCCATGTTTACATGATAAGTACATTGTGATTTAAAGTGTACAATACTTATGGCAAGTCCACATAATCACATTGCATTTTATGATGCTTGCATGACGTTATAGTTAAAAACATAGTTTTTACACAGATAACTATTGACCAAGTATCAAGGTTCGCGACTCCTCTTTACAGGGTTACAATCACGTTTGTTAATCGAAAGGTGAATATAAGTTTTAGTTTTGAAATCATAGGATAAGTCCATTCATAAGGTTTCCGTTTTATAATGTCGATCCACAATACAACTACCTTCGGTCGTTACCGGCTTCCATACGTATGTACTTTGCTTAAAAGCATTTCCAGCACTATACCGAGTAAACAGTCGAATAGGGGCCGTCATATTATTTCACGACATATTTAAAGTCATCCCACAATTATATATACTAACTACATCACAACAAATACAATAGTAATCTACTCGCTAATCATGGCACAAACTAATTCTAGCATAATTAAAGCATACATATTTAATTAAGATAGAATAGGATAGAAAGAACCCCGATTATAATGCGAGAAGGAATAGACTTGAATTAATAAGCGTAGCTCCAAGCGTACACCAAAGATTACAAAATGTTCCCTAGCTTTCGTTCTACTTTGAACAAGCTCCTTAACTAGCCAAACACTAATTTTGAAGTAAGAAAATAGAATGAGAAAGTAAAGAGAGAAATATGCCTAATGCATATGGGACATCTACAAATGGAGGCTTAGGGGCTGTATTTATAGGCAAAATATGGCTCACATTAGCACCCATAGTCTCACATTAGCAAAAGTAGCGAAAGGTGGTGCACCAGGTACGAAAAAGTAGCGAAAGGTGGTGCACCAGGTACGATCAAGGACGAAAAAGCGCAAGAAAGACGGGGGAGGGAGTGGTGGTGGCGCCTGGCTGCTGGCCGGCGGTGCCTTGCTATTGGCCGGTGGCGCCTGGCTGTTGGCCGGCGGCGGCCGGCTGCCACCCGGCCTGGTCCGTCGTCTTTCGCTGCGTTGCTCGATTCGCACGTATCTTCGTCGTTATGCGTCCATTTGCGTTGATTCTTTTTGAGTTGGATTCTTAATTCAGAAACGAAGACTTTGATGTAAAGATATCCCAAAAATATGTCTCCTATCTCCAGTGTTGTGTACGAATCATTTGGATCTTCCGGCGGGCGTAGAATCTTCATTCTTTATCCGTTTTTGTTGATTCTTCTTCTGTTGGATTCATAATTTGAAAACGAACATATTGGGTGAGATGGGTGTTGATGATGGGTACTTTTGTATTGAAATATAGTTTTGATGCCTTGAATCTTCAAACGTGCGTGGAATCTTCGTTTTTCATCCGTTTTGCCTGATTTTTATCGTGCAACCTTGTTTTGACCATCTTGACATAATATCATTGATTTATATTGGTTTTGAGTTTAAAATGCCAAGAATCATTCTAGAATGAGAGAGATATCGTTTATCGTCATAGGCTTGATCGAGAATCAAATCGTTACCTTTTTTGATGAGTGCGAAGTCGATCTAGCCACAATCATTCTCAGGGAAGTGATGTAGGGTTTTTTGAAAGTGGAGTGTTTGTGGAAAGAGAGGGGGTTTTGTTGGGTTTTTTATGGGTTTTCTTTTTGTTGAAGTTGGAATTTTTTTGGGGATTGACGCCCTTTTTGATATATGCGGAAGGAGTCTTTTTCTCCTATCGATTTCTTTTTTCTTTGGATTTTTCTTTCTTGAATTTTCTCTCTCTTTTTTTTTCGACGTCTTCTCCTTGCGATTTCTCTTCGTTCATCTTTGGAACTTTATTTTAAAGTTTGGGGGATGCTTTTGAGAAAGTAGGGGTAACGTATCTATTTTTCTTTGGGAGTATGGGTGTACGGATGGGTTTTAAGAATGATGTGATTCAATCTCCTTTTCACTAACCAATCTGGATTCGAAATGCATAACAGGAGCAAGTTCTGATTATAAACACATACATCGGCACACTCAAGAATCGAAAAAGTGAAGCATTAAAAGTGAATGCTTTTTATATGGCTCAAGTTACCTCACGAATCAAAAGTTGGGTTGTTGTGTGCCTAGTCATGCGATGCTCTTTATGGGATTACTAAACTCATTTTTCAAAAGAATTTGTATTTTATTTATCCTTCTTCCCCAAGGTAAATCATTCTTTGTCTAAAAATTTTCATTTTCAACATATTTTTAACTTAATTTGAAAAATTTTTGTTTACGTGTTGGAGAAGCATGGTCTTAAAGAGCAACGACTTAGAATCAAGCATATACCATTATCCATTTTACAGTAGTGTAACTACTGCTATCCCACACTTAAAGGAACATCGTCCTCGATGTTTATAATCTAAGCTCTAACTGGGGTGAAAATCCCACACTTGGGAATTTAAACATCTAAAACGTATTCTTTTAGTGGTGTGTTTTGGGTTTGAATCCCACACTTAGTGATAAGCATAATGGCTATGGTATATTTAAACAAATGAAAGAGACGGTATAGAAGTACTCCCCGTTGTTGCAGTGTTCCTTAGGTTGCATGTGTCGGATTCCATCTTCCTTGGTGCATTCTTGATCAAGTCTTCTTGTGATTGGTCTCGTAGGTGTGAACACATCGGATATACTATTCTTTTGATACTTTCTTGCAGGCTGGAGCATGTTTTGTGTGATCCGAGCGTGAAAGATAGTCAGAGATTTCATCACTTCTTGGAAAGTAAAATTGCAGAAATGTAAAAACACGGGTTGCCTCCCGAGAAGCACTCTTTTAAAGTCGAGAGCTCGACCTAGTCCTTTCTTCTTCAGATGATGCTGGATGTGTCCGTGGTGCTAGAGTGGTCACTGTGGTTCCTAGGTAGGGCGTATCGTGGGGGAAAGTATCGCAGAAACTGTTCTATCATGTCAGTAATGAGAGTTGGTGGAGGTGTGGATTCCATTCTGAAGCTTTTGAAGTGATCAGTGGCTAATCTATCGAGGATTGCCATCCTATAGCTAATGTATCGAACTGCCCTTGTGACTGGTCCGTTAGGATCGATTCGAGAGCAGGTGTGATTTTGAACAATTTCACGTTGTGGGTGGTTTCTGCCTATTGAGGTGATCAAAGCCATGAATTCAGTCTTCACTTCTTCAAAATCGTTGGCCAATGGGTTTCCTCCAAAGGATCTAGTGGCTTGGCATACTTGTCAGATGAGTTGATATTGTTCGCGGTTGAAGGGAAAATCCTAGTCGGTGAAGATGTAGATTAACTTGCTGAATATTTCACGGTATCCATTGCGGTAAGCGTCAATTTCTATGTCTTCTTCCTCATACATTCCACGCAGTCGATCTATTACATAGGATGCTAAGTTGACTGGTGACATGTGCCAATAACGGGTTGGAATGTCATGAGTGTTTTCTTCGAATGCTGCTTGATTCAGTTCATCAACTATTAGTTCAACGTGATGACCAATAGTGGAGTGAATGACGATTCTGAAGTTTTCTGGAGTTGTGAGATGTTTTCCAGTTTCGATGAGATCTAGAAGGGTTCTAAGATCTCCCACCATTCTTATGTCAGCATAATTTTGTGGATTTCCGGTAGCTCTTCCAAGATGGGTTCTCATTGATGCAAGTATAGCCTTTTGACTTGATGAGTAGGGAAAGGCTGATCCGGCTAAGGCACAATATACTTTTTGGTATATTTGCCTTTGGTTGCTGCAGAATTCGACTTCTCCCATTGGGTAGTCTGGTCTTTCTGGCTGTTGAGCTTCTGTGGTGACTTGTTCTTGAAGGGAATCGGAGAACTCTTGGATATGTCTGAGCAAAGTTTGGGGCACTGGTTCTCCATAATTGGTGAGATATGAATCATATTCTCGTTCAATCTGCCTTATCAGGTGTCTTTGAGCGGTGTTGTATTCATTGGTTGACTCTTTGATAGCCTCTAAAATGATGTGCACATCAGTGTATTCATCAATTAGTTCGATCATGTCTTGGTGAGTATCTATGAGCGGAATCTCTAATCTCTCAGCTGTGATGATGGGGGAATTTGGTGGAGCAAGAGGGGTTTTTGGAATAGAGCGTTCATCGATGGTGATGTCAATAAAATCACCGTCAAATTCGACACTCTTGTAGTCGGAATCTTCATCTCGTGAATCTGGGAATTGGTGGAATTCTTCATCTGAGGGTGCATTGTTGAAAGGTTGAGTACTGTCGACTTCGATGGTTCTGACTTCCGTGACGGTGTTTTGAAGGTTTTCTTTAGAAAAGCTTCCTGGTTGTCGTGCCTTATATGCAGAAATTCTTTGTAGGAGTTTAGCATACAGGTCAGGGTGTTGTGATGTTCGGAGTTCTTCTTCAAAAGTATCTATATCTCGGAGTCGGGTTCTGGTAAAGGGCTTCGATGGATCGAGATAAGAGTCGAGAATGTTTCCCATTCTTTTGAGATGAGTGGATCTAAGCTCTTAGTGGATGGCTCCATAATCAAAGGATTCTTCTGATGAAGTGTAGTCTTTGCAGTCTTGTATTCTTTTGACTTCAGCCAGCTGTGGTGAGTCAGCTTGATCTTCATCTTCCTCCATTTCTTCTTATTCTTCTTCTTCGATTTCTTCCTCCTCCTCAGTTTCTTCTTCCCCTTCTTCAGGTTCTTTGTCTTCAGATTCAATTTCTTCCTCTGCTTCTTCATATTCTTCGTCTGCTTCTGGTTCATACTCAGAATCAGAGATGAAAACTGATGATTGAATGAAATGTTGCTCTTCCTCTGGTTCTGATTCGTCATCGGAACAAATTCTGCCTGTTGATATAGCATAACATTCCTCTTCTTCTGGAGTGCATTCCGGTTGGTCGATCTTGTAATTAATGCTTTCACCATGTGATCGTAATACAATCGTGTGGTTATACACATCAATTACTGCTCTAGCTGTGTTCATGAATGGTCTTCCAAGAATAATCGGGATGTTTATGTCCTCGTGGATATCCATTACCACGAAATCCGTTGGAAAGAAGAATTTGTTAACTTGAACTAGAACGTTCTCAACTATTCCTTTTGGGTATCTAACAGATTGATCAGCTAGCTGGACGGTCATCTTAGTGGGTTTCAAGTTTTCAAGTTCTAGCCTCTTAAACAGGGAGTAGGGCATAAGGTTAATGCTGGCTCCTAAGTCGGCTAAGGTGCTTATTTCTCCGAATTGGTAAATAGAACAAGGGAGTGTAAATCTACCGGTGTGTAACATCCTTAAATCGGGCCTAGGAGAAACAAGTATTTTCCTTAATTTTTATATGACATTTATATTATTATATGTGTTTGATTGTAAATTGATAAGGAAATAAGTTTCAGGAAATATTGTGACTAGGGAAATATTGTTTGTTTTAAATAAACTTAGGTGACAGTAAAATAAAATAATTTTCTCGCGTTTGAAATTTAGGTTCCAGACAATAGATTTAAAAGGGGTATAATATTATACTGTGAGTTAAAGGAGTCGGTTTAATAAAATAGGTGAGGCCGACCTATTTTTCCCCAAATTCATTTTGTTCTTCATGTTGTATCTCAAAACTCTCAAACAAGGTTACTAATCCAAATTGCTAGTGAAGATTATACGAAATTGATGACTAAATCCTTAAGCTATCACCATCTTAAGCTTCTTCTTGTTCTTCATCTTTGTAAGTAAGTTTCTTGTTACCTAAATGATGAAATTAGGTTAAATTCTTGTGTGGGTTGAATTAAAGCTTGAATGATTTAGATATTAGTTGTATGATGATTACATGATGATTCTTGAACTTTATTAAGTTGATTACATGATGATTACATGGTAAATTGTTAGATTTCTTGAATTTGAGCTTGAATGTGAAATTTTTAGGTTATGAATGATTTGTATGATTGGTGATGATTTGATGATTAAAACCTTATTATATGATGTTATTAGGTGTTATGATAACTAAATATTGGTAAAAATTCGAGTTCATAACTGAGTTTGGTTGTTTTTGTGATTTGTGGTTCGTATGTGAAATTGTAGAAAATTGGTTAAGTGCAGGTCTGAAAGACAGTGGAAATCCAGCGGATTCATATTGAATCCGACGGATTCATCTTGAATCCGGGTGGATTCCTCAACCGGATTCTATAAAAAAGTTCTGTCCCAGTTTTGTATCTGAAAAATGTTTGGAATCCGGCGGATTCTATCTGAATCTGACGGATTCAGCTGAATCCGAGCGGGTTCATTTAGAATCCGGCGGATTTATATTAGGTGACAGCATGTTTTTGATTTAAACTTCATAATGTGATTTAGCTTGTACATTGTGGTTATAAGACTTAGTATATGCTTGATTGTTAATATTAAGTTATAAACAATATGAAATGAAGATTGACTCGAAATTTTTTGTGTGTTTCAGATACAACGAAGACTCAATAAAATTAGATCTTTGAGTTTGGAGTTTGGAATGAGACAAGTGAGTGGACTAATTCTCATAGTTTAATTTTGCTGTTAACAGTTAGTTACATCAATCTTAAGTTGATAGTATTGATTGATTTATTGATAAGTTGATGATAGAATTATTGATTGAACTTGTTGATTGATGGATTAATTGATTGCTAGTGAATAATTCCATGATAGGTTGGAATGATAGAGGTCAATTATATTGGGTTTAGTTGCTATAGGTTAATTTTTATGGGTTAGATGAACATTCGTTGTGAATTAGCCCATATTAATTAAAGATAGCAATAAACTATCGGTAAAATCTCTGTATTGGCCTGCAGTTGATTATTAAGTGTTCTTGGAGGGTCACCGCGGACTGAGGACGCCTCAAGAACCACCGATCCTCTGTTTGATTGTTTCTTATAGTTGATTGTTGCGAATTGATTGTTATGCTAAGTTAGATTGTTAGACTTAGTTTACTCACTTAGCTTTGTGCTAATTCCCCACAATACTCTTACAGGTTAACTTTTTTGGAATAGAAGGGCAAGTTATGGTTATTTGAAGAAATGTTTGACGGCTGAAACTCTGATCATTTTGTGGGCTAAACTGTTTTCTATGTAACACCTAGTTAGAATATGTGTTTTGGTAAATATGTTTAATTAAGTTTGTAATCGTATAATAGTTAGTAAAGGTTTGAAGTTTTATATGAATGATATAAACTTTATTGAATGGGATAACGCTTCCGAATTATAAAAAAAAATGTCTTGAAATTATGGGGTGTTATACGGTGTCTCCTAGTTTTTCGGGAAGGCTATTCTTAAGTAGGGCTGAGGTTTCAGAACTAAGGGGAATATTGTTTACTTCGGGCAGTTTATCTTTAGTGGATAGCAATTTCCTAATGTACTTGTTTCGACCGGGAACTCTAGACATGGTATCAAGGAATTTTCCATCTAGCTTAAAGGATGATAATTTCTTGGGTGGAGCTTTAAGTCTAGCGGGGTAAGGGATCCTAACCTCTTTGTTTATGGTCAGAGTGGTTTCCACATATGGTATCTTGATCTTTGGTTCTTCCTCTTTTACTGGAACAGCAGCTGGTGGTGTAGTAGATGCTTCCTCGGTGGTAGTAAGTTGCTTCCTTTCTCAACATGTGGGTTGTGAACTGTGTTGCTAGGCAAGCTTCCTCTAGGTCTGTTATCAAGACGTTGTGCCAATTGTCCAATTTGAGCTTCCAAATTCTTTAGCACAGCCAATTGATTTCTCATAAAGAGGTCGGCTTGATCTTGTCTGGCGGACGTCTTTTGGTTGAGCAGGTGTTGACCTTGCATGAACTGGGTGAAGGCGTCATCTGAACTTGAAGCTGGGGCATTTGTCTTTGCAGGTTGTTCAGAGGTTTGGTTTGTGTCGGAAGTGGGTGCAAGAAGTGTGAGGGGTTGGTTATAAGAAGGTTGTGATTGTTGTGGGTAAGGTGGGTATCTAGGTGGGTATCGGGGTTGATATGGTTGGTTGTTTCTTGGTTGGATTGGAGGTCCTCTAGGTTGGTTGTTGTTTTGATTGAAACCGGGTGGAAAAGTTTGTTGTCGAGCAGGAAATTGAGCATAGTAGACGGTGCCATCTGCTTCTTCGTATTCAACTTGGTATTCACCAGGTGGTTGCGGGTTGGTGCAATGTTGACAGACTTGCACTTGGTGTACTTGGTGCTGTTGTTTCTTAAGTTCTCCAAACTGTTTGACAAGTGAGTCCATTTTCTCCGTTAATACCTTAATTGCTTCGACTGGAATTGGATTTGATGCGGCGAGAGGTGCTGAAGATGTTGAGTGATCTCCAGAGTTCCAATCGTGGTGATGCATAGTCATGTTTTCTATAAGGTTCCATCCTTCTTCGTCGGTCTTTGCCTTGAAGCTTCCTTGTGCGGCAGCGTCGAGGGTGGTTCGGTGGTTAGGGTCTAAACCATTATAGAAGGTACACAATTGTGCGGATTTGTCAAGTCGGTGATTAGGGCATTTCTTCAAGGCTCCTTTGAATCGTTCCCATGCGGTGTATAATGACTCATCAAAAGCTTGGTGGAAATTCATGATCATTTCGAAGTTTGGTTTGTTTATAGGTGGAAAGTACTTGGTTAGAAACTTTGTCGCTGATAAACGCCAAAATTTACTAATTTATGGTACTAATTTACCCCTTGTTTGATAGGTTTCTAATGCATTTTGTATGAATAAGATACTTATTTCGTTCATATTTGCATTTAGGAGTTAATTCGGAGCTTGGATCGAAAAGGAATAGAAAACGAGTTAAATCGTGAAGAAAATAAGCTAAAAGAGTGAAGATATGAAAGATTGAATTGGATCAAAGTGTAAATGAAGCTCGAATCGGAAAAAGAATGAAAGATGAGCTGAAAATGGAAGAAAATTGTAAATGCTGAATTTTCTGCGCGCTGTTAGTATTTTGGGCATAACTTCTTCATATGAACTCCGATTGGGGTGATTCAACTTGGAGAATTTAGCTAACAGAGAGGGCTACAACTTTCATTTTTACCATTTTTTCTGAAAATGCACCCATACGCCGTATGGAATTTCCATACGGCGTATGGATTGAAAATGGGCTAAAAAAATAACGCGATGCTGGGCTGGGCTTATTTTTCATCCATACGCCGTATGGATGACTTTTTCAGCCAGTTAAGTCCGATTTTAGGGTTTTCAATTCATAACTTGATCACCAAACCCTAATACGATTAGCAGCTGACCAGAGGGGGTTTTTCCCTCATTTTGGGAGCATTTTGATGGTAGAAAGCAAGAAGAATTGAAGTCTTTCAATTGTTCGTTCATATTTTCGGTTTCTCGGTTTGAATACGTTATTCCTTTTCATTTGATTATGATTTTGATTTCGTTTTCAATTCTGATTTTTTGTAAGAATATGATGGCTAGACTTCTTATGCATTTGTTTAGATGATGATACTTAGATGATGGTTTGATTATTGAATTGCGAAGTATATTGAATTTTATGAATGTCTATGTGTTTACTTGTTGATCCATGGTTATTAATTGAGTATTCATAATTACCTAGCGTGGTTTTCTACTAATTTGAGATTGGTTTCCTTGTTAGTAGAGAATTATTGATGATTGTTGATTTATATTGATAATTATTGCTAGATATATTGAGTTTGATAGGCTGGGATAAATAATTGTGAATAATTGTTAATGAACATGATAACTACAAATAAGTTATAGACTTGTTGATTCAAGTCGCGAAAGTAAATCACATAGATGGCGTAGGTTTAATTTAGAACATAGTTCGGTGGGCAACGTTAAGTTGAACTGTTAGCGTGTTGAAAACAACCTATGTGTCTTTCTTAATTGTGTTAGATTAATCTACCTCGGAAAGGGGATTGTCTTAATAGTTATATCGCAATAAAATTCATGTTCTAGCAATTCAATAAAGTGATAACCAGATTCTAAGGAAAGTAGTCTAAGCAAATGCATTTCTTTTATCATTTGAATCAAGTATTTTATTTGATTAATTGTTTTTGCAATTTATTTGTTTTTATTAAATTTCAAAGTTTAATTAAATTCATAATTGTTTGTCAATTGTTCGATCGGAACTAAAACGTCCCCCTTCTATTTATATTACTTTATTTGTGTAACAATTTCCAATTTATTTATAATTGACATCCTTTCCTCGTGTTCGACTCGGACTTACCGTGCTATACTATTATATGACCAGGTATTCTTGCCTGAGTTGTGTATAGTAAGTTGGTATTTTCCATTTATAAAACTTAACCCTGTTTACGCAGCATCAGTCTCTATCACAGTCCATGAAGGGATAGAGTCGGTCTCTAAACCTTCAAACCATGTTTGCGCATGATGTGTGAGCGAATAAGGGAAAAGATACAAACGGATTCTGTCTTGACTAATTCCGTTTTGTTTGTAGGAGTTTGAAAGAGATATGAACTTATCAAGGTGAGAGTTTGGATCATCATTGGGTAATCCATGGAATTGACAATGGTTTTAAATTAGTTGGATGATGTGGTGCTTAAGCTCGAAAGATTGAGCAGGGGTTTCAGGGTAGAGAATTGGTCATCCTCTTCCTTCGATAGAGGGTTTACTGTTGTCAGCGAGAGTGATGCGTTCAGCCATTGCTTGCTTCTTTTCTCATCGGATGGTACGTATTATAAGTTCTGGATCAGGAAAATTAAACAGTGGTGCAGATCTAGGGGAACAGATCATACACTAAAAAAAAGGAAAGAAAAGAAAGTAAATACTTGTTTTTGTGTGTTTTTTTTAGAAGGTTTTATCCTAAGGGTTTACTAGAATTGGGATTGGTTGAGCCTCTGTATCGAACAGTTAGTATCCCCGGCAGCGGTGCCAAAAACTTGATGGGATCCCGAAGCGTCGTATGAAGACGACGTACAGATCGCGATCGGTTAGTTTTAAATTTATATTTGCTGGGGTCTAAGCATGAATTACTAATACTGAACCAAAGGGCTAGTAGATGGTAAGTATGACCTAGAGTCATTCTTAAAGAGAAACTGAATTGAAACGGAGGTGATCCAATCAATCTTTCTTTTCTAGTAAAGGTTTTAAAAGAGTGCGTTGGGGGTTTTGGTTCAGTTAACTAAGTAATCTAAATAAAACGAATAAAAGTGTAATAATAAATCAGATAATAAAAGTAGTATTTGTTGTGAGTTCGCTAGCTAATAATGTCGGATGATGACTCTTATGGGGAAACGATTATCTAAATTGAAAACGCGTAGGAGCATTGGTGTCGGAACCAATAGCGACCGTTGATCTGGAGCGATATCCAAATCCAAGTCATTCAGAAGTAGCTGCACAAATCGTGAATATTGCAGCCATTTATCTTTCCCAGCTCTCACATTCTCAACCATGTTTCCGAAGATATAACCGCTGAAATTGTATGGCTTGTTGTACACTAAAGCCAACATCAAGGATATAGTTAAGTAACTCGCAGCGTCGTATCCACCTTTTCATGGAGATAAGCAGACGATGAATATGTGGCACAAATATTTCCAAACCCTGCAGAGATATCGTTTTCTGAAATCGGAGAGCTGGTTCGCAGGATAGCCCATCCGCTGAAGACCACCATAAATGAAAGTCATCTCAAAAAGAGTTGGCATCTCGTGCGTGTCGTTGAAATGTAAAACACGTCGAATAGATTCCTCCGTGATCTCAAACTTTTTCCCAAACATAGTAGATACAATTCGTGGCACCTCATTCTCTGTTCGAATAAGCGCATGATCATAAAATTCCTTGATCTGATTCATGTAAACTGGAGTAGATGCTGTGATAGCATAGTGAATCCTCGATCGGCGAAGAAACTCAATCATTGGTCGGAATGGGATTGAGTTCTTATGCGTTGACTCCAGAAACGCAACGATGTGTGACGAGTATTCGTGCGGCGATAATAATCTTGCAGAGCTGCCAATTGTAAGCTAAAATACTAAAAAATAAACAGAAACATCGTTATAGAATTAGCACAAATATTCACAACAATTTAAAATTCTAATTCAGGCGTCCCTTAGGAAGTGACGCATAAACACTACCGACACTTAAGGAGTGTCGCAAGAAATAGTGTTTGAAAATCAGAAATCAAGTATAGCGTCACTTAGGGTAAGTGACGCTATAAGAGCGTCACTAGTGTAAGTGACATTGCCAAGGTATGCGTCATTGAACACGATACTTAGGAAGTGTCGGTATAAAAGCATGCATCAGTAAAAGCGTCATTTAACAAGTGACGGTAAAACACATGCGTCACTAATACAATCACTTAAAGAAGTGACGCATAGAATGACGTCACTTATATGAGTGACGGTATAAGTGATGGTAAGGTTTCTAAATTACCAAATAGCGTCACTTATAGGAAGTGTGATGGGATCCCGAAGTGTCATATGAAGACGGCGTACGGATCGCGATCGGTTTGTTTTAAATTTATATTTGTCAGGGTCTAAGTATGACTTACTAATACTGAACCAAAGGGCTAGTAGATGGTAATTATGACCTAGAGTCGTTCTTAAAGAGAAACTGAATTGAAATGGAGGTGATCCAATCAATCTTTCTTTTCTAGTAAAGGTTTTAAAAGAGTACGTTGGGGGTTTTGGTTCAGTTAACTAAGTAAACTAAATAAAGCGAATAAAAGTGTAATAATAAATCAGATAATAAAAGTAGTATTTGTTGTGAGTTCGCTAGCTAATAATGTGGGATGATGACTCTTATGGGGAAACGATTATCTAAATTGGAAATGTTTAGTGGATTCAACACCCAATGGTATAACCAATAAGTTCCCTATTAGTCGGTTATCAACTAATATGTCACGAGGAACTAAGGTGTCATGATTCTGATCAGACAGACGATGCTCAACTCTCCACACTCTCCTGTGAGGGAGTCAGTGGCCCGTATTATTGAACGTATTCGCTCGTGGGCGAAGGAATAGAGTAGCAGGTCATTACAAATCTGACCGTTCTTAATACCATGAAGATTAAAAATCCATTAAACTATTAACTTAGAACTTATGTTCGGACTTATTAACCAATTCCTATTAATGAAACTTAAGAATGATAAACAGGGGAAAGCATTCAAGGTTCTTGCGTATCTTACTTTTGGTTTCATATTTTAAGAAAAGGATATCAGTGTAATTTAGATTCCAAACTTGCCTTTCTAATTACAATTAACAAATCCCTAGGTTTTCAAAAATGGTTATTTAGAATGTAGCCTACCTACTCTACTCTAATCTAAATTAACTAATCTAATTAAAATGCTGACGGCTTTTTGCATAAAGTTAAACCCAGACCATGTCAGAAAATGCTATGGTGTATTTAATCGTTTACCGATGTTTCCATTGTG
This sequence comes from Pseudognaphalium luteoalbum, assembly GCA_963422505.1. NCBI lineage: Eukaryota > Viridiplantae > Streptophyta > Magnoliopsida > Asterales > Asteraceae > Pseudognaphalium > Pseudognaphalium luteoalbum. Next base: position 6,837,630 of record OY730196.1, read on the forward strand.
AATTTAATTACTTCGCCATGTATACATGATAAGTACATTGTGATCGAAAGTGTTCAATACTTATGGAAAGTCCACGTAATCACATTGCATTTTATGATACTTGCATGACGTTACAGTTAAAAACATAGTTTTTACACAGATAACTATTGACCAAGTATCAAGGTTCGCGACTCCTCTTTACAGGGTTACAATCACGTTTGTTAATCGAAAGGAGAATATAAGTTTTAGGTTTGAAATCATAGGATAAGTCCGTTCATAAGGTTTCCTTTTTATAATGTCGATCCATAATACAACTACCTTCGATCGTTACCGGCTTCCATACGTATGTACTTTGCTTAAAAGCATTTCCAGCACTATACCGAGTAAACAGTCGAATAGGGGCCGTCATATTATTTCACGACATATTTAAAGTCACCCCACAATTATATATACTAACTACATCACAACAAATACAATAGTAATCTACTCGCTAATCATGGCACAAACTAATTCTAGCATAATTAAAGCATACATATTTAATTAAGATAGAATAGGATAGAAAGAACCCGGATTATAATGCGAGAAGGAATAGACTTGAATTAATAAGCGTAACTCCAAGCGTACACCAAAGATTACAAAATGTTCCCTAGCTTTCGTTCTACTTTGAACAAGCTCCTTAACTAGCCTAACACTAATTTTGAAGTAAGAAAATAAAAATGAGAAAGTAAAGAGAGAAATATGCCTAATGCATATGGGACATCTACAAATGGAGGCTTAGGGGTTGTATTTATAGGCAAAATATGGCTCACATTAGCACCCATAGTCTCACATTAGCAAAAGTAGCGAAAGGTGGTGCACTAGGTACGAAAAAGTAGCGAAAGGTGGTGCACCAGGTACGAGCAAGGACGAAAAAGTGCAAGAAAGACGGGGGAGGAGGTGGCGGCGGCACCTGGATGCTGGCCGGTGGCGGCTGGCTGTTGGCCGGCGGCGGCCGGCTGCCACCCGCCGCGGTCCGTCGTCTTTCGCTGCGTTGCTTGATTCGCACGTATCTTCGTCGTTATGCGTCCGTTTGCGTTGATTCTTTTTGCGTTGGATTCGTAATTCAAAAACAAAGACTTTGATATAAAGATATCCCCAAAATATGTCTCCTATCTCCAGATGTTGCGTACGAATCATTTGGATCTTCCGGCGGGCGTAGAATCTTCATTCTTTATCCGTTTTTGTTGATTCTTCTTCTTTTGGATTCGTAATTTGAAAACGAACATCTTGGGTGAGATGGGTGTTGATGATGGGAACTTTTGTCTTGAAATCTCATTTTGATGCCTTGAATCTTCAAACGTGCGTGGAATCTTCGTTTTTCATCCGTTTTGCCTGATTTTTATCGTGCAACCTTGTTTTGACCATCTTGGTATAATATCATTGATTTGTACTGGTTTTGAGTTTAAAATGCCAAGAATAGTTCTAGAATGAGAGAGATATCGGTAGTAAAAATATGACTTTTTACGCGAGTGACGCATGAAGTGACGCAACGATGAAGATCATCGCGTCACTGTTCATGCCCAGAAATCACGACGAACAAAATTTGGAGTTTTTGAAAAACAATTCAACCACAAGGTGCACAATATCAAACTAATAAAAACAAACCAAGTTATAACTTCAAACACAAACGAATCAATCCCCAATTCGCATGATTTCGTTTAAACCCGTAACCCTAACTAACGATTAACGCATGAATACTTAATTACAGGGGTTAACAATTGTACCTAATGATGCGTAATCAAATGGGGAAGAAGAATGTATAGGCCGATTGCACTAACAAAGCTTCAAAATCAACAAAAAATCGAGAAAATCATTCCAGTCGAAGTGACGCATAGACAAACAGAGTGACGGTATGTCAGTGGAAGTGACGCTAGAGTAATAGTGAAAGTGATGAGATGGAGTGTCGTGTGAAGGGGTATTTATATGAAAACCCTAATACGCGTCACTCAACCCGACACATATAGCGTCACTTGAAGCGTCACTATGGGCGTCACTTACAAAGTGACGCATAGTGTCACTTAGTGAAAAAAATTTGAAAATTTTGAGATTTTGTCGATTTTGTGCGTTTTGATTTTGGTACTCAAATTTGAAGGTAACTTTAACTTGGTCATAATCACTAAATAAGATAAAAGAAAGTAACATATAATTAACGCAAAATTACAAATACAAAATTAACACATTCCTTTTGGTGAGGGGGTTGAATGAGTCTGGTTAGGGATCATATCGGAATAACATGCAATTATTAGGAATAGTAAGTGTTATTTTGATCATCAGTATATTTGTCCACTTTAAATTTACTTGGCATGCTAAAAACACTTTTTATAAAAATTATTTCAAAACGATTATCAGTATATGTATCCTCTTAAACATGTTACACTCTCATCTAGGAGCTAATTTTATTAGTATTCGTATGTATATTTCGCTGTGATCCCCACCATAGATATACATCTTAACTTAAGATATAGATCATACTTTCATTTACATAAAGAATATAAGAAAATCAATTTTCTTATATTATCTGCTAAAACTGATAGGATTTTATGAATAATTGCAAGCAAGCCCTTGGTTCTATACGTGGGCCGTACGTTGCACGGCCTAAAAGAGTACCTAGTCTATACTATATAAGAAGATCAATATGTACTAAAATTGTGACACCTCATACTCTAACATCTTGACATATGTTCCAATATAATAAATTTTTTACAAAAAATTCTTGTTAGGTTATTTCTTTTCAAACCGATCTTTTTTTAATTAAAATCATTTTTAATTAAAAAATTTATTTATCATTTTTTCCAACAAAACTTATTCATTCTCCTTCATAATTTGTCATACTACTCTTTCGACATGTAGTCATATATATATATATATATATATATATATTAATTTGCAGTTTCTCTTCGTTAGTAGACACTTTAAATATCTCAATTTACCCTTCTCTTTTTAACAACGAATAAAACATAATATGTACAATTGAATTATTCAATTTTTATGATACGTTTACATATATTTTTATGTTACATCCGTAAATATTTAAATTTCAAAATTTACATCTCCTTTTGAACTGCGAAAAAAACATTTTATATTACTACGTACTTAACTATTTGAAGGGTACATCTTTTTTTGTATTTTTTAACAAACTCCACTTTCTTGTATATGTAACTATTCTTTCAATTAAAATCTCTTAGATGTATATTAAAATTACATATTCTAAATATGTTTATTGCTTAAACAATGACATTTAATTATCTTAAGAGAGTCAAATTTTAATAAAATTTGTCATTTTTTTCTAACAAAAGTTATTCATTCTCCTTCGTAATTTGTCATACTACTCTTTCGACATGTAGTCATGTATATATATTCATTTGCAGTTTCTCTTCATTAGTAGACACTTTAAATATCTCAATTTATACTTCTCTTTTTAACTACGAATAAAACATAATATGTACACTTGAGTTATTGAACTTTTATGATACGTTTACATATACTTTTTATGTTACATCCGTAAATATTTAAATTTCATAATTTCATCTCCTTTTGAACTGCGAAAAAAAAAATTATATTACTACGTACTTAACTATTTTGAAGGGTACATTTTCTTTTGCATTTTTTAACAAACTCCACTTTCTTCTATATGTAACTATTTTTTCAATTAGAATCTCTTAGATGTATATTAAAATTACATGTTCTAAATATGTTTGTTCCATAAACAATGATATTTAATTATCTTAAGAGAGTGATATCGCGTAAAAAGTCACGTTTTTACCACCGATATCTCTCTCATTCTGGAGTAATACTTGGCATTTGGACTCAAACAGCGCACAAATCATTGATAATATGCTAAGAAGATCAAAACAAGGTTGCACGAGCAAAATCAAGCAAAACGGCCGAAAAACGAAGATTCCACGCACGTGTAAAGATTCAAGACATCAAAACGAGATTTCAAGGCAAAATTGCCCATCACCAACATCCATCTTACCCAAGATGTTCGTTTTCAAATTACGAATCCAACAGAAGAAGAATCGGCAAAAACGGATGAAGAATGAAAATTCTACGCACGCCGAAAGATTCAAACGATTCGTACGACACATCCAAAGTTTAGAGACATATTTTTGGGATATCTTTTCATCAAAATCTTCGTTTTTGAATTACGAATCCAACAAAAAAAGAATCGACGCAAACGGACGCATAACGAAGAAAACACGCACGAATCAAGAAACGAGGCAACATGCGACGAACCGGTGCCGGGGGGTGGGGGGTGTGCCAGCCGCCGCCGGCCAGCCACCCCACCGCCGCCGGCTGCCACCAGGCCACCGCCGGCCGGTTGTCACCCGCACGGTTCGCGCTTTTTGGTCCTTGCGTGTACCCGATGCTAGACCTTTGCGCAACTTTACGTACCTCGTGCACCACCTTTACGCAACTTTACGTACCTCGTGCCACCACCTTCACGTACCCGGTGCCACCACCTTTTCCACCTTTTGCTATTGTGAGCTACCACTTGCTAAAATGCACCAAAACTCTCCTATAAATAGGAGGCATGGGTTTCATTTGAACTTGCACCTAGACACCTACACATATACACATTCCACACTTTGGAAAACACATTTCTTTATTGTAATATTAGTGGTAATTCTTCCTAGTTAATTAGACTAGCTAATTAACTAGTCAAGGAAGATTTGTACGGAGGTGCTCCGGGATGCATATTTTAGCTATGAGTTATTGTACTTCTTTCCCGGTGTTAATCTATCTTTCATATTTAATATGCTTGTCCTTTCTTTAATAAATTTAAATATGCATGCTAGAACTACCATAATTAGCTAAATAACTCAATTGTCCGCTATGATAGTCGTTTAGAAAATATTAAAAATGTGACTATGTGGTATGTTATGAGATTGCGGATGGTTTATATTACAAATGGATATAGGAATTAAATCTTTATCGTTTATCTGCCCAACTCATGTTATGACTAAAACTTTATCCAAAAATGAACGTAGCTAACTCATAGGATACGGGTCACTTAGTTATACTATGTTAGATTGAATCATTGAGCTCAGCATGGCCGGTGTTCTCTAGACCAAAATTAGGATCCAAGAGACACGGAATATGGGAATAGAGGTAGATTAAGATTAAATTCCTATAGACGATATTTTGAGACAACTTTCGGAATATCCTCAACTTAGATGATACTTTTGTATGCTTAAATTGAACTGTTGCTTTGATCGTCTCATTGCATGTTCTTGTTTGATTGTTGCCTTAGGATCATCATAATAGTGAAATTTAAACGGCATTAATCATCGTGAAATAATATGACGGCCCCTATTCGACTGTTCTTTGATATAGTACTGGAAACACTTACGGCGGAGTATAAATGTATGGAAGTCAAGAACCACCGAAGGTAGTTGCATTATGAATCGAATAACAAACGTATTACTTAGGTTTCTATTTGTGGCATAAATCATCCCTGTTTTGTTGCATCCCTAAGTAATAATGATAACTCGTACGAATAAGTGATGACATGTTATCCGGCCGTCTAGACCAGTTAGCCCAACCTATTCCGGTGAGGATAACCCTCGTTCATAAGATTGTTTATTAAACAAACTATGCCATGATTCGGGCATCTCTGACGACCGAGATTGGGGAATAGGATTCGAGGTTGACTGTTGGATAATGTGGGTGTACATTTGAGAGAACTTTCAGTGTATACTTTAATATATTTTGCAATCTACGGGACATTCTATATGCCTGATTGTGGACACCTCCGCGTTAGCCCGATATAAGGATTGTAGTAATAGCTCACATAAACTTATGAACTTATCTCCATTAGAACTCTCCATATTTAACAACTTCTTAACCACATCATAGTAGACAATCGCTTTAATTGTTGAACGCTCGAAGTAACCTCCACTTTTTAATTTAGTCTAGTTTAATTTAAATTCGAAAACCCAAAATCACAATCAACTCTTTCAATCCTAGTTAAACGCATAAAAGTTTCTAAACCCCCTAGTTTCAATTTGTCGCACTTTGAAGAACGATCCTAGGTCATACTTGTCCTTTGCTAGCCCTTTGATTAGCATAATAAGTAACCCTAGGCCCCAGCCTTATAAATTAAAAACCCACTGCTGTGTCACGTCACCATTAGAAATCCCAACGACCGGTGCGTGTCGCAACAAGTTTTTGGCACTACTGCCGGAGAGCGTTAGCAACCGATTTTAGGATTTAGTAACTTTAGTGTTTAAGCGATCCTTTTGAAAGATTAACATCAATCAAGAGTTACCTTTTTGTCCTTAGGATTAGTTTAGTTTTAGCTAACCACTTTTTAACCGATTATGACAACACATTTTGATTGGACCAACCCCACACCAAATGAGTCTTTAACCCAACTTTTAGCTGTTTCCTCACCTACAAACCACTTACCTTCCTCAAAACAATCTTTGTCAGAATTTATGTTTGAACAAAACGTTATAAACAAAAGAGTAACAGGATTTCAAGATAACATTGACGCCATGATAAAAATTTCAGAAAAATTAATCTCTAACATGAAATCCATTTTGAAAAACTTAAGTTTTATTGAGGAAAGTACGTCGGTAATCACTAATGACACCACTCATCCACCAAGTGATGATATGTTAATCGTGACTAGAGGGGGAAAAGTAACCAAAGTTGATCCACCACCACCAGATAACACCCTCGAAAACACTTCGTTGCCCACACCTACAGCTAGTGAAAATGTGTCAATTGACATCCCTGTCACAATACCTGACCCATCACCAGCCAAAACTCCAGATAATGTACCTCGAACGAGAATACCTTATCCTGGTAGACTTAAAAAGGAAAAGAAAGAAGCCCAATTCGGTAAATATATGGAAATATTTAAAAACCTACACTTAAACGTTAGATTATTAGATGCTTTAGTAGAAATGCCCTCATGTGCTAAATTCTTTAAAGAACTCCTTTCAAACAAAGAAAAACTTAGGCAAATAGTTAGTTTACCCTTGAATGCTGAATGTTCATTAATTGTACAGCGTGGTCACCCACCAAAATTAGGCGATACTGGACGTTTTACTATACCCTGTTTTCTCCAAGGAATTCAAATTAGTAACGCCTTAGCAGACCTAGGTGCTAGTGTTAATCTTATGCCTTATTCCCTCTTCAAGAAATTAGGATTAGATGACCTATTACCTACTCATATGACTATCCAATTAGCTGACAGATCAGTTAAACTCCCTCGAGGAATTGCTGAAGATGTCATGGTCAAAGTCGATAAGTTCGTTTTTCCAGTGGACTTTATTGTCATGGACATAGAGGAAGACACCCATATCCCGCTCATCCTAGGCAGACCATTCCTAAATACTGCCAAGGCTGTAATTGATGTTAACGAAAAATCTTTAAAATTGAGAGTTGGGAAAAAGGAGGTCACCTTTAATGTCGATCGATTGATGAAGCAACCTCTGGAAGAGGACCTTGGTTTGTGTGATACCATGCAGGATATTTTTGATGAGCATCTCCACGAAGTACTAGCACTGTCCAGCCAGGATCTGATACCCAACACCATAATCACCGTTCGAAAGCTGTGTAATGAGGACCCTGGTGTAACATCCTCTCCAGTAGCCTGGTAATTTTCTAATTTTTTAAATTGATTAATTGTTTTAGAAATGATTTAATATTATTGTTTAATTGTGAAACTTATATAAATAAGTCCCAGACCTTATTGTGAATAGTAAATTGTTACCTGTTTTAAATTACTGTAGTTAACAGTATTATAAAGTGATATTTCTCGTAAAAGATTTCTAGGTTCCAGACAATAGATTTAAGACGGATATAATATACCCAAATAAGGAGGTCGGTTTATGATCTTAGTCGACCTAGTTTCATTTTCATTGCCTTAGTTGTGTTCATCACTGCATTTCACCACAAACCCTCATTTAAACAAATTGTGACACAAGAAATCTTGAAGGTACATGTGTGTTGTAGCTTGGAGTTAATCTCAGAATCATCAAAGATATCATCATCGTCACAATTCTAACTTCAAATTTGTGAGTATTTTGGTAGTTTTATCTTTTACCTTGATTGAGTTAGGTTATAGGCAAACTAATGGAATTGATAATTGTTCAATTCATAATTATGATTAGTTGAAGATGTTTTAGTTAAATTGATGCATAAAAACTGAGTTCAATCCCCATTTAGGTTAGTGAGTGATGAATTGAGCTCAAGTAAATGGGTTTAATAAATTTGAGGAGAAAAGTGAATCTATTGATGATATATGTTGTTAATTGATGTTGTTTGAGGTTGCTAAATGTAGTATGATGTTTATTTGAAGTTAAATTCGTCGTTTGTATGAATTAGTATGTGAAAGATAAGAATTTGTGAGTTTAGCTCGAGCTGCAAATTGATGAACAGGCCAAGGTTTTAGGGTCTGGACTAGCTAGCCGATCGGCTGAGATTAACGAGCCGATCGGGTAAGTTAAGTGAACCGAACGGCTAAAGTTAGCCTAACGGGTATTTTAGTTGAAATTTGTTACAGAACTTGAGCTTGAACTAAAAAACACTGAATTTAAAATATTAGTCAATCGGCTATACAAGTTGAGCCGATCGGGTATAGGTGTTTGAGCCCAACGGCTTCTTTTAGCCGAACGGCTAAGATAGATCAAAATGATCACAGAACTTGACCTGAGGAAAAAAAATGTAAAGGGGTGTAAAGGTGTAGCCGATCGGCTATGATCAGCCAGCCGATCGGGTATGGACTAAAACATAATTAAGTCAGTTTTATTTCGTGTTATATTCACAATGCATAGATATGATTGTAAGATTAATAGATAATATGTTCATAGTGGTGTGCTTAATTGTATAATATTATAATTTCATTAAGTTATTGATTGATGACAAGTTATTAACTTGTGTGTGTTATAATATTTCAGATACCCCAAAGACTCAGTGATTAGAAGCTGAGTGTGCAAACGACAGAGGTAACGGTGAGTGGATTTGGAACTCACCATTTGATTTAGTTGTAACTATTTGGTTGCAACAAGTAAACGTAGATATGTTGTTTTATTTATTATGCAAAGTTGATTTTAAATCTACGTGCTATGTGTGGCCTTCGGGCATCAGTTGTTAATGAGGTCAACAGGTTGAACTGGTTGGTGGGCTAGTTGGTTGTTGTGTGAATGACACAGGGTCTTGCTTCATTTGTTGTGTGTATAGAACCTGTGTCCGAGTATAGTAACCACTAGTTATCAGTCTCGTCCGTTATGGCCAAACGGATATGGTTGGATAAGTGTTCTTGGGAACCACCCGGGTATTATGGTATTCCCAGAGCCACCGATCCTCATTACTATATTGTTGATTAGTTGTAATACATGTTTACGATTGTTTGGGGTAAACAGGTGGTTATGCTAAGTTGAGTTGTGGGTAATGAATTCATTCACTTAGCTTTGTGCTAATCCCTCATCCTACTTCCTGCAGGTTTTTGATATATATGTGGGTACCAGGAAAGGATGCTTTCGCAGGGAATGTCTGACAGATTATGACTCTGATATGGTTTTGCTATAAACCTGGTTTTGTAATATGTAATACCCCGACATATGTAGTTTTAAACAGTTCTAAGTTATAGGTTTTGAATATGTAACTGTGTATGTACATTATCTTAATGTGCAGTTTATAAATATGTTTTAAATTCATACGCTTCCGAGTAAAATAATTAAATATTGATATAAGAAAGAGGGGTGTTACACCTGGGCTGCACTCCGCAATCGCTTTGCCAACAACATCCAACGAACTACTATTTCCACTGTTTGAGAAGAAGTCTCCTCACATCAATGGCAAAAAAATCGTTGTTCCATTAGGATGCGGTACACCGATACCTTGGCTAAAGAGAGATAAACCCATATTCAATGAACCAAACCCATTTCCCTCAATTAGAGAGATCTTGGATTCATTCAAAGGAATGAGTGTTGAGCCACCATCGTTTGAACTACAATTAGCCAACCAACCCGAACCACTGCCGTTTTCAAACCCTGAAATCACCATAAACCAATCTTCATCGGCTCAATTTCAAGAATTCCAATTCGCTAATGACGGAGAGATCATCATCACCAGAAACGATGAAGTTTCCTCATCATCAGTCAACAAGTACGAGCTAAAGACAGACGAATTCTCAAATAAAACTGAGTGGGTTGAAATAGCATCAATCTCCACATCTGAACCCGAGACAGACGAAGCACCATTCCAAGCTGAATACGAAAAGCTGAATAGAGACGAGATAGCTAGAATGAAGCCGTCTATCGGAGAGCCACCAAACCTGGAATTAAAAGAACTACCACCTCACCTTGAGTATGCTTACCTCCATGGAACATCACAACTCCCAGTGATAATATCAAAAGAGTTAAAACCCGAGGAGAAAGCTCAACTCATTGATGTTCTGAAATCGCACAAGAAGGAAATTGCATGAAAAATTTCCGACATACAAGGAATCAGTCCAAACTATTGCACACACAAGATCCTCATGGAAAACGATTTCAAACCATCCGTACAAAGGCAGAGAAGGGTAAATCCTAAGATTCAGGATGTGGTCAAACAAGAGGTTATCAAACTCTTAGATGCTGGATTGATCTACCCAATATCCGACTCACCTTGGGTTAGCCCTGTTCAAGTCGTACCAAAGAAAGGAGGAATGACGGTCATTACAAACGAAGAAAATGAGCTTATACCAACTCAGACGGTTACCGGTTGGAGGGTGTGCATCGATTATCGGAAGTTAAACGAAGCAACTCGCAAAGATCACTTCCCGCTTCCGTTTATTGACCAAATGCTCGAAAGGTTATCAGGAAACGAATTCTACTGTTTCCTTGATGGTTTTTCCAGGTATTTCCAAATCCCGCTCGATCCGAAGGACCAAGAGAAGACAACGTTCACGTGTCCCTACGGAACATTCGCATACCGACGAATACCGGTGGATTATGCAACGCACCTGCAACATTTCAAAGATGCATGGTTGCAATTTTCCATGACATGATTGAACAATGCATGGAAGTCTTTATGGACGATTTCTCTGTCTTTGGAGACTCCTTCGCATCATGTCTATCCAACCTCGATAGAATGCTCGCCAAGTGTGAAGAATCAAACCTCGTGTTAAATTGGGAAAAGTGTCACTTTATGGTGAAGGAAGGAATAGTATAAGGACATCGAATATCAAAGTCCGTAATTGAAGTAGACAAAGCAAAGGTCGAAACCATTGCCAAACTTCCACCACCAACCAACGTCAAGGCCATTAGAAGCTTTCTAGGACATGCTGGGTTCTACCGCCGTTTTATCAAGGACTTCTCCAAGATTTCTCGACCTATCACCCACCTTCTAGGAAAAGACATCAAGTTTGTGTTTGACGAGAACTGCATGAAGGCTTTCAACTACCTAAAGAAGGAGCTTACAAATGCACCAATCATGGTCGCTCCAGATTGGAGCCTACCATTTGAGATCATGTGCGATGCTAGTGACTTCGCAGTTGGGGCAGTTCTAGGTCAAAGGAAGGATAATCACTTTCGCCCAATCTATTACGCTAGCAAAACACTTACAGACGCTCAAGAGAACTATACAACTACAGAAAAAGAGCTGCTAGCCGTGGTATTTGCCTTTGACAAATTTAGATCCTACCTAATATTGTCCAAAACAATAGTATATACGGATCACTCAGCTCTAAAATACCTCTTCAAAAAGCAAGACGCAAAGCCTAGATTGTTACGATGGATTCTACTCCTACAAGAATTCGACATCGAGATAAAAGATAAGAAAGGAGCAGAAAATGTCACCGCAGATCATTTAAGTCGACTTGAAAATCCGTCAATGGAACAACTTGCAGAAAGAGATATTAAAAATCGATTTCCAGAAGAGCAGTTAATGAGTTTAGGAGAACAAATACAAGGCTCGCAATTCACTGACGATCCTTGGTTTGCAGACATTGCCAATTTTGTAGTTGGAGGGATCACAAGAAAAGGGATGATCTGATCAGGAAGATAAAAATTCTTCCGCGACGTCAAACATTACTTTTGGGATGATCCATATTTGTTCAAGGTCTGTCCCGACCAAATAGTAAGAAGATGTGTCGATGGGAAAGAAGCTGAATATATACTCCACCAAAGCCATCACGTACCCACCGGAGGACATCATGCAGCTAATCTGACAGCTAAGAAAGTCTACGACTCAGGATTCTACTGGCCTACCATTTTCAGAGGCGCACAAGACTTGGTGAAACGCTGCGATATTTGCCAAAGGTTTGGAAATATCACAACGCGTAATGAAATGCCGTTGACAAATATCCAAGCATGTGAAATATTTGACATATGGGGATTAGACTTCATGGGACCATTTCCGAAATATTACGGAAAAGAATATATTCTAGTAGCTGTCGATTACGTATCAAAATGGGCCGAAGCCCAAGCCTTTCCAACAAATGATTCAAGAGTCGTAACCAAGTTCTTAAAACAACTATTTTGTCGGTTTGGAGGACCTCGAGCAATCATCAGCGATCGAGGTACTCAGTTTATGAAACTATTGCAACAATATGATGTTACCCACAAAACCTCTACGGCCTATCACCCGTAGACGAATGGTCAAGCAGAGATTACAAACCGTGCACTTAAAAGGATCTTGGAATGAACAGTTGGTCAACACAAGGACAGATGGGTAGACAAGCTAGACGATGCTTTATGGGCATTTCGGACATCTTATAAAACGCCATTAGGAACAACCCCCTATAGGCTCGTTTATGGAAAGGCATGTCATCTCTCGATTGAACTAGAATACAAAGCTTACTGGGCACTGAAGAACTGTAGTTTAGATCCTACGATAACAGGAACGCACCGGAGAATGCAGCTAAATGAGCTAGCGGAGTTGAGGGATCAAGCTTACGAAAGTTCCTACAAATTTAAGGAAAGAACCTAGTTGCTTCACGATTCAAAGCTCCGCCCCACACGCTTCAATCCAGGTGATAAAGTTCTACTCTTTAACTCCCGATTTAAGAAATTTTCTGGTAAGTTCAAAACACGATGGAGCGGTCCCTTCACAATCTCTAAAGTATTTCCCTATGGTGCCATTGAACTCGAAGCTCCAGACAGAAATTTCAAAGTAAACGGTCACCGATTAAAACATTACGTAGAAGACTTTCCCTCAAATGAGGAAGTCTATAACTACGAATCACCCTAATAGAAAAATGGGTATAAAAGAGTTAAGCTACGAGACTCGATAAACAAAGTGCTCTTGGGAGGCATCCCAAGTCTATCTTATGTTTTCAGCATTAATTTTCCTTTACTGTTATGTTTGAACTAATCCAATTTTTTTTTCTATGCAGTACCTCACCTTACAAAAGACTAATGATTTTAGACCATTAACCATTTGTATTTTGCAGGATGAGTTCGCAGTCAGACAGAGCACGAGCCCCCAGTCAGAGATGCTCGCGTGCCATGCATCACTCCCGGAGTTCATCACCGGGTAGTAGCATGAGGACTGTCAGGGGATCCCAGTCACCACCTCCTAGCATGAGGTAGTAGCTTTTATTAGTTATTTTATGTTGATATTAACTTATATTGACACTTGTGTTTTCTGAAGGATGTGTACTATGCAGAATTCAAAGTAGAATTTGTGGAACAAGTTCATTTTTAATGAGCCTGGTCCATTTCCAGCTAATTCACACACTTGAATCTGGTCCATATATCCAATGGCAACGCACGCAGCACAAGGAAGTATCTCTTCTAACCTTATTTTGCTTGATTTAACACGCTAAAATTCCAAGTAAAACTCTAAGTGTGGGATTACTACTCGCAAATAGAGAATGACTTCGAAAATATTGACCCCTGTTCAAAAATCTAAGTGTGGGATTGGCCTAACTTAGAAGTAGAACATTAGGGACAATGTTCTTTTAAGTGTGGGATAGCATTAGTATTGACTACTGTATTGCAACATAAACTTTTGATCAAACTTTTTAGCAAAACTCAGATTTTCAGCAAAATTTTCAAAATTTTTGAAACAAGGATAGTCAAAAAGGGTATTTCTGGTCAACAAAAGTTCAAAAGGTTTGGCAAATCGACTATGACGAGCAAAACTCTTTGATAAATTTCAAACCAAGTTTCAAAACAAGTGATCGCATGACTAGGCACAAAACCACCCAAAATGAGTGAGGAATCTTGAGCCATATAAAAGCATTCACCTTTAATGCTTCAATTTTTCGACTATGAGTGTGCCGATGAATGCCTTCTTGAGTTAGAACTTGTTCTAAGAATACATTTCGAAATTACAAAAATGAGCATCACACGTGGCAAGGGTGCAATTAGAGGAACTTGACATTCCCTAGGATAAAACCCTCTCGTAAAACCCCCGTTTTCAAGCCTAACCCGGCCAATGCCCATCTTTGGCATTGACGATCATTCCTGTTGAGCCTTAGCTTTTTCGTTTCGAATACTCACTTAAAAACAAACCCTTTCTTTACATCTCTTGGCCATAGCCTAAGTTTCTGTTCTGCCGGCAAAATCACTGCAAGAAACACACTTCTAGAAGGAATCACACCCAAGTTGTAACCAAAGAAAGGCGTAACCAAAGCTGCCAAAGAAATCAAAGAGCTAAAAACCCAAGGATCATTTAAAGCCGAGGAAAAGGTTCTGCAAAGAAGAAAAAGTTACGAAAAGAAGGCTCTCAAAGAGAGAAATCCAAAAAGAGGTATCAACTAAAACGTCAAAGATAAGTCATCACAGACAACTCTTAGGCTATATTAAACTCCCAATTAAACTACCTACAAAAATCCTTATCCCATACACCATCTTCACCCTCTTGCGAATGTCTAGGGATAATTAGCAGCGTCCTCGTTTAAGTATTGTAGATTTGATTCTCGATCAAGCTTATGACAACGGAAGAGCTACATGACTGGCCCCTGAGTGAACTAGAAGTTAGGAAACCCGATACACTTGAGTGATTTGAGTGACCACCTGTGAGGGCCCCAGTCATGTATATCTTACATTATGAAGATTGAAAAGAGAGCTTGTTAGAACCAAAGGTTTGGGGAAACATCAAAGGATGGAACCTCGTCCGAAATCTTTTTACCAAACCTGCAGGAATCAAAGTTCTCCAGAATACGAAGACACCCTTCCAACCTTTCATCACAATTTTATGAAGGTTTGCTTGAGGACAAGCAAAGCTCTAAGCGTGGGATACTTGACATCGCGTAAAAAGTCACGTTTTTACCATCGATATCTCTCTCATTCTGGAGCAATACTTGGCATTTGGACTCAAACAACGCACAAATCATTGATAATATGCTAAGAAGATCAAAACAAGGTTGCATGAGCAAAATCAAGCAAAACAGCCAAAAAACGAAGATTCCACGCACGTGTAAAGATTCAAGACATCAAAATGAGATTTCAAGGAAAAATTGCCCATCACCAACATCCATCTTACCCAAGATGTTCGTTTTCAAATTACGAATCCAACAGAAGAAGAATCGGCAAAAACGGATGAAGAATGAAGATTCTACGCACGCCGAAAGATTCAAATGATTCGTATGACACATCCAAAGTTCAGAGACATATTTTTGGGATATCTTTTCATCAAAATATTTGTTTTTGAATTACGAATCCAACAAAAAAAGAATCGATGCAAACGGACGCATAACGAAGAAAACACGCACGAATCAAGAAACGAGACAACAGGCGACGAACCGGTGCGGAGGGGGTGCCAGCCGCCGCCGGCCAGCCACCCCACCGCCACCGGCTGCCACCAAGCCACCGCCGGACGGTTGTCACCCGCACGGTTCGCGCTTTTTGGTCCTTGCGTGTACCCGGTGCTAGACCTTTGCGCAACTTTACGTACCTCGTGCACCACCTTTACGCAACTTTACGTACATCGTGCCACCACCTTCACGTACCTGGTGCCACCACCTTTTCCACCTTTTGCTATTGTGAGCTACCACTTTCTAAAATGCACCAAAACTCTCCTATAAATAGGAGGCATGGGTTTCATTTGAACTTGCACCTAGACACCTACACATATACACATTCCACACTTTGGAAAACACATTTCTTTATTGTAATATTAGTGGTAATTCTTCCTAGTTAATTAGACTAGCTAATTAACTAGTCAAGGAAGATTTGTACGGAGGTGCTCCGGGATGCATATTTTAGCTACGAGTTATTGTACTTCTTTCTCGGTGTTAATCTATCTTTCATATATAATATGTTTGTCCTTTCTTTAATAAATTTAAATATGCATGCTAGAACTACCATAATTAGCTAAATAACTCAATTGTCCGCTATGATAGTCGTTTAGAAAATATTAAAAATGTTACTATGTGGTATGTTATGAGATTGCGGATGGTTTATATTACAAATGGATATAGGAATTAAAAATCTTTATCGTTTATCTGCCCAACTAATGTTATGACTAAAACTTTATCCAAAAATGAACGTAGCTAACTCAGGATACGGGTCACTTAGTTATACTATGTTAGATTGAATCATTGAGCTCAGCATGGCCGGTGTTCTCTAGACCAAAATTAGGATCCAAGAGACACGGAATATGGGAATAGAGGTAGATTAAGATTAAATTCCTATAGACGATATTTTGAGACAACTTTCGGAATATCCTCAACTTAGATGATACTTTTGTATGCTTAAATTGAACTGTTGCTTTGATCGTCTCATTGCATGTTCTTGTTTGATTGTTGCCTTAGGATCATCATAATAGTGAAATTTAAACGGCATTAATCATCGTGAAATAATATGACGGCCCCTATTCGACTGTTCTTTGATATAGTACTGGAAACGCTTACGGTGGAGTACAAATGTATGGAAGTCAAGAATGACCGAAGGTAGTTGTATTATGAATCGAATAACAAACGTATTACTTAGGTTTCTATTTGTGGCATAAATCATCCCTGTTTTGGTGCATCCCTGAGTAATGATGATAACTCGTACGAATAAGTGATGACATGTTATCCGGCCGTCTAGACTAGTTAGCCCAACCTATTCCGGTGAGGATAACCCTCGTTCATAAGATTGTTTATTCAACAAACTATGCCATGATTCGGGCATCTCTGACGACCGAGATTGGGGAATAGGATTCGAGGTTAACTGTCGGATAATGTGGGTGTACATTTGAGAGAACTTTCAGTGTATACTTTAATATATTTTGCAATGTACGTGACATTCTATTTGCCTGATTGTGGACACCTCCACATTAGCCCGATAGAAGGATTGTAGTAATAGATCACATCAACTTACGAACTTATCTCCATTAGAACTCTCCATATTTAACAACTTCTAAAAAACATCATAGTATACAATCGCTTTAATTGTTGAACGCCCGAAGTAACCTCCACTTTTTAATTTAGTCTAGTTTAATTTAAATTTGAAAACCCAAAACCACAACCAACTCTTTCAATCCTAGTTAAACGCATAAAAGTTTCTAACCCCCTAGTTTCAATTTATCGCGCTTTGAAGAACGATCCAAGGTCATACTTGTCCTTTGCTAGCCCTTTGATTAGCATAATAAGTAACCCTAGACCCCAGCCTTATAAATTAAAAACCCACTGTTGTGTCACGTCACCATTAGAAATCCCAACGACTGGTGCGTGTCGCAACAGAGAGTCAAATTTTTATATCTGGTAAGAAAGCCAAAAGAAACGTATACTTTATTTATATTGTATGCTTAACTTGGTAGTAATGAGAAAGAAATTTGGATTTTATATATTATTATAGGTATCTTTAATTAATGTTTTTTAGAAAGACAATTCTACTACCTACCCCACATATTTATACACATACAATTACGTACATGCCTTGACATGCCTTCACTCAGGCTTGAATCGCCAACCTTTTGGTTGAAGGGCTCTTCACATGAAGCTAGGTCATATGCCCCTTGGTTTTAGTTAATCTATTTAAGTTTAAACGTTCTCATTTAATATCTACTTTTGTATTTACTATATCTAATGTAATAATAACATTTTATGATCCTTAAAGACATAGATTTCATGTTGGTGGGCCGTCCCCGTACGTAGGACGGCCTAATCTTTTACTAGTTATCATATATAAGGAAAACCATGTTATATATGATGTCTTCTTAAGATGACACCTCAACAACCATAAATTCTTTTTATTTTTTATTACAAAGTTATTTATAGTTAATTACTTCATACTCTTACTTAATGTAGAAAATCATACATTTATTCACTATTACATGTTTTAAGCCATCAACACTTACAAAGTTTATGCATTATTCACTTCACTTATGTACTATTATACAAAATCAATTATACATATAACACAATCTTAAATATGTAGAGTATATATAAGTATATTGTATATTTGCTATTTTCTTAGAAATGAATATCCATATTTTGTTAATTAGAATAAATATTGTTTAGCATAGTTTCTTAATTTATTTGATCAAAACATCTATTGACTAAGTTAGGCTGTAGAGTAATAATCTAATCATTTCCTCATTGAGGCTCTATGACCAAAAGTTCTGTAAGACCCATAATAAGTTCAACATGGTACTTGACGAAGTTACCATCCTAAACTTGGGAGAATGATAGTGTATTATTACCAAAACATCAATGAATTGTACAACAAAAACCAATTATTGTAAGTGTGTTTGGTTAACTATCTCGTAGGTTAATGGTGTTACCACCATCAAAATATCCCTAGGGTCAGGCCTTCCATAGTGCAATGTCCAGATGCGCTGACCCGTCAGGTTTAACCACCATCCAGAATATCCCTAGGGTGAGGCCTTCCATAGTCCAAGGTCCAGATGCGTTGACCCGTCAGGTATTATCACCATCCAGGATATCCCTAGGGCTAGGTTTTCCATTGCACAACGTACGAGTGCGCTGACCTACCTCAAGTATTACCACCATCTAGGATATCCCTAGGGTCGGTCTTCCACAATGCAACATCCAAGTGTGTTGATCTGCCAGATATTTCCTTTTGGATAAAAATGGATAAAACCATGCTAACATAGCACAAGCGCGGTCTGACCTCCCGACATTCCATGGGAAGAATGCACCTCCAGACATATGGTTGTCAATGCCAGAGTGTCAAGGTCCTCCCATCCTTATTGGCTATTACATAGACAAATCCAAACTCCGGAACTTGGGCTTGCTATCCCGCTTGTAGGTTTATTATTGCTTTGGGTGCTTATCTCTATCGTTTAGTTGTCATTACCACATTATTAGTTCAATACGACACTTATGAAACTTGTCACACCAAACCAGAGGGTCTTGATGGTGTGCTTCATGCTTTGGGCTCCCAACTTGGCTTGGCCCATGAGCTCCAATCTTGGGCCAGCCCCCTCCCCACTCATAAAGGGGTCAAACCCTAACAACATCATCAGATAACACACAACAAAAATGAGGATTTCAGCCCCAGGCTCCTTTCCTCCCATCATCATCTTCATTATGATGAGCTTTGCTCATCACTAAAACTCATCTCTTTAGATGGTAAAACTATCGATTCTTACCACCCTACACATCGCTTCATACGGATCTTTGGGGTTTGCCATGTCATCCGAAGTGTAATGAATCGGTCCAACCCAAACCCGCACTCAAGCCAACAAACGCTTGATCACCTACGCAACGTTAACAGAATTGAAAAAGAATTGACCAAAGTCATTGATTTCACGAAAATTCTAGAATCAGACTTTTATAAATTCAACCACTTATTTTAATATTTTTTTCCTTTTCACCAATTCAAATAACACATAATACATTTATATTTTAATATATACATTTAAATATTCGCTAATTAAAATTGAACATTGCGTTAAAATTAACACATTACATACATTAATCTAAAAATAAAGATACATTAATCTGACTTTAACACTATTCGAAAGGGGGAGATCACAAGTATGTTTGAATAAGATCATTTCAAAGACTATGATGTATGTCTTAAAAAAGAATTTTACTCCCCCTGCCCTACTTAAATTGTCATGTTTTGACTTTTCAACTTTGACTTTAAATATTTTTGTTTGTGTTATATAATACATGATGAAAATTATATCAATGAAAATACATTTAAAATTCAACTCATTGATATATTTTGCATCAAGAATTATATAACACAAACAAAGATATTTAAGGTCAAAGTTTAAAATAGTTGACTTCAAAAAGTCAAAACATGACACTTTGGGTGGGACGGAGGTAGTTTTTTTGTGACACATATTGTGCGTCTTATCATGTTATGTAAAATCATGTAAGTGCACATGATTATTTTTATCTTGTCACTGCTATATGCTTTTGTCGAGGTTTTAATGATTACTTGAAGAACACCGAATGGCTATTCTGCATCTTCTCTTGTAGCTTCTTAGAATCTTTTGCACTAATTATTTTTCAATTGGACATCTAAACGACTTCACAATCAGTGTACATTCTGGATAGATATCATTGGCAAGGTAATATCCTCTTTTTGTAGTCAACCGAGTTGACTTTATACACTACCTCATTCCTCGTGAGCTCTATTTTGAAGTAGATCGTTGAACAAGTTCGATTCAATAAAAACGTTGATGTTATTTTAACTTGCATGATCAAAGTAAATATGCGCAGAGGCTAATCTAGGCTATACCAAGAGGGTCCATAGATCCACCTTAGATTTCAAAACTTTTGAGAGAGCTTAGGTTATTTTTGTCATGGACCCACCTAAATACAATCTTTGGACCCACATTGGAACCAGAGTACTTAAGAAAGTGAAAGAATAGAGCCCATGAACTTGAAATTCTGATTCAAATGAAAGAAAACCAGGAAAAAAAATAGGATACTGTGTGTAAATTTAAGAAAGAGTATGTGTGGATGATGATGGTAAAGTTGCATGAATAGTTAGGTATGCATATGCTCAAAGAAAAGGTTAGTATTAATTTGCTCACTTGTATTATACGGTACTGATGCAGTTTTAGTAGAAATGTATATGTCATTATTAAAGTCTATGATTTATTTTGAATACTCTTAATTCGTTTATTATTTAGTTTTCTTTTCAAACCAACCTTTTGTTTAGATAGTCTCATTTGTTTAGGGTTAGGATTAGACTTTGATATTGATTGATAGAAATAATGCTTTGCTTTTCTTTAAGAATTGCCTCGTTGGAATTCTTATGATTATTCTTGTTATTTAATTGCTCGGCCATTACGATCCACCATTATTTGGTATCAGAGCTTCTGGTATTAATGGCCGAACGGCTATGTGGAAGACATTTAGTTCGTAGATCCGCTGAAGTAGGCAACGAACCGGATCCTCGTGACATGGAGATTGCACGCCTCAAGCAACAGATTCAAGAGCTTGAACGCCGACGGAAGGTTACTAGATCTAAACGAATGTGGGAAGCCCTAGATGGGGAAAATCCAAATTTTTTCATCCGTGATCAATGGAATCACCGTGGAGGCGATCAGAAGGAACCCTTATGTAGTCTCGGGAAGCAAGGTGTGTCGTTTTCTGAGTGCGTCAGTAAGGTCCATCCAAACTATTATGGTTCCTTAAGTAGTCTTGGGAGGCGAGTTTTGACTCCTAAGTTTGCCGGTAAGGATCCAAAATATTATCCTTTGGAGATGGAGGAAACCGAATCTGAACCTATCTGGGACATAGGGGAGGAGGAAGAGGAGCATCCTTTTGTCGAAAATTATGAGTTTTTTCATAACGACAAGACTCGAGGACAAGTCTTTTTCAAGAAGGGAGGAAGGGAGGAGATGATGATAACTCTATTTGAGATAAGTTTGTGGAAGAACAAACGTTGATAAAAGAAGAAACCTATTTTCAGTCAATTTCTATTTTAGGAAAATACTACTCCCTTTGTCCCATTCTAAATCTATAGATTACTATTTTGGAATGTCCCAAAACAAGTTTCGATTTTTCATATCAACCAATTATAAGGGTTTTAAGTGATAAAGATGAAATTTTATCGGAGAATGACGTAATGATTTAACTTCTCTAAAAAATATGATATTTGAAAGTGGACATTTAATTAGAACGGTGGGCGTATTAAAACTAAGGATATAAAATAGGTCCTTAAACGTTAAATGAGAAGGTAACTCTACTAGAATGGAAATTGACTTAAGAGTACCATTTTACGTGCAATTTGACATTTCGTTTTCTTACGATTTATCCAATGGGACTTATGCAGATGCTGGTTTATGAGTTCATGCCACGGGGAACACTACGTGATTGGCTTAATGGTATAAGACTTTTGAGATTTGATCTTTTCATTTTAGGTTTATAATTTGGATATGCGCTTCGGAATTGATTATCTGATTATTGTGATCACTAGTTTATAATGTTTGGATAATCATATTCTGCTTCTGCTTTTATGGTTATTGACAAGCTATACTATTTGTTTCTGTCAATACATTCACAGCCAAATCTGGAGAATCATCGAGCTTTCGAAAGAGGTTACATGTAGCGTTGGATTCAGCCAAAGGCATTCTTTATCTTCACACTGAAGCTAACCCGCCTATATTCCACCGTGATATCAAATCAAGCCATATACTTCTTGACTCCAAACTCACGGCAAAAGTTGTAGATTTTGGACTCTCTAGGCTTGCACCAATCTTAGATGATAATGGACTCGGGCCCAATTACGTATCCACGATTTTCAGAGGAACACCCGTAAGTCCTATTCCATTTTTTTGGCTAACCGAGGAACCTGGGAGAACTAGACTGGTTGGGAGGTTGGGTAACTGGTTGAAATGACTAGATACATCATGAGTCAGGATCGGTTGAACACTTCTTTTGTCCATTTCCTTTGATTTTTCAAAAGGATAATGCATTAGATGGTTAAACATGATAACAAAAGTTTATATTACTGTAACGATTTTGGAGGATGTATGCGACTATGCGTTTAAATAACTTTCAATAGCAGTGGTCATAGATTCAATTCCCATCCCAATGTCCCTTTAACCACGGTTTACGCAATTTACCTCTCCCATGTTAGCTGTGAGAATGGTCGGTGACTCGGTGAGGCTAGAGGATTGGTTACTCATATTTTGGGATTGAACCCGAAGGATCTGATTTAGTGATTTTCACTATAGGCTGGTTCTGGGCTCTGTAACTCTTCTCAGATCCAAAGTTACACGCGTTTGAGATTTTTTTGTGTGTTTTCCCATGCATATTGCATTTTTACAAGTTCAAATTATTTTTAATGATTTCATATGGTATCACAGGGTTACCTTGATCCCAGAGTACTTATTGACCCATAAGCTAACAGACAAGAGTGACGTATATAGCCTTGGAGTTGTACTTATGGAGATCTTGACTAGCATGAAACCAATATCACATGGCAAAAATATCGTACGTGAGGTAAACTCCTATTTTCACATTCATATAACAAATTTTCTATATCAATCATACAACCTTTTTTAAATAAAAATGTGTGTGTGTTTTTAGGTGAAAATAGCTCATCAAAATGGAACAGTGTTCTCAATCATAGACAACAGGATGGGTTCATACCCTTCTGAATGTATAGAAAAGTTTGTATCTTTGGCTCTTTGGTGTTGCAAAGATAAGCCTAAGAATATACTTTGGTCCCTTAACAATCACAACCACGGCTAAACAAGACAGTTAACGTCATTACACGATATTTGTAATGTTATTTCAGCCAGATTGTATAGTGATAAAACCAAAGTATTTTTCACAATGTTTCTTCTATGATTTTGCCATATGTTAATCTGGAAACTACAGTAAGAATTTGAAATCATTGGGCCATTGCGCATTAGGCTAAACCATGATGAATAATATCTTTCAGTGTGGGTCAAATTGGGTTGGTCATGCACACTGTTGACAGTTCTATGAATACTGCATATAAGGTGTCTAATTTGATACTAGTATTACATAACCTACTTTATTACAACAATACTATAATTTCTTTTAATAAACAGATGTACATTGTTTTTTACATTAGAATATACCTGCAGTCCTGGATGACTTTCAACCCACATGCCTCCTCTGATCCGTTAAAACAGAAGATAAACCAAATCGACACATTTATAGACAAATGGGTCAAATTTGTGTCTCTATGAACTATAAAAATGGAAGGATTTTGTGAATACAGTACATAATGTTATACTTGGTGGTGACAAAAAACAAACAACAAAGCTAGATGACATAATGATAAATAAATTTATATATTAATTCATACTTATAATATAAAATATGTAACACCAATCTCACATGAATTAATTCAATGAATCTTATTTTACAAATGCATCACCCAACAAACAAGAAAATAATCATTCCTTACTCTACACTTTATACTCCATTTTGTATCTATCGTTCTATTTTCTTTTCGAGTCGAAAAAAGAAAATGTAAATTGAATAAGAAACTCGCTGGTCAGAATAGTCAGCCTATACATTTCAATTTTGTTTAAAAAATTACGCAATATATATATATATTATATATATCAGGGTATGTATGTATGTATAGCATGTTTCATGTTTGATCTTTACTAATGCCCAGTTTTTGCGCGCTTCATGCCACCTGCATTGAATGGAGACACGCTACCACTCGGTCCAGGGCTATCTTCACGGAAATTTGAGTTCAGCATGGCCAGTTCTCGTAATTGCTGTCTTTTAATATAATCTTCGGTCTCATCCTGTAAATTAATAATCAATTATAGGACATGGATAAGAAATGCATCCAAGTAATCAATGTTGCTAAAGATTTGACTTTTGGAGTCAAGTAGACTAATTTATAAAATTCAAAAATTTCCTGCAATTATTTAGGTTTCAGGGATTTTATATATTCAGAGGTAATAAAAATTAGAAGAGATATAGATATGTAGGAGTTGAAATTGTTAGAATATTGTAGAAATTTTGTGAGTATGTCAAAAACAAGTCTGAACTTAAAAGTCAAATGCTCCAAGTATTATAATAGAAAACAGTAGGCTAAAAGAAAGATACCACTGGTTTAAGCAACTCTTCAATTATTTCCTGCGCCTGTCTCAGCCTTAAATCAACAATGCTTGCAGGTAAATCAGCCTCAATCAATATATGAAGTGGCTCGTTTAGATGCTCGTAGCCTGGTCTACCCCTTAGCTTCTCTTCCTTTTGATTATAAACATCAAATTATCAATCATCAGGATTAAAAACCACATAAATAATTAATGCAAGTTAACGAGCTCAATTAGTCGATTTTTATATAGTAGAAAATAGAGAACCTTATCAGGATCTTTGATTGAGCCTTTTCCTCGTATATACACACGACAACCCGTTGTTGCTTCTATACGTTTTAGTGAATTGCCTCTAGGTCCCAGAAGCCGACCCACAAAGTTAAACTAGAATTCAAAGAGAGTATGTCAACGAAACATTTTTAATGTAGTAAGACTGTGATCACACTTGAAGTACATTAGAGGTAGAAATAATAGTCCATTAATATGGAAACAAGTTGACTGTAGACGGTTCAAATTTAGATAATTAGCTAATATGAAACGGTTCAAATTGGTTAAAAGCTGCCTAACGTGTATTTAAATGCATACAATGTCCTAAACCATTTCAAATTAATTGTAAAATATAGTGTTGGTAAACATAGTCACACAAACAAAATTAGACAATAAAGTGTTGGCGGGTCCACCAGGCCCAAAAAGACCTGTTTTTACTTTTTACACTTCCCCATTATGTCATGTTACCCAATCCACCGAGCTGCCCGTTTTACCACCCCTAACGTAGATTAACGAAGCCTAAAAACAGAAATTTGGGATGATTTTCAATTAAGATTTATAAATCTTGAGACTTCTAGAACGCTTACATTGGGGAAAGAATCAACGGGAATCTCTAACCGCAAGATTCGCTTCACTGTGTAAGAACTAGGACTTGCTGGAGCTCCTTGCCAGTCCATTGTCATTCCACTTAACCTCTGTCATGACACAAGACAGCATTAGTAATTCTTTTATCTTTTTTTTGGAACTGAAACAAGTGCTAACGTTATTTTTAAAAAATATATATAATAAGAAGTACCTCTTGTGGAAAACCATTCCAGCCAGTAATTCCTGTCCCTGGAACGTGTGACAGATCTGAAGAAGCCATGGGGCTTGGGCTTCTATGACGCAATCTATCAAGCTCGTTAAACCCTTGGTTCTGCAACATGCTAGAAACCCTCATGATTTCTGAAACAAAAAAATCAAAGATATTCAGGTATATAGGGGATTGTATGCACTAAGAAAAGAATTTGGGCGACTTTAAAGTTTTAACCCATTTGGCATGTTCTCCTTTTAGCTCTATATGTTATTTAACACGTGTAAAACCCAAAACCTAAATTGGGTCATTCATAAGTACATGGGTCGATATTGCCATTATTTGTCAAGTAGATTTTTTCAGTACCAACATTACGATACTTCAAAAGCATACATGAAAATATTTGAGTACAAGACAATATAATCTTCGGGTGATGCTTTGTCTTATTTCAAGGTTCAAATAACTACAAGAGAATCCTTCATATATCTGACTATTTGTTGTCCGTTCTTCCCATAAATGCTATCTAGCATTCTCTTTTAGGCTGACTTAACTCAATAGGCTCGTAATATTATCATTAAGTTGCACAGAGCTTGGGAAAGCAAACCCATACTAGATTACAAGGCCAAATTTCTCAAAACACGAGGCCCTCTAATTAGATAAGCCTCGGTCCTCCATAGGCATAGTTGGCCGTCTAGTACCCCTAAAACAATGACACAAGCAAAGCGATGCTAAGGAGGTGATTGGTTGACAATTATGAGCATGAATGAGTATCATGACTCGATCTCGTGTAGCCTAGTTGGTTCCGGGAGATTGGGGCATCTTGAAAGTATCTGGAAATCAGTCCCCATTGAAATCAAGGAGGCACCTAATTTATAAGAAAAATTATTTGGAAAAGGTGTGCCAATTGGTTGGACTACCATATGAATGGGCCGCAAGGTGAGCCTAAATTACCTCCCACGTGATGGGCATCGAGGGGTTAGCGTGGGCCACTTGGGGTTGCTGCTATTTCAACCTTTTGGAATGAATGAGTATAGTTCAAAAGTGTTTGGATGATGGATATGGGCTTTCAATATGGAAATGGAACCCTTGAACTTTGGAATCCTTCAAACCTGCCAGGGTTGGTTTTGAAAATCCATTGTTTGGTCATACATTTGATTTTTCATTCTTACCCACAAATTCAACGGTATTTCTCCTCACTCATACCTTATCTTTTTCCAATAAGCATACCCATTAGGCCATTATCATCCCATTCCACCTTACTCGCAAACGCATTCCCAAAGTAATTCTGGACTTCAACCAAATGCCACTCAAAGATGGGATAGAAGGAGGTGTTTAAATCCAAGTATTAATGGATTCATACCATGGATATATGATATGAGCACTACATTTTTAATGCAGAACACATTTTCTCTGGCTTTTAATATTATTCAAGTATTGTAAAAGATCAACGGTTATAATGACATTTTCGGAGTTTCGGTCGATTAGGCCAACTTCTTTTTTGCTTTCTTACCAGCTCAATAGCTTTCGTGTTCAAGACTAATGCCCTTTACTTGATAAAGGCTATCTACAAGAATTAAGTACTCCATAAAAGCATAACTTTTTAACTAATGGTTCAAATGACAAGTTAAGCTTATTAACCTAATAAAAACAAACCTTGTTACATACACCATGCAGTTAAAAACATAAACCCTAAAAATAAAGATCATAAA
The DNA here is from genome assembly GCA_963422505.1 of Pseudognaphalium luteoalbum. Classification (NCBI taxonomy): domain Eukaryota; kingdom Viridiplantae; phylum Streptophyta; class Magnoliopsida; order Asterales; family Asteraceae; genus Pseudognaphalium; species Pseudognaphalium luteoalbum. The sequence continues at coordinate 6,865,311 of OY730196.1, forward strand.
AATCAAACCTTGATTCAAGAATCTGGTGCATATGGGAAATATTTGAATAAACGGCTGAAGCTTATGATGCTCAGCCAATAATTCAGCCAGATATTGACTGCATAACAAAACAACATCATAACAACCTAATTAATAACTAGGATTACATAATAAAGCACAGACTTTAAGAATTAAACCATACTTCCCAATAATAATAATCACATAAAATTATCACAAACCTATCAACATCTCCAGTAGCTCTAATCTGTGGAGAAACAGTTCTTGATGGAGTATAGTTGGAATTATACAAACCTGACATGGGTTTGTTTCTTGTTGTGTGATTAAACACCACCAAAATAAATGGTGGAAAATAAGCAGAAAAGAGGGTTGCAACAACAGAGGAAATTTTTTTTATTTTTTTTTCTGATTTTCTTGTATCTATCTTTTTGCTGATAATAAGGGGGCAGGCAGAGTCCAAAAAGGTCTGTCAAAGCTGAGCAGAAAACTTGAGGCAATTATTTTTCCTTGCTTGTTTGGTATTGAAATTATTTAAAAAATCAAAATTTACAAATAATAATATCTTTATGTTGAAAAAGTTGCCAGCTTGACTTTTGATTGATACTGTTTAAGGTAAGAAAACAAAAAGCATTGGGAAAAAAACATCATATATAATTCCTGTTTAAAATTAAATATCCATCTTTTTATCTTAAAACAAAATGATTTCAAAGTTCAACATGAATTGTTAATAGTGAACAGTGTAATGATCTCCAATTTTTTAACAATGTGTAAGGTGAAATGAACACTTAATTTGACAAGTGAAGTATTTGTTTACCCTTCGCATTTGCAGTTTTTTAAGAGGTAATGATATATTTTTATATAATAAAAACTTGGTTTCACTAATCTTGTAAATTGAAATGTAATAGTAACTTACATGAAAGTCATTACAAAATAGACTAATTTAAAGAACTATTTAAGAGAAATTTATAGTCAAACACTCACACATCTATATCACGAATATATACATTTATCAATGAATTTCTACAAATAGTTCTACCTTAAAACTTTAACCCACAATATTCAAGTTGATAAATTACGTCGATACCGCTATACCGGTAGACCGATTCATCATAAATATACTATTGTGAATGAAATTCATTCATTCATTCATATGTTATACAGAAACTATGTATGGGTTAAGATGTTTTGCATAAATGACAAAAACAAATAAAAAGTTATCATATCGTAGTTTTATAGCTAGTTTGTACTTGCTAATCAAAGTTATTGGCAATTACAAAGTTGGTGTCGTGCTTAAGTGAAAATATTTCTTTATCATACAACATTATAGAACTCTATAAAGATTAACTTCTTGATGTTAAGGTGTGTTTGGCATGGGCTTCTAGGAGTTTTAGGAGCTCGAACTTCTACTCTTAATAAATGTCGGTCTAAAAGTCTTGTTTGTCAACACAACAAAAATGAGGCTTTATTAAAAAATAAGCTCTGAAATATCTTAACAAAAAATTTTTTGAAGTGACTTTTGAATAGTAACTTCAACTCAAACCCCAACTCCGACGTATTATTGCCAAACACATCCTAAAGTAATTTGTATAGCATAATTATCTAATATATACATCATTGTAACTGTATTTTTAGGATATCATTCAATTTTTTAAGATGATTTATCAGCTTTGAAAATTAAGTTAATTGGTATTAATGAAAGTTGAGTTTTGCCCATGAATATAAGAATTGTGCAAAGGGTTTTATTTGAAGAGGTTGAGAGGGTTGAATCGTGAGTCTATATATGTTCTATAACGTTGAGGGCAGCTCCACAATCATACCTAATCTACCGATGAGAATGGTGTAAGAATACTCAAGAGCGCTGAGATAATAATTCATTATTATAATATCATTCGTATTATAGTAAAATTCAAATGACCTTATGGGATCTTGGTTTTTACTCTACTTTAGAAGTTTTCCACATTAAAACATTTGTGTATTTATGTTTTATTCTATTTCGTGTGTATTAGTGATATACATCGTTGTGATTTCTTGATGTGCCAATCAATTCTAATGAGTAGTATATCAGATCAATTGATCCCAACATGATACAAACACTACAGTAAGTCTTGAAAGTTAGGTAATTGACATAAAACCATATTCAGTTTTATGCAAAATAAAATAATTAGTAAAAAATATTCATTGGAAGGATTTCAGATTTATTTAAGGAAGTTTATATGTTAAAACTTAAAAGGCATAATCTTTTTGTGTTGTGATGTTAAAATTATAAGGTACTTCATTCATCTCATTTTTATTGTTCAAATTACTATTTATTTTATTAGGCTAATACTTTGTGCTCTTGAGTCTTTTTTTTTTAAAGGCAGAATATTATAAATAAACGACTACTAGCAAGATACTAGAAGTCCTAATTGTACAATTGTACATACACCAAATAAATCACCCCTATTACTAAAACACCCTAGCTCTTGAGTCTTGACAGAACTTTTAAATTGTGTTATTGACTAATTTATGATCTAAAAATTTATATTTTAACCTTTAACTTTTTATATATACATATATGACCCTTCATTTCAAGGTGACTGCAAAATTTAATCCATACAGTTTTGTTGCATAAATTATATTCCCTTATTTTATATATGTATCAACAATCTTATTTTTCTAAAAAATAATAATAATAATAATAATAATAATAATAATAATAATAATAATAATAAATTAATCAATTATATTAGTTAAAACTTTCTCTCATTAACTAGTCTCAGTGACTCATTTATTAAATATATTAAAATTTTAAACTTACTTTAAATATAAGTACAAAATTAACATTTTATTACATTGCTTAAAATTAATTGGTTATGTTAATGTACGTATACTTTTAAACAAGGAGAGCAGTAAAATCGGTTGTTGAAACTAAAATCCATTTAATTGTAAATCTCCAAAGAGTAAAAACTCAAATCTTGAAGAGTTGAAGGTAAACTGAACTTAGAACTTGTATATCATAGGCAAAACAAGAACAATAAGAAGTTATATATTCTCTCATATGAATTTTCACATCGATATTTTAAATTGTTCCAAACAAATATATGCTTTTAATTCACAATCAATCAAAAAAGTTTGTAAATAAAAACAATATAAGATTTGATTGGAAAACAATGATTAAACATTTATAAAAAATGTGTAAAGTTAAATCATAACATTTATAATGAGACGAATAAAAAGTAAAATTATTTGAAAAAATATCCGTGAAGAACAATATACATAAGTGATTGATTATGTATATCTCATAATTTTGGTAACTAAAGACGCATTTAGTTACATAAAGCCATCTTTAGTTTCCTTATTTTTAGGTTTGTGTCATTTGAAAATTAAATGATTTTATGAAAATGATTTTAAATGTAAATGATAAAGTTTTCAATATTAAAAATAGGAAATGTTGTAGGAAATTATGAATGATAGATTTCTTATTTTTGAAAAATCACAACTTCTAACACATTTTATTAATTTTTAATTTTCTAATAAAATTTTTAGAAAACTAAATGACTTTTTCATAAGTGAATACACAATAACATTTAATTTTGTTTAGATTCAAAAGCTCATTTTCACCTATATATCTTGTCAACATCATCATCATATATGATGGGTGTGTTTGGCAACACTAGGGGTGTATTTGGTACCATCATTTTAAGAAGCTTCATCTACAATCTTTGCTTGACACATACAAAAACTTGAGATTCTTAAAAACATAATCCTTCAATAGAGAACCAAAATAATCTTCATCTCCATCTCCACCTCATCCTCATTACCATCTCCATCTCTATGTGTTTGGCAACATCTTGGGAAATTTCCCTAGGTCAACCTTTGCTTCACAGGGTAAGACCAGGAATAACAGATGCCGGTCTGCTGTGGATGGAGATGGGGATGAAGATTATTTTAGAAGCGACTTTCAAGAGCTTTTCTTTTGAAGGATTAATTTTTTCAAGAATCCCAAGTTTTTGTATGTGTCAAACAAAGATTATAGATGGAGCTTCTTAACGTTTAGAATCTCCATCTTCAAAAATCCTTTAAAATGATGATGCCAAACACACTGATACCTCCAAATTATGTATCTTTGAATACCATTTACTTAATTTTTTATGTTTTGATTGAAAAATAAAGTTATTTACAAGCTGTATTATATGAAGTAGACCGCGTATGCTACTTTTTTTTAATCTCTTTTTAATTATCAAATGATCAAATTTTAAAATAAAAAATTAAACACTACTGTCAAAATAGGAAATGTGGGGATGAAATAACGGCGGTCAAGAATGGAGGTAGAATCTATTAGGTCAAACTATGTGTAATTAAAAAGGACACGTGTCATGCATGCAGGCAAGAAACGTTAGCCACCAAGAACTGACGTGGGGTCCACAGCCAGCATGCGGCCAATGAGGTGTTGATGTGGCCAACGGAGTCTTAGCTGGAATTACAGATTGGCCCCGACACCTACTACCAAACGTCGCCGTTTGTCCCCCTCACCTTTTTCCCTTTTCTGCCACCCAACTTTTTTTAATTACAACAAATTGATCGATCGATCGATAATACGATCTTATGTGTTTTATTACTAACGAAATTTGTATAAGATTACTTTTCCAGGTTAGATTAAAGTAACATCGTAGGATTATTAACAATCAGGTTTTGCAAATAGACGTATACGGTGTTTGGAATTGCAATTATAGAACTGATTTTGTGTTTTGTTTTTAAAAAATGTTGACAACCGGCAACGGATTTTATGTTTTATAAATTTCAATATTAAATAGCATGTTACAACCTGCTTCAAAGTTGCGTTAGGGGTATAACAACTCGCAGATAATTAATCATTTATCAACCAAACACTTTTTGAAAAATTATTTGCGTTTTCTTTTAAACGCAATCCCAAACACCCTTTAAGTTGCTATGTAGTCTTGTAGTCTTAATATTACACTCGTTCCAATTTAATGCCTTCTATATGGATGTTAAACTGTTTTTATATACAACAATTCTTTACTCACTTATAAATTCTAAAATTGATTGAATTTGATCGTTGACAAATAATGAGAACAAATTGAATCAAAAGATAAAACCATCAGTTTGAGCTACAAACCTACATTTCTTTAGTTACACCGTACTTCTCGTCTAGAATTACTTTGAAACAATCAATTACTAAAAGCTTACTTTTTTTTTCTTTTTTTTAATATAATAGGATGAATAGCCCGAATATGTTTGTAGTCGAAATGTTTATTTATAATAACGTGACAAGAAAATCGCTTTAATAATATTAAACTTTAAGGTTAAGTCCCTCGAAATGCAACGAACTTTGCCCAAAAGTCTATTGTATGCGACCAACTTTTGATAAGGCATAAGAATGCAACCAACCTGCTAAAGTGAGGTTTTTGATATAATTTTTCACCTACTCAACCCTTAACCGGTTACTATGTATACGTGGCATGCCAAGTCATTATCCACATAGTTTTTAATTTCCTTTTTTTGACATGTAAGATATTTACAATATCATCAGCATTATCCACGTATTTTTTTAATTACTTTCGTTTTCTTCTTCATCATTACCAGCAGCACTCATCAAATCCATTTTCTTCTTCATCATCACCAGCAGCACTCATCAATCATCATCAACAACAGAATCACAACCTGCCACCAGTACAAATGATAAATTAGCAGTGTTCATATCTGTGTTCTTCATTTTCATCAACAAGTACTCATCATCAAGTTTATCATCTCAAACAAAATTAACCATTTAAATCCACAAATTATTTTAGATCAAAACCCTAATTGAAAACCCCAACCCAACAACAATTAACATCGATTTCATATCCCCAAACCAACAATAATTAACACTGATTTCATAACCCCCAAATCTGTTGCCCCAAATCTATTCAAGATGGTGACGATTTGGTTTTGGTTCATGAGCATCACTGTTACGGTTCGATGGTGATGAGTTCTAATCGATGGTGAACGTGTTTTTTCTTCTTTGGATCTTGACGAACCACTACCACAATTTTCAGATTAGGTTTCGGTAGTTACGGCGGCAGTGGTGGAGTAGGTGACGAGAAGGTGTTCCGGTGGTAGTGGTGCCTGATGAGGGCGCATTTTACTAGAAGTGGTGGTGACGACGGTGAGGTGGTGTGACCGGAATACGTAACCGGAATTACTATTCAAGATTACTTTTTAATTTTGATGATGATAACGATTGGCGATGAAACACAATGTTTTGGTGATGGTTTCTGTGATGAAACACGTATAATTGTTGATGGTTACTTTCGAACCACGACCAAATCTCTTGTTTTTGAAGACGAGGTCCAGATGAAGAACCACAAGGACACCGACATCTTCAGATGATGAACCGGACAATATATGTGATTCACCTTAAAAAATAATTTTTTAAAAATATTACATGGCACCACTCAGCCGAGTGTCTGTATATGTGGCAGCTTACATGTAAAAAAAAAATGAAAACCGGATGACATCAGCTTTTTGCAGGTAAACTACATCAAAAACCCCACTTTAGCAGGTTGGTTGCATTCTTATGCCTCCTCGAAAGTTGGTCGCATACAATAGACTTTTGGACAAAATTCGTTGCATTTCGAGGGACTTAGCCCTAAACTTTAAGTATATAATTTGTAATTTGATGCAAGTTTAGAGGGACAGGTCTGGAAGGAGAGACGGACAAAACAAATGCATTTAAAAAATATTTGTAAGTCTAAGATGCAATGATGTTAAGATGCATTAAATATGAGTCGTAGATCAAAAAATCAAAGGCTGAGATTAAGGATGACAATAACCATCCAACTCAATGGATATCCATCCAACCATCCAACTCAATGGATATCCATCCTATCCATCCATGAAAAATGTTATGAACGAATTAAATGGATATATACCGGATATAGATATGGACGTAGATGATTAGTGGATTGGATGCATCCACAGATTCACCCATTAACACCCGAAATTCGTATATACATATACATATGCTTACACTATAAAAATTTATAATTATAATTTTTTAAGTGGATCAATTTTATTCATCTAAATGCATACCAAATATTTATTTTTTACTCTTTAATAAATCGAAATAATCACATCCATATCATAATAAAACACTGTACTGGTAAATTTTGATTCCTACTATATAATTGAAAGTCACAAATCAATGATAACTAACGATCGAAGTGTGTATATCGAAACAAGAAACGACAAATAAGTGTTTTGAAGTGTGTAAAAAATATATGCTATATGTATTTGTAACAACTCGTGTCACGATTATCACGATGTTTATGAATTATTTTGATATCCAATGGAAATTCATAAACCCGCTTCATCCATCGGATATGGATGTGGACATATGATTTGTAAATTTAATGGATACTTATATGGATATAGATGAAGAAATAAAATGAATATGGTTATGATTCCACCCGATCCATATCCAATCCATTTTAAGATTGTTTGCCCTAGTTGAAATTGTTTGCCCCTACTGTCTTCTTTAAATCTTTAATAGGTCTCCCTATATAATCCCGAAGTCTAATTCAAATGTTTAAATTTATATATTTATATGAAAAGATATGAAAGTATGATGTCCCAATATAAAAACAAACAAACCCATTATTGCAACATGTAGAGCTTCTCTTCAACTTCGATTGAATGGTATCCAATGAATTCCCTAAGACATATAGAAGAGTTTGCCACTCGTATCGTTATTTATTGAATAGTGTAAGGTGTAGAAAATGAATATAGAATTATATATTTTTGTGATTATTTTTTAACATTAATATAAGTGGTTCAATGATATGTATAATAATAATACAATTAAAAAATGGCTTAAGTGCACAAATTTCTAATTATTTATGTTCTGATTGCAACTAACTATTCGAGCTTTCATTGTGTTTATCAACTTTTTATTACTCTTGTATATAGTTCATGGTAATTTCATATACATGTTAAGTACATGTGGTGCCATGATCTTTCTGATAAGTTGTTACACTACCAAAATACATATAATAATACTAAATTACAGTAAATTTTATTGCATATAATGTAACTCCTAATATTTTATTGCATAATATGCATGTCATAACATAATAACTGAAGTTTTGTACACTTATGCTTTAAAAATGTATGTTGACACGTCAAATCAACTTGTCAAGGTTCATCAACATAAATAATTCGATTCGTTATTCAACATTTCCAATATGTATAATTTATAATATTCTAGCTAGAAAGCATATTTCACATTTTCTAATGGCATTATTTAAAGTTGAAAACATTATAAGTTGCAACTAATAATGTTTTAATGACTTCTTAATCCCAAATTCAACTCTACCTCTCTCTCTAATTAAAACAATATAAATGGGTCAATCAAGAATATTCATTATGTATCTGGGGTTGGTGATACAATATTATTGATTAAACCTCTATATAAGCATAAAAATATTTCATGATATCATCGTGGTTAAAATAAGATAGTTACCAACTTGGATGAATTGGACCGAATAAACACCATGGGAACACAATTATCAAATCCAGCCAATTACAAGCATGCTTTTCATACTTGCATAATAACTTCATGTCAAATCTTATTTTGTCCTACTAACTTAAAAATAAATAAAAAACGTGTTAATTATCTATTACTATAATTCACTAAGAAAATAGTCAACAGAGGTTGATATGTGTTATTTTACCTCGGTTTCTAATACCTTTGGTGGAATACTTTTGAACAAAGACTAAACCCGTTTCGAATTGGGAGAGGCATCCTTCCCGTGAAATGACCATACCCGAAGGCGACACAGGGTAAAACATCTTTCGCTGTTTCGTTGAAAAAACCAACACAAATCTCACATCAACTTTCTTCCGCGCTAATCAACACGGGTACTTTAAAGATTTTGATATTTAAGTTCTATGTTATATAGAGGCCCTAGAACGCTAAAAGATGAGGATATCTGAGTTTCCCATCTAGATAAGAAAAATATAAATGACTATAAGAAATCAACGATTATCGACTCCTAAATGACCTATAATATCGTTGTGTTCACGTTAGAACAAGTGTGTGAATAAAGTAATGCTATGATAATGTTATTTCACGCCTAAACTTGGTGTATGATGGGCTATATATATGAGTATTCAAATTTAGGCCTAAATAAATAATTCAAAAGATCAACATAATTTATTTATTGTTTTAAGTATTTTTAATTTCTTATCATCTTATTCAATAATCATACTATGTGTAACGAACTATAAATAAAACTATATAAGTAGATTTTTAAACCTATTTATTTGGGCCTAACAATCATTTCTGCAAAATATATGCTCACATAGATGTACCTCAAGAAGAGACCCTTATTTGATGCTCCATATTGGTTACCGATCTTACAACGGAGAGATGTTTTTAAAGCCGTCTAAAAGTTATCTAATTAGCAAATATTCATTGAGTTAAGAAAACTTAATTTAAACAGATGTGATTCAATCAAGTATGACCGATGGGTCACAAATCGCACACCCGTCTAGCCTCTCCTTATTCTCACATTAGTATTAGTTTAGTATCGCGGAAATATGAGCGTTGCTTATTTAGGCCTACTATATCAACGACACTAGCATTGATCTTCTCTATCCGTTATGAGATTATCCTTTGAGGCTTTGAGTAAAGGTGGTAATTTGTACACCATTATTTTCTATCCGTACATTAGTAAATATACTTTACGATGTTGTATTGCAGAACACTATAAAGCAGAAATATTGGTAGTGTATACAGATTGCTACTCTTTTGAGTAATGACATATTCTCTGTAAAACATTTTCTTAACATCATTCTAAAGAACAAAACCACATTACCTAATCCAACATCATGAAAAGCTGGATCAGCAAAACCTAGGGTCCAGGTCATACTTGCTGGATATGGTTGGTTGGTCATAAAGCCCAAAAAGCTCCATTTCTTTTATAATTGCACTTTATTTAAGCCTTTACAGAAGTGGGTGCACCAAAGTAAAATAAGTAACGTCCCCTTTACAGACCACCCATTGTCTCATTTACTACTCTTTCACAAGCATCATTATTACTTGTACCTTTATGCACTTCATACCAGTACATCACTCTTCCAAATTGTAAGAAATAGACAATTGAAAATGGCACGTCGACCGTTGTTCCGAAACAGAGTTGCAGTCTACACTCAGCCCGGCGTGTGCAGACAATGTGTAGTCTACAAGAGAATGATGGCGTAGACCCAATTTACGCCAAGTCATTGTCTTATCATCATTAGATTATATAATGCGTTAAAATGGGAATTTTTGTCATTACAACACTTACAAAACAGTTCATTTTCATCCGGAACCAAGTTCAGACACAACAACTTCAAAACATTTGCACTAAAACATTCTAACACTAAATCATTCAACTTTATGAAAAACCCATAGTAGAATACACAAAACTACATTGACAAGAAGCAAATATGGACAAGATAGTAATTGGGTTCTAGTCTCCACACAAAAACACAAAAGTAAGAACAAACTGTAGACCATAATCAACAAAGGTATTGTGATATTCATGAACTATGCAAAACAATGTATTTGTCAATTTGACATCAATAACAATAACGCTTCTCTCAAAACCTAAAATTCACACTACATCGAATCATTGTGTGATGTCAGATACTCCTATCTACACAGGAACCCTAAAAACATTAGCACTATCCACACAACATTACCAAAGAATGAATCAAAACATAATAAAAACCACCTACAAAAACATCTGCAGTTAAATGTGAAAAACACTAGTGAAAAGATCTCATGGTGCATACTCTGTTTCAAGAGTCGGCTGTGTTCTCGTCACCATAGCAGCCGGTGCTTTCATACTCCCAATCGTGGTCATATGCAACGGTTCACCACTTTCTGCAGCCCGTTCCATTTTATGCATCATTTTCCTTCTCTTGTACCCTCGAACCCACACTACCAACAACGCCAACAACACTAACAACAAACATCCACCAACTATACAACCAACAATCACCCAAACACTCGAATCAATCCCTCCACTTTTATGGCTCGGTTTCCAAACTTCAGGGGTAGTCGATTTCACCACAATAGAAAAATGCCCATGTTTGAAAGCCAAACATCTATTCCCAGATACCACATCCGTAAAATTCACTTGACTGTTTAAATCAATCCACACACACCTAGCAGTTAAACCATCAGGCACGGGCCTGACCCGTTCAAAATCTATCAAAATAGGCTCATCAGAAGCTTGAATATCCAATTCGGGTAAATCTTTAGCTGTTAAATCAGCAGCATCATAAGCAAGTAGACCCAACACAGGAGCTAAATACATGTAACCAGGTAAAGCATAAAACTTGGTTGACCAATTGCCTAAATTCTGATACACGAAAACGAGCCTTTCTACATACGGTTCTTCGCTAATACCAATAGGAATCTTAAACTCTTTATACACAGGAACACCTCTAGTAAACAAACTACCACTTCTAAGCCTCAATGCTGAAACCTGAATACCAGTTAAGTTCTTAGGAACACCACCATCAAACGACACACCCGTTTTCGGACTAAAATCAATCGCCCGATAAGCGTAATCTTGTAAAATCGAATCGAGTGCCCTAGCTGACCTTATTTCAGAAACATTCAAAACTGATTGAGACTCAACTTGTAACCACAATAACATAGACAACAGAATGTACATCACAAGTGTTCGAAATCGAAGCTCCATTGATGCATCACAGATTCATCACAAACAATCACAATTGAATTGACAGAATTAAACAATTGCGAAATGAAGCTGTAAAACCATAATAATGTGGATCAAATCAAGATGTAGAATATATACCTGAAGTCGAAATTAGGTTTAAAGAACCCTAATAATTTATACATAGAACCGGCGTATGTATATATATAATCTGACTTCCGTACAATACGTATTTGAACTCGATTAATCGGATTACAGTTACCGATTTTTGAGGTAAACAGACACTGGTTGAATGAATCTATGTATCAATCGTGGATATGTATGTATATATGGAGTATAATACTACAGATTAAAAATGAAATCTTGGTGAATTAATGGAAAGATATTTTAGTAATAGGAGTATATGTGTGTGTAGGGTGAAAGTGATAAAAGAAGAATTAACGGAAAGAAGTTGGTATCAGTGGGTTTTGATATGAGGTGACAGTGAAGCAACCTGTTTATGCCTTTTTGGTTGTGTTTTTGCATAAATAAATAGGTCAAGATTGTGGGTCAAAACATTGTGTTCCTGATTTCCTCCTATCTTATCATTCAACTTTAGCAACTTACCAATAACTTACTTTTTTCACGAATGGTTTATTGTTTCGTTATGTATTATACGTTACATTTTTTACTATTGTATGAGTCGGACTTTGAAAACTTATATTTTATGTATTGAATTTGTAAGTATCGTATATTGTATGTTACTTTCCTTTTCTTAATAAGGTTAAAATTGAAAAGTTTCCGTTTTTGTCAGTGCCAAAAAATGAAAGTGTACGTAGAATAGACAATATTTACAAGTTTAATAAACACAATAGAAGTTTTCAAAGTTTGAGTCATACAATAGTAAAAAGTGTAAAGTTTAATACATAATGAAACAATTAACCCTTTCACGAAATTAGTTTATGGAAGATTATACAAAACGTAAGGGTAATGTTCACTTATTTATTTTACACAATGTACTGATTACGTTTATTTTCATTTTATTTAACTTCGTGTAATCTAATTTGAACATTTATTTTGAAACGGATTGAGTATATGTATAGCAAAATACACACGCAATTCAGTGAAAAGTTATTTTTTACAACGAAAAGTTGTGACAATGTTGTGTCGTTATATTAGTTTTCTACATATGATCTAAATTGAAAATGAGCCGGTCATCATAATAAGTGTCACAACCCGCCAAACGGTGATTACAATCAATACTAATTAAGTGTGCGGAAACTTTAATGGGCGGGGCTGCGAACAGTATTTCCAACCAACAAATACATACATACTCAGAGCATATGGTTATCGCACAACTTTATTTATCGAGGATGCCAAGTTTAACAGTTGTTACAAAAGTAGTACGACTATGTAAGTCGTAACAGTAGTGTAGAGTTTAAAACATTTTAGTTTTAACAATAATACATAAGTTTAAAATAAGATTTCATAAGTATGATCGCAATGTCTGCAGTTATACAAATGAAATCCCCAAAAGCGGTCCCAACAGTGTGTGGCATCCTAAGTAGTTCAGGGTTGTCCATCCTGAATGCATGCGATTACTTACCCAACTAATTTCCTGAAAAACATAGAGAAAGTCGTCAACAATTATGTTGAGTGAATTTACAGGTTTGTATATGTATGTGGTTAGTTAAACCAAGTTTGTATAAATGAACTGTTATTCATTTATAAAATACAAGTTATGTAGGGTTGTTACCCTAAAGTATAGTTTTATGTGGGATGTCATCCCAAAATATATTACTGGTTGTTTACCAGTATAAAATAAGTTACCGGTATATTTTCCGGTATTTAACAGTTGTAGGATTCGTTCTTCCTAAAAGTATGTGGGAATTTACTCAGACTATGATCCCCTGTGAGGTGAGCTAAACCTCACAAGTTAAAGTAGCGCGACCTAACCCTATAACCAAACCACAACCAGAACTTATGTTGTTTGCCTAAACGGATATTTAAGTATACGCTCCACTGTAGGAGGGTCGTCACGGCAATAGTACTATCCGTATACTCAGTGGCTAGAATCACCTAGCTAATGGTTACAGTAGCATGTCATGAGGTCTTTTCATGCACACCTTCCAAGTCTGGGTCCGTACTAGGATGGGTGTTTATTATCCCACTAGTCATTTGGTACTTAATCAAATTTGGTTAATGACTACAAAACTAAACGAATACGAATATGAAGGTCCTTTATATGAAAAGATGGTGGCTCCCATGAAAGAAAACTAAGAAAATATTTTCAAGAAATGTCACCGGTAATTACTTGTTCCGCCGCAATGAACCCGTGTTTGAACCTTGCCGGGGTGGAAATGCTTATCGAAAGCATTTGTCACAATTTGGATTTGAATGATGCGGATCCAACGTTTTCACTAGATGCAAAAACGAATTTTAGTAAATGTTTACAAGATTTATTTGGCGTGTATTTTCAAAAGTATGGTTCAACAACAAATGTGCCCGTTAGTTCGGTTAACTCAATGTTTTCTTCATCTTCTTCCAACAATGCGATGCTAAACTTATATAATTCTTTAAGACAAGAAAACCATAAACGGGCAAGGGGTGAGGGTAACCAAAACACCACTAGCGAATATGGGAGATATACCGGAACTGATTTTTTGTCCACTATTCTACCCAATGAGTTCGAACAATTTGATATTTTGGCTTGGTGGAAAGAGAGGGAATCTCAATTTCCCGTTCTAACCATCATGGTCCGAGATTTACTAACCGTCCAAGCTTCTACGGTAGCTTCGGAATCCGCATTTTCTCTTAGTGGTAGGGTATTATCCATACGAAGAACAAGACTCACACCGGCCTCCTTAGAGATGTGCATTTGCTTGAAGGATCACTTGGATGCCGCAGAATGTATACAAAATGTTTCAAGCCTTGAAGGTGAAATGGAATACGAAGAAGAAATACACAATATCGAGGTGGAAGAAGGTGTGACAATATCACTTTCCGATGAAGAAATTGCGCTTGATCAAGCTTCACGCGAGGCTACATCTGAAGAAGATTTTGACTTTTGAAGACTTTTGAAGACTTTGAAGATGTTTGAAGACTTGAAGATTAATAAGAATTGAAGAGAACTGAAGATTATGAATATTATAAAGATTACGAAGACTTTTTCAATTCAATATTTTTTTTAAGAAGACTTAGAAGACTTTTGTTTAAGTTATTGTTCAATTATGTTTCCTTTACTAATGTTCTACGAATTCAATAAAAAAAATTTCACCCAAACATTGTTTTTCCTTAAAAAGCTTAACGCTCGAACCACTTTTATTTCGGAGTTGATAAATGCAAGGAAGTTTTTACTAAATTCACGGAAAAGTACAAACTCATATGCTTACAGTACTACTTTTTATGCACATGTTTCCTTGAATTTAGTAAAAAGTTCCTTGCATGTATCAACACACTTTGAATTATATAGAATTATATAGACTTTTTAGATTCAATACTTTTTTTTAAGAAGATTTAGAGGTCTTTTGGTTAGGTTATTGATCAATTATGTTTCCAATACTAATGTTCTACGAACTCAATGAAAAAAATTTGGCCCAAACATTGATTTTCTTTAAAACGCTCAACGCTCGAACGAAAAATGAATTATATAGACTTTTTCGATTAAATACTTTTTTTAAGAAGATTTAGAGGCCTTTTGGTTAGGTTATTGATCAATTATGTTTCCAATACTAATGTTCTACGAACTCAATGAAAAAAAATTGACCGAAACATTCATTTTCCTTTAAACGCTTAACAATCGAACTAAAAATGAATTATATAGACTTTTTCGATTAAATACTTTTATCTAAGAAGATTTAGAGGCCTTTTGGTTAGGTTAATGATTAATTATGTTTTCATTATTAATGTTTTACGATTTGAATGAAAAAAAATCGACCGAAACATGCATTTTCCTTAAAACGCCTAACGATCGAACAAAAACGGAATTATATAAAAAAAACCGGTTTGAAACCGGTTTTGAACCCGAACCGGTTTGGACCCTACCCAAACCGGTTTGGGTCGGGTCGGGGTCTTGGGGTGTCAAAATCGGGTTGAACCCGAACCGGTTTTGGCCAAACCGGTTTTGACCAAGTTTGACCAAAACCGGTTTCGGGTCGGGTTTTCTCAAAACCGGTTTTTGTGCATCTCTGATTACACGCATTGGGATCATTTTAGCGTATAAAACAGATTGCTAAAACTTTGCATTTGAGAACTAATTCAAAACCAACAAGACCAATCAACAAGATCCATTTAAGAGGCAAAACTATGTACATATGCTAATATCAGATTCTCAACCCCCTGTTACTTCTACTTATTTCCCATAACCCCCTAGACTTCTTTAGAATGCCTCCTATAAACGTTTCCCCACTTCTGACCTTGTGGTTGAATTTCTAGAACCACCGTATCAGTAACTTTCTTCTGTTTCGTCTTCATTCCCCATGGATGAAGGATGCGAGATTAGGATAAGACTGTTGATTGTGGATGAAGGATGCGAGAGTCGGATAAGACTGTAGATTCACGTGGAACATGAAGAATGCGACAGTTGCTGTCACTATTACCCTTCGCGGTAGCAACAACTAGCCTGTCAAGGTATTCCCCCTTATTTTCAGATTGGTCACCAAAGTTGACAATATCCAAAGCTTCATTATGCATGTTGATCACTTTTGCACATGTTTCGATATCATACGGTGGATACCATGAAATGATACTGAAAGCCATGAAACAGACATGTGTAAATTCTAGATTGAATAAGCATCATAATTAAAATGACAATTTAAAGTTGCATTTATTAATGAATATATATGCAGAAACATACCCTCCAACAAACACAGCAATCCTTCGTACCATATCAACGGGTTGGATACTAAACCTCATCATGCGAGCAAAGTGGATCCTTTCTACAAGATGCACAGAACCGCCGCATGAGTTCCCTAGACTCGGGTAACAATCTGTAACAAGAAGCAGGTTGAATAAACTTGATCATTATACACAATACAAGCAAGAGTCGGAGGAATATTGATTAAAGAACTCACAGTGTCTAATACGAGACATGATGCATTCAAGATCGCGAGAAGGTTGAACCGCTACTTCACCACTCTCTGAACATACGGCGACCAGATTCTCCGGATGAGACTGTTAAAAAAGAAGAAAGAAGATAATCAATAACAACAAAAAGAAACCCTATATATGCATTAATTAATTAATAATTAAAAGAAAAAATGAAGGGCACGTAAGGAAATTACTTCTAATCTCTCGGTGATATAGAGTTCAATAACTTTAATCTGTTGCTTTAGTCGAAATGATTCCTTTGAACGGGTCATATCATAATCCTTGCTCATCCACTTACTAGTGTCCATAGAGATCATGGTAAACTGCAGATTGAATACAAACAAAAAAATTAATAGAGTTATTCAAATTTAAAGATATGATATACATAGACAAACACGGTACCTCGGCCCTCATGGTTGAAGAAGATTCAACCTTTTTTTCTTTCTTCTTCATTGTAATCTGCAGATTGATTACAAACAAAAAAATTAATACCGCTTTTGAAATTTAACTGGTAGCAGAAATAAAAGATACGATATACATAGACGAACACGGTACCTCGGCCCTCATGGTTGAAGAAGATTCAACCTTTTCTTCTTTCTTCTTCGTTGTAATCTGCAGATTGATTACAAACAAAAAAGATTATTACAGTTTTTGAAATTTAATAGGTGGCAGAGATAAAAGTTATGATAATAATTGTTGAAGAAGATTCAACCTTCTTCTTCGTTGTAATCTGCAGATTGATTACATTACAGTTTTCGAAATTTAATTGGTAGCCGAAATAAAGGATATGATATACATAGGCGAACAGGATACCTCGGAAGAAGAATCAGCCTTTTCTTTTTTAATATTCCCCATAAAAATTTTAGACAGCTTTAGCCTCAGCTCTTCATTGAGTAGTTTGTCTTTTGCGGCTTTCTTTTCGTTGAAACGTTTACGCTTCGCACTACCACTCGCACTACCACTCGCACTACCACTCGCACTACCACGTTCTTTCAACCGTAGTCTCAACTGTTCCCTCTCTCGAGCTAATGCGTATTGTATGTCACTTAAATCCTCTTTCTTCAGTGTTCCACTCTCCTCTTGTATCGAAAGACTGCCAAGTGGTGCTAAATTGCTTTCTCCAATAAAGTTGGATAAGGCGTCACAGACACTAGATTCACGTGGAACATGAAGAATGCGAGCGTTGCCATTCGCATGATGAACTAGCATCTCAAGACACAGCCTCTTATATTTGGTGCGTTTACCAAAGTTGACAACATCAAGAGCTACATTCCTATGCTTGATCATTTGTCCACAAAACTTGATTCCAAACTCACAAGTATAGGAAAAATTACTGAAAGCCAAGAAACAGATGTACATAATTATAAATTGAAGATTAAATAAAAGTTTCACTAATTGTTATTAATAAATTTATAAGCATAAACATACCCTCCAGCAAATGCAGCAATCCTTATTGGCATTTCTTCACAACGTAAATGAGCAAGATGAGCTTCATCGATCGCTTCTGTTAGCCTCAAATCACCTAGTATGGACACACCTGAATAACAAGGTAGAATAAACTTGATCATTATACATAACAATTATAATTAATAATTAATAATAATAATACCATCATACAAACAAAAGAAGAAGAAGAAGAAGAAGAAGAAGAAGAAGAAGAAGAAGAAGAAGAAAAGGCTGACTTTTGACGGCGTCCATGATCCGTTCAAGATTTCTAGTAGGTGTAATCACAGGTATTCTATAACCCAAGCTACTTCCCATTACGCCCACCTTATTCTCCACATGCGACTGTAAAAAAATAAAAAATTAGATATGATGGTAATAATCATAACCCTATATACATACAATACATATAAAATTACTTACCCTCAATTCATTGGTAATATAGAGTTCAATAGCTTCAGCTTGATCCTTAAACCTCTTTGATCGGTTGCTTCGCATCCACCTACTAGTGTCCATACAGATCATTGTAATCTGCAGATTGATTGATTGATTACAAACAAAAACAAATTATATTACAGTTTTCGAAATTCGAAATTCAATTGGTAGCAGACAAATTAGTGATATGACCTACCTTGGCCTCCATGCTTGAATGTGAATCGCCCATAAATTAGTTTGGTTGGTTAGGGTTTTCTTTTTCTTCGTTTGCCCCGATTTTACATAATATATATATATGACAAAATTACATATGTCGTCCCTGCAAGTCTTTTTCTGGCATTGATCAGGCATTGATCATCCTGTGGTTACAGAATCTTGCATAGGCCGTCCCTATCACTAACGGCCGTTTAACACATCCGTTAAATTGAGTCATGTGCATGGCATCTGATGATAAAATGGTTTCAAGGACTACCGTTGTAGTTTCTGTTCTCATATAATTATTTTATTATTATTAATTCATATGATTCTTTTGTCACTCTCTTTTATAATAAATGATAAAATAAATAATAGTGTTCTTTTATCTCTTTCATCTTTCTTCATCATCAATTCCATATTTCATCAACATCAACCTGATTGCATTTTTTTCTAGCAATCAAAACCTAAACCAAAGGACCCTATCATCCCTCGACATATATCGGTGATAATGATGTCCAAGTGTTTATCTCTATCTATTCTATCTTATATATTATAAAACAAAATAATTAATAATAATAATAATAATAATAATAATAATAATAATGATAATGATAAAATACTTCCTTTTTAACTACTATTTAATTGGTGAAAAACTACTTGCAATTTGAGTTAATTGGTCCGTCCACGCCCAAATATATTTAGCATAAACAATTTGAGTTAATTGGTCCGTCCATCAGGTCCAAACATATTTAGCCCACTATACGTTACGTCGCTGTTTAAAGAGAGATTGATTAGCCTAATGAGATTAGAATTAAATGGCTTATTAATGTTGACCTTCCATTGTATAATAACTCTTAATCTCATTCATTGATTTCAACCCTAGATTTGATTTGCCAATAAATAAGAAGGATTTTTATAAAAAGACTCTTAAACCCATTCATAATTTGGAAGAATTAAGTCGGATTTGAATTTAATATTAAATATTAAATTAAAAAAATACCAATTAACAGATAAGTTTGTTTCCTAACCTGTGCAATACATTAATTTAGAATTAATGACAATAAATGTCATTAATGCAATTTTCATTCTATAGATAGCCCAATTGAATTAATCATACCCGGATTATTTCCATATATACAATTTTGGTTTGAAACAAAAAATCCAAATACGTTCCTTTTCAAACGTACATATATCAAATTCATCCATCTTCTCAAATTCTCAATTGCTGCAAATCCATCATCAACCCTTCCTCTTTTCATTATATTAATTCAATCTATAAAATTATGGTTTTTAAACCTAGATTGAAATTCTAATGTTATTGAACTATTGATTTGTAACTCCAAATGATGCATCCTTCACATTTGAGAGTTGATTTTGATAAGTATCTTTCTACTTGTTACAAGAAAATAATTGCATATAAACAGTTATACTTGTATAAAAAGTTGTACCGCATCTTTGTAAAATCAGCTCCCTTCACAATTACTTTATCAGTACTTCACCTTCTTCCCCAAATTCATCGACGCCATCTTTATTCGATTCTTTTCACGGAATCAACACTTCAAATGCTCTAGCTCTGTGTTCTTTCCGTCGAAATACTCGCCGGATATTCGACCGTCATTATTCGGTGGCGTTTTCATCGTCGTTGTTCGCCGGAAATTTCATCGTCGTTGTTTTCGGAGATTTCACTTTCATTATTCAATGGAGATTTCACCGTCATTATTCGTCGGAGGTTTCACCGTCGTTTATTTCAGAGATGTCACCTTCATTATTCACCGATGCTTTTTGGATCGTAACCTCACCATCGGCCTATTTCCGCAGTAGAGTTCCTGAAACCCTAGGTTATACTCTATATCATCTCTGTTATATATGTCTGTATGATTTCCGAAAATATGTATATAATCTTATTACATTCTGTATTTGTAATAATTACTGTTCTTTGTATATTAAGTTATATATAAATTGAAAGTAGCGATTTCCTGATTGTAGAAATGATGATAACCTACGTGTTGAATCTGATGATAGGCTATCTCCATGCCTGTTTAAGTTAAGTATTTCGTTTCTTTTGTTGCCTATCAAGTGTTTGTTAAAAGTCCTATATGAGTATGTTGTTTGTGAAATGTTTGCCAAAAGCTCTATATGATTCATGAATGTTTAGGTTATATTCTATACATGAAACTGCTGAGAAGCTAGTGTTAGTACTTGGTAATTTGATATTTATTTAGCTAAATTATTGGAGGTGATGCTCTGCTCATGTAAGATGCTCAATTTCTTAACTTGTAGTTGCTAAATACTCAACAGTGTCCACCTCTTAATTATTTTACATTGCAAGTCTTTGTTGATAATATAGATTTCATGAAAGAACTAGATTGAAGAAACCTCATTTATATAGAAAGTGGCTTCTATCAATCAGGTATTTACTAAATCCATCTGAAGAGTTTTATTGAATTTAGGCCCTCTATCCACTTCTGTTTTTCACCCATAGTTGTGCATTCGAACTATATTATTCTTTCGTTAGTTTGTATCCCAAAATATATACAGGAACTATACTCGAAAAGTTGTGATTACAATGAAATGGATTGACGTTATTAAGCTTAATAATGAAACTACATTGGCAAAGGAGTCTTTAACCAAAAATAACTAAGAGATAAGGTTTCAAGGACATTCTGAGTTTTTTTGTAAGTCTAATCTCCTTTTAATGAAATTATGGGCTGATGATATGGGCTGATATATGCAATTAAGCTCCTTATAAGGCATATAGTAGTTTACTAGATACTGGGCTGTTAATGTTTATTATAGTCCTATTGCTATATGTAAACTACATAGCTTTTTGTTTCAGTTTATATTTTATGGGTTGTAACCTCACCGCCGGTCTACAGCCTACTTGTATTTTACGGGGCTGTTATCAATAAGTATTGACTAAATCCATCTATAGAGTTGTATCAAAAAATTGACTCGTTTGTTCACTGATATCCATATTTGTGTCAATTAAATTTACTATATTATTTGCAGTCTATGTGTTTAGAATTGTTTGGAACCTCAAAATCTACTACTATTTAGCTTACAGATGATCAAATACCAGTATTCCAGCTCCACCTGAACTTGCTAATTATTGATAGCATGGCTCTCTTGTTTCTCCTTCTATATAGGTAATTCAATTGAAGATATCATGAATACTAAATGCTACATTACATGTTATATTGTTTCTGTACACATACCTTCTTATCTCGTATATGTGTATGCGTCTATGTTTGATGATATATGCACTCGTTATGCACTCGTTGTCATACACCCAAATGTGTTACGGAATGTGAGCTGCTCTCCACCGCCAGGTGTCGCATATACACTTCCTCAGTTCCTCTGTTTCTTTAGATTATTTTTGTTACTATTAATTCTTGTCTTACGTCTTTAATAGTTAGTTGCAAGATGAATATTATTTTATTGTTGTGTACTTGTTGTTTAGCATGCAGGGCATTCTGATCTGGACCCTCAGTTCCACCTCTTTCTTTGATTTTATGATGACCTTGAAGCTGCTACTCATCAATAACATGGATGCTTTGGGATTCCACCAGGTTCAAGCTTCCACCATTGGTGTTATTCTTGAATGTTCGATACTATAGATGATCAGGCTGGCTTGACACTTACGATGTATCCCATACATATGATTAGAGATGACCAGGTTGAACGGGTTAAAATGTACCAACCTTCATACCTCATAAAGTGTTTAAATTTTTTGTAGTCATAATTATTGTAATTGATGTTTATACTTGATGAAATTAGTTTTGTTTACTTTGTGTATGCAGTATTGCAGTGCTACCTATGAAAGTTAGAAAATCTAAGTTGCTGAGGAAATGAACAAGGCCAAGAAGAGTCAACCTTCAGATTTTGGAAATCGACCTGTTTATGAGGAAGGCACTTTTTATGAGATCTGTAAAGGTATAAGTTTTTAAATATTTTTTAGATGTACATAAACGTGTTTGGCTAGAAGGTTGTGAAGTCTCACGTTGTGCCACTTGGCTGAATGTGCATCAAATTGATATTGCAACTACATAATTGAGGATTCACTTCCTGCAGAAGTTTAGAGGTACATTTACAAGGGGCTTCTTGCAAGACATTGACGGTGTGATGATGAGAAAAAACGAAAAAAGGTGAGCTGCGGTCCATATCGGGATAATAAAATGACCCCCTCTTTATGAGTTGGACTATAACTAGGATGCAGATGTGATTTTTAGTCATTCAGAAAAGGGATTGTAACTTATACATTGTAACGAGTGTTGTTATCTTTCACTTGACATTTGTGTTTGCATCTATCTTAGTAATTATAAACATCATGGTGATGTATAAAGATTAATATAATTACAGGCTGTAACGATATACATACATATAATATTCTTTGTCTATATATATTTACATAATGGAATATGAATATATTTCAGATTTAAATTTCAAAATTAGTGTTTGGAGTAGTTGAGAGTTCCTGATTCACTATTAATTAGTGAATATAGAATCTATTAAGTATAGTATAATTGTAGAAGGGGGGTTGAATACAATTATAAACTTTTCTAAGTTATTAAAATTGATTGGGATTAGTGCAGGGAAATGCATCCAACTTATGCACGAAATCTATTGTATGTACTTAACTTTTTTTTGGTCTATTGTGTGTATCAATCTTTTACTTTGGTCTATTGTGTGTATCTGACTGACGTGACACCCTTTTTTGATGATGTGTCAATGATGTGACAACTGACATGGCGAATTATATGGTTGACACATCATCAAATAAGTCAACGGATACACACAATAGACTAAAGTAAAAGATTGATACACACAATAGACCAAAAAAAAGTTGGGTACATACAATAGACTTCGTGCATAAGTTGGATGCATTTCCCTGCACTAACCCCAAATTGATTATCACAAGTTTAAAATTGTTGATTCAATAAAACAGCTGAAATAATAAGAAGTACAAGTAATGTAGCTGAACTGTGAATCTTATTGATCATAAAACTCACTGAGTGTTGATTGCGGGATAAGATAGTCAAAGCTAATCTTAATCAAACACTTCAAGCTAGATTATTACAAGTACTTAAGAAAGGAAAGTTACTGACTAACAACTAACTTCCTAACTCGCTGCTCGCTGAAAGTGTTTTAGACAAACTAATCACTGACAAACAAGTGATAATACACTTACAAAAGGCAAGTAACAAAGTACCAAGTACTGCTCTATTTATAGACAACTTATTCCGTAAATATCTCCTAAAACATAGGATCTTGGAATTACATGTGTCGCTACTGGATTGGTCTATGATGCGAAAAGGGCAGGATGCAGATATTTGTGTGGGCCCTGAATCTGCATTGGGATCCCCTCATTCTTCTTTCTTCCAATAGCTTTCTGACACGTCATACACACGTTGTGCATGATACGAGGAATAGTGGCTGACGTATAAAAGAGAGCGACTTGTACCTTGAACATTATTTGAGTAGAAGGAGAAACATTAATCTCCTTACTCGCTGCGAGCTAACATGCTCTGATGGAGTAGATTGACTAAAGCATCTCCAACTACTTGATTTATTGGAGAGCAGAGACTTCTGCCTTTATTAGAATAATCCTCTCGCTATCAGGGACTGATCAGCGACTACACACAGTAGAGCATTATCCTCTTATTTGGCAAAGGTTAACTTCAGTAACGAAACTTCTCAGTAAGTACTCTTTAATCAGCAACAGGGACTTTGTCTTGATCATTTCTTTGATCTTTGATTCTTCTGTTTCTTCATTGAGTTGAGCAGGTCAGCGACCAGTGACTTACTAGGTCAGCGACCAGTGACTCAACAATCTCCCCCTAAATGATTATGATAAAGTCCCCTAGACAAACTCGTTGTATGAATAAAGTTTATAGTCAGTGTTTGAAAATCAAACATTCAGTGACTTGTACTGGTGATCCATTCATATTTCTTTTTGGATTCTTTTTATATAATCAACCTTTGCACATATTTTGTTTTCTCAAAGTGATCATATTTCATTAAACTGTAAAGAGAATATTACATGAAAACCTATTACAATTCAATAAAATAATTACAAAAGATCACTGTTCTTTCCATACTTCCTCTTTTTTCACTATGTCAAGCTCATCAGCTAGTTCGTACTTCTCAGTTGAGGGCAGGTATCTGAATCTTCTGGCAATAGCTTTATTTAGCACAGCACCTCTCATAACAGAGTCTTTACTCAACATGCTAACAGATCTGATGAGGTGAACCAGCTGTTCATGATCAATCTTTTCTAACTCTGCTTCTCTTTAAAATCTGAGCTTTCCATAGGGGTCCCTGTAGACTAATCCAACATCACCCTCAGTCACTTCAGTACCTTCAACTTTTGGCACACCATCAGGGATAGAAAGATTGAGCTTTGATGTGTTTGGAACTCGATATATGCTAGTAGTCCCTGTTCTATACCTTGGACTTGGTGGCTGAATGATCTCCTCACCATGTATGACAGCGTCTTCTGGTCTGAGAAGCTGTAAGACAAC
The DNA here is from genome assembly GCA_963422505.1 of Pseudognaphalium luteoalbum. Lineage (NCBI taxonomy): Eukaryota > Viridiplantae > Streptophyta > Magnoliopsida > Asterales > Asteraceae > Pseudognaphalium > Pseudognaphalium luteoalbum. Next base: position 6,890,680 of record OY730196.1, read on the forward strand.
CATTTTGTTGAATAGCCTGTCAATCTCATCTAAGACCTCCTGCTTTGCTGCACTAGCCGAGTGACTAACAGCAAGTCAAATTTCATTCCACTCCTCTCTATGCAGTTTACAGACTTGATTAAGAGCAATTGCTTGACTCTCTGATCCTCTATGAATTTGAAGCTGAGGTTGAGATTTGTTCTTTGGCTTTTTCAAAAGTACCTTGGTAATAGGTGCAGGATTTGACCTTCCAGTCATTCGCTGAGCATATCTTTTTCTGTCAATTTCATTCCACATCCTGTCTACATTCTTGCTGACTCCCCCTTTCTTTTTCGATTGGGCAGCCATCTTTTCTCGCTGCTGCTCTTTTTGAAACTCAGATTTTTCAATCTCATCAGTGAGTCTAGCAATCGCCAAATCATTTGCTTCCTGTTCTTGCTTTAAGCGAAGTGCTCTTTCTCTTTCTTTTGCATCCTTCTCACTCAATGAAAAGATATACTCCCTATCAGCATCAGATTGTAATCTCAACCATCTTTGTCTATCTTCTTCTTCTTCTTTCTTATTGAGTTCATCTTGAAATCTCAACAACATTTCTCTTTCTGACTCTCTGCGCTCCTTTATTTTTCTTTCAATTCTTTCTTTCTCAGATTCATTAGAGTGTAGGCTCCCTGATGTAGACTCAGATGAAATTAGAGGAGCAGAAGAGCTGGTTACAAGCATTGAAATTTGATGAGATGTTGTTGCTGATATTTGAACTTCAGGAATAGGACATATGATAGATGTGACAGTTGTTGCTTCAGCGGGTTGAACAATTGGTGAGGTTAATGGTAGAGAGAGTTGCTTTGTTGCTGTTGCTTGGAAAGGTTGGTCTTCAAGAAATGTGACTGAATCATCAATCATATAATCTGATGTGGATAAATATCCAGTCACTGGTTCATCAGCAAAGTCAATTTGACTTTCTAGTTCTTTTCTTGAAATGGGTTGGGGTTCTTCAAAGTATGTCACTGATAAAGTGGTATCAGTGACAAGAATAGTTGTTGGGATTTCTTCAGATACAGTCACTGACAGAGTTGTATCAGTGACTTCGGTGTTATGCTTTTTGGTTGGAGGAGATTTGCTTCTTGATTTTGGAGCTGACGATGAGTCACTAGTTCTTTTTCTTTTGTTGATAGAAGAGATAGGTTGCTGATCTTCCATTTCTTCATCATTATCATTTTGATCATCCATATCATCATCATCATCATCATCGTCATCATTATCATCATTGTCACCACCATCAGTAGCAGTGACTTTTTCCTTGGGGGGACCATATTTTTCATAGAAAGCCCAACGAGCCTCCTCAACACTCACTGTCTCCCCCTCAACATGTGCAGCCTTATCAGCAGCCCACTCTTTGACTTTCAAATCATACATCCTGAGCTCAGAGGGACTGAACTCAGGGAAATTTATTGGATCAAAATCATCAGCGACATCATCAGATAAATCCATGTCAGCAACTTGTCTCTCAACAAGTTCTGCAGCGATTGCCTCAGCTTCTCTTTCAGGTCTCTCAAGAATTGTCAGAAGCCTGGTCTCATAGACATCCTCAGCAACTGATTTGACAGTTTTACCGATATCATCTTCATCAAGAGGTTCACCTTCTTTTCTCCAGACACCATCATTTTTGTACTTCTCCCCCATATCGGTATTAAACTGGTTAATCACCTTGCCCATATAGCGATGAAGAATTTTAGAGTCAATTCTGAGAGACTTGACCTCTACTCTTGTGATTCGCTGATAGTCATACATCTTTTGCACACCAGCCACTAAGCCATCAGAAGCTTTAATGAATTCCTGAAGGTCTCTCACCAAATTGGTTTGAGATTCAGTGAGCACTGAGATAGAGTCATCTTGAGCCACCATCTTTCCTTTAACATATGATGAGAGATCAACGATGGAAGAAGAATGACGCTGAATAGTAGTTGAATGAAAGAGCTCAGCATCAGCAATAGCTTTAACTTTGTCACTGATGGACTCACTCCATGCTGGAATAGGCTCAATAACAGAAGCCAGAGAATGAACCTTAGAAGTAAGGTCAGTGACTGTTTGCTTCAGTTCATTGCGCTCCTCAGAAAGTAGTTTGACCTGTTGCTGAGAGGAGGCAATATATTCCAATAAGAGCTGATGGGTTAAAGATTCACCTATGACCTTTGGAGATGGAGGAGGATTGGATTGAGCACCCTGATCACTAGCCAGGGTACTATTGAGATGGTCATCTCCATCCACCTTTGAAATATTATCACTTGACGGGGAGATCTCTGTCAGCTCTTTAATGGGTGACATAGGAAGAGTCACTTGAATACCAGTTGATGCAGTGACTGGAGTTGAAGCAGGGGCAGTTGATGATGTTTTTGGAGCTTCAGAAACTAGAGGAGGAGATGTTGCTGTTGTTGTTGTTGTTGTTGTTGTTGTAGCTTGGGTCACTGATGGTGGAGGAGGTTGATCGTCAGAGCTTTCATCAATGTCCATGGGTTCAGCTTCCTCATCATCACCAGCTTGTGATTTAGCTGATGGATCATCGGAAACAGAGTATGTAGCCTCAGCTTCACCATGGGATTGTGGTAAGGCTTCATCAGCTAGTGCAGTGGTGATAGGTGAGAGTTGGCCCGGGTCTGTAGCCAGTGGTGTGACATCAACAATGCGTGTGTTATCACTCGCTGATGCCACTAGCCCTTTTAGTTCAGTATCATCTTTTTGTGAGGATGACAAGTGGCTAGGGTGACTCGAACTGAGAGTGTGGGAGACACTCGAATCACTGCTAGCAATGGGTTGATCCATTGTAGCTGTCTTTAGTTTTCCCTTTTTGAAGTCACTGGACTTTTGGGAGTCCAGTGAAGTGGTTGAGGCTGAAGGTTTAGCAGTGCTGCCCTTAGGGACTGAACGTACAGTCTCTGATCTAGCACTGACATCCGTAGATGTCTTCTTTTTACTATGTCACTGATCCTTTAATGTCAGTGACCCTAATTTGGATTTTTGTTTGGGAGCGGTGGATCTGGGTTTCTTAACTGGTATTTCAGCCACAGTGGTCACTGGGGGTGTGTGCAGCGATGTGGCCGATGGGGGGGGGGGGGGAGTATCAGACGGATGTACAGCAGTTACAGGCTTAGGTGCAAGTACCTTTTGTTTTGGTTTCATAAATTCTGGTAGAGACATAGAAGCAGGTTTTGAAAATATATGACTTCCTACCATGGTTGGTTCAAAGCCTTTGAATGACACAACATCATATGCAGCGAATTGATTTTTGAAAATCAAAGACAAAAATTGCAATATGGAACATATTTAGCCCTGGTAGGCTCAGAGACTCTGTTAACAAGATCGTCAAAAATCACTCTTGCATAGTCAACTCGTAGAGAGTTGACCAGTGACCAACTGATCTGTGCCTCAAGGGTGCTGAACTGATCGAAGCTCCCTGTTTTTGTACCCAAGCATTGAATGAAGTTTGAAAACAGGACGTTCCAAACTCCATCCATTTCGATTTTATGGACAGTGAGGTATTTGACATTTCCACTTGCATCGGTAGAAATTTTACAGTCAATCCCAGTGAGATTGATTATGCCTCCTTTGGCATCGTTTCCATCGGGCAATGGGTCATATACTTCATGGGTAGGGAGTTATAAAGCCTCCCTGACAGAATCTGCAGTAATGGTGATACTAGAGCCACTGTTATCGATAACTCCCTGGATCCTAGAGACCCCGTTGACGACTGAATGAGTACAGGTATACCAAAACTCACTCAGCCATTCAGGATTCATCTCCCTAGGAGTTAAAGTGAGTGCAGGGAGGATAAAATGATTTGAAATAAATGATAAAATCTCCCTAAACTCTGTTTTTGAAGAAGATAGATTTGCCAAGAAGTTTGATTTAGGTACTGTTATTACCAAATCCTCACTCACTGATGAGGCTCGACGAGCTTTAATCTCAGCAGTGGGAGTGTAAGCGTTTGGAAAGAATTTTGATTTGCTCATTCTTTCTTTGATTCAAAACCCTAATTTTGAAGATGAAAAGATTTGGGGATTTTGATGAGAGCGTTTTTAGAAATTAAATCAAGTGGAAATGGAAAAATAATTTTAAGTTGCTGGTTTTATGCGACGGTCCACTTGATTAATTGTGTGGATAAGAATGAGCGGTTTGTTTTAGTGATGGTGATGGTTGTCGTGGAGTAGGGGTGATGATGGTGGAACGTGGTGGCATTAATGGTGATGGGAGTGGTACGCCGGAAAAGTGCGCTGACTAGGAGAGAGATTGTCAGAAAAGTGTGACTTTTCGTTTGTACCATAAACATTTAATAAAAGTCGTTACATTTAATATGTTAAACATATGTTGTATAGTAAATGATTAAAATTAAATGTTACACCATTAAATGATATCTTCAGGGAGTATTGATCTGAAGACATCAAATTAAATTTAATTTGCCACCAGGGTTATAGATATCAGAGAGAGATATTTTTAATCAAATATTTACACTGAACTATGACCCTCCTGACTTAATCACAACTTAGAATACTGATCAAGTCACTTGGATATAATTCAGCTTGGATATAGATTAAAACTATCAATTGAGATATATACATTAAAGAAATATAGATCATGTTTCAAGATAGATTAATATAATCTTTGCTTATATTAGAACTCACTGATCCTGTCTCAACTTAGAATACAGACAAGATCAACTTGAAATAATATAAGATAAATGATATTATCTTATCTAACAAACATGATAAATATTCATAGAATTATATCACTGATGAATGAAATAGGCTTATATTTCTCTTAGGATTGCATTCACTGATTAGATAAGTTGGAAGTAATATCTAAGTGGAAATATAAATCTATTTTATTACAGGGATAGAATTCCAATTTTTTTTTTGAACATTAAAGCTTTTAAGCAGTGAGTAAATATCCTATCAATGTTTGAACTTGTTGATTAAATCAGTTGGAGCCAATTCATTGACCAGTTATAAACTCAAAGATAGAAAGTTTTTACATTCAAGAGATATAGTAACTTAGTTAAATACCTTACCATGAATTACTGACAACTCAACTCGCTGATTAGATCAGTTGGAGGTAGTAGATCAGTGACAATGAAAATTTATAAAACTAAGTTACTATATCAGGGAATTACTCATTTAGATTCAACATACCAATCTCACTAACCAGAAAATTGAACCTCTTTTCATCCAATGGCTTTGTGAAGAGATCAGCTAGTTGATAATCTGTAGGTATGAAGTGCAGCTCTATATTACCTTTCATCACATGGTCCCTGATGAAATGATATCTCACATCAATATGCTTTGTCCTTTAGTGCATCACTGGATTATTTGCAATGGCTATGGCACTTTGACTATCACAATATATTGGTATTTTAGTGAAGTCAAATCCATAGTCAGCAAGTTGATTTCTCATCCATAAGATTTGAGCAGTACACCCACTTGCAGCAACATATTCAGCTTCAGTAGTAGATGTTAATACAGAGTTTTATTTCTTGCTGGACCAGCTGACCAACTTTTCACCAAGAAATTGACAGCTACCAGATGTACTCTTTCTATCTAGCTTGCATCCAACATGATCTGAATCTGAATATCTTTTTAGTGAGAAATCTGAACCAGATGGGTACCAGAGACCAAGATTTGGTGTACCCTTCAGATATCTGGATATTCTTTTTACAGCAAGTTGATGTGACTCCTTTGGATCAGCTTGATATCTAGCACAAAGACATGTAGCAAACATAATGTCTGGTCTACTTGCAGTGAGATACAATAATGATCCAATCATACCTCTGTAAGCAGTTACGTTTACAGATTTACCACTTGAATCAACATGTAATTTCACTGCAGGTGACATAGGTGTTGCAAGGGATGAGTAGTTAGTGAGATCATATTTCTTTAACAAATCCTTAACATATTTTTCTTGATTTATAAAGATACCAGCTTTGGTTTGTTTTATTTGCAGATCAAGAAAGAATGTTAATTCACCCATCATACTCATCTCATAACTTTTGGTCATGAGATCAGAGAATTCCTTGCACATGTCACTGTTAGTAGACCCAAATAATATATCATCAACATAAATTTGGACAAGTATAACATCTTTCTTATCTCTCTTTATAAATAGTGTGCTGTCAATTTTACCTCTGACATATCCACATTTAATAAGATAGACCGAAAGAGTATCATACCAAGCTCTAGGAGCTTGTTTTAGTCCATACAGGACTTTATCAAGTTTATAAAGATAACCAGGATGTTTAGGATCAGCGAATCTAGGTGGCTGTTTAACATAGACTTCTTCCTGTACTTTCCCATTCAAGAAAGCACACTTTACATCCATCTGATATACTTTGAACTTTCTGTGTGCAGCAAAAGCAAGAAACAATCTGATGGCTTCAAGTCTAGCTACTGGAGCAAATGTCTCATCATAGTCAATACCTTCTTGCTGGCAGTAACCCTGAGCAACTAGCCTTACCTTGTTTCTTACTACCACACCATCAGCATCCATTTTGTTTCTGAACACCCATCTTGTTCCAATCATTGATTTACCAGCTGGTTTTGGCACTAACTTCCAGACTTTGTTTCTTTCAAACTGTGTTATCTCTTCTTGCATAGCAGCTATCCAATGATGATCAGTGAGTGCTTCATCCATTTTCTTTGGTTCCATCAGTGACACAAAGCTCACAAATAAAAAAAAGTTAGCAGTTGCTGATCTAGTTTGAACCCCGAATTGTGGATTACCAATAATCAATTGATTATCAATATGTTTTGTCCACTTAGTCATTCGCTGAGGTTCATCAGTGATTGTTTTATCCATTGATGGTCCAGAAGGTAGATCAGCATTAGAACAGTGAGTATTATCAGGTGATGCATTTGCTTCTTGATTAGGCGAAGATGATGTTCCTGAGTTATTCATAACTGAAGTAGAGTTAGAATTGACATCAGGGACATTATTTTCCCTTTCAGATTCTGATGAAAAGTTTTCATACTTATCATTAGTGACTTTCATTTTATTGGATGAGTCACTATCCATTTCATTAAAATTTAAATTTTCATAATCTTTTGGATCAATGAGTGACTCATCATAAGCTTCATCAAAGGTGATATCCATTGATTCCTCAATGCATTCTCTTCTTTTATTATAAACCCTGAATGCTTTTGAAATCATTGAGTAACCAACAAATATACCTTCATCAGCTTTGGGATCAAACTTTTCCAAGTGATCTCTTTTATTTAAGACATAACAGGTACTGCCAAAAACATGGAGAAAACTTATATCGGGTTTTCTCCCCCTTAACAGTTCATAGGCTGTCTTATCATGTCTCTTGACAATCAGTGGCCTGTTATGAGTAAAGCAGGTTGTACTCACTGCTTCAGCCCAGAAGTAGGTCTTAAGACCAGCATCTATGAGCATTGACCTGACAGACTCGATTAAGGTTCTATTTCTTCTTTCAGCAACCCCATTTTGTTGGGGAGTTCTTGGTGCTAAATTTTTTTGAGAAATACCTTTAGAGTCACAAAACTCTTCCAGGTCAACATTTCTAAATTCAGTACCATTATCACTTCTCAAATGCTTTACCAAGCTGCCATTCAGATTCTCCATCTTCTTAATAAAGGATATGATTTCACTTGCTGCTTCATTCTTTGCTTTGAGAAAGAACACACAAGTGTATCTTGAGTATTCATCCACAATTACCAAAGAGTACTTCTTGCCACCAAGGCTTGGTGTACTCACTGGTCCAAAGAGATCCATATGGAGCAGGTAGAAGCATTCAGTCACTGAAGAGGTTTGCTTGCTTTTGAAAGATGAGCTGTGATGCTTCCCTTTCTCACATGATGAACAAAGTTTATCTTTATCATAAGAAAGTTTGGGTAGTCCAGTGACTAATCCATTCTTACTTATTTTATTGATTGTCTTTAGATTCAGGTGAGAAAGCCTCTTATGCCATAACCATTTTTCTTCTGAAACAGTTCTGGAATAGAAGCAAGTCCCTGACTTGGCAGTGTCCATATTTACCACATATGTATTTCCTTTTCTGTTTGCATCAAGCACATCACTCCCTTTCTTATTGTAAACAATACCCACTTCATGATCAAATAGCACCTTGTTCTTAGCATCACAGAACTGACTGATGCTCAATAAATTGTGCTTCAATACTTCCACGTATGCTACCCTTTTAAACACAACATTCCCATTTGTAAGAATGCCATATCCTTTTGTCTTTCCAACATTGTTATCACCAAATACCACATCAGGACCTTTCTCCTCCTGATACTCACTGAGCAGGGACTTACAGCCGGTCATATGTTTGTGTGACACCCGTCAAATTAGAACTAGTAATTAGTGCCTAATCAATTGTTAATACATGTAATTAGTTTTGTGATAGGCTAATTAATGTATCGAAATATATATTGATGAATATATACAACTATGCGATTTGATTAAATCGTACGCAATTCAAATCGAATGTAATTCGATTCAATTAATACGGACGTTGGTGAACAATTTTATTAAATAATATGACATTATTTAATAACTCTATTTAATCCAAAATATTATTTAGGTGATATTTCAACTCAAATTCGTGTCGTTCAAACAACAATTACGCAATTAAAATAATAAACGCGCGTACAACCGAAATAAAGTTAAAGTTACAATTTATAACCCAATTATTAAGTATTTGATGAAATACTTCAAATATAATTTTGAATAAATATCCGTATTTTAAAACTCCTAATTAAACGTATAAGATAATTATTTAACGTTTAAACGACCGGGAAAACGAACACCGCATGGAGCGCAAACACGGGGACTAAAAAGTTGGGAGAAAACCCTTTTCCCCCTCCCCAAAAATCTGCCCCAAAACCCCTCTTCCCCTCCTCATTCTTTTCATTTCCTTTCTCTCTCTCCATTTCCTTTACCTTCTTTTCTCTCTAACTAACACCACCACAACACCACCTTCCTCCACCAAATAACACCACCAAACCACCATAAATCTCGAGACTCATTTAGAAGAAAACGATCACCACGCAATGATCTACACTCCTACCTTTCCGGAATCTTGATTCGCCACTTCGTAAGTTTCCGGTAAATTCTCGAAACTCATCAATTTCACTTATTTTTACATGTATATGATTGGTTTAAGCTTAAAATGTCCAAAAATGGGTTGGGTAAAAGTCTTAGGTCAAACGGAGGCCGGAAAACACCTTTTCGGCCCATTTTCCGGCCAACAGCGCGTTATGTCGCAGAGGCTCCACGCCACCCGTGACATAAGCCTTTATATCGCTAAATCAGACCTTATGTTGCATATAGCGACATAAGCCACTATGTCGCACTAATCACGAACGTCGCATATAGCGACACAAATCGTTACGTCGCAGAAATTACGGATGTCGCATATAGCGACACAACGCCCTACGTCGCATTAAATTGTGAATGTCGCCCTTAACGACACAAGCCCTTATGTCACATATATGATCTGCGACACAACAGACTATGTCGCACTTAGCGACACAAAGCCGTATGTCGCACGCTATGTCGCATGAAACAGAACCAAGAAAACACAAATTTTACTAAGTGTCGAGACCTAAAATTTTATCACTCGATTTCACCCAAGCTCGACCCCAGCCAGGGGCTCTGCCCCTTGGACCCCGCCAGGGGCTGCCGCCCCTTGGACCCTGCTACCAGGGGCGCTGCCCCCGGACCCCCGTCATTAACGGGCTTCGCCCTTACCCTAGGTTCATGAGTAACGGTGCTACATCTAAACTTTCACACAAAGTGTTAAACTTTTATAACATCAAACACGAATGCGAGACAACTTCTAAAACACATTGGAACTTAGTTTTAGGTATAACACTTCAAAATCATCAAAATAATAATGTGGGTTTATTGTTACAAACAACCACCAACGGGCCGTACACATTTTCAAACACTTAAACAAACAACCAAATCACGGTAATTTGAACATTCTAAGTTAGACGGACAACTACAAGGGCAGTCTTTCGAGATGCCTACTCATGTTATAACCATTGTGTGTCTTGGACACCCTCAGGTTACAAGTCTTCGGACATCAATCCACCGCTAATCAATTCAAGTTTATTAATTTAAACACTCAAGGCTTAGGTGAGTCTCATGGCCCCTATTTTACTGTTTTCATTAAGGGGTGTGATATTATTGCTCGTTTTATTTTACAAGTAGAACACAAGTACAATTCAATCAAATACTACATGAGTTGTTTTCAACTAATCAATAAAGCCCTCCATAGCATAGTCTGGTAATACATCTGTAGCGTGAATGTTAGTATATGATATCATATAGGATTGACAATCCTCGTCCGGGTTAGCACGCACTAACTGGTCAAACGGACGTATTAGCATTTGGGAAGACGAGTGTAGATTAGGCACTCGTTGGAGGCAACTCGATTAGGTTTCCTTAATTGAACCTGACACTCAAGTTAAGCTCAGACTATGTGCTCATGGCTGTATAACTTTTATTTTGCTTAATTGCATTTTAAATTCAAATAAATCTTGCGGTTCATACAAATATGTGTTGACATACAAACCTGTGAGCTCACCAGTATTTCGCTGACCAATTTTAGCATGTATCACAGGTGACCAGCAGTAGGTTGGACTGCTCAATCAAGATCCATTAGCTCGAGTCAGCATGCAAACAATCAGAGATTTAGCTGCATTATTATATTTTGTATAGATTAATTATGTACTTAAATCTCTCAATTTCAAACCGAGCTAATGTAAACAATATTTTGATGTAAACTTTGGTTTTATTAATATCAGTGTAAAACGACGCATATAGTGGTCATTCATTATATCTTATGTGCTATGTATATTGATTAGTCGCGCCCCAACCTGATTCGCTTCCGCAACCTGAATTTGGGGGTGCGACAGTCTGGAACACCCACTGTCCAGATATCAGATAGTCTCTCTAAGAATGCCCTGCACAGGTTAAATTAGATTAGTTCAACTGGTGAACCCATCCTGAGATGGGTTCATAGTGGCCATGCCTTGGTTTTGGCTTCCACTGGTTTGCTGTGATGGTGTCTGAATGCTCACTAATAATGATATGCTTTGAAAATGGAGTAGCTGAGCATTCAAATGACACATGTTGTCTTCCACCACACTTATAACACTTCCTGTTAGTGTTTTTAGACTTGATTGACCTTTTTGATTTAAGTTGCTGATCTGTCATTGATTTGTAACTTTTCTTGCTGAGGTCAGCCTTTTGTTTTAATGACTTCTGGTCACTGATATTTTTATCAGTGACTAAAACATTTTTGCTGACCTCAAGAGTATCTGTTTGTTTTCCAGGGACATATATCTTAGTTAAATCTGTATTCACTGATGATGTGTCAGATTCATTCAGCAAGGTTTTATCATCAGTGATTTCAGAAGAATCATTTTCAGTGACAGTTGTACTTGATACAAAATAATTAGGTTTTGGCTCACTGAAAATGGATATTGGTTCAAACTTAACTTCTGAGTATAATCCCTTTTGATCAAAGATAGGATCAACCTTAGTAGAATCAGCTAGTGATGCAACACATCCATAACTACCCCCTAAAATTGCTTGAATTTGTTTTGGAATTTGGTTGCTGATAAACTGATTGACTTTTAAGTTTGACTTACACCAAGATTCAACAACTTTCTTTAATTGCAAAAATTGTGTTTCAAATTCAATCTTTTCTTTAACACAGATTTGATTTGCATGAATTTGACCATCTAAATCTTGTTGTAATTCTAACTCCTTTACTCACATTTTCTCCACCTTCTCTCTATCACTTCTCTCTCTAATTTCCAGAGATTAAAACCACCAACAACTACCATTCAACCACCATCATCACCACCATAAACCACCATAGCAACACCACCATCAAAGTCACTATTTTACAAAGAACACAAGCTCAACAACAAGTCCTCTTTCTTCTCATCTCATTTCCATCAAAATCTTTGTAAGGAAACTTTATCTTACTTTCATATTGTTTATTTACATGTTATAAAGCTCACCTAACAAGATTATGTCCAAATATAAACTTGAAATACGTTTTTATGAATTTTTCACAAAGAACACACAATCTGTCCAGAAAAACACAGATTACTAAAAATGTCATAACTTGAGTTCTAGGAAGAGTTAGAAGATGCATTTTTTTTAAAATTTGCGTATTGAAAATATCTACAACTTTCATGTTTTACGTTTTCACCAGATCTGAATGTATTTTTCTCTATTTATCGATTTTTGGGACTGACCTGACTAAAATCAGAAACTGGACTATGCATGACAAATTAAATTGTTTCTCTATGATCATGGGCTTAAGACTCTTGGAAAAATATATGTTAGACCCTAAACACATAGAAGATCAGTTAGAAAAATTGGTGAGACTTGGTTGGGACCAGAAATATGTTAGACACATGGTGGAATAAACCGACAAAAAGTCGAAATGTGAAATCTTAAATATTTGGAACTTTTATAAGAATCGACACTCTTGGTGAACTTGGACACAAACCGACAATTTATTTAGACTCTATAAACTGATATTTGGGTTGGGTGAAAGTTTCGGGTCAAACCGAGTAAGTTTGATCAAGTCAACAAAAGTGGCTAGTTTTCGAAAAACTTACTATTTTTGGAAAGTGGTAACAAAAATGGGTTTGGTTGACTTAATTAAGTAACTTGGACCAAAAACTAATTTTAGAAAGTTTCCCGAACGAAAACCGACACTTGGATACACTTGGGCTAAAAATAGAAATTTGGCCAGACGCTAGTGTCGCATGACCTGCGACACTAACTGCGACACTACCTGCGACACTACCATAGTGTCGCTAATAGTGTCGCTACTTATTGAAAATTTGTTTGAACATGCGACACTGACCCTAATGTCGCATAACCTCACTACGACATTAACCTTAATGCGACACTGACCCTAGTATCGCATAAACTCACTGTGATATTGACCTTAGTGTCGCATGACCTGCGACACTCGCATATATTGCGACACTTACCCTAGTGTCGCATGACTTGGCGCTACTAGTGTCGCTAAAAACAGAATTTATGGGACGTATTTTCACCAAGTATTGAACATGGATAATAACTTATAAACACACATGATACATACTGTAACAATATATAAGATGACACAAACTTAATAATAATGTCTTAAAGAATTATTATTACAAACTTTCACCAACGGGTCGTACACGTTTTTGATAAACAAAGTTGAACAATCAAACATTTGGACATAACTAATTGTTGGACAACAAGCATAGATGGTCTGTTGAGACATCTACTCACTCATATAACGTTGTGCATTTTGAATGCCCGACAGGTTACAAGTCTTCGGACATCAATTCACAGCTAATCAATTCAAGTTTATTTTAATAAACACTCAAGGCTCAGGTGAGTCTCATGGCCCCTATTTTACTGCTTTTCAATCAGGGGTGTGATTACATTGCTCGTTTTGTTTTACAAGTAGAACGCAAGTACAATTCAATCAAATACTACATGAGTTGTTTTCAACTAATCAATAAAGCCCTCCATAGCATAGTCTGGTAATACATCTGTAGTGTGAATGTTAGTATACGATATCATATAGGATTGACAATCCTCGTCCGGGTTAGCACGCACTAACTGGTCAAACGGACGTATTAGCATTTGGGAAGACGAGTGTAGATTAGACACTCGTAGGAGGCAACTCAGTTGGGTTTCCTTAATTGGATCTGACACTCAAGTTAAGCTCAGACTATGTGCTCATGGCTGTATAACTTTTATTTTGCTTAATTGCATTTTAAATTCAATTATATTATACAATCTTGCGGTTCATACAAATATGTGTTGACATACAAACCTGTGAGCTCACCAGCATTTCGCTGACCCATTTTAGCATGTATCACAGGTGACCAGCAGTAGGTTGGACTGCTTAATCAAGATCCATTAGCTCGAGTCAGCATGCAAACAATCAGAGATTTAGCTGCATTATTACATTTTGTATAGTTTAATTATGTACTTAAATCACTCAATTTCAAAAGGAGCTAATGTAAACGATACTTTGATGTAAACTTTTATTTTATCAATTTAAAATGTAAAACGACGCATGTAGTGGTCGTTTACTATTAATCTCCGTGCTTTGATTATTGATTAGTAACACCCAAATCCTGTTTCCGCTAAACGACATAATTGGGGGTGTTACAAACCAAAACTCGCATTTCGAAAATTTAGCATACAATTGCTCCTTTCTCAATGTATCAAGAACCAATCGCAAATGCATCTCATGGTCAGTCTCAGATTTAGAGTACACTAGGATATCATCAATGAATACTATAACAAACTTATCAAGAAAAGGTCGACAAACTCTATTCATCAAATCCATGAAAATTGATGGAGCATTAGTCAACCCAAAAGGCATAACAAGAAACTCGTAATGACCGTATCTAGTGCGAAAAGCTGTCTTAGGAATATCCTCCTCACAAACCCGCACTTGGTGATAACCCGATCTCAAATCAATTTTTGAAAAACACGAGGACCCTTGTAATTGGTCAAACAGCTCATCAATTCAGGGCAAAGGGTACTTATTCTTTACGGTTCTTTTATTCAACTCCCTATAGTCAATACACATCCGAAAGGTGCCATCCTTCTTTTTCACAAATAACACGGGCGCACCCCAAGGAGAGGAACTAGGTCTAACAAAACCTTTATCTAGCAACTCCTGAATTTGACTCACCATTTCACGAATTTCGGAGGGAGCTAATCTATAAGGAGCTTTCGCTATAGGAGTAGAACCGGGAATCAATTCAATTCTATACTCTACATCTCGAATAGGAGGCAAGCAGGGCAATTCATCGGGAAAGACATTCGAGTATTCCGATACCACTCGGACGTCTGTGACCTTTTTCTTTTCTAATTTAGCGTTAACAACATAGGCCAAGTATGTATCACACCCCTTAACTAAAGATTTTCTAGCTTTCATCATTGAAATCAAGGGAATACTACCACTTACCCGCTCACCTCGAGCCACAACATATGACTCATCCGAGATAGGAAGTCTTATTAGCTTTCTATGGCAATCAATGTTGGCCTTATTTTGGCTCAACCAATCCATTCCCAATACCACATCAAATCCAGGAATAGGCATCAAAAGAAAAGAGACATGAAAACTATGGACTTCAATCAAAATACTAGCTCCAATCACCGATGTGGTAACCGGAACCATTTTACCATCCGCTACTTCAACCTCAATAGGATTTGTAATAACAGAGGGAGTCAATTTCAATTTATCACAAAAAGACTTGGATATGAATGAACAATTAGCTCTGGAATCAAATAAGACACATGCCGGTACAGAATTTACAAGAAAAGTACCAGTGATGACGTCCTCTGTCCTGACAGCTTCATCGGCTGTCATTTGGAAAGCTCTGCCCGTTGCCAAAGGAGGATTCTTTCTTTTCTGGCCAGAAGATGAAGAACCTCCGATCGTACCCGTGTTCTGTCTCCCTGCCTCCGGACACAAACCTGAACGGTGAGCTTCCTTGCGACAATTCCAACACACAGGCTTAGGGAAAGTGCAATCTTTGATATCATGGCCAAACTACCCACACTTGATGCACCTAACCGTTTGTGGAGTGCAAGGACCCATATGTTTTGATTTTCAATTAGTGCACCAGCTAGGTTTATCCGCTATAGCACTAACACTCGAACCTTGTCCTTTACCACGGGAAGAACCATGCCACTTTTTCTTCCCCGGACTACCCGAAGACTCCCCTTTGGATTTCACTGGGGACTTGTCCTTCACCTCTAATCCTTGAGCCCTAACATCACCATCCACAGAACGGGCTAACTCGAAAGCTTGGTTAAGAGTACCCGCAAGTCTAACAGTTGTCCGATAAGCATGGGGCAACATACCAACAAAGTGATCAATTTTAGTCTTCTCATCCGGCACCCATTGGTGCATAAACCTCAGCTTTTCAGAGAATTGGGCAATAAGGTCGTCCATTGTCATATTATCCGTCAATTTCATATCCAAAAATTCACGTCGAATACGGGTCATATCATATCCCGAGCAATACTTTTTGCAAATCTCATTATAAAAATCGGACCATCCAATAGATGCCCTTTGTTGAGGAGTCAAATGGGAGGTAATGGAATCCCACCACCTCATTGCCGGACCCTTGAGAAGCTGAACCGCATAAGGAACTTTGACATCCTCTTCACACCTACATACCTCAAATTTCCTTTCTACATCCCTCAACCAATCCAAAGTTACAGAGGGATTTGAACTTCCATAATAAGCTGATGGTCCACTAGATTTAAATGTCTTAAAAGAACAAACTTTATGGTGAAATGGCGGAGGAAATACTGGAAACTGAAATCTCGATGGCCCAGAAGATGCAAATGGGGCCGATGTCTGAAAAACATTTCCATGAGGCTGCTGATGGTAGTGCGGTAATGATGAAGGATTCTGAGATGACACTAGAGTAGGTGGTACAGTGCTATAAACTGGTGGTGAAGTCTAAGGAAACTGCTGAGATAACCGGGCTTGTTGTTCTAAAAACTGTTGCTCGATAGCTTTAAGTCTCACATTTTCCCCCTCTAAGTGTAACATATAATCCTCTTGGCTCATATCCTCGGCCGCGAAGAGATAACACGTAAAAAAGTCATGTTTTTACGTAAGTTATCTTCCACATTTTAGGCACAAAGTTAACAAAAACATACTTAAAAGGATATTATTCATAAAGTTTTGTTAACTAAGTCAAAACGGAGTCGATGTTTGAAAAATCACTAAAAATGGCATGAAAACCGGGCAAAACTGCTTTATCACACCACCATTCACGCATTTCAAAGCACTTTAAGCTATGCTTCGAGTTATGACCTCTAACTTATGTCATTCTCTTCGTTAGGAAAATACGAACGCGTGGGTATAAAGAACGCTCAAAACGGATAAACGACGAAGAAGTTACACCCGAACGAAGAAACAGGAAACCGAGAGGCCAGGATACGGCTGAACCAGGCCGTATACGGATGGTCCAGGCCGTATACGGCTGGACCTAGACCGTATACGGTCCGTGCAGGCCGTATACGGCCTATGCACATCCGTATACGGTCCAGTTCAGCCGTATTCACCCAACGCGCAGCCGTATACGGTCCAGTTCACCCGTATTCACCCTAACTCAGCCGTATCATTTGTTTGGGTGATAAAAATCTGATTTTTATTTGCCCTTGCGATACGGTCGTGCATTTTGTGATTTGGATACGGTCTACGGATACGGTTGTGCGTTCTCTATAAATACTAGCCTCATTTCACCATTCCATGACATCTCACACAACACACATCATCCAACACTTCACATACACACTTCAATTCTTCATTTTCTTATATTTTTATATTTTTAGTCTCTCTCTAGAATAGTTTAGATAGTTTCTCTCTCTAGAGTTTCTCTCTCTAGAGAGAGAGAGTTAGATAGTTAGTTGGTTAGCAGTAGAGAGAGAGAAAAGCTGGTAATCATGGTGTAATAAGAAGCATTCTTGGTGCAAGACCCTGCCTTTTCTTTTCAGCTGTTACTCTGCTCAATTTTTCTGGTGATATCTCTCTTTTCATACTTATACTATGTCCGAATTATTTCTGCCTGTTTGTATGATGTATGTTACTACTATTGCCATGTTTGCTGAGTAGTGTGCTATTGCGGTTTTTGAAATGTAGATAGTTAGAAGTAGGGATGATGTTGAATTAATCTTTAAATCTATATAATTGGGAATTATTATATTTGTTATATCTATACTTATCATTCATCTAGACTTAGCTATGGATCACCCTTTCCAGTCCTTCGCGTGACTACTACTTTAGGCTTAGAACCTGATCAACTCTAGGTACAGTAGGAAGTTATCTGTGTTATAGTAAAGAAGCCGTGTTTGTCACTGTAATTCGGCTGAAGTACTGAGTATAGCTTTGGAAACACCACTGGTGGAGTACAACGTGGAAGCTCCGGAAAAAGCCGTCTGTGCCGACACTGTGGATTACCTAGAGACCCTAGAATATGGCCTAGAAACCAATATAACTGTGGAAGTGCACGGTACACCG
Source organism: Pseudognaphalium luteoalbum (assembly GCA_963422505.1). NCBI lineage: Eukaryota > Viridiplantae > Streptophyta > Magnoliopsida > Asterales > Asteraceae > Pseudognaphalium > Pseudognaphalium luteoalbum. The sequence continues at coordinate 6,908,759 of OY730196.1, forward strand.
TCTGGCTACCCCTGTAACTGAAGCTATGGAAACACTTCGATAGTATACACCGTATATGTACCTAGGGATGGAAAGCTGTGGAAACATCATAGTACACCGTAAATACATCCTCAGTTACACGAATCTGTGGAATTATCTAAGTGCGGTACATCGTAAACGGTTCCTAGGTTAGTGCACTGTGGAAGGAGTATGCATTGTACCCCGCTGGTGTTCCTAGGGCTGAATGACTGATTGCAAAGGAGAGGCTAGATCATGACAGAAGTAGTTGAACTAATAAAACGTAAAGAATGAGTCTGGAGATGAAAGTCAAGCCCAGCAGTGGTTCGGAGTTCTTAAAACCCCCAGACTCTACAAAACTGATAGTTTAGAATAACAAGTTAATAATCTGAACATATTTAGGAAATGGCATTTACATTTAGGTGTTAAGAACGGTCAGAATAACCCAAGTGGCAGTCTGTTACCTTATTCCTGCACCCTTGAAGGGTCACTTGTCCAAAAAGACAGTGTGGGGGGTTGAGCAGCCTGTTCTGATCAGAATCACGATAGCCTAGGTCTCGTGACATACTAATTCTGGTATTTAACTAGAATAAGTAGGGTCCTAGTGTTTACACCCATAATGCATCTGTTCATTAACTGAAAATGTCCCCAATTATCTTTATAATAAGCATCATCCCCGCAACTGATTATTGAAGTTTCAACTGCCGCAATTCTCTATCTGTCTACCTAGCTACCGATTCTACTCTATCTTATTTACTTTTCCTGTCTTTAATTAGTTAGATAATTAAATTAGAAAACCCCCAAAACCTACCTATCTGCACAAAACCCATCCTAAAAGCAAAACTCTATCTTTGGCATCACTTCGTTTCAATTCGCTCCGATTTAAGAACGACCTCGAGTTATACTTACTGCTTACTCACCCTGTGTGATAGGTAGTACTTATAAATTGAGTCCCCAGCTCTTTATAAATTTTAAAACTCAACCGATGCGCGCTCCGACGGACGGTCCGACGACGGGGTGAAAACCCGACTGACCGTTTGGGCGCCGTCACGAAGGAAGTACCGGTTTGTCTTTGACTAACATTTTGGGTTTCAGGAGGAGAGATATCGGATACCGGAACATTGATGAAAGTAACGGTCGGGTTCTCATTATCTGCCATATCCTGCATTACAACACATCTCACAACTCGTTAATCGTTAGTACCTACATACTAAGCAATTATCCTATCATAGCTAAATCCCACACCCTTGGATGTTTGACTGACACAATAGATTAAGGATTGAACATTTACTATTGTCCAATTCACCCAAACCTATGCTCTGTTACCAACTTGTAACACACTTCAAATTCTCAAGACATTTTTTTTTCATTACGGAAGCGAATATTTAAAATACACATCATAGGATGCGTGTAATACGTTTCCATAGAGCATCCCAAAATACATACAACCTTTAATACCAAATTATCATAATTTGCTAAATACATACTTAGGTGTTATATTAAAATCTGATACAAAATGTTTACTCCAAACATAACTAAATCAGAGTAGGTTTGTCAAACACCCCATTCGTCCCATACTTCAAGCTACCCACAATCAAAAGCTATCCCTGCAAGAAGTAGTGAGGTGGGATTAGCACAAAGCTAAGTGAATAGATCCAAAACTATCAATCTACTTTAGCTTAGCAAATGTCTACATCAAGCATTACACACAAATCAAGCAGGATCGGTGATCCTTGAGGTACTCTCATGCCGCGGTGGTTCCTCAAGTAACACTTAAAACCAACTGAAGGCCAAATCAGAGGTTAAACCGATGATTTGGTACTATCACTACATACAACATAATTATAGTGTTCAACACATGTACAAAGCACTTACGATGTCCAAAGTAATAGTACTCAAACCCAACACATTAGTTGACCCCCGACAATTCAAATAGTCCACATTTATCTATAGGACACCAATAATCATTCAAGGGATAACCATCATGGCAATAAATTATCTAAGCAATCACTGTTACATATCCAGTTTACCCGATGTAACCATGTTGTTACAACTAACTTAGACTGAGAGTCCAAGATCCACTCACCCTTGACGATCACCGTCTCCACTCAAAGGTCTTATCTTATTGAGTCTTCGGTTTATCTGAGAACAAAATCGAAACCCGAATTAGATTCTTGTATCAAGTTTATTACAATCTAACCATGCATATAATTTTAATTAATCGATTATACTATACTTTCATTACTAGTTAAATAACATAGGTACATAAGTCACAAGTTGTCAATTTCATCAAATTATAACTAGCAAACGCGATCCGGGTTGGGAGTGACTGGATCGCGTTCCATAGTACAAAACATTCTGTTACAAATTTTCACTTGGCAACGCGATCCGGGCAAGTAGCTAGGATCGCGTTCCAAAGAGTAAACTCAATCTGGACACAAAACCAACTGACCAACGCGATCCGGGTAAGTCATGTCAGGATCGCGTTCGTAAGAGTAAAACGTGTTGTGGCCATTTTACACATAACAACGCGATCCGGGCAATTGAGATGGATCGCGTTCCCAAGCTTCCCAGCAATGGTTCAGACCTGTTAAAGCTCAGCACGAACACTAAAACCCAAATCCGCTACATACCATTGTAAAACACGATTTTGACAGAAAATTAACCACAAGTATCAACCACAAACATGTTATTACAACAAACAATAATCATTCAAGTCCTAAATCAACACATGCATTACTCATTCAACCTAATTTAACCAAAACCCATTTCACACATTCAAACCTAGAAATTCACATTCAAGACAAGAACAAGATGATGATTTCAGTAACTACAATTCATTTAAGCATATTGGATTATACATGCATCAATCTTTCTACTTAATCTCATCAATTTAGCTCAAGAACACAAAACAATTACTTACAATGGAGAGGAAGGAACTAGATGAACAAGGTGAAGAAGAAGAAGATGGTGAATTCAGTTGTAACATAAAATCACAGCTTCAACAAGATGAAAATCAGATTGAGAATTGTTTTCTTTAGGTGCATGTGTTCTTGAGAGAAAGTGTGAGAGAATAAGATCAGTGAATATGGAAAATGGTCGACATTTCAATCAAAGTCCAGTTTAACATGCAGTGTAATCATATACACATTCCAAATCTAACACAATAAATCATTTGATCATTTGACCTATTAATTTAAATTATCCAAATAATACCAATTATTTCTAAATACAATTTAAATACAAGAAAGTAATGAAAATACCGTATTTCTACTAGGCCCAAAACGAGGATGTTACACAAATCTTGTTCCACGCGTCGGTTTGATAAAATTGTATCTTTTACTATTCACTTCACGACGTAAAACCGTCTGTATAAAATCAGCTCTTGAATCTCTGGTTGGATTTATCAGTTCCAGTTGAGCTAGACGATTTATATCTACCATAGGCAATGTGCTCAGTCTTTTAAATGATCTTTTGAAATACTGAACACCATCGCTTCTTTTAATCAAAAACATACCTTTATATGTTTTCCAACTTTTGATAAGTCCTGTATAATTCCCACTAACTTTATAAGTTTTGCAAGTGACAGGAATAGGTTCACCAGGAATAAAACTTATCACAGGTCGTTCAGAAGTTGATGTAGAAGCATCATCAGAAGCCGGTGTAGTTTCTGGAATAGTTTGCGAAGTTCCAGCTAGCTCTGCTTCATCTTCTGAAGAATCAGTTTCTATTGTAGGAGCATCATCATAGAATTCATCAGAACGTATCTCCTCTTCCTCAATGTCAACATCATCATTTATTTCAAATCCAGATTCAGATACCTGACCTTCCTCATTAACCATGCGCTGAATAAACGATAAGTCTGCATAAGAATAATCCACAGCTAATGGTCTCGGTTGGCCTGGAATGTCAACAACAGGAAAGTAATCTAAAAGCATAGCAGTTTCATTATCATCTGAAGAATTTACATTTTCATCATTTACATTTTCAGTCTGTGTTCCAGCGGAAGCCCTAGATGTTGTTTCTATGGCATGTAGGCCTGACTCCCCCGGAACGACAGCTAGGGATTCTAATTCTAAAACCTTAGTGTTCAAAATAGGAACTAAAGCTTCTTGTTCTTCTAACGCTTTAATCTGAGCAGCTTGAACCTCCAAAACCGATGCCTGAGACTGAATCATTTGAGCTTGATTGTCCATGGTCTGCTACATCTGATCCATCCTTTTCAAAAGTTCCTGGATAACCGAAGGCAGAGGTTGGTTGGAACCTTAACACGGGGAATGTCAACCCGTGGCTGCGAAGACGACGTAGAAGTACGACGAATAGACTGAGGTGGAACCCAATATGCATCATCAAGATCAACACTTCTTGGTCGTTTACCCTGATCAGGGCGCACAGAAGTCGTACCTTCACGAATACGACGTTGTATTCGTTTGAAACGACGAAGGTCAAAGCGTTGAATATTTCTCAACGCATCTCCTGAGGGAACAATCCTCGGAGAAGTCACAGGAGTAGAACCTCCTTCCGAATCATCATCAACTAGATCCTTAAGATTAGGCTGATCAGCCTGATTTCCAGCTTGAAAGTCATCGATTTCCTGTAGCAGGTCATCGACCTGGATTTGTGCATCATGGAGGTGTAAATCCTCCTACTGAAGTTGCTGCCCAGGTGCAGCCAAGACATCCATAAAACCATCATCTAGTGGAGCAAGATAGGCTTCATCAATAACATGCCCAAATAAAGGAAAATTGCTGTGTGTGTTTGCGCCAGCCGCACAGACTGTCCAGATTTGGACATTCATGGGAGTGGGACGCAAACGCTCACGGGCATTTTGTGGAAGACCGGGAAGCTGGTTGTCAATAAAAAGCTGAATAAAGCGTGGATATAGATTCCAACGCTTGTCCCCGGCGTTGACGTTGTCGATCATAGCCCTGAAAATATATCCAGAAAAGTTGAAGGGCTTATTGTAGACCAACGCAAGCATAGCAGAAGCTGTAGAATAGCTAATTCCATCAAAACCTGCCTTGCGTGGAGATAGGCAGACAATCACCACGTGCATGAGGTATCTCCAAACCTTAGGCAGATTCGCCTTACAATATTGATCATTAGGAACTCCGGGATAACCTATGCGAGTCATCGCTCCAGCGATGAACTGATTACCAAATAAAGTCGGCATCTCCGGAGTATCATCAAACTGAAGGAAATCCCTGATGAACTGTTCGGAGATAATCAACTGACGATCGCCAATCGTATATATAATCCGTGTAAATGGAAAATCAGAGTTGATGACCGCGTGCTCCCAAAACGAACCCACCTGATCCTTATAAATGGTGGCTGTTGCGGTGATAGCAGTATGAATACGAGACCGGCGTAGAAATGCCACCATTGGCCTGTATGGAGCAGCCGTCTCCTTCGAGTCATCCAAAAATGTAATGTGGTTCCCATAAAAGATCACCATCTGCCATTGCTGTATAAGAAATAACAATAAAGCTCGAAAACAGTTAGCGTAAGCAGATTGAATCGTAACAAATAAATCAAATTAAAATTCTGTTGTATGCGACATAGAGAATTGTGTCGCAGGAATCCTGCGACATAAAAGCTTTGTGTCGCTTACAGAATTGAAATTGATTTTCAAAGTTTGGCGACACAAGGAATTGTGTCGCTAATAACAAAAGCGACAGAAAGAGTTGTGTCGCATTTTTCAATTAAATCGAATTTAATCGATTTTATGCGACTTAAAGCATTTAGGTGGCAAAGATGAGGCGACATAAAAATTGTGTCGCACAACAGAGTGCAAAATCACATAGATAATCAAGTAAAGAGATCAAATGCACACAAGTTAAGGGTTGAATTGATAATAAAGATAAATACATTGTTATGATTACAAGTTATCACATTCTAAACCCTAAACCCTAAGCCTAGATAGTATCCTCGGATACTATTAATACACAAAAGGCCAAAATTCAAGACAAGGCCAGGCAAAGATCCAGGATAATGAGGGGATCCCACCAGACCACCAAAAACGAAAGGTAATCGATCAAGCAAGAATGCTATCACGACACCTGAGTGCAAATAAGCTTCCACGACCGAAAGGTGATCCTCGAAGTCGCGGAAGTGCAAGACATGATAGTCTTTGGGCAGAAGCAATGAACACAGTAGTGTAAAACACCATTGTCCTGAATGAAATCACCTGCCATGGCTATACCATAATTGGACAAAAGTGAGGAATATGCCAAACTGATTTAAGCGACATAAGATATGTCGCATTGTTACTTGGCGACATAAAAGTTATGTCGCAAATGCTAGCAACATAAATCGAAATGTAGAAAGTCTGCGACATAAAAACTTATGTCGCAGGTTATGTCGCAGTGACAAACAGCAAGTCCCAACCCAGAAACCCTAAACACTAATTTGGGGTTTTTGAAAATGAGACATACCCTAGGGTACACCATCAAACCAGAAGCACGAAAACATACATATTAACAGATAAGAGTGAGATATTCGTGTCTAATTAACCCAAATCCGAAACCCCTAAAAATCCGTAACTAAAATCAACGATTAAAGCATAAATAAACGGTAAAATAGGGTGAAACTAGTACCTATCAATCAAGTATAAAGTAGGGAACAAGAAACAATAGGTTGATTTCCAAGATAAACACCAGAGAATTGAAATCAAGGGACGAATTCACAGGCAGCTTTTGTGTCGCAAAATTGATTTTTATGTCGCAGGTTTTTGATTTTGTGTCGCTAAAAGTGTGAACGGAGAAAGTGACTGGAGTGAGGTATTTATACCTCTGCCCCACCTTGCGACATAATTAAGCGACATAGTTTGCGACATAAGTTGTGTCGCGGGATAGGACTTATGTCGCAGTGCCCAGAAAGTTTGATTTTTAATTTCAAGTTTCGTAACCCGATGGCAAAGTAACTAATGGACTTGTAAAAATAAATATACAAAATAAAGATAAAAATAAAATTAACTTAAATACTGAACCTAAAAAGAAACTTAAATTAATTTTTCTTTTTGGTGATGTAGTTATGTTGTCTGCTAAGGGATCATATTAGGATAACATGCAATTATTGGAAAATGGTAAGTGTTATCTCGATTATCAGTATATATATCCACTTGAAATTTACTTAGCATATTTAGAACACCTTTGATAAATAGTATTTCAAGATGATTACTGGTATTGTTTGACCACCTAAACATGTTACATCTACGGCTATGAGCGAGACTTTTATTGTTAGTGTGAATAATTATCTGTGGTCCCCACCATAGACATACCCCTATAATTTAGACAAGAACATAGCTTCCAAGATTAATAAAATAGAGGAAAGTCATTTTTAAGAATCAAGTCAGTGGTGACAGGTCTGTACAAACGTACAACAAAGCGACATAGCTTGATTCAGGTGTAAGCAAAACCAGACTTGGTCAAACCATTTTGGCGACCTTGTGAGGTATCTTATGATTTAAGATTTTTTCAAGTTCTTTGACTTGCGTTTGCTTAACTTTTAAGTGTATACAACTTGAAACCAGGTTTGTACTTACGTACAACAGAGGAAACAAGAAGTATATACCCCCAAAGTATTTTATATTATAAACTAAAATGGAAGTATGCCAAGCTGTATTAAGGAATTGAGACACTTAGTCATACATCACAGATGTTGACCACATGATAATAGACATGTATTAGAATTACTTTTTAGTTGCTCAAAGACCGGTGTAATATGCCTACCAGTACATCATATGATGAATCTAATGTTTATTAAAGCTATAGTAAGTATGCTAGATAAACCTACTGATACATCAAGGATAAAACTTAAAAATTTTCATTTTGTGCATGCACCCTAATGTACTATCATTTCCCTAGTTGTTTACAGACACAACTAAACGTCTTTTTACAAATGTTGCAACTGTGCATTTCTTTAATACTAAAGAGTATAAAGAGTGGCTGTTGCCCCTTTTTTTTTATCAAAATAGTCCAAGTCCAAAAAAATTACTTCTTAAGCTGAAAGAAGCGCAAACCAATCATGTTGACCAGTTCATCAAATCGGGCATGAGAAAAAGCCTTAGTGAATAAGTCAGCATTCTGTTTAAGGGTATCTATATAGACAAGGTCTATTAAATGTTTCTCATAGCAATCCCGTATGAATTGAAACCTAAGTTCTATGTGTTTAGTTCTAGAGTGTTGTACGGGATTGCGTGTAATGAAAATAGCAGCAGTATTATCAATATGTAAGGGAGTCATAGTAAGAAGTAACCCGTAATCGCGTAATTGATGCTGAATCTACAGAACCTGGGAACAGCAACTAGCCGCAGCAACGTACTCAGCCTCCGCAGTGGAAGTAGCCACCGTTGTCTGCTTCTTGCATTGCCACAAGACCAAACGCGATCCAAGAAACTGGCATCCACCAGTTGTTGACTTCTTATCTATGCTACAGCCGCCATGATCAGAATCCGAGTAAGCAGTCAGTGCAAACGATTTTTCATTGGAGTACCATAGACCAAGAGTTGGCTTATGTTTGAGGTACCCAAAAATATGCTTTACTACTTTCATATGAGAAACCTTTGGCCTAGCTTGATATCTTGAGCAGATGGACACAGCAAATACGATGTCCATCCTGGATGCGATCAGATACATAAGAGAACCAATCATTGAGTGATAGTCCTTTTCTTTACAATCCTCGTCATCAATGGCCGGCCCGAGATTATGATTAATTTCAATGGGGGTTCCATAGGTCTTATAATTAAGCAAGTCATACCTAGTTAACATATCAGTGACATATTTGGACTGATGAATGTAAATTCCTTTGGCAGACTGCTCAACTTGAACACCCAAAAAGAACTTGAGTTCCCCCATTGCACTCATCTCAAATTCAGACTTCATGAGATGTTCGAAGTCTTTACACATGGAGTCTTTGGTAGAGCAAAAAATGATGTCGTCGACATACACCTGTACCAGCAATATGTCGTCTCCATCTCTTTTTGTGAATAAGGTGCTGTCAATACTACCTCTTTCGAATCCATTCTTAACAAGATGAGTGGCAAGCCTCTCATACCACAGGCGTGGTGCCTGATGCAAACCATATAATGCCTTATTAAGTTTACAGACATATTCTGGGTGCAAAGGATCTTCAAAACCAGGAGGCTGCTTCACATAAACATCGGTATCAACCTGTCCATACAGAAACGCGCTCTTTACATCAAGCTGATAAACAATGAATTCTTTGAAGGACGCGAAGGCCAAGAAAATACGAATCGACTCCAATCTTGCAACTGGAGCGAAAACCTCATCATAGTCCAAATCCTCTACTTGATGAAAACCTTGAACTACTATCCGTGCTTTGTTTTTAATAACAACCCCTCGATCATCTTTCTTGATTCGATAAACCCATCGAGTGCCGGTTGGATGTGCACCCTTAGGTAACGGTACTAATTCCCAAACATCCAGCTTTTTGAATTGCTGCAACTCCTCCTGCATTACTTCAACCCAGTGTGGATCTTCTAAAGCATCTTCTGTACATTTAGGCTCCACCTGAGATAGAAAACATGATTTAAATCTTAACTTTGTCAGCTGTAATTTGAACTATCTCGGGACCCGCAAACTGTTTTTCTCCCGCGTCTAACCAACATGTAGGTGTTCGACAATGGCGTCCATACAACATCTCATATGGTGGCATACCAATACTAGAATGATACGAGTTATTATAAGCAAACTCTATCAACGGTAACTGTGAATCCCAAGAACCACCATATTCAAGTACACAAGCTCGCAACATATCTTCGAGTGTCTGAATTGTACGCTCTGACTGTCCATCTATCTGAGGATGATAAGCAGTACTAAGATTAACTCTGGTACCTAATTCACGTTGTAAACTCTGCCAAAAGCCAGAAATAAATCGAGAGTCTCTATCGGAAACAATGGATAAAGGAATACCATGTCTTACAACAATCTCATGAATATACAACTGAGCAAGTCGAGTCAATGATGTTGTCTCACTAGTGGCCAGAAAATGTGCACTCTTAGTCAATCTATTAACAATCACCCATATCATATCATTACCTTTCTGAGTACGTGGAAATTTAGTAACAAAATCCATGGTAATATGCTCCCATTTGCACTCGGGAATATCTAACTGTTTTAATGCACCATAAGGTTTTTGATGCTCAGCTTTTACTCGAGAACATATGTGACAAGTTTCAATAATTCGAGCAACATCGGTTTTCATGGTTGGCCACCAATACAACGGTTTTAAATCATTGTACATATTTGTACAACCTGGATGAATAGATAATCTCGATTTGTGTACCTCTGACAATATCAAATCCCGAAGTCCCCCAGTCAATGGAACCCAAACCCGAGACTGGAAAGTTTTTAACCCCCAAGAATCATCAACCAATAAATCTTTTCGATTCAAAACAATCTCAGATTTTAAATTTTGATCTAACAACGCCTCTAACTGTGTAATTTTTAACTGAGAAATCAAATCAGAAGATATTTCTAAACGCATAAAATATATTCGGTCGGAAGGTACCTTTCGGCTTAAGGCATCGGCGACCACATTAGCTTTACCCGGATGACATCGGATTTCACAGTCGTAATCTTTAATCAATTCTAACCATCGGTGCTGTCTCATATTAAGTTCTTTATGAGAAAACATGTACTGGAGGCTTTTATGATCTGTACATACAACACATTTAGTACCGTATAGATAATTTCTCCAGATTTTTAACGCAAACACCACAGTTACAAGCTCTAAATCGTGAGTAGGGTAATTTCTTTCATGTATTTTAAGCTAGCGAGAAGCATAAGCAATAACCCGATCACAATGCATTAAAACTGCGCCCAAACCTGCATGAGAAGCATCACAATAAACCACAAAATCATCGGAACCCTCAGGTAGTGCTAGTACCTGCGCCTGACACAACAACTGTTTAAGAGTTTGAAAAGATGATTCTTGTTGATCACCCCACTCAAATTTAACATCTTTCCTAGTTAACTTAGTTAACGGGCCAGCAATTTTGGAAAAGTCTTTAATAAATTTACGATAATATCCCGCTAAACCAAGAAAACTTTTAATCTCCGACGGAGACTTAGGAGCATTCCAATTCGCAACTGCTTCCACTTTAGAAGGATCCACTTTGACACCATCCTTACAAATAATATGACCAAGAAATTGTACCTCACGAAGCCAAAAATCACACTTAGAAAATTTAGCGTAAAGATGTTCTCTTTTCAAAATCTCAAGAATCAATCTCAAATGATGTTCATGCTCAGACTCAGACTTAGAATAAATCAAAATATCGTCAATAAATACAATCATAAACTTGTCTAGAAAAGGTCGACATATTCGATTCATTAAGTCCATAAAAACAGCAGGGGCATTAGTCAATCCGAAAGGCATAACTAAAAATTCATAGTGACCGTACCGGGTACGAAAAGCGGTTTTAGAAACATCTTCCTCACGAACTCGCACCTGGTGATAACCGGATCTCAAGTCAATCTTAGAAAAATAAGATGATCCCTGCAACTGATCTAATAACTCATCGATTCTGGTTAACGGGTTTATTTTTCACTGTTCTCTTATTGAGCTCTCTATAATCAATACACATTCAAAGAATACCATCCTTTTTCTTAACAAACAAAACCGGAGCACCCCACGGGGAAGAACTAGGTCTGATAAACCCTTTATCTAACAGTTCCTGAATTTGACCCATCATCTCACGGATTTCTAAAGGAGCTAATCTATAAGGAGACTTAGCTACAGGAGTCGAACCAAGAATTAATTCTATTTGATACTCAACTTCCCTTATAGGAAGCAACCCAGGTAACTCATCAGGAAGAACTTCCGGGTAATTAGAAACCACCGGAATATCAGACAAAGTTTTCTTTTCTAACTTGCTATTTATCACATAGGCCAAATAAGAATCACATCCCTTAGATAGAGATTTCCTAGCTTTCAACAAAGAAATCAACGGTAAACTACCCCTTTCACGTTCTCCTCGAGCCATGACGTATGACCCATCAGAAATCGGAATTCTTATAAGCTTTTTGTGACAATCAATATTGGTTTTATTCAAACTTAACCAATCCATACCAATTACTACATCGAAACTAGGAATTGGCATTAACAAAAAGGAGACTAGAAAGTTATGACCCTCAATAAGTATACTAGCTCCAGCTACCGATGTGGTAACCGGAACTAATTTACCATCGGCAATCTCAACTTCTAAGGGTTTAACAATCAAAGAGGGAATCAATTTCAGTCTATCACAAAATTTCACAAATATAAATGAACGGTTGGCACCAGAATCAAACAATACACGAGCTGGTACAGAATTAATGAGAAAAGTACCCGTAATAACATCTTCAGTGACGACAGCTTCATCAACTGTCATTTGAAAAGCTTGGCTAGCAGCTACTGGTGGATTCTTCCTCTTTTTACCAGAGGATGACGAACCTTTACCCGCACCCATACTCTGTCTTTTTGCCTCAGGACAATCCCCTGCACGATGACCCTCTTTATGGCAATTCCAACACACGCTATTAGGATAAGTACAATCTTTTGCAGCATGTCCAAAAATTCCACACTTAACACACCTAGATGTCTGAGGAGTACAAGGACCATTATGCCTAGCTCGACATCTATTACAATAATTACTATCCGTTGGAATACCAGAATTAGATCTCCTATTTTGTTGACTACCTTGCCTTTTCTGCTTACCAGAAGGATCCACTTTATTTCTCCGTGAATACCTTTCTTTATTCAATACTCTTTTAGCCAAAATATCACTATCAACCGAACGAGCTAAATCATAAGCTTGGGTAAGTGAACCTGCTAACCTCACTGAGGTACGATAATCAGGAGGTAAAGTTTTCACAAAATGATCAATCTTAGTCCAATCAGTCGGAACCCACTGTTTTACAAATCGCAATTTATCAGAAAACTGCTTAATTAACTCATCAATTGTCATCTAATCAGTCTTTTGTAAGTCAAGGAATTCTTGTCTAATACGTGAAAGATTATACTGGGAACAGAATTGCTTACAAACCTCGGCATGAAAATCCGGCCATCTAATAGCACTCAACTGCTGTGGGGATAATGGTGCAGTAATCGAATCCCACCAGGACATAGCTTAACCTTTTAACAACTGTATCGCATAAGGTACTTTATCCTCCTCCTCACAATGGCATACATTCAATTTTCGCTCGATATCACGTAGCCAGTCTAGAGTGACTGTAGGATCATTACTTCCAGAATATACTGAAGGATTGCAAGACATAAAGGTTTTAACGGAACAACCTTTCTTCAATGGCTGAAGTGGTGGAACAACAGGTATTTGATAACCAGAGAAACCAGACGAAGGAAAAGACCCGAAGTCTGATAAATATAACCCTGTTGGTGCTGCTGTGAAACAAAAGGTATAGATACCGGAAGCCGTGTAGAAGATACAATAGGAGGAACATTAGTCTCAATCGGTCGGTGAGTATAAATAGGTTGTTGAGAAGACCCAGCTTGCTCTCTCTGAAGTTCCAACACCCGATTCTCCAATCTCATAATATACTCCTGATCAGTTTCAGTTTGCCCACCGGCTAAATTAGAGGTACCATTATGACCCTGATTCTCTGGTGGTGCATTTGTCTGCGAAGTATTGTTAAGAGTATGGGAAGGTGGCTCATTATCCGCCATATCTGAAATCACATCACATCTCAACATTCATTAATTGTTAGTACTAGCAAACTAACCGAATCTCCTATCATAACTAATCCCCACCACAAGAAATGTTTGACCAACATGACTAAGATTAAGATTGAACACTTTAAAATGCTCAATTCACCTAAACTTACGCTCTGATACCAACTTATAACACCCCGTTATTTCAATACATTTTTTTTATTTATTCGGAAGCGTTATCCCATTCAATAAGGTTTAAAGCATTTATATAAAACTTTAAACTTTACTTACTATTATACTATTACAAACTTCATTAAACATATTACCAAAACACATAATCTAACTAGGTGTTACATTGAAAACAGTTTAGCCCACAAAATAATCAGAGTTTCAGCCGTCAAACATTTCTTCCAAGATTCATAACTTGCACAACTATTCCAAAAAGTTAACCTGCAAGAGTATTGTGGGGGATTAGCACAAAGCTAAGTGAATAAACTAATTCTCACAATCTAACTTAGGGTAACAATCAATTCACAATAATCAACTATAAGAAACAATCAAATAGAGAATCGGTGGTTCTTGAGGCGTCCTCAGTCCGCAGTGACCCTCCAAGAACACTTAATAATCAATTGCAGGCCAATACAGAGATTTTACCGATAGTTTAGTGCTATCTTTAATTAATATGGGCTAATTCACAACGAATGTTCATCCAACCCATAAGAATTAACCTATAGCAACTAAACCCAATATAATTGACCTTTATCATTCCAACCTATCATGGAATTATTCACTAGCAAACAATTAATCCATCAATCAACAGGTTCAATCAATAATTCTATCAACTTATTAATAAATCAATCAATATTATCAACTTAAGATTGATGTAACTAACTGTTAACACCAAAATTAAACTATGAGAATTAGTCCACTCACCTGTCTCGTTCAAACTCCCACTCAAAGATCTAATTTTATTGAGTCTTCGTCGGATCTGAAACACACAAGAAATTTCGAGTCAAACTTCATATCATATTGTTTATAACTTAATATTTACAATCAAACATATATTAAGTCCTATAACCACAATGTATAAGCCAAATCACATTATGAAGTTTAAATCAAAAACATGCTGTCACAAAGTATGAATCCGCCGGATTCTAAATGAATCCGCCTGGATTCAGATAAATCCGCCGGATTCAGATAGAATTCGCGGGATTCTAAACATTTTTCAGATACCAAAATGGGACAGAACTTTTTTATAGAAACCGGTAGGCGAATCCGCCCGGATTAACCAGGAATCCGCCGGATTCTGGATGAATCCGCCGGATTCTCACCAACTTCCAGACCTGCACTTAACCAATTTTCTGCAATTTCACTTACGAACCACAAATCACAAAATCGACCAAACTTAGTTATGTAATCGAAATTTTACCAATATTTAGTTACCATAACACCTAATAACATCATATAACAAGGTTTCAATCATCAAATCATCACCATTCATACAAATCACTCATAACCTAAAAATTTCACATTCAAACCTATAAATCAAGAAATCTAATAATTTCTTCATGTAATCAACACCAAAACAGATTGTAAAGTATATATACATATTATTAAACATGAATCCTATCATATACACACTAAAATCACATAGCTTTAACTTAACATCAATTACAAACTTAAATAACCATCAACAAAATACTTACAAAGATGAAGAACAAGAAGAAGCTTAGGATAGTGATGAACTTAATGATTTCATCATCAAATTTTTGTATAATCTTCACTAGCTTATGTATTGATTTTAGTTTGGAAAGGGTTTTGAGATAAATTTGAAGAACACATGAAAAGGGGAAAGTTAGGTCGGCCTCACTCTTTTATTAAACCGACCCAATTTAGTTCACAGTATTAAAATTATACCCCTTTTAAATCTATTATCTGGAACCTAAATTTCAAATGGGAGAAAATTATTTTATTTTACTGTCATCTAAATTTATTTAAAACAAACAATATTTCACTAGTCACAATTTTTCCTGAAACTTATTTTCTTATTAAATTTACAATCAAACACATATAATAATATAAATTACATATAAAAATTAAAGAAAATACATGTTTCTCCTAGGCCCAATTTAAGGATGTTACACCTTGTCACGGGGCGCAAGTGGCCTCTAGGGAAGTCTCAGACACACATCCGGGGTGTCCTCCTAGGTACCGGTCCTCTAGAAGGACCAGCAGTCATACGAGGGGTAGGGTCAGTGGGAGCAGTAGTAGGTGGGACCACATGTGCAGTAGGTGGTGGGGTGATGTAAGCATCACCGGTGTCATCAGATAGAGCTCTCGGGTGAACTGGTGGACTCACAACTCTGGTGCTAGCGTCGCTATGGTAGAAATCCTCAATCGGCTCCTCATCAGAAGCATACAAGTAGATCGGACTGTGCCTCGACATGCTGAGACAGAAGAAGTCGTAGGTGACGTGTCAGTCGTATGTTAGATGTATGCAAAGTGTTTATGCATGCAATGAATGTTTTAGCCAAGGCTATAGTCTAGGTCTCTAAGGTTTTAGGTCACTTAAAGACTTCTAGTTCGCTATAACCAATGGCTCTGATACCAAGTCTGTCACACCCCGCCAAACGGTGATTACAATCAATACTAATTAAGTGTGCGGAAGCTTTAATGACGTGGCGGGGCTGCGAACAGTATTTCCAACCAACAAATACATACATACTCAGAGCATATGGTTATTGCACAACTTTATTTATCGAGGATGCCAAGTTTAACAGTTGTTACAAAAGTAGTACGACTATGTAAGTCGTAACAGTAGTAGTAGAGTTTAAAACATTTTAGTTTTAACAATAATACATAAGTTTAAAATAAGATTTCATAAGTATGACCGCAATGTCTGCAATTATACAAATGAAATCCCCAAAAGTGGTCCCAACAGTGTGTGGCATCCTAAGTAGTCCAGGGTTGTCCATCTTGAATGCATGCGATTACTTACCCAGCTAATTTCCTGAAAAACATAGAGAAAGTCGTCAACAATTATGTTGAGTGAATTTACAAGTTTGTATATATATGTGGTTAGTTAAACCAAGTTTGTATAACTGAATTGTTATTCATTTATAAAATACAAGTTATGTAGGGTTGTTACCCTAAAGTATAGTTTTATGTGGGATGTCATCCCAAAATATATGACTGGTTGTTTACCAATATAAAATAAGTTACCGGTATGTTTTCCGGTATTTAACAGTTGTAGGATTCGTTCTTCCTAAAAGTATGTGGGAATTTACTCAGACTATGATCCCCTGTGAGGTGAGCTAAACCTCACAAGTTAAAGTAGCATGACCTAACCCTATAACCAAACCACAACCAGAACTTATGTTGTTTTCCTGAACGGACATTTAAGTATACGCTCTACCGTAGGAGGGTCGTCACAACAATAGTACTATCCGTATACTCAGTGGCTAGAGTCACCTAGCTAATGGTTACAGTAGCATGTCATGAGGTCTTTTCATGCACACCTTCCAAGTCTGGGTCCGTACTAGGATACTTTGTCTAATTCCCAAAATAATAGTGAATATGTAATATCACAAATTAACAGTTGTATAAAAGCAATAAAGCGTTTATAGTTTGATTGCATGTGTTGGCATGCAATTTCTATGTTTAACACCCCTGTGTTTAAAAGCAGAAAACATTTAAAAGTAGGGGCTGTAAACTCACTGTGGTTTGCTCGGTATGAATGTTAGCAGCCGACAGGTAAACGCCCAAGGTATGTTAACCTATGTACAATAAATGTATTAACATAAGTACATTTGATTTGTTGAATCAACTTATGTTAACAGTTTGTTTGTTTGAAGAAATTGTTGATTTCTTAATGATGTAAGTCGTTGAATTCGTTGGTGACATGGTGTTGAAATATTGTTATTATTTCTCGCATCATATACTTTGTCAAGTGTATATACGCGTATGTAGTCGTATATATAATTGGATGTCGTTTTGTTCCCTTTGTACATATACTTGTTCTATATATGTTTACTTATGCAAATATACTTGTTGTATATTATTGAGTCATGCGTTTGTTAAACGTGTAATCCATATGTACATATATATATGTAAATATATTTTTACAAGTTTCGTATGTATATATACACATATATAAAGTTCGTTACTTGTTATACATACTAAATAATGTCTATAAAACGATATGTTACATCGTTTATGCCTTTCCTCGTATTTATTTCCGTTAATAAAATAAATATCATTGTTTTCTAAAAGATTAACGTGTATGTTTTATTTATATCATTGTTAATGATTTCGAATCGAGTTTTAACGATAATAAAACGTATCAAGTTGGTTATATATATGTATATGTGTTATGTATATATATATATATATATATTATTTGTTGGTGCAAGTTTTAAGGTCCAATAAGTTAACCCAAAGTTTTCGGTCCAGACCCAAGTTACAGCCCAGTTCAGCGAGACAGCCCAGCCGTTCGGCTTGGGCCAGCTGTTCGGCTTAGCCAGCCGTTCGGCTTGGGCCATAAACCGTTCGGCTGTGGGCCTCGGCCCATTTCACGTCTCATCCAGTCCAGTCCAATTATTTAGTCCATTATTTGTTCGGCCCCAACACCCTAACCCATCCGTTCGGGTAAAAAGTTCCAACCCATTCGGCTCAACCCAACCTAGCCGTTCGGCTCAGTTGGTTGAGCCATTCGGCTCATCAATTCCAGCCGATCGGATGGCCCAAGCCAACCGATCGGGTTGGTCGTCTTCGTCCCATTTCACTCTGTTCGTGGTCTGTGTTCCATATTCATATATTGTAACACCCTCAAATTTTGGGTTGCGGAAGCGGTCGGGTCGGGTGTTACCAAATCAAATATCACATTATAAGATACATAATGAACGACTCTAAATGAGACGTTTGAAAATAATTATACATTCTCCAAAGTAGAACGTTTACAATGTTGCGAGTTTAATAGAAGTTTCAATTACATGATTTGAAAATACAAAAGTAAATGCAGAGTGGTCCCCATTGTTTGAAAATATGCGACTCGAGCTAGCTTATCTTGTAGCAATCCTAATCCTGCTGGGCACCTGAGAACACATGCTAAAATGAGTCAGCTATAAAGCTGGTGAGTTCATAGGATTGTTAGTGGATACATAAAGTATAAACCTTTTACGTTTTGAAAAGTAATTCAAAATCTACGATTTTGATATGTATTGTATTAAAGTTGTAACACTAATGTGTATACATTCTACAAGGTATCTCATACCTAATTCGGTTTAGCTGTGCACCTAAGTACATAATGAAATGTGGCAATCCATGCCTAGATACCTATCAGGTAATAGTGAGTCCATAAACGTGAGACAGTACATGCCTAATAGCTATAGAGTAATGGTATGACCACGTCATATGATATCAAATAATAGTAGTTCCGCAGAACTATGATTGAGTATATATAGTGCGTTGCATCCAGCAACAATTAGTTGTAGACCCGCATATCTATGGTTGAATGTTTAGCGTGTCCGTTTGACCCGTTAGTGTTAGCTAACCCGGACTTATTGAGCTAACGGCCTCGCGTGGAAACTCCACCGACCCGTTAACTTGTTGCGGATCACGAGCATAAGCTCGCCCATCCGTGAATGTGTGTGGATCACGATCATAAGCCCGCCCATCCATCGATTTGTATTGCTTTACCGCGATATCGTATTTGTGCCCACTGCAAAACCGTGGCATCGTTTTGTGCCCACTGCAAGACCGTGGCATCGTTTTGTGCCTATCTGGCATCGACCGAATTGCTCGCAAACAAAGTTTGTAATTGAGCTGGCAGTACTACGACATGCCCGACTTGAGTAGTTGAGAGTCGACAGTACTATGACCTGTCCGACTAGTATGATCGTGTTTGTCAGAGTATGTATATATTTATATACATAAGTAAATTGAATGTAGCACCAAGTGCTCGATATTGAGTACGAATATGTGTATACATATATAAATATATATATATATGTATGTATGTATATATATATGTCAAATCAGACAAACACATGTAATCGTGAGTCATGCAACGCATGAGAGTGACGTATTGTATCTAAATATGTATATATAACACTTAGATGTTATGTGTTTCACAATATGCCTAGGTATGACTAATCATCACCAGGTTGTTTTGTATTAGTGTAGTGAATCTATACTAACATATGATACTATCGTATACTCCTAGTCTCAGCCTAGCGAGTTGATGCGCTGCCGAACGTCCGTGTGAAGACGGCGCTCGGACCGTGATCGTGGGTGTTTTAAATTTGTATTTGCTGGGGTCTAAGTGTGACTTACTGATACTGAACCAAAAGGCTAGTAGATGATAAGTATGACCTAGAGTCGTTCTTAAAGAGAAACTGAATTGAAACAGAGGGAATCCAATCAATCTTTCTTTTCTAGTAAATATTAAAAGAGTGCGTTGGGGGTTTTTGGTTCAGTTAATTAATTAAACTAATTAAAGCGAATAAAAGATAATTGTAAATCAGATAATAAAAGGAGTATTTGTTGTGAGTTCGTTAGCTTATAATGTGGGACGATGACTTATAGGGGAAACGTTTACTAAATTTGATGTGTTCACTAGACTTGGTAGTTTATGGTATAACCGATAAATTCCCTATTAGTCGGTTATCAACTAATATGTCACGAGGAACCACGGTGTCATGATACTGATCAGACAGACAATGCTCAACTCTCCACACTCTCCTGTAAGGGAGTCAGTGGCCCTTATTATTGAGCACATTTTGCTCGTGAGCGAAGGAATAGAGTAGCAAGTCTACAACAAGTCTAACCGTTCTTAATACCATAAGGACTATAAATTTAGCAAACTATTAACTTAGCAAATATGTTCGGACTTAGTTGATCAATTCCTATTAATGAATTTTAAGCGTGGTAAGCAAAGGAAAGTGTTGAGGTTTCTTGCGTACCTTACTTTATATTTCATAGGTTAAGGAAAAGTATCGATTTAAATTGGATTTTTAAACTTGCCTTTCTCAATACAATTAACAAATCCCTAGGTTTTCGTAAATGGTTATTTAGCCTATAGCCTACCTAATCTAATCTAAACTAATCTAATCTAATTAAAGCAATAATTAAAATGCTGACGGCTTTTTGCATAGAGTTAAACCCAGACCATGTCAGAAAATGCTATGGTAGTCCACAATGTATTTAATCGTTTACCGATGTTTCCATTGTGGATTCAATTGCTTCACGATGTTTACATGATTAGTACATTGTGATTCTAAGTGTACAATACTCATGGCACTTCCACGTAATCACATTGCATTTTATGATGCTCGCATAATGTTACAATCGAAACCATAGTTTTACACAGATAACTATTGACCAAGTAGTGAGGTTCGCAACTCCTCTTTACAATGTTATAATCACGGTTGTTAATCGAAAGGCGAATGTAAGTTTTAGGTTTAAAATCATAAGATAAGTCCGTTCATAAAGTTTCCGTTTTATAATGTCGATCCATAATACAACTACCTTCGGTCGTTACCGGCTTCCATACGTATGTACTTTGCTTAAAAGCATTTCCAGCACTATACCAAGTAACAGTCGAATAGGGGCCGTCATATTATCTCACGGCATATTTAAAGTCATCCCACAATTATATAAACTAACTACATCACAACAAATACAATAGTAATCTACTCGCTAATCATGGCATAAACTATCTCTAGCATAATTAAAGTATACGTATTTAATCAAGATAGATAAGGATAGAAATAACCGAGATTAATATGCGAGAAGGAGTAGACTTGAATTAATAAGGGTTGCTCCAAGCGTACACCAACGATTACAATTGCGTTCCTCACCAAGGATTACAAACACATTCCTTGCTACTAGCCTAATACTAATTTAAAACAAAGAAAGAAAGAAAAGCTAGAAGAAAGTGTGTGTAGGTGTAGGTGTTTCTTCCAAGGTGTGTGGTGTGTGTTTCAAATGAACCCACGCCTCCTATTTATAGAGGAGTTTTGGTGCATTTTAGCCAAAGGAAGCACACATTAGCAAATGGTGGAAAAGGTAGTAGCACCAAGTACAAAAGGCGAAAAAGGTAGTGGCACCAGGTACGAAAAGTAGGAAAAGGTCTAGCACCGGGTACGAAAAAGGACGAAAAAGCGCAATCCATGCGGGTGGTGGGCGGCTGGCTGCCAGCAGCCGGCGGCTGGCTGGCTGGCGGCGGCTGGCTGCCAGTGGCACCAGTCCGCTGCCGGTTGCTGCGTTTCTCGATTCGTGCGTGTTTTCTTTGTTACGCGTCCGTTTGCGTTGATTCTTTTTGCATTGGATTCGTAATTCAAAAACGAAGCTTTTGATGAAAAGAAATCCCAAAAATATGTCTCTGAACTTTAGATGTGTCATACGAATCGTTTGGATTTTCCGGAGTGCGTAGAATCTTCGTTCTTCGTCTGTTTTAGTTGATTCTTCTTCTGTTGGATTCGTAATTTGAAAACGAACATCTTGGGTCAAATAGATGTTGGTGATGAGCTCTTTTGTCTTGAAACCTCATTCCGGTGTCTGGAATCTTCAAACGTGCGTGGAATCTTTGTTTTTCATCCGTTTTGCTTGATTTTTATCGTGCGACCTTGTTTTGACTATCTTGGCATAATACTATTGATTTGTAATGTTTTTGAATTAAAATGCCAAGAATCGTTCCAGAATGAGAGAGATATCGGTAGTAAAAACGTGACTTTTTACGCGATATCACGAGTATATATTGAGGCCTTTGGTTGATGTAGTACTCGAGTTCAATTCAAATTTGCGAAGTCCTGAAACGTATGTGCAGTCTTTCTTCCTAAAAGGAAGCTAATCCTGTGTTGGTAGAACTAACCAGTTCTATTGTAGTTAATAAGGTTGTCCCATGATAGTAAGGTCAATGTATCATAGTGACTTAACCAAGTCAGGTGATGGTGATTGTTAGACAACAATCTAATGGTGTACAATGGTAACCTAACTAGGTTAAACAGTGATATTATTCCACAATAATATATTGGGTGTAATTCCTAAGTATTACACATTCGTATTTCCAAACAGTGTTATAGAAACGTATGAATTATAAAAGTTTAGCATTATAATTCGAAAACAGAAATTGAACATGCGTCTCACCCCAAAAACAGTAAAACAGTTGAAAGAGTGGGGCTATGAAACTCACCTGAGGAGTTAGCGATCCTACGACACGCGCGTCGTCCGATGGGTAACCTCCTAGTGTCCTAAACACATGAGGTTATATGAGTACGAGACAAATCAGTTTGTCTAAGCGAGTTGTGTAAGTATTCATTTGTCGTTCAGGTTTGGAAATCGGGTACTGGGGTCCGGGGGCAGCGCCCCTGGTAGCGGGGTCCAAGGGGCAGAGCCCCTGGCTGGGGTCGAGCTGCCAGGTCAGCTTGGAAAATTTTTATTTCTGCTATATTGCTTTATTGAAAACGCTTCGAAATTTCATTTTGGAGTAATATTAGGCGGTAAAATTTGGGTTTCGACACTTAGTGAAAATCATAGGTTTTTTAGCTCCTGTGTTTTGCGACATAAGGGTTATGTCGCTAAATGGTTCTGCGACATAAGGGTTATGTCGCTATGTGCGACATCCGCAATTTAATGCGACATAGTGTGTTGTGTCGTTATATGCGACGTTCGGATTTTCTGTGACATAAAGGCTTGCGTCGCACAATGCGACATAATTAATTAATGCGACATAACCTGCGACATAGCTATGTCGCAGCACTCTTTTTGGTCCCTGCGACATAACGAACTGTTCGACGATTTTTCCCCAAAAATCAAGATCTAACCTATTTTCAGGCCAAATCTTGTTGATATAATGTTAAAACATGATATATTAAGTGTTTCTAACTCGAAATATCAAGAACAAGAGAGTAAATCCTTACGATTTGAGTTGGAGTTCAAAAATGGTGGGGATGAACTTGGTGAGGAAGAAGATGAAGATAATGTTGAAGCTTGCTTCCTTTTCCTTGAGATGATGGTGATGATTCCGAAAATGATGATGATGAGGTTGTTGTTGTTGATTTTTGTTGTTGTTGTTGAAGATGAAAGAAAAGAGAGAGATGGATATAGGGGTGTATGTGTGTTTTCGGTTTTTGTGAAACACAAAAATGGGGAGGGGGAAAAGGGATGGCCGACCCATCATTTTTGGTGGGTTTGGTTGTCCCCAATTGTTGCGTTAAATGCCCGTGTTTGCGTACCCGATCGTATAAAAATGTAATATTTTAAATTCTACAAATTTATTTATATTCTTTCGAAATGTTTTCGAGTGAAAGTATTTTATAAAAATACTATTTTGGAATTAAAATTTATACTTGTTTTCGAGTGGTCTCGGATAATTAGAATGCGTTTTAAATTAGAACGACTTACGTTTTTGAACACTTTGTTATAATCGCATATAAAAATACAATTATTGGAAGTTTAAATTTGGCACAAAAATTGACTTTTTGACTAGGTGTTACATATATATATTCATGCTTTGTTTCGGGTTTTTGGCTCATTTTTACATCATTCCAATATCATAACATTATATATTCATTTTATTTTACTACTTAACATTACATACATCATACATCCATATGTGAGTTTTTGAGTCTTAAGTTTTGGTTTCATAAATCCATTTCAAGAACAACTCAAACAATCATCAAATTATAGTGTTATACACATGGATTATGATATATAAACATGTTAGAATACGAAATTTAGGTAAAGAATTCAAAGATTGAAAGTTCCTTACAAAGGATTTTGATGATGATGAAGAGGCCGTGGATGATGATGATGTTCCTGGTTTGTTGTTCTACTACTTCTACTGCTCGTTGCTACTGATTCTTTTGTGTATCGATCAAAGAAAAAGAGAAGAAGAAGGTTTGATGAAGATGATGAATGATTGAAACATTGGAGGAGTGTGTGTGTTTTACGGTTTTTAATTTCAAACCAGTATGGGAGATCACAGTGTCTGGTTCCTCAAATAATTGAGTTGGTTGAGATATTATAAGCCCGTAAATTTCGAGTACGGGTATAATTAGTACAATATAAAATTTAACATTTTATATTTTTATTTTGTAGATGTTTTCCTGGTTCGTTATTTAAATTTAGAATAATGAGATTTTCATTATTTTAGACTGTCGTACAAATTTGTACATTGGACTGCGCATATCCAATTGGGTGCCAAATTTCAGTCGAATTTCGAATTCATATTTTGAGGTAATGTTCCAAATACTTCCGAATGAATGAGAAAATTTGAACTTTTCTCATTTTGACCTTTGGGTGCATTTTAAAAATTGTTTCTGTTTGCTTTATAATATGTTTTATATTAAACGTATATTTAACTCGTTTTATCTATATATTATAGATATAATAGTACTCGTAATTAATAATTGAATTATTAATTATTTTAGGTCATCAACTTTTGATATGTATTTCTGTCGGGTTCGTTCCGATACGTTTGTACGCGATTATTATTATTAATCACATAATATGTAATACTTTTTGTTTAAAAGTATTGGGCTTGCTAGGCTTACATCACATCAAAAGGTTTTGTTTAAACTTAACCAGGAAATTAGCGTAAGAATGCATATGCTTAATTGTTAATCAGTACCTAATTTGAAGAGTTGTCACAATAAGTCCGTTTGACTACCTTAAAGTGTCGGAGATATTAAGGTTAATGATAAACAAAGTGAGTATAATGGTCAAATTTAGTGAAATATTTGTAAATATAAAATTTTCTATAAATAATTGTCGAGTCTTAAAAATCATACTTAAAAGTTAATTAAAGTATAAGTATGAAATGGTTTATAAGTAGTTATAGTTATATATTTTGCCTTTTTAGTTGGAGCATTCATATCAATTTTTACTAAAACATATTTAACTTAATTAATTAAATATGCTATTTATAAAGTCTTGCGCTGATAAAACACATACTGTATCCGTTTAAAACTTATTGTTCATGGACGAAAACATGAGTTTAATGAATAGAACTGTAATTTTTTGTATCATGACGGTCTTATTCTTACTTTTCACACACCTTTATAATATAGGAAGTTTAGTAAATTATATCTTTCTACTTTTGAAAGTGGAATATTAATTTGAGACGTTCAAAAAGAAAACGTAGACTATAAATATAGGTTATTAGATGTTTATTATGAAGAGTTTGATCCAAGAATATGCTGTATAATTTTTTTCTACCTAATTTAATGATAATATGAAGGGTCGGATCAGATTAGCACAAGGCAAGGGCGGGGGGACCTTTTTGCAATTTTGACAAAGTTGTAAAAAAGAGGGAGGGACTTTTTTGTAATTTTGACAAAGTAGTGGATCCGTTTGCAAAATTTCGTGAAAACTACTTAAAAAATCTCAAAAAAAAATTCAACCATAAAACTATTTAAAATGTAAGATTTGGTCAAAAATAATAAAAGAACGTAAGATGCAGTAATAAATATACAATATGCAGTTTCAAATATACAAAAGACGCAGTAACAATAAAACACATGATGCAGTAAAAAAATATGCAAGATGCAGTAACAAATATACAAAAGACGCAGTGACAATAAAATACATAATGCAGTAAAAATATACAAGATGCAGTCATAAATATATAAAATACATAATAACAAAAACATACAGGATGCAGTAACAAATATACAAGATGTTGTAAACAAAGTAATACTAATTTTCTAAATTCAAAAATAAACTCGAAGATTTTACAAACACATCAAAATGTTATAGTATACATAAGATGCAGTAATAATATACAAAAGATGCAATAATAAGTACTCATAGTTTTTTATAGATCCAAAAAGTACAATGCAGTAAAAAAAATGTACGATGCAGTTGTTTTTTCATATTTAAAAAGTAGATCTAGATCAATATTACTAGAAGTACTTTAAAGGATGCAGTGAAAGCATTTCATCTTAACATATAGTTTGTGAAATATTCATGATGTACTAACAAAAATATATCACTTCATTTATAAAGCATTTCATCTACTTCATCTTAAAAAGGATGCACTAAATAAGTACTAATCCTCAGTAGTTTTTTAAGAAGTAAAGATGCGGTAAATTAAGATGCAGTAGAAAAAAGCATGATGCAGTTGCTTTTTTCGGATCTAAAAAATAGATCTAGATCTGAAAAGTAGCTCTACTTTTCAGATGCTTGCTTTTTTCCGGTGGAGGCCGGTTCATCAACGGTGGTGGTTCGCACTCGACTCTCCCGTCGCAAAATCCGCATCATTTTTTGCCTCGTTTCACTAGTCACGACGGTGGTGGACGGTGATGACGACGATGGAGGTGCGGTGGACGGTGGTGGCAGCGGTGGAGGTGTGGTGGACGGTGGTGGATGGTGATAGCAACGGTGGACTGCGGTAGACAGTGGTGGACGGAGGTGGTGGTGGTGTGTTCTTATGAAGAGAGTGTGTGTGTATGTGTGTTAGGAGTGTTTATGTGTGTGTTTTGTGAAATGGAGAAAGAGAGTAAAACCCTTATTCTTATTTTTTGAGAAATTGCAAACTAATCCCTTCCCTCTGTAAACCCCATTCCCCTCTTATCTGAAAGGCTTGTTTTCTACCTAATTAATGATAATATGAAAAGCTTGATAGTATTACACAATTTAAGTATCTAACCTTATTAGACACTCTAATCATCTCACTTAAAGGTTGATTTCATCACAGTGGAGGATAACTTTATAATCCTCTTCCTCTTAAGTACGGAGTATAAAAACTTTTCACCAAATCACCAATTCTACAAGGGCAATTTGATAAAAAAAAAAAAAAAAAAAAGATGATATCAAATAACAGAGTTGACAATTGTGGCATATAAAAGTTTCTTTCTTCTAAGAGGACTATGAAATTCAATTGGTATCCTGTGTTATCTTTCTTGAGCTAATATTGCACTTGATAAAAGAGTAACCAAATAAAGAGCTACTATCCAGTTGTAATATTACATCGAATCAAATAATTAAAGGATAAGTTTACAACTTTAAAAGAATAACTCATCTGCATACCAAATTATTTGCAAAGAATTGGGATACCCATAATAGGCCATAGTATATCGCAAGCCCTTTGTTATTGTTCAATGTTCACCAACATACACATCAACAACCCCTTACTTACAAAACCCGACAAAGAATAAACAATCAAACCCAACCCCCCCCCCCCCCCCCACCCCCCCTATCACTCGAAAAAAAAAAAAATAGGCCACAATGCACAAAAGAACAAAACAATCAGGGGTCAGGCATAGCTATAACTAACGATGTGGGGATGGGGGTAATTGAGGTTCAGAGGTGGTTCTTTTCAGCGGTGCATGTGGGGATGGAGGTGATGGTGATGAGATTGACCCGGATAATGTTCTAGAAAGTCCCGGATTAACTTCGGTAAGCTGTTCAATACCCTCATCCAAATAAACGACATCTTGCATTGTTAGCTGATGGTATTCAACTATTTCTCTCAAGAAGCGGTTCTCACGTGCATATACAGAATTCTCATTAGCCAAACGAGCCTTCTCTGCCAATAGTGACTCAAGCTGAAGACGTATCTGATCACACAATTCCATATGTTAACCAAGGATAAATCGAAGAATGTGTCAATCTTGTCCATAGAGTATTATAAAAATATGATATACGTAAAATGATATGATACAATAATGATTATAATGTATAGTTTGGTTCAGATATATCCAATTTTTTACCTGTACTATTATCACCCATTTCGACCCATTACCCAACCCGCCCATTTTGCCACTTCTAGAAAAGACGAATTGTACACACAAGGAGATAACTGAATACCATGTCATCATCTGTAGGATGGTCTCCTTTTTCAATAGCCTCACGAAGCATCTTATTTTCTTCCTCTAGCTGAGAACTTCTTTCTTTCGCAAAGGCTAGATCTGCTTTCAGAGTTTTCAGCTCCCGAAGGAGTAGTTTCGCCTTAGCAGCTGTTGCAATTGCCACCTGTCACCCAAACAAAAGGCAACAATGCATTTCACGGGAGAGGAGACATACTAAAACACAATTTGGTTACTAGAAATGATGTTATGATAAATCTAAATATAATTCCATTTACAAGTCAGACAGACTCATATAGTACTTTTCTCTTCTATTGTAATTATCATTAGGAGTAACATCATGATGGTCATTTTTATGTTATGTTAATGGATAAACAAACTCCATATTAACATTCCAAGAAAATGCTACTCCCTCCGTCCCAAGATAAGTGTGCACTTGACAAGTAATACATACTTTAGTTTCCCTATATATAGCTTTACTTAACAGAATGAAGTCAATTATGATGTATTTTCAGTAAGTAATTGGGCATATACCAAAGTATGCACTTTAAAAATTGGGATGAAATCATAAGTAGAAAATTCCCTAAACATGTGATACATTCACCACGCATACTCAATTACACATTTGCCACCTTACGTCGCGAGATGCCTTGATTTGATTTTCTTGGTTTGCCTGTTCTTGTTTAGATAGCTTTTGAGGTTCCTGCAATTGACTCTGTCTGCCAGAAAACTGATTATTTTCGTCATTCATTCCTTTCCTTCTATTCTGCAGTTTGCGAGTTTCTTGGATGATGCCTTGAGTTTTCTTATCCACAATGGTACGTCCTTCCTGATAATAATATATAAACATAAGAATATATCACTTATGTTTAAATGGTCTTGTTTTCAAGTATATCCTTTCTTTGTGATTGACAAAATCGCATTTACAATCCAACCAAGCTCCAAGATGACACAGAGAAAAGAAAAAAGGTAGAAATTGAAACTCAAAATCTCTTTTACTTTCTAATGGTTATGCAGCAAAAATACAAATCACAAATGTCAATCCACGAAATTTACCTCTAACGCATTTCCAATGCTGTCACCAATCTGATTAAGTGAAGACGCGAGTCTATCCAAACCCTTCCTTAATTTTGGATTATCCATTTTTCTGGAGTTCTCAAAAGACTCGTACCGATGCTCAACCTGAATATCGAAACAAAATAAGCACTAAGATTAGCCAACTAGCCAAGAGAGCATTATATGTTACCATCAAACAAAAAATAATCAATATAGTCAAGTCATGACATATAAAAGATACGAGGAGCTATTCCATATTCTCCATATATAATTCTGACCATCATTTGCACTGTAAAAGTTAACATATACCTGGTTGCTTGTTGAAACTGTTTCTGTCTTCACATTGATAGGAGTATTAAAATGTCGAGGAGCATCATCATCATCAAGAATCGCTTTAGCCTTCCTTGCTAAGACACCCCAAAAACCTCCTGGTTCATTTGTACTTCCCATTGATGTATAATCATAGGTGGCAGAACCCTGCATAACCAGGTATCTCATCTTATCAGAAGAAACAGAAACACTACTCTCGAAGTCTCTCTTATCTTGCAGCTGAGGTCTATGTCTAAGTTCTATTTTCGACTAAATTTTCCAAAGATAACCAACAACCAGATTCTATACAAATGATCCTACGCCATATAACAATATCAGTAAATAAAAGCTGAATACTAGACCTTTTAAGACATAACTAAATTGTTTAGTACTATCAGTATAATCAATGTTAGGGATAAGTGTATACAAATGTACCATCAAACTTCACCCAAAATTCGTATCTACCGAACTTTATAAGTTTCTATTGCGTGTACCATACTTGTAGACCTGTAACGTGGCACCAGTTTTCAGCAAACAAGCGGTTACCTCATGGAGAAGCCATCGTATACATCGAATAGCAATAACTTGAAAGTTTGATACATACAATAGAACATTGAGTAAAACATTTATACAGTTTCAAACACTTGACCTTATTATTATCACACTAACATTTAGGGCTCCTAATCTTAAGTGTGGATAATTATGCATGCATCAAACCAACACTCAATTACAATACATGTAAATATAAATAGATCCAATAAACCAACACAAATCTAGATATACAACAAACGAAAATTAATAATTAACATCAAGTATCTCAGTTTATACATAATTAAAGTGAAATAATAAAAGATCAAAAGCAGAAAACCTTAGATCGATCATTAAACGACGAGTGTAATGATGAGCTGGCATAAGCGGATGAGACAGAAGAATCACGGTGAACGGCGGAAGCTCTGATCGCCTGAGCAGCAAGTGATGACGACGGAGCTGCGGTGGTTGTGTCATCGGCGTTAGGAGAGCGGTTAATTTCTTCTTTGAATGTAGAAGACCTAGAAATGCCTTGGCGTCTACGGTACGCCATTTGAGAAATTAATTTAATAACTTAATTGATTGATGAGATTTATTAGCAGGAAGACGAGCGCCGGGCAACGGGCAGTTATGACCGGAAAAATGCGGTGACGATGATCGGAGATTTGGGAGAATGATATAAGTTACCAAACTCACTAAGAAACACGTCCTTTATTAACTAACTTTTTTATGTTTTTGAACCCACAAACTATATTTTATTTTGTAAGAGAATAAAAAATAATATCCCTGAATATGTATTTTTTGGACTATATTTAATGAAAACAACAGTAATTGTTTAAAACTAATGTCACAATCTAAGGTGTCATATTGAATTTGACACGTTAAAAAGTTCTTGTTTAGATATACCAATTTTTTATTTGATAGAACATGGTATGTGTATTTTAGATTATTTATTTACTTTCTTTTTTAGACGAAAAATGGAAATTGAATTAGAATGCAACTCATTCGATAAAAGTTACTTGATTAAATTAGAATGAAATTACCAAATGGAATTGACTTAATGGTATTGGGGTAATCTAACAATTTTGAGTTATGAGTTCAAATCCCGGGGTTATTGTTGTAAATATTCATGAAAAAAATGTATATATTCGTGTTAGAAGCCTGTGAGTAATTACATTTCTGAAAACAAAGAAGAATGAAATTAGAGCCTGCTGTCGAGTCAAATTTTTGAGAGAGAGAATAGATTCGAAAAGAAACTAAAATGTGTGTGTTCATGAGATTTTTCTATGGAGAGAAAGGAAAAGTGGAAGGAGAATTAGTCGATATCTTCTCTCTTCATGTTCTCTCCAAAATTGGGAATAAGTGAAAAGAAAGAAGTAAATAGTTATAAAAATAACATTTCCTCTCGTTTCTTTCCAACTCGAGAACACAAAATCGATAACTTTTCTTTTCTGTTTTTTCTCAAGTCGGGAACACAATATTCATAAAAAGTAGTATATCTTCTATTATTTTCTTTTCAACCATTCTATTTTCTTTCTTTTTTTTCTTTTCTTCTCATCAAAAACTCTGAGAGCGGGTTAATGTGTGTTTAGATCATCATAATTCAAAATAGATTGAGATTAATCCTTAGTCATTACCTTGTATTAAAAAATTTCATTCAAATAATTGAAATAAAGTTTTTAATTGTTTTTTATTTCATAAGCAAGCTTCCTTTTTATAATTAGCTAGCTTCATTCCTATGTGATATATTATTCTAATTGAAAAGGTTATAGTTATGGAGTATTATATTGATTTTGAATTTGGTTGGTTATTCAGTTTGCTAAGCAAAGCTAGCTTGTTATTAGTTGGATGCCACGATCTCTAAAGCTTTTTGGAAAAATTATCCCTTATGTAACAAATTTACTCAAATGGATTTGTTTTATTTAAAACATATACAACCAATAATCTCATTTTTCATCATCATAAAATTATCAGTAGAAAAAGAAAGATTATATTTAACTACAACCGAAGGCTCAAATCTTTAGTATTAAACGATTTATACGAGTTCCTAATAGTTTCTTCGGTATTCATCTTGCCTAAATTTGATTGCAAGAACCTTAAATCCAATGCAAATCTTGATGATACACATGGTTGCAGCCACATAGGGATCGTTGTAGATGTCGTGTTTGGACCCATACACCGATCAGAATAGCTTGTTATCACTTCATTTCTACTGCTTTCATCTCTATTGTTTGAAACAGGACGATAAGAGTTGAACCACATTTGGTTAATTGGAATTTGAGGTTGTTTAGCAGGGTCAGGAGTTGTTGTTCGATGGTTATGCGACATGTTTTGGAGTTTTCGTTTGGCCACCATTTGAGCAGTTGGACCTAAGTCTTTGGCAAATTGCATTAAGCTTTGACTGTAGCTATGTTCCTG
Organism: Pseudognaphalium luteoalbum; assembly: GCA_963422505.1. Classification (NCBI taxonomy): domain Eukaryota; kingdom Viridiplantae; phylum Streptophyta; class Magnoliopsida; order Asterales; family Asteraceae; genus Pseudognaphalium; species Pseudognaphalium luteoalbum. Next base: position 6,941,548 of record OY730196.1, read on the forward strand.
GTGATGTAACTGCAAAGAGCCAAAATATAGTTGAAGGACATGTAATTTTAAAGTTAACCGCATAGATATTATGTACAGTATTGTAAAATTTTTTATCTAAAATTCACATTTTCGTCCTTTAATGTTTAATACTTACTGTATTATATAAATAATGGCCCTTATTTTAGTTTTATTTTACGTAACATCCGTACAGTTAACTGCATGGAAAAAGAGTCGTGCAACTAACTTTGCGGATGTTGTGTGCAGTATAGACAAAGCAACTGGAGTCACTGGTAAAAAGTTAATGACTTTGACCCGTTTATTTTCTGTTACCTGCTCAAGTTTGATTGGTCAGAGATAAATTATAACGAGAGTCGTAAGTGTATTTAAATTTCCCCATTTGGAACTGTAGTCATGGAAAGGAAGCGGTAAATGTTGACTTACATGGATTAATGATTTTGACCATTTATCGTTGTTGAAGTTCAAGTACGGTTTATAAGCGGATCTTCGGTCATCTTCAATGGAATCACATCTTTTACCTCCTGTGCATCACAGATTTAAAATGAGTATACCCATTGAACTTCAAATGAAATACAGTTTGACTTTTGAGGTCAACTTTCACTTTTAAAATATAATAACTTGATGTACAGGCCTAAGACTGTCATTGTTTTTGTAGTTTCTGGTATGATGCCTCAAATAGTTAAAAAAAAATTCCTTTGAAAATGAAATATATTTGACGATAAATTTAAGATTAAAGTTAGTAATTATGACCTCAAAAGTCAACATTTATGTTTTGTCCGAGTACTTTTACTAGCAATTCTAGGATTTTCTAGGATCTTTTGTGAATCAAAGAATTACTGTTATGTAAGTATGCATCAGTAGTTGCAGCACTACTCTTTTCAGATGTTTTTAAATACGATTTGCAGCTGAATTCATTAGTTTCATCTTGTGATCTCCTGCAAGATCTTCGCCTATTCCCCGAAAATTCTGACTCAAAGTTTTCTGGATTGGTTCTCAGGACATGAAAAACTCTCTTGGCTAATTTATCTATTCCATGAGCCTGAAAAATCCAAGTTTTGTATTATGATCATCCAAAATGTGTATCTAAAGTTAAAAATTATCAGTGCATTCGTACCTGTCTGAAAAATATAGTACCCGAAGAGTTGAAATGCATTGCGTTCCCTGGTATTAGAAACACATCATGCTGCATGGAACCAAATTCACAAAACTGAACATTTTAGAACGTTTTTTTTTAAAAGGTTGATAGTAATCAACGTAAATACCTCAAATTGTTTAAGGGAAGTATACATTCCTTCATGAAGTTTAGCTCTCATGGTTCCAAAATCCATTGGTTCCTCAATGATTTCATAGTAGTCCGCAACCTTTATTGTTCACATAAACTCGACCCGTCAAATTGTTAAAGGGGTTGTAAAGTCATCATGTGGTTTGATTAAATAAATTCATGACTCAGAAGCACAAACCTCTTCAGGGTCAACTGGTTCAGCAAATATTTCATATATATCCTTCCTACATTATGACAAAAATGATCTAAATATAAGATCTTTAACCCATTATTAGGTACTTTATCATATCATTTAGTAATGAGTTTATATCAAATTACTAACTAACCAACCTTTGCAATGTGTCTATAATGAGCTCTAATGTCTGCTTATCAGGCAATGGTTGAGTGACGATTGGCTCACCAAACGGTCCTTCTAAGGTTACATCAGTTCCTGTGTTCTGTTTAGGCTCAATGACACATGTTTTATCTTTGTAACATGTAAACAGGAAACAATATGAGTTACGTCTCGTCAAATGCAAAGCCATCATGAATGGCAAATGCCACATAATGTTCATAATCAACTTACCACCTTTTCTTGACCGATCTTCTTGATTTAGTTTCCTTTCCATCTGAAGATACAAAAGGGATTATGAATTTAATAATGAATCGTGGAAATAATTTCTTTTACAAAACGAAAGACCCAAACATCCATTTCACCATTATATGCACATACGTCTCAGTTGAAATTTAAACCCGGCCAAAACATGTTGGTTAAAATGTCATCTAGATACTGCTAGGCTTAAGGCCTGTTGCAATCATAGAAAATATTAAGTGTCTCGTTCTGTCGTCAACTTTTGTGGTTTTGTGATGTGTGTTTTGAAACTTATTACTGTGATCAGTTAAAGTTTAACTGTTAAACTGATAATCGTGTCGGTTATTACACAGCTATCCCAATTTTTATAAAATCATAAGAACAAAGAAAAATAAAATATTTGATAAACCTGTACCTTTTGCTTGGATGATGAAGGTTCATGGTGCCTTCTCCTAAGACTAGCCCTGGTGCGTGAAGGTGGACCCCGCAGCTCGTCTTCCCTCAATGACCTGAACCGGCTCTGCTGCTGCTGAGCCTTCCTGATTCCTGATGGTTCAACACCAGATTTTGCAGGACTTTTTCGCCTCCTTTTGTTGCTACTTTCTTCATCTCTTAACGCTTTCCTGCACTGTTACCATAAATACCGAAAGCGTTAGTCGTTAGTAGAAATCCTTACAGAAAACCGAAGTAAAACTTACTTGTGAATTCATTCACACAGTTTTGTGGATACAAACTTGAATGAGTTTAGTATAAATCGAAATCAGATTTGTAAAACAAGAACAGAAAAATGATCAGATTAAATAAAGGATTGCGGCTTACTATAATAAATTGTCTCAATTAATTAATGAGACACAATTGTAAACGTAGCATAATTGGTTACAATCTTTTACTTCTTAGTTTTCCATACTTTGTTATGCATTAACTAGCATTTGTTAGTTAACATTCTAGTTTTGACATAGCCATTTATCAAGAAAGATTTTGAATATTTCTAGTTATGGCTGGCTCCCTTTGCTATAAAAGGTTGAAATAATCTGACTTTAATACCAGTATATTTTATTTATTAAAAATTGTGTATCGAAACTTTCTAATCCAAGTTTGCACAATCATTGTCGTCATAAATGAGTATTATCCTCCAAAAAGTCTCTAATAACATGTCTAAATTTCAGATCATAAACATGAGTTTTGGAAAATGGAAAGAGTTAATTTTATAGTAAATTTCGAAATATGTTACGAATCCTGTCTTTGGGTCGGGTACTGTACCCATCTCATCTCTCGTCCTTTGACCCGAGTTTTCGTTTCATTAACACCTCCCGATCAGCTGCCTACTCCTAAAAATGGGCATAGCTGCAGAGAAATATATTGATGCTTATTGAGATTTAACTTGGGACCTCCTCCAATCAAAGTGTTCACCACTAAGCTACTCCTTCCTAGTTGATTTGAAACATTTCAAGGTGACATAGACGTGAATTGGTTTTGTAAAAACGCTAGTACCAAATTTTAATAGTCATATTCACGATATTATGGGTGTTTGTGTTGTGATAAACTATGAATTTACAATCATTCTGTACATGGCGTCATCATTTAATAATGACTACTAAACAAAGCTCTTCTTTGTACAAATACACGTATGCAAGTATAAGGGGTGTTTGTTACAAGGTTATCAGAATGACGATATTGATCGTAGCATCGTATAATTATGTGGTTGTACTTAAAAAAACATGTTAGATCGTTATAGGATTGTGACTTTCATAAGATTACATATAAGATCGTAAAAATTATCATAAAATGGTTAATAACGCCATAAAATCATATTGTTCTAAAATAATTATACAGTTTTAACTTTTTAAAGTCTTTCTGTTTCAAATTTAAGCTTAAATATTTTTATTTGTGTTATATAATACTTGACGCAAATTATATGAATTGATTGAGCTTTAAATGTATTTTCATTGTTATAATTTTCATCATCAAGTATAATGTAACGCAAACAAGAAATTTTAAAGTCATAATTGAAAAAGAAAGACTTCCTAAAGTCAAAATGAAATAATTATTTAGAAACGGAAGGAATAAATAATATCGTTTTACCGGTTATATTAAACTTTGTTGCGATTTATTCTGATATATACTTAGTTATTGAAGTAGAATATTACAATGTCGATTCTATTTTGGAATCTAAATATTACAAAGATGAAAACGATCTTAAATAAAATTTCGATCTTAACCACCTTCATTTGCTATGAAAAGAAGGTTAAAGTTAAAAAGGTGCATCTTATCTACCACTTTATTTATTTTTCTCCTTTCTGTGTCACATCCATTTTCTGAGGTTTCAAGAACACACGTACAATCTTTAAATCTAGGGCACAATCACAATCCACAACAACAAAAAAACACCCAATTTCTCTCGATTACACAAACTTCACTTCAATTGCTTCAGTAATTACTCCCCAACTTCTAATTTCTTCAGTTCCCCCCTTTTAATTTCCCAAAATCGATTCTATAATCATTTCCTTTTCCACTTTTGATCAGCGTAAAGCCCAAATTATGTTGCTTTTTCGCTTCCGTAATCAAATGCGATCATAAATCATGTGCCTTTGTTGTTAATTTTTACTCCAAGGTAAACTTTTTTTCGATTTTAGGGTTCTTCGATTTTCTTCATTTCTGTACGAATCTATTGTACTGATGATTTGTGTATCGATTTGATATCAGGATATAAAATAAGCGATTGGAATCCGTGGAATTGACACTTACCGTTAACTTTCTGGTAATAATTTGGATCCCTCTTTTATACCTAACAATTAGGGTTAGGTACTTATGTTGATTAAAGTTTGTATCTTTGATTTAGGTTAATGTTGTACCAATGTAATCCTGTTTAGACATAATACTAGTGATACACCATTGCTTCTAAAAAGTGATCACCTTTGGGTAGTACTTTACAGATTAGACACTTTCAGCTTATTACAGTTCATTGACTTATCTAAGTTCTGAAAAGCTGAAACGCTCAGTTTAATTGGAAGATTTGGCTTATGGGCTGTTTAAGCGCATCCTTAAGTTAGTTAACTCTAGCCATCAATAATGAACTTGTTAGCTCTTCCAAATTTTTGTTTTTAATAAGCTTATAGGACAAGCACCCCGCTTTGTAACTGACTAGACAAAAGACATAAGAGTTGGGCATAATCAAAATCGTGTATCATGATATGCATCAGCATCTGAACGCATCATTCCTTGAGATGTTTCATGATGTCCACTTTTTTTTTATGTGCAAAAAGGACATGTGTCAGCACTAAAGTCCTTCTCAGTCTTTTTACGAATTAATGTCGTTCAATTTGATCATTCCACTATATATATGTATACATGATGCTCCTTATTTTTCTGGTTGTAATTTGCAGACATGGATGATACATTACTTGTTGAGCCTTTCGAGCCACCAGGGATATGTGCATTATGCCATAGAACGCTTTCATCCGAGAATGAGTCTGCTGACCTTGAATCAATAAGTATATGTGGGGATTGTAAGTTTTTGTTTTTAGAAGAAAACGGCACTCCTTCGTCAAATGTTCCACGTATTGCTCCTAGAATAAGACGAACAAGATACAACAACAGTTCAGAATCAATCGAAGATATGTTTTCGCAACAGTTTTCAACCATGATTAATCTTGCCAGACACAACCCGCCTGCTGTTTCCGATACAAGTTCTCGCACGACTCCCAGTGGTTCAAGAAGATGGAGGCGAGTTGTTTCTGATACGGAAAGTGAGGGTTTTGATTCTGTTTATGCAGAAAGTGACGTTATTTCGTATGAAGCTTATGGAGATGATTCAGATGCTTCTGTGGATGTCCATAGTTTTATTGGTGGTGATTCGGATACTGATATAGACCCTATGCATGCGGGTCTAAATCAGTGGAGTTCTGATGAGGAAGATGAATGGGAAGAGGTTGAAGATGTTGAAAACAGTGAAAATACGCTTGGATCATTAATAGCGAGGGTTCAACTTCAACGATATGGTCGATCGACTGAAATCGAAGGTGCGATTCGTGTAAGAATTAGCGAAAGGCGACGAGTTTATGGACCAAACCCGTTTGGTAACACAGACAATGACCACGAACCGTCACCTTTTGTGGGACATTCGGGTGATTATCTTGATTCTAGAAGCTTTGAAGAACTTTTGGAACGGTTAGCCGAAGCCGATAATTCCAGGCGCGGTGCACCACCTGCGTCTATATCATTTGTGAATAACCTTGACTGTGTGATGGTTAATGAAACAGATCATAATGGTTTAGCATGTGCCATTTGCAAGGATTCGTTGACTGTTGGGACTTTGGTGAATCGGCTTCCTTGCCTTCATCTTTACCACCCGTCATGTATTAAACCATGGTTAAGTTCACGAAACTCTTGTCCACTATGTCGATTCGAACTTCCAACTGATGACGTGGAGTACGAGAATAGGAAACAACTTATTAGCGAAGGAACGGTGGTTCAAGAAATTGAACCACAAGAGGAAGATGCTTTATTAGAAGAGCGTGAAGGTCTAGAAATTGTGAATGATAACGGTAGAAGAGGAAGGTGGTTGTTTGTGGCTGCACCGCTAGTGAGCCTAGTAGGGATTGGTCTTGCGTTGTGGTTGGGCAACCGTGGAGCGATTAGGGGTTCGGTCTCGTGTGGGTCTAGTCAAAGGGGGAATAGAAGCAGGAGATGGTGGGGTCTTTTTTAAGTTTTTAAGAGTTATGGAGCTAATAATGAGATTGTGGGATTGGTTTCTTGGTTTTGGTTGTTTGTTGTTTTTATTTCTATATCATGGTTGTTTTGATGCAACTGTTTAGGATGAATGAATGGTTGAGGGGATTGAGAATCTGATATTAGCATTTGCACATAGTTTAGTGTCTTAAATGGATCTTGATGATTAGTTTTGTTGTTTTTGGATCATTTTTTGAAACCTGTTTGTTTGTAATCATGTGATTAAGTCAGCCCGGCCTTGTCCTAAAGGCTAAAGCCCAAGGCTGATCCATATCTGAATAGAATGTATCTAAGTGGTCATTTTGACCCATTTTTTTTTATGAAATTTAGGGCTATTTTACATTCTATGGGTAAAAAGCATATGAAAACTAATAAAGGAAATGGACTGAGAGCGGTTTAAAACAGTACTTTTCAATATCTAACTTTTTTTTCAAGTATGTATTATTAATTACTCGAAAACTTTATATATTTGTAGAAATTAACATTGTTTCTTAATCACTTGTAAGATATTGGATTGTTATGCATCAATGTCTATGGTATTTTAGATGACCTTTGGGTCATTGTTATGTGAAAAAAGTCAACAATGAAATGTAAAGTTTTAGTAATATGTTTCATATGCTGAGATGATGATGCCCAATGTGTGTAATTCTTTTTATGTTCCTTAGAAGAGCATATACATCCAATCCATTCAAGAAGAAAGCATCAACGTGTTTTTACTTTTTCATGATCGACCTTATAGTAGTTACATTGATCAAAATGAAGATACTTGCATTTCATTGAAATAAACTCCAGAAGGACCATCATCACTCAACAAAGCAATCATTACAGGAGCTCTAGCGCCTTCTTCGGGGGTCATATGTCCCATGTGAGATGTACAATCCGTATCGACATAACCCGGATGTACACAATTGACTAGAATTTTTGGAAACTTTCGTGCCACAAGTCTTGTGTAAGCATTTATCGCAACTTTTGAAACTTTATAAGCGGCTACTATAATAGGCCAACCATTCTCCGCCAACTTATTTGCCTTAAAGTCCTTTAAAAACTTTTCGGTGATCCCATCAATCGTCTCTTCATTAAGGTTGTCGATATCTAGAAGCTGAGCTTTCACCTTCTCATTGTGGATCCACTAAAAACATGAAATCGAGGAAATTGAGAGTAACGTTTTCTTTCTTATATATGATATCATTAAGTTTCAAGTAATAGTGAATAAGTTACTTACATGTAACCCTCCATAAAATGATGTAAGGTTGACGATTCTTGGCGAGTTAGCGAGTTGAAGAAGAGGAAGAAATGCTTGGGTGACTCGTGTGCTTCCATAATAATTCGTTTCTATACAATCTTTTCCCAAATCGTTAGGCTCTTCAAAACTTCAAAAATCGCGGTCAAAAGATGTGCATTTTCATCACACACTTTCTGCTCCCAAAACCATACACGATGCCATGTTTATTTACACCAAAAATTAAATCACACTATAAAAATTGCCAATCAAGACGTTCAGTTATAGAATATGGTATATTTTCCCCACTTCTTGTCTGAATTACTGCCAGTCTGCAAAATCTTGAAGATCATAAAAATTTGCCAAATTGACTTGCAACCTCAAATATTTTCATTTTGAGCAGTCAATTGTTATTTAGTTCCTGAATTTCATGTCATCATTTGATTACCTACGTGACTCAACTCTCATATCAGCATATGTTCAAACTTGCATATGTTTGTTCGAAAAACAAGTCATATATTATCATTAACTTAACGCTTTGGCCTAAAAGGGATTATAAGCAAAGAGCATTCATCCTCAGAGCTGTTCTTAAGGAGTTAAGGGTGTGAAAGTGGTGCGACTAAAGAGATCCTTTGAATTTATGGTGCCTCAAAAATTACATTCAGTATTAGTATACTCACACTAACTTATTTTGAAAGGGTAATTTGAAGGGTAACCCTCACCAGCATCATATTTTAATAGTACGTGTCCGCCCCACCTACAATAGCATTAACACTGGGCAAATCACATGTCCACATATCACCCGCATATGCTGAGGTACGGATTCGACCCCCTGACCTATCGGTCACACATGTGGGGTTTATGTTTTTGCGATGGCAGTATCACTTGAACCATGCCCAATTGGTACACCAACTTTTTTTAAACTGTCAAACTCTTAAACTGATAATAAGTTAACAATGAGACTTTAACTTCTGCCACATAACACATGTAGACTTCTATACTTTAACTTGTGCTACTTAAAAGATTTTTGCACAATGGCCGTTATAATATCAGGGACGCCCCGGTCAAATGTTACACCATCAAATAGAAAGGAAAACTGTAAATATAAATGGTTTTGTTGATGTAATAAATTACTTTGATGGAGTAAGAGTCACATCTCATGAGGAAAATCATGAGAAACTGAGTGTTGTGAAACTCAAACCTGAGACATCTGTACAAAAGATTAATTTATGCAGTAACAAATTTAAAATCAGTATAACTAGTAGTAACAATTATTTTTCCTATGAAGCTGCTTATGAAAGTATATCACTTACATATCCACTTTCTTTGAATGCTTTAAATTCATCAACGTGCATGATTGTTCCATTTACTCCCGCATTATTCACCTAACAAATTTTCAACTTTAAGAGATAGCTAGCTAGCTAGATAGATAGAAAAAGATGTAACATTATATGTTCATTCACATACATTTAGTACTTAGAAGCATATATGGCAATAATTATTCCTGCTCACCAAGATATCAAGTTTTTTGAACTGGGATTCAACGTATTTAATCAACCGAGCAACACTCATTGGATCTTTCACATCAAGTTGATGAAAAACAACATCAACGAGACCAGAACCATTGAGTTTGTTTACAGCTTCCACACCTTGACTTTCATTTCTAGCAGTTAATATGATTGTGATGTCGTGTGTTGCCAACTGCGGACATATCTCGAGCCCAATACCTTTGTTTCCCCCTGTGACAACTGCAACTCTAGTATTGAAAACAAACAAAATCAAGCTCATGAGATATCATAAATGCTAAATTTCATAAACTCTGTAAGAACAAGTCTATATGTGCGATTAAGTATTCAATATGATATACCTTTTCTCACATGAAATAGCATTAGGCTTGTCCACTGCCATGATAACTTTTGATCTATGAACAAAATTAAGTGATTGAAAAGATGTATGTGTAGAATATATAATGATTTAAACAAGAAAAAATTGAATTTAATTATACATATATGTTCCTATATCAAAGTTGTTTACAGGAAACTATATTTACAAACACATAACAGAATTTTCACCTGTCAATTACAGTTTGATTCTTGACCATAACAGGAAATTAAGACTTAAGAGGAAACTCAATTATATCAAAAGAAAGAATAACAAAGATAATAACCTCTTTTAGTATGATCCACCATGTGTTTTCATTTATTAATTTAAATAGTAAAGAATATTTTATTTCATTATATAAACATTACTATTTGTAATTACTTGAAAATTGGCAGTATATCCCAAGATTCTTCTATGATAATCCACAAAAAGAATAGTTTATAGGAATAAAAATATATTTTTGAGAAATTTTTTTATAGCAAGAATTATACAATATTAAGATGATCCAATTTAGTCATAGTGGCTATGTCCCCATCTGATTAAAAGTGTATTTTAATAATTAATAACTAAAATGTGATGTGAGAAATGTGTCTTTTTATGAAGTGTAACAGTTTAGCACAATACATGGCAGCATATAGCCATATATGCAATGTTGTAACTTGCAACCAGGATTGTTACTGTAACTCGGTGTAACTCACATAGTTTGAATGGGTCACGCGTCGAGAAAACTCACTATCCAACTCATCTGATCGGTTTTCAGCCGCTTACAATGTTGACAAGAAAGTACTCAGTCCTTGGATAAGAAGCCAGTCATATTCAAACTTAACAGCAAGCAGTACTATGTTTCACTATGTAGGGTTCAAATCCAACCAAAGCCATTGAAAGGGCCCTTTGTCATCACTCAAACTTGAAAGTTGTTTACTTATTATATGAAGTTATTGTCAAAAACTTTAATTACAAACTACAAGATTGTTAGTTTGCAGAAGCCGAAGTTATGAGCTGAAATTAAGTTCATTTTGATTCAAAAAGTATTGATAACAAAAATCCTAAATGTATGTGGACTGGAAATAGATGTCCTTATACCTTCGGCATTTAGGCTAGTTGATTTCGAAGATGGGGCATTTGGAGTTTGAGTTAAAAAAAAAAAAAAGAACCGAAACTATCATAAGGTTTGATCAGTTTTACGATCCATCATCTACGCCAGCTGCAAAGTTAGTCTGTAATGGACTGGCTGATGTTTCCTAAAAATCGAACTCTGAAAAATAAGAATCTTGTTTAGTAAACGAAAATGTTATCTACGATGAATTTGCGGAGAAAAATCACAAGATAGAATAAAATAGGATTTGGAGAAATAGATAGATTTCTCTATATTGAATGTACAGGAAATATAATGAGAAATTGGGGAGGGCATTTTCAGGTATTTAGAGAAAATCAAAGTACATATTGAGATTCCAAATGCAAATAAGTAAGTAAAAGTCACAAGGTATGTGGCTTTCTAATCAACCATTTCATTTCTAGTAACATCCATGGCCAAACGATGAACAACAAATGAAGAAAGGCTTTACATACACTCTTCATTCATTTCTCTTTCTCTCATTGTATTTATATGAACAACTCTATGAACATTACGAATCATTCCAACTTCGTAACATCTATGCTATGCATCGTTTGATTCTTGAACTACCACCAAATGGCCTGCCTGCTGTTGATGCTGCGGTAAAAGTTTCTCCTGTTCATAAAGACTGACTTTTAGAAGAGGATGTTTAAATACAAAACAATCCAACCCGCCATTGAGATGATTGCGAAGATATGAACCCAAAATAAAATGGCTGCAGCCTCCCTTCCACAACCTCTTAAACTTGCTACAGCACCTGTATATGTACATGTGTATAAACATAAGAACCAAGTTTCACTTGTTTTGGTCAATGTGTATTAAATTTTCCAAGATTTTTGTGGGTACCTGATAATACAGATGTGGGCATTGAATGTTGCAAGAGAAGAATGAATTTGAACATTTTATCACCGGGTGGAAGAAATCCAAGTTTATCAGCTAATGTAACGATAGCCAGTCCTGCTGGTGGAACCAATACTAATCGACCAAAAATAATTGCAGCAGTTGTCTTTAATCCAAGTTTTGAACTCCCCGGTCCTGCATTAGTTGTTCCAAATAAGAAAGGTCAGAAAAAATTTTGATTTTCTAATGTTCACCAAACTACTTTTCAACTTTGAATTGATAAGTATATATCTAGGATTTAGCTAATAGATCCAAATCATTCAATAACTACATTTGTCCACTCAACCACCATATAAATGTAATTTGGACTTAAAAAATCATTCCTAGTTTGGAAGAATATGTCAAGAAGTAAACTTACCATCAGTCAGATTGCCGCCTAATGCCAACAAAATGCAGGGAATCATAGCATCCCTGATACAAAGGAAAGAAACAAGAACGAAAAAAACTCATCAAGTAGTCGATCTAAATTGTATAATATTCAACAAATCTCAATGAAGTTATAATTAAAGAGCAAACAAGAATAAAAGTATGCATACCCAAGAATCAAGCAGCTGTCGGTGAAGAAGTAGAGTGGTGCATCAGGCGTAAAGATCAACCCCTTTAGAAATGGTATACATCCAATGACAATAGCCAGTATCTACAACAAAGAAATAATATTCAATAAATGAGTTTGAAATGATAGAATTACGTTTTACAGATATCAATCAAAATATGCAAATTTCATACCGAGGCAATAATAGGAGGTTGGAGTATTTGCTTTAGCTTCAGTTTATCAAAAATAAACTTCCAAAATTGCTTAATCTGTACAGGAAGTCGAAAAACAACTCGTATTATTAAACCATGTGAATTGGCATCCATTTATAGAATAGATATACAAATATACTGTTATTAACTTTTACCTTTCCGTCTTTAGAAGAATCTTCGTGTATTGGTTCAGGCTCGTTAGTGAGCAACGCAACTTCTTCGGGGGAACTGTTACTTTTTGGAGGGTTTTTTACAGGAAGTTTATTACTATCTTCAATGTCAAAAGAACCTCCAGGAGGAGGTGCAAGCATTTGAAATACATAAGTGTAGAGAACAATTGCGCCTACCTAAATAGATCAATCATATTGAGTGCGTTAGGATAATTAATGTTATTTGTGCATTAAAGTGATTAACGTTGTTTGTATAATTATTTGAACCACCAAAAGTCCAAAAGAATCTCATGGTATGCACCACGTAAGTCCACCTTGGTTGTTAAGTAGGGTCGGGTTGACCTAACTTTTCTCCTGATTTATATTTTTTATGAATAATTAGTGTGCCAAACAAATTTTAGATTCTAGAAAGCATATTAGGCGTTAGTTCATGAACCTATTTATTTTAGTAAAATGTCTTGGGAGGTTATGGGCATGAAAATAGTACCCATTGAGACACTCTTGACCTGAACAGTAAAATAGATGTGATTGAACTTATAACAACGCATTCTGGGGAAGGGGGTGGAAACTTACCCATTGCCCAAATGAGATGTAGGCATTTCCATCTTGAGTACATTTAGCTGAATCACCAAAAGGGTTTGATTTATCTCGGCATAAAGCAGAAATTAGAACAAGTGGTACATTCCCAATATTTCCTGCATATAATCCGTTCCAGAAAATCAGTAAGAAACACATAACCAGAACTAGTGAGAGATAGTAAAACTTACCTATGCCGATATGAACGATGGTAAATTTGAAGTATGGGTACGGTGGACGGACAATTAATGCAACAAGTAATCCTATAAGTGAGCCAGATATTGTAGCTAACACAACATTAAAAGGAATGAACCACCTGTAAAACAATTTAATTGTATTATGAATTTACATCCAAAATCTATTAGTTAAATTTGGTTCGAATAAATACTGTATCTGTATCTCACCACTCAATCATTTTCTCAAATGTGATGGCTTGTCCAAGTTGAGAAAATATCAAGCATGGCAGCAGAAGCGAAAACACCAACTGCATTAAACCATAAAAATAATCAGATTATAAAACAAATCAATTATATATGTATACCAAAGATACAAGTATGATAAAGATTAATTCGCCCTAACAATCTTCTCATATTTCAAGGTAATCGGAACTAATTACCTAAAAACGGTACCAACTTTTGGCTGATTTCTGTTTTCAGTAACAAACTTGATATTTTCTCAAAAAAAGACTAAAACTTATCTAAACGTTTTCATCTTTAGAGTGACCTGTGCGTCCACGTTACCCAAACAAAAAACCTGGCCGAATTTCGTTATATTTACATACCATTAACCCTACAATTAACTCGCGTTCTTCTAATAACTCATTATATTTGGACTTAAAACCACTCTATGTAAAACAATAATATCATTTAATTTCAAAATCATGCAGTCAATATGATAACTAAATCATTAACTATAACTAAAACGAATGTAAGGCAATTAAGAAAACTAAAGTTACCCCATTCAAAAGCTTCCTTCCACTTGCAGGCAAAATGTTGATATACTTAGAAGCCATAAGAAACCCCAAAAAGCACATGGTAAAGACTTTGGCTATTGGTAAAACCGCAATCTTGATCGAACCCAACAGCGACTCTCCACCCCCTTGGGTATCCATTAAAACCTCTGATAAGAATCTATGCATTGTGATTTCAGGCAAAACTGATCAAACACTGAATTCCCTATTGATCAGGAGCTGAATAAGACTGACAATTTTGTTTGATAAGCTTGCTAAATTACAAAAGCTTGTTGTAATTTAGAAGCCAACCTTCAGAATTCACCTCAAACCTTTGACTCTGCAGTCCAAATCCAAGAGAAAATTGTAAGTCAAACAAACCCAAAAAGTCAAAATCTTTAAAGTAAGAATTACTCCATTATCTACCAAGCTTTAGAGAACCTTCCAGCAACTTAATATATAAGCAATATATTTCAAAAAAAAAAAAAACAAAAAAAAAAAAACCATAATTCAGGAAACTAACAAATCATAATTCAATTAATTTTGAATAATTGTATAAAAAACCAACAAATCAAGGAAAAACAGCATAAACCCAGATGAGAAGTGATATCAAAGAATAAGAAAAATATAAACTTTATATATTATCATACATGCAAATTGAAAATCAAACAATAGCCACTTACAAGATTCGCAATGGGTTGAATAAAAGCAAAAAAGATGGAATAAAAAAGGGGAAGAAATCGTTACCAATACACCAATTGAACGCTTTTAAATGATGATACTTGTTGAAATTATTGATGATAAATAGTGTCACCACTTTAGATTAGAGAATATATATTTTATATATATAAACCTAAGAAGCTACAGGGTTTGATGTTGAATCGAATTAAGTAGATGCTTCCGTAAGTTATACAGTATATATATGTTCTCTGTTTATATCTTATATAATCTTATATTATATACTATTAAAAAATATTCATAATTATTATAGTATATAATTATAATTATTATTTTAGTAGTAATAATACTGTTTTTAGGCTTTTTATTATATGCCCGACAAAAAGGAATTATAATTGCCGTAAAGTCCTAATTCGATAATAACTGGTTTTTTAGTAGGGTTTTTTTTTCATAAAGTACAAGTAGTAATCTTAATTTTATTTTTATTTTGTGATAAATATAAAAAAATAAAATAAAATATAAAAAAACTAACATTTCAGGTTAAATATCAAATAAGAAAAGGACTCCAAATTCGAAAAAACGGATTTAACACATATCCCATTCACCCTCTTTTTATTTTGTTTCCCATCTTTACCTTGCAGTGCTTAAGGGGCAGAGGTAGGGGGTATGCTGCCCTCATAGAATTTTTAAAATCATGTAAAAAAGTAATTTTTTAAGAGTATTTAAATTTTTTTATAGGTTTTGCCCTCCAAAAGATGAAAAAATATTTTAATTTTTTTTTTTTAGCTTCTGATATATATATTCTAGCTCCACCCCTGACAGTGTTGTTTTGGGATCATGATGTTTTAGTTTTCGTTTATACCCTTTATCTATGGAACAAATTTATATATAACCCTTCTACTTATGTCTTACTTCACACTATTTGATGAAATTTACTATTATTGCTTGGACTTGGAAAATATATCATTTTAGATATTTTTTACCTCAAACCACGTCATATTATTTTGTTCAATGATTTTGACTTTACTCTACAATTATCTTTTTTAGGGTTTAATATATTACCTTCGTCCCATTACAAATGTCTACTATTGACTTTCGAAGTCTTTCTGTTTCAACTTTAACCTTAGATATTTTTGTTTGTGTTATATATTACATGATGAAAATTATATCTATGAAAAGACATTTAAAACTCAATTCATTCATATATTTTGCATCAAGTATTATATAACACAAACAAAAATATTTAAGGTCAAAGTTCAAAAAAAAAAAAAAACTCTCAAAAGTAAATAGTAAACATTTGTAATAGAACATAGGAAGGAAGTAGTAGTATATAATGATGGAATGTTACTTCATCCCTTACTCAATGATGCAACACAGTTTAGCACAATATTATCTTTAGACTTAATAAAATATAAAATATGTATTATATTCTACTTGATAATTATTGATTCCAACGATTATAATCAATATTATTTCATAAACCAATTATATCATAACTTAGGATAATGACACATATTGGTGTTTTTGATATAATATAGCAATGATTGCAGCTGTAATTATTAAAAGACTATTACATAAACCTAATTAGAAATAGATAGTGTTGGTTGTCTGTTTTTTTAATCAAAATTATTTGTATACGACAAGAAAGGAAATTTCTTTTGGTGTTGTGACTTACTGACTTGTGACTATGGGACATGGAAGGGGAGGGTTCTGATATTTATCAAAAAGTACGAGGAGCACAAGTGTAAATTAATGAGAAAACAAAGTGACACATAACACCCTAACCTTTTTTGTTATTTTGTTTTAAATAATATAATAATAATAATTCAGGGTATGTTTGATAACAAATAGTTGGAGATTATGGCTGAAACTGAAGATGGAGCTTGTGGTTGGAGCTGAGAATTATTTTTCAAGTTAACCTTCAAAAGCTTCTCTGAAACGGGGATAACAGGGAATTCTAAAGGATCCTCGAGACTTCTTTTTTCAATAATCTCTTCTAAATTTTTGTTGTAAAACAGGGATGAAGGATGGAGATTGTTAGAAACTAAAAGGTCAATCTCTCAAAATCCTAGTGCCAAACACATCCTTTAAGTTCAATCGTACAAATTATGCATGTTGATGTCGATGTTATCTCGCGACATGCCATGCATCTCTCTTCTCATATGATCAACCACTTTGTAGATCTCTTATGTCACATTTTGAGACTCCAAAAAGGTTAAAATTTTACATTCGAAGGTTATCAAAAATCATGATGTTTTAAATTTTAAGAGTGTTAAGAGGGTATATTTAGTAATAACTAGCTGAAATTGGATTTGTGATTTTTTTCAAACTACTTAAAAAAACTTCTTTAGATATTCTAGGACATTCTTGAGGATTTCTTTTTTCAATAAATCCTTTTGTATATTTATTGTCAAAGAGGAATTGAGATTTATTAAATACTAAAAACTTAATCTCTTATAATCCTTGTGCCAAACACAATCAAAGTTTTTTAATAGTAAACTAAGTAATGAAGAAGACATAGTAAGATAGAGTCAGTATAATAAGGTTATTATTAATTAGATTCAATTTTATAAATTGTTAATGTGATTTACATCGCTTTATGAAAATTGTCATTATTTTTCTTTTCATGTTTTCACTCTAACAGGTTTACAATTTCCTTGAAAATAATCTCTCATCTAGCTAAAATGACTAAATTACTCTTTTTCTTTAATCTAGTAAGACAGAGGAAAAGTAAATTAATAATAAGAATAATGATTTTTGAGCAACTTTTAAACTTATCGTACTGAAAACGTGAAAAAAGAAGGTTTAAAAATGATTTTTGTGAATCGGGATAAACTACATTGACCACCTATGGAATTTACTCCGTTGACTAATACTAATAATGGAAATATTATTATGTTATTTGTCTTTATTAAATATAAAGTGTAAGGATTTTAATCTGCTTTTTGGCTTCCCCTTGAGGGATATTTAATAAAAATTAGGCTTTTAAAAGGAAAAAAAAAATGAATTTATTTGATCTTGGATATGAACATCAATACATGATGATAGGTTGATAATTTGATAGATAGAGATAATGAATGATAATGATATGAAAAATAAACGTCAATTCAAAGATCAAAAGACATTGATAAGCCAACATAGATGTACGGTACAAGTGACTCCCACCGTTTAACATTTTAACAAGACAAAAATCGTACGTGAAGTGGCCCCTCTTTTAGCCTTTTAGTCTTTTCTTAAATGAATACAAAAATATTTTGTATTTTGCTTTAAATTTATTGTTCACAACCAAAGAATACGTAGTTTAAGAACACATAAATCATATTTATTACATTGTATAAATCACTTCTTAGATGATACGAGTATGTTCTTTTCATCTTTTGGATCAAGAAAGTTTATAATCATCTAAAAAAGAAAAGAAGAGAGAAAAATAAAATATAAATAAATAAGAATTGAAACTTCACACGAAAAGATGTCCGACTATAATTTGTGCATATTGTTTTGCAATATTTCTTTGAGCAGAAGTTTTCAATCCCATCTTCAAATTGATCACGTAACCTACTGAAGGGTACGTCTAAAACATTTTTGATTGAAATATGTACTATTCGTACAAGGTTTGTATTTTAACTTGATTTGACATTTTTGTTTGTGACAAGTATTTGATGATGTGTCTAATTAATTTGTAATAATCGATATCTATTGTATGTATCTATCTTACATTTGTTATTTTTAATATATCAAACGTTATAAAAGAGAATGATTTAAATATAAACAATATACACTATTTGAGATACAAAATGAGATGTCACCAATCAACTAGAGAGATTAATATGAGAGAGAGAAAAAACCAATGTAATTATGCCACGTTAATTTTGTATATGTTGTTATTAAGCATGGCATTTATGTATTTTGTTGATGTGTCATATGTTTAAGATGACTCAAGGCACCCGTAAAGGTTGACACATCATAAAAAGTAATACATTAAAACACACTCTTTTGAAGTTAAATGCATTAAAAATAACAAAAGTATGTTGAGTACACAAAATAAACACCATTTGTAAGTTAGATGCATTCTTAAACACTTAATGATTTATATAACACGTATTACTCCTCCGTCCTAAATTTATTGTTCACAGTTTCGAGATAGGTGTACTGATTGTAGTGTGCAACAAATAAGATTCTATCTTTTACAATATAAAAGTGGTATGATTAATCAAAAGTATAAAGTGGATAATAATTTTAAGACATTTTAAAAAGAAACAAGAAAGAAAGATGAACTATGGATCTTGGATAGATAAAACATCGTTTAAAGGAAACATTGCTTATCAATCTATCTTATATATTAAAAGAAAAATCTTGAAAGAATAATGATCATTAGATGGATACTAACAATTAAGATCTAGCCATTCATTTATTTAATGACATTACTAATTCCATTTTTATGTGACTAAAATACTAATATACCCTTTCATATTTACAATATACACCCTTCAATATTTACAATATAAAACCTCTATCTTTTCTTTAATCGTACATAATCCTCCAAATATTTTATGAAGATTTTAGTATAATAACTACTTTATAAATTATTTCTTTCATAATTCAAACTCTTCCTATAATCTTCTTTATTTAGTTATTTTGTATGAAAAAGTGTGAGTCCCTAATCACTATTATGTTAGTGATTATGAATCGTTAGCAGTGAGTTAATTGTAGAAGGGGGGTTGAATACAATTAAAAAACTTTTCTGTTTTAATGTGTTAACTTATTTATCAAGTTTTTAACCGTATTAAAGTGACATCAATATGAACACAAATATATATAAGTAAGATAGGCAGTTCAGTTGTTGATGCAATACTAGCTGAAAGATAAATTCTTTTATTGATAAAATTTATCTATTGTTGATTGCGGAATAGATTAGCCAAAGCTAATCTAAATCAAACAATACAGCTCTTACAAAAGGAGATAAACAGTAGTGGACAAACACGCTAACTTGCTCACTCGCTGAGATGGACTAATAGTGGACAGACACGCTACTAGTTCACTCGCTGGTGTTGTTTGTATTTTAGACAAACTAGTTACTGACAAACAAGTAACAATACAAACAATCGACACAAAATGGAGTACAACATTCTACGCTATTTATACACGCTGAAACCCTTAAATTCAGGATCTGGAAAGACACGTGTCGCTGCTTGATTGGTGAGGTAGTTGAGATGTGATTCATCATGGTTCGACATTCTGTCTTGGGAAATATCACCTTGTACCATAAACCAATCAGATGCTTCCACGTTACTCTTTTCAAGTTACGAGGAACACGTGCTGCGCCGTAATAACGCCGAATGTCAACTCCTTATTTAATGCGGCATTTAATGCTGCAGTCACTGATAGATATATCAATCCTCCTCATTCTCGATGCGAGCTAACATGCTCTAAAGAATGACTTGAACAGCTAATCTTCAGTGACTTCTTTTATTTAGCAGAAAGAAGAACTCAAGAAGACTTGGAGACTCTCGCTGATAGATGAGTATCAGCGACACACATAGTTGAGTCGTTGATCTTTATAAGTTCTTCATCTTTCGCTGGTCTAAGATACGAACAGCGATCATGAGACCTTCAGCGACAGGAGCTTGACTTGAATCATTTTCTTCATGGAGAGTTCTCTCATTGAGTAGGACAGAGACTGTGAATATAAGACATGATCAGGACTTCACATTATCAGCGATTAATGACTTCAGCAAGTACCCTGGCAATTGCAGCATCAGACTCTTCTTGATCTTGCTTTTGTTTAAGCAGTCTGGCCCTTTCATTAGCATCTTTAGAGCTCAATTCCAGTAGGTATGCTCGATCAGCATCAGATTGCTCTCACAGCAACCTTTTCCTTTCTTGTTCCTCTCTTAACTCAGTCTGAAAGGTTATTTATCATCTCCTGCTCCCTGTCCTGTCTTGCCTTTATTTTTCTGGCAACTCGCTGTTCTTTACTTTCATCAGGACAGAGATTTTCTGAGGCTGAGTCAGAGGAAAGGCATGTTGTAGGGGAAGTGTCTGAAGTGGTAGTGTTGGAGAGAGTTGCTGTGGAGATTGGTATTATTGTTGCTGGGGTAGGTATGGTTATTTGGGTGAGTGTAGTTGTAGTTGCTGTGGGTGAGGGTAGGTTTTGGGTTGCTGGTGTAGATGAAGGTACAGTTACCTCAGATATGACAATATGTGATTGAGGGTCACTGACCTGTTGTTTCTTTGATGGAGGAGTAGATGCAGGAGAGGTGTCGCTGGTCCTTTTTCTTTTAATGACAGATGATATGGGTTGCTGATCCTCCATATTTACATCATCTTCATCTTCACTTTCTGAACCCTAACCATTTCCATGACCACCTCCCTGACCATCATCATTGTTGTCATCATCATCATCATCAGCATCATGCATGATGGTATCATCTTCCTCATCATCAGATACATCATCTACCACCTCCCTGTTCATCCACTCCCAGCGAGCCAATTCATGACTCACTGAGGTACCCTCTACCCTAGCAGCCTCATCCACTGCCCACTGCTGTACCAGCCCATTATAATTCTGAGCTCTTCAGCACTGAACTCAGGGAAGCATTCAGCGACATCCACCATGTCAGTAGCCATCTCCATATCAACCCAATGCAGTTCAGCAACTGCAAGGGCTTCCAACTCAGGTTGCTCAGCGATTGGACGTAGTGCATAAGTGTTGAGTACAATGTCCCTGTGAGCTTTGTTTGATAGCGGATCAGTCATTTGAAGGGGCATCTCAGGATCAGAGACTGAGACAGAAATGTCATCTTCTTCTTCACTCTCCCCCTGACTGGTTCGCTCAAACTGATCTACTGCCTTGATAATTTGATCAGTGAAGGTAGCATTTTCCTCTCGCAGGGCAGCGACCTCAGCTCTAGTCTGATCAAGCAGTGAAACAACCTGCGGAAGCACCTTGACAACTTTGTCAGTGTTGAAAAGATAGTTGGATACAGAGATAGCCAAGTCATTTTGGTTGGTGGTGAGCTGGGCAATGGCAGTGGTAAAGTTTGTGGTGGAGGTGGAGGCTAGCTCAGTGACTGCATGGTTTATTGCAGCACTAGCCTCAGCTACTGTTTGCACCCTCTCACTGACTGATGTACTCCACGGTTCAATGGAGTTATAGACATCAGTGAGAGTAGTGACGGCTTTCTGGAGGACAGAGACATTGCCTATAAGTGCCTCACGGTCAGTAGTGAGCATCTTAATTTGGGTTTGAGATGAGGCAATGTACTCCATCAGTAGCTGATCCGATGTGGAGTGGGTGGAGGTATTTGGGGGAGTAGTTGTGGGGGGTATAGTGGGAGTAGGTGTAGAGTGGACTGCCTAGTCAGTGGGTGTGGTCTGACAAGCAGCAGTGACTTAAATGTTGTCACTGGAAAAAGAGGTGGGAGATAGCTCTCTGATAGGAGAGTTAGATGTGGGTAGAGGAATGGGTTGGGTGTCCTCTGAGGTGTCCATGGGCATGATTTCCTCATCATCAGCTTGTGATTTAGCTGATGGTTCATTGGAAATAGAGGTAGCGACCTGTATCTCACCATGGGTCAGTGGTGAGACATTGACAGCCGGTGCAGTGATAGATGAGAGATGGCCCGGGTCTGTAGCCAGTGGTGTGACATCAGCAATGAGTGTGTTATCACCCACTGATGTCACTAGCCCTTTGAGTGAAATGTCACCCTTTTGTGAGGATGACAAGTGACTGGGTTGACTCAATCTGAAGGTGTGGGATGCACCCGAATCACTGCTAACAGTGGTTTGATCCACTGCAGCTGTCTGTAATTTTCCCTTTTTAGAGTCACTGGACTTTCGTGAGTCCAGTGAAGCAGGTAAAGTTGAGGGTTTAGCAGTGGTGCCCTCAGCAACTGAACGTACAGTCACTGATTCACCCCAGGCATCCGTAGATGTCTTCTTTTTGCTATGTCCCTGATCCTTTAATGTCAGGGACCCTAATTTGGATTTTTTCTTGAGAGCAGTTGGTGATTTCTTGAGTGGTGGTTGACCAACAGTAGTCACTGGGGGTGTGATCAGTGACGTGGTCGATTGGGGGGCAGCAACGGACATATGTACAGAAGTTACAGGCTGGGGTGCAAGGATCCCCGGGTGTTTCATGAAAGCAGGTAACACCGCAGTCGTTGATTTGGCAAAGATTTGAGATCCTACCAGGGTCGGCTCAAAACCTTGAAAAGATACCCTATCATAGGCATCAAACTGATCCCTGAAGATCAGTGAGAGAAACCTAGGGTAGGGTACATATTTGGCCTTGGCAGGCTCAGCGACTTTGGTGATCAGTTCATTGAAGATCACACTTGCATAGTCAACTCGTAGAGAGTTGACCAGTGACCAACTGATCTGGGCCTCCAGGGAGCTGAATTGATCATAGCTCCCTGATTTTGTACCCAAAGATTGAATGAAATTGGTGAAAATGGCATTCCAAACACCATCCATTTTAGTTTTGTGGACTGTAGAGTACTTACGGTTGCCACTTCCATCGACTGAGTATTTACACTCAATCTCAGTAAGATCGATGAGGCCTTGTTTGGCTACGTCACTCTCTGGCAGCGACTCGTACGACTCATAGGTCGGGAGATGTAAAATGGACCGGATGGCGTTGGCAGTTATGGTGATGGGATGGGTACCATTGTCGATAAAACCCTGGAGTTGTGAAACACCAGAGATGCAGAGTGAGTGCAGGTATACCAGAACTCACTGAGCCATTCTGGGTTCATTTTCCCAGGAGACAAGGTAAGAGCAGGGAGGATAAAGTGATTTTTGAGAAAGTTTATCACCTCCGCATACTCTGGTTTAGGGCAGGTTACATTTCCCAAATAGTTAGATTTGGGAACTGTAACAACAAGCGTCTCACTGACCGCAGAGGCTCGAAGAGCTTTAATCTCTTGGGTCGGTGTGTAAGCATTGTTGAAAAACTTAGTTCTAGCCATTTTTAAGAAATGAAAGAAGAAGATTTAGAATTTAGAATTTTTGCAGAGAAAATGAAAAAGATGAAGTTTTGAAATCAAGAAAGCGTAAAAGTGAAAGTGAAAAAGTTTCGCTGCTTATATACGGTTGCTGAGATACAGAACATGTGGTCAAAAAGCGTATGTACGTGGTCAAAAGGTGATGGTTGATGGTAGGGGAGTAGGGTGATGATGGTGGAGAGTGGTAACAATAAATGGTGATGGGAGTGGTACGCCGGAAAGGTATACGAGGTGTCAGAAAAAGTGTACATTTTCGAAGTCCCATGAGATATTTAATAAAGCATTTATTAGGAATATAAGTCGTTAAAAATTAAATACAAAATGTATTAAATGTAAAGGAATATATGTCGAAATAAATGCCATATTAAATAAGAAGAAACTTCGATGATACATTACATCTCAGCGAGATGAAAATAAGTTATATCTTAAAATAAAATAAATATTATGTCTCATATTTGATTTCGCTGATCAAATTACAACTTAGAATACTAATTTAATCAGCTAGCCAAATTGTGAAGCATAAAACATATTTTATTTATGTGATATAAAGAGTTTTCATGTGTATTTACAAAGTATATAATTTATTGATCATAACTATGCTAACTTATTGTTCTTGCTGATTATATTCGTGAGAATAATAGGATAGCGAATTATATCTGTAAACCATATATTCTGTAAATACCTTTTATTAAACAATCAGGTTTTAATCATTTAAGTTTAACATTCCCAACTCGCTGATGAGAAAGGTGAATCTTTTCTCATCTAAAGGTTTTGTAAATATGTCAGCGAGTTGGTAATCAGTTGGAATGAAATGCAATTCAATGTCACCTTTCATGACGTGGTCCCTGATGAAATGATATCTGACATCAATGTGTTTTGTCCTTGAGTGCATCACAGAATTATTTGCTATGGCAATAGCACTTTGACTGTCACAATAAATTGAAACATCGCCAAAGTCAAAGCCATAGTCAGCAAGCTGATTCCTCATCCACAGAATTTGAGCAGTGCAAGCTCCAGCAGCGACATATTCAGCCTCAGCAGTAGAAGTTGAGACTGAATTTTGTTTCTTGCTTGACCAGCTTACAAGCTTTTCTCCAAGAAACTGACAGCTACCAGAGGTACTCTTTCTGTCCATTTTGCATCCAGCATGATCAGAATCTGAATATCCTTTCAGTGAGAAATCTGAACCAGATGGGTACCAGAGACCAAGATTTGGTGTACTCTTCAGATATCTGAATATTCTTTTGACAGCGAGTAAATGAGATTCCTTTGGATCAGCTTGATACCTAGCACATAGACATGTAGCAAACATAATGTCTGGTCTACTAGCAGTTAAATACAGCAGTGACCCGATCATTCCTCTGTAAGCAGTGATGTTTACAGATTTACCATCAGGGTCAGCATGTAATTTTACTGCAGATGACATTGGTGTAGCAAGGGATGAGCAGTTAGTGAATTCAAATTTCTTTAATAAATCTTTAACATAGTTTCCTTGATTTATAAAAATACCAGTCTTGGTTTGCTTTATTTGCAGACCAAGGAAAAATGTTAGTTCACCCATCATGCTCATTTCATAACTTTTAGTCATGAGGTCACTGAATTCCTTGCACAAGTCATTGTTAGTAGACCCAAATATGATATCATCAACATAAATTTGGACCAATATGACATCTCTCTTATCCTTTTTGATAAATAGGGTGCTGTCAATTTTGCCTCTGACATACCCACATTTAGTTAAGAAAGTAGAGAGAGTGTCATACCAAGCTCTAGGAGCTTGTTTTAGTCCATATAAAGCTTTTTCCAGCTTATAGACATAACCTGGTTGCTTGGGATCAGTGAATCTGGGTGGTTGCTTAACATACACTTCTTCCTGCAGCTTTCCATTCAAGAAGGCACTTTTCACATCCATTTGGTATACCTTGAACTTTTTGTGAGCTGCATATGCTAAGAACAACCTGATTGCTTCAAGCCTAGCAACTGGTGCAAAGGTTTCATCGTAGTCAATTCCTTCTTGCTGACAGTAACCTTGTGCAACCAGTCTGGCCTTATTCCTTATCACAACACCATCAGCATCCATCTTGTTTCTGAACACCCATCTCGTTCCAATCACAGATTTCCCAGATACTTGAGGCACTAACTTCCAGACTTTGTTTCTTTCAAACTGAGATAGCTCATCTTGCATGGCAGCTATCTAGTGATGATCAGTGAGTGCCTCATCAATCTTCTTGGGCTCAATCAGTGACACAAAGCTTACAAACAAACAAAAGTTAGCAGTTGTTGATGTGGTCTGGACCTTGGATTGTGGATCACCAATAATCAATTGATTATTAATATGTTTAGTCCATCTAGTCATTCGCTAAGATTCAGCAGTGACTTGATTACCCAGAGGTGATCCATCAGACACATCAGCATTTGAAGTATGATTAATGTTTAAGCTTTGATTTAGACAGTGAGTGTTATCATTTTGTTGCAGATGATGAGATGATGATGATGATGATGGGATGTCAATAGGCAAAGATGAAGTTCCTGAATCATTCTTAGCTAAAGTAGAGCCAGAAGTGCCTTCAGGGACATCATCTTCCCTTTCAGAATCTAATATATGAATCTCATGCTTGTCATCACTGATTGTATTGAAAATAAGATTTTCACAGTCTTTTGGATCAGTGAGTGATTTATCATAAAATTCATCAAAGGTAACATCCATTGATTCTTCAATACATTCCCTTCTTTTATTATAAACCCTGAAAGCTTTTGAAATGATTGAGTAACCAACAAATATACCTTCATCAGCTTTGAGATCAAACTTTCCTAAGTGATCTCTTTTGTTTAAGACATAGCAGGTACTGCCAAAAACATGAAGAAAACTTATGTCAGGTTTTCTCCCCCTTAGCACTTCATAGGCTGTCTTATCATGTCTCTTGACAATCAGAGACCTATTCTGAGTGTAGCAGGCAGTATTGACTGCTTCAGCCCAGAAATGGGTCTTAAGACCAGCATCTATGAGCATTGACCTTGCTGATTCAATCAAGGTTCTATTTCTCCTCTCTGCAACACCATTTTGTTGAGGTGTTCTTGGTGCAGAGAAGTTTTGAGAAATACCTTTTGAATCACAAAAACTTTCAAGGTCAATATTTCTAAATTCAGTGCCATTATCACTTCTTAAATGTTTAACTGAACAATCATTTAAGTTTTCCATCTTTTTGATAAAGGATATGATTTCCTGTGTTGCATCACTTTTGGCTTTGAGAAAGAATACCCAGGTGTATCTGGAGTATTCATCCCCAATTACCAAGCAATACCTTTTACCACCAAGACTGGGAGAACTCACTGGAGCAAACAGATCCATATGCATCAGTTGAAAACATTCTGTCACTGAAGATGTTTGTTTGCTTTTGAATGAAGAGTTGTGATGCTTTCCCTTCTCACATGCTGAACATAGCTTGTCTTTGTCATAAGCTAGCTTTGGAAGACCATTTACCAAGTCATTCTTGCTGAGCTTGCTGATGGCCTTGAAGTTCAGGTGAGAAAGACGCTTATGCCATAACCATTTTTCTTCTGAAACGGTTATGGAATAAAAGCATGTTCCTGATTGTGCTGAGTCCATATTGACTACATATGTATTGCCTTTTCTTTGAGCAGCCAGGACAGCGCTTCCATTCTTGTTGTAAACAACTCCAGCTTCATGATCAAACAACACTTTATTTTTGGCATCACAGAACTTACTAATGCTTAATAAATTATGCTTCAGTCCTTCAACATATGCCACCTTCTTAAACATAACATTACCATTGGTCAAGACCCCATACCCTCTGGTCTTACCAATGTTGTTATCACCAAACACTACATCAGGACCTCTTTCACCCTGGTAGTCACTGAGCAAGGACTTACATCCGGTCATATGTCTGGAACAACCACTATCCAGATACCAAATTGTCTCTCTGAGAATGCCCTGCATCACACACAAACAATTAGTTCAATTGATGAACCCATCCTGAGATGGGTTCATGGTGGTCAGCCTTTGGTTCAGGCTTCCACAGGCTTGCATCAATAGTATCTGAATGCTCACTGATTATTTGTGATTTTGAAGATGATGTAGCTGAACATTCAGATACCACATGCTGACATACTAATGATGGTTGACTGAGTGAAACTTGTGATGATGAACAATCTGATGACACGTGCTGTCTACTTCCACATTTGTAGCATTTTTTATTTGTGGACTTAGATTTCTTTGACTTATTGTTCACACTAGATGAGGACTTGGAAGTTCTCAGATTTACTGCCTCATTTTGCTTCTTTGACTTTAAGTCACTGATAATAAGATCATCAGTGACTGGAGTGTCAGAAGTGAAGTCGCTGATAGACTCTTGATCATCAGCGATAGTTTTGATAAGAGTTGTGCAAGTTGTTGATTCATAAATTTCTAGTTTCTTTAGTTCATCAATACTTGCAGCAATATCATAACTACTAGTAGCCTGTGAACTCCTCACAAAGTGATTTGGTTTAGGCTCACTGAAGATTGACATTGGTTCAAAGACAAACTCTGAGAATGTTTCATCAGGATTGAATATTTGATCAACTTTGGTTGCATCAGCGAGAGCAGCAGCAGTTTCATAATCGCCTCTCAGAATAGCCTTAACTTGTTTTGGGATTTGATTACTTATGCACTGATTCACTTTTAATGCAGATCTACACCATGACTTCATCACTTCATTGAGTTGTGAAAATTTAGTTTCAAATTTTACTTTTTCTTGAATGCATTTTTGATTTGCATGTATTTGTGCATCAAGATCAAGTGTAAGATTCTTTATTTTTAACAAATTTTCTTCTTGAAGTTGAAGTTTAGATGTTAAGTCACTGATCATACATTCTTGTCTTTTCTGAATGTCATGAACATTTGATAAGTCAACTATCAAAGTCTCAAAGATTAACTCTTTTTCAGTAGCTGATGCTGACTTAAAACAATGTACCTTGTCGAGAGTCTCTGGATCCCAGCCAGATGCTGAACATTTCTGTGCTACTTCTTTAATGTCTTCATGAAAAGCAGCATTGTCAGCCATCAGGCAGTAATCCCTGTCCAAACAGATCATAGCTTCTTCTTCATCAGATGATGAAGTTGAGTCAGAGTCGCTGATGGATCCTTCTTCAGCAATAAATCCTTTATACTTTTTCTTTGACTTGGACAATTCCTTCAACTTCTTGTACTTTGCTTTGTACTTGTTGTACTTTTCATTTCTGAAGCTGGGTTTTTGATCAGCGAAAGAGTTGACAGCTTTGGACCGACATTCAGCTGCAAAATGGCCAGGTTTGCCACATTTGTAGCATTCACCTTTTGGTTTAGAAACCTCATTTGATGAAGCACTAGCAAACCTGTTGAATCTGCTGTTCTTTCTGAAGTTTGCAACCATCATAGCCATATCTCTCTCTAACTTCTCAAGTCCTTCGTCATAGCTGACTTCTGACTGATCATCAGCGACACTACCTTCTTCTTCTGCGATCAGCGACTTTGAGCTCATCTTGGTGAGCTTTGCTTTCTGCGTTTGGTCAACTTCATCAAGCTCAGCTACAAGGGCATTAGAAATCTTTTGTCCTCCTAGTGCAGCACGAATGTGCTCACTTTGATCAGCTAGCTTCTCAAATTGTTCCCAATTAAGTAAAATTCCATAAACTTGAGTTAGATTGAGAAAGTTATAATCATTTCTTTGTCTTATGCATGTTGTAATGGTTCCCCAGATTTTCCTAGGTAGTAATTCTAGAAACTTTTTGACAACAAATCTCTGGTCCTTTCCTATATTTGCTTTTTCCATTTTATTAATTAAAGCTTGATATCTAGTATAGGTAGATGCCAGTGATTCATTGAGTTCCATAGCAAACAATTCATATTGACGAGTTAGATTAACTTCTCTACAACGAATTATATCAGGAGTTCCAATATATATGTTTTTAAGAGTATCCCACATATGTTTCGCTGTAGTGCACAATCTAATGGACTCAAACACTTCATCAGGGAGTATCCTGCTTATGCAAATTTTAGCTTGTTTATCTAGCCTTACCATACGTTTATCCTCATCTGACCACTGTTCCTCCCTTTTGGGCATAACCATTTCAGGTATAGCAGGAGTAGTTGCAGTAGCTGCAACTGCAGAAACAATAGTAGTTGGGGTGTATGGACCATTAGTAATTATTGCACAAAGATGATCATCAGCAAGATCTAAGAACATCATCATCCTGGACATCCAGGTTTCAATTCTAGATGGATCAAAAGCCGGTGGTTTGGTAGTGGAGCCATTTCCCTTCTGGTACTCAGAATCAACACAGCTGTATTTAACCGATTCCATTGCAGATCTGATTTAATTATATTTAAACCAACTCCGCTCTGATACTACATTGTGAGTCCCTAATCACTATTATGTTAGTGATTATGAATCGTTAACAGTGAGTTAATTGTAGAAGGGGGGGGGGTTGAATACGATTAAAAAACTTTTCTGTTTTAATGTGTTAACTTATTTATCAAGTTTTTAACCGTATTAAAGTGACAGCAATATGAACACAAATATATATAAGTAAGATAGGCAATTCAGTTGCTGATGCAATACTAGCTGAAAGATAAATTCTTTTATTGATAAAATTTATCTATTGTTGATTGCGGAATAGATTAGCCAAAGCTAATCTAAATCAAACAATACAGCTCTTACAAAAGGAGATAAGCAGTAGTGGACAAACACGCTAACTTGCTCACTCGCTGAGATGGACTAATAGTGGACAGACACGCTACTAGTTCACTCGCTGGTGTTGTTTGTATTTTAGACAAACTAGTTACTGACAAACAAGTAACAATACAAACAATCGACACAAAATGGAGTACAACATTCTACGCTATTTATACACGCTGAAACCCTTAAATTCAGGATCTGGAAAGACACGTGTCGCTGCTTGATTGGTGAGGTAGTTGAGATGTGATTCATCATGGTTCGACATTCTGTCTTGGGAAATATCACCTTGTACCATAAACCAATCAGATGCTTCCACGTTACTCTTTTCAAGTTACGAGGAACACGTGCTGCGCCGTAATAACGCCGAATGTCAACTCCTTATTTAATGCGGCATTTAATGCTGCAGTCACTGATAGATATATCAATCCTCCTCATTCTCGATGCGAGCTAACATGCTCTAAAGAATGACTTGAACAGCTAATCTTCAGTGACTTCTTTTATTTAGCAGAAAGAAGAACTCAAGAAGACTTGGAGACTCTCGCTGATAGATGAGTATCAGCGACACACATATTTGAGTCTTTGATCTTTATAAGTTCTTCATCTTTCGCTGGTCTAAGATACGAACAGTGATCATGAGACCTTCAGCGACAGGAGCTTGACTTGAATCATTTTCTTCATGGAGAGTTCTCTCATTGAGTATGACAGAGACTGTGAATATAAGACATGATCAGGACTTCACATTATCAGCGATTAATGACTTCAACGATTTCCTATATAATCTCCCCCTTAATCCTTGTGATCAGTGACCACTTGAGTTCAGCGATCAGTGACTCAACAAAAAGCCTAATAAGTTATTTTCAATTTCATCAGCCAGTGATTTAAATTCTTATATGACCACATTTTTAAAAAATTTTTTTATCAAATTTCTAATTTACGATTCTTGAATTATGATGCTAACGGGTCGGGTTCCGACGGGTTATATGGTATTTGTACTCATACCACCACCCATTTTTAACTCTTTTATCATTTTTTAACTTACAATGTACGAATTATGGATGCTAACGGGTTTTATTGTATCTGTACTCATATCACTATAAAATATTTGTACTCGTACACAGCCCAATACCCTTTGGGTACCTAATTATTATTAACTATTAACCATCGGTTATTCATATTTATTCGTGGGTTTCGATTATCCACATGTATGTAACTTTGGCCAAACAAAAAAAATAGTTATTCTTATTAAAAATATGATGCAAATTCAAAACATGAAAAAACAATACCGAATTACAAGATTTGAAATCTTAAAGCTAACAATTCAATTTTTAATTAATTAATTCAAAGTTTCAGTACATAATTTAGTATTATTATTATAGAACAATACAAATACAAAAAAAAAGGATTTCATATACAATATTATCAATAATTGATTAATTAATTCACTCTTTTGCCACTAATTTTTCTATATCTCGATTTATATCTCTAAAATAGTTTACAATTTAATCTTCTAAGGCTGTGTTAATGTCATTCGGGTCAGTAGAGCCTTCATTTGAGTTGTCATATTTTATCAATTTTTGTCAAAGTTAAAAAGACAAAGTAATACATTATAGGTTGTTGATTTAAATTACAGAGAGTAACTTGGATGGACGAAAACCACCAATGCACTAAAGAGCGTTATTTTTTAGATACAAAATAGTATTTACCTGCTGAACCGGTAAATTCGCTATTTGAAAAAACATACCTGTATGATTTTAAATACTTTAGTATTATTAAATATTAATACAAATAACAAAGTGATATCATACACAATATTGTCCCTATTAATTAATTAATTAATTTGAACTCATCAATTCAAAATCTACCACAATTCAAATGTTTAATACATTTTTCATTTAAAAATAAAACAATACAAACTAATGTACCATACACCAACACCAAAACGCTTATTAAATTCGTATAACACATCTATAAAAGACATATTATAAAGTTAACCCACAAATTGTACGGGTTCTTAAACTAGTAATCAATAAATAATAAATAACCGGATGCTACTCATATCACCTTATCATGATCTCACATGTTGCATTCATATGTAGTACATGTATCTAACTATAGCTTTTTTATCAACCACATAATTGACATTACTTATCTATTCCTTAAAAAAAAATTATTTTATTTAATTGTTAAAGGCTACTTAAATTATAAAATTAATCATTTCTTTTTTCCGATTTTGATAAAAGGATGCCCTAAATCAATAGTAAGAAGGGATTTTTATTATGTTGGTCGATCAACGGAGGTAAATTCTGGTCACACTTTTCACCTAAATACAACTAAAAGCCGGCGAAGTAGACGAATTATGAGTCGGTTGTCAAGAATTGAAGAAAAACACATCCCTAGCAACAATTTTTCACGGTTATCGAGAATTTAAATATTTCACCGGGTTCGCCTAACACGTATATTGCATTTAGGCGAATTCTGTAACAATAATAATCAATTTAAATAATGGTTGACTAGCGAAATAATGGTTGACCGACGAACAATAACTTAACGTGGCTTTCATTTATTGGTTGTCTTTTGTTTCGCTGACTTCGCTTAATGTCTTTTCTTTTTAGGCAAAATATCTTACTAGTTTTGTAAAATATGTCTGACACGGACTACCACAAGTAAACACCTTCTTTGACTATCCATTGAGATAATTTCCTCTAGTAAGAATTCTTTATCGATATCATGTATTTATATGACATTCATTTCCTATATATTTATTTTATACATATGTCAAATATTCTATAAATAAATTGAATTATTTCAAGATCAATTATATAAATGAAAACTTTGAACTTAATTAACACTTGAAATTTAAACAGATTAATTTAGATCATTGCCTTTAGGCACTGTTTATCATTTATAAACTTTTTATAGTAATAGTAATATTAATAAAACCATTAAACAACTAAAATTATAAAATTAGCCATAATGATTTAATAGTCCACCACAAAAAGATAACGTATAATATAACGAATATAACCAACTATTTTAAGTTTTTAATATACCATCAATGACAATTTGATGTTTCTGAAATAGGTTTTCTTATAAAGAGAAGTTAAAAATTAAATACGAGTATATACTTCAAACCTTAAGCTAAATAATAAACAAAATAAAAATAATGACCAACAAAATATATTTTTAATATTTATTGTTTCTCAAAATAGACAGTGGATTCGAGGGGAAGACCTCATTTGAGGAGAAAGAGGAGAAGACCTATTTTTACTGCATTTTAAGGCTAAAATATTGTAATTTACGAAAGTTACTGCATTTTAACATCATTCCACTGCATTTTATACATATCAAAAATCACTGCATTTTAACTCTTACATTTTTATCCTAAAATGCAGTAAAATAAACCTTCTCCTCCTTCTCCTCCTTCTCCTCATATAAGGTCTTCTCCTGTGAACCTTACCTTTAAAATATTACGTGTGAAACTTCTTTAATGGATGTTTCAACTTCTTAAACTTATGAATAGTGACGGCCAACTCCCGTCGCTGTTACAACGCACACAACGACACATGGCCCCTGACCCACCCCCCAATAATGGACTCTAATCTTTTGTTTGATTTAACCTCGGACTTCATAGTTCACAACTTGTTTTACGGGTAATACACTCATAGGTTACTATACTTTACGAAAATGTTCATTTGGGTTACTAAACTTTAAAAATATATAATTGGGTTACTGTACTTTTAACAATGTTCAATTAGGTTACTAAACGTTAGACATAGTTGCTATTGCCAAGATGACACCGTTTACTAAACTTAAAAATGTTCAATTGGTACACTATAATTTTAACTGAAATTAAGCAAAATAGGCGGAATGACACCAACCAACAAGTATAGTGATACAATTGAACATTTTTAGAGTTTAATAAGTCAAATGAATATTTTTCTAATGTATAATGACATATTTGTATATTATCTATTTGTTTTACATATATTATTATCTTTTTGGTCCGACTTTGGGTAAGTACTTCCTATCGCTATAAAACATTTATTTAAAATAAGGAGTGTTTGATCCAATCTGCATTTTCATGATAAAATTACCAACTTAATTAGACCTAAGAAATCAAGCAATATATAACTATGTAATGAACCTATATATTTAATAAAAAACCGTAAGCAGTTTTTACGGGTAGTTTTACGACCGACCTAATAGAGGTAAATCACCTTACTCGTAGGTAAAGAATACAAACATAGAAATTAAATTTATTACCTTCGCTTTATGATGTTCAGTTCCCCGTTAGTATGCTACAATTGCATAGTCACATAGAAGTAGATGTTGATTAAAGCTATAACATGATATATACGAGGAAATTGAGAGTGCCGTTAATTGCACCTAAGTTAATGACAACTACATACTACGTATTAGGAAGGGTACATAGCTTAAAATTTAAAGGATACATAGCTTAATTATTTCACTTGATACTTTTATTAATAAAGAAAAATGATAGAATAAGTTATATACACAGATTTATAAATATATAATAAAATAAACGGGGGTCATGATGTCATAAAAAATCAATTACTCAATTAAATACTTTGATTTTGTTGTCCAATTAACTAAAAATTGAAGAAATGATTATGTCATAAATAAATAAATAAAATTGATCTAATTACAATTTTTTAGATATTCGGTTTCTCATCTACAAATACGAGTAAAAAATGAGCCCTTGTATTTAATATTAGAGTAAATTAACTAATCATCCCTATGGTTTACACAAAATTATAACGGTCATTCCCGTCTTTTCAAAATTACATGGATCATCCCTGACAATTAACCAAGTGCACGGCGTTCATTCCTCCCACTAACTTTAATTAATTATTAATTTATTTTGTTAACACTTGACGTGTACCAAACACTTTAAGGGTAAAAGCAGCTTTTCACCCTTAATTCTTCTTCACCCATTGTTCATGTATATGTTCTTCGTTAATACTCGTATTACATGCCATGCCTACTTCAATTTTCACCATTTTAATAAGTTTAGAAAGATTTAAACTATTAATTTGTATGTCTTTAATTATTTCTTATAAATTATTTATAGTTAACAAAAAGGTTTTCATTATCCAATTAAACTAGATATTCTTGCCCGTGCAATGCACGGGTCTTGTTTTACTATTTGTTCTAGGTACCAACTGTTTTGAAACTCAATTTTGTATGCTTTTTTTATGATGATTCAATTTCCACCCGAGTGTGGCGTCCTACAATTCAAAATATATTTAGAAAATGCAACTACCATATTCAATAGGGAAAAAATCATGGTATATGAACTTTTACCATTATTATTATTATTATTATTATTATTATTATTATTATTATTATTATAACATCCTCTCCATTTATCTGGTAATTCCTTAATTTAATTGATTATTTAATTATTTTAAGAATTACTTGATATTATTTAATTGTGAAACTTAGTTAAATAAGTCACTTGACTTATTGTGAGTAGTAAATTATTGCATGTTTTAATTTAATATAGAAGACAGTAAACTAAAATAAATTTCTCGCGAAATGGTTTAGGTTCCAGACAATAAAATTGGAACAGGTATAAAATACCCAAATAATAAGGTCGGTTTTGGGGAGAGCCGACATTCCTTTTTTTATGACCTTCCTGAATGAGCTCAAGACTTGGAAACATTCAAACACTTCAAGAACTTTAAATCAAAACTGAAATTAGTATACAAAATCAGTGAATTAGAAGTTGTAATTCCCCAAAGTTCATCTCCTTCTTCTCCTAAGTTGTCATCATCATTTTCTCCATTAAAGATGTAAGTGTTCTTGCTAATTGTAGAATATAAAGTAGAATGAATTGCTTATGTGATTTTGATTAAAGTTGTTTGATTAAGCTTAATAGTTATATGATGATATATGCTTATTGTGGACTGAATTGATATAGCCCTCTAGTTGAGTTCATGTTCTTGAACTTGAAAACCTAGAAACTATGAAATTGATAAAAATTGAAGTGAGTTGAGGTTTTGCTATTGTTGAAAGTTGTGATGTGATGTTATAATTGTTGTGAGGTTAAAAATCCAGTTTAAATGCATTTTAGCACCTGAATTGTAGTGTAAATCGAAATTGGTTCGAGCTGTGTAATTGTAGAAAAGGAACTGGGTTTTCTGGGTTTAGCTTGTTAGCCGATCGGCTAACCATCATAGCCGATCGGGTATATGTGTTTAAGCTGAACTGCTAAATTTAGCCAATCGGGTAATTTAGTTTAAAAACGTCACAAAACTTAACCTTTGAGTTTAAAGAAGAAAAACGTTAGTGGTAGTCGATCGGGTAAACAAGGTGAACCCATCGGGTATGGTATCCTAACCGATCGGGTCATTTTAGCAGTTTGGATGGACTAGAATAAAATCGTTACAGAACTTGGAGTTGGAACGAAAATTCTTGAAAGTTACCCTTTAGCCGATCGGCTATGGGATTGAAGCCGATCGGGTAAGGTGTATACAGGAACAAAATAATTAGTTTGGTTAGTGTTGTAATTTTAATGCCTTTATAAATGATATTCATATTAACTAAAGGATGTAAATGGCTATTGTGAATAACATGTACATCTTTTAATTATATTCTATAAGTTGTGAATGTATTGTTGACTTATATTTGATTGTTAATTCTCAGATTCTCCAAAGACTAAGTGAAATCGAGATTCTGAATTGGTGAAGACGAAGGTATTGATGAGTGGATTTGAAACTCACCGTTTGATTTAGTTGTGACTTTTTGGTTGCAACAAGTAAACGTAGATGTGTTTATTAGACTGTTTAGTCTTAATTACTGAATTAATTTACGTGATATGTGAACCTTGGTGTATATGTGTTATTGAGGTCAACGCGAATGTTGGGCTATTTGGTTATTGTATGAATTACACAGGGTCTTGATTCATTCGTTGTGTATAGAACCTGTGTTTGGATTATAATAACCATTAGCTATCGGTCTCGTCCGTTATGGCCATACGGTTATGTACGATAAGTGTTCTTGGGGAATCCTCGGATATTATGATATCCCAAGAGCCACCGATCCTAATTGAAATATGTGTGTTTACGGTTATTTGATGTAAACTTATAGTTATGCTAAGTTGAATTGTGTGTGACAAGTTTATTCACTTAGCTATGTGCTAATCCCTCATCATACTTCCTGCAGGTTTTGCTAAGTATGTGGGTGTCAGGAAAGGATGTTGTAATACAAGGAATGTGTTGACGTTGTGCTAACTCTGATATGGTTTTATTATAAACCTCGTTGAAATTCTATAACACCCGTTTTGTATAATACTTAGGTTGTGATTTAATATCTTTAGTGTAGTGTGTATCAGATGTTTCAAATAGGTTGTGTACATTTTATGAAATGTTTAATAATATAGTTTGTTTTAATTAACGCTTCCGAGATAAATAATATAATATTTATAAATAGAAAGAGGGGTGTTATAAGTTGGTATCAGAGCATAGATTTGGGTGAATTGTGTCACACCCCCAAAATCGGTAATTGCGTTTATTAAATACTTAGCGGAAACATTTGATTATTAGCGGAAGCAATTTATAGTTAGCAGAAGCATTTTAAGTTTATAGTTTAACAGCGGGGGTGCTGACGTTACAATAGTGCATTCACTGTATCAGAGCATATGATCATACATAACATATATATTTAAGATGTTAAAGTTAAAGTTATTACAAAAGGGTACGACTTATAAAGTCGTACATGTAGTAGTGTTGTAGAACAACATAAGTTTTAATAAATACAAGTTTATAAAAGTGGGATTTCGTAAGTATAACCAACGAGATTGGTAATACAGAAGAAATCCAAGTGTCCCAAAAGTGGCATCCTAAATAGTCTGGGTAGCTTACGTCCTTTATGCATGCGTAGTACCTGAGTCCTAATTCTCTGAAAAACATAGTAAACCGTCAACATTGAATGTTGAGTGAATTCACAGGTTTGTATATAAGTAGTAAACAAAGTTTAGTATAAATCATTCATGTACATAAACACAATGTTTTATATGTATGGTAGGAAACACAAGTATTCTAATTAAAGAAAACATTTCCAGTATAGTTTGTAAGAAGTCTCATTCTTAATACAGTTAATGGTTTTGTAGGAAACACAAGTTTACCAATCAAGTAAACATTTCCTATAAAAGCAATCGTGTAGGAACACCTATCCTATTAGTTGTCACAGGAAATACCCTTCCCAAATCAAGTTGTAATTTAGTTGTTTAGTTTATGTGGGAAATATAGACTATGATCTCTCTAAGGTGAGCGACACCTTTAAAGTTAAAGTAACGATACCTAGTGTTATAACCAATCCACGACTAGTGTTTTGTTGTTGCCTCAGTAACAATTTAAGTATACACTCCTCGTTACGACTGCCGTCATGTGGTTGGAATGACCAACGAGTTATATCCTGGGAGGGTTGTCAAATCGATAGTACTATCTATATACTCAATGGCTAGAGTCACCTAGATAATGGTTATAGGTTGCAAGCACCGGGACTTATGTGCACTACAACTACCTCACGTAAACCTATGTTCGTACCAAGATGCGTTGTCTTATTCCCAAATAGTTATGAAAAACGTTTCATATAGTTAACAGTTGTGTATAAAGCATAAAGCATTTATATAAATTAGTTTAGTATAAAAGCATGTCAAGCAATTATATAAAATAAGTTGCATGTAATAGCACATAGTTCTATGTTTTCCACCCCTGGTTTTAAAAGCATTTAAAACAAGTAAAAGGTAGGGGCTGTGAACTCACTGGTAGCAAATCTTCAGCGAATACAGCTAGTAATATAGTAGTCCAGATGCGTCCCTCAAATACCTAGACGCAAATAAATATACTTAATATAAGTATACGACTATTTGTTATGTTTAAGTGTTTGTACAATACCATTGGTGATAAATGTGATGAATAATTCATTGCGTGTATGTATACACCTATATACACTTATTAGTTGAATATATACATATTCGTGTGTGTGTATATATATATATATATATATAAATTATCGTAGTCCGTATATACATAATGTAGTTGTCGTTTATATAAGTTTGTTGTCGATTGCATATATAGATAGAAATATTCGTCGTTCATGTATATAAAATCCATTTATAGTGGACTAAAATGTTACTTGTTTCGTTTTACTTGTCACGTATATATATAGTTCTGGTTTATGTTTGTATTTTAAAACTACGCGATCCGTTGGGTTTGGCGCAATTCCTTTTGCCCAAAATAAGGCCCAATAGGTACAGCCTAATTAATATGGCCCAAATACACTAACCAAATTATTTTAGCCCATTAACAACATAATAATTTTTGGCCCATTATATATTTGACTCGTTTGGCCCAAAAGTTATATTGTTTAATTATTTGTGTAAAAATATTATCCTGCGGTCGTGTACAATTTTAGTAAAAGGTTCATCTTCAAAGCTATTTACTCGAACCAATTATTAGTTAAGTTTTAATATTAATGCACAATAATGTACTTAATTTATGGAAGAAAAGTATAATAGAGTAAATAACAAAAAAAGAAAAAGAAAATAGCACAGAACAGGTTTCGACCCTGTAACCTTTCCTTTTATTACCAATGATTTAACCACTGAGCTAGCAAGGTCTTATTGTCTTTTATACGAACTTAACATATATATGAGTTGTTAAGTAGTATCCCTTTAAGTGTTTTTGTGCTATTAAATCAAGCCACACACACTGTTAAGTGGTTTTAGGCTCTTAGCCATTCGGCTTTCATATAAATTTGTTTTGGTTCCAACGATTATACACAATACTAATCATCATAAAAACACCTAAATAAGTGATTATAACAACAAGATTTACTCCACTTTTCATATGAACTAAATTTTATAAAATTGGGTTTTGTTTTCTAAAATTTCTTTTCAAAAATTTATATCACTAAATCCTTCAATAACTTTGTAATCAACCACGATATAGGATACAAATCATACTATAACATATTTACATACATAATATATAGGTTATAATCAAAACAATATATAAAATGTATGTATGAAAATAAAGTTTTGAACCTCACTTTGATTAAGATTATGATGATGATGAACGATGGATGATGATGACGATGAGAAGATGATGATTTAAGTGATCATTTTTGTGAAGTGTTTGAAGTGTTAGAAAGTGAGGAAGATGAAGAATGGTTTTGCTACTCTTCTTCCTTTGCTAAAACTAGGTAGATGATAATGGTGATATTTGGATGATGATGATGGTGCTCTAGTGCTTTTGTTGCTGTGGAAATGAAGGAAAGAAAAGAGCAAGGGAGTTGAGATGAATTATTGGTGTAACAACCGTCAATTTAGGACTTTAATTAGTGCCTAAACTACTTGAAATTTTCGTGTATTTAGTTTTATAATACTCTAATTAAAGGCAACATTATGGTGAGAATACTGGCACGCTTACGCGATTTAATTTAAATCGTACACTTATGAACCGAACGAGGTTCGATATTAATAAATGGACGTTGGTGACAAAACTTTATCATAATGTGGATCGATCCAAACAAAACGTTACTTACATTAATATATTGTGAGAGTATATTACAAGTATTCCTTATTGATAAAAACACTCTGTACATGACAAACACGCACGAAGCGCGTCAGTCAAGCGAAAATAATTCAAATTATAATTCTATAACCCGTTATTTAGTGTTTTGATAAAACATTTCAGTTAAAAATATTTTGGATATACTTAAACACGAAACACGGAACAACATTTAAACAATCGCGGAATGTAACATAAAGATCTGGACAACGAGTTCACGAGACCGAGACCCAAATGGGTCAGCCTAAACCCGCGGATCCAAGCTCCAACCCGACCCACGACCCACCTCCTTTTAAACCTCCTCCTTCCTTCAATTCTTCCAATTATCACAAACACACACACACACACTTACATCTCAAAACCCTCTCTTCTCTTTCCCTTTCCCCTCTTCCTTCTTCAAATCAGCAGCAACATCAACACTACCGTCATCAAAATCGTTCATCATCATCATCAAGAAAAAGCACAAGGACCGCCATCATCTTCTACCTCACCTTCATCATCCCCATTTTCGATTCTTGGTAAGAAACGCTTCAAAACTCGTTGTGATTACTTAAAAAGCCTTTATTTACATGCTAGAACGTTTACTCAACGAAGATTTGCCCAAAAACCGACTTGAAAATGCATTTTTAAAGATAAGTGTTCGAGCAGCTCGTTCTGCGAACCGAGATCTGTTCGTCCTGCGAGGCGAACCCAAACTGCAAACCGAAAACTGAACTCGCGAACCCAAACTACGAACCAAACCCACTTGCGAGTCGACCTGCGAGTTGACTTGCGAGTTGACCTACGAGCTGACCTGCGAGTTGACCTGCGAGTTGACCTGCGAGTCGACCTGAGAGCCGAACCTCGGGTTGCGAACCAAACTCGGTTCGCAGCCTACTGCCTTGCGAGCTGAACTCGGCTCGCATCGCGAACTCAGTTCGCCTCACTATTTCAGTCCATAACCTGACTTGACCAATTTTCCGAATTTAAATCCCATATACGATTTTTAATAAAACGATACATATAATAATAACACTCTCGGATTATTATTACAAACCATCACCAACGGGCCATACTTGTTTACAAAATACAAACGGTTTACTAAACAAACACTTGGACAGGTCCTAGTTGAGTGGACAACTAGCATGGGTGATCTTTTAAGACACCAACTCGTTTACTTGTTTACTTACAACCTTGTGCGTTTCGGACGCCAGAAGGTTGCAGGGTTCTGAGAATCGATACACAGACTTACAACCGCTTTACCTGGTTGATTACAAATACGTATTTACTGGACTCAGGTGAGTCTCATAGCCCCACTTTTACTGTTTTACTTACGGGGTGAGATGCATTGCTTATTTTTCTTGAACACAAGTACGAACTAATCATTTTACGGTACGGGATTGCATGAGTTAATTACTTTTACGGAAGTCTCTCCATCATATATCGTTAGTTATGTACTTAAGCGCGAACACTAGTTAATGGATCCATTAGGGAAATGACCCTCCCTGCCCAGGGTAGTAGCGCTACCACAAACCGTTCTGAAAAAACGGGCGACTATCATTCGTTACTTATGCTTGCTCAATTACGAGCATGTCATGGGAGAAAATTATTATTTACGGGTTAAGCTTCGATTATGAGCCTCATGGCAACGGTATAACTTACTTACTTTACAATTGCGGGATTACAAATACCTGATTTACGCCTGCGGGCTTTACTGATGAAACCTTGTGTTCAAATACTTACATTATTTACAAACCTGTGAGATTCACCAACATTCGTGTTGACCTTTTTAGCTTTGTATCTCAAGTACACAGACGGAGTAGGATTCCCTCAGGATACTAACTAGAGTCGCATGATTTCTACCTTGCATTCTAACGGAGATTCGTAGCATTATCTTTTGTATTTATTATGATTATGTAATAGAATCTCCCGCTTTATATGCAAACTCTAGGGAACTTCATTTTGTAACCAGAAACGCTATGTTTCAAACATTTTATGTATGGAAATGTAACTATTTACAAACGTTGCATATAGATGTCGTTTGATTTACTTTTGTGCTGTGATATTTGATTAGTAGCACCCCAAAATTTGCTTCCGCTAAACAGTGATTTTGGGGGTGTTACAATTGGTGTTAGGAATGTGTATGGGAATGTGTTTGTGTAAAATAGTCAAAAGGCAACATGGGTGTGTTTGCTTTGGAAAGAAAATTGGCCCATGTTGGGCCCCACAGCATGGTGTCTCAAGATTTTGTGTCTCCAATAAAGGTGTTTAACCCCATGTTCGTTTACCCGATCGTTATACGTTAAAATGCATTTTATTCGTTTAGTTTGTTAACGTTATTTTGCGTTAATATATTTCGAAGTATTAATTCAACTATTTAATAATGAGTTTCAAAAATATATATTTTTTGACTTGTTTGGTTGTCGGGTTCGTTTTACATGTTTTAATCGTGTACGTTACATTTTATATAAAACGTATAATTGTTTTGTTTTTCGTTAAGCTTTATCGTTCACATAATAATTCAACTTAAATAACTAATATAAAAATAGTTTTACGTTATTTAAAATTTGTATCACCAACTATTCTATATATATTTATATGTCAAGGTTTTGTTGCGTACGTAATTATATGTATGTATATATATATATATATATATATATATATATAACTACGAGTCTAATACATCACGTATTAAATAGTAAGTTTCACAAAACTTATCACATAAAATAGTTTTGAATTCACTAATCAGGGAATTACTCAAGGTAGTGCATGTAATTAGGTAAAGATTAATACCCTAAATCGAGGATTGTCACAAATTGAGCATTGTAAAGTGTTCAACTCCAAATCTAGACAGTGTTATGTCAAACATTCCTGGGTATGGGATTTAACATGGTATATGAAATTGTTAGTAGATAGGTACTAACGATTAACAAAGTTCAAGTGTTGTGTTGATTACAGATATGACAGATAACGAGCCACCGACCACCAACCCTAACAATGCCTCCTCCTTCAGATACTCATAATGAGAGACATGATCATGAGGGTACTTCTATTCCGGT
The DNA here is from genome assembly GCA_963422505.1 of Pseudognaphalium luteoalbum. NCBI lineage: Eukaryota > Viridiplantae > Streptophyta > Magnoliopsida > Asterales > Asteraceae > Pseudognaphalium > Pseudognaphalium luteoalbum. The sequence continues at coordinate 6,985,714 of OY730196.1, forward strand.
TCATGAAGATTCAAATAGAGATGATTATCTTTTTCAACTAGAAGATGAGGTGATTAATCTCAGAGAATTTAAAAGACAAACTGAAGTTGTGTCATCTCAGCAACGTTCTCAACAACAAATACCTTTGTTTGGTACTGTTCCTCCCTTTCAGTCAAATAAAATGTGTTCATTTAAAATGTTCATGGCAAGTAAACCACTGGAGTTTCATGGAAACACAAATCCATCGGTGACATTAAATTGGTTAAGAGATATGGAACGGAAATTTGATGTAACACATTGTGAGGAAGAATCTATGATTCTATATGCAGTTCAATGTCTTAAAGATGAAGCTATGGTTTGGTGGGATTCTATCACTGGTCATTTAACTCAACAACAAAAAGAAGCCATTCGATGTCCTGATTTTCATCAAGCAGTTTGTAATCAATATTGTTTAGATTTTGACGTGGCTCGAATTAGACGAGAGTTTACCAATTTGCAGTTAACTGATAAAATGACAATTGATGAATTGATTTCACAGTTTTCTGAAAAATTGAGGTTTGTTCAGTAATGGGTTCCTGATGAGAAATCAAGAGTTGAACATTTTGTTGGTACTCTACCTCCGATTTACCGTACTACAGTGAGGTTAGCTGGTTCTTTATCTCAGGCTTTTACTTTGGCACGTTCTGTTGATAGTGATATGAGAGTTTCGGGTTTTCAATTTAAAAATACTTTTTCTCCGAGTTTTAAAACTGATTCTTCAAGTAAAGGCAAGTCTAGATGGCAAGGTAACAGGCAAAACAAAAAGTTTGGCAGTAAAAGTGGTTCAACTGGAAGTTCCAATTAGTGTAGTTCTTGTAGATCTAAACATACTGGGCCATGTACTGTCCAGACTATTAAGTGTGTTAAATGTGGAGAACTTGGTCATGAATTTAAAAATTGCAAATTTCTGAATTTTGTGTGTTGGAATTGTAAGAAGGAAGGTCATCGGGTTGGGCAATGTCCTGAGGTGGGAAGACAGGGTTCGATCGGGAGTTTGTCATCTTCCAGGAAAAAAGCGGAAGAATCCGCCTCCAGTTGTGAGTAGGGCATTTCAGATGACAGTCGATGAGGCTGTCCACACAGATGATGTTATAACCGGTACATTTCTTATAAACTTTGTACCAGCACGTGTTTTATTTGATTCTGGAGCAAACTGCTCTTTTATCTCTGTGTGTTTATGTGATAAGTTAAAATTAATCTCTATTGTGATAACAAAGCCTGTAGAAGTAGAAATTGTTAGTGGTAAGTTAGTTCATGTTACCACTTGGTGATTGGAGCTAGTATTGTGATAGATGACCAGACTTTTCCAATCTCATTTTTGTTGATGCCGATACCTAGTTTTGATGTAATTATTGGTATGGATTGGTTGAGTCAAAATAAAGCGAGTATAGATTGTCACCAAAAGTTGATAAGAATCCCAATTTCTGAAGAGTCATATGTTGTGGCTCGTGGAGAACGGGATAGTGGCCATATTTCTTTGATTAGTATGATGAAAGCTAGAAAATCTTTGTCTAAAGGTTGTGAGTTGTACCTAGCTTATGTAATTGATGCCAAGTTAGAAAAGAAACCCATTTCTGATGTTCCGGTTGTTTCTGAATATCCAAAAGTGTTTCCTGATGAATTACCTGGTTTAGCACCGGTTAGGGAAGTTGAATATCAGATTGATCTTGTTCCTGGCTCGTCGCCTGTAGCCAAAGCTTCCTATAGATTAGCTCCTTCTAAAATACGTGAAATGATGAATCAGATACAGGAATTATTGGATAAAGGATTCATTAGACCGAGTTCCTCTCCTTGGGGTGCACCGGTTTTGTTTGTGAAAAAAAAGGATGGGTCATTTAGAATGTGTATTGACTATCAGGAACTGAATAAACGAACAATAAAGAATAAATATCCTTTGCCTCGAATAGACGATTTGTTTGATCAGTTGCAGGGATCTTCGTTTTATTCTAAAATTGATTTGAGGTCGGGTTATCACCAAGTTCGCGTTCGTGAACAGGATATTCCTAAAACTGCTTTTCGTATTAGGTATGGTCATTTTGAATTCCTGGTTATGCCTTTCGGTTTAACAAATGCTCTAGAAGTTTTTATGGATTTGATGAATCGGGTTTTCCGGCCTTTTCTCGATAAATTTGTGATTGTGTTTATTGATGATATTCTGGTGTATTCTAAATCCGAATCAAAACATGAAATGCATTTGAGATTAGTGTTGGAAACTTTGAAAAGAGAACATTTATATGCTAAGTTTTCTAAATGTGAATTCTGAATTCGGGAGGTTGATGTGTTGAATCTAGTTATTAAATTTATCATTGAAAAGTAACAAGAAAATACCGTGCTAGACTAAAACACAACCGGGCGGTGGACCCTATCGTGTAGTAGTATAGTTGGGTAAGTTCAGGTTCGAACACAGGGAACATAAGTTCAAGTAATCAAGATAAGTGTGAACAATTTAGAAAGTGAAAATAAAAGTTGGTTTTGTGTGACCGAATTGTCACGTTGCTTTAAACTACAAATTTTAGTTAAACTAGGCAAGTGGACTCTTAAGAGTCAAAGTGATTGATTCAAAAGTTTCGTATATTAAAAACAATACTTGCTTGGACTATTTCACTAGTGATTTCGGGGTGTGAAGTTATAACCGGTTAAAACGTATGCCAAAGTAAAATTCATCAAACATAAGCTCAACTTTCGCCAATACCAAGTGTTCAATTTCAATTAACAAACCTATGATTTAATCTAGTAACGGACGTTCGCCATGGTTACCAACTCACACAATTTAGCTTAAGTCATTTGACACAATCCAAAACTACATTTGCAATTTTGTTCAATCATTTATAGACAAATAATCAATAGTAATTTACTTGGTTGAAAACGTTCGCTATATCAATAAGTAAATCACCAAATGGTTAAATTCTTGAGATTAAGCTCAATCACACAAGGTTCTCCAATTAAACATAAGTTAAGATTTTGTGAGTTTGAAAATCATCCACACGATAAACATTCGCTAAATCGCTAATTTGTTTGTTTTTAACTAATTGTTATTACAATCATCAAATGCTTTCTTCCACTATGATAAACAACTTATTGGGTATTTTTCAATAAGCAAGAAACATTCGCTATAATTGCTTAGCAAAAAATACCACAAGTTTAATAACAACAACAAGCTAACTACATATAAATTCATGGATGATTCACAAACTCATAGCATGAATTAACACCAAAATTATACACCCCTAATCAACTAGTTAGTTCATCCAAGCAAGCATAATTATCTAGCCACTAGTCATCATAACAACAAGATAAACACATGTCATGAGAGAAATCAAAGGAAACATAGATTACTTCAAACTAATTGGAATGGAAATTGTACCCAAATGATTACATAAACCAAGCAATTGTTCTTAGTGAAATAGTTGGTAGCTTGATGTTCTTCTCACAATCTCCAAGTGAAAATGAAGGTTTTTGTAAGTGAATAATGGTGAGGTTAGGGTTTTGGATCTTGAGAGAAAACTCAAGAAAAATGGTAAGTGAGAGATGATGTCTTTGGGTGGTGTTTCGGTGTTTTTATCTCACCCAAAATCTGCTAGCTAAACCTGCCCCCTCACTCTCATTTTTGCACAACACAACATTATTCCCCGGACACCAAAGTTTAAACGTGGTCCGCCAAGCTAGCCGATCGGCTGAACAAGTGTAGCCGATCGGCTCACGATCCTGAGCCGAACGGCTGGTTACATCTAGCCGAACGGCTGGTGATGCTTAGCCGAACTGCTAAGATGAAAAACCTTGGTTTTAATCTTCAGCTCGAACACCGGCCAGTTGCTGTTATAGTTTTGAACTAAAGTAGCCGATCGGCTAACTTTAGCCGATCATCTGAGAAGTTCCAGCCGATCGGCTGGTGAGCTTCAGCCGAATGACTACCGTGCACAGTCCAGCCCAGAATTTGACCACCTCGCCCAATAGCATGCATTTCCAGCTTTTCAACCTGAGATAAATTTCCGAATGCAATAAGTACCAAAAGTTCCTGAAATCTACTCAAATATAAATGCAAAACAATGATATCGCGATAGATTTATATAGCCAAAATGAGCGATATCAGAGGTACAATTTCTGGGTCATATTATTTGCAATGATGGTGTTAAAGTTGATCCTTCAAAAATTGAAGCTGTAATGAATTGGAAACTTCCAAAGAATGCTTTTGAAATAAAGAGTTTTCTTAGGCTAGCTGGATATTATCGAAAATTCATTAAAGACTTTTCAAAGATTACTGGTCCATTAACAAAGTTGACACGTAAAGATGTTAAGTTTCAGTGGGATGAGCCACAAGAGGTAGCTTTTCAGACCTTAAAACAGCTATTGTGTCAAGCACCTGTATTGGCATTACTAGAGGAGTCTAAAGATTTTGTTATTTATTGTGATGCATCTTATGCTGGGTTGGGTGGTGTTCTTATGCAGAGAGACAGAGTTATTGCATATGCTTCTCGACAATTGAAACAACATGAAAGAAATTACCCTACTCATGACTTAGAGTTGGCAGCTGTAGTATTTGCATTGAAAATCTAGAGATATTATCTTTATGGTACAAAGTGTGTAATCTGTACACATCACAAAAGTCTTTAGTATGTATTTTCTCAGAAAGAGTTGAATATGTGTCAGAGACGATAGTTAGAGTTAATCAAAGATTATGATTGTGAAATTCGTTACCATCCAGGCAAAGCTAATGTGGTTGCTGATGCATTAAGTCGAAAAGGTATCTCTGACAGAGTTTATTATTTGAAAGTTGATGTTTCTTCTTACTTGATTGATAAAATTAAAGATGCACAGTTGGAAGCCTTATTAGATCATAATCTAGAGTCAAAAATTATGTTGAAAAGAAAAGATTTGCTGGTTGACGATTCTAGAGGATTGAAAACTTTTCAGTCTCGCGTGTGGATTCCTTTTATTGGTGGTATTCGGGATATGATTTTTACTGAAGCCCATAAGTCACGATTATCTGTTCATCCTGGAAGTACTCAAATGTATAATGATTTGAAACCGTTTTATTGGTGGCCTACGATGAAAAATGATATTGCTTGGTTTGTTAGTAATTGTCATATTTGTGCCCAAGTTAAAGCCAAACATCGGAAACCATATGGGTCACTGAAACAGTTGGAAATTCCAGAATGGAAGTGGCAACACTTAACCATGGATTTGGTGACTAAACTTCCATGTACATCTCGAGGAAATGACATGATTTGGGTTATCGTTGACCGGTTGATAACAAGTGCACATTTTCTTACTACAAGTGAAACTGCATCTTTGAGTAAGCTTGCACAGTTGTATGTTAATGAAATTGTTTCCCGACATGGTATTCCGTTGTCTATTGTATCGGATAGGGATTCTCGGGTTATTTCTCATTTTTGGCAAAGCTTACAGCAAGAGTTGGGTAAACGTGTGAATCTCAGTACAGCATATCATCCTCAAACAGATGGTCAGTCAGAGCGTACGATTCAGACACTTGAGGATATGTTGAGGGCTTGTGTTTTGGAATACGGAGGTTCTTGGGATTCTCATTTTCCATTGGTTGAATTTACATATAACAATTCTTATCATTCCAGCATTGGTATGCCACCTTATGTGTGACACCCGGTCAAAAAGGGGCTAAATTTGCTCCTAATTTAAACCTTAATTACTCGTACTCGGAACGAACTAAAACGAAAGTATTCGGATATTATATATATATATATATATATATATATATATATATATATAACGCTAAATGATTATTTATTAATCACGTACAAATAAATCTGAAATAACGCAAAAATATTTTTGAATAATTAATTATTTGAAAGTATCATATGATCAAAGAAAAATAAAAGTGAAACATAAATATTTATACGATTTATATGTATAAACGTATCGTACGCGAACTGAAATAATACAAAACATGCCTAAAAGTCGAAAATGATAAAAACGATATTTTTCTCATTCATATTAAAGTATTTGGAGAATTACCTCAAAATATAATTACGAAATTTAAATAAAAATTGGTACACAATTGGACACGTACCCGAAATTAACGGGCTAAATACAATATTACCCCAAACTAAAATATCCGGGGACAGATTATGAGGTAACCATACGCACCCGTTGAAATATTGAACCCAAATTATTTTATATACTCCCTCTATTCTCATCTTAGTACACACACACAAACACTTACCAAACTCAATTATTTGAGTTCTCTCTCTTGATCAGAGGAAGCAGGAAACAGAAGAAACAGCAACTCGACATCATCATCAACGCCTTCAACTTCAAACTAAACAACACAAAGTAACAACACCACCTTCAACTTCACCACTATCATCATCATCATCTCAAAAACCACTGTTGTTAAGAGACATTACTTGATCGACATTACTATCGCCTGCTAGATCTCGCATCATCGCATCTACAGTGAGTCTCACGGCCCCTTTTTACTGTCTTTACTTTGGGGGAGATGCATTGCTTGTTTTACTTGTATACATATATGTATGTATGGTTTTACCGACTTGTAAATTTACTACTTGATATACATACTACTTTACAAACTTACCGACTACTACTATACTACTTTACAAACTTAATACATTACGAACTTATTACCTTACGTACTTTCTACTTTACAAACGTACTAACTTTACTGGTTTACTACTTGACGAACTTATTACATTACTACTTTACAAGTTTACCGAGTTATAAACTTACTGTTTTACTGAAATACTACTGACTTGCTACTTTACAAACTTAATGTATTATCAACTTGTATACTTACTGTTTTACCAACTTGTATACTTACTGCATGACCAACTTACAAATTTACCGTTTTACAAACTGAACCGACTTACATACCTACAGACTTACTGAATTGCATGAGTTTCCGTTTAATCCAATGAAGGCCTCTGAATCATAGTTATTAGTTATAAGAAAAGCGCGAGTTTTAGTATATGGATCCATATGGGACTGACAATCCCCGCCTGGGGTGGTAGCGCCACCACGAACCGTACTCGTATAAACAGGTGTTTCTTACTCGTTTCATATGAGTGTTTTTGGATTAGCACTCACGGGGGAAAATTACAGACTTATTAAGCTTCGACTGTGATGGCTCATGGCAAGATAGACCGACCTTACTACAATTGTACAATTATACTTTACTGTCTTACTTATTTGTGAAATAATTTACTTATTGATTTACGTTAATCTTTTTATTACTGTTTATTACAAACCTGTGAGATTCACCAACCTTTTGGTTGACGCTTTTAGTGATGCATTCTCAGGTACTCAGCAACAGTAGGATGGCCCGCAGGGTATGCTAAGCTAGTACGAGTCGCATGCATAAACATTTATGAAGATTGTATTGGCATTATCTTTTGTACTTTGATTATGTATTTAAAATCTTCAGAATCATTTTGCGAACTCGCTAATGATGTACACTTATGACTTAAAACTCTGTAATACTTTTGTAATGTACTGTTTTGTAATGTATTTTCTAAAACGTCTCATTTAGAGTCGTTTGCTTGTACTTTGGTGTTTTGATATTTGATTAGTCACGCCCCAAAATAGTCGCTTCCGCAAATCACGAAATTGGGGGTGTGACATTATGAGATGTTGTATGGGCGTCGGTGTAGAATGCCTACGTGTTGGTTAGAGGCTGGTGAGAAACAGTTTGCTGGACCCGACATTGTACAGATCACTGCTGACAAAGTGACTATCGCCCTAGAAAAGTTGAAAGTTGCACGTGACAGACAAAAGCAATATGCTGATCCACGTAGACGACCGGTATCATTTTCTGAAGGTGAACTTGTTTATCTTAAAGTTTCCCCGTGGAAAGGAGTTATTTGATTTGGAAAACGAGGTAAACTCGCTCCTCGGTATATTGGCCCATTGAAAATTCGCCAAGTGGTTAATGATCTGTTAGTTTCATTGGATCTTCCTCTAGAACTGGCGGGTATTCATGACACATTTAACATTTGTTATTTGAGGAAATGTAACGTTGAACACCAGTCTCAGGTACTTCCTTTGCCAGATTTGCGGGATGATAGAAGTCAAAAGTTAGTTGAAGAACCGGTAGAGCTTTTTGACCGAAAAGTTATCAAACTTAGGAAGAAACAAATACCTATGGTCTTAGTGAAATGGAAGCATAGTTTAGGTTCAAACCTAACTTGGGAAACCGAGAGTATGAGATCCTGATATCCTGGATTGTTTAATCGTGTAGAGATTTCAGGGACGAAATCTCCTTAAGAAGGGGAGATTTGAAACATCCTCTCCATTTGTCTGGTAATTCCTTAATTTAAATTGATTATTTAATTGTTTTAGGAATTACTTGATATTATTTAATTGTGAAACTTAGTTAAATAAGTCACTTGACTTATTGTGAGTAGTAAATTATTGCTTGTTTTAATTAAATATAGAAGACAGTAAAATAAAACAAATTTCTCGTGAAATGGTTTTAGGTTCCAGACAATAGAATTGAAACGGGTATAAAATACCCAAATAATAAGGTCGGTTTTGGGGAGAGCCGACATTCCTTTTTATGACCTTCCTGAATGAGCTCAAGACTTGGAAACATTCAAACACTTCAAGAACTTTAAATCAAAACTGAATTTAGTATACAAAATCAATAAATTAGAAGTTGTAATTCCCCAAAGTTCATCTCCTTCTTCTCTTAAGTTGTTATCATCATTTTCTCCATTAAAGATGTAAGTGTTCTTGCTAATTGTAGAATATAAAGTAGAACTAATTGCTTATGTGATTTTGATTAAAATTGTTTGATTAAGCTTAATAGTTATATGATGATATATGCTTATTGTGGACTGAATTGAGATAGCCCTCTAGTTGAGTTCATGTTCTTGAACTTAAAAACCTAGAAACTATGAAATTGATTAAAATTGAAGTGAGTTGAGGTTTTGCTATTGTTGAAAGTTGTGATGGGATGTTATAATTGTTGTGAGGTTAAAAATTCGATTTAAATGCATATTAGCACCTGAATTGTAGTGTAAATCGAAATTGGTTCGAGCTGTGCAATTGTAGAAAAGGAACTGGGTTTTCTGGGTTTAGCTTGTTAGCTGATCGGCTAACCATCATAGCCGATCGGGTATATGTGTTTAAGCTGAACGGCTAAATTTAGCCAATCGGGTAATTTAGTTTAAAAATGACACATAACTTAACCTTGGAGTTTAAAGAAGAAAAACGTTAGTGGTAGTCAATCGGGTAAACAAGGTGAGCCGATCAGGTATGGTATCCTAACTGATCGGGTCATTTTAGCAGTTTGGCTGGACTAGAACAAAATCGTTACAGAACTTGAAGTTGGAACGAAAATTCTTGAAAGTTACCCTTTAGCCGATCGGCTATGGGATTAAAGCCGATCGGGTAAGGTGAATACAGGAACAAAATAATTAGTTTGGTTTGTGTTGTAATTTTAATGCCTTTATAAATGATATTCATATTAACTAAAGGATGTAAATGGCTATTGTGAATAACATGTACATCATTTGATTATATTTTATAAGTTGTGAATGTGTTGTTGACTTATATTTGATTGTTGATTATCAGATTCTCCAAAGACTAAGTGAAATCGAGATTCTGAATTGGTGAAGACAAAGGTATTGATGAGTGGATTTGAAACTCACCGTTTAATTTAGTTGTGACTGTTTGGTTGCAACAAGTAAACGTAGATATGTTTATTAGATAGTTTAGTCTTAAATACTGAATTAATCTACGTGATATGTGAACCTTGGTGTATCTGTGTTATTGAGGTCAACGCGAATGTTGGGCTATTTGGTTATTGTATGAATTACACAGGGTCTTGATTCATTCGTTGTGTATAGAACCTGTATTTGATTATAATAACAATTGGCTATCAGTCTCGTCCGTTATGGCCATACGGATATGTACGATAAGTTTTCTTAGGGAATCCCCGATTATTATGATATCCCAAGAGCCACCGATCCTCATTGAAATATGTGTGTTTACGGTTCTTTGATGTAAACTTATAGTTATGCTAAGTTGAATTGTGTGTGACAAGTTCATTCACTTAGCTATGTGCTAATCCCTCATCCTACTTCCTGCAGGTTTTGCTAAGTATGTGGGTGTCAGGAAAGGATGCTGTAATACAAGGAATGTTTTGACATTGTGCTAACTCTGATATGGTTTTATTATAAACCTTGTTGAAATTCTATAACACCCGTTTTGTATAATACTTGGGTTGTGATTTAATATCTTTAGTGTAGTGTGTATTAGATGCTTCAAATAGGTTATGTACATTTTATGAAATGTTTAATAATATAGTTTGTTTTAATTAACGTTTTCAAGATAAATAATATAATATTTCTAAATAGAAAGAAGGGTGTTATAATAATAATAATAATAATAATAATAATAATAATAATAATAATAATAATATTATTATTATTATTATTAATATTATTATTATTATTATTATTATTATTAGTTTGTTGAAATACATTAAGCAATTATTATCATTAAGTAATACATCAAGATCATAAGTTTACTTTCTAAGGGTTGATCATTATAAGTTTATTTTTTACCATAATTTATTATAAGGTTAATCATCATTATTAATCTAGAATTCGGAATTTATTGTATTGTAGATGTAGATTGTAGATTTATTGTAGATATTCTTAAACAGTGAATTTTTTTGAATATCTATACAAAGATGAAAAAAGGTACTCGAAAAGTTGAAGGTTCTTAAACCACATATACATCCGTCCGCCACCATACATTGCCAGCAAAACCAACATAACCCACCGATCACTACCTAAACCGTCACCCACCATTATTTAAACTTAAATCTACAAACCTAAAAATGTACTAAAGCTCTGAAGTAAGACATGAAAATAGATTTACCACAAAAACATAACATCGGTTTACGACGGCAGAGGAGGCTAATGGCGACGACCGGGAAAGAGAGAGCGAGAGAGATGAGACAGAGAGAGCGTGCTGGTTATTGCTGGTTAGATTAACGGGGTGATTGGTGAAGAGGGTAAGATTGCTGGTCCTGGGATGAAGAGAAGAAAAAGTTGGCCCGGTGTGTTTGTAGGGAAGAAGCTGGTAAAATGACTCTCTTACCCTCATGTTGCTTGGCATGCACATGTTAAGACTTAACCAAAGTTTTAACGGAAGTTAGAAGGAGGGATGATCACCGTGCACTTTGTTAACTGTTAGGGATGATCTATGTAATTTCGAATATATCTAGGGATGATCGGTATAATTTTCTGTAAAGTACAAGGATGATCGGTGTAATTTACTCTTAATATTATTAGAAAATAGATTCATTTTTAATTTATATAACAATTCAAATTATGTATAGAAACATGGATGACTCGTATATATGTATGGCTTTAAAAGTGGAATATTACACAAATAGATCAATATACTTTACGAAAATATTCACTTGGGTTACTAAACTTTAAAGATGTTTAATTGGGTCAATGCACTTGTAAAAAATGCTCAATAATGTTACTAAACTTTACACATAGTTGCTATAACCAAGACTAAACTTTAAAATGTTCAATTGTGTCACTATTATTTTTTTGACCGAAATTAGACAAAATAGGTGGGATGACACCAATAAACAAGTATAGTTATGCAATTGAATAGTTTAAAAGTTTAATAACCTAGATCAACATTTTCATAAAGTATAATGACCTATGTTTGTATTGTGCTTCTAAAAGTCAATAAAGTATAAATAGGTACAATATGGTGTAATAATATTATGATTTGGGAATCCTTTCTACGCGAAAAGAAATACGGGGGTTTCCGGTGGTTGCCGGAGCTGTCGGATGAGAGAAATTTGTCGCCGGTTACAAAATTCCGGTTACAATTCGGCTGTTTGCAAGTCTAAATGGAAGAGTTCAGCAGAAATCCCCTAAGGTAATTTAATATATATATATATATATATATATTCTTTTAAAATAATGCATATTATAATTAAATTTTTGATATAAATGTGTACTTCTAGGTTTATGATTTTTAGTTAAATTAGACAGCTAATCTAACATTTTAAATTATTTTTTACCATAAATAGGTAAAAAGTACATCTATAATTGCAAACTTATCAAAAGGTAGAACATTTTAGGATACTTTAATCCCCTCAGTATGTATTAACCTGAAATACGGAGTAATAATAAACTATGAAGGGTACCATAAAGGCATAAAGCGTCCAGGTTCATATTTGATACGAGACAAGTTTAAGATAGACTGATAAATCCCACATGGTGACGTTACCATACCATTATTTATTTATTTTTTATTAACAAATCATATTGAACAACACGTAGACCAATAAAATGCATTTGTTTTTTATTTCATTATTCTCTTACTTAATTTGATTTGTACAACTCATTTTGTATAGTGTTTTATAAATAAATAAAAAACTTATGTAAATGTACAATTATTAGAATAATTTACAATTAACAAATGTATACATTTATTTATGAATATTTACAACAATTCAACTTCAGTAGTAGTTGCGCCGTATATAACAATCTCATAATTATTAGCTCACATCCATAGTCAATACTCTATTTTTTTTAATGTCCAAATGGGATTTTTATTCCCGGTAGTCATGTAAATTAAAACTGATTATATATCTAAGTTTAATTTAATGATTTATGAAGAATAATTTATAAGTAACGTTTCAAATATGAGGAATGATAATGTTACCTAATTAAGTTATCAAAATCCAATAAATATTATACTCCGTATTATATTATTAGATTAGATTAGATTATTATTATACTCCGTATTATATTATTAGATTAGATTAGATTATTAGATTACAAGATTGTGTTTTCTTTTTAACTTAAAATAAGCAATTATGGGCAGTAGGTTGAGACGAGCTGTCATGCTATTATTTTATTTATTTTATTGATTATTGATACAAAAATGCAATTATAAAATCACACATCACACAATCTATTAAACTTAAACCATCACATGTTTTGGCTTATCAATGCTTATTATTAACTTATATGTGGTACAATACATGTTTTGTATTTTTGTTTAAGAAATAATATATCTTTTTATCCAGTTATATAAAGAGAAAAACAATTTATACCACTAACTTCAAGGGTAATGTGCGATTAAGTATAAAGAGGCTGATTGTAGATTTTGAGAATATTGGGACCTAAAAAGTTTTTCAAATACGAACGCTTATTTTGTTACTCATGGTCAGCTACATAAATTCTATTTTATCAACCGGACAAATGTTATACTCCAATGCTTTTAATACCGGTTAGACCGGTCCGATCGAATCGGGATTTCTAGAGATTTCGGACGGTTGAAATTCGGTTTTGAGGGAGGTTTGACCAATCAACGAACTGGTGGTCCGACCGGGAACCGGATCGGTTTTGGACCGGTTTTTGTTTTTTTATTTTTTTACTTTTTGGGCCGGCATCTGACCCATTGAACCGTAACCGAACCCTTCGTCAGTCCGATTCAAATTCCGGTTTTAAAAATATTGTTATACTCTCAAAAAGAGCATCATAATTTGCAACACCATATTTTTATAATATTTAATTATATATCACATTTCGTTACACTTAGAAATAAAATTCAAAAAACCATACTTTGTTACATATTAGTATATTACACGTTTATGCATATTGTTAATGCTATAACTATAATGATATGGGATTTGTTGTTACTGTACATTTGATAAACTCATAATTTGTTTAAATTAATATATATATATATATATATATATATATATATAGTTTGATTGAACTAATAAGTATTGAATGCAAATGTTAATATTTAAGATTATTATTGGCTCATTAAATGCACCTTAACATGTGTCACGAGACATACCTAACTTTATGTGGGCAAGACATAAATATTCTTCATGTCAACAGTAGTTTTATATGGGCAAGACAAGGGTCTTTATATGGGCAAGACAAGGGTGTGTTTCTCTTCTCTTTCAATTTTTTTTCTACGTTTAATCACATCTAACTTGTATCTGAATTCGATGAAAAAGTCTTCTCATATAACAAACATGACTCGAAACAAGACAAGACGTGATCAAATCAAAACAAACCTATATAACCTTTCAATTCATACACTTATGACAAGTAAATTGATTTTTAAGTTTTGTTTTATGTCTACAAGTAATAGAAAGAATCTCACCAAAGGCCTCCATTTCTTTGATTCCTTGTGGTTATACAAATTAGTACTAACTGATATTATTTTAATAAATCAACCAAACTATGCATATATAATATGGAATTAGATATCCATCTTGCATATGGACATTAAAAGTGTAACATTAGTCAAAGGTGTTTTCAAAACATATAAGTTTAGTACAGAATAATTGCAACAAATTTTCCACCTAAAAATGATACATACTCATCTAAGTGTTGTTTATATTACTGTTGATTAGATATAGTTTTTTCAACCATGTAATCAAGAAAATGTCTATATCCCTAAATATGGACCCCACTTAACCTTCATTGTCACAACTGCCTTTAAAAAAAACTTAAATAAATAAATTATATACTTTATCCAACGAATACATGAATTGAAATATGTATTTTTTTAGAAAATAAATCTACAATCTAACATAAACGTATTAATGTGATTAATTGTAGACATTATAAATTAAATAAAATATGGGCTTTACTTGTTACAGTAACATAGACTACCTATGTTTCTATTATTGGGTTGGGCCGTCAATACTCATAGACCTATCGAACTAATGAAACGGATCGTTTGGGTTTGTTATAATAAAAGTTGTGTAAGAAAATTCTTTATATCTTTTTTAAAGTGGAGTCAAGGATGGTTAATTATGCTTACGTGGCTTCAATTAGAAGTTGTCAAGTATACAAAATTTACAGGTGTCATTTTCATAATTTTTTTAACAACTAATCTTTTATGTCATCATGTTTTAGGTGGATAAATTTTAAAATAAATAAAATTAATTAATGACATATTTAAAATTCAAATTTTTAAATCTTCCATGCATTCAAAGGATAATTAATGACCTTCAAAATTTATTAAAATTTATAATTTTGTAAAAAAACCTTATTAATATTAAATACATTAAAAACTTAGCTTTTACCATAATAAACCCTCACTTATTTTTCATTTAACTCATCATCATATGTTTTTATCTTTATTTGGGATCATGAAACTTTCAAGTTGTTATAATTCATGTAGTTGAGTAGCAATCAATTGGCCTACTTGATCCAAAAAATAGACGTAAGGACTACAGTTTTGATTTTGTTTATCTTACACTTTGCTAAATTCTATATACACATACAAACAAACTATAACTTGATGAACACAACTATAATAACTATATTCAGTCGATACAAAAAAAAATCATGTTGCCATGCATCGCACGGATTTTAACACTAGTTTGTTGATAATAAAACCTTACCACTTTAATGGTAAAAAGCTTTCAAAAATCAAAAGGTTTAAGTTATTTAAAAATACATTAAATTAGTAAAAAAAAAATAGAATTAATCTATAACATATAGGTTTTTATTTTAATTAATTCAAAGAGAAAATTACATAAACCGTGTGTACCTCAAATTTCACTCACAGTCCTTTACAAAATTTAGTTACACCGATCATCATTTATTTTGAAACGTGTTACACTAATATTCCTTTAAACTAACGATCATTAACTCACTGTTAAAAAGGTTCACGTGTGATATAATCTTTTTATTCGTTGAATATTTTGAGTAAAATATAAATTATAATTTTAAAATATGTATAGATTATTAGATACTAAAACATCAAAATTTATAGTCCAGCACTCAAACTAGGCAATCATACATTTGTGGTTTAATGATTACGAGTCACATATATATTTTTTTCCCTAGTTTCAACGTCGTTTTACTTAGGACTTTCGTTTGAGATAATTTTCATGTAAAGAATAGATGCAAAAGAGAAGATGACTATCAATGTTGTGACGATATAAGATCTTACAGTAAAAACCCTTTGAAATTTAACCATTCAAGATGCTCTTAACTCATTGTGGGTGTCGATGCTCTTAGTATCTTACGTGCGATCATTGTGGGTGTCGATGCTCTTAGTATATTACATGCGACACATATTTACGTATAGGATTATAGAATTCGGGCGATCTTATACAACATTGCGATTTTAGTAACCTTGTCATAAAAATTGCCAATATCTAGCAACTAGACTTTATTATAAATAATTTAATTATTAATTATTAATTATTATAAACGCAGTTGTCACAAACTCATCACACACCCAAACACGATAGTGTCTGAACCACAAATCGTTGATTCCCCCGGATCTCACAATCGAATCCGCTGATAAAGATGGAATCAAACACATCATCATCATCATCAACAACAGATATTGTCGTTGAAGAATTCAACAAAACTAAGAAAGATTGGGACGATGCGTATTTACAAACCCTAGCTCACATTCAAGCAATTGAAAATTACGGCAAAAAATCAGGTGATGATAATGATAATAAAAAGAAGGAATCCTTACAGAGATTGAATGGTATTGCTCAGGATGGAATTGCTACATTGACTACTGCACAATTTAATCTTGATCTTTTGATACCACAACTTCCGTCTGATGATCATATTCAAAACGCCCAATTCACTCTTCAATCTTGGAGCAAACAAATACAAAGGTTTATTTCTAAATTTCCCTCTTTTATTTATTAAATTTCATACCATTTGGCAATTGAATTCAATGGTTATAAGGTTTTACTATTGTGAGTGAGAGTCTTTTTTATTAGTACACTGTTGAAGTATTTGATACTTAGTAGGTGGAGCATTGCCTTTGAAAGTGATTATGTGATAAGAAATTGTTTGGGATTGGGTTCTTAAAGTGCTTATGGATTAAACGGTGTGTATAAAATAAGCACGATTTTACCGGCTAAAAATCAGTTATTTTCCAACTCTAAAATAAGCTAAAATGCAGCTGCATTTGAACACTTTAAGAGTGCTCATTGCATTAAGCTATAAGTACTTCATTAGCAGTTGTTTATAGTTGTAATGATCATGTTTGGTTACGCTTGATCATATAAATATTTACGTGTAACTATATATAAATAACGTGTTAATGAGAATCAACTTTCTTGCTGCAACTCGTAAACTGATTAACTGATTATTTGACTCGTAAATAATTACAGGATTATAATCAGTTATGTGATACCAAACACTAGAAATTGATTATCTACGACTTGAAAAGGCAATACGTAGTTATAGTGTGAACAAGGTAAGGATTTTACACTGCAATCTATGCATAAAAATGTTGAAGGTTAATCCATATAAGTAAGCCTCCATGAGTAGACCAAATGCCAAACTAGTTAAGATACTTTCCAAAGAGATAACATTCGGTAAATTTGGTTAAAAGCCAATTTCCTTACTCTGATGTTCAACTGGGATGATTTAATGGACGAGACTTATCATAAAGATAATTCACCATATCATAGTTTTTATATAAGATGGGAATATATAGTAGCATCATTCTTGCTTCAAATGGGATTGTCAGCAACTCCTCGTTCTTGCTTCATTTGCTGTTAGTGATGGTGGTATGGGTTGTTGTCCGGTTGTCATATCTGGTTCACGTATTGCCTATTGCCCTGCAGAATGATAGCATTAACCACTAAAATTATATGACGTTGGATTGAGATCTTCTTAAAACATGGTTCTGAATTCCATAAATATTGTAAAAGAAAAAGAAACTTTTTTAATTGTTTTTTTATTTTGTATTATATATGGCAATTGAATGCTTATTAGGTTTTTACTATTGTGACTAAATCGATAACTTTTTTTTTTCTTTTAATTTTGGTGGGAACAGTATTGAAGTATTTGATGCTTAGTAGATGAATGGTTAATGGTTTACATTGGATGATTTAATCAATGACTTCTAAAATGACCAAATTAGAACTGAAATTTTTGTTAGCTATAAGAATGATGAACTCTTTATTTTTCTAGTCTGCGGTCGAGTCTGAGAAATGCTAATCTACAAGCAAAGGCTAACATGAGGAAAGCAGCCCAAGAAGAGGTAATAAACTTTTTGATCATTTTTCCTCAGCAAGATGTGAGCTTTTACCTTCTACAAATTTGTTTGCCTATATAAATCTGTAAATAGTGTTTGATTCATTGAGTGTAAGTAGTGTTTGATTAATAGCTAGAGCCTGGAGATATGATGAATGTTCAACATTAACTTTTATTAAACTTAAGATAAATAAATAGTAGCAAATAAAGTATCATGATTACTTAAATCTTATATCTTTTATCAGAGGGAGCTTCTCTTGGGAGGTGGAGAAGAGTCCACAGTTCGAAGACGTAATTTACAGTATGTGTTTCTTTCTGTATATTCCTTATGCTTATTGTGTCATTAATGTAATTACATCATAGATTGATTGTTGACAGGATTTCAATTATACTTAAATCCTAATTCCTCAAGAACACCTTATGTATCTTTCTGATAATGAGAATAACTTTCAATTTCGCTTCGATTATGCAAATGAATTGAAAGATATTACTTCTAATACACCGACTCCCTGTATACTAACCTACATGTGCATTAACTAACTCGCTTATGTTCCAACCACCCAGGAATTGACGCGTTAGACATTTACTTTATTAACTATAGTGGGACGTAAATTGGCCCATATCAGTTGTTTTACCAGTAACTGTTAACACGTGCTAAAACTAGAGTATTTTACCATCAGGACAAAAGCCGGAATGACATCTGCAGCAGAGAGCATTACAGAAAGTCTTCGTCGTACAAGGCAGATGATGGTTCAGGTATTTATCGTTTACAGTCTGTGGCGTGTAACTTCATACTTTCTTAAAATAAAACAGCTTTATGTGACTTTTGAACTTGATGTCACTATGACTTGCTCATATATTAGTTCGTTTACAGGAGGTTGAACGAAGTGGAGGTACACTCATGGCTTTTGGTACGTCTCATCTTATTATTGCGACTTTGTTAAATGTTATAAAATATACCTTTGGTATGTTTCTCTTGTGTTAGTACTTGGTACTAAAATTTAAAATGACAAAATGTGATTAACTTCATAAATAGTAGACTGTATGTGAAATGAAATTATAAGAAGGTTGTTAAATTAGGTTAAGAAATCAAAGTATCCTTTGGTATGTACTTTGCTTGCATTATAGCAGTCATTTATATGGTGTTTGCTGATTTCTGATAAAAAGAATTGATGTTTGTTTAATGCAGAGGAATCAACAGGAGTGTTAAAGAAGGCAGAAAGCGAATACAAGGGTCATCGATCATTACTGATGCGAACTCGTAACTTACTTT
Organism: Pseudognaphalium luteoalbum; assembly: GCA_963422505.1. Taxonomy (NCBI): domain Eukaryota; kingdom Viridiplantae; phylum Streptophyta; class Magnoliopsida; order Asterales; family Asteraceae; genus Pseudognaphalium; species Pseudognaphalium luteoalbum. The sequence goes on from OY730196.1 coordinate 7,005,031, forward strand.
CTACAATGAAGCGCCAAGACGTTCTTGACAGGTTGGACAATTCATTAGTTTATTGTAGAGGTGGAAAAATGGGTGGCTTTGGTGGTTTGGGTAACATATCAGTACGGGTACGAGTTAAAAATTGAAATTATTTAAGGGGTCAAATGGGTCGGGTTAACCCATCAACACTTGTACTTTTTCTTTTTAAGTAGAAATTATTAATGTTTAAAATTTGGCTATATAAGTTATACTACTAGATATAGTCAATTCATAAATCAATTCAGGAGATTGAAAACATTTGAGTAACAATTTGGTCTTGTTTGACCCCTTTCGTTTTTAAGATAGTTGTTTGACTTTACCAATTTGACCCATTAGAGATAATATCCAGCCCAAAATCAACCCATTTCAAAGTAAATGCGTTGAAATTGCCATCTCTCTTTTGTGATCATCCTTTCAAGTTTTAAATTAGTTGCTAAGAGTGATTTTTTATGTGGTCAGGATTATACTTGTTGTGGGATTCGTGTTGTTCTCCCTAGCTGTTCTTTATGTTGTTTCAAAGCGAATTGGAATACTCAAGTTGCAGAGAAAGGTTATAGGTGCGATTAAAGCTGGTATGGCTGCTGGAGATGCAGAAGTTGCTATAAATCACCTTGCCCAAGTCAATGAACCTGTATTTCCAAATGCCGACTTTGATTTAGGACAGCCGATGCATGATGAACTATAATTATTTTAATTACACATGCACATGAATACAAGCTTAAAATGTAAATTTCTGTAAACAACGGGATGTTTTTGCCTTTGGCAAAGGTTTGCCAGAGTTAGTTATTGCAATTGTTAGTGTTTGTATCTAGCTTGTTTTAAGGTCACACATGATATTTTTATTAAGTGGTATTTACAGTTTTGAAATATTTAAATTTCAACAGATACTTGTCATTATTTATGTCTTAATTGCTGAAGAAAGTAACCAACTTTGATCCAAATTTCAGCTCACCTGTAAAATGCTATGTTCATGCATCTGATAATGACAATCTTCTGTAGAGAAATGCTACTCTTACAAAAAGCTGCAAACAAAATGATGTGGATCATGAAATATACCCATCAAGATTATGACTTAACACAACTGTTTATGTTCGTATCTGGGTACTTGTACATGTTACTCTTTTTCTTGCTCGCCATTTTTTGACTTTTAAGGTCAAATTAAGCATTTTCGAGTTCAAGTCATTACAGATTAAATTTAAAAACACCAAGACATTTCTATCTTTAGCATATAATAGAAGTTTTAATGTGTAATACAGAAGGTCCGTCTAGAATTGATGCAAATTCATGTATGTTGTATTCTGAACATGAGTATTTGACTAAAAAGGTCAAGTTCTATACCGTTCATTTATCCCAGCATGATAAGAGAGTTTAGATAAAATGATACAAGTGAAAACAGTTCCAATCTAGCAGAATTTAGTCATCTAATGCAACAAAAACAGAGAAATGAGGAGGAACCCCATACAGGCATGAATATACATGCACAAGATCAAATATATAGACATACACAAAGTTTTGGAATTTTCTAAGCTAAGAGCCAAAAATTTCTATGTCTTTTTGTATGAAGAAGATAGCCTCCTGTTTGGCCCTTTCTCTGCACTGCAACACAGGTGCATTTGCTGTGTTCTACCAAATACTCTGCTGTATCTCCTCTTATTGACACATTCTTCCTTTGCCTGCAACCAAAGTTTGACATGTCTTAATTTATATTGTGGTTTTGTGGTTCGTACTTATCTGTTGGAAAGCAAAATAAAGTTACGATCTTGATCTCATTTGTAAAAGAATTCAGATGACATAAGGAAATCGATGAATTTTAGCAGCATATAATTGTATATTCGATTGGATTGGATGTGTCATGTCTCAAACTTGCTCTGTCTTTTCATGTGGGTAATGTTTTTCAATAAGACAGTCAACCTGTAACAAAAATTAAAATGCAATATAGAGCTACAGTTTGACTTTTGGGTCAATGTGATCATTCTTGATTTTGAAATTGATACGAATTTCTCGGATTTTCATTAGGGAAGTTATAGTAGCTAGCATAACCTGTTCTCAACTCCAACATATGGTAACACATTGGCTTACAGTTTTTTTAACAAATTCCATGATTATCTGGAATATAAAAGTATTAAATTTGACTTGTCCAAAGTCATTTGATGGAACAGAGGCACAATTTGACATTTACAGCCAAGGTAGCACAACTTGACTTTTAAACTGAACTTGATTCTTTAATTCATCAATAAAACTAAGGAATCCATGTCAGTTTTATGTGAACGTTGAGGATGGAAACACGTTGGTTTTCAACTATTTTAACAAATTTCGTAACGAGCTTAAAAATTAAATTTAATAAGATAAACCTTTCTTAAGTCGGATCACGGAGAAAAGGGAATAAGAATATAGAGAAAACCTTAGTATTGCATTAGATAAACTTTGACGCTTTCCTACAACAAGAAGATCGATTCCAAGCATATTTGTTTGTGATATAATCACATAACCCTTGTCCCTAGCATCCGAGTCAACTTTTGCCACCTTCACCTTTAGTTTCGGGTGCACAAGTTCACAAGCATTTTTCATTTGGTCAAGAAAGTCAATATTTCCGCCAATGCAACCACCAACACCGCCACCATTACAATCACCACCTTCCGTAGCGGCAACAGTGTGTGTTGACGTTGATGTTTGTTTCATGAAACATGAAATTCTGTTCTTCCAAAAGGTAGGATTCTCAACATGAAAAAGATATAATATGTCATTCTCAAATATTACATGAGATAAAACATAATGGAGGGCTGCAGCCGACTCACGGGTTGGTTCTGCTACAACCATAACCTTTCGTCGTTGTGCAGCCTTAGCCCCACTATTTGCCACGGAAAACGTCATATTTTTCACCACCTGCCGCTACACCACCGCCTTGGGATGATAGATGGTGGGAGGGGAAGATGGTGGATGAAATGTTTGGTTTCTTGGGGAATGTCAAAAAGGACAGCCATCAAAAACTTTAGGCCGTTGTTTGTGATGAAAAACTTATTTTGCTTCAAGGCACTAAATTGGCAGGGTATGAGTAAATTTAGGGAATTTATTCAAAAAACCAAGTCAAAGACTTCAAAAAACTTTTACTTAGAAAAGGGAAATAGTGAAAAAAGTGCAACATAAAACAAAATTTGATTATGAGTATGTAAGAAATTTTTGATCCAAAATATATAACAATATCCAAGTTTGCACCAAAACAGTCAGCAGGTCAGTGCCTACGTGGCAATCAACACCAACACATGTAAACTCACGTCATCACTTCCATCCACATCACTGTTATATGGCAGTCCATGTCATTGTCTCTGCATAAGTGGTTGTCCATGTCATTGCCTCTATTGACGTGGTGGTCGACGTGGCAACTGATCACGGGCATGTTTTGACCCGTTACCTTTTCAAACATTTGACATTCCGGTCAATAGTCTTTCCTTTTTCTGGATTTTATATTCCCTGTCCCTTTTCTCAAAAGAAAAAAAAGTCTAATTATAGGAAAATTTCACTTTTGTTATGAACTTTCTGATTATGTCCCTAATCACACGCAATTAAAAAATCTAACTGTTTTGTCAATCTTAACATTGTCTACTAGAATAATAACAAATTGTCCCTTGGTGGTTCCACCTTTTGTCTTTAGTACAAGAAGCATTTTATCAAGAGTAAATGACAAAAATTGGCAACGAACTGTCACCAAATATTCCAAGTATGCAATCTACCAATTATATTGCCCAAGTACGCAACAAACCGGGAAGTTTTGTGCTTATGTTTTTGAAAGTTCAGTTTTTACCGTTTGATGTTCGAAAATGCTGACTGTGCATACACGTCACTGACCACGTCATTTTTTTGCCACGTCATGATGAAATCTGGCGTCCACGTCACCTATTTCCCCTAATTTTATGTGTCCATTTATCCTTTATCTCTTGAACCATTGTAAACCCTAACCCGATCGAAGCTTCCTCTGACGATTCAATCATGTCATCTTCTTCCTCAATGTCGTTCAATTCAAACCCTAATCTTGACCTCCCAACACACTGCAAATGCAATCCCCCTCACTTATTGAAGAAACGCACCTCGTGGACCCCTACCAATCCTGCTCGTCGCTTTCTCACTTGCCCGAATTCCATGGTTAGTCGTATAGATTGAATATAGTTGTTTATATAAAATTAGCTTCGTAATAGTTTGATTTGACGACATCATCATTTGGCAACGAACTGTTTGATTTGAATAAACATAGCTTCGTAATAAGTTAGCTTCGTAATAGCAGCTTGATTTGATTTAAGTGTTCGAAAAAAAATGTATTTGCAGAATGCTTGGAAACGTTGTGACGCGTATTGCTTCATTGATGAGGAACTAAAAAGTGAGTGGTACAAGTTCATTTTGATTGAACTTCACGGTGTATTGAATCGAGATCAAAAACAAGCTTTTATGCAGACCTTGATGAATAGAGAAAGGCTTGACAAGTTGAATGAAGAATTAGTTGCTTACAAGTCTAGAAAAGAAGAAGACAACTTTAAGCTTCTTGTCGAGTTGCATTCAGTTAGGGCAAAGGCTGCATTAATGAAGAAGTTTTTGGTGATCCTGGTGATGATTATTTTATTTCTAGTCATAATTAAGTAGGTGTTATGGTAGTTTCTGTTGCACTTGTGTGTTGGTATGTTAGATGTAGGTGTTAATGTTGTATTGAAGTGTTTTGGTTGTACTTTGGTAACAATTTAATGCATGTAGATTGCAAGTTTTACATGTAGATTGCAGTATGTACATTGCAAACATCTTTTAATGCCAACACTGTGGTTACATCTATTAACAAACAGTACAATGTCATAACATATAGGGTCTTGGTAAGACTAATCTGCAAAGCATAAATATGCATACAGTAACAAAGCAGTCAACATTGTTTAAGTTTAAACATAACAAAGTAGTCAACAAAGCATAAATATGCATACATTAACAAAGCGGTCAACATTACATTGTTTAAGTTTAAACATAATTGTCTTGGTAAGAGCAACAAGCATCCAAAGTACCCATAATTTAAAACATTAAAAGGACACACATGATGTCTAGGACCACTAAACCTGCATCGGGCAACTAGTCTTTGACATGGAAAGCATAAATACAACCAAAAAAGTGGAGCAAGGGGACCATTTAGACACATGGTGTTGTCTTGGTCATTACATTACATTATCTTCGTACTACCAATATATTACCAACCATACATTCTGCCCCTCTACCACTGTTGACCACTGGTCTTGGCTAGTGCTACTCCTTAGATTCATCTAAGGTGAATGGTTTCTCCATTGATTGGCCAGTCCCATCCTTTGGAAGCTTTGCATTCCACCTTGCAGCAATTCTCTCAGACTTCTTTCTTGGTTTGACATGGTGAGGATCCTTCTTCCAAGTGAAGCCCTTACCAACCTCATCAGTTTGAGGTGTCCTGCTTTCCTGAGTTGCTGGTTGGGAATCTGCTTGTGTAGCATCAGTGAAAAGTTGTCTAGCAACTGGTGGTTGCTCCATTTTAATTTCCTCATCAACAAGCTCACTGTCATCCCCATTATCTGCTACTTCATCTGCACCCTCATTCACCAACTCCAAGTTTTCATTCTACACTAGCTCAGTATCATCCAACACAGGTTCATCATCATTACCCTTCTCATTGCCAGCAACATTCCACCCAAATATCTATATATATCATAAAATATAGTTAAACAGAAATAATTATGAGATTCATACTGTAATTCATCATCAATATATTTGTAATGACACTAAAAAAATATATGGTGAATTACCTCTGCATCTGTCATAGCCTCATCCATACCACCTCTACCACCCCTGCCACCTCTACCAACCCTGCCACCTCTTCCACTCCTACCACCCCTACCACCCCTGCCACCTCTACCACCCCTACCACCTCTAGATACTGTGCCTACCGTGATCCCATCATCTTCTTTACCACCTGCTTCATCTTTACTACATGCTTCACCTTTATCACCTGTTTCATCTTTACTACATGCTTCATCTCTAGCACCTCTACCACCTCTGCCACCCCTTCTACCTCTACTAACTGTTGCAGGTTTTGGTCTGGTAGGATTCTTGCAGTATTTAATGTTGTGACCTTTTTCCCAACAGTTATGGCAAGTCATAACCCTTCCGACTCGAGACACTTGGTGATCATTTTCTAAACTATGCCTGATCCTTTTTTTTTTTGGCCTTCCTGGCATTCTTCTTATGATTGGTGGCAAATCTGGAGGTTCTGATGTCTTTGGCCAATTGGCAGAACCCTTAACTGGCTTGATGGAATATGCATATGCATTCTGCCAATGCTCTTTGTGCATCCATGGATTCACCCCCTCTTCTGGATCAATATGGCAATGGATATAGGCTGCAACTGCATGTACACATGGTATACCACTCAAATCCCACAATTTGCATTCACAATGCCTATCTCCTATGTGAACACCATATGATTCATTTGCTGATCTGACTTCAAACTCTTGAAACTCACTTTGGTACACAACCCATTCCCTAACATAATAGCTATGTGTGAGTATTCATGCTAACATTTAATATAACAACTCACTTTATTCATTTAAAAAGAGATTCATACCTCTGTTTGACCTTTTGCAACTCAATGTATTTCCTTATAGAAGGACAGATTGTATCTTCCAGTTGTCTTGCTTGTTGTTTCATACTGTAAATCCTTTGCATAAGGTAAAGTCTGATGTCTTCCATCATTGTGATGATAGGTTTATGCCTGGCATCCAAAATGGCTCTGTGGTAACTCTCACAAATACCATTTTCATATGCTGCACAAGATCTGTCCATAGCAAAGAATGCTCTGCACCATGTGTTTGGATCTCTCTCAAGAAGGTACTTGTGAGCTCCCTCATCTAGCACCTTGATCTCAGCCATGATGTGTTCAAACTTACTTACAATGATGCTTGATGCTGCAGCCCAGAACAAACTTCTGAATTGTACTCCTGACCATCTTTTCTTGAAGTTTGCATAGATATGCTTGGTGCATTGTCTATGCTCAGCAACAGGCAACTAAGTTCTGACAGCTTCAATAAGTCCCTGCAAGTTTTAACATTAGAGGGTGTAAATGGTCAGTCCCAATAAAGACAGTAAACAGTGTTAAACTAGGAAAAGTATGGTATGCATTTTTACCTTGTGTCCATCTGATATGATTGTGACATAGTGACCATTGTGTAACCTCAGATCCTCACATAATGCAACTATAAACCAGCACCAGTTTTCTGTGTTCTCAACATTACCAACTGCCCATGCAATTGGGAACATCTGATTGTTAGCATCCCTTCCCATTGCAGTCAACAATTCTCCTTTAACTTGCCCCTTCATAAAACAACCATCAATCCCAATCACCCTCCTACACCCATCCTGCCAACCATCTTTAACACCCTTGAAACATACATATATCCTCTTAAAATATTGGTCTTTCCCATTTCCTAGCTCTTCAGTCTCAAGCTTAACAGTAGATCCAGGGTTACTATCTAACAAAGCTTGCCTATAGTCCCACAACCTAGCATAATGCTCCTGCAAACCCCCCTCATGATCAAAGATTGACCTCTGCTTAGCTCTCCTACAGACATTCATGCTAACATTAATCAAAAACTTGGACTTAATGTTAGCTCTCATCTCCCTGTAAGTCAATTTCTTATTTTGCATAATCTCTTGAGCATAGTGCTTGGCAATCCACTTATAGTTGACCAATGAACCCAAGTCAAAGTTCCTGTTGCACTTGTGTGTTGAAATTGAAGACTTGATCTGAAAAGATTTTTCAGTAGACATCCATGTGGCCCAAAGCCTGAATGGACACAATGCCTTACCAGTTTTGTTCCTTTTAACAGGGGTGAGCACCTTTTTACCCTTACCCTTCTTTGCCTTACCCTTCTTAACAGGGGTAATTACCTTCTTTTGAACTTTGATTGGGGTTGCTCTCTTCTTATTTGCACTTCTAGTGACAACTGATTTGGTTTCTGTCTCACCTTCAGCTTCATCCCTATGGCTTTGTAATTTTTCAGTCAACTTCTCAAGCCTCTTTCTCTTCCTGTTACCACTAGCACATCTGCCATCATCCACATTCCTACCACATTTCACCAATAAACTCCTCCAATCATTCCTGCCATACCAGAGTTGATAACCATTTACCACCCCATAGTTGGTCATACAAAATTTAAGCTGATCAGGATTTGAAAACCTCAAACCTAATATGGGTCTCATATCTTTCCAATCTTGGTCAGGGTTATGAATTGGATAGGTAACACCAGCTTTAACTTTGTACCTAGGATCTAACTCTAACTCCTCTAGTATTTCTGGCTTAGACCTAGTATCAACCCTATGAGGATCTACTGGATCATATGAATAAGTCTCATTAAAAGAGCTAAGAAACTTATTAGTGCATAGCTTGGTTAAAAAGGGGTCATCAATGCCTTTGTTTGGAATTACAGCATGATCCTCACCCTCATTGTGCATTTGAACATAAGGCAATACATCCTCCTCTATCTCAATATCTGAATCTGATTCACTCTCATTTAATTCATCATCATTTTCATTTAACCAGGATATAATATCATAGCCTATATGTTCACAATAAATATCTAGTTTACCCCCTTGTCATGCCCAATTTTATGACATTCTTTGACATGACCATCATGCAAAATCTCCCTTAAACCAGTTTGTAAACTAAATCCAGGAATACAGTAATAAAATCTCTTAACTATACCACTGCAACTACCACTAAGGTACTCGATAAGTTTGACAAATGAAACATCGGTGAAGTCTTGATCAACCATTGTATCAGCATCACCATTTACGTACCTTAAAGGCTTTGGAGAAAATAACCCATCGTGGTGCACAGTGATCTCCAAGTAATACCTCATAGCCTTCATCTGCAAAACAAAATTTTAAACACGTTGAGTAATTAAGCACATTGGTGGTATAGTTAACATCAACCATTGTATCTGTATCTAATTGAGTTAGTATGAAAACCTAACCCGTACAACGAATTTGGGACTTTTTGCAAAATTCGTCGATTTACAACCACATTAACACTTATTATTCATCAAAATCACCAACTATTTCAGAAATTTCAAAATTTGGGGGTATTTAGTGTTCGAAAGTAGGGTTTCAAAATTACACTGTAAAATGATGTCAATAAATTCAAACGACTTGTTAAATTAGATGAATACCTTACTAAAGATGCGTGAGATGTCACATTAATATCGGAATTTTACTCAGACTTTGAAATGTTGATGGATTTGATGAACGATCGGGTTGAAATATTTGAATGTGAGAGGATGATCAGTAAATATCATCCGTATTTTGTAAATAAATAAAATTAATTAATAAAGTATATCCACCTCATATTTATTATCCATGTCACAGTTTAAATAAATTCAAAATTCGTTTTAATTCAAGTTGACCGGTCAAACAGGTTACTGGTTACCATATTACTGACCTAAGCACAAAACTTACCGGTTTCTTTCATACTTGGTCAATATAATTGGTAGATTGCATACTTGGAATATTTGGTGGCAGTTCGTGACCGATTTTTGTCATTTACCCTTTTATCAAATAACTTCAAATAAAAATCTTGAAATCATATCACTAATAGTGTTATTTTGTGTATACTAAGCAATGGTGGGATTTTTGAGTAACAAATGTTCACGTTTCGGAATGAAATACTCGTATCATACAATCATTTTCCGAACGATTTCTTGCAATGTGAAATAGCTGCTTGAATAGAATGATCTCTCAAGTAAAATGAGTTCCTTCTTTCATCATGATCATGCATTGGGGACGATTTGATCGATACTGGACAACTTTTGCTACCCACCATTTGTTTTGATCTTCGAGTTATTCTAATATTCTTCATAACGACATCCAACATCTTACTAAAACTATAGAAATTCATTTTCCACGATGATTTTTCTTCTTCTTGGTTTTGGTTTTGAATGTTTATATTCGTGACAATGTTGTAACTATCGTCGTTTTTGGTGGTCATATGACTACAGTTTCTTTGCATTTCTACTGTGTTTAGTTTGTGGTCAATGCTAGTTTTCTTGGTCTTCTTGTTCACTTTGTCTATTGGCGATGGCTTCAGTCGTCTAGATGTATTTAGCGACAAACGCAACATGCTCTTGATGGATCTTAGTTTCACCATGAACTTCCTTATGCCACCAAACTTGGATGAATTCCTGTAAAAATTAATATCTTTATTTCTATGTAATTACGTGTGTACCGACCAACAACATATAATAAGTTTATGAAGACCACGTTGATTGAAACATGTAATATTTAATGTGTGAAATTAAATGAATATGTGTTGGTATGAAAGAAAACAAAAATAAAACGACAATAGTATGTACTTGGTCTAGACAAATTGGATTAAAAAAAGTTGTACCACGGAAAAGGAAATAGAAGACGGCAAACATTTTGTCTTATAAAATTTGGTTAATTATTTAATGATGGTAAAATGTGCGAGTTGAATGGACCGGGTAAGGTAACAGGTCAAAACATATATGTAAATATTTTATGCAAGTTGAGGCCGGAAAACTTTTTGTTCACAACTTTTTAGCCTGATTATTTACTCGGTTGATCCGTTAGAGATAAAATATAGTTACAATCGACATATATATAAGCAAAAGCGCATGTTGTTATACATATAGAAGGGAAATTTTGTTAGAGGTATGTTTTACCGATTTCTAACGAGTTCACGTTGATTTTTGTTGAATGTCAATAACCGAGTTGCTTGTTGGCCTTCAATAGGAGTCCGAAAAACGTATGGTGAAACCAACCCTCTATGACACCGTGGGCTACTCGCTTTCTGAAATATTTGTTTGTAATTCATGGAACTATTGACTTTGTTGTGATGGTTGTAATTTTTATGTACAACATCCATCACTTGAGATGTTACAACATTGGAGGTGGTTATAGGCGGCTCGTGGTGGTAAAACGGGTGGTTGGAGGTGGAAACGGGGGTGGTAGGGAACTCAATAAGGGTCGACGAGGAATTAAAAGAGAAGCAAAATTCAAATTCTTCTTCTTTCGAATCATTTTGGTTGGTTTTATTAGTGGTCAATGGGGATGGTGGTTGTGGTGGTAAAGATATTTCAAAGTAACCTTTTTGTTTGTGATCATCTGAGATCATATGATCTCCGACATGAGTATGACGATCAAGATCGCCATCTTCATCGTCGGAGAAAAGACCGATTTTTGAAGAGGAAGTAGAGAAGGAGAAGCTTTCTCGATTTTGCAAGTGTTTCATGTTTGTTCATATGCATGTCACGTATGATAAGTTTATAAGCATGTTGAATGAGGTGGGCCTAAAAATTTAAAAATAGATAATATTTCTTTATTTAAAAATTGATCCATAATCAATCTAGTTAGAAGCAAATATTATCAAACAAAGAACATATTATTAATAACTCGGAATCGGAACAAATAATGATGTAGTAGTTTATAAGAATGTATATGTATATATATATTTTTTATTGTTTTATTTATACAAACTTGTTTAGCCTGTCGTTGTTTGTAAAATCATAGACTACATTTTAGACATAAGGACACACGAAAAAATAATATTTCTTTTAAAAAAATTTATTTATGAAAAACTGGTGATTATGGCAGATAAAAACATTTGAATAAATATAGATTAATCACACAAAAAAACAAATGTTCCCTAATGAATGAATTATGAATTGTAACCTTCCAACCCAGCCTATTTCTAGATGATATACTTAATTTAATAAATATATTAATGGATTATTGGATATTAAATCCAAAAAATCTTATTTTACCTTGCATTTGCCCATAATTTAAGAATATTTGGTCCACGTATGATTCATGTCGAAGAATCTTTCCAAATTTCATTTCGTATGTTGTGAAATAAACTAATCGTACCAAGCCCACCTATAATAGTTTTTTTGTTTTTTTAAGCGATTAGACCCCGGCAAATTTCAAATAGTATGTTTTGTAACGGAAGCTAGAGAAAGGTTATAACGTAGGGTAAAACAACCTTTGGAGATGAAGATTGAAGACACGACATCAACATTTGTTTGTTAAGCGTCTCATACACCTCATCCTACGTTGTAAAATGCGAATCATGTAACCAAAGAAGAAATTTGAAAAGCTTCGTTAAAACTATAATTAAAAGCGTGTTTGGAGATACCATGTCACATCTTCTAATCTTTGCGCAAGTGCTTTAGCTAATTAATAAAACAAGTTTATGTTTATGATTTTGATTTATAAACTTGCTATATGATAATTTGGGTCTTTTATTAAATGGGTTCAACTGTTATCATTTATCAATAGATGCGGATAGTTTGATCTAGTGATGTGTAATACTGTTAACGAATAAAATTGTTGACATATGTAATAGCTCAAAGTGGTCTCAAGCATAAAATGTAAGCTTGAGTGTGGATGAGTTTGATATAATTTGTTACACTTCGTGGATTACGTGGGTAACCCGTGGATCCGTATCGAACGAGAGAAAAGGGTGATAAGAATCATATGGAGAAGATGAATTGTTATCTTCTTGGATTAGGGTTTATGGGTGGTGTGTGTATTTGGAGGTGCTTGAAGGATAATTATACATATACCCTTGTATTTATAGACTGGCCAAGCTTTTAAAAAACTTGCAGGGCAAGATTAGCCACGTGGACCGATCTGGTGGGTGACAGCTAAGGGACGCGACACATATTCTTGTAGGTGGGCCTTTAATGATGACGTGGACCAATTAGTGTGTGAGGATTAAGGATTTGTCTGCACCCGAGGAACCACCATACCCGTTGGTGGTGCGTCCTTACTAGGTGGTCCCATATCTGGACGACATAAACCCTAAATCTGTGAGCCTACTTAACATTTGGGCTATTGAAGTGGGCTCCTGCATACTTTAAATGGGATGTGGGTGTTCTTGGGCCTTGCCATTAAATTGATTGGTGACATGGTACATGATTATGGTCACGGTGTACTCTTAATTCATAGAATCTCTTGTCGTTACAATTTTCAAAAGTAATCTAACCCAACCATTGTGAATAGTGTCATTCATAAACGCAAACGTCCCGATGGGACACAAAAGGGTAGGTTTTAGAGGGCTTTAGTGAAATATGTATAGGGTTCAATCCCAATTCCCCGCGGTTCGCATGTTACAACTAAATGTGCTTGAGGTGTGCTCTTCGGGAAGGCTCGTGTCCTATACAAGGTATCATGGGTTAGATTAGCTCGTTAAAACAACATTTTTGTTAAAGCGGTTCATTTCTAACATTGTGAACTATCTTTGTTATATGTGCAAAGAGAAAGAAATTAAAACACGTAACAAAATTCTAGTTATATTATACATGATACTATCATATTGTTCTGAATTTCAAAGTAACGTATTACTATAATTACAATGAAATTGGCAGTTGATTTCTAGTATTGATATTTTTGGTAGTTGATTTCGAGAGTCTAAAATTATTCAACATTTAATTTCTATTTTTTATAATTTTTACTATCAAAAACTGCTTTCTCGATCACGATCCTTAATACGTTAATCATTTGACGTCATTTCGACAACTATTATCATGTTGTAGGGTGAGATGTTTAGATAGTTATTTTTGAGTCTTGATTACTTATTCATGATCCTTCATTCTTTAATCATTTGACATTATTTCGACAACTATTATCATGTTGTACGTTGAGATGTTTAGATCAGGGTTGGCAAGATCGTGATCTTAATTGTAAGAAACATGATACTATGATCCTACCAAGAGGAAACGTGTAAGATCAGAGTAGGATCGTTCAGGAGGTAGGATCGTAAGATCGCACGTAAGATTGGTGAACAGTCCGATTCTACAAATGAGCTAACTTTTTATTTATTATATATTTTTTTACAATTGGGTTAAATATTTTTAAGGCACATAGCCATAGTCTAAAGTCCAAGCTCTACTACAAAATTACCGCACGCCTTTGTTACTCAAATTCAATCTATCAGTTTCCTCATTTATTTCTTCAAAAAAAAAGTTTCTTCATTTATCTTTTCCTTTTTTAGGCTTATATGCTCTTAAGCTTATTATGACTAGTGGTGCAATTGTACTATGCTACAATATTTGCTATTATCTTTTTTTTTGGTATATTAATCATCCCACTACAATATGTTGACAAGTTGCATAAATTTTGTAATATTAAAGTTTGAATGTTACATTAATTTCTCCAATTGTTAGTTTCTCTATGAATTCAGATATCTCAAATAAATAATGATATTTTGGTAGAATCTTACGATTTCTATTCGATCTTACGATTTCGATTTTGTAAAGGTGACAAAAATCCGACCTAGGATTTCGATATTGGCAACCTTGGTTTAGATGGTTATTTTAACGGTTCAACCCTATATACGTGGGTCTATTAACATGTTACTAGTATAGGTAGTTAACGTTGGCGTTTTATTACTTATGTTGGCGCCAAATATATTTATTTATTTATGTATCATGTTTCATTGTTTTGCTAATAAAAACGGAAACAGCCAAATGCACATTAAACTACAAAGACATAATCACAAGACCAATTGGAATAACATCAATCCACAACACTACACTAGGTTATATTTATTATTATAAAGAGTAGTTAATTATTGAGATCAACCTTGTGGTTGTCTAAAGTTGCATGTGACCGAGTGAATTCAATTTACCGTTCAAAATATACCATTTTTATCAGTTGAGGGTATCAATACCAGTAGCATATATACTTAATAGTTCAAGGTATCATTAAACCCGATTAGTTACTAATCTAAATTTTGGCAAAATAGGTATTAACCTCTAAGCAGTTTTTGAAGTTCCAATCCCTTCGATGCATGTAATCATCAATATTACAAAAGAATACATTCTTTAAATGTGATGCGATTCAAAGAAATTATATAATAACACAAAAACCCCTTCCAAAATATAATATGTTGCATTTGCTAGAGGAAAAATTTGGTATCATACACAATAACCGTTATATAACCTAATCCTAACCATCCCAAAAAAGTACAAGGAAGATGAAGACAATAACAATGATGTACATATCTGTTACAACGATGAAGATTATTCACTTAAGAACAATCACATTACGCATCATGTCTTTAAACTCCGAGAAATCAACACGTCCATCATGATTTCGATCAACCGATGAAATCATCATCTCAACTCTCCTCATCTCATTTCCTTCCGCAAACCCTAACTTCACAAGCACGGTTTGTAACTCTGTTGCTGATATGTATCCATCTCCGTCTTCATCAAACACCTTAAATGCCTCCGTTAAATCCGCTTCCTCTTGCTTACCACCATCATCACCACCCGTAGCCTCGTCGTCATCATTATTACCTATACAACCAAAGGTTAAAAATGTTGTTTTTCTATTTTATAGACTAGACAATACTTGCGCTTAAGATATCCGAATTTTTTGGGGGAAAAAAAGCATGGACGAATTTTCTCAAATTTACGTATTTTCTTGTTAAACATACATAAAAATATATACGTAAAACTGAAACACATTTTCTAACGGAAAGCAATTTATGCATCAATTTGAGAAAAGAAAAAAAAAAGTCATCTTTTTTTCAAACTGATGCATACAACTATTCAAAGTTATGGTCAACACTCAACACTTAAAAGCGTAGAAACCATGTTTTTTTTTTCATGACAAGCGCCCAAAAACAAATAATACGTCGCTTACAATAAAAACCATCCAACATTACCTAAATCGTCATTATCATCTAATCGAAAGAAGAGATCATCGATTTCCTTATGCAAAGCCTGAAAATCATCAAATGTGAGACCTGCATTACCCGGTTGAATAAACGTCTTAATAATCGAATCCAATTCATTCATGTTCGTATCAAGACCAAGAAGAATCAACGCGCGACTAAGTTCATCAACCGTAATAAGTTCATCATGATTCGTGTCGAATAAATCAAAGATCCTACGAAGACGAACAGAGTTTAACGACGGTGATCGAAGACGAAATGATGATGATTTGAGTTGGTTATTTTTGGTATTTGTTGTAGGAGGAGTTGTTGTTTCCATAATTGTTGTTTCCCCCATAATTTGAATTCAATCTCTCTATAAATTTCTGGTGTTCGAAGAAATTGAATAGGGGGAAATGAAATGATGATAATAAAAAGTAATAAGAGGATTGAATTAAATAAGAATTTATGTGGATTTTGTTGTGGAATTTAATGGTGGTGTAAGATCGAGATCGTGGAAATTATGAGACAATAATTGAATTTTAGTGGGATTGCTGGCAGAATCTGGATCCTATGCATACGCGTATTTTAAGGTATATGGGTAATTTTAAGCAATAAATAACTGCCATTGTAAGTTACGATTTTTGGATAGATTAAATTTTTGATACAAGGAGTCAAGGATTTCATAAGTTAAATGGAAAATGGTTTTAAAACGGTTATATACATATATATTACTTTAGTTTTATTGGAATTTATATTTTATTGTATATATCTGACTATCAAAACTTTATGCTTTATGTATTTAAGTTTAAAACCGTCTATGACGAGTTTTTTTTACCCCACGTTGCGGTAGAGTTATAAAAGTACACAATTTAATAGTTTTTAAGTCAGTCGATCCAGTTATACCTATATTTGTGTAAATATTGTGTAACTTTTGTGAACTGACAACCTGATTAATCGTTAAAATTGACTTAACGAAATATCGAATTAGAATCATCTAGGTTTGTAGTAGTAAATATATAGTACTCATGTAATTGGTTCAACTTTGAGTTAGATTATTCTTCTCGAATCTCAAGTGACACTCGAAAGTAATTTTGTTACAATACATAATAATAATATTTAAACAATCAATACAATCATCTAGGTTTGTATGTAGTAAAGATTTATGATGTATGTCTTTGACTTAGCAAAGTCAAAGTGGAAAAAGAAAGTAAATAATTAAAGTGATGAAGGTGGAACAAATCATGATCAAGTAAACCTCGAAAAGGAAGTTCAAGACACTATAGAGATTGGAAGATGCGTTGGTATGGAATTGAGTGGCTACGAAATCAATGTCAGATCGATTATACTTGGGGAAGGCGTTAACAAAGGTATGTAATGGATTTTTTTGACCTTAAACATTAGGGGAGTAAAAGAGTCAAGAAAAGTGGATTGGGTCAGGGAATTGGTGATATCCAAGAAAATAGGTTTTCTATGCTTGCAGGAAACCCATTACAATAATTTTTCTACTGAATTTGTAAGTAACCTTTGGGGGAAAAACAAGTTTGATTTTGCGGAAGTTGAAGCACAGGGTAAATCTGGGAGGATTCTCAGTACTTGGGACTCATCCAAATTTAAACTCAAGAATGTTGTGAAAAATCGAAATGTCTTAATAGTTTATGGCTTTCTCTGCAGGGATGCATCTCCAATAAACATCACCAACATATATACGCCTCAAACAATTAAGGAGAAACTAAAACTCTAGGAGTTTTTGGGTAATTTTTGCGAATCTATGACTGGCCTTTGGGTATTGTTGGGGGATTTTAACGAAGTAAAGTTCCCGTTTGATAGAAAAAATTCAGTGTTTAATAAAAGGGGTGCAAGGGTTTTTAACAACTTCATTGAAGAGGCAAAATTAATGGAATACAATATGGGGGGTATAAATTCACCTTTTCCTTAGAAAATGGTTCTAAAATGAGCAAAATTGATCGTATTCTGGTTTGCTCCTCATTTATGGATCGCTGGCCCAATGCAAAGCTGATGGCTCTTCCAAAAAAATGGTCAGACCACCATCCCCTGTTTCTTAGTGTCAAAAAGAAGGACTACGGGCCAAAACCTTTTAGATTATTTACAGCTTGGATGACAAAAAATGGATTCGACAAGGTTGTAATTGGGGCATATAGCAAGTCGGTTAAAAAAGGCAGAGTGGACTGCATGTTGCACTCCAAACTTAAAAATGTAAAGGAGGCGATTAAGGAGTGGTATGACAAAGAAAAACAGGAAACAGGTAAAAGGGTACTTGATTTGGAAAGTCTACTGGAAGAAATAGAACACACGGCTGAGAAGAGAGCTCTATCTGATGATGAAATCAGCGAGAAAGTGAAGTCGAAAAATGTATTAATGAAAATAGAAGATGAAAAAAAGACAAGATTTAAAGCAAAGATCGAGAGTAACTTGGGCAATTGAAGGGGATGAGAATTCCTCCTTTTTTCACGGGTGCATAAATGCTAGAATTAAGAGCAACAATATTAACGGCATTTGGGTGGATGATAAATGGGTAGATGACCCAAATGGAATAAAAAAAGAAGTTGTCTTTTTTTTTACAAATAAATTCAATGAACCAATGAAATCCCGTCCAAGTCTCAAGATGGAAGTCTCAAAAACACTCTCATGTAATGATGATGGTGACATTATTTCCCCATTCAGTAAGAAAGAAGTAAAAGATGCAATCTGGGAAAGCGGTAGTAATAAAGCTCCGGGCCCCGATGGATTCAACTTTGCTTTCATAAAGCGATTTTGGGGGCTAATTAAAGATGATGTTATGCATATGATGAAAGTTTTCCATAGAGATGGATCTATCGGTAAGGTATGCAATTCTTCTTTCTATACGCTCATACCTAAATCTTGTGACCCAATGAACTTTAATGACTTCAGGCCCATATCTTTAGTCGGATTCATTCCAAAATTAATTTCAAAAGTTTTAGCAAATAGATTAAAAAAAGTCATTGGGTCTTTAGTGTCTGAAACTCAAACTGCTTTTTTGGAAAAGAGGAGTATACTTGATGGGCCTTTAGTGGTAAACGAAATCATCTCTTGGGCTAAAAAAGCTAAATACGAGACTGTTTTGCTTAAAATAGACTTTAATAAAGCTTTTGATTCTCTGAGTTGGTGTTTTATTGATTCAATAATGGAGCAAATGGGTCCCCCTCAAAAATGGAGACAGTGGATTACAGGTATATTATCTTCCTCCTCCGCCTCTGTTTTAATTAACGGGTCTCCTACAAAAGTTTTTGAATGCTATAGGGGTGTTAGACAAGGGGATCATCTTTCCCCTTTTCTTTTTATCATTGCTATGGAGGCTTTAAATTCCATTTTTGTTAAGGCTAAAAACCTGGGCATATTAAGGGGCATCCGTCTCCCAAATAATGGCCCTATTTTCACCCATTTTATGTTTGCGGATGATCTTATTGTTCTTGGTGAGTGGTCAGTTGTTAATGTATTAAACATTATGAGATTGATGAGATGTTTTTCCTTAGTATCAGGGCTGGAAATAAATGTATCTAAAAGCAACATATTTGGACTTAATGTTGAACAAGGAAAGGTTTCTCAAACGGCTGGGCAGATTGGGTGTAGGGTTGGGCATTTACCATTTGAATATCTTGGGCTAAAGATGGGTGCAAATATGAACAGATGTAAAAATTGGTCAGAGATTATTGATATTTTTAGTTTCAGATTGTCATCTTGGAAAGCAAGTAGGCTATCTCTGGCTGGGCGGGTGACACTTATAAAATCGGTTCTTGATAGCCTCCCCGTATATCATTGCTCTTTATTTAAGGCTCCATCTAAAGTTATTGATACACTGGAAAAAATCAGGAGGAAGTTTCTATGGGGTGGGAATGAAAACAACTCGAAAATAAATTGGGTTTCGTGGTCAAGAGTGATAGCTCCAAAAGACGAGGGTGGTCTTGGGTTAGGCTCTCTTAAACACATTAATATCAGCCTTATGATGAAATGGTGGTGGAGGTTCCAACAGGAACCAAATACTATTTGGAAACAAGCTGTGAATGCAATTCATTGGAGTAAGGGTAAACGCTCTTTGGTTCCCTTCAAAAAAGGTTTTTCGAGTCCATGGGTTAACATTTGTAAGGTTCAAAAAGAACTATCAGCCTTAAACATTGATGCTTCACGGTTATTTGTCTTTGAAAATGGAATCTGTCATTGGAAAGGGGATGTATCAAGTAAGTTCTCAGTCGCCTCGACTAGGAGCTTAATATTAAATGCATTTCCTAGAGCTAAAGAGTTCCATTTTACTTGGAATAAATGGATTCCCGGAAAAGTTAATCTCTTTGTCTGGAGAGCTGAAATGGGTCGTTTACCTACGAAATCAGCTTTGCAAAAAAAGCAAATTCAGGTCTCTTCTACTCTATGTTGTTTGTGTAATCAATTTGAGGAAACTGTTGAACATTTACTGATATCATGCGATTATGCTATGTTGTGGTGTTTTATAAGCTCATGGTGCAAAATAAATCCTATTCTTGCTTTCTCGGTCAGGGACATTATATGTCATTCGGATAGGGAACATAATATTAAAAAAGCACAGGTCATCCAAGCAATTCTGCTCACCGCCTGCTGGTGCATATGGAAATCTAGAAATGAGGTATGCTTTAATGGAGCTATCCCATCTTGGCAAAGGTTAAAAGACGAGGTGCAAAGCTACAGCTTCCTATGGATAAAGAATAGAGCTAAATGGAATAGCTTATCTTGGAAGCAATGGTGTGAATTCAATCTTCAAAATCACATTCTTGGAACAAACAATCCGTATGACAGCCTCTGAAGTTCTTGTTGAAGGCTTTTTCAGTCCCAGTTCAATGTAGTAGAGGTACATGCTGCTGTACGAGATGATGGCCTGCTGGCCTGTAATAGCTTCTATCCTGGAGGGTTCTGCTGCTACTCATATATAGCATAAGGTCCTTGTTGTTGCTTCTGGTCTGTGAGTCCGCTGTCATATGTCTTAATTCTCTGTAATAGGGTGTCTAAAAATTAGATGTAGTTGTAATTCATACGGCCTGGATCCTTATGGGGCACTATCAAAAACGATATAGAGTGAAAACCGGTGGCGCGGCCCCTATATTTGGGGTTTTTTCCCGAAATCTTTTCGGGTTTTTTTCATCCTTTTTAGTGTCCTCTCAGTTCGGATCCAGAGTTAGGGGTTTTTTTTGGAGTTCGTTAATGGTGAATGTTAGTTGTACTTGGGGTTTCTTCTAGTATCTTGCTAGTATAAATTATATTAATACAAGTCTGTCTTTCAAAAAAAAAATAGTAGTAAAGTATGTGTCATAAATGGTAAAGAAATAGAATAGGGTAAAGTGTTGAAAGTAAGTTTTTGTTGACTTTGATGTTAACCTATAGTCAACTATATTGAAAAGGGGTCAAGTGTGAGTGAAAGATGTAAGTGAAAGAGTCAAAGTGTTCTTGAAATGGGAAACGGGTCAAAAGTGTCCAAATGGGCATTAATTGGGTCAAAGCGTCAAAACGAGCCATGTTATATGTATGACACTTGTTGCTATTGGATTAAGTGTCATAGTATGTTAGAAAAGTGTTGGTAAAGTGTGAAGGTCAGTAACCAAGTGGTTTGTGTTTTAACATGTCAAGTAAAAATGCCGAAATGGTCCAAAGATGGATGAGCTAACGTGTATTTTGAAAAGTGTAAAATGGGAAAGTTCCAATTCTTCTTATACATTGATGGAGCTCAGTCAACTACCTATGTTGACTGGCCCATCTGGACCGTCCAAAGTCCCAACAACTTCTTCTTTGATATTTAATCTCGACCCTTCAAAGTCCCTTAGGTAGTTCTCGTGGAGCAGTTGCATCCTTCTAAAAGAAAACCGACTTCAATCCCTCAACCATTCAGTAACTGCTACAAACTTTCACACCTATTGTATTTCAAAGATGTTCCACCCAGATTCACAGTTTACAACAAACTAGCCTACTAATACAGTAATAATTTTCATATGCTAAGAAAGATGGATATGTTGCCAAATCAAGATCCCCGCTGGAATGTCTACGTTGAAAAGCAGGCTATTAAAATTACATAACACAAGTGATTGAGCTATGATTCTTTCAGCTAGGTATGATTCGTCTCTGCAATTTTTTAATTTCAGTCTTCGATCTTCCAATTCAAATTAACTGATTTTGGTTCATTTTTTATATACAGGTAGGAGGTGGAGGTGTTGGTTCTTTTTCCAAATACAACTATTATTCATACTTACTACAAGAACACATTGGTTTACAGGTTATTGTGAAATTGACAGGTTGGTTGTTTTTATTTATGTGGGTATATCTTTTGGGTCACTTAATTACTCTGAATTAAGTTTATTTTAGCACCGTATCTATTATTTAGCAGGTTCGTCATTTTCTTTAATCTCAGATAGAAATAGAACTATTGTTATGATTTGATGATTATAGTGTTGGCGTTTAGCTTTCAGTTATTGTTTCATGATAAAACACTAACTATATCCTCCTTTTCAATATGCAGGTTTTGTCATCATCATGTTCCATAATTTATTTTATTTATGGCTAAATGTTTCCTTGCACACCAACTGTTTGTGAAAATGCCTATTTGTAGCATGGATAGCTTTCCATTAATATAATACCAAGTTACTTTGTACATAACTTTATGTTTACATATAACCTGTTTTTCTCCTTTGAGTGACTTACTATTTACATGGTATCATACTATTAAGGGGAGGCCTACAATTCCAGTCCTTATGCCAAACATGTCTACAAATCGATACAAGGAGAAGGATAATGATAAGTTGATAAATGTATCTGATGATTGAATAGTGAATAGATATACGCTAATGATAATCTGTTTTCTGTTGCCGATTTTAGAAAATTGAAGCTATTTTTGAGAGATGGATATATTAGAAGATATTATCGTAAATTATATGTTCTAATAGGATTGCTCTATTGATTATTAGTTAACGTTGATTTTAACTATTTTCATGTACTATTTGTTTTCAGGGAGTAAGCATGGGTAAAGTTTAATAAACAAATTATTTTCCTATATGTCCTCTATGTCTCAATGTATTGACAAATTTATGAGTTGTAATTGTAATGGAGATCTTGATGAATACAAATTTGAAATCCTGATTTAGTTTATAGAGTGATATTAGCGGTAGAACATACTTTTTCACTATGTCAAGCAATTGCATGGTTATTCTGTTTTCGTGCTCTGTCTGCTAACCTCTTACCTCTGCCCATAAAGTTATAAGTGACATCAAGGATGACCCTTAATAAGCTGGTTTACTTAGAAGTTATTCATTAGTTTATCTGATTTTGTAGTTAAATGTGCCACAGCCTGTGAGGTTTCTCATGAGCGGTCGGGGTTCACATTGCACTTCATTACTATACCTAACATTGTTGAAGGATGATATGTCAATGATCAGGCCCTAGACCTCGTCAAAACTCAAAAGGTCTATATTGACTTTTTTTACGTGTGTACATATTATGGAGTATAAGTATAGTATATAATCTGTTGCGAACGTGTATTTGTTTGTGACCTGCCAATATGGGCGGGTTTGTCAATTGGTCAAGAAAAGTCATTTTTGGTATGGGTTGAAACGAGTTGTGTAATCTTAGAGTGTTTTCTCATTTTAATCAAATCTTCCGAATTGTTGACAAGAAGTGTTTTAGGTCAATCAAATCCATTGTGTATCAAAACATATCATTTTTATCCGAACATGTTACGCCTGGTTATCCAACATGGCCATCTTGCACGTCTAGACCTAATGTCTTCACCTGCCTTAGTTAAATCTAATTATTGCTGCATATTTTGTCTTCTACAGGGCCCTATCCTCTAGTGTGTGAACTCGGAGAAGTAGGACGACTGCATGTCACTAAAGTCTGTTGGATCTGGCTTCACCTTACGCATTTGGTGTGTTAGATGGCGGGTGAGCACTTCCATCACTCCCCATACTTTGAAGAGAAGCTATTGCTCCTTGATTTATTTAGTTGTTACCTTCCATCTACTTGGACAAATTTGTGACTCATTTTTAATGAGCACCAATTGCATAATGAGATATTTCTTACACCTCTATTATGATCATGTTTTTAGCCACAACTTTCTTGTATAGTATTTTATGTAGGAGATTTACCTTATGCAAATGCATATCTATTGTAAACTCATAATGGGGTCAATTAAGTCCTATGCACCGCTTTTTTATTAGTTCAGACATATATGATTGAAATTCTAGCATATTCAAAATGATTATAAAAGTTGGAATACACTTATGGTCATAACATTATTCAAAATGAGTTTGATTCTTTTATGTAAATAAACTTTGAGGTCGTTAGACCTTATGTTGAATGCATCCCACAAATCGGTGTTATATTTACGGTAAAAAAATTGCTACTAACTTGGTATTTGTTAAGGATCGAAAATTCACTTTCGATACACTCTTCACTCTTGTATGAAGAAGCATGCTTCTTACTTGTCCAGTGGAACATTTTTTCCATTGAACTTGGTGGTTGTGCTTTTCTTTGTTATATTAGTTGATTAGTTATTATTTGGGTGACTTAGATCAGCACCTATAATGTATAGTTTCTGAATGAACGATTATGATTTTGCAGTGAAAGTGTGATGCAATGGGTACACTGTTTCTTTCTATGATACGCATTTAACCTTTCTTTGCATGTTTCTGTTTATTATTCTACAAATGCACACTAAACATTTAGTACGATAGCCATAAAAGAAGATACATATGTTCACTTACCTACTAAAAAATGGTTTACCCGGGGCACCGCCCGGGTATTACACTAGTTTGGCATTGTGGAGGTGCCTGCAAAATTTCAGGTCCTAGTTCTCAATGAGTTAAAAGTTATGCGCTTTCAAATTTAGTCAAAGTTTTGAGTTTGGTTAATAGCTGCAGAACACCATCAGTACGCGATCCCACCTTGGGTACGCGATTGCGTACTTTAGTATAATTTCGTAGTGTGTTTTCTTTTGTTCTTACGCGATCTTACATCATTCTTAGGATCGCGTATAAAGACTAGTTACGTGATCGCATGAGCTCACCAGGATCGCGTAAGCTAATGTATTTTGGTTACAGTTAGTTTGAAGGTAGTAGTACGCGATCACGTAAGCAGTACCAGGATCGCGTAACATGTAAAAAAAAATTCTCATGTTTTCAGCGCGTTTCAAGTTTTTACAATTAATATTTTTAAACTTAAACTTTTTCATAATTACACAAATGACCTCTCATTTGAGGCTATCATTCTTGGAAGTATTGTCATTTTTATTATTATTAGAGCACAAGGAGTGGTTGATGGAGTTTCAGTGTTCAGTTGAACACTAAACAAGAATATTGAAGCTGAAAAGTGAGGTATTTGTTAACATTGAGGTTCAGTGTTCAATTGATATATTTATTTATTTTTAAATGAAAATAATTTAACAATTTAAACAAATAATAACACAAACAAAATAATAATTTAGACAAATAAAGGTTAAAATAAAGTTGGGCTAATTTAAAAATATATTTAGCTAATATGATTTGAGCCCACTTCAAATTTTAATTTAACAATTTAAGCCACTTTATTTTTTAAAAAAATAAAAGCCTATTTCAAACCTTATCC
Source organism: Pseudognaphalium luteoalbum (assembly GCA_963422505.1). NCBI lineage: Eukaryota > Viridiplantae > Streptophyta > Magnoliopsida > Asterales > Asteraceae > Pseudognaphalium > Pseudognaphalium luteoalbum. The sequence goes on from OY730196.1 coordinate 7,030,385, forward strand.
ATATCTTCTTTCTTCATCTTCTCCAAAAAAAACTGCAACAAAAAAATACCCTTATAAAATCGTGATTCTTTCTTCTCCATCCTTTTACAAAATAACAAAAAACCTTCTATATTATTACCTTCTATAAATTCAAAAACAAAAATACAAAAAAGTAAATAAAACGTCGCTTGCCACAGTGTTTAAACCCGCACGCCGTGGGTGCACGTCGGCCTTGAACGGCGACCGGGTGTGGTGAACGCCGGTACCGACGTTCAAGGTGTTGAACGATGACACCGTTCAAGCCCCACTCCGTGTGCTCTTAAGATATGTTTGGCAAACTAGCTTATTGGAGTTTAAACTTATTTCTTCTATAATTTCAAGCTTCTAATATTGTTTGGTATACAAAAATTTAAGAGCTTACTGAAAACATAAGTTCTAAAAAAAAAAAAAAAAAAAAAAAACGAAAACAAAAAAAACTAGAAGTAGCTTACAGAAGTAACCCTAATTTTTGAATTTAACTTCTTCAAATCAATTTAATGTACTACTACTTAATGCGATAACTTAATTCTTAAACATTACCTAAGGTTACATTTAACAAAATACTAAATTTATTTTATACCACCTATACGTTTAAGATTGAAGCTATGGTGTTGAAGAAATAAGCTTTTTATATTTTCTCTCATTGAAAAATAAATTTATTGAAATTGTGGCAAAAACCTTTCAAAAATTTAATTGATTTTTTTCTAAACAAAAACTTTTGAAATTCGTAGTTGGCAATTTTATTACCCGATTACCGTTGTAAAATTTAAAACTATTATTTATCCGGCATACAGAGAGTCACATACTGGTGCAGCCTATTAAAAGTTTTTTGCGATTGAATCACCGCTGACGGTCAATTATATTCACAATCTACCACCAACGGATATCAACTCAGGTATCTTTGTTTCCCTTTTCCGGCGACTTCTTGATTTTCTCAATTCCTCTATTATGCTTTACATGCTGACACTAAACCTAATCTGATCAACCATTGTTACTTCAATTACTCCAATTTGTGCTGTTTTCTTGAATTCTTGATCCTAGGGTTTAAATTGGGGGAATTGTTTGGTTACAAAATTATAAGGAATCAATTCGACAAATTTGAAGGATTAATGTTAAAGGTTGTGATTATCAAATAAATTATACTGATTGTTGTATTGTGATGTGTTAATTTTGAATTTTTGTTTGTGTCACTAATATAGATACAGATATAGATATATATTGTATTTCAGATTTCAGATAAGCTTCCATTGCTATGGAATCTAAGAACAATGTTGATCAGTCTTCACCTTCACAACTGATGGTTGATGATGATGGCGGTTGTTTATGTCCTGTAACTCCGTATTCGAATCAAGAAAGTGTCAACTCGACATCGAAATGTTTATCACCATCGACATTAGTATCTCCGCCAATGAACAAAATGTTAAGTCTTGATGGCCCGTCTACCCCTATGGAAGATGTTTTTGGCCCGTTAGCCCGGGATGCTGAAAATCTCATTCTGAGTTCTAAAGGTCTAAACAATGTCGAAAATTCCAGAAGTTATGTTGCAAGGAGGCTAAATTTTAGTTCGAAAGACGTTGCTGACGAATGTGCTTCTGAAAGTAAAGTTGAAGGTGGTTCGGTAATAGAGACAGTGTACGAGTCTATTTTGGAGGGTATTATATCAAAACAAGCAGAGGATATACTTGCGGAAATTGTAGCTTCTGATGTGCTAATGACACCGAAAAATGTGGCTCGAATTAGTGGGATTGCTGATACGTGTCCTGGTGCACCTATGAAGCGTGTGGGAGTCAGGAAATTTAGGAATGTTGCTACGAGTTCAATTAGAAAGCTTGAATTTTGATACTTGTTAAGTACGAAAAAACATTTCAAGAATACCCATGGGTTAGTACTAGCTGCTGCTTGTGTATTCAATTTTTTTTTTTTTTTACTTAAGAGATATGATATATGTTTTGAAGCAATTGTATATAGCACTGTGTTATGAGCTATTGTAGGAAGTTACTTGATGACCTCATATTTTATTTTTTTAAGGGAGCTATTATAGCAATTGTATATAGCACTGTGTTATGAGCTATTATAGCACTGTGTTATGAGCTATTGTAGGAAGTTACTTGATATAGCACTGTGTTATATCACTGTGTTAGACCATTCGCAATGGGGCGTTCTGGAGCCCATTTTCGACTGAGAACGCCCACAACGCCCGCAATGGGGGCGTTCTGGCGGGGCGTTGTGGGGGCGTTGTGTAGAAAACAACGGGAACAAAACGGGCGTTTTGGTGGTGTTATGCATTAAAAACTTGTACATTGTGCTTTGGTAATTGTAGTTATACCAAAAAAAAAATTATTTAGTTTGTTAAAGGGGCGTTCTGGTGTTACCATTGCATGTGTTAAAAATGGTGTTATGGTGTTATGCTGATGTGTCACCTAAAAAATGGACGTTCTGGTGTTATGACTGCGAGTGGTCTTATGAGCTATTGTAGGAAGTTACTTGTGTATTCAAATTTTATTTTTTTTTTACTGGTGGTGTATGACTGTATGTATGTGAATGAAATAAAACTGCAAGACTGGTGGTTTTCTCTTTACTAGCTGCTTGTTGATTTAGGTTTTGATTTTTACTTTAGAGATATGATATATGTTTTGAAGCAGTTGTATATAGCACTTGTGGTATGAGGTAATGTGGGAAATTATTTGTTGATCTCATATGTTTCCATTTCAATGTAATAAACATTAGGTTGCGTTTGATTCACGAAATTAATAGGAATTCGATAAAATTAGAATTGAGATTCTATTTGTTAAGTAGAAATTGATAGGAATTTGATAGAATTAGAATTGAGATTCCATTTCTTAAGTTGTTTGGTTAAGTAATTGATGAAGTTGAAATCCATCAAATTCTTTTGCCTAAAGGAGATGAATTCCGGTTTCTTTGAAATCATTCCACGAACCAAATTCAGCTTTTGGTGTATCTGTAATGAATGTTTCTGGCATTCCTGTTTTACTGGTGATTTAATTTTGTTTCAAGGAGGTTATATTCAAGATTAAATAATATATGGAGCTATCTTCTTTATAAGATGTGAAAAATTACATTTGAAAAAAAGGGGTACAATTCATGAACCAATGTAATGCAATAATTTTTGGAAATGGTGTTTTAAGTCATTTTTGGTCAAATGCATTAATGGAACTTCCAACTCACATCAATACAAATAAGTAATTTATTGCTTCAGGGTTAGAAAAACTTGTTCTTACTTTTTACGGAGTATTTTCTTATTCAATACCAGTATCAGTATCAGTTTTCTTTATTAATTTGGCGTACTCACAAAAATCTATTATTTGAACCAGCAACTTTAAATTAAAATATTTGTATGTGATGCGACTTTTACCTAAGGATCAGACCTCAAATAATGTTTGACTGTTTTATGTGAAATCACGGAGAGATTAAACACATGACCTATTTCACAAAAGTCATCTATCTCACGTCTTACGACAACATTTGCGCTAGAGAATTATACAAAGCCGGACACAAGGGTTTGTTTTGGCATATTAAGTGTGATTCTTTATGTGTAAAAACATAACATTTTAGGATTTGTATTTGTCATTCTCAGGGGCGGATTCAGGAAATCCTAATAGAGGGGTTTTCTTTAAAGTATCATAGGGGCGAAATTTACAAGATTTTAATAATACATTTAAAAAAAAAAAAATTACGTGATTTGAAATTTCTTATGAGGGAGATTGCCTACGCTGCCCTCGCTCTGTATTCACCCCTGGTCATTCCTAGTGTTAATTTTTAAACTATCATAACTGTTTTAATTCTTAAGCTTTTAAAGTTCAATATCTAATCTAATTTCATTGTTGTAATCTCATAAAAATAAAAGCATGCTAATTAAAAAACATGATGTGTTAAAGAACATGGCGTTTTCAGTTTTGGGGATATCTTGTACGCTTTCGAGCAACGGTTCCTTTCCATGTTTACTTGTAAAATTTGCCTCTTGATTGATGTCCCAATTTTCCCAACTTTTATAACGCAAAAAAAATAAATTAAAATTACATTTTAAAATTTTGCAGGGCTACTTTTAGAGAGTGCTTGGTTGGTTGCAATAAATGACTAAATGGGAATATGAGAGTGACTTTCATTTTTACTTTTCAAACCCATCCATTTACAGGGGTTTACATATACCTTTTTATAGGGTATCATTCCTAAGAATCATCTACATACCTCTATATCAAACAAAATATTTTGTCTATCATTTCCTAAACTCATATACATACCAACCACACCCTTACTTCTATGATATGATAACACTTAACCAAAACAGAAAATAGAAATCAAATGTTTAAAATGGGTCAAATACATGCATGTATATTTTTCAAATCATCTTAGATTGCTTTTGTTTAGCTAATGATAGTTTTTAAATTTGTCATATATTTTTCTTTCAAATGGAAAACCTACATTATAATACAGAATTATCTACAAACCATCACGATTATTTACACTCACTGCTTCAAGTGAGGTTTGAACCCAACCTCTTAATTCAAAATTTCCTCTCATACCACTAGAATTAAGAGCCATTTGGTAAATTTGTCATCTTTTAAGTTCCCATCTTAGAATATTATCATAAAAGATGACCATAACAAACATCTAATTATGCACGCATGTGAAGTTCATATATGTAACAGCATGTAAAACACAAATTAGTAAATATATTGCATGTGAAGTCGATATAATAGGTTGACCCTTATTTTTTTAATGCGTGTATTATAATTATAACTTAAAACTCCACAAAATCACCGTCCTTTTTAATCTTTTTAAGAAAATAGCTATATTTCTTTTCTGCAAAACAAAAAGATTATAACATAAAACCAAGTTCAAAGAAGTGTATTATATATTTGACCATTTGTCACTTACATGTTGTTGGTGAGGCTCAACTTAGTATATATATATCATGATGAAGTATACCATTTACATAAACGTTATTTATTTCTCAAGTAAACAGCATATAAAACCCATACTAGCTAGTTAATCAAACAACACCAAACTTAGCAAAAATGCCTATCAAAACAAAACATGAGCATCAAGAGACCATTACCACCGTATCCGCCACCGGCAGCCACCGTTTTTCAAGCTCCAAACGCGGTAGATGCATATGTATTTCCCTAACACTCACCTTACTCGTTCTCGCTCTAATCATCCTCATTCTTGCTCTCACCGTCTTCAAGTCCAAAAAACCAATCACAACGGTCAACTCAGTCGCTCTCAACGACGTAAATGCTACAATAAACATAATCCCACTTAACATTTCCATAAACATCTCAATCGATATTTCAATATCCGTTAAAAACCCTAATAAAGCCGGTATCACATACCACAGTAGCTCAGCTGCTCTTCGTTACAGAGGTCATGACATAGGAAATGTTCCGATTCCAGGTGGGACGATTGGTGCCCATGATACTAAACAAATGAACCTCACGTTGACGATATTTGCTGATCGATTGCTCACCGATGTTGATGTTTATAGTGATGCGATCAGCGGTAGTTTTCCGGTGTCAACTTATACTAAAATCAAGGGTAAAATTCGTGTATTGAGTTTGTTTAATATTCATGTTGTGTCTACTTCAACATGTGATTTGAAAATTGATATTTTAAATAGAAAAATTGTGAATCAGAGTTGTCATTAGATCGAAGAGCATTCAAGTTATAGTTTTTAGCAAATTATGCATACTTTGAAAGTTTTGTACGTAATTTCGTTATTGGTTATATGAGATTGTATTGTTTTTAGATCATAGTACGTTATTCTTTGACGTCGTTTGTGTACAAATTTGTTACAAATATTTACTTATTTTTGTAACTAATTGGTTATGTTATGACACAAATAATTTTATTATGTTATATAGATGGTTTATTTTTCTTTCTTTTGTGAATTTCCGTTTTATAAATCATACTAATGTTTTTAAGTTTAACTTACTTATTTAATAGTATTATTTTTAAGAATGAATATGAACTCACACACCCTACAACGGATATGTATTTGTCTACTTCCGGATATAAACTCACAATTTCATAATTAGAGGGTCAACTTGATAGCACTAGGCTGATGTCCGACCTTTTGATCATATTTAGTGATTTCTACACTCCGACGAAAAAAATATAAACAAAAAACAAATTTTGAAATTAAAATGCTTTTTATTGCATTTGTATATTGTGTCAATGAAATAACATCATGAGACACTTGTATCTAAAGAAGAATAATATAAACTGATTGAAAGCACATTCAATTAAATTAATTAAATTAAAGGTGTTGATTAAAACAAACGCAGAGATCAATCAATTCTTTTGGTGATCTTTTTTATCCAAGCTATTTTTGATGATTTAACCTGTACATCCTTACTTGATTCCACATACTGTCATGTAGATCGAGTTATTACAAATCATTAGATATTCATGATTACTATCAATCGATCGAAATCTTGTTTTTAGTCTTGATCGAAGAGTACAAAAACAAAACAAAACAAGCTTTTTCAATTTCAGTAAGATGGTGCTAGTTTAGGGTAGTAGTCGGTGAATAATAAAGCTTGTTTTGTATAGAGTATTTGAGTTTTGAAACCAACATATTATATTATATTTGTATTGAAACGATGAAAATATCAGGATGTGTTATCATATACTAATGAACATTTCAAACATATACTTTGGTCTCCTTGTTTCAAGGGCCTATTTAATTTCATGGTTCCGGTCATGGGGTCTCTGTAAAATCAATTGATAGCTTTGGCATGAAATTGATTTATGTAATTATTGCTTTTTTAGTATATTTGTTTCGAATTTGCATCGACGACTCTTTGAAGGGATATTTTATTTTTGTAATAGATTTTATTTTATGGTGAGTCCTCATATACGTATCTATTGATTAGTTGATATTTAAATATTTGGAAGGAGTATGTTGTTATCATTTCTAATTTTAATTTGTTACGATTTTCAATTTTATAGTTTCAAGATATTACTAACATGAAATACTACTAAATGAATAAGATTAGTAAAGTAGTCAATTTTCATCTTTTGAATGTAATTCAACAATTAATTAAAGGAATTGAAAATTAACTTAAGAATTAATACGAGTAATAATGTACATATATACTTCTTCAATCGAACCTCTCTTTTTTTTTAAGGTAATTTTTTTTTAAAGGAAACCAATCGAACCTTTTATTCTAGTTTAGTGATAAGGATATGCAACATAAATGCGGAGACATATCCGGATTTAAGGGTATGCGACCGCATAGGGACCCCAATTTTCTAGGGCTCCGAATCTTAAAAGTTGGCAATTAGTATAAACTGATTTGCAAATGCTTTTAACTTAATTAAACAAAGCTTTACAAGGAGGATGAAACGTATTGTGGTAACGTAATGTAATTATTGAACCACTTATATCAAATAAAGCTTGAAATTGTATTTTTATGGTGGAAATCGAAATAGAGGTTACGAGTGGGTAAGATGACTCGAAGTTATCCCATAAAATATTTTAAGTTACAGTTTAGCCCTTTTAGTTTATGGTTCATTTGATTACTTACCATTTTAAGCCTTTCAAGTTTCAACTGCGTATTCGATATACATAATGTTAAAACCTACTCCTAATGTTTAATAACAACATGCTCCTAATTTAACGAAAAGCAATATCTCAAACTATAACAAACTTGTTTCAAACTTATATGAACTCAAAAGACGAATTTATAAAGAATATTCAAGCTAACATTTTTAAAGTTAAGAAGTACGAGTTATGAAATTTAATGACAAAAAAAAAAATCAAAGTAATAAGTGTCTTACAGGCTTACATAAATAAAAAATTTCGTTTTTGATTGGCCTCTTCGTTGCTTCCGCACGGGGCCACTGAAATTCATGGGATGGCCTGTACGGAGATTATGAGTTTAATTTACATCTCCATGTCCTTTTATTACGAGTTTACGCAATTTACCTATTTCATGTAGACTGTGAGAAACTGATTAGTAGGGAGCCGTTAGAGGGTCATTTTTACCCTTTTTTACTCTATTAATCATTTATAAGTACCTTATTCTACTCCATTCGTCTCAATATTATTGTCCCATTGGAACTATTGTTGAATTTAAGGTAGATTATATGAATGCCAGATTTGTCTTTATATTAAAGGCAAGTTTGACTAATTTTCTTGAAAAATAAATATATACGAGAGTAATAATTGAGTGTGAATTAGTGAGTTTAATGATTTTTATAGTTATTATTTTATAGGTAGACAATCTTTTTGGGACAAACAAAAATAGCAAAGTGAACAATAAAAATGAAATAAAGAGAGTAAAAAACGTATGCAATTTTGAAATTGTGTAATTATCTTCTTCTTCGATAAAATAAGATTACTTTAACGTAAATATATTGTTGAATTGATTGTTGACATTTAAAATGTCAAAAGCACAAAGTGAAACACATACTTCTTCTATCCTAATTTACTTATCTACTGTAGCACCCTCAAATTTATAATGCAACAGAAGTTAACACGGGGCGCTGCTAATCTAATATTATAACACATAATCACAAGCAAACGACCTATAAATGAGACGTTTGTAGAAAATAGTTACATTTCATATTAAATCATTAGAAAATATATTGTTTTCGATACAAAAGTTGTAATTTCCTAGAGTCCACGCGTAAGGCGGGAGATTCTATGACATAATCGTAATATACAAAAGATAATGTTAAGAATCTCCGTTAATGCAGTTATGTTGAAATCATGCGACTCTAGCTATGTCCAGGAGTAATCCTACTCCGTAAGCGTACCTGATAATACATGCTAAAAAGGTCAACATGAATGTTGGTGAATCTCACAGGTTTGTAGGTAATATCAGTTTTGAATACAAGATTTTATCAGTGGTGCCCGCAGACGTAAATCAAGTATTTGCAATCCTGCAAATGTATGTAAGTTGATACCGTTGCCACGAGGCTCATAATCGAAGCTTAACCCGTAAGTAATAAGTTGCCCCCGCGACATGCTCGAAATTGAGCAAGCGTGAGTAACGAATAATAGTCGCCCGTTTATACAGAACGGTTCATGGTAGCGCTACTACCCCGGGCGGGGAGGGTCATTTCCCTAATGGATTCATTAACTAGTGTTCGCGCTTAAGTCCATAACTAACGATGTATGATGGAGGGACTTCAGTAAATGGTAAGTAACTCATGCAATCCCGTATAGTAAAATGAGTAGTTCGGTACTTATATTCAAAAAAGTAAGCAATGTATCTCACCCCGTAAGTAAAACAGTAAAAGTGGGGCTGTAAGACTCACCTAAGTCTAGCAAGTATGTTTGGGAAATCAAACAAGTAGAGCGGATGTAATTCCATAAGGGTGTCGGGTGTAATCCCGTATGTTGGTTCTCCGAACCCTGCAACCTTCTGGCATCCGAAACGCACAAGGTTGTAAGTAAACAAGTAAATAAGTTGGTGTCTTAAAAGATCACCCATGCTAGTTGTCCACTCAACTAAGAAATGTCCAAGTGTTTGTTTAGTAATCCGTTTGTAATTTGAAAATAAATATGGCCCGTTGGTGACGGTTTGTAATAATAATCCAAGGTGTTATTATTATATGCATCGTTGTATCAGGTTTCATTATTTGTAAGTGTTCGACACTTAGTGTGAAATGTATTTACAAGTTTCTGAATGACGGGGGGTCCGAGGGCAACGCCCCTGGTAGCGGAGTCCAAGGGGCGGCAGCCCCTGGCGGGGTCCAAGGGGCAGAGCCCCTGGCTGGGGTCGAGGTCAGCTTGGAAAATTTTTATTTCTACTACATTGCTTTGGTAAAAATCGCATCTGGAATTTAAAATCGGAAAAATCGACTAAGGGTGGCCGCGGACCGAAAAGGTGGTGCGAACTGAGTTCGCGATGCGAACTGAAATTGGGTTCGCAAGACAAGTGGGTTCGCAAGTCTCGACTCGCAGGGCAGGTCAGTCCGCAGGTCAGGTCAGTTCGCAAGTCAGTTCGCAGGTCGGTTCGCAGGTCAAAGCTCGGCTCGCAAGTCAACTCGCAAGTCGACTCGCAAGTCAACTCGTCAGTCAACTCGCAAGTCAGCTCGGTTCGCAGTTTCAGTTCGTCTCGCAGGACGAACTGCATCTAGGATCTCAACTCGCAGGACGAACTGCTCGAATACTTAACTTTAAAAACGCATTTTCAAGTCGGTTTTTGGGCAAATCTTCATTGAATAAACGTTCTAGCATGTAAATAAAAGCTTTACAAGTAATTTAAAAGAGTTTTAAAGCTTCTTACCAACAAAATCGAAAATCGAAGAAGATGAAGATGATGATGATGATGATGATCCTTTTGCTTGTGTCTTGATGATGATGATGAACGATTATGGTGATGATGTTCTTGTTATCTCAGTTTTTAGAGAGAGAGATATAGGGATTTGGTAGAGAGAGAGATGAAAGAAAGTAGGTGTTGGTGTGTGTGTGTAAATGGAAGAAAATGAGAAAGGAAAGAACTAAAAGGGGAATGGGTCATGGGTCGGTTGGGTTGGGCTCGCGGGTTTGATCCGACCTAACTTGGGTCTCGGGCTCGCGTGTTTGTGTTTCCGAATATCGTGTTATGTCTCGTAGTCGGTTAATCCCCGTAGTCGTTTAATCGCATAATCTTTTTAAGATTTATAAATATGTTATTGTATAACCGAAATATTTTAACCAAAGTATTTTATCAAAATACTTTATTTCAAGTTATAGAATTATAAAAATATACTTATTGTTATTAATCGCTCGTTAAGGTGTGTTTTGCACGGTTTCGTCGTGTAGTTCGTGTTTTAGAAAATACGAAATTTGTGTAATATATTATCGTGATATATTATAGTAAATGATGTTTGTTTGGATAATTCCACATTATTTATAAGTTTTATCACCAACGTCCATGTTAAATAAAGTTGGACCTCGTCCGGTTCGTAAGTGTCTGATTTAAACAAATCGTGTATGCGTGTATGTAATTACACAAAGTATCACGTATATTTAGATTAACACAAAACTTAGTACACATAATTACAAGTAGTTTAAGCACTAATTACAGTCTTAATTTGACGGGTGTCACATCTACTACTACTAAAATGCGTATAGTTTTACAAAAGTACATCAATTACCGTAAAAAACTAATAGGATTTAACATATATCAACTAAAAACCATTTCTGATTAGAGTCATGTTACACTTACACAAAGCTTACATAATTTTGTTTACATAATTAGATGGACCAATTAAATCATCAGAGAGAATGAAGTGAGAGGATATATACAAATTCATGTGATTTGTCCACATATTTTGCCAACTCATCTATACTATCTACTAATAGACAGTTCAACTGAAGTCATATTGCTGACTTGTCCCTTCATAAGGTTGGTTTATTCGCTGATGTGTCTTCACCAGAATAATCCGCTTATGTCAGCATGACTACCAAAATTAAATAGCTAAAAATATTTATCTATAAAGACCTACTTAATTTTGTATTAAAAAGCAGTCCAATTTTTGCTTTGAAAATTTCAAAAATACAACTGTATGTTTTAATTTAATTCGTGGCTCCCCTAACCAATATCACGCCTCCTCTTTCCCACGCCACCGCCCAAAAATAAGCAGGTAAATCCATCTATGTTTTTCTTCTTCTTCACGAAGGTTGTTCCCACCATCTTCTCTCTCTGTTTTTCCTTTCTTCATATTTAACTTTATGTTCCATGTAATATTTAGGGTTTCTCTACTTCATCACTCTACTGGTTTCGATTTTGATATTATGTGTTGCACCCCCAAATTTGGGTTGCGGAAGCGAATCGGGTCGGGGCGCGACCAATCAATAATCAAAACACACAAGGTGTATAATGAACGACCACTATATGCGTCGTTTTACAATTGTATTGATTTAAACAAGGTTTACATCAAAATATAGTTTACATTAGCTCAGTTTTCTAAATTGAGAGATTTACATACATAATTAATTTATACAAAATATAATAATGCAGCTAAATCACTGAATGTTTTGCATGATGACTCGAGCTAATGATATCCTGAAGGCAGTCCAACCTACTGTTGAGTACCTGTGATACATGCTAAAATGGGTCAGCGAAACGCTGGTGAGCTCACAGGTTTATATGTCAAAACATATCGTATGAACCGCAAGATTTAATTGAATTTAAAGTGCAATAAAGAAAATTAAAAATTATATAGCCATGAGCACATAGTCTGAGCTTAACTCGAGGTCTCAGGACCACATTTAAGGTATCCTGATCGAGGTGTCTCCCACGAGTGCCTAATCTACACTCGTTTGAACAAATATTAGTACATCTGTTTATCCAGTTAGTGTATGCTAACCCGGATGAGGATGGTCAATCCTATATGGTACCATATACTAATATTCACGCTACAACGTATTACCAAACTATGCTGAGGAGGGCTTTGATAGATTAGTGAGATAACTCATGTAGTATTTGTTTGATTTTGTACTTGCATTCATATAGTTAAAATAAAATGAGCAGTATATCACACCCCTGAGTAAAACAGTAAAATAGGGGCTACGAGACTCACTTGAGTCTTGGAGTGTTTAACTTAATAAACTTGAGTTGATTAGCTGAATTGTGGTGTCCGAAGACTTGTAACCTGAGGGTGTCCACGACACGCGATGGTTATAAACGTGAGTATGTATATATAAAGACAACCTTTGTAATTGTTCGTCCAACTAGAATGTCCAAATGACTTTGGTTGATTTGATTATGTTTTGAAAACGTATACGACCCGTTGATGATTGTTTGTAATAATAATCTTCAACATTATTATTTTGATTTTGAAGTGTTATACTTAAAAAGTATTTACAAACTTTAGGTGACGGGGGTCCGGGGGCAGCGCCCCTGGTTAGCAGGGTTCTAGGGGTGGCAACCCCGTGCGTCATTTTACTATATTGCCTTAGTGAAAAACACATATAAAATTTGAATTTAGGTATCATTAAGTGATGAATTTTCAAGTCTTAAAACTTAGTAAAAACAATGAGTTGCAAACATTCTGTTTTATGCGACACTTGATGCGTCACTTAATTATTTTTGGCGACACTTAGGAAGTGTCGCATAAAATGGTAAACTCTTAGTTATTAGCGTCACTTAGGGAAATGTCGCATAAAGGGCGACACTTAAGGAAGTGTCGGGTACAAGTGTCGGTGTTCAGGGTCATGCGTCACTAGGGTTAGTGTCGGATGAAATCAGAATTCAATTATAGGCGACACTTAAACAAATGTCGCTAGAAGTGTCGGTTAAGAGTGTCGGGTATTGAATTTGCGACACTTAGGCAAGTGTCGGGAAAAAAGGGGTTTTATGCGGCACTTAGGCAAGTGACGCAAGATTAGGGTTTTAAGCGACACTTAATGCGTCACTTAAGGAAGTGACGCATCATTGGATCTGGCCGTACGACACTTAGGTCTGATCGGAAATTTTGAGTTCAAAAACGAGTTTTCCGGTTTCCGTTTGGCCCGAAACTTTTACCGAACCCATATTTGGACATTTCAAATTTATACAAACCACAAACAAGTAAAATAAATGAAGTCGGAGTCTTTTCGAGATTTGTCATAAACTTACGAGTTAACGTCGGGAGAAACCGAAAAGGTGGAAACGTAGATCGTGATGTAGTGAATGTTTTCTTCCAAAGGAGTGGAGTGATCGAAGGTGATTTGGTGGTGTTTTTAGGGGGTTGAAGGTGATGATGGTGTGGTGGTGAAATGTGATGAGAGAAAGGAGAGAGAGAAAAAGAGAGAATATGAAAAATGAAATGAGAGGGAGGTGGGTGATGGGGCCGATTTTGGGGGGAAGGTAAAGGGAGGGATCTCCCAAATTTTAATTCCCCGTGTTTGCGCTTCGTGTGATGTTCGTTTCCCCGATCGTTTTAAACGTTAAATAATTATTTTATACGTTTAAATATATGTTTCAAAGTTCGAATTTTTTATCAATATTTTTGTTGAAGTATTTTACCAAATACTTAATAATTGAGTTATAAAATATAACTTAACTTCGTTTTGATGGTTTGCGTGCTTAATATTTTAATCGCGTAGACGTTTGTTGGTACGATACGAAATAATGACGAAATATTATCAAAATAATATTTTGAATATAATAGTGTTATTAAATAATGTTATATTATTTAATAAAAATTTTCACCAACGTCCGTATTAATTGAACCGTATTCTATTCGATTTAAAATGCAACGATTTAGCCAAATCGCGTAATTGTATATACTCAACAATATATATTATTTTTGATACACAAATTAGCCTAACACATAACTAATTATATGTATTAATAGTTGATTAAGCACTAATCACTAGTCCTAATTTGGCGGGTGTCACATTCTCCCCCTGTTAGAAGAATTTCGTCCCGAAATTTAGTTCGAGGTCGTGTTTAGAGTAGCTTCAGCGAATAACTGGGGATACTTGAGTCGCATTTGGTCTTCCCGTTCCGAAGTGAATTCCAGCCCACGCCGTGAATTCCATCGGACCTTGACGATAAGAATACGACTTTGTTTGAGTTGTTTGACCTCCCGGTCCATAATTTCAGCGGGTTCTTCAACAAAATGAAGTTTGTCGTCAATATGAATTTCATCGAGTGGAATGATAAGTGTCTCATCAGACAGACATTTCTTAAGATTAGAAATGTGAAATGTAGGCTGCACGCTGCTGAGCTCAGGTGGCAGCTGCAACCGATATGCCACTGGACCAATCCTCTCGAGAATCTCAAAAGGCCCAATGTATTTAGGGTTCAGTTTTCCTCGTTTACCAAAACGAATAACACCCTTCCAATGTATCTAGGGTTCAGTTTTCCTCGTCAATATGAATTTTTTTGGTTGTCTCAGGTATGTATTGTTCGATTTATTTAGTTAAACGTTAGATTCAGTGATCTTAGAGTTATTTTTAATATTATTTGTTTTTAATTTTGTTTGATTCTTATTTAGTGTTATTGTTTATAAATATCTCTAATGCATGTAAGGTGTTCGATGAAATGACTTGGACGAATGTAGTTATAAATCCATCTTTCTATCAAATAATTTTGGTTGGGATGTAAATTAGTGCAGGTTTGTAGCATGAAAGCTCATTGAGAAAAATCTTCCATTTGTGATACCCATGGTACATATTCGTGCATACTTTACTGTTTTTGACATCAATACATTTGCTTATATTAACTATGACTTGATGAAGCTTTCTTTTTCCAAGTGTATATATATGTAGCTTAAAGAAAGTTCAAATACAAGTCTTGAGTGTGTGCTAATAACATAAAAACAGAGCCCAAACTTGAGTCTCTTTAGCTCATCTAAATATGCAATTTCTTCTCTTTGTGCTAGAAAGAATGTATGTATGTAAAGGTAGTCTAAACTCTAAAGGAAAGAAATGTAAATGTTGCTAATTAAGTGTGTTTGGTTAATGAGTATTTGTGTAAGGCATATCATATGTGTGATCACTCACCAAAATACATGGATATAGGCAACCAAAATATCATCAGTTAAGATGAAACAGAGATGGAATCGAGCATTTCTAAAAATTTCTCTTATGTTACTTTGATATTGATTTCTAAACGTTCAACTTTTCTTGTTTGTTTTGAGCAGGTGAATCATCAAGGGTTAGTGGCATTAAGAAAATTACAGGCGAGTTCTTACATTCTTATTATGTGTATCTTTCAGTTTTGAGTAGTTTTACCTTAAGAAATTTTCATATGTGGTTAGATTCTTAATAAGATTTCACAAGTTTTGGTATTCACTTCATACACTTTGAAGTTACACGTAATATTTAAAATAGATACGCAATTGTCTTATATTAGTTGGATGACCTGTAGTTGAATCATATTCTAAAAATAGTCAGTTTGGTGTCATGTTTTTTGGGTCTTTAAATTGTGTTGTAAACGGGTTTGGTCATCTATTGATCTGCAATAGATTATGTTGTTTATATAGCTGTTGGTGTCATTGGGATGGATGTAATTCTGTTGGGTTTTGATTTTGCTGCTATTGTAATTATGACATATATAAAGGGATAGTCTTGAGGTACGCTGATACCTGTTGTAGGTCAAATGGGAAATCGTTGTAATGTTTCTCATGAGACCGCGTTCGATTTTATGGCTAATAATCTATAGTTTCTCGGGAATTTTTGATGTGTTTGTGTGATTGAGGTAAAGTTAAATTGGTAAATCATGGGTAATATGGTTGAATTTATATTTTGGAATCTTAATCAATCTCAACTTTCTTCCTTAATCGTAAATATAGCAGCAACTATGGGATTTGTGATGGTCATGATTTTGACCTATTAGTCTCATGTTCTGACATCGTTGATTACTTTTTTATATCGTGTATTGCTTTATTGTTTCTTATACAAGCCATGATTATATTTGACATTAGCGTTTTCATTTTCAACTCCAATCTTGATTATGAAGTAAAAGATGAGCATGAATTTGATTATATTAAACTCAGATCCGGATGTTAATTTGAGACATTTTGCTTCAAGTTGGTACTGCTTTCCAGTCTCCAAACTTGCAATGGGGATGAATAAAGAGGGGCAATCAATCATGCCCTCAATGCAAGACTCCATATATATAGACACTAAGGTTTGCTTTTGTTTATCAAGTTATAAAGCTTCGTCATTGAAACTGGTCAAGTTGGTTGATGGGTCGGAAAGGAATGAAGTGGGTCGGGTTGGGTATCTAACAATTATTTGTATCATTAATAAATAAAAATAATATAAACAACTTATGTGTTAAATATGATTGCAAAACCATATTGATACAAGAAAAATTAATATTTGGAAATAAATCAATATTTTTCATAGTTTATTGGTTTAACATGTTTGAAACCACACTAAAAGGATTGTTGCACCATGTTTAAGACAATTGGCATTTCACAAATCCCATATACTTTGACTTTCGCCATTCAAGTTCTATTTGTTTTTAGCTTTGATCTCTACTGTCAAGTTCCAACTAACTAAAGTTCAAATGTGACAAAGGAAGGAAGCAGCGGATTAGGTTGCAAATTAACAACGATGAGATGGGAACAATGTGTTCGGTTGCGAATTTATTACCACGTCTAAAGTCATATGGTTTTTTTCAGTTGGGTTGGTACTATTGATGATCCTTCCATTTTGTTGCTGGCTTTGGGTCTGTCTGCAAGTTGAGTTCAGTCGGGTCATGAGCTGTATCCGTCCTTGTGTTTTGTAGCCTGTTTGTTGGTCTATAGTCTATGTGTTGTAGGCACTGGATGTGTTTTGTTGTTGCTTTTTAAATTGGTTTGTAGTGTCCTCTTTTTAATTGTGATTATCAGTGATTAAATTCTTGCATAATGTGAATATACAGAGTATATTGTTAAGTTTTGGTCTTTTCGCTTCTTACCTTTTATTAGCGATTACATAAATACATTGCTACATGGCTTAAAATGTAACTATATAAGATTTACTACATAAAACTTATTTTTATACTTATTCTAGATACAAAAATATATTAACCAATCTTATAAATATTTTTTTGTAATAAAACATAATAAAACCCATACAGACTGTTGAGTCACTGATCGCTAAACTCAAGATGGTCACTGATTACAAGGATTAAGGGGGAGATCATAAGGATAAATTATGGGAGATTGTTGAAGTCATAAGTCACTGATCATGCCTTATATTCACAGTCTCTGTCCTACTCAATAAAGAACTCTCCATGAAGAAAATGATTCAAGTCAAGCTCCTGTTGTTGAAGGTCTTATAGTCGCTGTTCGTATCTTACACCAGCGAAAGTCAGAGAACTTATAAAGATCAAAGACTCAACTATGTGTGTCGCTGATACTCATCTATCAGCGAGAGTCTCCAAGTCTTCTTGAGTTCTTCCTTCTGCTGAATAAAAGAAGTCACTGAAGATTAGTTTTTCAAGTCATTCTTTAGGGCATGTTAGCTCGCACCGAGAATGAGGAGAATTGATGTATCTTTCAGTGACTGCAGCATTAAATGCCGCATTTAATGAGAAGTTGACATCCGGCGTTATTACGGCGCAGCACGTGTTCCTCGTAACTTGAAAGAGTAACGTGGAAGCATCTGATTGGTTTAAGGTACAAGGTGATACTTCCCAAAGACAGAATGTCGAACCATGATGTATCACATCTCAACTACCTCACCAATCAAGCAGCGACACGTGTCCTTCCAGATCCGGAAATTAAGGATTTCAGCGTCTATAAATAGCACAGTATGTTGTACTCCTTTTTGTGTGTCGATTGTTTGTATTGTTACTTGTTTGTTAGTAACTAGTTTGTCTAAGATACGAACAACACTAGCGAGTGAACTAGTAGCGTGTTTGTCTACTACTGCTCATCTCCTTTTGTAAGAGCTGTATTGTTTGATTTAGATTAGCTTTGGCTAATCTATTCCGCAATCAACAATAGATA
Organism: Pseudognaphalium luteoalbum; assembly: GCA_963422505.1. Lineage (NCBI taxonomy): Eukaryota > Viridiplantae > Streptophyta > Magnoliopsida > Asterales > Asteraceae > Pseudognaphalium > Pseudognaphalium luteoalbum. The sequence goes on from OY730196.1 coordinate 7,048,799, forward strand.
AATTTTATCAATAAAAGAATTTATCTTTCAGCTAGTATTGCATCAGCAACTGAACTGCTTATCATACTTATATATATATTTGTGTTCATATTGTTGTTACTTAAATACGGTTAAAAACTTGCTAAATAAGTTAACACATTAAAACGGAAAAGTTTTTAATTGTATTTAACCCCCCCTTCTACAATTAACTCACTGTTAACGATTCATAATCACTAACATAATAGTGATTAGGGACTCACACAGACACGGGTCACTATATATTTCTTGTGTTTGGCCCAACACCATCGTATTCCAAATCTATACAAAGTGATGTTGAATTACAATTTACAAATAAAATACTCCAGTATGATTTTGGAATTCAATACACATACTTTTATGTATATTACCAACTTTGAAAATACATATACTTTACATCTAAAGTAATTATACTTACAAATTATATCAAGTAATCGTGTAGTTGTATAATTCATATCATTTAATAAACCCGTGTTATCACGGGTTAAAAAACTAGTTATGTATATATTTTTGTATAAGCTTTATATAAGTATTGAAATCAAAAGTAAGGACTAGCTTTACAAGATTCAAAAACAGAATACTAGAAAATTAAATGGGAAAGGAGAATTATACTCCCCTAAGACCTCTTGCAACGCGGGCGTTCTGGCTGAGGTGGAGCCTCAGAACGCCCCAGCACGCCGGCAACGGGGCGTTTTGGGGGCGGCGAGGGGTTTTGCACGGGGCTGCGTGGGGCGTTTTCGTGGGGCCAAGGGGTTTTTACCGTTTGAAAAAAAAAAAATTTTTTTTTGAAAAAGTAACGTTAGAGCAGGAAAAAAAAAATTATTTTGAAAATGAGCCGTTGGAGCGGCCTATGGGCAGAATTTTTTTTTTTTTTTTAAAAAAAACCCCATTTCCACACTTCCTAACTCATTTTTCACACAACACATCTTCATTCTCCCATCTTTTTATACAATCTTCAAACACTTAAAAAAATCAACACCCACAATCATGTCTTCACCAAATGAATCCCCAAACCGAAACCCGAACACTCACTTTAATCCCGAGCAAATATCATACACTAACCTCATGATGTTTGGAACTCCAAACACTCCCGGTGCGGCTAGCTCACAACCAAATCGTCACCCAAATCCACCACAATACGGCATGTATCCACCACCACCATACTATCAACAACCTTACGATTACGGTCAACAACAACAACAACCATACTTCCACCATCAACAACCTTACTTTCAACAACCACCAACACTCTTCCCCCCCCCCCCCCCCCCCCCAACAACCCAACAACCCGAACCACCCACCCAACGACCCGGAAAGCAAATCCAACAAAGTCCCCGAAAAAGAAGTCACAAAAAACGAGCGGAACCGGGGCCCAAATCGTGTCCGAAAAAGAGTTGGGCGGGAGCGGAAGAAGCGTGGTTGGCGACATATTGGTGTGACACGTCGGAGGATCCCATCACCGGGAACAACCAAAAAAGGGGTACGTTGTGGACCACCGTTGAAGAAAAGTTTAACTCTAACGATCAAGGTTGGGTTCGCTACGCGGACGCACTATCTTCAAAGTGGCGATACATAAATAGGTATTGCAAAGATTTCAACAACATATACGAAGAACACAGCAAGATGTCTAGGAGGGGCAGCGGCACCGACAACGAAATGGTGTTTGACAGATCGGTTGCGGAGTACTTCCGGTTGTTTGGCAAAAGCTTCAACATGAAAGAAGCTTGGAATGTTTTAAGGTTTTATCCAAAATGGCGTAAAGTTCAAGGGGTTCAACACGAAGATGATGACTACTTCGCGGACTCGGTTGACCTCTCCGACGACACCCCGACCGGGCTTCCGAATGAGCTTTTCGAGGATGACCCGTTGCCACGGCCCATTGGCCGAAACAAAGCCAAAAAGATTGCTAGGAGTTCTGGTTCTTCGGATGCGGGTAGTGCTTCACGTACAAGTACCCCCAAATCAAGGCTTCAAGAAATCGCGGAGTGTATGACGAACATGAGCACGGAAATGTTTCAAGCCAAGAAAAAGGCGGTTAAAACATTCACCCGTAATGAAAACCTCCGGACCACGATGCAAGGTGTTCAGTTCCTCTCAATCGACACCTCCCACATGGATGCAAAAACCCTACGAGCGCATAACAAGATGTGCAAAAAATTATGAAACAATTTGCACACTTGTATGAATCGGACGACGAAGAGGAAGGCGGTGACGGAGGCGGCGAGGAAGGCGGTGACGGAGGCGGCGAGGAAGGTGGTGATGAAGATTCCGATGACGAGTAGTTTAGTTTATGTTTTATTTTATCATTGTGGTTTTTAATTCCTAGGACTAGTAATCGCAAGTTTAAATCATTGTATTTTTAATTTCTAGGAACCGTATTGTAATTTTCAATTTTTAGGATCGTAATTTTATTTTTAATAAAAATGTAACGTTTTAGTTTTATTTTTAATGAATTAGTTTTTAATTAATAAATTGTAGTTTAGTTTAATTAAAAAGAAAAGTTAGTTTTTTTTTTAGAAAAATCAAAATTAAAAGAAAATGATGGGGCCAAGGGGGATGATGGGCGTTCTGGAGCGTTCTGAGTTTACCACTGCACGTGCTGACTGAGCGTTGACGCTGATGTGACACCCAGAACATTCCAGAATGCCCTCCAGGGTTGCAAATGGTCTAATAAATACTGTAGTACAAATTTTACAATACACCACCTTCTAAAATTGTTATCGTTTTTATTTAATGACTAGGAGAGTGTATATATATAGCAACTTATAAAGGTTCAAACTGTACCAAAAAGCCCTAATTCTGGATTCACCCCCCTTTTCTCTTCCGTTCCATTTCAAATCAATTTCACACTCAAAATTCAAACTCCACTCAATTTTAAATTCTCTCAAATCACCAATCTTTTTCTACTTCTCGATTCATAAATTAATCAACTGATTCATTTCACTTATATTTAACATCAATTCTGAATGAACGGCACGTTCGGTAGTAGTAGTAGCGGTGGTGGTGGTGGTAGCAGCACCGGTGGTGGCATTCGCCGGCCACCACCACACTGCGGCGGCCGGAGAAGAGTGGTCGCTACTAAGAAGCGTGATTTAACCAATTGGCTGTCGGTTAATAATACAGTTAAAAAGTTGCACAGACGTGAGGTTTCGTCAAAACGACATCGTTCTCTTTCTATCACTAATTCCGTACATCGCTTTAAGAACATACGCTTGACGGTAACTTGTTTAACCTTTCTTTTGGTTTTTGTTGTGTTTTGGGATTAAATTACTTTGTGTAGAGTTAGTTGATCATACTTAAACTTGATTCGTTTTGTTGTAATCTACGTTAATTCAGTTTGTTGTGTATACATGTGAGTGTTTTATTAGAATATATATATATATATATATATGTTAGGGTAATTTAGGTATCATGAAATTTTCTAGTGTTTCTTTAGGTTAGTTGAATTTGGTATGTATACATTTGAGTGTTTTATTTGAAATTTATATGTATATGTTAGGGGAATTTAGGTTAATTGAAGTTGCTATGTATTATGTAGATCTGAGTGATGTATAGAAATCTATATGTTACTGTAATTTAGGTTAAGTGAATTTGGTATGTATACAATTGAGAATCGAGTGGTGTATAGGAATCTATATGTATGCATTTCTGCGTGTTTGGTTTACTTGACTGATGACGCAGTAAAGAACTTTACTTTTTAATGAATCAGGAGCAATATGATACTCATGATCCCAAGGGACATTCGTTATTTGTATTGCCGTTCTTGTTGAAAAGAGCTAAAGTCATTGAAATAGTGGCAGCACGTGGTATAGTATTCGCTCTCGTAAGTTCTGGTGTTTGTGCAGCTTTTAGTAGAGGTAAATGTGCTAATGTTCTACTCGAAAATCTATTTATTATTATTATGTATAACTAAGCGAGAAGGATCTGATATGAAGGTTCTTATGGTGCTTGATCCAATCGCAGATACAAACAAGAGGATATGTTTGTTGAACATCTTTCCAGATGAAGTCATCCGAAGCTTGTTTTACAATAAAAATAATGACTCGTTAATTACAGTTTCAGTATATGCTTCAGACCACTTCAGTTCACTCAAATGCAGATCAACAAGAATAGAGTGAGTTTATCTACCACTTTATCTTGTACTTATCTTTAGCAAAAGTACTTGTGATGTTGTATTTATGTACAAGCTGATTTGTAATGCAATAGATACATACAAAGAGGTCAACCAGATGCCGGTTTTCCTCTTTTCGAGTCAGAGTCACTGAAATGGCCTGGCTTTGTGGAGTTTGATGATGTTAATGGGAAGGTGCTTACCTACTCTGCACAAGATAGGTACCTTACTTTGTGTTTATTGTATAATTTCATTAGTTGTGTAAAACATTGTTGCTGACTTCCATTTTCTTCTATTAAGCATATACAAGGTCTTTGACCTGAAGAATTATACATTGTTATACTCTATAGCAGACAAAGATGTGGAAGAAATCAAGATCAGGTAACTTATTCTCACTTAAAATTTCTTTTCTATGATTTTTTTTCTTCTTAAAATAGTTAAGAGTACGCTTGTAATAGCGATTTTAAAGGGTTGGGTACACCCCTATGGGACCTTCTAGACCTGTAGGTTTGGTGCACAAGGGATCCACTAACCATGTTTGCCTAATATTTAACGTCAATCCAGCCAAAATTACAATTTTACAGTATGACAGCATATATAATGTATGCAAGTAGCATACATATAGGGTCCGCCTTATGTTTAAAATGAAAACAGCATATTATGAAACAAAATTGGTAATGTAGTCCTGTAAATATTGCTAATTAGGACGTTGACCAATGTACAAAATATTATACAAGTTGACCAATGTAGTCCTTTAAATACTAATCCAAGTTAGTATCGAAATATGGTGCCATTTAGGATACTGCATGTAGATATTGCTAATTAGGACATTGGAAGATGACGAAAAATACTATTTCTGAATCATTTCAGTGAAATAGTTACTTGCATAAAATTCAGAAAACAAAATTGGTAATGACGAGTTCAGTGAAATAGTTATATGCATAATATATTTAGAAAACAAAATGGGTAATGACGAGTTCACCTGAAAGGCCATAGGCCTTTCATCAGTGAGCCTTTTTTTACTGGTTTCGATGTTCCATTTATTTTTTATTTGCATGATATTCGGAAAACGAAATGGGTAATGACAAGTTCACCTGAATGGCCATAGGCCTCTCATCTGTGAGCCATTTTTACTGGTTTCCATGTTTAATATTCGGAAAATGAAATGGGTATTGACGAGTTCACCTGAATGGCCATAGGCCTCTCATCAGTGAGCCCTTTTTACTGTCTTACATTTTCCATTTATATTTGGTAAAAAACTAAAAATGCAAATACTTTTTTACATACAAAAAGAAAAAGTAGAGATATAGCAAGTATTTTAATAAAGTTTGATGATGATTATAAGAATATCCATGTTCATTCCATAAGGATGTGATGATTGTTATGCGGCAGGTCTATTTTTTCTATTTTTTTGGGCTCTGTTTTCGAATTCTGGTTGCCTACTTGCCCATTTCAAGGTCTGATTAGTTATAGATACTTTATGCTGAAAACACCCTAGTTTTGTTTGCTCTATGACTTCTCTATAATCATTCTCAAGATATTTTTAAGGGTATAGTTGGAAATAATAAGCATAACCATGTCTATTTCACAATAGGTGGAATGGTAAATCTTCGTAAAGAGGGAAGTTGAACATTCCATGTTGAATTGAAAGTGAATGATGTGTTTTTGAGTTTGTTTTTGACGGAAGATTAAAACTTACGATTTACATTTGTTCTTGCCCATTGAGTTTTCTTTTATAATTTCATCTCTCTGGCTAATGATTTTTTGTATTTTTTCTTTGGAACAGCCCCGGCATCATGTTATTGATTTTCACGAGGGCTCAGGGCCATGTTCCTCTGAAAATATTGTCAATAGAAGATGGCACCGTCTTGAAAGATTTTAATCATTTACTTCATCGGAATAAGAAGGTGGATTTTATAGAGCAATTCAATGAAAAGCTCCTTGTTAAGCAAGATGACGAGAATCTCCAGATTCGTGATGTAAGTATAAACTTCATTATTTTACCATAATGGATCTTGTTGGAATTTATGAAGATATCAATTCAGACTTAGTTACGTATGAATGCGTTGATTTGACTTCTTTTTCTAAAAAAAAAAGAATCTGAAATGCGTCAAATTAGATTGTTTAACTAAAAGGGGAACGGGTCCGATGGGTTGACCTGGCAACTTCTAACTTTTTCAAATTATAAAAATGCAGATGGTTGACCTTTGGAAACCCAATAGTCCGGGTCTTTTGTAATTTTTCTAAAATTCCAAATACCAATTTCATTAATCAACGTACCCAACACGTTTGGAGCAACGTTTTGTGGGGAAATATTCGTGATCCGTAGATATGTTGGTACGCTATCCATTGGTATTCTGAGACGTCCGATTTACCGATCCAATTAGCGATCCGGATCGCAAACGTAGCGCGGTCCGGTATGAAAATCGTGGGCGGTTACACGATCTCTGTGACTATGGTCCAACTCCATTAACTATTGTCTATGTTTTAGGTACGCAATGCCGAGGTGAAAGAAGTTAGCAAAACTGAGTTCCTGACTCCATCTGCATTTATATTTCTATATGAGAATCAGCTGTTTCTGACATTCAGAGATCGAACTGTTTCTGTTTGGAACTTCCGAGGAGAGCTTGTGACATCATTTGAGGATCACGAGTTATGGCATTCAGACTGCAATACCAATAACATCTATATAACTGGTGAACAAGACCTTATCATTTCTTTCTGCAAGGATAATTCGATTGATCAAAGGACCGACAATAAAGGTAAGTTTTTATGACCATTTACCAATACAAACATTTACGTGATCAAGATGGCAATAAGTTATTAACATGATTGAAGTATTGAACTTATTGTAAACCTGTGTGTTGAACAAATTATCTTTTTGTTGAAAGAGCAAATTACATGCTATCCCTGTATATTAAGATGGGTAAGTGATAATTATTTATGAGGTTTTAGCATATCCAGTATTTAGTCCAAATTCTTTTATTAATATGAAGGAAAGTAGATAACTGTTATGGTCGCAGTTATCCTTTAATTGGCAGAGGAGACATTGAAGTTGGTGGGTCATGTAACTGATCATAATGGGTTGGATTGAGTTGACCGTGAAAACTTTTTTATCCTTTTCTGCTCAAGTGTTTTGAATATTTTTTATCGTGCAAAATTTTATAAGATTTAAGAAATATATAAACTATCGAACTTTCTTCTGAATAGAGTTAGGAAGTTTCACTGCATCTGACTACACTTGGATGACTTTTCTGTTGACGCGTTTCCTTTTTAGTTCTACTCTCAAATGGGTCCGAATTACTACATCCATTGCTATGCGCAGTTCTCATAGATATGCTTTGTGATGCAGTTGGTTCTATCAATGTAAGCAACATATGGACGGGGAAATGTGTAGCTAAAATAAACTCAAACAGTGCTACTCTCAATGAAGATAATAAGAGAATGACGATTGAAAGGAACATAGTTGGAGAAGCCCTTCAAGACATTACAGCCCTTTACTATGATGAAGAACGCAATGAGATTTATACAGGCAACAGTCATGGTTTTGTTCATGTTTGGTCTAACTGAAGACTACAAGAGATTAACAGCTCTCTAATTAAATAGCATTAATCGTGTATGCAACTAAATATGACTGGTGTTTGGTGTTTTAGTATATTTGGAGTATATGCGTATTTGGTTGTTTAGTTGTGAGAATTTGTTACTTTATTTACATGTGCATTCAATGTGATTAGATGCTAGTGTTTTGAAAGAAAATGCGCAATGCGCAATCTTTTTCTTCATGTCCTCTGTACGACCTGCACTCGTGATGATTTTGTTATGCAAAATAGAAAATGGGAAAGCTAGTTTGTAGTACACAAATAAGAAAATCATTTTTAAACAATTATTATTATTGTATGTCTAATACATGTTAACAAAAGACACTTATGTCAGTGTCTTTGTAGTCTAGTGGGTATTTAGGTATGTTATCAAGTCATACGGCGCTCAATAGTTAACATTAAACAATTATGCGGGCTAAAATCGCATAATAAGAGATCAAACTGTCTATTCTAGATGTGATAATTTTGACATATATCGCAAATCTGTAGATCAGTTCGTTGGACTTCGCTTAATTTGGATAATTGGTTATCAACTGACCCCTCTTACCAAAGGATTAAACTGTAATGTCAAATATACTGGAACTGATTCACCAAACTGCAGTACTGTTTTGGTATCTGCTTTAAAACGAGCTTGGTAGCGTTTTAAAAAATATTTGTTGTTGGACATAACAAAGAAGGAAATGAGGATCACTTTCTTTAGATATGATAGTTTTGAGTGACATTCAGAACAAATCATTAGTTTGTAACATAGCAAAATTTAGGGTATTTGTTTCATTAGACAACCGTCATTAGAACAAGATTAAAGCAAACCAGGACAACATATATCGGAACCAGTTAACTGTTGTTTTGGTATTTATTTAGAACAAGTTCCACACCAAATTGGAGTTACGGATCTAAAACTTTGCACTAATGCTTTAAAGCCATTTTACTATTTAGAAAAATATTATTTTTTAGAGTGCAAGAACAAAACAGGTTGTAAATGACACTGACACAGATATTAATCTTTTTGCTCCGAGATGAACTTGACAGGTTCTGGTTCAGTTTTTTTTAGTTCACAGCCTACCAACCCTTAATTATCAAGTAAAGATGTGCTGGTACTAAGTACAAAACTTGACATAAATTAACCATAAACGTACGTTTGATTATTAACTCGAAAGTATTGAATTATTTCAAATTTTTAAACATTCATAGTTTATATTGTGTGTATTTTGTCAGATCTCATTGTCATATAAATCAAAATATGCATTCTCCACTCCTAAACTATACGGCAACTTTTGTTTTGCAACATTCATTACGCTATAGCATGCAAAACTATAAAGTAACTGCTACTTTAGTCGAGTCAACTGTCCGTTATACAACCATCCAGCAACATTACTGACTAAAAGCGCACTCATTCGTAATGAGCAAAATTGAAAAAGTGTCTAAAACATATTGTCAATATGCTTACCGTTTCCATAAAATTATTCAAATACCGGGTGAAAAAATGACCCCAATTCTCTTCTCTTTTCGCTTTAGTCCACAACTTCAATAAGAGTTGTCTCGTAGTCATCAGGCGCCACAAATCCATGGAGATTCATCACAGTTGCTGCTACATTTGCTAATCCTCCACTTGGTACGTCCTTGCGGAATTTCACACCTGCTGATAACCCGGGACCTCCAATTGCAATCGGCACCTGACTCAAATATTTCAATTAACTATCAGTTCCACACTATTGTTTGTTTGCATTAGAGGTGGTATTAACAGGCCGGCTGGGTTACAAGTAACCTTTGGTAGGGCGTATTAGTATGCATTGGGGTTATCTCTGTGTACAATAGAAACACAAACATTAATGCAAATTACATCGTGGTTTAACTTGCGACAAATTGGGTCTAGAGTGGCATATCTATGTGGTCAAAAGGTAGAAATTGACTAAAGAATAATGTGGTGGCAAATATTTTCTCATTAACAATTTAATACTGAACTGTATTATATAAACTTTGATTACAATAATCAGAGATTTTGATGTTGACAACACGCCTGCTATCAGCACTAACATGAAAAAGCATCATCTACTATACGGGCACTATCTTAGAATAAAGAAAAGCATAATAACTTGGGAGCACTAAATCAGACTACAGGTATATTATTAGGTGAACTCAGTATAGGTCATATGAAGCTTGTTACTTTAAGCAATTCATTGAAATTCTGATGCTATTATTATCTTAAACGAATAAAAAAGAGAGTTGTATAATCAACAAAAGTTGTTTTGGGGGACCTTTTTGTTTATTATGGTAACATAAGTTAAAAGGACAATAGTAGTGATATATATAAAGCTTACCGGCTGTAGAGTGTGTGACGTTAGGATCTGAACTTCACCATCCTTGAGGATAGGCTCACCCTTCTTGTTTCGCTTAACCATGTCCTCAGCATTACCATGGTCCGCGGTCACTACATATATTCCACCAACTTGTTCTACGGCATCAAGGATCATCTGTCCCCAAACCAAACCCGGTCAGAACAATCAGGTTATCAAAATAATTGACCAAACAAATAATAGGAGTGACAAGATAGGTGGGTTAGTGGGTTGGGTAGGGTAACCAGTCAAAATGCGGTACTTTTTGTATGTCCGGAAACGGGACAGGGTTCATCCAAAACTCTATTTGTCCATAACTATTAACTTTTTTATTAATGACTTTTTCAAATATGGCTACAAAACATATGCTAAAACAGTAACAATCTATTTTTTTAAAATAATTTAGTACACATCGTATTTATTAAACATAACCTTTGGGCAATGTTTAACCCCTTTGAGTCTCATTTATTTATTTCCCATTAGAGATAATAAGTTAGCCCCAAATCACACAATTTACTAAATCTGTTGGAATCTCCACCTTTACAAGTTGCTAACATAATAACTAAATCACCAAGCCAAAAACCATATTACAGTTGTTTCCAAGCAAATTTGGGCGTAAAATGCAAAGAGCTGTAAGGACCTCATAGTTTTACCTTAACAGCTTCATCAGCAGCCTTGCAAGCAACAACGGTAGCCTCAACATCACCAGTATGCCCAACCATGTCACCATTTGGTATGTTCACACGTACCTAAAAGCACATTGAACCGCTTAGAGTTAAAATTTGAAACAAACTTATTTATTCCACGTACGAAGGAAATTATCGCTTACCTGGTCGAATCTACCGCTAAGGATAGCATCACGGGTCTTCTCACCGATCTCCAAAGCTTTCATCTTTGGTTGGACATTGAAGGTAATACCACTATCACTAGGAATTTCAACATATTCTTCCAACTCCGAATTAAAGTATCCAGATCGGTTTCCGTTCCAGAAAAATGTGACATGACCGAATTTGACAGTTTCACTGTTGAACAAGGATAACAAAAGGTGGTCAAGTTAAAGTATAAAAACCATTATAGTTACAATTCTATATATACATATGTAAAGAGATGTTCTCTCACCTGCAAGCAAAAGTGCGAACACCATTATGCACCAAATATTCACCAGATGTCCTGTCGATCAATGGTGGAGATACAAGGTAGTGGTTTGGAAGCTTCAACTCCCCATCATACTGAAGCATACCAGCATAACGGATTTTTGGGACTCGCACTCTGTCAAACTTATCAAACTTCTCATATTCAAGAGCTTGGGCAAGCATGGTCATACGATCTGCCCGGAAGTTAATAGTGACAACAGCATCACCATCAACGATTGGACCAACAGGCTTTCCGCTATCATCAACAATGACAAATGGGGGCAAGTATTGGTCATTAGCACCAGGAGCTTCCCTAAGTTTCTTGATAGCCTCAACAGCACTCTTAAACTTGTGTGGGGCTTCACCAAGAACCTGAGCATCCCAACCACGTTTCACAACTTCCCAATCATTCTGCAAAAGCAAAGCCATGTGTCTATAATTAGTCTTGACACAAAATCATATAATGTTGGTATCATTGTTTGTTATTTGTTGCACACACGCAAATGTCATGCAAGGAATGCATATAATAACATAAAATTGCATATAATAACATAAAATTGCACATACTACCATTTGTAACATTTTGAGTTTAAGAAAAAAATTCTGGCTCGATGTTGCAAAATATAAACTTCAAGATTACCTCATAACGATCCATGGTGACATACATACGCCCTCCACCAGAAGCAACCTGTGCATCTACGCCTTTGCTGCGTAGTTCTGCAAGTTCAGCTTCAAGTATTTCAGCAAAACCAACACTTGAACCGTCCAAAACATCACGGCCATCAGTAAGCACGTGAACACGTATCTTTTTGGCACCACGCTCGCTAGCTCCTCTGAGCAGCAACTGCAATCCAGTAATACACGTGATAATCAGCCAAGGAAGATCAAGTAATACTCCATCTATAGTTACATTGCTGACTTTTATATACCTGTAACTGATCAAGACGTGAGTGCACACCACCATCACTCATCAATCCGATAAGGTGTAAGGTGTTAGTTTCAAAGCATTCCTTAATGTAATTAAAACCTTCATCTTCGTAAATCTTTCCAGAAGCAAGAGCTTGATCAACGAGCTTTGCACTAAAAGTAATAGACAAAGATTTATAAGTAAAGGCCATTAAATAGCATTAGATAACATTCAACATAAAGAGATAAATAGAAGAATCTTAAAAAAATTCAGTAGGATGCAGAATCAGGAGGTAATTAGGAATTATTATAACTCTGTTCTTTTACTAGTACCGAAAGGGAATCCAGAACATTTGTTTTCTACATTAATGACTAGCGAATAATTAAAGACCAAGTGAAAGAAAGCAAGATCACCCTTGAGCATAGATCCTTCCAGCCCCAAGAGCATTATGTCCGACTTCACTGTTTCCCATGTCATCTTCAGTGGGAAGCCCGACAGCAGTACCATGAGCCCTCACCAATCTCCAGTGGTCAGGGGCACCCTATAGCATAATACATACATTAAAGGTTATTCAACTCGTCTGGTTCCTAACAGATCAAAAGATTATCTACAAGCAGGGCCTGCAATCAATTTATTTTAGTCAATGGACCAAACCTTCTAGTACATAATGGATATAATAGTCAATCTTCAATTAAATACATATCTAGCTGCACATTCAGATCTTATTGGCACATTTAGTAAAAGCATAAAGAATAATTTTTACAAAATCATCAACTCACTTCCATTAACTACTTGAGATTTTGACATAAGATAATCTAATTTATAATTACATTTTCATCTATACTTAATCAACGCACTAATCAATCCTTGATACCTAAACGCACATTCAGATGTTATTACCACATCGACTAACACAATACTGTACATATACATTCAACATATATGAATACAGATTTACGAGTACGTATCTGAAAGTACGACAGTTAAAGTTAGTAGGTTACTAAGAGATCGATAATCATTCAGATCTGATTTTAATTAACAGCTACCAGCGCATAACCGTCATCAACGGTTTATAATAATCAATCAAATCAAATCAAATCAAATATACAGATACAGATACAGATTAATAAATATGAATGAATCTATCTATCGATAGAGCTGTACGTTTTTAAGTGAATCCATGGTAGGAGTTTCGGCCACGTGGATGCAGTTATATTGATCAGGAGAAGCTTCACCCCAGCCATCTAGAACAATCATAGCAACTAGTTTTCCCTTCGGGAGCTTCGGGTGATCGGCTAGCTTCCATGAAAAACCTGTGCTTCCCATACCTTTCTCAATCGGAATCGGAACAACCGTTCGTCTGCCTCTGGATCTCCGCTTAGGGTTTTACGAAAATGAAATAAGAAAAGAGTAGGTGGATGTCTGGATTGATTGGAGGGGGAGATCTGGTATATATGTTGTATATATATATAGTGTGTGTGATTTGGTAAGTTTGTTGTGCAAGAAAGGTCCTCTGAATGTGGCCCATGGTTCAATATACGCCCATTGTTTGAAGTAAAACATGGGTCAAAAATCAAAATGATCTACCAGGTCAACAAAAGTAAAACTCAAAAATAGCAATTGAGACATCAAATCATGTAAATATATTGAACAAATTTCATGAATTACTCATGATTAAACATCACTCTTAATCATCGATGTATTGCTAACGATCACCACCAACAACTATTATTATCTCTTTCATTAACATTATTATCAGTTATTATCATCGATCACTACGACATTTTTCTAATTTATTACCGTTGCATTGCACAGATAATTTACTAGTATTGTAATTCAATTTTAATTTCTTTTTATTAAGAAAATAATAAAGAATTAATAGTTAATGTGGAACAAGAGAAAGTATGTCATTCTGAAATGACCAAGGCAACGATCCTTAAGCTACTAATGTCTTACTGATTTTGCATATTATTTTTGGTAACATTTTGTGAGGAAATTACTTTTTATTTTTGTTTTGAGAAAGTAGACGATCTCATATGTTGATTCATTGCTTTTTGAGTAAACATCTATGATGAACGTTCCAGATTTAGTTCATTTAATCAACATTGTGCACGTAAAATGTGGCGTTGTGAATCTGATTCGTTGATCACATAACTCACCGATTGAAATCGTCCGCTACTTCTTCCCCTCAAAATGTAGATGCCTTCTGATCTCACACCTAATTTTCAACCTTTAATTTATACTTTACTTGATTTGAAGATATCTATTGCTTTTTAATCTAAATGGCAATACTATTAATTATTTTGAATGATTAGTAAATACTTGCTAATGAAGCAGAAAACAAATTTTATTGTATTGAGGCAGTTAACAAGAGAAAATTATATGTGTCATTTTTATTCATTTTTTATGGTATACCAAAAATGAATTGATATGCATCGGTGATGACCATATGATCATGTTAAGACTCAAAGATGTTCGTACAAAAAGGTAATCACATGTTTGATATTTGATGGTATACTTTATAATTTGGGCTCTGAACATTGCTAGGCTCATGAGTTTTATTGTTAGGTCTACACCCTCCTCCTTTATGAAAATCCTAGCTGCAAATAACGTGACAACTAACACATAATACACCTACAACACGTGTGAGACCAACCACCATGGTCCCTTCCTCTCCACCATCTTCATCATGATGAGCCTTACTCACCACCAAAATCCAACTCTTTAGATGGTACCACGACCGATTCTTACCATCATTCACCTCGTTTCATACAGGTCTTTGAGGTTAGTGACGTCAATTGGAACACAACGAATCGGTTCAACTCAATCCGCACTCAAATTTAGAAATATATTTGATCCACGTTATAAATTAGAATCTTCAAAAATTGTTAATATAAAGGAGACAGTCATATACATAAATGACTTATTTTCATATTCTACAGTGATAAAGTTTATAAAAACTCGAGGGGTAGGATTGAAAATACAAAAGAATATTCGAGAAGCATCTAATAAGACGTTATATTGGGGTATATGAGGTAAGCGGCGTGGCGGAAAGTGACCGGTTGCGAACAGCGTGGGTTCTGACACCACACCACACCATCTTCATTTTTCATGCTTCATATTCAAAGTCGAACTTAACTAACTTTTAACCACCACGGACCAATGGACCATCTCCCTTTATCGAGCCCAATATCAAAGCAGGCCCGCTTATGGTCAGATAAAAACACAAGTAATTGATTTGTTAGCCCATATTTCTTATTGATGTACGCCAGCCCAAATAATCCACAAACTTGAATTATTCATTTTTCTTATTCAAATCAAACTAGTTTAGGACCTGCGAAATTCGCAGAATCATTCATAAAAAATACTTAAGTCCCCGTATCTATAGCCGTATAATTGTTATTATTATCTTGAGTTTTATATACTATATATACAAGATTTTTTTATATATAATAAGGTAATGTACATATCAACGGGTGAACCTTATAAGTCATGAATTTTTTGAAATTGATATTAATTTATTGAGGTTTTTTTTCATGAAAAAAAAAAACAATATTGTAGGAAGAGTTTGAATTAAGAATGAAATAATGACGTAGTTATTAAATTAAAATCTCCATAAAATATTTGGAGGATTATGTACGATTAAAGAAAATATAGAGGATTTATATTGTAAATATTGAAGAGTTTATATTGTAAATATCAAAGGGTATATTAGTATTTTAGTCACATAAAAATGAGATTAATGATGTCATTAAATACATGAATGGTTAGATCTTAATTGTTGATCTCCATCTAATGGTTGTTATTCTTTCATAATTTTCTTTTAATATATAAGATAGATAGATGGTACAAAGTGAATGACATTTATAATTCTTCATAAATACTCCAACGTCCCACATAGTTGGAGAGGCTTGGAGGCTAGAGCTATGGAAATCAGGCGTGTTGAGTGTTCACTTTATATAGATATAATTGGATTATCCAAATGGTTTATTTGGATTAAACTGTTTGAATCAAATTCGGATTTTGAATCGGATTGATTAAACTCAAATTTGTATTTCAGTTTTTGGATTGGTTTTGATTACTATATAAAAGCCGAGTCCAAATATTTTTTTGCCTTTTTTCAAAAAAAAAACTGAGTCCAAATAAATTGAATAGTAATAAATGTATATGTAATACTCTTATTTATCCATCCAAATAGATGTTAAATATTTGTTGGATTATGTTTTATATATAAAATCTTATAATATAATAGCTAGTGTCAACGTAGATCGTTGTATGTAATTTAAAATTTTAAGTTTTGATATAAAACTAAAGTTGCGTTTTTATAAACTCTCAACGCAACACAACATGACAATACATATCACTAATGACATTACCCTTATACGAGTTAAAATGATACCTTCGCGCAGTCAACAAAAAAATCAATTGGTTTAACCGATCCATCCCACAAGTAATTTGGTTTGGTTTAGATTCAATACTTGTTTGAATGAATTTGATTCACATATTAAAAATCAAAATCCAAATGAATTCAAATGGATCATATTTGATCTAATCCATCTAAACGATTACCCCTAATCATACATAACATTCAAACTGAAGCCAAAAATATGTTAAAACACGTAACATATCATCCGCATTGTTAACAACACAATACAAACATGTCGTACATCAATGGGTATTTAAAAAAAGAAATTATATTTCATATTTTTATCCATCAACTTTTCTTTATGTACAATAATAATCTCTCTACCAAAGCTAATACTACAATTATTCCTTGCAGTTCAATAGCATATTTCGCGAATATCATCTAACTAGATAGGTAGAAACTATATATGATAGATATTAATATTTGTATTTAAAGAAATACTATTTCATATTCTCCACAAAACCATGTCTTCGAATCATCCCAGTTTTCAGTCATAGCAATTATAAAATTCTAAGTCACAAAACCATTTATTATTTCTTTTAGTCATAGTTATCTTGTAAAATTCCAACAAATGACGTTTAAGTTTGTCTAATAATTTGTTAACAAAATAGTTAAAATACCAATATTTTATCCAAAAGGTGGTGGGAAGTAAAGTGTCTTTTTGGAAACCATTAGTGCCCTTTCGTGATATGTAAATTTTGTATGAGCCTATTAATTAAGCTCATGTGTTACCACCTCGCGTATAGCTTTTTTGTCTTTCTAGCAACACTTTTAAAAAAACGTCCAAAGTTTAATTTTAAAATTGACGGTTCGACTATATTTCATGAAAACTCTACATTCAAACGTGTAAGAGTGGGAATAATATTACTAGGAAAGGTGACCTTCTCGGAAGTGCTATGTGACCGTCAAGAAAAAAATCGCATGTATCCGAGCAAAACAGATAATATTGTGTTCGTACTAAGGTGAAATGTTATCATGTATATATATGGATTTGAAAGGGATAGCCAAAGCCATTTTTGTTAGGTGAGTGTCATGCATTTTTATACACACAATAAATATGGTGAACACATTATGTAATCCATACGCTTATAAAGTATAGTTTTGCTTCTTGCTTATCTCAAAAATCAATTTCCAATATCTGTCTTTAGGTGATGATTGAAAGCAACCCATATTATAATTTTTTCAATTACGGCAGACTGAAAAATAAATAATTAAATATTATAATTTGTATGCATATGTATTGGTCGACAAAAAACAATCAAACAATTATTATCTTTCTACTAGTCATGACAAACTGATTTTGACATATTTATTTTTGTCATCCTATGGATTATTACGATTTTCTTAGTTACCATCAACTAATTATTTGGAGGTTTATTTAATTGATGTTGAAAGATTAATGTATACTTTGAATAATTCTTAATGGTGATCATTAAATAATAGAATAATCTAAATGAATGGTCTAAATTAAATTAGCAAATGATAATATAAACTAATTAAGAATATAATATGAAGATATTTGTATGTATGTAACGTCAACACGATATTACACTAATGGCTAACAATCGAGTATATTGCAATGTTATTGCTACTATAATCATGATTACTTTTCGTTTTCTTTGACAAATTCTTGGTTATTCTAAGATATTTTATTGAATAATTTAAAGAGTTATGTAGGAATTAATTCCTTAAGTTTCAATCAAATGAAATTACATTTTTTTGACATGAATAAAGTATGCTTTCTTGGATTTTGTGTGGTTGTGAATATTGTGATTATTTATATGCCAAAGTAAAGAGATTTTGTGTGATTGTAATTCATTAGAAAGCAAATATACAAACATATATGTGACCACCCGTATTATTCAAAGATCTTTATTTGTCTCATCAAATGCGAAGAATTACACGACGACAAACCAAAAGTTATGGATGCGTTTTGTTACAGAAAACTCATCGTTATTTTAGAATATTTTTTAAATAAACAAGAAAATTAGAAAACGTGTTCAAATTCGAGTTTCTAACAAAATTTTAAAAGAAAAATAAAATTATTGTTTTCCTTTTTATAACTACAAAGTTGAAAACTACTTTTGATGGTTTTCAAGTTTTCCATCTCTACTTTTTCTTGGAAAAAGAAAAACTCCATCCATTACAACGAAACATATTTTCAAGATTTTCCATGTTATTCAAGAGAAGTAAAACACTTCTCATTTTCTAGAAAATGAGGGAAAAAATGGAAAAAAGTTTATGTAACTAAATGTGCCCTTAAGTTTTTTGAAGAATGTATAATCTGTTTGCCAAAACATTTTGGTTGTGGATTCAAATTTTAACTTAAGACATATACTCCGTAATTCTGTATTAGTTGTCATTTTGAACTTTTTGCAAACTTTGTATGATTCTTTCAATGAGCAAATACACCAACTGTTAATTATTTGCAGCCAATCTCATGAAAAAACAAGCAATAAGTTAACAGCTCAAAACCAATAAAACTAATATCATTAATTCAAATCAAAACATCTATAAACAGGGTATATATGTATGATTAAATATATATAAAAAACTATAAAGAAGTAAAACACTTCTTATTTCTCTATAGAAATGGGAAAAAAAATAGAGAAATTTTTCTATAACTAAACACACCCTTAGTTTTTAAAAAAATGATTAATCTGTTAGCCAAACCACGGATTCAAATTTTAACTTGAGACAAATACTCCGTATTAGTTGTCATTTTGAACTTTTTGCAAACTTTGTATGATTCTTTCAATGAGCAAATTAAACCAACTGTTAATTATTTGCAGCTAATCGCATGAAAAAACAAGCAATATTCACAGCTCAAAACCAAAAAAACTATCATTAATTCAAATCAAAACATCATATATATAAACAGGGTATGTATGTATGATTAATTAAATATATCTAAAAAATTATAAAGAAAAATCACTCCTCATCTGGAGCTTGATCCTTTATATAAAACGAAAAAACCAAGCCCTCAATATACATAGATTAAATCATTCAATTCATAAAATTGAATAATATTTTATGAAAAATTTGAGGGAGAGGAATCATGCAACTTACACAACCTAATCAACTACCCTACATACCAAATGATTCAACTCCATGTTTCCAATCCATTTTGAGCCTCATAATCATCATGTCTCCTTTTTATTTTCAATCACTCACATTCATGATCCCAATGCAATTTGTATATGTACCCAATCCGATCCCGAAATGACCATCTAGCTGTATCTGTTTAAGGTTTACGGTTTAGGGTTTAAGAATCTCCTGGATGAGCCACCAAACATTTGATCTAGTAGGACGACTAGTACCATCGCAATAGTGGGGTCTATTTCCGGTTGAACAACTAGACGGAAAACATCTCCGCCAAAAGCAACACCTCCCACGGCTTCTTTACGCTTTATTTCAGCCACACGACGACGCTTGTCATCATACACGACGCAACATCTTTGTGCGTAAGAGCCTTCAATCTCGTAGGCTATGTTCTTTTTGGTACCGTTCTTGGGTGATCTTGGTGATCCGATGGTGGTGCTAACATGAGCTAGTGACTTCGTGTTTAGGAAGTTCACGTGTTTCGTTGCAGAGAAACGTGGGTTTACCGTGTTTTCTCCATCGTAAACTAGCCAACTATCCGATAGACTTAACCTCTGTTGAAATAACAAATTATATACATTAATACACTATAAATTCGACTTAGAATCCAGTATGAAAAAATTACATGAAGGGAATCTAACTTATTCACTACGTTGTTGTAACGTTTTTCATGCAAATTGATTCGCTACAAAAGTAGTGAATCAGTTTGCTTCCATGTTTTTTCATGCAAATTGATTCGCTATTCTTGTAAAGTAATTAACAATTTTTCTAAAAAGTGTGTAAATAAAATTGGGAATAATGATCAACATCACAAATATAGTGACTCAATCTTTTTCGCATTTTTTCACATATAAACTTTTAGGTTCTTATTTGATCCTGGTTTAAATTTACGTCCAAATACATACCTTGCGACGAATAGTAAGCAGGGAGTGACCGGCGGAATCCATGAGAACGACTTCCGCCTTGTTGCTAGCAGCGTAATTATCAACTCGAAAGACGAGGTTTCCTTTGGTATCATACACGGTAAATCCATCACAATTGAACAACAAAGACTTCTTCCAAACGGTGAGGACAACGGGGTTAGCATTCCGGCCCGCGATCAAGGATTCACTGAAGAATCTTTGCCTGTCTGAAGTTGCAAGAGGTGGAAGAACAGTTTTGGGGTATACTTTTGTCATTTCACTAAAGTGTAAGGTTGCTTGTGTAAATAAATCTAGAGAGAATGATAGAAAGTTGGAGTATAGATTTTTTGTGGTGTTGTATGTTTGATACTAAATCTAAGGTGGTGTGATGAGGGGGTCTTTATAGTATTGATTCGTAGGTTGTGGAATGACGAAAATACCCCCGACGTAATGGAATGAGAGAAAATGATATACTTGCAAAATGAGGAAATGTGGGGCGGTAATGTCAAACGCGTGTTTGCCACTTCCATGCACCTTTTTTATCCGTAGGTTTAACTAAAATCATTAATTTAATTTTTTTTATTAAAATATTGATAACAAGTAGTAACATTGATCAAGTTACATATTTCATTTTCTTTTCAAAATTATACAAAAGGAATAATGATAATTGGTATTTGTTATAATCTTAAATTAATTATTTTTTTCATAATTTTTTTTTTTTGAGGGAATGTCACTTTTTCTGTCAATAAAGTAATTCATTTTGTAATCTGTTTATTCTAAAAAATTAAACTACGAAATGTTAAGATTGAACTTGAGTTTTCGGTGTAATTTCTTAAACCTTCTAAACTAATTTTTTTGGAAAAGTATTAATCAACTTAACTGATACTTTTATCGATAATTATTGAAAAATGTATGGATTAAGGTGAATTATTGACAAATGCTTTGAAAAAAAATCAATGTATACCCTTTGAAAGGAATCTCAAGTTTTCATTTCAATTTATTATTAAAAATTAAATTATATACAAAAATCCAGTCTTCTTATCTTTGTTGTTTCAAAATAAATCTAGAAAGCCATATTTGTTCAAATATAGACTTTGCACATGCACATCAACGTACTTAATTGATAACTTAGATTATCATCCTTATTTGAATCTATAATGGAAATATAATTCAATAAAACAATAGTTTGACCATTAGTCAAATATGTTAAACCCATCTGTTGAATATTAAATGGTAAAACTTTTAGAATAATTAATATTTTATACTTATTGATATTTTGCACATTAATGAACAAATGTAGCTGAATAATATTCATAAAATTAATAAACTAACCAAAATAAGTAAACAATAGTTGAACCGCAATCAAAATAAGTAAACTAACCAAAGCGAAAAAAATCGAATCAAAATAACTAAGGGTTTGATTCTTAATAATGTAATAACCGGCTGAAATGTTTTGATCTGACGTAACGCTTAATACCCGAATTGATATTTATTTACAAGTCTTGATTGGATGTATATCACGTATCATATGCATAGACAAAAACAATAGTTTTTTTGTACGTTAAGAAATCTGTCTTACATTTTGTCTTTTGAACAGTCATCAAATAAAATTAGTTAAGTCATTATCCATAAGTTTTTGTATTATATTTTTAGCTCAACAAGATAACATATTTTATTATTAAATTTAGTAGTTTTAGTTGTTGTTTTGTTTGGATGGAATATTAAAAAAAGAAGGGAATTTGTGGCTGAGGATGAGTTTGCGGTGAAGGTGTGGGATCCAAGAGAGAGATATTTCATGGGGCGGCTTACGTTATGCTTATACAAACATCACTTTGACCTAATTTTTATACAAAATATTAACTATAAATGGTTTAATTATCATACAGCTCTAACTATTATCCATGTGGCAAATTTGCAATTAAATCGTATGAGAGTAATTATTAAAGGTTAATATGATAATGTATTAATGTTAGCTGCTCTAGGTACAATAAAATATAAATTTAAAGTTTACGATAGTAACGACTAAATTTTATGGCACGAGTGTAGAGGGTAAGGATGAATAGACGATATTAGCTGTTAGTTTTGTGATCAACGATCAAAATTTGTCAGATTTTAAAAAAACTGTATTATACGTAAATTTTAGTGTTGTGATCAAATCTATGACGTTGATCACAAAAAATCAACGATGAGATCATTTATCTTTCATTTCCTTCAAGATGCCAGACTCTCTCATCCCACACCAATTAAAAATTTGAAGGGCAAAAATGTATAATTGTATTTTTATTTTTTCACACGGCATTCACTACAAGAAAACAGCCATTTAACGACGTCGCTATCGACGTGTTTAGCGACATTTTTTACGCTAGCAACATCCTTAGAGACACATAGCCGATAGTTTCTATATAAAAGTCGTTGATTTTACGTCATCAGTCGCTACATTTGACGTCACATATAGCGCTTCTCAAATTTCAACGCATATTATGCGACATGTATTTTAATGTCTCTGTTTTTGTCGCCTTTATTAACATCATCGTTGTATAAGTCGCTAATGGTGTTGCTATCCTCTAGCGACGTCAATGCTCATGTCTCTACTAATGACACTATTCTAGAGAATGTCGCTATGAATGTTGCTACTAGTGTTACTATCTTTGACGACATCGTTATTTGGGTCGTTACCTACGTCGCAGAAGTTTTTTCAATATCGATACTTTTAACGCTATTTATAATATTCTTGCTATTATTACTTCCAATATTTAGCAAAAGACTTTTTTACGCTGTTCGTCCCTGTGGTTTGTCTAAAATTTCACTCGTCATTCTTGTACTTTTTTTGGCACTGGTCGTCCCTGTAGTTGCTAGTTGTTGCACTCGCAGTCCTTGTCACTAACGGCTATTAGTTTTCTTCGTTAAAGGACCATCCGTGTAATTTTTTTTCAAATTTTAAGTTTATTTAAATTTAATATTATTTTTAATTGTACTTAGCTAATTTATTTTTGAATAATATAATCATTTTAATGTAATTATTTTAATCAACTTTTTTCGTGACATTTAATTTATTCTTTTTTTTAAGTGTCCCGATCTATATAAACCCACTAAAAATATAATAGTTTTTTAAATAGTTAATACTCTTATTTTGAATATCATCGTCGATTTCACGACTCTGTATAGACAATTCTAAATGTCTACATATATATTACTAATAGTTTTATATACAATATAGACAATTCTATATGCTCATATATATATTGCTAATAGTTTTGTATACCTTAATTTTTTTCTGAAAAAAACAATGTAAAAAATTATCATGTACTGTCAGATAATTTTTCTACTAATTTACATAATTAAATATCTGTTAGTTATTTGAAAAAAAAATACATAATGTTCAACATATGGAGTATAATACTATACGCTACGTAGTTATTGCAATTTAGTATTTTACATTTTCTTCTTCAATTAACTCAAAAACAAGTGTTACATGTGATAATGTGCAATTTGAGTACGTTCATAATATACAAAACTATTAGCAATATATATGTAGGCATGTAGAATTGTCTATATGGAGTCGTGAAATCGACGATGATATGCAAAATTAAGAGTATAAATTATTTAACAAAATTATAATATTTTTAAACAATTATATTTTTAGTGGGTTTATGTAGACCGCGACATTTAAAAAATAGAATAAATTATCTGTCACGAAAAAAGTTGATTAAAATAATTAAATTAAATTGATTAGATTATTTAAAAAATAAATTAGGTAAGTACAATTAAAAATATTATTAAATTTAAATAAACTTAAAAATTTTAAAAAAATTACACGGATGGTCCTTTAACGAAGAAAACTAACGGCCGTTAGTGACAAGGATTGCGAGTGTAACAACTAGCAGCCACAGGGATGATAAGTGCCAAAAAAAGTACAAGGACGACGAGTGAAATTTTAGACAAATAACATGGACAAATAGTGTAAAAAAATCTTAGCTAAAAGAATCATCATTATAGTAACAATAATATTATATTTGTATACTAGTGTTAAACCCGTGCGATGCACGGCTATCATTATAAAATATCGTAATATGTGAATCACAAGTCAAAATGATATTTGAAATGGTGAAAACTTTCAGATTATAAAAGGAATTTTTTTTATCCGTATTAGTGATATTTTATAGATTTTAACCCCTCAAAAATGAATTAATAACATCATATTTTTCTCACAATATATCAATGAAATGGGAAGGTTAAAAACGATGTGTATGTTATAAATTGACATCTTTCTAGCTAACAAAAATTGTCTAGTCATTGTGACCTTTAGACGTTTTATTGAATAACTAATGTACATATATATGCACAAAATATAAATCATTCTACAACAATCAAATATATACCTACATTATATAGATTTGAAAATAATATAGAATTAATAGAAGTACACGTCTTACCATTCGCATACTAAATTGTAATTAAATTGTGTGAGATTAAAAAAATAGAGAAAAACTCTTTAAAATATAGATGATGACCTTGATCTACCTATCCATAAAGCTTGTATTCAGTTTACTATATAATAGAAATTGAATTCCCTTAATCTGTAAGATGATAATAAAAAAAATTCAAATTAATAAAACTTTAATGAAAGATATAATTACATTAAAAATAAGTTCTCATAATTCACTAAAAGTTTATTTATTTATTTAACTAAAAAGAGAAAGTTAGAGGAATAAGAGTTAAGATTAAGATGAAAAAACTTAAAGATAAAAATTAGAAGGAAAAATAGATTAAAGGATGTCATGAATTTGGACTATAATAAAAAATTATAAGTGTTATTATATGACACATTATTTTGAATTAAAATAGTATAATTTAATTTTATTAATTATCTTATTAAATGAAAATAGTTATAATATTTTAATTGAATATTACCATATTTGGAATAAGGGTGTAGGAAAATTCACATCATTAAAATTTTTTTTTGTATGGTGATGACACATAGGATTTGTATGTTATGACATGTGTATATATTTGACAAATAATTAAAGGTCTCCTTCCTTAGTTATAAAGATAAATTATATTAAATCCAAACATCCATTATTTATCATACAAGAGTAAGTTATAACCATAACTAAACATTAAAAATTATTCAGTTATAGAAACCACATATCTACATCACTTGACTTCTCCATTCATTTCTTTAGCCGTAACATTTCCCATTGAGACATTACATCTTCCCATTGCATGTAAAAACCCATACTTAGGCGTATTAATTTACTCTAAGCTAGCTTGTAATTATTTGTTATTAGTATGAAATAGGACTAAGTTGCTTGTTATATAACGTATATTGAATATACACTTGTACGTAATAAATTGATATTACACGATTTGCTCGGATGGGTTCCGAATCACACGGGCATTGGTGAACCTTTCCATATGACTTGTAAATCTATTTTAAATGATAAAATAGTTGTCATTTACTTGGTATTATTATTTTATAATAATGTACGTCGAAAACTACCGCGTTTTGTTTAAAACGTAACGTACGCGATAAAATGCGCAAATCGAGCCCGACACCTGAACGAAATCCTAAAATATATTTTGGTAAACAAAAACAAGTATTTTAGATATAATTAGCCATTCTGTATGCCACATACGTATTTAAAACACATGCGAAAAATCAAACGATAAAAAGTTAACTTTAAAACACGCGATTAACGGTTTAACGACTAACGAACGTAACCCGATCCAAGGAACCAATGTACGAGCCCAACCCATGAAAGGTCCAGGCCCGTGCTCGGCCCACAACAGCTGAAACCAGCCTAAATCGGACCATGTTGGCCAACCCTAAACTCTTGCATATATAAACACTCTCCTTCCTAAATCTTTTCATTCACATTTACAAGTGCACACTTTAACCACCAAAAACCCACATTTTCTCTGGAATCCAAACATAACCACGACCACCACATCCTACCAACACCTCTTCCAAGCACTCTAGACATCACCATACTCATTTACATCAACCCGAGCAAGAAGAACAAGTGGAGAACACAAAACCGAACAAGAGCAGCATCCATTGTGTTTCCAGCTTGAAACTCGTCTTTTCCTGTAAGATTTCTTTTAGATTTCATTCATACACCCTTGGAACATGTTATATTTCATTCTTGTGCTCCATCTCTGCTCGTTATTGTTCAAGATCTATGTTAAAAACCAAAAAAGAAAGCTATTAACCATCGGGTAAAAGCATTAACCATTGGACAATAAAATAGATCGGATTAGATCGACCATAACTGAACCATTTCCTAACGAAATCAAGTGTTTCTTGAGCCTAAAATCAAGTTTAGGATGTCTATTTTTACGATCTGTAATCCCCTTGAATTATAGATCTTGTTTCTTATTTTTAATAAATGATATAAAAGTACATAGGCAATCTGTACTTTTTGATCAGAACTTTGGGTCAAATGTAACAGATCATATATCGTAAAATACAAAATGAAAACAGATGAAACTACTTGAAAAAGATCACAATTTTTGTTAGCTTTAAATCCCCTTCTTGTACGTTTTGTGAAGTTTTGTAAAACTTGATTTATGATTAAATCTTTTAACATATGTACTGAAAATATAGCTGCTGGACCCATTGTGCTTTACAAATTTATTTCTCGGTTTGTGTTTGGTATTAGACTTCATGAAAATATGTCCCAGAAACCTAAGACATAGGAGAGTATGTGTGAATTTCCTCAGGTTCGATTTTCACCATTTTGGTTGTTAAAACACATAGACAAAAAGGTGTATTTTTAATAAACGTAAACGTAATTGACATTTTTATAATTGGTGTAAAAACAACACTTCGGGTCACCCGCTTAACGTAAATCTTACTTTTTATGAACTTTAAAACATATACTAGTGTCGTGTAAAAGTTTCGGGTCAAACTGAGCATTTTTAACCAAAGTCTCAAAGTTAAAAACCACCTCAGCCCGATTTTGCGACACAATTTGTGACACAACTCTTCTGTCGCAACTTTTTGCGACATCAAAATTTCATTTGCGACACAACCCTTATGTTGCAACTTTTTGCGACAACAAACTTTCATCTGCGACACAACCTTTTCTGTCGCAACTTCTTACGACGACGAACTTCATCTTGCGACATAACTTTTTTGTTGCAACTTATTGCGAAAGAAACCTTCTGTCGTAATTCTCAGAATACTTAAAAACATTTAACTACCAAGCATTGGACTCGCGTAACAACCAAATAATATACACTTATAAAACATATACTTATGAAAGTATACAATGAAACGATGCGCAACTTAATAATAATATCTTCGGGTATTATTATTACATACCTAAACTTCACCAACGGGCCACAAACAGTTTTAATTAAACAAACGAATAACTACTTGGACATAACTAGTTGAAGTGGAGAACTAGCATGAATGATCTTTTGAGACATTCACTCATACATACAACCTTATATGCTTAGGGCATTAGAAGGTTGCGGGTTCGGAGAACCTACAGATTACTATTGCTTATGGATTGCACGTTTATTTAATTAAATGTTTACTTGCTAGACTCAGGTGAGTCTTACAGCCCCACTATTACTGTTTTACTTACGGGGTGAGATACATTGCTTACATTTTCTTGAACACAAGTGCTAAATTACTTACTTTTAATATACGGGCTTGCATGAGTTACTTACTAATCCACTAAAGTCCCTCCATCATAGTTTCGTTAGTCATAAACTTAAGCGCGAATATTAGTTAATGGATCCATTAGGGACTGACCCTCCCCGCCCGGGGTAGTAGCGCTACCACGAACCGTTATGTATAAACGTGCGACTTATATTTTTTTCGTACGAGTGTTTGGATTAGGCACTCGCGGGGACACTATACGGTACTTGGCTGTACCACTGATTTACGGGTTAAGCTTCGACTATGAGCTCATGGCAACGGTATATACATATTTACTTACTATTTTCTTGGTTGCAAATACCTGATTTCGCCTGCGGGCAACGATGATAAAATCTTGTGTTCAAACTGATATTTACTTACAAACCTGTGAGATTCACCAACCTTTTGGTTGACCCTTTTTAGCATGTATTCTCAGGTACACTTACGGAGTAGGTTCACTCCAGGATATTAGCTAGAGTCGCATGATTTCTACCTTGCATTTACGGAGATTCTTTGGCATTATCTTTTGTATATTACGGTTATGTAATAGAATCTCCCGTCACGTACGAGGACTATAGGCTATGATACTTTTGTAACGAAAACAATATGTTTTCAAACGATTTATTTATGGAATGTAACTGTTTTACAAACCTCTCATTTAGAGGTCGTTTGCTGTATATCTTTGTGCTCTTGATTACTTGATTAGTCATGCTCCAACCCGAACCGCTTCCGCAACAGGTAATTTGGGGGTGTGACATTATATTTATAGATGCTTCAAAAACAGTAGCAACTACAAACAAGACGAAAAAATATTTATCAATATATTATCTTGGCATAAAAACATAATGCATATTACACAACCATAATCGAAAACTTTCATAAATTACCAAACCAAAACTTTAAAAGTACCAACAACATTACCTGCAAATTATACCTATTGACATTAAATGAAAAAACTTGAACAACAACATGACTCATATCAACAACAACAACTTTCCAAAATTTCCCAAAAATGTTTCCAACCCCATATCAATTACGAGCACCACTATCAGTCCCAATATCACGAAAAACAAATGATGGAAGAAAATCATATATCATGGAGCTAACCATTCAGGGATAAATTGTGCTAACCTTAAGATATTGAAAGTTGGTAGTTACGGACATTTTCAGCAATAAGTCACCTGTAAGTCTCAAAACAGTCTGTGATGAAACAAATCATCAGGGATAACAAAGAGGGACCAATGATTACAATAATACACTTATTGGTTCCCATTAAAGAGTATGAGGTGTCGCCTCCCAAGTCACCAAAAGAACCACTTTTCCAGTTCCCAAGTGTGCTCACATTCCGCCTGAAATTTTACAGTGAGATTATTGCAATACTCTAAACCTTTTCCACATACATCTTCAGATGCATCTTAATTGTCAAAGGCAACTTCATCGAACGTTATTCAATTGACAAATATGGATTCACATGAGCTTCGAATAAAAGTGTTTGAAGCTGGTATTACATGTGGCGAAAGCGATCAAATGATGAGCCCTCTTCCTTCGATTTCATCTCACTTACCGGAAAAATCCAAGCCTATAATTCCGAACTAGGCTACCATGTTTTAACGGAAGGCAAACTAAAAGGACGTTCAAGTTCACGTCAATCACTCGATTTCGTCAAAAAGGCTGCCGTTGTTGCACGTGTTATTTCAATCCTCTACGAATTATCTTGCCAAGGTACTATAACACTTTAAATTGTATGTACTACCTGGAGGAAGATTTTTTTGTGGACTAGGTGTGATCATGTTAATTGTATCGGATTTATGCGTAAAATTAGGTTGTACTAGACCTTCATTGAATACATTTGCAACTCAAAAGGGTGTTGTTGCGAGGAGTGTGACACCCGGTTAAAAAGGGCCAAAATTTGCGGTCAATTTAAACTTTAAACCTTAGCACTTAGTACAAGATAATACGAAAGTATTGGATATTATGTATGTATTTATATATATATATATATAACACAACGATTATTTAATCACGTACAAACAAATATGAAAGAACGCATAATCTTAAATACGGATGTTGGTGAAAAACATTTTCAAATAAAGTATTATTATTGAGAATAATAATTATGTACTCCGTTAAAAATTTAAATACGTTTTGGACACATAAAACTATCCGTATATTTTAAGTAAAACAAAGATACAATTGTATAACTCCGTAAAAACATTTTTATAAAATATTTCAATTAAAAACTTATACGAATCTATTTTTAGAAAATTATCATTTCAAAAGATTATACTGCTTTACGATCGGGTACGCGAACACGGGTCGGAAAATACCCAACTACCTCAATAATTGAGGCCGGTATATATAACCGACCTCAATTATTTCACACACACTACACACATCCACGGCTCCTCTTTTTCTCTCTCGATCTCTTGCTCCTTCGGCTCATCATCATCCTCATCAATCCACAACAACAACAGCAACTTAAACATCATCATAATCATCTAGCTCCTTGATCATCATCATCATCATCATCATCGTGATCCTCATCATCGCCATACGTTTCATTTTCAAAATCGTAAGAAACCTTTCCGTTTTCCTTTAAATTTCGTGTCTACAATACTTATATAGCTATGTATTATCATTATATTAAGTTGATTGTATGTGAAAACGGATTTAAAACTGGGTTGGGGATGAACTGCACGAACAAACCTGCAACTAGTACCTGAGCCGAACGGCTGGAAGTCATCAGCCGAACGGCTGGACTTCATGAGCCGAACGGTTCACACAACTGAGCCGAACGGCTAGTTGTTGTTGAGCCGAACGGCTAGGACTTCTGAGCCGAACGGCTAGGACTTCTCAGCCGAACGGTCACTCGAAAAATTTATCATAAACGTTTTGGGCTAAAAGTCACACGGTCACTCGAAAACGGCCCAATGATCAAGGCTATGTCATAGCCTAGGCGGTTTTAGGCCTTTCGGGGTCGTCTAGGGGTCGAAAACGGCATATTTCAGTTTTCGGACCCGTACCAAATTTCGTAACTCATGAAATAAAATGTAACGGATGGGACGAACTTGAGTAACAACTAAATTTATACGATACGACTTACACACGAAACACATCTACTTTTATAAGTACAACAAATCATGTATAATAATAATAGTTTGGAATTATTATTACAAACCGTCACCAACGAGCCGTATACCTTTTCACAAACACTTATACGGATGGTTTAGTTAAACATCCACTTACTCGTTATAATATCACATGTTTAGGACATTAGGAGATTACCATTGGAACAACTCACGTACATTAGGATTGCTTGCTCTTCAGGTGCGTCTCGCAGCCCCTTTTTACCGTTTTACTGTTTTGGGGAGATGCATTACTTGTTTTACTTGAATACATGTATAAATGTATTGATTACTTACTTGTACTTATTGGATTACAAACTTACTGATTACGACTTGGCGACCCTTGGGGTTTATTACTTTACGGAGTTACTACTCCATGAACTTACTATTATACCGATGAACTACTTTACTACTGTACAAACTTAGTGACTCACTGTTTTACTACGATACTGATACCTTGCTACTTTACAAACGCAGTGAGCCACTGTTTTACTACGTTACCGATTTACTACTTTGCTACTGTACGAACTTACAAACTTGTTGTTCTACTACGATACTGAATTACTACTTACCGGTATATCAAATTGCATGAGTTTCCGTTTAATCCAATGAAGGCCTCTGAAATCATAGTAGTTAATTATCAGATAAGCGCGATTTTTAGTATATGGATCCATATGGGACTGACAATCCCCACCTGGGGTGGTAGCGCCACCACGAACCGTTACTCATATAAACAGCTGTTTTCTACTCGTTACATATGAGTGATTTTGGGTTGCACTCACGAGGGGCAAAATTACGGTTAAGCTTTGACTATGATGGCTCATGGCAAGATACACCGACCTTACTTACCTAATTACCTTGGCGTAATTGATATTACTTACTTAATTACCGTGGTGTAATTGTTTCTACTTATTGAACTATACTGGATTTTCTATTACTATATACTACAAACCTGTGAGATTCACCAACCTTTTGGTTGACGCGTTTTAGTAATGCATTCTCAGGTACGCAGCCACAGTAGGATGGCCCAGCAGGATCTACCATTATGCTAAGCTAGTACGAGTCGCATGCATACACACTTATGAAGATTTTACTCGCATTATCTTTTGTACTTTGATTATGTATTTAAAATCTTCTGAATCATTTTGCGAACTCGCTAATGATGTACACTTATGACTTACAACTTCGTACTACTTTTGTAATGTAATATATTTTCTAAAATGTCTCATTTAGAGTCGTTTGCTTAAATCTTCGTGCTTGATAATTGATTAGTCACGCCCAAAAACAATCGCTTCCGCAAAGCATGAAGTTGGGGGTGTGACAAGGAGGCTGCTCAAATTTAAGTACGGTGAGAGAACCATTGATTGTATGAATGTAGGTATAGTAGTGCATTGATTCTGGCTCATACGGATGAAATTACTTTTTTATCTCGTAGTGCACATTTTTTCTATTTAGTTGAGAAACATTGTGTTTTTCATAGGATTGTTGAAGATCATTTTTAAGATCGAATCCTATGTATAGTTGTAACCGGAAGGGGACAACCTGATGTTGCTTCGAGGTCATTTGTAAAAAAATTAGAGATCGAATACAACTTACTGGTGATTGCACTTATAGATTGTAATCCACTAGGTTTTAAGATTATGTCAGTTTATAGGTTCGGTTCTGAAGGTATGTCTATTGACGGCAAGAACTTGATCACACTAGAAGTCAAATGTTTAAGGATTAGGTTAAGGTTTACTCATTAGTTGAAATGGAAATCGTCTGATTCTCAGGTCGAGGTTGAACGGTTTTGACGCAACTGTACGATACGGTACAACCTTAAATCTTTATCAACAACGGGTAACTATGAGTAATGCATATCCACCGATAATACACAATCGAACGGATGGTAGATCCAAAGTGTATGTTATGCCATTTTGTAAACCGGACCCGATTTATAACCGTAAAATTTTCAAAACGTTAATGAATTAGAACCGAAATTCCTTAGAAAACTAAGGGAAAGAGTATTTCGGTTTCGGTGTTTGTGTTAGGGTTTATGTTTATTTCTAATTCAAGATGAAGATTAAGTTTAATTAGGATGATAATCCCAAGACTCATCATACAGGTTTCTCACTAATGTAGTTTTAATACAAGTCAAACACTTAAATTTACACTTTAACCCTATACTTTAATCTTTATTAAACTTACCCTAACTTTATTTAGATATAAAACACATAAGTGTTATCTTAATTAAACTAGTTAGTTATTTATAAAAAAAATTAATTGTAATTAATTAAGTCCTTATTATACAAACATTTATTAACTAAATGAATATTATTTATATTAGTAAAACTAATTACATTAATATACATATAACTTTTATTTGATCAAATCAAATAATATTATTATTATTCTATTTAATACTAGTTGAATAAACAGCTGTAATGAGAGCTACCACAATTAACTTTGTAATTTTATCAATTAAATTTGAATATAATATACTATCATTCGCTGTGTAAAATAAAAGTAATTACTTGATTCTAGTTTATGGATCCATGTCTTACGTGAGCTACGACATGTGACTTTGTTAATTTACCAATAAAATTTGAATATGTTATAATTTGTTACATTGAAATATATCAATTGGTGTGTTAAATATATTATAATGTCTTAAGTATATAAAATGTTTATAAAAGTTTCATGTGTAGTAAAAATAATATGTTCATTAATAAACTCGTTGTATATGTTTATACGGTTAGAGTAAGGTTCAAATGAGTCCATAATTTTTAAGTGGGACTAAGGGAATCAATGATATCATGACACATATACAAAGAGAATGTTCTATACTACAAAACTCATTTACCTCAAACATTAATTATCTCACAAACGACAAATCGAAAAATCATGAAACTTGCACCATATTTTTCAGCATTTTATCCTCTTCAATTTGTCGTCCTTCAAGGCATACTTTCGATAACAAAAAAATTCGGTTTTTGGTGGGTTTTATAAATTATAACACATGTGTTAGTGATTGATTGTACATTTTATTTACGGTTATGGTTAGGGTTTAGGGTTAGAGTTTAAGGTTAGGATTTAGCAGGGTTCATGGTTTAGGGTTTAGATTTTATGTTTTAGTAGGGTTTAGGGTTTATTAGGGTTTAGGGTTTAGTATGATTTAGGGTTTAGAGTTTTATAAAGCGTTTTAGGGTTTAGGGTTTAGGGTTTGGGGTTTAGGGGTTATGGTTTAGGGTTTGGGTTTTGAGGCTTCGGGGAGAAACCCCAAAACCTAAACCCTAAACCCTAACCCCTAAACACCAAACCCTAAACTCTAAATGCAACACTCTAACACATGTGTTAGTAACATATGAAACCACCAAAAAAATGAATAAAAAAAATCGTCGGAAATATGCCTTGAGGGACGGCAAATCGAAGAGGATAAAACGCTGAAAATTATGGTGCAAGTTTCATGATTTTTTGATTTGTCGTTTGTGAGATAATTGATGTTTGGGGTAAATGAGTTTTGTAGTATGAGACATTCTCTTTGTGTATGTGTCATGATATCATTGATTCCCTTCGTCTTACACAAATTTTTAGTCTCATTTGAACCTCACCCTATACGGTATACGGTTATTATCAAAGTCAGGTTATTAGCAAAGTGTTTATTCATTGACAACGAAATGTCATTCGTAAGTTCTTAGTAAGTTTTGATGATATCGTACCGATATGATATAACAAATAGGTCTTCAATTTG
The DNA here is from genome assembly GCA_963422505.1 of Pseudognaphalium luteoalbum. NCBI lineage: Eukaryota > Viridiplantae > Streptophyta > Magnoliopsida > Asterales > Asteraceae > Pseudognaphalium > Pseudognaphalium luteoalbum. The sequence goes on from OY730196.1 coordinate 7,083,833, forward strand.
TCCGTTCTTCTAGTATTTATTGTGAGTGGTCTCTCATTATTCTTCAGAATATTATTAAACATAATTAATTGACATCAATTGGTTTTTGGTTTAACAACAAAGAACCGTTTCAATTAAAAAGTAGTGAGTCCAAACCTCACTCAAAACAATACATACATAATTATCGTAACTGTATATAGTGTATGAGTAGATTGTAAACTTAGCCGTTCTGAAACTTCGACGAGTACATAATAGCTCTATGTTTACTTAATCTTTAAATAGTTTAATAGTACATATTTAGGACATAATTAATTACACCCAATCTCAAATCATAATATAATTAGGTGGAGTTACTTTATCAAATAGTGGATCTATATTTGTGTGTCCACAAGTTGTTGATGAATGTTTCAGATAAATGTTATTATTCCATTCATTCATGATGTTGATATCCACTTAATTACCGGTCACCACAATATGCGGTATATTAATTATTGCATCTCTATTTTCATTCGCTCTTTTAAGAATGCCTACATCATTAACCAACGACTTTGTTTGTTTTGCCTTTTATACTACCAAAAAAAAAAAAACATTCACCATCCCTACCCATTGAATCACCTTATTTTTATTCATAAAATATACTTTAGACTAGAAATAGAATATATAATAGTTAGTTTCGTATTTTAATTTAAGGATTATTTTCACAGCTTGAGTTTGATCCACAAAACAACACCTACAGATTAGCAAATGGATCACAAGTTTAGTGGTACAGTATATTACGGAGTAAGAAGTAGTTTTATTTTTTTAAAATGCAATTACCCACACCGCCACACACTCCACTATTACGAATATTTATATTAATTCACAAATATATACAATTGTCCTATCCTCATGACTTGAACCCCCAACGTCTTAGTTGGAAAGATCAACACGATACTGCTGGACCAAAAGCCCTTTGGTAAGGAGTACTTAGTTTATTTGAGATTCAATTAGATCATCGTTCTCACAGTATGAACCGTAATCTATATATTTAACAAATAAAAAAAGCGGTGTTTTTAACGTATAGATCTTAACAAAATCTACCCCACTGCACATATTATATACATAACAGTCATCACTCATTAAGTAGACTTTAACCAACACTCTTTTAGTATTATTGTTGATGGTTTTTTCACATATCGATAGACCATAAACTATAGATAAGTTTATCTTTCCAATTTAGTAGCTTTAACATACTTTTATATACTATAATCAATAATGGTATGTTTATACTCATATGAATATGAATATGATGATGAGAAAACGAGAAAAGGATATATTCACATTCTTTAGTTAGAATTAGAAGGATAAAAAAGAAAACATATATAATGTCCACTAAAAGCAAAAGGATCAAATTTTGAAATTTATTGAAAAGGATGTTATCTCTATTTTCAACCTCTACATACAAAAGAAGAATACATTCCCTCTCTATTTGGTATCTAAATTCTAAACAAATAAAAAGACGAATATTGTATTTACATGATAAGGATCTAATTAACGATCATTAAGAATGATCCGTTTATGAACATTCCAATTGATCAACATCTACCCTTTGTGGAAATATATTATTATTCGTACAATGACGATTAATTTATTCTTTGTTCAGTTATCATGGACTAGATACTTTGTTTAACAAAAATGTTTTGTTTAATTTAAACTATATATATTTTAGTAAAATATTTAAATAAGAAAACAATTAATAGAAAAATATTTAATAGATTGAATAAAAAGCTTGCTATATATATTGTTAAGGGATTTTTACTATAGTAGTCGGTCAAAGGCATTTGTTACGATTCTAGTCACAAATTTCGTTTAAATTGAATTAGGCATAGGCGAAACCGGTGAACAACATGAAAACACGACACATGTCTACAAAAATCGTCTAAATCGAAATTTAATGGTTCACCGGATTCGCCTAGACATATATAACATTTAGGTGATCTTTTTGGTGTTAATTCTTGCCACGTGTCATTAAATCATTGGATGCGCCGATTTCGCCTATCCTATTTTCTTTTTAGGCGAAACTTATGACTAGTTTTGTAAAAAAATTCTGACACCGACTACTCTATGTTAAAGCATTGTTTTTTTTTTGAACGGCAGAAAATTATATTAAAAAAACCATCTAGCAAGAAACTAGAGGCCAAAGTACAAAATCTAGAAATACATCACGCTACACAGACTAGATTCTTCATGTGACTTTAATTGCTAAGAAAGCAAAAAGGGTAAAAAAAACTCATGCCGATTACAGATATACCAAGACATGAGAAAAACCCCCATCAACGGAGGCCACGCCACTGATTTTCACCCCGTGATGTTTTTGATACAATCCCAAACAAGTCTCGAGGAAGCAAAACAAAAAACCGAAAAGAATAAGCACTCCAAATAAAAGCCCTTTAAGCAGACGAACAAGGATTTTTTGAGGTAATATTCTCTATTGTTAATCGATACTTCTAATATCAACATTGAAAATGTTGTAACTTGTAAGGTTCCATTATATCATATGTTGCTTGATGCTTAGCCAACTAATCCATTATTTAAATTAAGTTGTTAGACATCCCGATAGATTAATGATAAGAAACATATAATAGACGCGGTATAAATGATATATAAGTACATTTGGTGTACTTGTGAGACTTTTTATGTGCAAAAATTTTAAGCAAAAATGAAGATTCTCCATAACAATATATCGAATCAATAAATAGGGATCTGTCATTCGATCAGGCCGGTTTCATAATAATTCAAACGAGACAGAGATATAGCTTTTATGATATTTTAAATAAAGGACTTAACATAGCCACAAGTCCGTCTAGCTTCCTTGGCTACAAAAATATCAAAAAATAACAAATTTAGTCCATAAAAAATCTTAATATGCGTTATTTATATCAAATTAGGAGAAAATATATCATTTTAGTTTCAATTTCACTGAAATATTAGACTACACATGAGAATTCGAGAAAACTATTTTCTTCAGAAAAAGTCAAAGTGCATTCAAAGTTAATTTTATAAGCAAGAAATGTAGGGACCTAGCTACAATTACATGTAGCTAATATATTCCCTTTAAAAAGGTTAATTATTTCAAAATGGATTAAGGGTGTGTTTGGTAAAATAGCTGTAGGCTGTAGCTGTAGCTGTAGGTTGTAGCTGTAGGCTGTAGCTGTAAGCTGTAGCTGTAGGTTGAGCTGTAAGCTTTAGCTTTTTTATATAGAACTGTTTGGTAACTAGCTGTAGTTGTAACTTTAAAGTGTAAAATAACATAAAAGGACATCAATATAAAAATAATTGATCAAAATAACTAAAAATAATTAGGTAACTGATAAATACAACATAAAATTTGATACATACACCAATTTATGTTTTAGTTTATTTGTACTGTAAGCTTTAACGATTGTATAGTTTTGTATATGAACTAATTTATTTGTTGCATCTATCAACTCTCGTAAATATAACTACTAAAAATGACATAAATATAAATAAGAATGGTTATATTTTTAAATTTTATTAGTAGTTATATTAAAGTGTAAAATACACTTTTGTATATTAGCACCCATTCTTAATAACACATATAATATTTAAGTTAGGTGTATCATAAGTATTATTGTCAAGTCATATCTATTCAACACTTTTTATAAATAAAATAGAAAATAGAAAATAAGCCTTACATTATGTAAAAAAAAACTTTGTACATGTTCAAAGCTAGAGAATCTTTACACTAACAATAAACAATACACTAAAAATAAAGTATCGTGCAGGAGACTAAAAAGGTTATTTAATTCATTTATATTTATAAAAGGATATCAATGTAAATTATGATGCAAAAAGCTACAGCTTGATTCTAAAGGCTCATCTTATTAGCGTTTAATTTTGGGGCTTTTCAAAAATTTAAAAGCTAAAATCTTTACCATCCAAACAAAGCTTTTAATTTGATAGTAGCTTTTTGTTCAAAAATCAAAAGTTAAAGCTCCTAAAAGCTCCTTGCCAAACAGGCCCTAAATGCAAATTATTTAGTAATCTTAGACGATGAACCCAACAAAATACGGGACGTACAATAATGGTAATTTGGAGGGTATCATGAACTTATCCTCGTATTATATTTCAATCGTATGCATCCATTCCACCTGCAATGCGTCGTCATACGAATCCCATGTTCACAAATCACCCACATATGATGATACACGAATTCGAACCCCCGACATGTTATTCACACGTGTAGAACATGGGTGTTTTCGGTGACGTTTTCACTTGAGCTATAACCAAATGGTACATTAGACTTTTTATACTATATTTCTACGTACGTTACTTACATAGAAAATTACAAGCAAATTATAAGATATATATTTGACACATAACTTATCATCTTCTAATTGAGAATATTTTCATCAATTTTATTTTCCCATCCACAAATATTGGACTTAGCCTATAACTAAAAACTTGATAATAGGATTGATTGTTTCATTATATATTAAACTTTACGTTTTTTACTATTGTATGCGATATACTTCGTTTATTTTATTGCACGTTGTGAACTTGTAAATATGGTTTATTGTATGTATTATTTCATTTTTGGGTAAAAAGGTAAAAAATTGAAACTTTCTTATTTGAGCCTTATCCAAAAAGAAAATTATACATACAATAGATCATTTACAAGTTTAATACATACAATAGAAATTTTTAAATTCGATTCATACAATAGTAAAATGTGTAAAGTTTAATACGAAATAATAAACCCTTGATAATAAAATACGTTGCATGCTTGACCCATAGAAAAAAGTCTACTACATGCGGGTGCTCTTCCCACCAAACAAAAACAAATATAAAACTCAAAGAAATAAAAAAGTCAGCTGTAAGTGGTTGCTTATCCGTTAATTTCAGTTAAAAAAAAATGGCTGAGTCAACTTGCACCAATACCAACTTAAAGGTCCTACGATGCTGATGTCATATCCATTGCCAATTCAGTTAATCCCGTCCTATGAATGAATTATTATCTCTATTTAATACTAATAGTGTAGAAATTGTGATCATGACTGATATGATACTAAAGAATATGAAATGGTAACAACTTAACACTTCATGCAATGGTACAATTTAGAATTAGGTAGGAAGGATTATCAACAAATTGTAAAGGGTTCCGACGGTTACACAAGTTCTTTATGGATTTCAAGTCCAGAATACAGCTGTGACTTATTAATTAGGAGTTATATCACGATGTATCATATTTGGAATATTATTGCATCAAAAAACGTATGCATCACGTGTAAAAAGTGATGCATGGATTTTTCTTTAAAAAAAAGGCGATGCATTAGATTGATGTTGTAAAAATGAAACGTCTATAAATGTTTGAGAATCAATATATCCTTTTATACATTGTTACGCATAAGTTTTTGTGTATGTTTGATAATAAGAGTTGTTGAAGCTAAGATATTAGGTGAATGGTCTCTTTGTATTTTGTAGCTAGTATTTAGAGATTCTAATTTTACAAATGTAGATGAAATCGTTTTATGACATACAAAGATGCAATAATAAGAAAAATAAGATAGGACTTGTAACGGGAAATCTCATCAAAAGTTACTTTTGGTAGCTTTTTGTTGAAATTTTCATCAAAGAAAACCGCAAAAGCTCGTGAAAACTCTAAAAAACTTTTCGCCAAACATGCCATTCATCTCCAAAACCATACCCTGTGGCCTGCGCGAATTATTCGATCTATAACATGATTAGAAAGATCAAATATGCTGTTATATATATCAACAAGGAACATAGTAACAGAAGGAATATGAAGGATTTTTATTAACTTGCAGACATTAGTTGACGTGCTCTATATCGTCGTTGTCGACACAAAAATAGAATCCCCTTTCATATTAGGCTTATTGTATATATGTTTGGCTTCGTATAAATCAATATATGTTGATTTGATGTTTGAGGAATTCATAGGGAAGCCACCTTTAATAGCAAAAACAAATATAATTTAACTTTCTTATGATTCAACATCTCTATCAGTGAGATTGGGTTATGTTGTTGTCGTATAATTTAATTAACAGCTGTGTATACGATGTGTATCCACATATCGTATATATGCAAGTTCTTTTTAGGTGTAAATGGGGTGTATCAACAGTGGTTGAACAATATCTAATACCGCTTATAAAGCATTTATCATTTTTGGCTTAAACTTAATAAAAGGGATATCGGAAATTACGCATCTACCATTTACCTATTAAATTAACATCTATATGGAAATAACTTTATTATATATGGAAAGAGTTTTAGTGCTTACAGTAAATTGGAGAAATACTTAATAAATTACAAAAATACAGAAACAATTGACTACAATATATAATGTTACATTATGACTTGATTGACTTCATAATTGGTGTGTTGGCTTCCCTTATACCATGAGTAAGGATCAGGAGAGCAAGTATCAAATGGAGAGCAAGGAGAGCAACCAATCACAACATGCCACATGTCCAACACAAATTTCATTTTAACCCCTCATCTATATTTGTATTATGTTTACCTTCCCTCAACTTCTTCAATAACACTCCATCACCCCCACTACCACCCTCTGCCACCACCTGCCGCCCACTGCTGCCAACAGCCACCGCCCGCTGCTGCCGCCAGCCACCGCTCGCCGCCGTTGACCGCTGCCGGATGCCGACCTTTTTTTTCTTCCATTTTTTGTCTAAATCTTTTTCTCAACTTTTTTTTTCAAAATTTTTGTAACTAACTTTTTCCTCATTAAAAACACTGCATATTGATTTAAAACAGAAAAAAAAAAAAATTTGTTGCATCTTGTGGTTATTTAATTTTTTTTGTATATATATACTACTGCATATTGTAGTTATGTGTTGCATCGTGTATGTTTATATATTTATTATTACTTATTTTTCAATACGTGATATCACAAACTGCATTTTGTATATGTATTTATTGCATCATTCTTTTTGTATACATGTTAGTCTTTTTTACTACATTTTGTATTTTATGTACTACATCTTATATATTGTATATACGCCGTCACTAAAATGCGGTACAAAATAGTATAATATGTATGATACAAAATGCAATATAAATGAATAATATGTACTAAAAACATATAATTAGAATGCGGTAAAAATAACTATATGTAGTATAATTTTATACAAAATGCAGTACAAAAACAAACAATATGTACTAGAAATTATGTATACAAACTGCAGTAAAAAGAAAAATATACATTATAATTTTATTCAAAAATGCAGTAAAAATATAATACATATAATATAAAATACAGTACAAAAGCAAACGATATCTACTAAAATTATAACACAAAATGCAGTAAAAAGAATAATATGTAGTATATTATATATAAAATTCAATAAAAAGATAATACATATAATACAAAATGCAGTACAAAAAATAATATATATTCTTAAATATATATACAAAATGCAGTAAACGTAATAATATGCATTATAATTTTATTCAAAATGCAGTAAAAAAAGATGATATGTATAATACAAAATGTAGTACAAAATAAACAACATGTGTTACAAAATGCAGTCAAATAAACAATATGCAGTATAATTATTATAAAATGCAGCATAAAAACAGTAATATGTATAATACATGATCAAGTCTAAAACAACATATGTACTAAAAGTTATATATATACAAATTGCAGTAAAAACAACATGCATTACATTTTTATAAAAAATGTAATTAACAAAAATAAAAATGTTAAAAAAATTTGGAAAAAAAATTTAAAAAATGTTTTTTGAAAAAAATTGCCGGAATCCGGCGGCAGCGGGGCGGTGGTTGGCGGCGGCAAGGTGGTGGTAGGCGACGGCAGGGAGTGGGTGGTTGGTGGTAAGAGGTGGGAGTGGGTGGTTGGTGGGGTGGGAGTGGTGGAGTATTATTTAATAAATTTAGGAATGAAAGTTAAATATTTCAAAAGTGAAGGGATCAAAATGAAAGTTGGTATGGGACACATGTCATTTTCTGGATGGATGTGGGGTTGCCCTCCTTTTTCTCCAAATGACCCCTGCCCTCATGATCCCATATCCTTATACCATCGTTCATTCTTTTTGTTTTATATATAGTTAGGAAAATGTCCACTTTTATGTTATATATAAAAAAATAATGTGTCTACATTTCTCATCATTATGAATAGTGTAAACTCTTATGGTTCTGTATAGTCTATTAAACTTCATAAAAGTGGAGGTAAATAAATGCTAACAAAATTATTAACAAATCTATACCGATATGTGCACGCGAGGTGTTTGGCAAGGCAATTTCACTCTACATCGCAACACCAAATTGCCCTATCAATGTGCAAATATTTGATATATGTATACTTACATGACAAGTAATGACATACCACTATTAGAGATTTAGAGTTTCCTTTAAAATGAAGTCTTATTTTTCGTCGCATTGCGCGGGTTATATACTAGTTTATTTATAATTATAAACATATATATGCTATGCGCTGTGTTGCTCATGAGTTTGGTAACAACTCAACTATAAGTGTTTATATCATGAATGATGCTATTGATATACTGCTACTTGATAATTATAATTCTTTTCATGGCGTTCTTTTTATTTTAGTTATGGGACCGGAATTTTGGTTGATGATCATATGAACGTATAAAGTATATATAATTGTAGCGATAAAAATGGGTTTGACAATTTATGTTGTGATTGTTACAGTTGTTGGTTTTAGTAACTTTTGGCTATGTTCGTTTGATGGAATCTGCTAATTGTAATAAAAAGGCAGCGGAAAGTAAACGGGCATGCTAGTGTTTTGTGGAATAGTTTGGAGATAGAAGATGCTAACTAAAGCGAAAAGGAATACACCTTGTTTTTCAGTCCGTTCCTTTCCTTAATGTTTTCTATTTTCTCCTTTTCTTGCTAATGTTCTAAGAAGCATATGATGTTGACAAATGGGTTGGAATTAGGGACCAAGGAGTCCTGACTTTGTAGTTTAGCATACTCTTGGTCGTGATTTGTTACGAGAAATGCGGTACGCCTGGGATACTTAGAATAACTATCTTTATCATGTCATGACAAAGATTCGTTAGAGAAAAATAAAAAGCGCACTCAAGAGTCAAGATGGCTATGGTTACAATGACAGATTACATACTCCCTGCAAGCATTTACATCTGTTTTTTTTACAGTTTTCAATTTATTTCATCTTGTTGACAAAATGGGTACTTAGAACTCAGGCTGGCCATTAAATAGATATACACAATTTTATAGTGATTTCTTACTATAGAGATCAAGAACATTATCAAATCTTTAGAAGATCTTGTTTTTATTTTTTGTCATGGAACTCGGAGACTTATTGCAGCAAAAAAAAATCACACAGTATGGTTGTAGCTTACATCTAGTTCCCTAGCTATTTCCATGTATAATATGACTAGTTTTTGGCTAAATATAGCTAAATTGTGTTTCAAGATCACTTCTAATACAGAAGTCTTATGACCCCCATTTTTGTAAATACTTATGCATATCACTGTGAATAATTACATATTGATATCACATTCATGTAACATTCTGTACTTCTGTCACTTCTAATTATACAGGTCTTGTGACCCCTTTTGTGGTAAGTACGTATGCGTATCGTTCTGTACTTCTATTACATGCTACATGGTGAAGGAAAGAAATAGTTAAGAAAATTGAAGATTTGGTCGGCTAATGATAGTTTTGTGCATCATTGTCTACTAGTCCACAACGATATTCCTTCTCTGATTGTCATACACAGTGATAATTTTGTTGTTAACTTTTTGTTGAGTGCAAATAAAATTCGATTCTATAAAACATGCATGAGTCACTTATAGTAAATTTCTTGTTAGCTAAAACTTGTTTTTGGGACAATAATGGTAATGTAATACTACTCTACTTCAGGTAGGCTTATCTGCTGAAGTGAGAAAAAATATTGAAAGTTTGACATGAAGCTTCAATACCTCATGAAACATACTGGAGTATATGAAATGAATGTATGACTAAAACTACATATACAGGGAGGTCTCTTTGCTTCTACAAAAAAGACTGTGAAACACGTGTAATTGGTGGTAATGGGATGTGAACTTTTGACCCATTTACTTACGAGTGAGTCAATTTGGGCTACGATGTATCTCTAAAGTGGTCGATATCAACTGTTTTACTCTAGCTAATATAGAAATGGGTTGAATGGGTCATAAGTAGACCCGGTTGTGTTGCTATTCCATAAAACCCCCTATATCGTTTTATTCAAAAAGCTGTGTCATTATTAAAAAACTAATGAAACTTTCAATCATACTTGACATACTAATTACTTTGAATTAAAATTATAAACTTTTGACAAAAAGTGAAACCTGCCCATACCAAATTTACACGTTTTCATCCTAACCTACTTTGACCCAATACCCAGCCCGCTCATTTTTCAACTCAACTAGTAAACTGTAATCATTAGTAACTTTCTTCTTTTTAAGGTTATCGACAATGATAACAGAGCACATACGGGGCTGATGTCAGATGATTGCCTTCTGGCCCCCATCACAGACTGTGATTGAATCACCAATCTTAAACTGATGTGATCTTAGCATGAAAACTTGATGAGAAGTCATTAAACTACGTTTGTTTTCAGCACCATTCTGGAAAGATTTGCTTAAAGATTTGTGCATCTTTAATAACAAAGGATCAAGCCAAGTGACTTACGTCTACGTGCTGAAGCCCTGAGTGGAGAAACAAGAACTGACATCAAACTATCTTATTCTAATGTCGATAGGCACAGGTATCCGAAGGCAAAATTCAAGTTAATGTAGCTAACTCATGAGCTAAAAGCCTAGAGGTATAGGTTGAAAAATGGTGGGTTGGTTAATGGGTCAGACTCATGTTATTTGAATATACTTTGGACAGCTTTTAACTCATTTGACTATTTTGTAAAGAAAACAGTGATAGCAGACTCAAATATGTGAACAATTTACAATTATGATTTACGATAAAGCTGATTTAGAAGAACAACTAAGAAGCACACAAACATAATCTATGCACTTCAAAGATTTGATAAACTATTAATGATAATCAGTGAATGAGAAGAGGGATAGTTCTTGAGTGACTCTCACTGAAAGAGCCAGAGTAAAAACAAACGGCTAGAAATTGTTGCTGCATCATTTCCTTCTATTCTTATATAGCTAGCAACTTCTAGGACTGGTTCCAAAACTTCAACTATTCTTTACTTGAGCCCATCATATTTGTATGCTTAATTCTAAATTATAAATACCAACCTCTGGATTCTACGAATAACACAGCACAAAATAAGAACCTGACACACTAAACAAGTTAAGATTGATTTATTGCATCTTTGGAAAACATTAAATGTAAATAAGGACATCTTCTCGAGTAACTAAAAGCATATATTGGATGCTTGCGTGTATGAATCTGGTTAAGCGCATCTGTGCTGAAGAGTGAAAATCTTATAAACAGGTTTGACCCATTGGCATATATGGCATATATAGCTGCTGACTCCATTTTGGCCCAGAGATCAGGGATTTGTTCATTTTTTTATGGATTATTTGATCTCATAGATTAAGACGTTTTCCGTTATTATCTGATGTTTTTATTAACTTCTCTTGTTTTTCTGCGATTCTAGATTTATTCACTAAAGCGGAAATGTACTGGTGCATTCAGGATTCACTAGATCTTTTGTAAGTGTGATACAGTTTAATTTGCCATACAACCATTATCTTCTCCCGAACAAGAACCTACTTTGTTATAAATTTTGCTGCAAATAGTTTTCCTTAGAGTTGAGATCTGATATATAAATTCTCCAAGCTGTCAAATGTGTTTAGCTAATAAGGAAACGAGTCGCAAGGTGGCCAGGGTCACATGTAGACCATTTTGTGTTTTCATTCCATAAAACTTCCTTAATCATTTTTTCCTAGAAAAGTTGTATCATTATTGAAATATTACTATGGTTTTCTTACTCATCTTTGACACACCAGATATTTATACTAAATCTAAATTTCAGGCACAAAGTGTTTAGGCCAATCTGATCCTGTTTCGGCCCATTACCCAACTCTCCCAATCATCACCTCAACTTGTAATCATAAAAAACTTATTTCTTGTTCGACTTATCGACAATGATAATGGAGCACATATGTGACTACAGCCACACTAAATAGCCTTTAGGTCCTCATCAGAAACTATAACTGAGGTCTCTTTTTCTGTCACAATCATATGGCTTATAACACTGATTATTGTTTCAGGTTCTGTTTATAAGTACTATATGCTATGTGCTCAGCCTGACTTGATTGCAGTCCCTTGCGTTTTTATAGTCATACGGAGTATGAAAGCTAGGTAACAAAGTTTTGCATTGTGGAGGTTAGTTCATTAAAGTTTATAATATGAAGTTCATCTACATGAACCTTCTATAAGCTTATGTAAGGACTTCGTTTTTATAAAATTATATGATGAGGCATGACATTGGAATGCTATTCATTTGATAGCTTTTATAGTATTGGAGATGTTCTGAATATGTTGCATATATGATTATAAAAACTACGTTATAATAATAATGATGGTCTAAATTTTAAAGTGATTAAGAAGGCTTAATTTTATGCAATGAATAGTAAATATACTTCAGATGATTTTCGAAGCTCTAACTTAACCAATTTGGCTAGAGATAAAATATGACCCAACGTTATAAGCCGACCGATACTATGTAGATGGATTAGATTGTTTCCACCTCTAGTTAAGTCGACCAATTAGGATATATTGGCACATCTAACATCTAGAACAAGCAGTTACTAGTTAGAATTCAAATGCCAAGATGAGATGATAATTAGCTTACAGTCAAGTTTCAAATAAGATATTTTGGTTCATTGTAAGTAGGCGTGAACCAAAAACCCGAAACTAAACCTGAAAAAAAAAACTCGAAACCGGTGTTTAGAAAAATCATTTTTTTTAAACCCGGTTCGGGTTTTGGAAGAACCCGGCGGGTTGGGTCCCGGGTTGGGTATTTAAAACCCGCTAAAAAACCCGTAAAAAACTTGTTAAACCCGAAAAAAACCCGGTTTGGGTTCGGGTCGGGTTGGACTGGGTTGGTCAAATACCCGGTTTGTTGTTTGTTGACTGCAACCCGTTTCCGGTTTCGGGTTGGGTCGGGTTTTGGCCCAACCCGATTTTTGTTCACCCATATTGTAAGTAAGTCTGCAATTCTGCAAATAACATAGATGGTAAGCAGGCCCGGCCCTAGGCAGGAGCAAAGCAGGGCCCAAGCTTTTTTGGGGGCCCATTCTATGTGTGGGTCAACCATTAACCAATAACCATACAATCATATATTCATATACGAGTAATACATAGGCCACGGCCCATTATGAACACATTTGAGCCCAGTTTATATTTATTTATTTCGGTGTAACATGGACCCATGGTGTAACAGATCACAATTGTGGGCCCCAGTTTTTCTAGTAATTCAGTTTATTTTTGACCTAAAAACGTAATGGTGATCAAATTTTATTGTCAACACCAAGAGGATGTATACTTGATCTTTTAATATTGAGTATTATATAATGTTTATAAGTTTTGACTTTATCCTTGATGATTGTTAGCTTAATTATTCTAATTATATATTACTTTAAGCTGAAAGAAACGGATCAGAGGAGCAGCTCCTCTTGGAGGAGCATGTGAGGCAGGGTTTCACCCAATAGTAGACTGCCACGTGTTATGCGGTCCCCCTCTACAGGAAACTATAGGGACTGTTTCTGTACATCTTCTAAAGTTTTGGAGCTGCCCCAAAAGTCTTCAAAATATTAAAAATTATACAGATTTTCACAATTAAGGAAAGGAATCCATGAAGAGTTTTAGATCCATACGATTAATAAGCTAAATATTCGATTAAACCATCTGATCAACATGATATTTTCTCAAAATCGTTTCGATATACAGTTATATACGATCATCTTATACTATTCGTTCTCACAATTGTACGATCTCTGCAAATCTTCATCTTCTGTCGCAATTACTTACTATTAACACAATTGTACGATCTCTGCATTTTATTACACCTTTATGTGTTGTCGATTGCGTGTGTGACACTGGTACAGCTGCTGTTGCAGTCGAAGAACACACTCCTTATGTAAAAGCTATCAACAGAAGTAAGTATTACATCAATATTATATATACAATTTTCTATATGCGTGTTGTTTTCTGTAGCATATACGGTGATTGTATGATCCATAAGTGTTGATACATTTACCTGTTTTTCTGTAGTTTGTTGTACTTTAACTTTTTTATCATATCTAATTTGATTATAAGATGTGGTTTAATTGTGTTAAAATGCAGCATGAAATGCAGCATCTTTCTCAACACCCTTAACACGTAGCGGTGATAGAACATATAAACCAGAAAGCATCTGTTGTATAAATGGAATTACGGCTTGGCTTACAGACGATCAACAGAATATGGTGAGTTTTTTGTGCCAATATCTTGTGTTATTACGTAATGTGATAAGTTTTGTGCTATTGTTGTTGGGACTGATCGATAAGCTCGATTTGCTAGGTTGGTATAGTATCTAAAAATGTTGCTATACAGATGGATGAAGATGCTGAACTTGACCTTGTATGTATTATTACCTGTTTCAATTTTGTTTCTTATTTTTTGTTATAGTCAACTCTGATTTTTTGTTATAAACCCTAACAGGAAAAATGTTTGTCTTCAAAGTGTGTTTGAAACTGCTGTTAATAAGATAAAGAAGCTTTTGTTGTTGCATCCGATACTTGTTTTAGCTACAAAAATAGTTACAAGTCAAGTCAAAAGTCCGTACACTAATCGTGGTTCGGGTGGGTCAAACAATATGTACCGCGAGTATATGCCGTTAGTCTGGCAGTCGTTTGTGACACACAGGCTTCATGTGAGAGTTTCTGATGATAAAAGAAAGGTTCAGGATCATGTTTGCTATTTGGGAGACTCGCTATTGCCTGCACTAAATTGTAACATCCTCGACTTGGGCCTAGTAGAATTACGGTATTTTTAATTATTTGCTATTTAAATTGTAGTTACGATTACTTGGCATTATTTGGATAATTTAAATTAATATGTCAAACAATCAAACGACTTATTGTTATAAATGAATTATTGCTTGTTTTAAATTAATTTAGATGACAGTATAATAAAATGTATTTTCTCGCAAATGATTTTTAGGTTCCAGACAATAGATTTAATACGGGTATAATATTACACTGCATTTTACTTGAACAAAAAGGGATATGTCGACCCTTATTTCCTCACTTCACTGATTTTGGTTTAACCACATTCACAACTCAAGAACACACACACTTACACTTAGAAATCAAAGGAAGAAATCAAAGAATAATCATCTAGCAACTTGTAGCTGTGATTTAGATTCTACATTGTCATCATCTTCCTCTTATTAGCTTCTCCATTGTAAGTATAATTCTCCATTTTATGTATATGGTTAAATTAGTAGAAATTAGGTGGAATCAATGATGCATGTGTAGAAATTGGTGTTAGATGTTGTTGTTTAATGTTATACCATGTTTATTGATGATACTTGAGGTGAATTATTGAGTGAATTTGTGTTTCCTAATTGTATTTCATGTTTTGGGGTTTTTGGTTTCGTGCATAATCTGAGTTGCAGGTTTGGTGGACAGGTTTGAACCTCTCAGCCGATCGGCTGAGAATGCATAGCCGATCGGCTATGCTTGTTAAACTGAACGGCTAAAATTAGCTGAACGGCTATTTTAGTTCAAAAAGAGAACAGCAACTCGTGTTTGAACCCAATGTCTTTGGTATGCATAGATTAGCCGATCGGTTGGTCTTGAGCCGATCGGGTACATTGGTTTAGCCGATCAGCTAAGGTCTCATAGCCGATCGGGTATGGGACCAAATCAGATTAGTTTTGTTTGTGTGGTACTTTTGTATATATATAAGTATATATGTGTGTATATGCATATATGTATGCTATGCTAAGTAAAACTTAATATGTAAAAGTGAATGTTAATTTTGGGACCTAATCATTATGTGATCCTTGAGATAGGCTACATAGTTGAGTTTCTAACTTATTAATCGTTTATGTTTCCAGATAATCCGAAGACTCAATAATATAAGACTTTTGAGTGGAGACTGCGATTGTAAGGGTGGGTGGATCTATGACTTACGATCTAAGTTAATTGAAACAATTTGGTTACAGCGGGTAAATTTAGTTTTACCGTTTTTAATTACATATTGTCATGATTATTATGAATTATGTGATTTATTCAGAGGTCAATTGCGATTGGGTTGGGATACTATTACTTGGACAACATTAGTGCTTTGTACATGTGTTGTATATTGAAATGATGTTGTATGAAGTAATAGTACTCAACTATCGGTTAAATCATTGATTTGGCCTTCAGTGGTTGTAAGTGTTGCTTGGGGGCCACCGCGGCAGTAGGGTTCCTCAAGGACCACCGATCCTCTTGACGCTAGTTGTTTATGAAGCTTAGTTGTAAACAATTGTTAATTTGAGTTAGGTTGTTAGTTATTGATCTATTCACTTAGCTTTGTGCTAATCCCTCCTTTTAACTCTTGCAGGCGATCTTTTGTATGTGGGTTGGCAAGAGTTTGGAAAAAGAATGTTTGACTCCGCTTACTCTATTTTGGTTAAACGTGCTAATAGTTTATTATCATGTTGGGTTTAATAACACTAAGGCGTAATATTTAAATGTTTGTATTAAGTTAAGTGTTTGAATAATATTATGTGGTTTGTACTTTTATTTAAATGGTAAAACATGTTGTAATTATTAAATATCGCTTCCGTTATGTTTTTTTAAAAAAATAGCCTTGTGTAATTGATATGTGTTTCATAAATGTTTCAGAAGAGTTTGGTGTTTGTGATTCTGGAATTTTTGCTTCGATTTGAGGATGGTAAATGTAATGCATTTGCATGATTTTTGGTTCTTGATACAGTCGTTTTGCTCGATCAAAATGTGTAGATACAAGCTAGCTCAAGAAAATAGGATGTACAAAAGTATTCTCAGTTTCTCACTGATCAATATGTTTTGATGGTATTCACAGATATTGCTGGTATGAATCTAGAGCTATACTAGAAGCTTGAAATAGTTATTGTATATGTTTAAGTGCAAACAAACATTAATCATTAGTACAATAATACTGTATGGCAACTGTTAACTGTTTAGATCTTTCGTTTGTAGTTCTTGTTGAAGGGGTATGTCGAATTTTGCATCATTTGATGATCGAAAGATCATACATATCATTTGTTTAGACTTTTCCCTAATAACCATATTTAAAGTATACCATATCATGTCTATGAATACATCCCCTCTGGAAGAATCTCTCAACATATATAAGAATTTTTTCAGTAACTCTTATCTCTTTTGCAGATAAAGGTGGATCAGTTCTTTAATCTCTTTTTCTTAGATGATGCCCTCCCTTTTCTTGAATCATATCACAAAAAATGTGGAAATAAAGGTGCTTAGGGATGAATATAGTGAATTTATTGTTAAATCGATGTGATTCATTTTACATCAACTTCTTTTTTGCTTTCAGATCTTGTTTGCACGTCATGGAAGCCCTATGATCAACTTGGTTATGCTCGTGAAGTATCGTT
Organism: Pseudognaphalium luteoalbum; assembly: GCA_963422505.1. NCBI lineage: Eukaryota > Viridiplantae > Streptophyta > Magnoliopsida > Asterales > Asteraceae > Pseudognaphalium > Pseudognaphalium luteoalbum. The sequence goes on from OY730196.1 coordinate 7,101,426, forward strand.
TCATCTCCTGATCAAAGTTTATTTCGGTACAATTGTCATAGTAGCATGTTTAATCACTTGTATTTATGTACTATTAGCTTTCTTTGCAGTCCTTATAGAATTTTTTTTGGTAGATGGACGAGTTTTGAGTTATACGAGCTTTATTGTACCAAAGAGTTTTGGGTTATACGAGCTTTATTGTACCAAAGTTTTGGGTTATACGAAAACTTACTGCATTTTACGTTTAACATACTGAATTTTACGTTTAACTTACTGCATTTTAAGTTTTAAAACCTGATATGCACACAAGATCTCAGATATGATTAACTGCATTTACTGTATTTACTATATTTTACTGCATTTACTGAATCTACTGCATTTTACCATATTCTACTGTATTTTATTATTACTTTTTGGATTTTACTGCATTTTATTGCATTTACTGAATCTACTATATTTTACCATATTCTACAGCATTTTACCATATTCTATTGCATTTTATTATTGCTTTTTGGATGTTACTACATTTTATATTTACGGTGGTGAAAAACTGATCTACAAAAGTAGATATCGAAAACTTACTCATTTTTTGTTTAACTTACTGTATTTACCACATTTTACTGCATTTACTGAATCTACTGCATTTTAACATATTCTACTGCATTTTACCATATTATTTTTTGGATTTTAGTGAATTTTATTGCATTTACTGAATCTACTGCATTTTACCATATTCTACTGCATTTTATTATTACTTTTTGGATGTTACTGCATTTTATGTTTACGGTGGTGAAAACTAATCTACAAAAGTAGATATCGAAAACTTACTGCATTTTACGTTTAACCAACTAAAATTTAAGCTTTATTGATGAATCACGAATGCATTTTTATTTAGATGTATTTATCGAATTTTGTCATATTTATACTTGTAGGACCTATAATTGTATGAAAATCATAATTGCCTCTATGTATTGCTAAGTAATGTGAATTTGACATTCTAAATGGTTTGAATCGATACATACGAGTAATTTTTAAAGGTCTTAGCAATATTTGGTTTGGAATCTTAATAAATTATCTTTTTAATTTCTTGATGCTTGTTTCTTCTTAAAAGTGGATAATAGAAAACATTAATTTTGCGGTAAGATATGATTAACTGCATTTACTGTATTTACCATATTTTACTGCATTTTACTGAATCTACTGCATTTTACCATATTTTACTGCATTTTATTATTACTTTTTGGATTTTAGTTCATTTTATTGCATTTTTCAAAGGTGATCAACTTCTATAACAACTGTACGGTTTTAGCTTCTATGGCAGCAATTGTGACTAAAGAAATACAAGAATGAATACGTACTTTGGAACACTTGAAAATGTAAAATATGATACTTGAATATTCATGTCCGATTGTCGTTATCAGAAACCCATAACTGAACCAACCCCATAATTTAAAGTGGCCAAATGGGTAAGGGGTTTGGTTTCATCAGTTACCTCTACAAACTAGCTCCTCTAATTATCTTTAATGCAAATCTAAAATTGAATCATTTCAGATCAGAATGGTCTATAATATAATTGGAAAGTTGACATTGTCTATCTTTTAACATGGATGGCTTAGCTACCACGAATCTTTGCACAAATTCAAAAGAAAGATCATTGGAAGAATATTGTTTCCATGTCGCACACACCCTTCATCTTGACGAACTACACAAATTCAAATATGTTTTGAGTTCGCATATTCACAATTGTTATATAAGCCCAAACCCTTATTATAATTAATAGAAAATGAACAAAAGAGATCCACGTTTCAAGAAAGTTTGATGAAACATAAATTGGAAAAAGAAGGAATTATCGACTGTCCCGACAGTGTCTATGGATCCAGATTCCAGAACATATTTTTCCACAGCTAATGCCAACTCTGCAGCAACCAGTCCTGCATCATTTCTGTTCCAAATCGTTTATTTTACAATACGGGAAAAAGATAAGTTACAAGTGGTTTCCTGATGAAAACAACATAGTCAAATCATATCTATTTGTGTGTGTGTGTTTTTTACATCTAGACCAAGGTGATGTGACACATGGCATACTAGGCATTGCTATAAATGACTGCACAAATACTAAGTAAACAATTATATTAAATGTAAAATGCAGTACACAAATGTAAAATGCAGTAAGTAATCTATTTGTTTTTGAAAAATACACAAAGATGCAGTCGACATTTTTTAAAATGCAGTAACTTATATACATATATATACAATGCAGTAAGCACTTATAAAAACTTACTTGATTGGACGATATGCACTGAATATAAATCTACAAACTCTTTTCTCTGCTACTGTTACTTTCGAATCGATGCATACCTCCTTACAAACATACGGAGAGACAAGATCATCAGATATGTTTACAACTTCAGTCTTACCGTCAATTTCAACATCCACCATTAAACCAATCTTCAAATTAAACTTCTTCTGATCTTTACATGCAAGTGGTACATTTGTTGGAGGTTTAAAACTTTTGCTTATTGGAAACGGATGAATAGTCTTTGGAAGATCTTTTGGAAACTCTAGTTTCAACTTAGGAAGAACAACAGAACTAGTATGCGCAGCAGTAAACAGAGCAAACATTGCTGAGTTAGAAGAAGATTTTGGTTGAGTATCTTCTTTAATGATATTCGCTTTCACTGCAAACGGGGCAAACATGTCTTCAACAACTTTTTAGAGTCGTAAAATGCAGTTAAACATTTTTTAAAATGCAGTTGAATTTGTAATGTTTTTTAACTTTTCCATTTCCAAGTTGAATCTTGAAAATCAACTCTCATAAACACATAATAATCATCAAAATAACAAAATAAACTGTCATAAACACATAATAATCATCCAGATTAAGCTTTGATGCTTAATTTTTTTTCAGATCTAACATCTTTCATATTACAAAATAAATGTAAATCTAAACTATATATGTACCTCTTGAGACTGATTCCGCTTCATCGCTACCTTCAGACGACAAGTTCACATGAATCGTTTCTTCTTTTTTGTTTGATTCAAACTTGTATCGTGTTCTACGCTGGCTTCTACGTGTAGCTGGTCAACAAAAACGAGTATTATAAGCAGGAAGTAAGAACAAAATAGTCACGAAACGAAAATTAAAAATGTTTATAATCTGTAAAACTTACGAGTTGCTTCACGTTTTGCTATTTTTGAACCAGATTTTTGTGTTTCAGAGAACGACGTAGGTGTGTTCAACTTCGACATGATCCTTTCTCGCAAAATTTGAAAACAAAACAGCGACGTAGGTTTGTTTGTTGATGAAAACGGCGACGGTTTGGTTGATGATCGGCGACTTTTTGTTAATGATCGGTATAATTTTTGTGTTTTTTTGTTGATTTTTTTTGTGAAATAGATGATTATTTTGATGAAGATTGTCTTTGCTTGTTGCAGTAGAGAGAGGGAGGGGAAAAAACACAATTACTGAGATTGGTGACCGTGCTGACCGAGCTTGATTGATAGTGTGTAACATATTTACACATTTGGTCCCTTGACCATATTATTTGCAGTCTAGTCCTTGTTGACTGGATTGATCTTGGCCGTTGAAATGCAATGAACGGTGGGGATGGAGTCTGCTTTTGCTGCTCCTATAACACACTCATCCCCCCGAACCTTTTCCTTAACTTAATATACATTTATTTTGTTAAGTCTTCCATTATGTTATTACTTCTAACTACTTTTTTGTTTGATACGCAAAAAATTTTCTAAACATAATTTAGTTATAGAGGTCGAAAATTCGGTGGTACAGAAATCGGCTCAATAACATGCGAGTAATTCTTAATGAGGGTTGTTATGGATTGAGTGATGTGTGCGCATAATAATATATACTCATTTTTTTAGCATTTTACAAGTACAGATGGTATCTCTAATGCTAAAATGTATGCATGTTTATGGTGACATGAAAGCTAGCTAACGAACAATTATAGAGATAAGTTCACATGAACCTCGCATAACATTAGCACGGAGACATCTTGATAAGGGTAACAAAACGATGTAGACGCCAAATAAGCTTAATCTATCCTTTCCTTTATTGCAATATATTGCTCCTGAAATATCATATCATATTTAGACTATATTATATTAGATTTGGACGACATGTAATCTATGTGACTTCTTACAATATATACATTTCATACTTACTCAAAGGTCCGTTCATGAAAAATTGTATACACTTATGTCACAAAAAAACATGACCTATTTTCACAAGACATTGATTTATACACCACTAATTGTGTTCTATGCTATTGTATTATACAACACTATCAGATCTTTTTTTTGTGGAACCTATCTATTTTCACAAGTGATGAACCTTTTAGTCGCACCAAAAATACTTGCCAACTTTTTATCTTCAATAAAGCACATTATTTTACTAAAAAAGTTGCTTTTATTATATACTCCCTTTTTTACAAGCACATGACTTGCCATTTTTATAAAAAGTAGCAATTACCGGTATAAACAATTCATATTCATAGATAGACAAGAAAGCAACATAATGTGATTCGGTCCAACATAAATCGTCCTTTTTCTCCTTTCGTATGCAAAAACCGTGTGATATATATAGATACAGATACATATAGATATAGATATAGATATAGAAAGGTAAATTGATGCGAGTGTGGTGTGGACTGCGTGACTGTGACTGACTGACTGCGTGTCGGCCTTCGGGAATCACACCAAACACCCCCTCCCCACTATAATCATATCATATCATCGATTATCTATATATATATACCTATATATACATATACATATACATATCATGAAACTGTAAAAGCTCACATTCACTATTTCATAATCGCTATTGTTGTTGATCGTTATCGCAATGGGAAACTGCGGCACTCGTGAAGAATCTGCTGTTGCTTCCAATGCTCATCATCAAGGTAATGTCGTTTTTGCACAGATCTAGGGCACATTGATTGTAATTATGCATACGATTATGTGATTTTAGGTTTTAGTTGTGCTGCGATGTTGATAATTTAACCTGCATTTGTGGTTATGATGATTAATGAGTGAATTGATAGCTGAATTTGTGCTGAATTGTAATCGGTGTGTAGTTGATTGTTGTTATACAAGCGATTTTGAAAATTTAGGTTTTGTTCTTGTTAGGTGTTGTGATGTTTATAATTTAGCCTGCATTTGTGAATTGTCAATTGTGATGATGATTAAATGGATTGAATTGATAACTGAATTTATGTTGCATTGTAATCGGTGTGCGGTTAATTCTTTTTATACAAACGACGTTTGAAAATTTAGGTTTTTTTATTCTCGTTACCTGTTGCTGTGTTCGTGATAAGTCTTGATAAATTGATGACTGAACCTATGTTGAATTGTAATCGGAGTGCAGTTAATCAGCTACAGGTGATATCTGGTAAAAATCAGAGTTTGGAGAAGAAGCACAGTCGGTCTTTTTCGAATATGAGTGATCCTTCAACGCCTCGTAACAACGTCAACATTATTGAGGATTCGAGAAATAACTCACTGCTGTATACGCATGTTATTTCGTTCACGCTGTTTGAGCTTGAGACCATTACTAAAAGCTTTAGGTCTGACTACATTCTTGGGGAAGGTGGTTTTGGGACTGTTTACAAAGGCTATATCGATGAAAATGTGAGGGTTGGTCTCAAATCATTGCCTGTTGCGGTCAAGGTCCTTAATAAAGAGGGACTTCAAGGCCACAGAGAATGGCTGGTAAGTTACTGTCTGCACCTTTATAGTAAACTTACTATTGGTTTCCTATTTTGTGGCCTTTTATATTACATCTCATGATTGATATCTAGGATTGGATTTGTATTGTATCATTGTTTCCCAGACAGAAGTTAATTTCCTTGGTCAACTCAGACATCCCAATTTGGTGAAGTTGATAGGATATTGCTGTGAGGATGATCACAGGTTGCTTGTCTATGAGTTCATGTTCCGTGGCAGCCTTGAGAATCACTTGTTCCGAAGTACGTTCCTTCCTCATTCCTATGCCCTTTTCATAAGCTTACTGATTATTTTTGATGTTTCTTTTATTGTAGGATTAACACATGTTAAAATGCATAAAACGCTATTAATTATCACTTGATAGTATTTTGTGACTGTGGCAGCGACAATAAGCTTTACACGAGTAAGAGTCATAGCTGACCTAGGGGTTCCAGCCGCATTCCTTCTTATTCTAGTGTCTAACAGTATTGTTTTAGACTTTTAGTAAATGCCCTAGTAATTTTACATATGATAGATCTGATTATTCACACATAGCAATTATCTTCAAGACACTGATTGGAATAACTGTTTTCACAAACATATACTCTACTTAATAGATGTGACTGAACAACTTTACATAATGTTAAACTTGTTGTTGGCATTTCAAACCTTCTGCCGTCAAGCATTTTAACGTCATCTCATCTTTTTGTCGTCAAGCGCTAGATTTAATATTCTGTTGTTTTATTGTCCGTACTATCGTCATTATTATATTCTTCATGTTCATCCAACGCTCTCATTTATGGTCAACGTATGGCGTCATTATGTATGTCTACGAGGGTGACAACCTTGCATCAGCTTTAGCTGTCCATTTATCAAATTTTCTGCCGTTCTTGGTTTTGAACTTTGTTGAGCTAGATTGTTGACTATTTGTTGAATACCCTTTGAAGATAAAATAGGAGAAACTTGTGCACCTAAATGGATAGTATGTAGATCCTGTAATGATGACAATTGTGAATTATGTTATATTGATATTTTCCAAAAGCATGCTTTTCAACTAATATTGGGCATTCTAAATAGAGATTGCTGCAAGTTTTAAGAGACGGATGGAGTATACTATAACATTAATGATTGTTTAGTCATGACTACTCTGTTTTTATTTAGTCGAACATTACCGTCCTAGATCCTTAATTTTTTCCTTGCTTTTACACGAATTCGTGTCATCGTTAATGACAAAATTCCGTACAGATATGTATATGTGTAAGCAAAATGCATGTGTGGATATAGGTACGCGTGCATGTATGTGTAGATGGGTATATATAATTTTCATAATCATAATGTATCTGAATATGTCTGTATCTGTTTACCCTTTTGTCTCTTATAAATAAAAATATATCTGTTTGAACTTATGATGTGTTTCCTTATGGTTTGCAGAAGCATCTGTACCATTGTCATGGTCAAAAAGGATGATGATTGCTTTTGGAGCAGCAAAAGGTCTTGCCTTCCTACACAATGCTGACCGACCCGTAATTTATAGAGACTTTAAAACGTCAAACATTTTATTAGATTCGGTATGTTTACATGATCATCTATTTTTTCCTGCAAGTTGGTCTGTTTTACATCAAATGTTACAGAAGTTATTGCATGGCTAAACACATAATGTGAATTTACAGGATTATACAGCTAAATTATCTGATTTTGGGCTTGCAAAAGCTGGACCTCAAGGGGACGAGACCCATGTATCAACTAGGGTTATGGGTACCTACGGTTATGCTGCTCCTGAATATGTTATGACTGGTACGCTCTTCAACTACAACTATATCTGTCCTCCTGAAATTTGATCTCTACATTTTACTTTCTTTTTACTCAGTAGATAATATTCAATCAAATAATTACAATTTGAGTTACATTTGTACACATTTATTGATTTTAACTCAAAATAGGAGTCGAAAGGAATATCTTTTGTAAAGGTTGAGAGAGCAGGCTTCTTTAGTTTATAGAAATTTGCGATATTAGATCTGACTGGACATACACAAACAGTTTTATTAATTATGTCAAATGTACCTAAAATTTATCCTTGTTTTATGCAAAAAACATGCTCCTAGTAAAGTTTTCTTTTTATAGTATATTTAGTATATTCATCATTGTCCCAAGTAGTCAAGGGCAAAAAAAAATTAGGACATTATTGTTTAGTAAAGAAGTCATGTAAGCTATAGCAGTATACGTGATTGGGATAGCACCCACTATAGCAGTATACATGATAGATTATGAGAGTCTTAATTTTTAGTTCCAGTGTTCAAAAATTTTAAGAAAGGATCAAAAGTACAACCTAGTTGATTGCATTTATTTGCACCGTTGCTATATGTTCGGTAAAGAGGAAACTTTCATTCCATTTATGTAAAATTGGTCAAACGGGTAACCGTCGCCCATGACATAAGCAAGTGTATTTTAATAAAATATCTTGGAATTAGATTTACTTTAATTTGTTGCAAAACCCGAAAAATAAGTCAAAAAACTTGTTGCCAGGTCAGCATGATGCCACCCTATCCCTCTGTTAACACGTTCACTTATTGAACTGAATTAGTTTCACCCATTACCTAACCTTTCTGAATCACCCATTTTACGGTTATTACCCCCTAATGTTTATACATCCGTGAACTGTTTTTTTTTTTTCATTCATTTTATACATTTCAATTGCCCAATAGACATCTCTTATGGTCCATGTCTATACTGCATATTATAAACCTGACACATGATTCTCGTATGCCGAGCAGGACATCTTACCGTAAGGAGTGATGTGTACAGCTTCGGTGTCGTTCTTTTGGAGTTGCTGACTGGACGAAAGTCGGTTGACAAGACAAGACCAAGTAAGGAACAGAGCTTGGTGGACTGGGCTCGGCCCAAACTGAAGGACAAGAACAAGATGCTGTTAATTATAGACCCCCGACTAGAGGATCAGTACTCACTTCGGGCAGCCCAGAAAGCTTGCAGCTTGGCTTACTACTGCTTAAGCAACAATCCAAAAGCAAGACCATTAATGACTGATGTGGTCGAGACTTTAGAGCCTCTACAAACCAGCGGTAGCACATTTGACGTTCCAATATCACCCATAATCCGTGGTGGCAGTGGTGGTTTCTCAGATTACCAGGTGGGTCAAAAGTTTGTTCGAACCGTGGGAAGTGGTGGTGGGTGTCGGTCACGCAACCCAAACCGCTCTCCTGGAATTTCCGCAGCCTGTCGTGTTAGATAAGGATTATTAAGTACAAGTTGTTTTGTTGAATGGTTTAGAGGCGGGTGATTTACTTGCTACATACATACATTTTAGTCGAAGTTTGTAGATATTTTCTTTATGGTTGTGCAGGTTTTTGTATGCCGACCTGTGTACTTTTTTGAAAATAGGAAACCAGGTGGCTTACTTGTAGTTTTTCATTGCTCATTATGGGTGACGTTTTAGAACCTTTTTTTAGAGAGCTTAAAAATGTTATAATGTTGGTTTAGTTAAGATAATGTGTCAAATTGGGTCGATTTATCCACATCTATCTTGTATATTGTGTTTCTTCTTAATTATATATATATATATATATAATAAATTATTTAACACACTAAATGTATAATCACACAATTTTTCAAATAATGGTACAGATTAAAAGATTATAAACACTTCGATTATGCTTTGTTACCTTTTTAGTTTTCATTTCTATTGCCCTTAGCCAGGCGGTTGGCCCAGGCACCCACAATGTGTGGCTGCTTTCAGAATATAGAAATAGGCGGTCCGCCCACTTTCCATTCAGTCAGTTACTGATATTAGTATTTGGATTGAATCCCTCAACACTTTCTTATGCCAAACTACATGGCATGTGTTCCTTCCATGCAAGCGTTTGCACAATTGACAACAGAAAGAATTCGCCTATTAAAATTGAACCCAAAAAGTCATACATGTGTAGAAATATGTTTATTTGGTTAAACATTATTACAACGACAACACAAACTCTGGGGATTAAGGAAATAAATTTTAGCCCCGTAAGACATTGCATAATAGATCTACATAAATCCTACATGCAGTCAACCTCAAGATCCAACTACCAATCTCCCAACACCATGAAAACAAAAATGTATCGGCGAGATGAGCTTTTCACTACTCAGCTACATACATACCCTTTCAATATCCGGATTCATTTGTATGTACGAATATATTAATCACCTGCTACGAAACTCTTACCCTCATAATACCTCCTCTCGCTTTCTCCCTTCCTCTCATTACGCTTCTGAAGAAAAAAATAGAGAGCACAAAAATACAGATCCACAGTTAGCATGAACCAACCTAAGTTTTCATAACGATTGGATGTGTGAGCTGACAGTAGAGAATAGCTGTTATAGAAAGTGTTTTAACCTGCTGAAGGACAGTGTTTGCACTGACCCAACAATAACAAATCTTTATATATATGTTATTACATATACAAGTTCTAAGTATATATAACAATTTGATTTTATCAACTATTATATATTTATATGTATAAATTTATTAGCTTTTCTGCAAAAATAAATAAATATATATATCACATGTAATTCTCATGTATAACCAATAAGTCAATCTTAATATATATTCTTTTATAAATTAGTATTGGTAACAATCAGGAATGTAGATGAAAGTTTGTACATATAAGAATCAGAATTAGAATTAGAACTTTTATGTGTTACAGCAAATATGAAACTGATCCCATTATCAAATCACTTTTATCCAAACACTAATTAAGAGTTGTAAACTTTCAGGCTCAGCACCTAATGATGTTTTAAGTCATGTTTTTTTATTTTTATGAAGAGATGTATCTCAAGGTAAGCAATGGAACCTGATATGCCTCATGATTTGATACAATCCTCTTAATTATTGTGCTAGTAGTGATGTCTAGAGGACTTTCTAACACTTTAAATATCTCCATACTTCTTGGGACATCATATGGATCCCGATTATCCTGAGGTGAACCACAAGATTATGTTACTTATAAGAGTAGCAAAAGATTTTAGAAAAAAACATAGCCCCCAATTGTAAACTCAACATACCTTTTCAAAATCATCATCTTCTGCCACTGTCCCATGGACAACCAAAGAGATATTAAAGGTTGTGATCTGCATCATTTGATTAAGAAGAAGAATTTCAAACCATGTTCTTGAATATACATAAGGTTTGGAACAACATTTGTACCAAAAAAACCATGTGGAAACAACGGGCACCCTGTGCCAAAAAGAGAAATGCTACACTTGCAAAAAATTTAGCACTTCTATTCGCATTTTTCGACTAATGTTAAAATTTAATTACAACGCTTTACAGTATCAGTATACATTCAAAAACCTCAGGAATTGAAAAGGCTTAACAGGATTCCATATCAATATCAAAATATAAAGAACATGTTTGACCCTAAAAATCGTAATATAAGTTAAAATTTATTCCCTTTGCTCAGGAAGCAAAGGAGATAGACGTTATATGACTATATCTCGTTAATGAAGCAGATAACAAAGTTGAATTGTGATGTAACTCACCATATCCTTTGAAACCTCCCATGGAGCACCAATAATCACCTCATCCACATACCGACAAGCCAAAACGCTTAGGCTTCGTTCATGGAGATTCATGATCGGACGGTGCGCTCCTCTATTGGCACTGAAGAAGCAACAAAACGACAAAATGGGATATGAAGAAAAATTCATGAATAAGTTATAAAAGTACTCAAGATATTTATTGTCTGATGACAAACAATGGGAATGCTGCTTGGATCATAATCCTAGGAAACACTAAGCAAAGTAACGCAATGTGCAATTATATTCTACTGTTATGTTTGGTTACCTTGCAGGAATGACATAGGCTTCAAGTGTGTTGTTTGGTAGGCATGAGTAGATCATATATTGAACTAAATCCGCAAACAAATACTGACATGTCCTATTGTCCTTTTATAAAAATAGTTATTCAAAACTTTCCGAGTGACATGTAATTTTTTAAATAATCATAGAAAATTATTACATAAATGTATTTGTAATTGTAACTACAATGATTCTATTTTCATCGTTCTCATTTAATGCATACAGGTTCCACTATACATTTTTCATACTATGTGTAGATACATGTGTAGCTTGCTTCTAGTTATTACACAATTAAACAAATCAGTTAAAACTTTTTATTTTTAAGAATATTAAGTTAAACAGAATAGAGGCTCAAGAAAAATAAGCATATTCTTCTTGAATCGTAATAGTCTCCTTCAACTATCTCCACAGCCACACGTTCCCACTATATGTGTTACCTTAAGACATTTCACATTTCTATGGTTTAGCTAATAAGTAATTCTATCCAAATCTGAAAATAATTTGTATCGGCATAATCTTCTCTAATAATGGTGCTGAGAGTTGTTTATAGGCCGAACAGTAACTTATGTTATAGGGTAGCAAGAAAAAGAGTAGCGAAGTATTATGTATAACATCACTCACACAAGAAAATTGAAAAGTCACGTAATAATTTATATCATTATAAACTATTACCTCACAGTTTGATCTGTGTGAATTCCAACAAGCAAAAAATCTCCAAGCCCACGCGCAAGCCTCAAAATCTGCAAAAGCACAATACTTAATTAGGTTCCACAACTTAACCACTAACTAAAATAAGCTGATATGAACGAAATTATAAACCACCTCCACATGTCCAGCATGAAACAGATCAAATGCACCATCTATATAAACTATGCGAGAGTTAGGTCCAGCTGCCTGTAGAAACAACAGTATGAGCATGAATATGTGACAACGGAGCAAAAGAGTATATCAAGTATTATATATGCACAGGTATTAAGCACCTTCTCATTAGAAAACTGAACAATCCTCCGAGATGTAGGAAGAAAATGAGACACACGAGTTCCGCTGCCAGAGCCACTATCATCATATTTCTGGCTGTGACCAGAGCTAAATTGCCTTTGCAAGGAAGCATGACTAGGGCTCTCACTACTGGTTCTCTCTCTTACACATAGAAGCATCCGTCCTGTATCCGTCACATTCCCAAACAATTCAAAATTATAAACATGAAGATTAGTTTACTTCAAATAAGCCTTAACACCAAAGTAAGTCAGCTAGGAAAAAACTGAAAGATCAGTCATGAACTAAATTTTCAGGGTGGTAAAATACATGTGATGAAGATAAGAAATGGAGGAAAATATTCAAGGACGATTCTCGTTTTTATATTATTGGTCCCATATTCTCACTTTTTGCATGATATATGGTGCAAGTCTTTTGCAAAGCATTCTTTATTTATTTAAAATTATTTCCAATATATAAACCTAGGTTAAAACAAAGAATAATGCATACCAACAATGTCTGTGCTCGATACACCTTCTGTTCGTTTTATCTGCTTATAGCGACCAGCTTTCTTTGCAAGGGCATAAGCGTCAGTTCCGTCAGGGAGAATGCATGGATCATCTCCATGAATGATATAATCGATATTATACTCGTCAAACAACTTCCTCATAAATTCTTCAGTTATAGCATAAGGTGCATCAGGAATGACTTCATCAACCCACTTAACAGCACTGACCATAAGCATCCTAAGATAACAAAACAAAAGTGAGAACAATATTATAGATGTACTTGATGCAATAACCATTTACATCGATTGAAAGACAAACGATGGTTATTTATGTATTGATGTGCATACTATTCAACTTTTAATTATTTGGGGAACTAAGGGGTACAATAGAAGTCAATTAGATTAATATTTAATGAAATAACAATATATCGGTCAGAACCCCATGGTAACACATATATTTCCATACGTAATTAGCAATGCATAATTTGTGGTCTACTCTATCTCCGGCATCAAGTATTCACCCACTTCCACTAAATGGCTGTGGACTCTAACCTTTAACTACTCACTCAAAATTACATAGAGAACGTCATGAAAAGCTCAAAGGAATTCCATCTATGTGGCACTTACTATTTCACAATGTGATAACGCCAATCAGAATGATACTTCCTAGTTCCTAACCTTCCATATTATCACAGCAATTAAATCGCTACGCAATATCCTCTTATGTAATCATAAATTCCCTAAGTTATCAATGTCAATTAACTTACTCCGTTCTACTAATAATATGAAGTGTAACCTCGAAAACCATCTCCCAGCATTGTGCAAGCACCAAACAAGTCACCTATATAATATGAAGTGTAACCTACTCTGTTCCGCTGCATTAATTCCATATCCACTACCAAAATGTAAAACCTAATCTAGAAATCAAGACAGTCAGCATTTACATCAATTTCAAAATTACACACACAAAAAAACAAACACGGCTTTACATCGAATTATACAAACACCGATCATACGTAACCTAATTTCGTCAAAACCAAGACCTAGCATTGCTCAAACACCGATACTACTCACCTATTTACTTCTACGTTAGCCTACTAGTTTCCACTCCCCTGGTATCAATCAAACCAAATGCATCAATCAACTATATCATTATAATACAGCAACAATATAACATACGCATCCACACTTTAAACACCTCATATAACCTATTCTAGAAATTAAAATCAACACCTACATCAATCTCCAAATTAAACACAAATCACTGATCCCATACATGACCTAATTCCATTAAATTATAATCATTATAATACAACAAACTACAAACACACTTCAAACACGTCATTTAACCTAACCTACAAATCAACATCAATATTCACATCAATCTCAAAATTAAACACAGCATTACACCGAATCTCACACACATCGATCTCACACGTAACCTAATTTCATAAAACCGAATCAAAATTGAAATTGAGGATGAGGTAAGATACCGTTCGTGAAGAGGTGTAACAGGAGGTCCTTTATTAGCAGTAATTTCAGCGTCGCTAACAACGCCAACGATTAATTGATCTCCGAGTGCACGAGCTTGACGGAGTGCGTTACAGTGACCGTAATGCATCATATCAAAACAACCGTCCATATATACACGTATAGGTTTCTTTTTTTTCTTCCTATTATTTGAAATTATATTTATCGGTGAAAGTTCCGGTAGAGCGGTGTGTAACGCCACCACCGATAGACCTGCTACCAGACCTCCGATTAACCATGTCGTTAGAAACCGCTTCGAGTTTTCTAGACCTGCATCTGAAACCATTTTGTATAACGATTTATTATTGATTTTGAAGAAATTGTGTATCTATATGTTTATTCTCATTTCTCTTCTGTGGCTTGGCTTTTATTTTTATTCTTTTTCCTTTTTATTTACTTTAGGATATGCTCAAAATGTTTTTTATGCTTTGTGACTTTTGTGCAGTTATTATTCCTTTTTATCCTTTTTATTACTTATTGAAATGCTTAAATAAGCAAACCCATTTAATTTAATCGATTCTTATTACTAATTGTTTAGAGAAAATATTGAATTATTGATGTAGTGATTAGGGTGAAGAGTGGGGTATATAAGGGAGGTGATATATACAACACAAAATTTAATTCATACAATATAAATGTGCATTAAGCAGTTGTACGGTATACTTTAATAGTATGAAATTTTGCTATGAGAATTAAAATCGTATTGTATTTATCAGCACCCGTATATTAACCATAGTTTGATTACCTGATAACATAAGATATATTGTTAGAGTCGATTTTAAGAATGACTCACATCTTTGATTTTCGACGATCGAATTTATGAAGAAGATTCTAAGTGTGAAGGAAGCTTCTAAGGATTTTCATAACAAAACGGGTAAATGAGTTAAAAGGCGAAGATTTTTCTTGTTAAAGTACTTAGGTGGGCAAGTATTTTTACTTGAATGTACGTGGTCTAGCCGGGATATGTTGTGACTATTTCCATCCCTTTATTCTGGTTACCCAATATGTGTAGCTAGTGAGTTTAGACGAGACCTCTTGTGAAGATATCGGTATGCCAACTATTATGACATCTTGGTGATGGTTAAGGATTATAATAACAAGTATGGAGTAATAGTGTATCACATAATTAGTTTGTAAAAAGGTATCAATACGACTCAGTCATGTCATCCTAAAAATAAATGTTTATCTTTGATTCATTTCCGTAGATTGTATCATATATGGAATTTATTTAGAAAAATTTACTTGCTTTCTTAGGAACTATATATAGTTTATGTATAATGTGAAACTTATATCATATAGAGTCTTTACTACATAATTTAATAATTGCTTAGGGATGGATAGATATTCTTAGCATTGACATTGATGTTGAGATATGTGTATTGAAGCTTGTGTTCCGCTCCAGCCACAAATTTTTAGTATGTAAGTTGTGTCGTAGTTCTTTATATGTTGTATGCATACATGCAAGTTTGGGTTTGCGAATTACTACTCACTAGATCGCCGATATATGAGCTATTTGATATGAGTTTTTCGGATCGAGTTGTTTTTTAAAGGTGTATATGTAGTTTGTACTTCTGTTTCTTTAATTTAGGATTTATGGAGAGGAAAAACATTAATACGCAACATATTTTATTTAGAAAAAAAAAATAGAAATAAAACGTAGCAAATTATTTGACTAATTAAGATACACATTATTGACTTTTTATCATACATATCATTTACTTTTAAAATCTGACTCGATAAACTTGTCTTAAATGTGCCGCTAACCCATGATTTATATAATGATGTATCTTTAGTATATGTGTTAAATACTTAATTATAAATTCATAATCCTTCTATTGAATGTGACGATTCGAAGCAAATTATATCGCTATAATAAGTAGTTCAATAAAACAAAAAAGAAAAAGTATGTATGTAGAAAGGGCAAAGCAATTGTAATGTTGAAACTTGAAAGCACAATTAATTTGTGTTGTTGACCAATATAAATTAAATATTGTTAGATTTTTTACTTTTTTTAGTCCTCTAATTTTTTTAATATTTAAACAATCCATCATCTATAACTAATTGCACGGCTTCATTCGTGCAGTTTTACAGCACGATTTGTTTCCCCCCTAGAAAATGTTTGAATACAATAATAGATTATGAGTTTTCAAAAATCTAATTTCGGTGTACAAGACCTTCATAAAAAAAAAAATTCGATGTAAAACTAACTACAATTTGTATGTATTTTCTAATCACATTTGTTATTTAGTTGCTTATTGGAGTAGTACAATAAAGTTTAGGAGAATATGGAGAGAAAAAAAGTTTAATAAAAAAGTCTCTAATATAGATAATACTTTTTATTGAACAGCTCTAATATAGATAAATTGAATCAAGCTTGAAGCTTAAAAATGAAAGCTTTAGTCGAATCTCAAGCTTCTGAGTTTTGAAGTCGAGCCAAGCACGAGTTTGATGACGTTTTATCTTGACTATATTAGACTTGCCAAACCGATTTAGTTATAATCAATCATCCTTTAGTCTTCAACCCAACTTTAGGTTATTTGGTCCTAAACCGGTTTAGCTATAATTAATCCAATCTTTCAAATTGAGGATTCAATAACAAGCCTATTCATCCTTTAATATTTCCATTCTTTCACATCTTTTACGTATCTTGCATAATAAAAATAAAAAATAAAAAAAATCTACTAGTATTTATTAAGGAATCCCCTTATCAGAGAAACTCGAAAAAAGCATCATGTTTGCAGGTTGCAATGCAACTGTTTTAGCACATCAGGAAAATATATATATAGATACATTATATATATATATATATATATATATATATATATATATATATATATAATGTATCTATATATAAAAAAGGCATCAAGATTGAAGCAGAACTTCTAGTGGCTTACGCTTAAGTGTATTACAACAAAGATCTTAATACCTAAAAGCCTGCATATTCGAAAGCTAGAAGGTACCTCTTCTAAAGTAATTGAATTATTTGCTATCCTTCATCAGCAAACACCCCTAATGTCATGAATACACAGACTCTACCCAAATAAATATATTATAACAATCGTGAAAGAAACAAAAACGAAACAAAGAAAAAATTCAGGGTAATCACTTGCCTACCTACATTACACCAAACAAAAAACTATAAAGCAGTTCTTCAGATTCCCCATCAATTCCAACTGCAATCTCCTCTAGATCATGGACAGAAGAAGAAACTGGACAAATTGTAGTCCAAATAACTAAAAATACACAGAGATCGTCACTTGCTGATCTTCATCCCTCGGATATTGGGTCCAGATTTAGTTTCGTTTTCTTCTGATTAAAGAATTACATGACATTTGGAACCACAATAATCAAAATTATGGGTTCACATTGCAGTCAGTCAAGAAATGATTATCATTGTTTAAGAATTTTCTCCAGTGGACTTTATAGGTTGAAATACCGAGTTCAAGCCAAGGTTTCATGTTGCCGTTGAAGTGTAACACAGCTGCTTTCTTAATAGCTTCATTAGTAATACCGTAGGTATGACCTAGTCCAGATAATACCCATGTGTCATCAAGTGCAACATGTAACCCTTGAAAGGTTAGCATTGTTGCTCCTAGTGTAGTTGCTTCACTCAATCGCTGTTCACAAAAGAAAAGGTTTGTCGGTCAATATGTTCTTGGCACATACTATATTATATATAAGCTAACTCATGGGAAGTCGTAAGAGTAAACCAAGGAACAAATTATAAGATAACTCACCTGTTGCACCAAACTTTGATACATTTTAGTGACATCTCGTTCCCTCCACTGAACCAAATCAATTATGTTTAACCCTGACATCCATGTACACGAGTTGGCATCATAATTTCCCTTCCCCAGATAACTTTTAAGTGCAGCCAGTTCTGTGCAGAACTGAGATGCACCAATGACTTTACCATCCATGTCAAGACTCCACAAGGAGGATAAATCACGTTGGACAACAATATCATCATCAAGAACAACTATTTTCTTCAAAGTTGGAAATATCTTTGGAAGGGCATAATGCCAATGTGAAAACACCGAGATATATTCAGTTCTACTTTCAGAAGCAGAAGAGAAAGAGAGACGTAGTTCTTGTGGCATTGACAAATGAGAAAACAGATGACCTTCTAGGTTAAGATCCTCAATATTCAACACTTAAACTGTAGCATCCTTGTATGTATTAGTAAAAAACCACATTTTCATAGAAAAGAAACTTTGCTTATCCGTCAACACATGAAACA
Source organism: Pseudognaphalium luteoalbum (assembly GCA_963422505.1). Classification (NCBI taxonomy): domain Eukaryota; kingdom Viridiplantae; phylum Streptophyta; class Magnoliopsida; order Asterales; family Asteraceae; genus Pseudognaphalium; species Pseudognaphalium luteoalbum. The sequence goes on from OY730196.1 coordinate 7,120,232, forward strand.
CCTGCTTCCCACTGGCCTGAAAATAATATTGATGAGTCCCTGATAAAGACAGAGATGATAAGTCTAAGGGTGGCCCTTTCGACCCATTTACATATGAACAGGTTGATTCAGGTAATGTTTTATTGCTTACTGGTAACAGGTTTGTTACAAAAATCAGCTAAAAAGGAAAACGGGGTCATATGGGTCAAACAGTTCAAAGCTCGTCCAAAGTATAAACTTTTATGTGTAAAAATATATTAGCATATCATCTATTATTGAATTAACATAACTTGTAATCATATTTGACACTTATAGTTTTTAAAAAAATTAAATTATGGGTCATAAGGTGGTTCAAGTCAATCCAACCTGACTCCTACTGATATTACCTGTTTAGACCAGTTACTAAAACCATCCAGCCTGCCCAATCGTCACCTCATATAAGCAGATAAAAATATTAAATAAATTAGATATGAGAACATACTTTTGAGTTCATAACAGTCGAATTAATTCCTACAGACGATGCAAGCACATTGTTAGAAAACATAACAAAGTGATGCAGCTCCGGGTTCAATAAATCTTCCGACTGATTAGCATCAACAGGAGAAGTTTTGAAATACTCAAAAGTTAGTCGCATTGACAGACAATGAAGGCTTTTTGGTGTTGTTTGGACTGCTAGTTGGTAAAGAAAAGCACTCTGCTTCATGTGAAAGTTGGCTTCATCTTCTGTTAAATCAACTAATTGTCTTAATTTTTTGTCACCATTGTTACAGTCCACAGTAGCTGATTTTGCTTTCATAATTGTCGTTTCCATCTTTTGCAACTTCTTCTCAACCCTACCGACACAAATAAATCTTATTTAAAATCTATCAAATTCTAAAAAAAAAAAACCCCAATAAAAATAAATATAGAACTACAATATTATGGGATGGGAACAAATGGAAGAGTAGGATTATAAAAAGATAATAAAAAATAATAGATAGTATTAAGAACTTACTGTGGTGGGAGATCTGTATCGGAGGAACTTTCACTGAGGATACGTTCGAACTCTTGAATATTTTGCTTCATTTCTTGTGAGAATTGGTCAAGGGCTGGAAGCTTTGCAATACTGGGATAGTAAGCTCGAGCCACATAAAGCTGGTCCTTCATTTTTTTCACTATGAAATCTTTCATTTTTTCCCTATGTTGTTGACGCCATAAGCAATAGCTCCCAAATTTTAATTCACAAGTTTTTTCACTCTCACCAATAGGTTGAACTGATTTAGTGCCTTCAACTGATGAACCTCCACTCTATACAATATGAAGGATTGATTGAAACTTATACATACAATACAAATTCAGATAGCATAAATAAATCATTACAAATATATGCTTACATGTGTTTTTTGAGGTGGTTTTATAACTTGTTTAGGCACAACAAAACCTATAGTTAATAAGATTTATAAAAAGATTTGACTATGGTGGCTGAAAAGCCTTAAAGAACCGAAATAATTATTAATATGGTAAACAAAAGATTCTAATAACAATGGTCTACCAGTGGTTTTGTTCTCAGCTTCCTTGACAGAGTTCCTTATGAAATCCTGTTCATAATATGCATATGAGTGAGATAAACAGAGAATGGGAAAATGTAGCACAAGTATATATGTGCCCAAAAACCTAAGCTTCTACAATGGCAGCGTAAGTAAGCAAACTGGTATAATTGTCTAGATAGTTTAGTTTTATAGGGTCAACTATACAGGAAGTCAGAATGTCAAACATACAACTATACAAGTAACAAAAGGATGAGATTTCTCATTGTGAGGGGAGCAAAGACATTAGACTACAATTCTTAATGTATGGCATCTAAAGTCACACATTAGTTGTATAATGATAGCTTCAAGATGTAAGGCGATGTATTTGCTAATTACTAGTATAGTCTTCAACGTTCTTGATGCTATTCAAGATTTTTGCTATTCGTTTTTATTGTTCTTGATGCAATCATCACTTCATATGAAGAATAAGAAAAAATGATCAAAGGTAGTGTAACACCCGCTAAATTAAGACTAATGATTAGTGCCTAACCCTCTGTTAATACGTGTAATTAGTTGGTTTTAGGCTAATTAATGTATCAGATTTTATATTGATGAATATATACAAATTTTGCGATTTGATTAAATCGTACGCAATTTAAATCGAATGTAATTCGAATCAATTTTATACGGACGTTGGTGAACAAAATTATTAAATAAGATAACATTATTTAATAACGCTATTATATCTAAAATAGTATTTTGATGATAATTCATACATGTTTCGTATCGTACAATTAAAAGCCTACGCGATTAGAATGTTAAACGCGCAAACAATGTTAAGTTATACTTTATAACTCAATTATTAAAGTAATCGGTGAAATATTTTAAGTAAAAATATTGGGTAATTATTCGTGCCTTAAAACGGGTGTATAACGCGCGAAATAATTATCTAACGTTTAAACAATCGGGAAAACGAACACCGCACGGAACGCAAACGCGAGGAACAAGTTTGGGACACACCCACATGGGGTGGGCCCCACGAAAAATCTGCCAAAAGGGGTGAGGTCACCACCTCCCCACCCCATTTTCACCTTACTATTCTCTCTCTCTTCCTCTCTTTTCTCTCTAAATCACAAACCACCACCACCTCACTAAATCCTAAAATAACACCTCTAAACGACCTCGAATCTTCACACTCGTTTGGAAGAAAATAACCACGAAGCAACGATCTACACTTCCATCTTTTCAGAATTTTCATCCGACAAATTGTAAGTTTCCGACAAAACCCGCAACTCCTCGATTTTTAGTGTTTTTAGTAAGTAGTTGTTTCTTTAAGCTTAAAATGTCCAAATATGGGTTGGGTAAAAGTTTCAGGCCAAACGGTGGCCGGAAAACTCGTTTTGGCTCAAAAATCCGTCAAACAGACCTAAGTGTCGCAAAGACGACCAGTATAGCGTCACTTCGTGCGTCACTTAAGTGACGCATTGAGTGTCGCATGAAACCCTAATTTTGCCTAAGTGCCGCATAAAACCTCTTTTTCCCGACACTCCTACCGTCACTTGACTAGTGACGCACAACAACTTTAACCGACACTTCTAGCGACACTTCCTAAGTGACGCCTAAACCCATACCCGACACTTATAGCGACACTTCCTAAGTGACGCCTAGACCCATACCCGACACTTATACCGACACTTACTTTAGTGACGCCCTACCATGCGTCACTTCCCTTAAGTGACGCATATGCTCAGATTTACTATTTTTAGCGACACTTCCCAAGTGTCGCCCAAGCCCCTAAGTGACGCATAAACAGAAGGTTTCAAACTAATTTTACACTAAGTTTTGAGGCCCAAATTTGACGCCCCATTTCACCCAAATTCAAGTCCAGGTGCGTTTTTCACCAAAGCAATATAGTAGAAATAAAAATTCAAGTCCAGCTCGACCCCAGCCAGGGGCTCTGCCCCTTGGACCCCGCCAGGGGCTGCCGCCCCTTGGACCCCGCCAGGGGCTGCCGCCCCTTGGACCCCGCTACCAGGGGCGCTGCCCCCTGACCCCCGTCATTAACGGGCTTCGCCCTTACCCTAGGTTCCCGAGTAACCGTGTTACATCTAAACTTTCACACAACGTGTTAAATTTGTATAACATCAAACACGAATGCGACACAACTTCTAAAACACATTGGAACTTACTTTAGGTATAACACTTCAAAATCATCAAAATAATAACGTGGGATTATTATTACAAACAATCACCAATGGGCTGTACACATTTTCAAACACCTAAACAAACAACCAAATTGTAATCATTTGGACATTCTAGTTGGACAAACAACTACAAGGTAGTCTTATTAGATGCCTTCACATGTTTATAACCATCGCGTGTCGTGGACACCCTCAGGTTACAAGTCTTTGGACTTCAATTCTTGGCTAATCAACTTCAGTTTATTAAGATAAACTCTCAAGACTCAGGTGAGTCTCATGGCCCCTCTTTTACTGTTTTACTAGGGGTGTGATACATTGCTCTATTTTTAACACGTGAACGCAAGTACATATTTCAATATACTACATGAGTTGTTTTCAACTAATCAAATCAAAGTCCTCCGTCAGTATAGTCTGGTAATACGAAAGTAGCGTGAATATTAGTATATGGTACCATATAGGATTGACCCTCCTCGTCCGGGTTAGCAAGCACTAACCGGGTAAACGGACGTACTAATATTTGGGAAGACGAGTGTAGATTAGGCACCCGTGGAGGCACCTCGCTCGGAATTCTCTATATGGGACCCGACCCTCGAGTTAAGCTCAGACTATGCACTCATGGTTGTATACATTATCTGTAACTTTATTTGCTGGTTGCAAATCAATACTTAAATCTTGCGGTTCATTGAATATTATTTGATACTCAGACCTGTGAGCTCACCAGCGTTAGCTGACCCATTTTAGCATGTATCACAGGTACTCAGCAGTAGATTTGGACTGCCCATCAGGATGCATCTTAGCTCGAGTCTTCATGCAAACTTCAGAGATTTCATTGCATTATTAGATTTTGTATAACTAATTATGTACTTAAATCTCTCATATTACGAACACGAGCTATGTATGAGTTCAAACTGTTGTAAACCATTTAATATTAATATATTTTGTTAAAACGACGCATATAGAGTCGTTTGCTATATATCTGTGTGCTTTGATTATTGATTAGTAACACCCAAAGTATGCTTCCGCGAATCATTAAATTTGGGGGTGTTACAGGTAGGTAGCATGCAATCAAGTACGGAGAAAAAGCAAACTTGGGAACTACTGATCAATACAAGTAGATAAACTGTTCTAGTTGCATACGAATCGTTTTTGGTCTTTCCTTTGACATATTAAACCACAAGCATCTAGAGCAACCCTATGAAAGACTGTAATACTAAAATTCTCCAAAGTAGATGTGTTTCAGTACAAAGTATACAATAAGATGAGACATAATGTTTTAGAGTTCATATGCTAAAGTACTCAGTCTTGAATTAAATTCTGGTTAGCAACACATAAAGGCATACAACCCCTTAAGCAAAGAAATTGACTTATCTAAATAACTCATTTTATATGTTACTTTTATTTGCAATGTAGAACATCATCGTTCACTCCTAGAAGGGTTCCACCATAACTAAACTTCAACAAAGCTACTATTTAGTATTTGTGAGACAGGCACTGGTGTACTGCCAACAGATTAATACTAATAGTACAAAAGTTGAGTCTTAACCATCAAAGCAGTATGCAATGAACCTTTGGAAGAGTTGGTCCTAGATTTCTCAATAGTCCATCTACACGTGATGATATCCCTCCCTGCAAAATAATATATATTTAAGGTAAATATACGAAGATGATCACAGGGGAGTTGTCCTTCGCTTAATCAACAATCAACAATAAGTATAATATAATTAATATACACGAATGCAAGAAAAAAGCATTACTTTATTTAACGATGTATCTAAAGCTGGCTCCTTTCTTGATGAACCAGAACTCCTTTGCTTAGTAACATACCCTGTAACCACCACATCCAAACTTAGCTTCGCACTCACTGTCCAATATAACTTTACAATTAACATTAAATGTGACTCCCACACTAAAAACATATACAGATCTAAAATTTCATTTAAGCCAACATAAATATGTTATTTAACCAGTACATACATACATATACATTATACGTACACATAATAGTACATACTATATGAACAATATCAGTTTAGATCCAAACAACAAATAGTTTATAATACAGCCTGCATATCGAGATAGAGTTTTCACAACATCAGTCCATATCAATCACTCGATAAAAATAATAATGTATTTGTGTAGGTGAACGATAACAATTTATATTGCAAATGTGCAGAATCATGGCCTATATCGTTTGGATGTTTGACTTTTTCACTATATCATTTTTTTTACTACTGTTGTATGTTACAGAATGCTAACACTTGTGTTACCTGCCACTAACACATGTGTTACCTGCCACTAACACTTGTGTTACCTGCCAATAACACATGTGTTACCTTCAACTAACACTTGTGTTAGATAACACTAACAGTTGTGTTACCTATCATTAACACGTTTGTTAGATAACACTAACACTTGTTATTCTTACCACGAACACTTGTGTTACATGCTTTAACACTTATGTTACCTACTACTAACACATGTGTTATCTGCTGCTAACACATATGTTACCTATCACTAACAGTGTGTTACCTACCACTAACACTTATTACTCTTATCACTAACACTTACGTTACCAGCTAATAACATAGGTGTTACTACCACTAACACTTGTGTTAGTTAACACTAGACTTGTGTTACCTACCACTAACACTTGTGTTACCTATCACTAACACTTGTTTTCCTTTACACTAACACTGGCGGTACCTACCACTAGCACAAACAAATGTGTCACATGTTTTAAACACATGTATTACGTGCCGCTAACACTTGTGTTACATGTAGTTAACACATGTGTTAGTCAACACTAACAGTTAGCTGTGTTACCTACCAGTAACACTTGTTATTGGTAGCACTAACACTTGTGTTTATTGCCACTAACACATGTAAACACATGTGTTATGTGTCGCTAACACTTGTGTTACATAACACTAATACTTGTGTTACCTGCCACTAACACATGTGTTACCTGCCACTAACACATGTGTTACCTACCACTAACACGTGTGTTAGTAGATGATACAGAACACTAACACAACATGTGTTACCTAACACTAACACTTGTGTTACGGAACACTAACACATATGTCACATATTTAAAAGTAACGTATTCTTGATAGTCATAGTAATAGATAAAGTACTAAGGAAAGTAATACATGTGTTACAAGTGTTAGTACATGTTTGTGAAACCCTAATTCTTGAACGGTTGTTAAAAATCATCATCCATGCTGATTTATTGGTACAATGGACGTTCATGGCGAGATTGCTCAAGCAACAACATTATCAAGGGCGATTGTTGCTAGGCCTCTTCGATCCGTGCCATTCCGTGAGTATTTTCAAAGTTTATGTTTAGTTTTTACTGTTAAAAATATTGATATTGTGTTTTTAGGTGGTTTTGATCTTGTATTACATGATGATATATGTGTATGTGTGTTTTCGTTTGAATTTAGGGTTTGGTAACACATGTGTTAGCTACGTTTTGATCTTGTATTGGATGATATATGTGTAAATGTGTTTTGTTTGAAATTAGGGTTTTTGGCAACCCAAGTGTTAGCTTTGTTTACTAATTCTAGGTCTGCAAATTGTTTTAGATATGTTATGGTTTTGTTTTTACACAAGTAATGCTCCTGCTCTGTTTGTATTTTAGTGTTTTAGTAAATGTATTTGAATGTGTATTTTTGATTGGTTGAATTTAAGGTTTTGGTAACATTAGTGTTAGTTATTTTGTAGCTTGAATATATACAAGTGTTTAGTATGTTTGAGTTTACACAAGTGTTTGAATGTGCTTATATCATTTTGTTATATTTTTTTGTAGTATATGAATATCATGTATGGTTTATTTGTATGTTTTTTTATTAATTTATTGTGTCGGTTTGTTTTTACTTATTAGCTATTGGTTGTGGATAAAGTTTGCTGCAAATTTGATTCTACATGAGTTCAACATCCGTGCTAAAAGAGTACATGTTATGGCTGATGAGTTTTCTTGTTTACACAATGATGATGATATAAAGAACATGATCAATAATGCGATCAGGAACCACAAATGGAGGCTGCAGGACCCTGTTCAAGACGCCGTAGAAGACATTGAATAGGATTCCATGGGGATTGTTTTTAGAAAACTATATGTTCCAATGATGTAATCAATTATGACAGTGTTGGTCATATTTTTTTTTTTGGAACTGGGTGTGTTCGCTACGATGCACTCTAGTACATTTGTTCATAACAGTATTGGTTATGTTTTTTTTTGGTAAATCAGGTGTGTTCGCTACTATGCACTTGAGTACAGTTGTTTATAGTAGTATGCTTTATATATTTTTTTTCCTAAATTGTGTGGATGTTTTGCTTTCTCACTATATCATTTTTAAACTGCTACTGTATGTTAGCTACCGCTAATACTTGGTTTAGCTACCGCTAACATTTGTGTTACCTGCTCTTAACACATGTGTTAGACAACACTGATAGTTTATTATGTTACGTGCGACTAACACATGTGTTACATGCCACTAACACATGTGTTACATGCCCTTAACACATGTGTTACCTACCACTAACACATGTGTTACCTGCCGCTAACAGTTGTGTTACTTACCACTAACACTTGTTATTCTTATCACTAACACTTACGTTACCTGCTTATAACACATGTGTTACTACCACTAACACTTGTGTTGACTAACGCTAAGGCTTGTGTTACCTACCACTAACACTGGCGGTACCTACTACTAACACTAACAAATATGTCACATTTTTTAAAGTAACGTATTCTTGATAGTCATTGTAACACATATAGTATAAAGGACAGTAATATGTCTTAATGGTACACGTTTTTATCATCTACTAACACACGTGTTATCGTTTCACTAACACATGTGTTATCAATCATACACAATGCAATTTTTGCAATTCATAGCAGAAACAAGTACTACTTCTCGTATATGAATACTAAAAAAATTATCTTAATGATACTAAAAATAATAAAAAGATAGTTATACGGTAATCATGTTAATGTTTAATTGGACATTAAACAACTCTTCAAGTCCGATTGAAGCTCGACCTATCATAGCCGTACCACTACGTTAGTTTTTTCAATTTTTATTTTTATGCTTTCTGTGATTAATATGTTAATATTTTCGTTATAGGTTGTGTTTTGTTGTTGTATTGCATGCTATATGTTTAAATGTGTTTTGTTTGAGATTAGGGTTTTGGTAACACACGTGTTAGGTCTGTTTATACTGATTTTAATGTCTGCAAGTGGTTTAGGCGTGCTGCAGTTTGTCTTTTACACATGTGAGACTTCTGTTTGTGTTGTATTTTGTGTTTTGTTTGTTGTTTTGAATGTGCATATGTGTTTGGTTTGAATTTAGGGTTTTGATAACACAAATGTTGGTTATTTTGTAGCTCGAGTTTTATGGGTTGGAAGTTATGTTTTACAGAATGTTTTGATTTTACACAAGTGTTTGGTATGTTTGAATTTACACAAGTGTTTTGGAACGTGTTTTTCATGTAATGAATAGGTACACTGAGCGTAAATATTATATTTTTATATTTTTGTAGGTTATGTATATAATGTGCGCTTCTTTGTATATGGAAGAGGAAGAAGAAGGCTACAGAAGAAAAGGCAATTAAATAGAAAGAAGAGCATGAAAGAAAGAAAGCTGATGATGCTGATGAGTTGAAGAAGAAAAAAAATAGCAGAGGAAGAAACTAGAAAATAGAATGAGTACAAAATCCTTTCCGAAAGAGTCCATGTTATGGCTGATCAGTTTTCTCGTGCACACGACAATGATGATATAAAGAACATGATCAAGAATGCAATCAGGAATCACAAAATAAGGGTTAAGCATATAGATCAAATGTAGATTAAGACGCCGCAGAAGACGTTGAAAAGGGTTCCAGGGGTATTGTTTTTAGAAAAGTATATGGTCCGATGTTGTTCATGACAGTGTTGGTATTGTTATTTTTTTGAATCGGTTGTTACAATGCACTCTAGTACATGAATTTGTTGATAACAGTATGGGTCATGTTGTTTTTGGTAAATCGGGTGTGTTCGCTACAATGCACTTGAGTGCATTTTTTTATAAAGTATGCTTTATGTTCTTTTGCTAAATCATTTGGATGTTTGGCTTTTTCACTATATCATTTTTTTTACTGCTGCTGTATGTTACAGAATGCTAACACTTATGTTACCAGCCACTAACACTTGTGTTTCCTGCACTAACACTTATGTTACTTGCCACTAACACTTGTGTTTCCTGCCACTTGCACTTGTGTTACTTGCCACTAACACTTGTGTTTCCTGCCACTTGCACTTGTGTAACCTGCCACTAACACTTGTGTTACCTTCCACTAACACATGTGTTACCTTCTGCTAACACTTGTGTTACATAACACTAATAGTTGTCTTACCTATCACAAACAAGCCTGTTAGATAACACTAACACTTGTTATTATTACCACGAACACTTGTGTTATGTGCTTTAAAACTTGTGTTACCTACCACTAACACATGTGTTATCTGTCGCTAACGCATGAGTTACCTATCACTAACAGTTGTGTTACCTACCACCGACACCTGTTATTCTTATCACTAACAATTGTGTTACCTACTAATAACACAGGTGTTACTACCACAAACACTCGTGTTAGTTAACACTAAGACTTTTGTCACCTACCACTAACACGTGTGTTACCTATCACTAACACTTGTTTTCCTTAACACTAACACTGGCGGTACCTACCACTAGCACTAACAAATATGTCACATGTTGTAAAGTAACGTATTCTTGATAATCATTGTAACACATATAGTATATAGGATAGTAATACATATGTTATATGTGTTAGCACACATTTTACCATCCATCTACTAACATACGTGTTATCGTTCACTAACACATGTGTTACCGATAAAAAAACACATGTGTCACATGCTCAAAAAGTAATATACACTTGACAGTCATAGTAACAAATATGGTAGTAAACAAAAGTAAAAGATGTGTTAATGGTGTTAGCACACATGTCACCAACCAATAAAACATGTATTACTGCATGATAACACATGTGTTAAATTCACTAAGACATGTGTTAAAAACCACTAACACATGTGTTATCGATCACTAACACATATGTTACCAATCCTATAATATGCAATTTTAGCAATATATATGTAAAGAACGGAGCAAAAACAAGTACTAATTCTCGCATATGAATACTTACAAATTGTGATAATGATACTAAAGAAAATAAAATGATAGTTTCTAGCAAACATTTTAAAGTATATTTGAAAATTAAAGAACTAGTCAACATTGTATTTCGTTCGCAAATGTCGACATGATCGGAAACTATTATAACCATCTTTTTGTATCTTTACGTGAATGCTATAGTTTTCGATCATTTTTTCGAGTACAAATGTCGACATGATCGGAAACTATAGCATTCACGTAAAGATACAAAAAGACAACTTAGTTGGTTATAATAGTTTCCGACGTCATTAAGTACATTCTTTTACTTATATGTGTTTTCATTATTCTTTTTACGAAAAACTGGTGTGTTCTCAGTTCAAATGTGATATTTTTACTCGGCATTGCGACGCTAGCCTAGTGTCTCTTAATAGAAAATTTAAGACTTATTTTTATGATTTTGGGGTGTTACACTATAGCATTCACGTAAAGATACAAAAAGACAACTTAATTGGTTATTATAGTTTCCGATCATGTCGAAAATACTTGTGTTTTCTCAGTTCCACGTTATTGTGTGCATAGTTTCCGACCATGTCGACATTTGTACTCGGAAAACCGTTGTGTTTTCAGTTCAACAGTATACAACTGATTGTATACAGTGTAATTTATTTCTCCAACTCAAATACCAACTATTATTATGTGAATAGTTATAAATTACACCGTATACAACCTGTTGTATACTGTTGAATTGAGAACAAGTATTTCGTTCGCAAATGTCGACATGATCGGAAACTATTATAACCATCTTTTTATATCTTTACGTGAATGCTATAGTTTCCGATCATTTTTTCGAGTACAAATGTCGACATGATCGGAAACTATAGCATTCACGTAAAGATACAAAAAGATAACTTAGTTGGTTATAATAGTTTCCGACGTCATTAAGTACATTCTTTTACTTATATGTGTTTTCATTTATTCTTTTTACGAAAAACTGGTGTGTTCTCAGTTCAAATGTGATATGTTTACTCGGCATTGCGACGCTAGCCTAGTGTCTCTTAATAGAAAATTTAAGACTTATTTTTATGATTTTGGGGTGTTACACTATAGCATTCACGTAAAGATACAAAAAGACAACTTAATTGGTTATTATAGTTTCCGATCATGTCGACATTTGCGAACAAAATACTTGTGTTTTCTCAGTTCCACGTTATTGTGTGCATAGTTTCCGACCATGTTGATATTTGTACTCGGAAAACCATTGTGTTCTCAGTTCAACAGTATACAACTGATTGTATACAGTGTAATTTATTTCTCCAACTCAAATACCAACTATTATTGTGTAATTTATTTCTCCAACTCAAATACCAACTATTACTATGTGAATAGTTATAAACTACACAGTATACAACCTGTTGTATACAGTTGAATTGAGAACAAGTATTTCGTTCGCAAATGTCGACATGATCGGAAACTATTATAACCATCTTTTTGTATCTTTACGTGAATGCTATAGTTTCCGATCATTTTTTCGAGTACAAATGTCGACATGATCGGAAACTATAGCATTCATGTAAAGATACAAAAAGACAACTTAGTTGGTTATAATAGTTTCCGACGTCATTAAGTACATTCTTTTACTTATATGTGTTTTCATTTATTCTTTTTACGAAAAATTGGCGTGTTCTCAGTTCAACAGTATACAACATGTTGTATACCGAGTAATTTATTTCTCCTATACAATCACTAACTATTATGTGCACACAATAACGTGGAACTTAGAAAATACAAGTATTTCGTTCGGAAATGTCGAAATGATCGGAACCTATTATAACCAACTAAGTTATCTTTTTGTAGCTTTACGTGAATGATATAGTTTCCGATCTTGTCGACATTTGTACTCGAAAAACTGTTGTGTTCTCAGTTCAACTGTTATGTGCACACAATAATTCCAACTTGATTAGTAAGTACAACTAAAATCCTTGACTTTAGAACATTTGAGGCACTTGCTGACGTAAACTATAGTTTCCGACCATGTCGACATTTGTACTCGGAAAACCGTTATGTTCTCAGTTCGACGGTATACAACTGGTTGTATACAATGTAATTTATTTCTCCAACTCAAATTTTTGGAGGATGTCAATTTTTGGAGGTTTTGTATCTTTACGTGAATGCTATAGTTTTCGATCATTTTTTCGAGTACAAATGTCGACATGATTGGAAACTATAGCATTCACGTAAAGATACAAAAAGACAACTTAGTTGGTTATAATAGTTTCCGACGTTATTAAGTACATTCTTTTACTTATATGTGTTTTCATTTATTCTTTTTACGAAAAACTGGTGTGTTCTCAGTTCAAATGTGATACTTCTACTCGGCATTGCGACGCTAGCCTAGTGTCTCTTAATAGAAAATTTAAGACTTATTTTTATGATTTTGGGGTGTTACACTAGCATTCACGTAAAGATACAAAAAGACAACTTAATTGGTTATTATAGTTTCCGATCATGTTGACATTTGCGAACAAAATACTTGTGTTTTCTCATTTCCACGTTATTGTGTGCATAGTTTCTGACCATGTCGACATTTGTACTCGGAAAACCGTTGTATTCTCAGTTCAACAGTATACAACTGATTGTATACAGTGTAATTTATTTCTCCAACTCAAATACCAACTATTATTATGTGAATAGTTCTCGTGGTATCGGAACATAAACTTCGTCTTCATTGGATGAACCGGAGCTTATCGCATCGAGCATTGCGAGAGCTTGCATCGGATCGGCACAAGCATTCACCGCCATCACGTCCTCGATATCGGAATCGGAAGATGACATTTTATAAAATGTGAAAGTATACAAATTTGAGGTTTAGAGAGAATTGTGAATTTGAGGTGTGATTTTTTGGTGGTTTAAGGGTGTGTATTTATAGGGAAAAAGTGAAAAAAAAAATTAAAAAATGAAACGCTCCTTGACCGTTGGGGGTTTTTTTAATTTTTTTTTTTAGCCTAACGGCTATTTTTTTTGTTTTATTCGCTGGCCCCACGCTCCGGACCCACGACTCACACCCCTTCACCCCGTCGGATTTCCGACGGGGGAAACCGACGGACCGAATTGACAGCGCCGTGCCATCGGTGTCGGTTCCATCGGTTTCAACCGACGGCTTCCGTTGGGACGCGTCTTAGTTCACTCATGTGTACCAAGGGATTTTATCATTTTGCCCTTAGATTCTTACTTTATTACATGTTTGTCACTGCACGTGTTTAATTAGATTTGATCAAATGGAAGGCCAGGATGCTTGCGTACCCTATTTACGTTACCGTTACCCATGTTCAAGAACCGCCCTCACGTAGATATTTATTAGATTGAATGTACGTAGGATTAATGAATAGTATATTAATTCGGGATATTTGTTATCCTAAATTATATACTTTTGGACAGGGTTTTTGCTTTGTCTATTGTGTTTTGAAAATTTATTTGCAAGAAGCTTGTGGTTTAAAAAGTATTTGCCAAAAACTGTTTTTTCTCATTTTTTTACCTCACCTCCCTATTTTTTTACCCCACCGACTTAATATCCCACCTTCACACGTCTTTTACATAAGCCTTTAACATAACTTGTTTACGTGGACTTCTTTCAGGGATAATAATTTAATTCAAGTACAACTTTACACAAATTGCAATATTAAAAAAATTAATACATCTTATTATTCAAGCAAATTGCCATTTGGTACTTCAATATTATTTCCACTATTTTATACTCATAAACACTTTCTTCGAAGCAATAATTAAAACGATTGAACTAAAAAGTTGACACTAGTGTACATAGCCAAAGTGTTAATGGGCAACCTAAATGAGTAGTAAGAATCTGAGAAACAAAATATCAACAAAACAATTAAAAGAAATCAAACTTTCAGATATCATCAAGTTTCACGAAAGAAGCATTCTTTCAAACTGCTCAAAACAATATTTCAATACGAGACAAACAGTAGCTAAAAGAAAAAGGAAAATGATTCATAGTAGTGCTAAGTCTTTCTACCATAACAATTAATTGAAACTACTCCAAAACAAACAATCTGTTGAACCAACAAAAAACAAAGTGCTCCAAACAATCTATTTCCATCCATTGATCCCTGTTATAACAACAATAATTTATATCAAAATTAAGATAGGAAAAATTATTTCAAATGTAAAGGGAAAAACTAAATAAGTTACCTTGATATCAAGCTATTTAAGGGTCAACTTGTCTTCTAGGTTTTGAAGGACATTTTTTCTGATTATGACCACTTGTCTTACAAATTCTACAAAGGTTAGTCTTTTTTCCCTCTTTGACGTCCATTCCATTATGTATCCTTGTTGAGCGAGGACGGCCCTTCTCATTTCGTTTTAGATCTAAATTTGGAAGCAATTCTGCGATAGTTGATGATTGTAGCCAATATGCTTCATGAGGAATCGGGTAAAACTCGGACGACCAAGTAGAAGAATATTTCATAATCGAGTAACATCTATGAACATATTGCCAACTATTCAATGAAAGATTCGCAGATGCACTCAAAACATGAGAACAAGGATACTTATATACTTCCCATTTTCCACATGTGCAAGTTTGTTTTTGTAGATCAACTACTTGCACATTTCTTCCTCTTCGGGTTATCACCTCAAATATTCCCTTCGCTCTGTTAAGGATCTTAAAGAATGTGCACTAACTTTTACTGTTGAAGCTGCTTGTTTGGCAACAACATGGGGAGTATACATATCACCATTTGCTTGAGCACTAGATCCCGTAGGACACCTCACATTAAAATAGTGCACCATTCTATAGAACGTAAGTTGGTAACATGTTGTAATTGTTATAGTATACAATATAATATATTCAAATTGTCACACAATTGCGGAAGCGAATAAACACGTACATGTAATTAGTTAAGAATAAAATTGTACCTTTTAGCAAAGCTCCAATAAAACTATAATTAAATAGTTTAGGATTTAAAGTAAAATCCCTCTACGATCGCACACACGACAGCAGCTCAATCCGTATGCTAGTACTCCGTTCACACACCCCACAACCTTTATTTTGGTCAAACGACACAAAAGGACGAAAACCAAAGAAACCTGTTGGGCCCGCAACCGTCAGTTCAGTGTCGTTGCGATTCCTGATGGTGATGCGGGCGCAGCAGGGGTTTTATAATTTATATTTTGCTGGGCTTAAATTATATGTACTACCTACTGTGGTTAGCAAGCGGTAAGTATGACCTAAGATCGTTTTATGAATCCAAACGTGTGGGTGATTAAAGCTGGTGCTTTTGGTAGGAGATATTTAGGATGGAACAAAGTAGGTAGGTTTGGGGGTTTTAAACTAAAGACAGGTAATTAAAATGCAGAAAAGTAAATTGCAGGAAAACAAGTAAAGATAAATATGTGATTATTGAGATTTTGATAATTAATGTTTCAGGATGACAGATTAAACAGGGACAATACTAAATGTAATGGTCTGAACTATCAGGTGGAAATCAAGAACCCTACCAACTAAATTTCCCATTGGCATGTCACTAGGAACTAGGTTATCGTGATTCTGATCGGAGCAATACGCAAACTTCCAATACTTATCTAGTTGAAAGATAAACAACTTATATTGGCTTGATGCCGAGGTGCATGAATCAGTAACGTATCGTCTCATAGGTCCGACCTTTCTTAACCCCTAAAATAGTTTAGTATTTTATTAGCATGCAGATTAATAACTTTGTATGTTTTGACCACTGATTGTGTAAGGCTTAGTGTTTTAAGGTATTTAAATCACGAGGATTGTATCCTTATTCCTAAGTCTTGTTTTATGCATTAAGGCTTGGTTACTTCAACTTATGACTTGAGTTCTCCTTTTCAAACAGTTATACATCCCTAGATTATTCGCAGTTTATAAAAACGTGTTTCATATGCAGGTCATGCCTTTCAATAATCGGACAGTGTACTTTACATGGTAGTTCGACTGCTTCTTACATCAGACATGCGGTCAGGAGTAATTGACAGTGAATGTGACACTCTAAACTAACTAAATGTAAAGCGATGCAGAAATGTAAACCTAATATGTATAACGAGTGGGTTCACTGTGTCTTACTTGTTGCATGTCATGGGCACAAATAACTACTTACCATAATTAAGGTTGATCAAGTCCTAATTACTAGGTTGCAGTCACGTGGATAACCGGAAAGGGTACTCCATAAATTAAACTCAAGTTCATAAAGTCTTAACGATACAAAGGTCATTAATCCCTATTTTATCTGAACGCGTTTTCGAACATCATTTCATTGTGCATTGACTTTCGTAGGATATACAAGTTAGTTGTGAAGTTGTATTATCCTTTCGGAATTCCAACTGTTAAACCAGAGCTGATTCCAGTGATGTAACTACCTTCGGTCGTTTATCGACTTCCATACATTTGTACTCCGTATAAAACGTTTCCAGTACTATATAAGATAAACTGTCGAATAGGGGCCGTTACATCACTTTTACGATTGTCGTACACTTAATTGTATAACGTCATCCTTACTTATAATTATCTACATCATCAACAATCACAATAATAAACTACTCGCAATTCATGGCAATAGACAAATCACATACAAGGCAATAGTACATAATTAAAATATGAAATAAAGCAAGTATGATAAAGGTTTCGATATCACCCGGAAATAAATGCGCAGCAGCGTATTATTATGACTGATAACTCGTTCACACATACAAAGATGAATCTCCAAACTCCTAACGTTCGCTCCAACCTCTATGTTAATCCGTAGATTAATTACAATAACCCTAAACTAAAATATAAGAGGTTTTTTAGAGTGAGAAAGTGAAAATGGAAGAATGAGAGTGTAAGTATGAGTGTGAATATGAGAGAGTATATGAGTGTATGAGTGTATTGAAATGAGAGCTAGGGGCTGCCTTTTATAGAAGAAATTTGGCTCAAGTTAGCACCCCAAAGCTCATGATAGCAAAAGGTGGAAAAGGTAGTGGCACCAGGTACAAAAGGCGAAAAAGGTAGTGGCACAAAGTACGAAAAACATGTAAAGGTCTAGCACCGGGTACGAAAAAGGACAAAAAAGCGCAATCCGTGTGGGTGACGGGCTGGCGGCGGCGGCTGGCTGCCAGCCGGCGGTGGCTGTGTGGCTGCCGGCGACGGCTGGCACTACCCCGCACCGGTTCACTGTCCGTTGCTTCATTTCTCGGTTCGTGCGTGTTTTCTTTGTTATGCGTCCGTTTGCGTTGATTCTTTTTGTGTTGGATTCGTAATTCAAAAATGAAGATTTTGATGAAAAGAAATCCCAAAATTATGTCTCTGAACTTTAGATGTGTCGTACGAATCGTTTGGATCTTCCGGAGTGCGTAGAATCTTCATTCTTCGTCCGTTTTTGTTGATTCTTCTTCTGTTGGATTCGTAATTTGAAAACGAACATCTTAGGTCAGATAGATGTTGGTGATGGGCTCTTTGGTCTTGAAATCTCGTTTTGATGTCTGGATTCTTCAAACGTGCGTGGAATCTTCGTTTTCTGTCCGTTTTGCTTGATTTTCATCATGCAACCTTGTTTTTACCATCTTGACATAATATTATAGATTTGTAATGTTTTTGAGTTAAAGTTCCAAGAATTGTTCCAGAATGAGAGAGATATCGATAGTAAAAACGTGACTTTTTACGCGATATCAAGTATCCCACACTTAGAACTTTGCTTGTCC
Source organism: Pseudognaphalium luteoalbum (assembly GCA_963422505.1). NCBI lineage: Eukaryota > Viridiplantae > Streptophyta > Magnoliopsida > Asterales > Asteraceae > Pseudognaphalium > Pseudognaphalium luteoalbum. Next base: position 7,138,814 of record OY730196.1, read on the forward strand.
TCAAGCAAACTCATTCTTAAAAGCTTCTGGAATGATTCTAATTGCATCAGTTTTTAGTGATACCTTTTTCCAAAGAGTATAAAGTTACAGTTATGAAAGAATTTTTTACCGGAAACTAAGGGTTTATTGAATTTGATACCTTCTTCGAGCAACATGATGATCATGACTTAGGCAAATGCAGAATTCTCATCATAGGCTTGATCGAGAATCAAATCTCCATCACTTTTGATGAGGACGGTATTATCCTTTCGAGATATCTTGGAAGGAATCGGGTGTTTTTGGTGTGAAGAAGGTGTGAGGGTTTTCCTGGTATTTTCTCGAAACTTTTCTTGATAGAGTTTCTTTGGAATTTCTCAGATTTTGAAAGGACTACATAGCCTTTTTCTTTGGAATTTTCCTTTTCTTGGCCCTTTTTCTTGATCCTTAGGTTTTTTTTTGAGCAGCTTCTGCTGAATTTCCTTTTCTTGGAGCTCCTTTTACGGATGATGCTCATCCTTTGGGGAACGCTCCGATATAAGCTTTTTGCTGAATTTCTTTTCTTGGAGCTCCTTTTACGGACGATGCTCATCCTTTGGGGAACGCTCCGATGGCTTTGTGTTAGGCTGCAGAAGTCTTGGAAAATCAAGAATATCTTTGAGAATTCGTTGGAAAATGAAACTTCTGTAGGTTCGGGATGAATGTTAGGAGGTTTTAATTGGGTGTGAAGAGTGAGTGTTGAGTGGGTGGATGTTTGATGGTGGAAGGGTGTTTGGATTCCTTAGAAGTTATCAAGATGGGTTATACCTATGCCACGTATGGCACTCAACGGTGTGATCTCGAAATGTATTACAAGAGCAAGTTCTAATTCAAATGCGTACATCGATGTCTAGCCATGTGTTACCCTTTTCGTCCGTATCTTATTCTAAAACAGTTTTGTTTCGTTGTCGAAACTCGTTTCTTGCTGTAGTTTATAATTTGGAAGATAGAAGTTCTAGAAATGATGTTTTTGAATCTAAAAATGTTGAAATTTTATCCATTTTGGCTTTTAAATGAAAATATTGTTTGACTTACGGACAAGAGGTAAAGACTTGCGGTTGAAGGCCGTATATCCCACACTTAGAGGAACATTGTCCCTAATGTTCGAATCTATTCGTTGAGTACCTCTTGTTGAAGTATCCCACACTTAGAGATTCTACTTATTATTGGATTGTTTCGTAGTGTGGTTTTTATGATCCCACACTTAGTGTTTGGAATATCGGATGAGGTAATCAAAACGGGTAGAGGGTTTTGGAACGGTGTACCACTTTTGCTGTGCACGTTATCGGCTCCTTGTTGGAAGGTTGCTAGTCCGTGGCTTGTAGCTTATGGCTCTCGGCATTCTTCATTGCGTGGTCCACAGTCCTCCCTTGCTTAGGTCTTCTATAGTTTTTCAAACAAACCACTCAATTCAATCAAGTAATAGCTGCTGATAAGAAAAGTAAAGTAATAAATTGATAAAGTAGTAATTGGATAGATGTGATGTCTATGCATCCACAGTACATCAAATACATATAATAATAAAGTCTTGGTAGAAAATAGAAAGAAGTAAGAAGGCGGAGCAATCTATTGCTCGGCTGGTGGTGGTACTACAGTCGAAGATGCTATGGGAGATGTCTCATCTGATGAAGAGTCATCGTGCTGATAGTGGGTGCCCTTATCTGATGCATCCCTATCATCCTCTGCGTCTGGTGTACCCACGGTGAATATCCCATCATGTATCAACTGATCAACAAACTCCCCTGCTGGCATGTCAAAGCTATAGTGTGGAATCTCATGTATCCCCTGCTGAGAGTGCTCTCTGAATAGATCGATCTGTCTGTGAGAAGAATCTGGAGCAATCGGTGCAGCTGCAGGGCTGGTGCTCCTGAGAATCCTATGACTCTGAACAAAAGTGGCGCGAGTAGGGGCTCTGGATATCCTACTACTTCTCGAAACCTGTCCTCTAGCCGAGCCGACGACTGAGGGAATCTGCTATCTCTGAAGGGGGATCTGTGCTCGTGGTGCCTGTGGCCTGAGTGGAACTGTCCGAGGTGGTAAACCATGGCCATGGACTGGATGTCGGCGAGGTGCTGGAGTAGGAGCTGCAGGGGGATACAAATGTGGTGGGGCTCGGCCCATCCCGCACGGTATGTCCGGAAGTGGGCTCACTGGTATCCCTGCGATCTGCTGCCTCGTAGCTCTATAGCTTCTGACTTGCATCTGCATCAGCCAGTACCAATAATCGGGTCCTGGGGGTGTCCCGTAATGGTATATGTAAGCTGGTATCTGAGCTCTAGGGGCCGGGACAGAAGGTCCTGGCCTAGTAGGCTGTGGTGGTGCAACTGGGACATCAGAATCTTGTGCATCCTCATCTGAATCAGAGTCTGAACTTCGGGCCTCTCTCGGTTGCTTCCTCTTTCTGGACTCCCTGGGTAGGACTAGACCTGCTACCAATGTATTAATACTCTCAGGGTCTGATGATCGTGCGTTAATGTAAACGGTACCATCCTTTAGAATCCTAAGTATATCCATTTTCCTTAGAAAATTATAGTCTATTGGTTGGGCACTCCATCCTGGCAGGCTTTTAAATTTTACTATCTCCGTCGTCCTAATCAATCCCATTTTCCGAATCAACCTAGTAATTACTGGGCCCATGAATGATCTTCTTGCACCAAACTCTTTTTCTTCCAAAATCCGCTGGGCAACTAGATGGGCAACCTGAATGTTTTTCCTCTCGAGGATACATGCCATCATGATAACATCAAACTCAGACACTCGGCCATTAGACGTATGTTTCCCATCAAGTGAACAAGCCAGTAGTTTATGCAAAATCTGCATAACTGGGTCTGTGAGCTGGGTAGCTTTAATACCCGAGAAATATGGCTTTGGTGACCAATGACTACATGCCTCTGCGGTAGTAGTCGTGAGAGAAATTGTGGTGGCTCCATCAGTAAACAGGGGTAAATCTATCTCTTCTGGAGTATAGAGATCTAGGTGACGTGCAAACTGAGCCAATGACAAGGTGAATAGGCTCCCCATATATCTAAACGTGATCACCCCGTCTCCAACTCTACTCCCTGGCTCAAATGTATAGGTGGTCATGAACTCAGTGATCATCTCCATATACACCGGTTCATCAATGCTGAACAATCTCTTGAAAGACTCAAACTCCTGACCCTCTATTGAGTAACTGAGTAGATTCTCTAATTTATGTCTGAATCCCAATATCTATAGCTTTTCCCAATCTACATATCTAAAACGACCAAAAGGTTTATCTCTCCATATTCGTGCCATCCGGTCGTATGCTGGTGTTGCACTAAGGTATGCAAGAGATCCTGTAAGTGGACGTGTTGGTTTTAGCTTTTTCTTCTTCGGCGACATAGTACCTGAGAACATGAGAAATTTAAAGTAATAGGTCTTAAGAAAGGTGAAATTTAAAGCGCTTCCCGAATTTTCTAATTGAAAATTCGAAATGAGGGCTATAAATTCTTGACAGTCCAAAGATTACAGTAAATATCAAATGCCCCCAAGTAACAATAGTAAGGCAATTATCAATGTGTGAAAACATATAGTCAGGGGATGGCGGTAACTAACTTGTGAAGTAATGCCATTTACAAAGTCTGGTGTTTAGCCAAATTTGAAACGTCATTATTTCATAGTTTATAGTCTCATTGTATGTTTTTTACTTTTAAAAGTTCAACTTGAAGTAAGGTTTTTGAATAGAAATCGTAATTAATTTTTTTTTTTTTTTATAAATGCAATACTTCAAGTTGACTTTTAGGTCAAAACTTACTTCGGACGATAATTCCAATTTGTCCGCATACCAAAATTATAACCTAAACATGTAACATTATTTTTTTAGGCATTTTCCTACTAGATAATAAGCTATGTCATGCACAAAAAATTATGTCATCCATGTGTTGGGTTTTATTCAAGACTTTTGTTTCTAGTAACATTGCTTATTTTGACTAGTCAAGCAAGTACAAGTGTCCTAGTAAGCAAGAGTTTTCAAGTAATCTTAATTTACTATTCTAATCATGCATGCTAGTTAACTTTTTGTTGACTTTCAAAAGTCAAATTTGCTAATCCTAATGTATCCGCATTACGCAATTAACATAGGGCAATCATTTAAAACACCATAATTACTTAAATATCTAACAACTAGCACTTAATCAAGCTAATTTAATTACTAGGTTAATGTGACAACTCTCCAAATTAGGTACTGATTAACATTTAAGCATGTGAATTCTTACGCTAATTTTCTGATTTAGTTTAAAATAAAACTTTCGATGTGATGTAAGCCTAGCAGCCCAATACTTTTAAACAAAAAGTATTGCTAATACGTAAGTATTTAAAGTTACGTACAAATGTATCGGGACGAACCCGACAGATAAATACCGCAAAAGTTGATGACATAATATAATTAATAATTCAATTATTAATTACGAGTACAATTGTATCTATAACATATGGATAAAACGAGTTAAATTTACGTTAAACATAAAACGTATTATAAAACGAACAGAAACAATTTTAAAATGCATTCAAAGATCAAAATGAGAAAAATTCAAATTTTCTCATTCATTCGGGAACATTTGTAACATTACCTCAAAATATGAATCCGAAATTCGACTAAAATTTGGCACCCAATTGAATGATAGCAGTCCAATGTACAAATTTGTACAACAGTCTAAAATAATGAAAATTTCATTATTCCAAATTTAAATAACGAATCAGGAGAACATCTACAAAATAAAAATATAAAATATTATATTTTATACTGTTATTATTATACCCGTACTCGAAATTAACGGGCTTAAAATCGCCAACCACCTCAAATAATTGAGGAGACCGGCCACTGTAATTGAACCATACTCGGTTGATTTCTTTGCTCCCTCCCTTTTTGTTCTTCTTCCTGAAGATTGATCACACACACACACACATATCATCACCTTCTTTACTTCCTCTACTTTCTCTCAAAATTAACAAGATCAGGAGAACCAACAGCAGCAGGGAGTAGCAGTGGAACAACAAACCAGGAACATCATCTTCATCTTCTTCCTTGTATCATCATCACCATCATTTTCCTCATTGTAAGAACCCACTTTTCTTCAATTTCTATACTTAAATTTCGTGTTATATAGCTTGGTAACATCGTAATCCATGTATCTAACTCCATAATTTGGAGATATGATGATTGATTCATGAAATGGTTTTATAGAACCAAAACTTTAAATCCGAAATTGATAGGTAAAAACTTGTTAAAATGTGATATAATGATGTATATTGTTGTTACTAAACACCTAAACACTGAACTCACTCGAATTATAGCTAAAAATCACTTAGAACTCGAGTTGCAAACTGCAAAAACAGAACAGAGCCGCAGCTCAGGAAGCCCGAGCCGATCGGCTGGGCACCCAAGCCGAAAGGCTGGGCACCCAAGCCGAACGGCTGGACCCAAGCCGAACGGCTGGACCCAAGCCGAACGGCTGTGGGCTGGGCTAAGTAGTCTGGGCCGAGTTATTTACTTAATGGGCTGCGTATATAGGCCGAACTGAATAAAGGACTGATTAAGTGGGCTGGACTGGATCTGAAGCCTCAGCCGTACGGCTGAAGCCCAAGCCGAGCGGCTGGCCCAAGCCGAACGACTGGGTTAGGCTGTTCTGCTGGGCTTCGGGCTGTAGACTGAGCTGGGCCGGATCACAAACTGGGTCGGGCATGTAATGAATCGTACGTTTAAATTAATTGGGCCGGGTTCTATAAACTGTTAATGGGGCCATTGGGCCAAGACTTGTATATTATTCTTGGGCCAACAAATTGGGCCGAGCCCAATAACCTACAAAACAATTAAAAACATGAAACGTGACCCGAGACATTTAACGGAACGAGTAATTATAAAATGAACTCATAAACTTTACTTATATAATAACGAACAATTATGATTATATATACATATATATATATATATACATATATACATAATTGATAACAAACGACAAACCTATATATATATTTTATATATATATATATACAAATGACAAATTTAGAAACGAAAACACATATGTATTTCATAAACGGAATAAATATACTAACGAGTTTTATAACAAATAAAACTTATAACGTTTTAAGTACGTAAACTACGTATTACGATATACGTATAAATATATACAAGAACATAGGTGTAAATAGATACACAAACGACCCTTAGGAATTATATATATATATATCCATATATATATATATATATATATATAAATGAAAACTTACAAATTTTCTTACGTAATCAACGTATCAAAAACTTATATACATAGATATATATATATATGTGTACATATGACATCTATAATTATATATTGTCATATATACATACAAATAAATTACACGTTTAACAAACATACGCCTTAATAGTATACAACAAGTATATGTACAATGGGGTCGAAACAACATTCAAATATATATACGATTACATATTTGTATATACACTTAACAAAGCATACGACGTGAGAAATAATAACAATATTTCAACACAACGGCACCAACGAATTCAACGACTTAAATTACTAAGAAATCAACAATTTCTTCAAACAAACAAACCGTTAACATAAGTTGATTAAACAAATCAAACGTACTTATGTTAATACGTTTATTGTATATAGGTTAACACACCTTGGGCTATTACCTGTCGGCTGCTAGCTTTCCTTACCGAGCACATCACAATGAGTTTACAGCCCCTACTTTTAAATGTTTTCTGCTTTTAAACACAGGGGTGTTAAACATATAAATTGCATGCCAACACATGCAATCAAACTATAAATGCTTTATTGCTTTTATACAACTGTTGATTTGTGATATTACATATTCACTATTATTTTGGGAATTAGACAAAGTATCCTAGTACGGACCCAGACTTTGAATGTGTGCATGAAAAGACCTCATGACATGCTACTGTAACATTAACTAGGTGACTCTAGCCACTGAGTATACGGATAGTACTATTTCCGTGATGACCCTCCTACGGTGGAGCGTATACTTAAACGTCCATTCAGGCAAACAACATAAGTTTTGGTTGTGGTTTGGTTATAGGGTTAGGTCGCGTTACTTTAACCTGCGAGGTTTAGCTCACCTTTCAGGGGATCATAGTCTAAGTAAATTCCCACATACTTTTAGGAAGAACGAATCCTACAACTGTTAAACACCGAAAAACATACCGGTACCTTATTTTACACTGGTAAACAACCAGTAACATATTTTGGGACGACATCCCACGTATAACTATATTTTAGGGTAACAACCCTACATAACTTGTATTTTATAAATGAATAACAAATCAATTATAAAAACTTGGTTTAACTAACCACATACACATATAAACCTGTAAATTCACTCAACATATTTGTTGACGACTTCCTCTATGTTTTTCAGGAAATTAGCTGGGTAAGTAATCGCATGCATTCAGGATGGACAACCCTGGACTACTTAGGATGCCACATACTTTTGGGACCGCTAAATTAGCTGGGTAAGTAATCGCATGCATTCAGGATGGACAACCCTGGACTACTTAGGATGCCACATACTTTTGGGACCGCTTTTGAAGGATTTCCTCCGTATAACTGCAAACACTGCAGTCTTACTTATGAAATCTTGTATTTTACTTATGTATTGCAAAACTAAATGTTTTTAAACACTATTACTACTGTTACGACTGACATAGTCGTACTACTTTTGTAACAACTGTTAAACTTGGCATCCTTGATAAATAAAGTTGTGCGATAACCATATGCTCTGAGTATGTATGTATTTGTTGGTTGGAAATACTGTTCGCAGCCCCGCCATGTCATTAAAGCTTCCGCAAACTAATCACAACTAATTGTAATTACCGTTTGGCGGGGTGTGACAGACTTGGTATCAGAGCCATTGGTTATAGCGAACTAGAAGTCTTTAAGTGACCTAAAACCTTAGAGACCTAGACTATAGCCTTGGCTAAAACATTCATTGCATGCATACCCATTTTGCATACATCTAACATACGACTGACATGTCACCTACGACTTCTTTGTCTCAGCATGTCGAGGCACAGTCCGATCTACTTGTATGCTTCTGATGAGGAGCCGACTGAGGATTCCTACCATAGCGACGCTAGCACCGGAGTCGTGAGTCCACCAGTTCACCCGAGAGCTCTATCTGATGACACCGGTGATGCCTACATCACCCCACCACCTACTGCACATGTGGTCCCACCCACTACTGCTCCCACTGACCCTACCAATCGTATATTAGGGTCTACCTTTATGGCGACACGCCATACGACTGCTGGCCCTTCCAGAGGACCGGTACCTAGGAGGACACCACGGATGTGTGTCCGAGACTTCCCTAGAGGACCACTTGCGCCCCGTGATAAGGCGCCGATGGCAGAGGAGAGGGTGATACACTGTGATGAGCCGCCACAGAGGGTACCTAGGCTTTCTCACTTGGAGTGGATGACTCCTATGTTGGGGCGGTGGAGGTCGTTGGAGGGTTTTCCTTCTACTTTTGAGACTGGGGAGTCCTCCTGATCCTCCACACCACTGCCTACTACTGGGGAGCCTATAGAGTTGACCCTCCCTACCATTGTGGCTGTGATTTGCACATTGTTTCGTATTTCTGGTAGCAGGGGTGTTCACTTTGCAGAGCTACAGAGTGATGTCTCCCGTCTGGATGGAGACATGACAGACATGCATGAGTGTTGCCATTTCTTGTTGAGCAACGTGGTTGCTGCCAGAGAGATAGCTGAGACCGCACGTGCTCGTGTCAGGGTGCTAGAGAGGCATGCGAGGACAGCAGGGTTGATGATTGGAGCTTGTGTGATGATAGCTGTGCTGAGGACAGCTGTGGGGTTGTTTCTACCTTACTTCCAGTAGACTTATGTATGACGGTTTGTGCCTACTGGGCATTAGACTGATTACTTTTGGATGATGGATATATTAGTAGGTCCATCACGTATTGTATAGACTAGTATCAGATGGGTAGGTGTATGTATGTACTAGACATGTACTAGAGGGGAAAAACTGTTGTTAGAATGGGTGTATGTATAGGAAAACCCATTGTCTTTTGTATAACGCTAACCGCTGATGGGGCGTATTAGGGATCCCATCTTATTTTGTATAAAACTGTTGTATCAGCGCTACCCCTTTTGATATAATATAACTTACGTTTGGTTGTATTTTGTATTCATTACATTCAACAACGACTTTAGTATTATATCTACATTTATACACATGTGTTAGAAACGATAACCAATCAATAACATTTGATCATTCTTTGAAAACCATGAAACATACCACACCTTGATTATTGATTCCTATCTTGAATTTCTTTGAACTCGATTGTGTTGAATGATGATGAAAAGAAATATGTATTTAGCATTATATAATGACGCCTGGCCAACGTGATTATATTGTACTAACTACATATGGGCTTTTCAAAGTTGTGCGACATGTGATACAAAATCTTGTCCTTCAATCCTTCATATTGTTCGCTTGTTAAAAGTGTGAAATCTTGTTCATCACATTCATTGTCTTGGCATTGACTTCTGCATTTTATTTCATCGCAGAACGGAACCATGCCACCAAAACGACGGATGACTAAGAACAGTCGACGAACGACTCCTTCTTCCATTCCTGAAACTATTCCCTCACCCAACAACAATGAGACTACCGAACAAATGATCGTGCGACGAATAGCTGAAGGTATTGCTGAGTATGAAGCAAGCCGAAATCGTGAGAATGGAATGAATAACAGCGGATCTACCCCTGTTAACACTGAGGCACCTGCGACTATTCGCCGAGGGTGTTCATACAAGACATTCCAGGCATGTAAGCCAGTTACTTTTCGTGGCACCGAGGGTGCTATTGGGATTATACACTGGATAGAGAAGACAGAATCGGTATTGGACATTAGTGACTGTTCACCAGACTGTATGGTGAAATATGCCACCTGCACCCTTGCTGACAAGGCTCTTACTTGGTGGAATATTCAAGTCCAATCACTTGGCCGACCAGCTGCTTACTCCTTGTCATGGGAGGTACTGAAAAACATGATGTTGGAAGAACTCTGTCCCCGTAGTGAGATGCAGAAAGTCGAAACTGAGCTGTGGAACATCACTATGATTGGTGCCGATGTCACTGGTTATACAACCAAGTTTCAGGAACTAGCACGTCTGGTGCCACATATGGTGACACCTGAGTACAAGCACATCGAGCGTTATGTATATGGTTTGGCACCGCAAATCAGGAGTTTGGTTACATCTTCCAAACCTGACACATTCAGGAGCGCTGTTGTGTTAGCGCAAAGTCTGACCGATGAGGCAGTCAGGATGGGAACACTGACCAAGAAAACTGCATTGGGCAAGGTTGAGCCGAGCAGTACTGAAGCTGGCAGTTCTGGAGGTACAAAGCGTAAGTGGAATGACAGAGGAAGTGACCGTCAGGGTCAAACAAATAAGAAGGGATCTAGGAACCCAAAGTCCTATGCTGCCACCACTGTGGAATCAAAGCCATACTTGGGTAACAAACCTAAGTGTGACAAATGTAGCAAACACCACGAGGGTGAATGTTGGTATTGCAACAACTGTAGAGGTTGGGGTCACAAAACCCAAAACTGCAAAGTTAACCCTACCCCTAGGGAAAACACAGAATGCCGAAACCAAGGGTGTTTTGAATGTGGCGACACGAGGCACTATCGGAACCGTTGCCCTCGACTCAACAACCAAAACCCCAACAACAACAACCAGATCAACCAAAACCGCAACAACACCAACAACCGTGGTAACAACAACCGAGCCAACAACATCATCAATCAACCGGCTCAAGGAAGAGCATTTGTGATTGGAGCACAAGAGGCATGCCAGGACCCTAACACCATCACTGGTACGTTTCTTGTAAACAACCATTATGCCTCTGTGTTAATCGATTCAGGTGCTGATTTAAGTTTTGTGTCTAATGAGTTTAGGCCACTATTAGAACTTGAATCACGTAAGTTAGATAACAAATATACTATTGAACTAGCCGATGGTGAGTTAATCGAGTCAGGAGAAATAGTACCGGGATGTACCTTGAAATTGGAAGGTCATCTCTTCGAAATAGACTTACTACCGGTTAAGTTGGGAAGTTTCGATGTTGTAGTCGGCATGGATTGGTTGTCTAAGAACCGCGCCGAGATCATATGTTACGATAAGTTGGTACGCTTACCACTACCGACAGGAGAAACTCTCATGGTCAAAGGTGAGAAACAAAATAGTGCCACAAAAATGATTACATGCTTGAAAGCCCGTAAATATCTCCGAAAGGGATACCAAGCATTCTTGGCACACATTAAAGAAATCCGAGGAACGACGTATAGATGACGTACCTATTGTACGTGACTACCCGGGAGTATTTCCTGATGAGTTACTAGGATTACCACCCCCACGACAGGTTGAATTTCATATCGACCTAGTTCCTGGAGCAGCACCAATTGCTCACATACCTTACTGTCTTGCTCCTTCAGAAATGCAAGAGTTGTCTGCACAACTGCAGGAACTCTTAGATTTGGGATTCATCCGACCGAGCTTTTCACCTTGGGGAGCTCCGGTTTTGTTTGTCAAGAAAAAGGATGGATCAATGCGAATGTGTATCGATTATCGGGAACTGAACAAAGTAACTATTAAGAATCGATATCCACTACCTCGCATAGATGACTTGTTTGACCAGCTGCAGGGGTCAAGTTACTATTCGAAGATCGACTTGCGATCTGGTTACCATCAGCTGAAGGTTCGGGGTGAGGATATTCCTAAGACTGCGTTTAGGACTCGGTACGGTCATTACGAGTTCCTAGTCATGCCATTCGGACTGACAAACGTGCCAACAGTGTTCATGGACCTCATGAATAGAGTATGCAAACCTTATCTTGATAAGTTCGTGATCGTGTTTATCGACGACATATTGATATACTCCCGAACGAAGGAGGATCACGAGAAACACCTTAGAATGATTCTTGAATTACTGGAAAAAGAGAAACTTTACGCAAAGTTCTCTAAGTGCGAATTTTGGATACGCGAGGTTCATTTCCTTGGTCATGTGATCAATAACAAAGGAATTCATGTGGACCCATCCAAAATTGAGGCAATTAAGAACTGGGAAGCCCCGAAAACGCCATCCGAGATACGACAATTTCTTGGGCTAGCCGGCTATTACCGACGCTTCATCGAGAACTTCTCGAAAATAGCCCTACCACTTACCGCTTTAACTCAAAAAGATAAGAAATTTGATTGGGGCGAGAAGCAAGAGATTGCTTTCCAATTGTTGAAACAGAAACTAAGTACCGCAACAATCCTATCACTACCAGAGGGAGTAGAAAACTTTGTTGTCTACTGTGATGCTTCACATCAGGGATTGGGTTACCTATTGATGCAAAACGACAAAGTCATTGCTTACGCATCTCGACAATTGAAAGTTCACGAAAAGAACTATACGACGCATGACTTAGAGCTAGGAGCCGTCGTTTTTGCACTTAAGATTTGGAGACACTACCTATACGGTACAAAGTGCACTATCTTCACGGATCACAAAAGTCTCCAACATATATTCGACCAGAAAGAACTCAACATGAGACAACGTCGTTGGGTCGAATTACTGAACGATTATGATTGCGAAATTAAGTATCACCCGGGCAAAGCAAATGTTGTAGCTGATGCCTTGAGTCGTAAGGAACGAGTCAAACCCCGTAGAGTTCGAGCTTTAGGTTTGACAATCCACTCGAATCTCATTACTCAAATTCGTGACGCTCAACAATCAGCCTTCATTCCCGAACGCCTTAAGGAAGAATCCTTGAAGGGAATGGAGAAACAACTCGAAACCAAAGACAACGGAGTGTTATACTTCATGAACCGAATTTGGGTACCATACGTAGATGAATTGCGCCGATTGATTTTGGACGAAGCACATAAGTCCAACTACTCGATACATCCTGGTACAGATAAGATGTATCACGACTTGAAAGGATTTTACTGGTGGCCTGGTATGAAACGAGACATTGCCACATACGTTAGTAAGTGCTTGACTTATGCAAAAGTCAAAGTTGAATACCAAAAGCTGTCACACCCCGCTAAAGCGGAAACACGAGATGTAACAGCACAATGGTTCCACAGCACAATGCTCCACTAATGACTTCAACATTCATAAGGTTAATCGTAGCTTCATTTTCCCAACTACTGATTGTTTCCTGAAAAGCATGTAAAAATGAGGGTCAACTACAAAGATAGTTGGTGAGTTCACAGGTTTTAGAATAAGTGAGAATGCCATTTAAAAGTATTCAAAATCACATTTGAAAGATTTACGTTGCTACGTAAATAGTTGTTTAGTGTATAAATGCGAAAGTCATCTAGAAGTGATCAAAACCACGTTTGAAAGGTTTACGTTGCTACGTAACTAATTGTTTATACGCGAATTAGAATTCATTTAAGAACGACATGTATAGCTTGAGTCCACAACCAAACCTACTGGCCCGAGAACAACGCCCCAAAGACATGTCCTATCGCGAACATTTAAAGTTGGTGGTATGCACTCACATGCACGAGAGAGTGGGAAGGTGGCCTCCTTCCAAATAGTACTATCCATATCAACCATCGGCTCAATAATGAGTTAATAGGTTGTGTAAAAGAACCCGGGGACTTAAGATGCGATAGAGTCACAAGCATACAATAAGAGCGTATAAATAGTATATGTACACACATAAAACATTTTTAGCACATAAGATATATAGGATGTGTACATTTCCAGAACAGTTTTTAGTATCAAAATAGTAAATGTTTAATCCTGAACAATTTCGCAATCAGAATAGTTTCGTAGTCAGATTCAATAAGAACGGTGTCGCTGTAAGATATAGTTTGTGTGCACGTTCAAGAACAAGTTTAACTAGTGCACAAGTTCAAGAGCAGTTTCAATTAACAAGATCAGTTTCACAGTAAAATACAAACTGTGTATTTCTTTCAAGAACAATTTTACTAAGAGTACACATTAAAGAACAGTTTAGTAAACAAGTAGTCATGCTTTTCACCCCAAAAAGTTTATGAAAATAATAGAAAAATGGGGCTGTGAATACTCACCTGAGTTTAGCAAGCAAATATAGCAATTAGCAAGTATGTGTGTTCCAAATGCAACCTTCTAGCACCCTAAACGCATAAGGTCGGGTGTAAGTGGGAGTTAATGTTTACTTATGCTAATTGTTCACTCAACTAGTATGTCCATATATATTTTGTTTTAGAAAAAGTGTGTGACCCGTTGGTGAAAGTTTGTAATAATAATTCTCAAAGACATTATTATTATATACGGTTCATTATACACTTTGCAATAGTATATGTCGCGTGTGTCTAAGTTGTCCTCGTTTGAAGTTATTGTTGTTACGCGAATTGGATACTAAGTGAAATTAGAATTTCAATCTTTGGTCCAAAAGTTCTAAGTGTCATTTTTCGTTCGGGTTATATTTACAAGTCTCGTTTTTGGTCTAAGTTAGTTAATAAGTCACCCAAATCCATTTTTGTTTACAATTCTTTCCAAAAATAGTAAGTTTTTCGAAAACGAGCCGCTTTTGTTGACTTAGTCAAACTTACTCGGTTTGACCCGAAACTTTCACCCAACCCAAATATCAGTTTATAGGGTCTAAATATGTTGTCGGTTCATGTCGGAGTTCACCAATAGTCTTGGTTTTTATAAAAGTCCAAAAACAGTCCATATTTATGTTTTTCGGTTTTGTCGGTTCACTTCCTCTATTTTTCTTAACTAGTTATATTCCGAGTTAGAGTCCACAATTTTTACTAGTTGTTCTACCATGTGTCTAGAGGTTAACTTAATTTTTCCAGTAATTATAGTGTCCATCTTGATAGGTATAAAATTTATGGGTAGAACCATTCTCAGTTTTTAAGCACATGCAGACCAGTCGCATAGATTCGTATTTATATGAAAATCCGTAGATTTATAGTAAGATCCATAGAAGAACTTTTTGTAGATCTTTTCAATACTCAACTCTTAAAAAAAATACATCTTATAATTCTTTGTAGAACTCAAGTTATGAGTGTTTTAGTAAACTGACTTTTCTGAGACAGATTATGCATATTCACATATGGGTTATAAAAACGATTTTTGATCTTAGATTTGGACATATCCAAGTTATATGAGCATTATAACATCTAAATCAGTAGCAAACAAGTAAATTATTGAAGAGTTAGTGTGATTTATACCAACAAGATGAAGAACAAATGAGAGAGATGAAGATGATGATGTCTTGAGCTTCCTTCCTTCTTCTAAACTTTAAGATGATGAATGATGGTGATTGAATAGTGGTTTTTAGGGGGTTGAAAGGCTGGAAATCTTCAGCAATTAGAGAGAGAATGAGAGGGGATTGTAGAGAGAAAAGGTGTGAAGTGTTTGAGTGTAAAGTTGGAAATGGGACATGCATGGCTTATGTATGGAGGTTGTAAGTAAAAGCAATAATTGATTTTTGCATGAAATCTAAGTGGGTGAGGGGGTGGATGGTCGTTCTCATGGGCCCCACCAAGGGCATTATGGTCATTTTTCATTCCTAGCTTAATTTGTTGCGTTTTACGTTCATTTACTCGCTCGGTTTGGTGTTAAATGTTTAATACGCGTTTTTAAGTATCAATTTAAGTTTCAATATTTCCAATTGAAGTATTTATTCTAATTACTTGAAAAACATTTACAAAAATGATTCGTTAATTTAGTGATCTCGATTTGCGTGTTCGTTGTACGGACTCTAAATCGCGTAACGTTTTATTTGGGCATTTTTTTTTTGTTATCGTTTAAAGACACGATATATTAATTGATAACCTTTCACTAATTAATATATTTTAGATTCAAAAGTGTATTTTGACTTTCGTTCGATTGTCGGGCGTGTTCTGCGCGTTTTCGTTGCGTTTGAGACGTTTTAATTGAAACGTCTAGGTTTTTCGGGTATTATTATGAAATGATAATAATATATGATAAATAACTTCTAAAAACTCAGTTATTTTAGAATTGTTTTCACCAACGTTCGTGTTAAGTCGGGTACCGTCCGATTGAATTTACTTGTCGAGTCACTGAAATTTCGGTTTTGCGATTCGATAAAGATTTTGTGAAGACATAAAGAGGTAGATTTTTCTTTGTTTAGTTTGGCACTTAGTACCAAATTTAGGAAGTCTATAGGAATTTAAGATTCACTAAGCAATCTCCTAGACGTTCTACGACTTTAGTAAGCCTACGGAGTCATAACCTATAATTTTCACTAGGATTTAAAGAATATTGTTAGCGTAGTTTAAGATTCGAGTGCGGTAATGACATGAGATTTTAACGATTGTCACAAAAGCCGTCTGGGCTTTTGCAACAACCTGAAATGCCCAAATGGAAATGGGAACACATCACAATGGACTTCATCACGAAGTTACCGAGAACAACATCCAGAGTTGACACCATATGGGTGATTGTCGATCGATTGACGAAATCTGCCCACTTTCTTGCTATCAACGAAACAGACAAAATGGAGAAGCTGACTAGAATCTATTTGAAAGAGGTCATTTCTCAACATGGGGTGCCATTATCCATCATCTCAGATAGAGATGCACGATTCACTTCTCGCTTCTGGCCAACACTTCAACATGCATTGGGTACTAGACTCGACATGAGTACTGCCTACCACCCACAAACTGATGGCCAGAGTGAGCGAACGATACAAACGCTTGAAGACCTGTTAAGAGCATGTGTGATAGACTTTGGAGGTAATTGGGATACACACCTACCTCTAGCAGAATTTTCTTACAACAACAGCTATCACACCAGCATACAGATGGCACCATTTGAGGCATTGTATGGACGCAAGTGCCGATCGCCACTCTGTTGGGCAGAGTTGGGCGACAGACAATTATCGGGTCCTGAGATAGTCCAAGAAACTACAGACAAGATATCTCAAGTGCTTAATCGATTGAAAACAGCACGTGATCGACAAAAGAGTTATGCCGATAACAGACAGAAACCTTTAGAATTTCAAGTAGGTGACAAAGTCCTACTCAAAGTGGCACCCTGGAAAGGGGTCGTACGATTTGGTAAACGAGGTAAACTGAACCCACGATACATCAGACCGTTCGAAATCCTTGCAAGGATTGGTCCTGTCGCCTACAAGCTCAAACTACCGCAAGAGCTTAGCAGTATCCACGACACCTTTCATATATCTAACTTTAAAAAGTGTCTTTCTGATGAAACACATATCATCCCTCCGGATGAAGTCTTCATTGACTCGAAACTAAACTTTGTGGAGGAACCTATCGAAGTTATGGACTCGAAAACGCAGAAACTTCGACAGAAACGAATCAAGCTAGTTAAAGTTCGTTGGAACTCAAAACATGGCCCAGAGTTCACCTGGGAATGTGAGGATGAAATGCGCAAGAAGTATCCTCGACTATTTGAAATCGTGACCGCGACTCACGACACGAATTAAATCTCGGGACGAGATTTCCCTAACGGGGGGAGAATGTGACAACTCTCCAAATTAGGTACTGATTAACATTTAAGCATGTGCATTCTTACGCTAATTTCCTGATTTAGTTTAAAACAAAACTTTCGATGTGATGTAAGCCTAGCAGCCCAGTACTTTTAAACAAAAAGTATTACTAATACGTAAGTATTTAAAGTTACGTACAAACGTATCGGGACGAACCCGACAGATAAATACATCAAAAGTTGATGACATAATATAATTAATAATTCAATTATTAATTACGAGTACAATTGTATCTATAACATATGGATAAAACGAGTTAAATTTACGTTAAACATAAAAGGTATTATAAAATGAACAGAAACAATTATAAAATGCATTCAAAGATCAAAATGAGAAAAATTCAAATTTTCTCATTCATTCGGAAACATTTGTAACATTACCTCAAAATATGAATCCGAAATTCGACTGAAATTTGGCACCCAATTGAATGATAGCAGTCCAATGTACAAATTTGTACAACAGTCTAAAATAATGAAAATTTCATTATTCCAAATTTAAATAACGAATCAGGAGAACATCTACAAAATAAAAATATAAAATATTATATTTTATACTGTTATAATTATACCCGTACTCGAAATTAACGGGCTTAAAATCGCCAACCACCTCAAATTTTGAGACCGGCCACTGTAATTGAACCATACTCGGTTGATTTCTTTGCTCCCTCCCTTTTTGTTCTTCTTCCTGAAGATTGATCACACACACACACACACACATATCATCACCTTCTTTACTTCTTCTTCTTTCTCTCAAAATTAACAAGATCAGGGGAACCAACAGCAGCAGGGAGTAGCAGTAGAACAACAAACCAGGAACATCATCTTCATCTTCTTCCTTGTATCATCATCACCATCATTTTCCTCATTGTAAGAACCCACTTTTCTTCAATTTCTATACTTAAATTTCGTGTTATATAGCTTGGTAACATCGTAATCCATGTATCTAACTCCATAATTTGGAGATATGATGATTGATTCATGAAATGGTTTTATAGAACCATAATTTAAATCCGAAATTGATAGGTAAAAACTTGTTAAAATGTGATATAATGATGTATATTGTTGTTACTAAACACCTAAACACTGAACTCACTCGAATTATAGCTAAAAATCACTTAGAACTCGAGTTGCAAACTGCAAAAACGGAACAGAGCCGCAGCTCAGGAAGCCCGAGCCGATCGGCTGGGCACCCAAGCCGAATGGATGGACCCAAGACGAACGACTGTGGGCTGGGCTAAGTAGTCTGGGCCGAGTTATTTACTTAATGGGCTGCGTATATAGGCCGAACTGAATAAAGGACTGATTAAGTGGGCTGGACTCGGCCTGAAGCCTCAGCAGTACGGCTGAAGCCTAAGCCGAATGGCTGGGCTAGGCTGTTCTGCTGGGCTTCGGGCTGTAGACTGAGCTGGGCCGGATCACAAACTGGGCCGGGCGTGTAATGAATCGTACGTTTAAATTAATTGGGCCGGGTTCTATAAACCGTTAATGGGGCCATTGGGCCAAGACTTGTATATTGTTCTTGGGACAACAAATTGGGCCGAGCCCAATAACCTACAAAACAATTAAAAACATGAAACATGACCCGAGACATTTAACGGAACGAGTAATTATAAAATGAACTCATAAACTTTACTTATATAATAACGAACAATTATGATTATATACATATATATATATATATACATATATACATAATTGATAACAAACGACAAACCTATATATATATTTTATATATATATATATACAAATGACAAATTTAGAAACGAAAACACATATGTATTTCATAAACGGAATAAATATACTAACGAGTTTTATAACAAATAAAACTTATAACGTTTTAAGTACGTAAACTACGTATTACGATATACGTATAAATATATACAAGAACATAGGTGTAAATAGATACACAAACGACCCTTAGGAATTATATATATATATATATATCCATATATATATATATATATAAATGAAAACTTACAAATTTTCTTACGTAATCAACGTATCAAAAACTTATATACATAGATATATATATATATGTGTACATATGACATCTATAATTATATATTGTCATATATACATACAAATAAATTACACGTTTAACAAACATACGCCTTAATAGTATACAACAAGTATATGTACAATGGGGTCGAAACAACATTCAAATATATATACGATTACATATTTGTATATACACTTAACAAAGCATACGACGTGAGAAATAATAACAATATTTCAACACAACGGCACCAACGAATTCAACGACTTAAATTACTAAGAAATCAACAATTTCTTCAAACAAACAAACCGTTAACATAAGTTGATTAAACAAATCAAACGTACTTATGTTAATACGTTTATTGTATATAGGTTAACACACCTTGGGCTATTACCTGTCGGCTGCTAGCTTTCCTTACCGAGCACATCACAATGAGTTTACAGCCCCTACTTTTAAATGTTTTCTGCTTTTAAACACAAGGGTGTTAAACATAGAAATTGCATGCCAACACATGCAATAAAACTATAAATGCTTTATTGCTTTTATACAACTGTTGATTTGTGATATTACATATTCACTATTATTTTGGGAATTAGACAAAGTATCCTAGTACGGACCCAGACTTGGAATGTGTGCATGAAAAGACCTCATGACATGCTACTGTAACCATTAACTAGGTGACTCTAGCCACTGAGTATACGGATAGTACTATTTCCGTGACGACCCTCCTACGGTGGAGCGTATACTTAAACGTCCATTCAGGCAAACAACATAAGTTTTGGTTGTGGTTTGGTTATAGGGTTAGGTCGCATTACTTTAACCTGCGAGGTTTAGCTCACCTTTCAGGGGATCATAGTCTAAGTAAATTCCCACATACTTTTAGGAAGAACGAATCCTACAACTGTTAAACACCGAAAAACATACCGGTACCTTATTTTACACTGGTAAACAACCAGTAACATATTTTGGGACGACATCCCACGTATAACTATACTTTAGGGTAACAACCCTACATAACTTGTATTTTATAAATGAATAACAAATCAATTATACAAACTTGGTTTAACTAACCACATACACATATAAACCTGTAAATTCACTCAACATATTTGTTGACGACTTCCTCTATGTTTTTCAGGAAATTAGTTGGGTAAGTAATCGCATGCATTCAGGATGGACAACCCTGGACTACTTAGGATGCCACATACTTTTGGGACCGCTTTTGAAGGATTTCCTTTGTATAAATGCAAACACTGCAGTCATACTTACGAAATCTTGTATTTTACTTATGTATTGCAAAACTAAATGTTTTTAAACACTATTACTACTGTTACGACTGACATAGTCGTACTACTTTTGTAACAACTGTTAAACTTGGCATCCTTGATAAATAAAGTTGTGCGATAACCATATGCTCTGAGTATGTATGTATTTGTTGGTTGGAAATACTGTTCGCAGCACCGCCACGTCATTAAAGCTTCTGCAAACTAATCACAACTAATTGTAATTACCGTTTGGCGGGGTGTGACACTTAAGGTACATCTTCTTGAAAGATCTAAACTAGCATGAATTACTAAGGGTAAGTGGTAGTAGCATGTAGTTTCTAAGCATTCAACCAAGAAAAATACTAATTCCTAGTTACTATCTTAGCTAACTTCATAAAATAAGACATTTTAAGTTCAAAGTGGGTTTTTCATGATCATACCTTGTTTTAGTGTGTTATGCTTCAAAACGAACGTACAACCGAGAATATCATGCAATGAGGAGTTCAAAAGGACATGAAATTAGAGAGGTTGGTGAAGATTGGGTGGTGATCCATGGAGTGGTGATGGTGGCCGGTTTTTAGGGTGAGGGAGGAAGGAGAAGAGAAGTTTTTGTGTTATTTTTGAATAATGGGAGCAAATGGAAGGCTTGTGGTCCATGAGAATATTTGTCATGCTCCCATGTACCATATTCCTTACATGGTCCCCTATGTACATCTAAGTACTTCCCTAGATTAATTTCTAATGTCCCACTAATAATGATTACGAATCCTAAACGTATTTTTTGTAACTAGTTACTTGTTAGTCTTTTGTTACGTTATAAACAATTTAAGAAGCGCGTAATTTTTTGTGGAACAATTAAAAAGCAATCCTGAGATATTAAACTTAAATTATTTTTGGTTGTTTTTTAAAATTATTTGTCTGACGTGGACTTGTTGAATGTACATGTTTCGGCTAAAAGCTTAATGTTGTACGTTCTTGTTATCGCGCACGTGTTTCAAGCAAAAATTTAAAAAACGTTTTTTTTCTTTTTTTTCCAAAGGAAACTTTCAAAATTTTATTATATTACTATATTTATACTAAAATATGCTCATTTAAAGTCGCGAGCTTCGACCTTTTTCGGAAGGAATTGTTTTAAGATTCGTTCCGATCCCTCCATAGGGAAAGGGTCGAGATTTGCCCCCTTAAGCGAACGTTTTTCAGCACAAAACATTTTGAAAGTTCCAAAATGGTGTTATAAACTATATAGTGGTGATGATTCTCTAACCCTAGGACTTCCCGTTCTTCGTAACTAATTTGACAAGATCACCAATTAACTTATTGTACGCTTTCCTTATCTTTTTAGGGTTTGACAAACCGACGCGTGACCCTTGATCTTTGTAATTAAGATAGTGAGTGAGTTTATTCATTACTTCCAGAAATGCGTTCTCTTCCTGTGAATCAGGGTCTCCGGTTGTAGACTTAACTATCCTACAGAGTTCACTGATTATGGATTTTTGTACGGAAGTGAAAGGGTATTTGGTAAAGGCAAAGATTCAAGTAAGCTTAACATGAAGGTCTTTTCTTTTTGCGAAGAAAACTGTGTCGATTCTTTCCTTGGCGGAATCAGGAAAAACGTCTTGTAATTTTGAGATCAGGTGGGAGGCAGGGTCAACAAAGAAAGGAATGTTACCAGGAATGACGATAGAAATCATCGGATCTTGTTCTTCCCAGAACTCAAGTTTGTTGATTATCGTGGCGACACTGTGATTGATTAACATCATAGATGTTGGAAGAAAATCCATGCCGGTGAGTGATTCAAAGAGTAGATCTAAATCTGCTATAAACTTTAGTTCTTGGTCTCTGAAATTTGTGGAAGTGCTTTCGCATTCATGACTTGACAGGCGAAGAAGGAATTCTACTTGTTTTTCTAATTTGGCAATCATTTCTCGTTGTTCGTAGGAATACGGGAGATTGGCATAGGTTAACTGCCTGACGAATGCTTTATAGACATCTACCCTATGGGGAGGATTGAAAGAAACACCGAGGTGGCGTTCTTCAAAACAAGGTTGTTCCGGCTCGGCTGATGGAACCTTGTCTATCACTCGGTAAATGGTGTATTGGTGTTTGTGTGAAATGAATGGAAAGATGCCGTTATTCCGAGAATCGGGCGTGGTTTGAGTATACACCGATGTTTCAGGAATGAGGGTGATTAAGTCACAAGACTTCGGAGGTTTTTCTTCAGAATTATCTTCAGGAAAATAATCGAAGTGGGAAGAATTTGGTAAATCAGGTAGGTGAAAAGTTGGCAAGTGATCTTCTGGAGATGATGCAAGGTTAGGTAACTGATCAAAATCCAGGCAATGTTTTGGAATTGAAAGTGAGGTCCTATATTCTTCTTGGGTGTCGGAGATTTCCTTGGTTTTAGAGGAAGGTGAAAAGAAATCGGATCCTAACTCTTTTTCTAAGTAATCAAAGAATTCCGTATCATCCATTGAAATGAAGCAAGAAGTGGGTTTTCGAGTTGTCATTTTTTTTTGTTATCCTAACTAAATAATAATTAATTAATACTAATTACTTAAATTAAATTTCGAAAGATTTCTAAGAAGATTTCGATCGGAAGGGTCTCCTAAATAATACTACTTAAGGCGGATTTGAATCGTACATTTGTGATTCCCCGGCAGCGGCGCCAAAAACTTGTTGGGCCTGCAACCGTTGGTTCAGTGTCGTTGCGATTCCTGATGGTGATGCGGGCGCAACAGGGGTTTTAAAATTTATATTTTGCTGGGCTTAAATTATACGTACTACCTACTCTGGTTAGCAAGTGGTAAGTATAACCTAAGATCGTTCAATGAATCCAAACGTGTGGGTGATTAAAAAGCTGGTGCTTTCGGTAGAAGATATTTAGGATGGAACAAAGTAGGTAGGTTTAGGGGTTTTAAACTAAAGACAGGTAATTAAAATGCAGAAAAGTAAATTGCAGGAATTTAAAGTGCAGGAAAACAAGTAAAGATAAATATGTGATTGTTGAGATTTCGATAATTAATGTTTCAGGATGACAGATTAAACAGGGACAATACTAAATGTAATGGTCTGAACTATCAGGTGTAAACTCTAGAACCCTACCAACTAAATTTCCCATTGGCATGTCACTAGGAACTAGGTTATCGTGATTCTGATAGGAGCAATACGCAAACTTCCAATACTTATCTAGTTGAAAGATAAACAACCTATTTTGGCTTGATGCCGAGGTGCATGAATCAGTAACGTATCGTCTCATATGTCCGACCTTTCTTAACCCCTAAAATAGTTTAGTATTTTATTAGCATGCAGATTAATAACTTTGTATGTTTTGACCGCTGATTGTGTAAGGCTTAGTGTCTTAAGGTATTTAAATCACGAGGATGTTATCCTTATTCCTAAGTCTTGTTTTATGCATTAAGGCTTGGTTACTTCAACTTATGACTTGAGTTCTGCTTTTCAAACAGTTATACATCCCTAGATTATTCGCAGTTTATAAAAACGTGTTTCATATGCAGGCCATGCCTTTCAGTAATCGGACAGTGTACTTTACATGGTAGTTCGACTGCTTCTTACATCAGACATGCGGTCAGGAGTAATTGACGGTGAATGTGACGCTCTAAACTAACTAAATGTAAAGCGATGCAGAAATGTAAACCTAATATGTACAACGAGTGGGTTCACTGTGTCTTGTTGCATGTCATGGGTACAAATAACTACTTACCATAATTAAGGTTGATCAAGTCCTAATTACTAAGTTGCAGTCACGTGGATAACAGGAAAGGGTACTCCATAAATTTAACTCAAGTTCATAAAGTCTTAACGATACAAAGGTCATTAATCCCTATTTTATCTGAACGCGTTTTCGAACATCATTTCATTGTGCATTGACTTTCGTAGGATATACCAGTTAGTTGTGAAGTTGTATTATCCTTTCGGAATTCCAACTGTTAAACCAGAGCTGATTCTAGTGATGTAACTACCTTCGGTCATTTATCGACTTCCATACATTTGTACTCCGTATAAAACGTTTCCAGTACTATATAAGATAAACTGTCGAATAGGGGCCGTTACATCACTTTTACGATTGTCGTACACTTAATTGTATAACGTCATCCTTACTTATAATTATCTACATCATCAACAATCACAATAATAAACTACTCGCAATTCATGGCAATAGACAAATCACATACAAGGCAATAGTACATAATTAAAATATGAAATAAAGCAAGTATGATAAAGGTTTCGATATCACCCGGAAATAAATGCGCAGCAGCGTATTATTATGACTGATAACTCGTTCACACATACAAAGATGAATCTCCAAACTCCTAACGTTCGCTCCAACCTCTATGTTAATCCGTAGATTAATTACAATAACCCTAAACTAAAATATAAGAGGTTTTTTAGAGTGAGAAAGTGAAAATGGAAGAATGAGAGTGTAAGTATGAGTGTGAATATGAGAGAGTATATGAGTGTATGAGTGTATTGAAATGAGAGCTAGGGGCTGCCTTTTATAGAAGAAATTTGGCTCAAGTTAGCACCCCAAAGCTCATGATAGCAAAAGGTGGAAAAGGTAGTGGCACCAGGTACAAAAGGCGAAAAAGGTAGTGGCACCAAGTACGAAAAGCATCTAAAGGTCTAGCACCGGGTACGAAAAAGGAAAAAAAAGCGCAATCCGTGCGGGTGACGGGCTGGCGGCGGAGGCTGGCTGCCAGTCGGCGGTGGCTGTGTGGCTGCCGGCGGCGGCTGGCACCACCCCGCAATTGCGGAAGCGAATAAACACGTACATGTAATTAGTTAAGAATAAAATTGTACCTTTTAGCAAAGCTCCAATAAAACTATAATTAAATAGTTTAGAATTTAAAGTAAAATCCCTCTACGATCGCACACATGACAGCAACTCAATCCGTATGCTAGTACTCCATTCACACACCCCACAACCTTTATTTTGGTCAAACCACACAAAAGGACGAAAACCAAAGAAACCATTTGGTTTCGTACGTACAAGAGAGAGAAAGAGATTATTAATTTGATTATTTTTTCCAGGGTTAATTACCTCTCTATTTATAGGGTGTAGATAACTTGAAAAATAAGTTTAGGGTTTATCTCAAACCCATGGGCCAGCCTCGTAGGGTTTTCTGGAATGTTCCAGAATTCTCCAAGTTTACTAATTACATTTAAGTCCCTCTCCTTTTAATAAACGTACAATTAACATTTTAATAACGTTTATTTATTTATTTGTGAACGTATTAATTAATATATCTCACATTTATATTAATTAATTATATTGAGCATAAGTGTCAATACGTGTGACCCCGTAGGCTTAAACATATTCCAGACATGCGTTTATTTTACGTGGTCATATCCCAACGACTCCCACTTGAGCATGTCAAATAAAGGCAATAACATTGGTAAGCGTCTAGCAACACGTCAATGCTCCCAGAAATGTTTAAGTATAGTTTCTCAAAGTATATTCTAGTTTTCATAAAACAAATGATTTAACGTTTACTATCCCTTTGTTTCAGATACCTTGTTAAATATGGATATGGATCAATGTCATTCCATGATTTAACGATTATGTTTCTCATTCCTTTAATTTATCAAGATTACCAAATCAATCGAGACACATCTGGATTGCACTTGGGTACGGCCGTACATACATCTTAATTAATTGTAATGAGGGGCCCAGTGGTATCATACTTCAATAGCTAGTTGAAGGAACAAATCCTATCTTGACTACACGTGTTAGTCATGTACTTCACTACACTTCTGAAAATAGCCCTTTATTACTACCTTATTCAGGATAGCTAGAACTATATCAAGAAGATGCAATCCATACATGCAAGACCTACTTGCATCTCAAGTCTAAGGATGAGTAAAGCAACCATTTACAAGTTTCACTTGATGACGCCGATCCATAAAGTGATAACTTGTCAGTTGGGGTAGTCCGATATGCATCTCATGGATATCATGTGAGTTTGGAGGGACCATCCATACCAATCACTCAGATTTATCTTAGTTTAACTACATTCCCACATAGTTAACCGATAATGGACGTTTTAGAGTAATTTAAGAACTATTCAAGGATTTAAACATGCAAATTTAGGATACAATTAATTATTTAATGAAAACGAACATACCAAGTACTTCAATTCATTTATTGTATAATAATTGTTTTACATCCTTTATCCAAATACTAAAACACAGAGTTACATGAAATAACTAGCAAAACGAAGTCCTATGCCCTCGGCATGTTGATTAAGCTTTTCGTTAGGTAAAGCCTTCGTAAAGGGATCATCTAGATTATCATCTGTGTAAACTTTGAGTAGATTGATTTCACCTAATTCGATCTGCTCTCGAACATAGTGATATCTTCTAGGATAATGTCTGGCCCCTTTCTGAACTCCAGGTTCATTGGCAATGATAATTGCTCCTGAGTTATCGCAGTATAACTCCATGGGGTTTTTATTTGTGGGTACCACGTCAAGCCCAGAAACAAACTTTCTAATCCAGACAACTTCCATCGTAGCTTCCGAAGATGCTATGTACTCTGATTCAGTTGCAGACATGGCAGTTGTGGATCACTTCTTGCTCTTCCAATCCACTGCACCTCCATTCAAGATGAAGACGTATCCTGTCTGAGACTTCATATCGTCTCTATCGGTCGAAAATCCAGCATCACAATATGCAGTCACTTTGAGCTCAGCTTCAGGATTTCCACCATAAACAAGGAACATATCTCGAGTAGCTCTCAGGTACTTGAGAATATTTTTCACAGCAGTTCAGTGACTTTCACCTGGATTCTGTTGAAATCGGCTGGTTATGTTCTGTGCGAACGCCACATCAGGTCTAGTGCATCTAACCGCATACATAATAGATCCCACAGTCGAAGCATAAGGAACCCTTTGCATACGCTCCACCTCAGCAGGTGTAGAAGCACACTGTTTGCTATTTAAGTTAAGTCTCTCTTGCATCGGAACATTTCCACACTTAGAATTCTCCATCTTAAATCTCTTTAAGATTTTATCAATATAAGCACTTTGACTTAGTCCAATTAACCGCTTATTTCTATCTCTATAGATCTTAATTCCCAGAATAAATGCTGCTTCTCCCAAGTCTTTCATAGCGAAACACTTTTCAAGGTAGGATTTTACATCTTGTAACATTGGAATGTGATTTCCTATGATCAATATGTCATCAACATATAAGACAAGAAAAGTAACATTACTCCCACTAGCTTTTTGATATACACATGGCTCATCAGGGTTTTGAGTGAATCCAAACTTTTTGATTTCCTCATCAAACCTCTTGTTCCAGCTTCTTGATGCTTGCTTTAGTCCATAAATGGACCTTTGAAGCTTGCACACTTTGCTGGGATGTTTTGGATCAATAAAACCTTCAGGTTGAACCATATAGACATCCTCATCTAAGTAACCATTCAAGAAGGCAGTCTTGACATCCATTTGCCAAATATCATAGTCATAGTATGCTGCTATGGCTAAGAGAATCCTAATAGCCCTAATGTCCGCTACAGGAGAGAAGGTTTCATCATAGTCAACTCCGTAGACTTGAGTATAACCCTTCGCTATGAGACGAGCTTTATAGGTGTGTACATTTCCATCCATGTCGGTCTTCTTCTTGAAGATCCACTTGCAGCCAACGGTTTTAGCATCGGGTGGAAGATCAACCAAGCGCCAGACTTGATTATCTTTCATGGATTTCATTTTCACATTCGCAGCTTCAAGCCATTTTTCGGATTCTGGATCTGATAATGCAGCTTTGAAATTAGGAGGTTCATTAAGATCCCCTAACACGTGTTCCTCAGATTCTACATTTAGACACAACTTCTCTGGAGCACGTATAGTCCTTGCGGACCTACAAATTGGAACAACATCGACTTGAGGTTCAACACTTTGACCACTTTCCCCCCCAAGTTGATGTTCTCTAGTGTTTGTAGAAGGTGATGCATCTTTCTCTTGAGTCTCATCAAGTTCTACTACCCTCCCACTGTTTTCTTGAGCTATGAGATTCTTTTCAAAGAACTCAGCATATCGAGCAACTTTAACAGTATTTTCAGAAGGAAAGTAGAAGTAGTAACCCATTGTTTCCTTTGGGTATCCTACAAAGATGCACTTAATAGATCTTTGCTCGAGTTTGTCAGGCGTATCCCGCTTCACAAGCGCCTCACATCCCCAGACCTTTAAGTAAGACAAATTAGGGACTCTTCCATGCCACAGTTCATGTGGTGTCTTATCAACCTTCTTGGTTGGAATCATATTCAAAATACGTACAGCAGATTCAAGAGCATAATCCCAAAATGATAATGGGAGAGTTGTAAGGTTCATCATGGATCTTACCATGTCTAACAGGGTTCGATTCCTCCTCTCAGACACTCCATTGTGTTGTGGTGTGTATGAAGGAGTCAGGTGTTGGATAATTCCACACGCTTTCAGATAATCCTTAAACTCTTGGCTTAAGTATTCACCACCTCGATCCAAATGAAGGATCTTGATGGTCTTACCGAGTTGATTTTCTACTTCATTTTTAAACACTTTAAATGTTTCAAAGACTTCATGTTTATGTTTAAGCAAGTAAACATAACCATAACGACTGAAATCATCAGTAAAAGTGATGAAGTAGCTAGCACTTTGTCTTGACACATGTCTAAATGGACCACAAACATCAGTATGTATTATTCCAAGTAGATCAGTAGACCTTTGCGTTTGATGCGGAAAGGGTTTCTTTGTCATCTTGCCAGAAATACGAGATACGCATTTATCAAAGGATCCATCATCATTTGATTTTAAAATCCCTTCACGTTGAAGCCTTTCAATGCGTTTCTTTCCAATGTGTGCAAGACGACAGTGCCAAAGATAGGTAGAGTCCAAGTTAAGCTTGGCTCTTTTGTTGCTAACAGAATACATAGAACTAACTTTTGAAACATGATCATGCATATCAATTTCAAAAATACCATCACAAGGAATAGCATTAAAATAATGAACATTATTCTTAGAAACTGATATACCATAATCATTGATAAATCCATTATCTTTCAAAAGTGAAACTGAAACAACACCTCTAGTAATAGTAGGTGCAAAATGACAATTGTCTAATACAATAACTAAGCCCGAAGGCAAAACTAAGTCAAAACTTCCAATAGCTTCTACAGCAGCACGTACACCATTGCCCACGTACAAGTAGAGAGCCCCATGTTTCAGTTTCTTCTTTCCTCTAAATCCCTGCAGGGTATTACAAATGTGAGTACCACAACCAGTGTCATATACCCAGGATTTTGAATTAGAGAAAGAATATAATTCTATCGTGAAGATACCTGAAGTTCCGGTCTAGCCGGCTTGCTTCTTCTTCTTTTTCATCAACTCAGCAAGATAGGCAGGACAATTCCTCCTCCAGTGACCCACTTCTTTGCAGTGGTGACACGCCTCATCCTTACCGGATGCTCTTTCTTTGCTGGTGGGGTTTTCTTAGGTTTAGGGACAAAAACACCTTGCTTTCCCTTACCCTTAGACTTTCCCTTAGTTTGCGGTTTATTGTCTTTCTGGATCTTGCCACTTCTAATCGCTAGGACTTGTGGGTTAGCCGGTTTCTTTGGAAGACCCTTCTCATACTCAATGAGCATGGCATGAAGTTCAGCTACAGTTTTTCCCATGCTGTGCATATTGTAGTTGCGCACAAAACCCTCAAAATCCTTTACAGGTAGTTGAGAATCATGCTAACCGCAATAGGCAGAGGATAAGTATACTGAAGTCTTTCCAATTGATCTAGATAGCTCTTCATTTTCAGCACATGTGAGCTAACTGGAGTGATTGCTTCATGTTTGCAAGCATGGAGTGATTGGATCAAATCAAATAGTTCAACTCCATCTTGTTTCTCAAACATTGATTTAAGCTCTGTAATCATATCAAACGGACTATGATTTTCAAATTGCTTCTGAAGTTCGGGAGTCATGCTGCCGAGCATCAAATAAGCAACTTCATTATGACGATCATAAAGAGCATTCCACGCTGCTAATTCCTCAGCAGGAGCAGTAATAGCAGGAGCAGGTCCCAACAGCTGTTCAATGACATCAGTTTTCTTTTCAACTCGAAGGACAATCCTTAGTTGACGAAACCAATCATTGAAATTGTTTCCAGAAAGTTTTTCTCTTTCTAGCATTTGCCTGAAAGCCGAATACTTCGAGTTCGGTGCAGGATTTGCCATCTACAATAGATAAAAGTTCAAATTTAGTATTTTTGATAATAAATCCTTAGAAAATTAAATACCCAAATGTTTATATAAAACAATTAATTTTCTTAAGGCTAGGATCCTATTTGACATAGCACCGTCACATCAGTTGATCTGCTAGCAATGGTGTATTCAAAAGGTAAGTGACGATCAATAATTGCATTACAAGTGCAACTCCTAGATTTATGGGACTTAATGGCACTTAGTGATCAAGCAGTAAGTGTCGTTAAGCATGTTTCATCCCATCTTATGCCACAGGCTTAAGGATCTCACCACTTAACTCGCTTTAAGTCGTCCAATTAAGAACTATAAATAGTCCACCACCATCTCACGATGAGTGGTAATTTACCTTGGATACAATTCACCTACGTCTCACGCAGAGCAAAAAGCAAGTACAAGTGTTCTTACCAATTGGATGGCAAATGACTTAATTTAAATGGGTAATAATTTGATAATGTGTATCAAATATGTACGAAGAAGCATGCACACATCTTCGTATCATAGATTTTAATAAAAATTTTCCAGTTAATCCACTTATTAACGTGCGTCAAGATGTCTAATTTAATATTCATATTAAATTAGAGATTGCACTTTTATTAAAATTGACGATTCAACATGTTTTAAACCTTTTCAACATGTATTCAACATGTTCTTACAAGAGAGGCCATGAAGAGGCCAGAGGAGGGGCTAGGATCTTTACATCGTTTATCCAACCCGTCATCTTAGACACCAAGCCGAAGATACCTCTCTTATACAAGTTCATAGTCGTGGTTTAAAGCAAATTATTAACTTGCAAATCTCGTCGTGGGAGAAAATTACGGTATGTGAGCTCAACCCGAGTTGACAATAAGATTTTGCAAGAAAATAATAAATCTTATTTCATAGTTATTAGTCAGTTTACTTTTTATAAAACCTTTTTGCTTTACAAGTTACAATAATAAGCAAAATAAATAAACTACCAATCAATTAACAACTAATTTTCATACAACATTTGGTAGAACCCTAAAACATGGTCAACTAGGAACATGTAATACTTGTCAATTAAACAATTTAAACAAGTAACACATAATTACACTAATCAATTTTTAAGCATGCCATTTCAATTAACAATTTAATTCTAACTAGCATATCAATATATCAAAGTGATATCCATGACAAATTATGTATGAAGTTCATGGACACACTATTTTAGCTAATTCAAAGTACATTAATAATAACAAAACAATTTACATTTAAACATGTTAGTAGTCTAGTTAAACATAAAATTTTCAGTGGGATTCAAAAGTTTAACAATTTAACTCTAAGGATTTAATTTTTTATACCAAAAATTTTTGTTGTCCTTCCTGTTTTACTTGCGTCGCATGGATCCCCATAAAAAAAAGAGTATTTTTTTTCTTCTGTTTTGTTTATCGCTTGCACTTTTCAATCAAACAAAAAAAAAAATTTTTTTTTTTTCTGTTCTTTGACTTTAGATCCCAAGTTCACAACAACCAAAACAAAATCAATTTTTTTTTGTTGCTGGATCAAACAATCACAAAAATTATTTTTTTTCTTTTGCTTGTCTGTTCGTCCGTCGCATAAGCCTCACAACAAAACACAATTTTTTCTTTGTGCTACGTTGAACTAAACCAAAAACAACACCCCACAAAATTTTAAGTTTAACTATCTAACTAATTACAACATACGTGTGGCTCTGATACCACTGTTATAGTATACAGTATAATATATTCAAATTGTCACACAATTGCGGAAGCGAATAAACACGTACATGTAATTAGTTAAGAATAAAATTGTACCTTTTAGCAAAGCTCCAATAAAACTATAATTAAATAGTTTAGAATTTAAAGTAAAATCCCTCTACGATCGCACACACGACAGCAACTCAATCCGTATGCTAGTACTCCGTTCACACACCCCACAACCTTTATTTTGGTCAAACCACACAAAAGGACGAAAACCAAAGAAACCATTTGGTTTCGTACGTACAAGAGAGAGAAAGAGATTATTAATTTGATTATTTTTTCCAGGGTTAATTACCTCTCTATT
The DNA here is from genome assembly GCA_963422505.1 of Pseudognaphalium luteoalbum. Taxonomy (NCBI): domain Eukaryota; kingdom Viridiplantae; phylum Streptophyta; class Magnoliopsida; order Asterales; family Asteraceae; genus Pseudognaphalium; species Pseudognaphalium luteoalbum. Next base: position 7,171,921 of record OY730196.1, read on the forward strand.
TATAGGGTGTAGATAACTTGAAAAATAAGTTTAGGGTTTATCTCAAACCCATGGGCCACGTAGGGTTTTCTGGAATGTTCCAGAATTCTCCAAGTTTACTAATTACATTTAAGTCCCTCTCCTTTTAATAAACGTACAATTAACATTTTAATAACGTTTATTTATTTATTTGTGAACGTATTAATTAATGTATCTCACATTTATATTAATTAATTATATTGAGCATAAGTGTCAATACGTGTGACCCCGTAGGCTTAAACATATTCCAGACATGCGTTTATTTTACGTGGTCATATCCCAACAGTAATTGGTAAAAAGCGCACACCTTTTAATACACTATTAAATATCTCCGACAGATTTGTAGTGAGCAACCCAAATCGCTTTCCACCATCATGTGCAAGAGTCCATTTAGCAAGTGCATGCCCCTCAAGCCACTGACGAGCACGTGCATTCAGTTTCCCAATTTCTTCCATGATAGTGTTGAACTTCCGAACTTGATTCTGACTTCCAGCACGGTAAGCTAAAATTTTCAATTCTTTGTTCTTGAACTTATCATGAAAGTTGTTTATGATATGTCGTAGACAGTACCTGTATAAAAACAATCATGTCGTAAAAATTATTCAAATGTATTACAAGAATATTATAAAATTATTAAACGTACCTATGAAATGCATACGGCTCCAACCAAGGAAATCCTTGCTCATTAACTGCCTTTAGGATTCCACCATGACGATCAAATATTAGACAAATTCCTCGACGCTCTCCTACCACATGTGTCTTGACATGAGAGAGAAACCATTGCCAACTATCGTAGGATTCGTTTTCAGCAATTGCGAATGCAAGTGGTAAAATTTGATTGTTACCATCCACTCCCATGGCAATCATCATCTTGCCCTTGTACTTACCATACAAATGTGTGGCATCGATGCTAATAACAGGGTGACAATGCTTAAACCCATTGATAGATGGAGAAAAAGCCCAAAAAACACGTCTAAATTCCATTGGATCAACATCACTCGATCTCGAAGTACCATTCGACTATAGTACCCGGATTGAAAAACTGAAGCGCGGCCAAAAACTTAGGTAAAACATTGTAAGATTCTTCCCAGTTCCCAATGCTTTCCAACCCAAAGCTTCTTATATGAAGCTGTATATTCAACGATTTCAGCTCGTAAAGCAGGGATACTAATAGAAGGTTGCTCTTTTATAAGGTGTTGAACTTCATGAGCTATCAAACTTGCATCTAAGTTTGGATGGTCTTGAGTGATGTTATTATGTAAACAAGTATGTGGACCGGTATACTTTGTGATTTCAAAGAATCCACTACGTTTGCGTTTACATGCACGAACTTCCCATTTGCAACCTGTTTCTAAATGTAACTTGCATTTTATTCTCCAAATGGTTGGACATGTTTCAACCACCTCGTAAACTTTATGATTTTTGATGGAGTAAATCTTAATAGCTCTAATAAGTTCGTGCTTATTTTTGAAGGAATTTTTTCCGATTTCCCGAGTTAAATCATTATTACCTTTAGAACTTGACACGGTCCAAGTGTCAACACTAGTCGTATCTATACCCTCCAACCTAGTAAATGTAGAAGGTACTTCAATGTTGTCATTTACACTTTCATCTCCCATTTCATCTCCTTCTAACATGTCATCAACATGATGCTCATTGTCCATGTCATATCCGCTACTCATCTCATTGTTCACAACAGCAATACGCGAAATAGTGTTAAAGTCCTCGTTACGAATCATCTCTAACACAACATTAGCCATTTTCAATAAATCTTCAAGACCTACATATTATAAAGATCAATAGTCACGTAAAGTTATTAGATGCTACGGAGTAGTACAATACAATGAAACAAATATTAATTTGAAATAATAGCAAAACATAAAGCACAATAAACATTACAATACTAATTAAGTTCATGAACGAAACATATATCGAGGATCAAGAATCGAGAGGTAGACATATTCATTTAATAATATGTCATAGTACTTTATACATATTTGTAATCAAAAAATCATGCGTACCTATAATATTGAGATCAAGATGCTGGAGAGAACACGCGGCAAGGAATAGTTGGCAAAAGTGAGGAGACGAATATGTTAGGGTTTTTTTTTAACCGTCTTTAAAATTTTTACTGCTTGTTGACGGAATAAATTTGTATAAGAAAATAGAATAAATGGGCTTTAGGCAAATACTTTTTAAACCACAAACTTCTTGCAAATAAATTTTCTAAACACCATAGATAAGGCAAAAACTCCTTTTGGACTAGACTTAGAGCCCGTGCGATGCACGACCGTTTATATAGAATTATATTTAAGTTGTAAGTATCTCAATAAATTAATGGTGTTAATTAAAATATTCAATTATTATTGAAAATAAAATGAAAATACTTTGTAACATAAGTCGAGCTATAATGGATGAACTTGATTTGTTTTTAGCAATTGATATATGTTGTAGTTTCCTTATTTTCTTCAAGGGAATTTGAAATTTAGGTTTGTGTTTATTTTTCACGATAGTACCAATCTTATCATTGTGTGAAAGACAAAAGTAATAACTTATAGTTGCAAAAATATGTTAAGTTAAAATATATGTGTTGAGCCCGTGTATTTCAAAAAATATTACTCCTTATTAATGAAATGTTTTTTATGTTTTCAATTGCATTAAATATTGTTGAAAGTTGAGAATTTATTAATGAACTAATTAGTAATGTAACCGTAACCGAAAATCATATAAAAAATAAGTAGACATTAAAATGAAAATATAATAAACAATGGTTTAAATTTGACAAAATATTATTTAATAAGGTTAAATAAGAAAAAAATGAAGTTAATTAAAGTACTAAATGAGTTGGCATATCCAAAACTCTTTTTAAATGGTGAAAATTTTATAATAATGCCACATCATCTAAGATGGTTAAAAAGTTGACACATAAGCAAAAACATCTTTCTTTTATTTATATGAATAGATAGATAGATAGATAGATTGATTGATTGTATGTACGTATGATTAACTAAATGTATTTATATTAATTTTGATTTGATCATAATTTGCGAATAGAATTTTTAGGAGAATTATCAAATGTGATTGGTTAATAGAATGTAATTTTGTAAGAAAGTACTTTACTAGTGCCGTAAAAGGGGGTTATGTTGATATTGATCGGCCTTACATTGACCCATTATGTAAACACTTATCTATGATCGATGATTGATATTACATTTTCGAACACGTGTTTAAATCACCAAGGAGATTACAAAAGTTTATATATGTATCAATAGCAACTGATTGTAGTTACAACAACCATTGTACACAATAGGATTAAAGCACAAAAACGATTATATTAGTATTCCCAAAGCTTATGACAAGTAGAGACTGCTATTTACCTAAACTAATAGAGGCACATACATGAACCTACACTAGCTATTTTAGTATTCCTAAAAATAACAGGACATCAATTAATGGTACTATTTCCTAAACCACATACATTCAAGTTCGCATTATGTTGGTAAAACATACTAATCGTTTGGTTTACGTGGGCATGATGTCCCATGGATGTAACATCCAGGCCTCGTGTCTTGTCCATGATAGTAGGGGGGTCTTGCATATCAATCTCCTTGCCCTTCTGCATGGTGCGATTCACAGTCTATAATGTTATTATAACCAAAGTCATATTAAAAATATATATAAACATGTAAATCGCATACAGACAAGTTCGCATTATGTTGGTAAAACATACTTACCGTTTGATTTTCATTGACATAATTCCCCAAGGAAGTAACATCCGGACCTCCTGTTTCGGCCATCATATGCAGAGGCGGGTCTAGCATACCAACCCCCTTGCCCTCCTGCATGGTTCGTATCACAGTATATAACATATTCTACAAATCCACCAAAAAACTATACATCTAATTATGGTTCGAATCACAAGTAAAATCACAAAGACAACGTACAAGACAATTATTGTCAAATAACACCCATATGTATAACTTACACCACCACACGCAATTCAACAATCATAAAAATACTAGTTTCAATGTATGCAACTAACTAGCCAGTTTCACTTGCCACAAACACTAACTTTATGATAAATACTAATCACTAACCACTAGCATGATAACATATAGTAATTAACATCACCATGACAAGAATACCACTTTTGTGCATACTAGAATGATATATGAGTTAGGTGCATATTAAAATTGTAATTGCTAATATAGCAAAACACATCAAATAATATAAAACAATGCAAAATTATTTAAGAGTTAGGTCCATATTACCATTGTATTTTTATATAAGGCTATCATGCTTTCAAGTCCGGGTAATTCCACTTCATTCGCCGTTGGTGCCTCGGACAGAGACTGAATGCTACCACATGTGTGTGTATCATCATGAGCAACCTGTGTCTACCAAAAATAACAAAACTTGAAAATGTAAGTGCTTAAACATGTATTACCAAATTAGTGTTGCAAAAGTAAATGTAATTTGTGTAATAATAGTAAGGTACATGCACCTGAGAATTAGGAAACATGAAGTTCAAATCCAAGCTCAAATCCAAGTTCAAATGAATGTTACTGTTATCGTTATCGAAATTCGGGTTGGTCATAGGATCGACACCACCAACATCAGGATCAGGTACGGGTTCTTTTTTATGATGAACGCCCAACACCTGCATTCAATTATTAAACATTTATCAACCTGTAAATAACTTTGTATTACTATGAAATTTATAATGCTAACAAACTAATAAATAATATAAACCAACCTTCTCTTCTAACAACGAACAAGGATTATTCAACTCCGAATAACCAACACTCAGCTCACTATATACCTTTTGTAGTTTCAAGTGTTCTTGCTGTAACTAGATAAAACGTCCCTCTAATGACAACAACTGTGGTCGCTGCACCGTTGGTGGCCGCAGCGGAGGCATCGCGGCACTAGCAGCAGCAGCATCACGCTTGTCCCTACTCGGTGATGGGTACAAATCATTTTGTGGAGGAGGAAAATTATCTACCACATCAATGGGAAAGCAATCCTTGCTAGCCGTCCACCATTCCGACCAAGCCTCATCGGGAAGCAACTCAATTTTTTCTATTGGACGTAGGTCCTAAAATAGCATAACATACATATATATTGGTGTTCACAAATTAAGCAATAAACCTGATGAAGCTAGATAAAATTACATCATGGCATACATGGGAAAATACATATCAATAAAAAAACATAAACAAAATGACTTAAGTTTCACCAATATCAAATAGGGGGTTGCAGTTTCATATTAAACGTATTCAAATGATTTATTTGATAAGAAAGACTTACATGAGGAAACGGGCCTTCAATAAGACCAACCTGAGACGTCTTAAACGTATTATTACTACTCCACCGAATTACCCTCGGGAGAATGTCGCTCGGATTCCACCATTCACCCGTTAAGATTGGTAACGACTCCCAAATCCATACCTAAACGTAAAAAAATACAATAAAATATATAACATTATATTAACATATTAACGTCCCAATAAATGTTAGTATTGTACAAAGATAATAATTATCTCACCTGGAATGCCCAAATAAATCCTTTAAGCGTATATGTCACAGTATCCCTCGTCTTTTTCTCCAAAGCAGCCAAATGGTCGGTCCTTCTTGAGGGGACCGCATCCAACAGTTGATTGTATGTAATATACCACACATAAGTACCCCATGGAAAACGGTTCCACTCGTTCAGATCCTCAACTAGCTCCATGAAATCCGCATCAACCACCGTTTCCAAGAAATATATACTCCAAAACCATCAAAAGACAAACGCGAACAGCATCTAAGTCTGTAAGAGTGTCAAATCGAGGCCCCTCAAACAAGTCCCGAAGGTCAGACAAGTGAATGATGTTTCCGTTTACGTGACTAAATACTTGATCGCGAAAAGTGTACTCTTGGCACCAACACTCGGCCAGTCTGCATCTCCAAAACGTAATCCCGTAATAATGTAAAACTCTCTAGCTCCAAACTTTAAGGTAATGCCCCCGACATCATATAGCAACAGATGTAGATATGGGTCACACTTACCCTTCATATCCGACCGCATCTCTAGCATTCGGTGTATTAAACGCCCCAAAAAATTATCGTACCCAATATCTAACCACCTCCCAAAGCATGTTTGTCTAAACAACTCTTCTCTAACAGTACCATGTAATTTATTCCTCATTTCAGCCAAAAGACACATCCTACACCTGAGAGTCAAAGTAGCGGGATATGGCTGCACAAACAGATATGCCACATATTAGTAAAGGGTTAATAGACAATTTCGTTACTGTACTTTCCGGAAATGTTCAATTTCATCACTCAACTTTTTTCTGGTTCAATTGCATTACTCCAACAGGAAAACCGGCTAAATTGTTTTGTATCCCGGTTATATCCGGTTGTTTTAAATTACATGGATAAATTGGTGACATGGATTAATCAATTAAAATTAAAATATATAATCGGGAAATTAAATATAACCCCTTTAAAGAGCCCAATAAACATAAACCCTAACTTTCCATCTCGATCCTCACCTTTCTCTCTCTCTAAGAACGATTTGAGCTCCAATGTCAAGTTTTAACGCTCAATCGGATCTGATTTCTGCATGTTAAGTTTGCGATCGCATTTGATATTGTTCGATTTCGTGATTCAATTTCTCGATTTCACGAGCTACTTGATCCAGTTTTTGTTCGTTGATTTCGCGATTACATTTATACGATTTCGTTGTATAATTTGACGTTTTCGTGATCCAATTTCACAATATCTACCGGATTGAATCTATGTTTTGATTTGCGTTTAGACTCGTACGGTACCGCAATTAGACTCGTACGGTACCGATAGTTTAATTGATTAAATTTCACGATCTAATCATGTGTGTGTTTAATCATGCAGTCACTCTGTTTCGGAAGAAAAGAACCGTAATCGGAACAGAGAAAAAGTTACCATCACCGTCACCGACTTCATCCTCATCATCATAACCGCCTCTAACAAGCTCCTATTCTGTTAATATTCTTATCCCGTGGATCAGTTTTTGGTTAATTAATTACAGTAATTAATTAATTGGTAGTTGAATGTTTCTACTTATTGTATCATGCCATGAATGTTGGCACTTTAACTTTATTAATGAGAACTTTCAAAGTTTCATGTATCTGTATGAGCTACATGTTTTGCTAGTTGGTTTAACATTTTGAATATTGTTGCAATATATGATTCTAGATATTAACTCCTGCTACTTGTACTTTTAGTTTTCTGCAACTGCTACTTCTTTCTTTTTCAACCATAAAGTTTGGTCAAAAAATTTTCAACACAACAAAGTATCTGCAAAAGCTGACGTGGCAATATTTAATTACGTTGTAGAATGACATGGACATGATTGGTGAGGTGGCCATGTGCAAGTTGATGTCAACCGGTGACAAGGAAGTAGGTTTCTCTAATTGCACACAATTACAAATTTTGTGGTTCATTTAAACAATTAATTAGTGCTACAGTAATGCAATTGAACCAGAAAAAAGTTGAGTGATGAAATTGAACATTTTCAAAAAGTACAGTAACGAAATTGTCTATTAACCCTATTAGTAAAACACCAAACATGAACTTCTCAATACAAACACTTTGACTGTTACAATTCCTATATTAGTAAAACACCAAGCCTAAACAATATGGAGTATATATAAAGAATAAGACAGATAAAAAGCAACAGTAATAAATAAATAGAAACAAACGTAGTCATGATATGTTGTTAAATTTGGAGGGTAAATATGTGACACTCCTCCAAATTAGGTATATAATTATGCCTAATCTCATGCCTTATCTTACGTTAATTCCTTACAGTTAACCTTAATCTATGATGTGAGATAAGTCTAGTTTGCCCGACCTTATAATATTTAGTTGGGATTAGTCGGAGACTAGTCAGATTTTGACTTTTTTAATATTTAAATAAATTTCAAAATTATATACGAATAAATATAGATGTTACTTGAATTTAGTACATAAATGAAAGAAGATAGAAGTTTAGGGACTAAAAGGCAAACATGTCTAATATTTATAGATGAAGTTAGTAAATAAATGAAAGAAGATAGAAGTTTAGGGACCAAAAATAAACATGTCTAATATTTATCTCTCTAGGGTTTCATTTGAAGAGTTAAGAGGCGGTATTCATCTGATAAAAAAAGAAGCAGCCGCACTTCAACCTCCGTCCACCACCGGCGGACATCTCCGACCACCACCATCGGACATCTCCAACCACCACCGTCGGACATCTTCGACCACCTCCACCACCGTCGTTATTCCTCGGACCGTCGTTGACTATCGTTACTTGTTTTGAATTTATTGCTAGTTTAACAACTGATCTTATATGTATTATTACTGGTACTTGTTTTGATTCTCATTGTTTTCAATATTTTGTGTTTTAGACTTATATGTATTATGATATTAATTAGTATTTTGTGTTTTAGACGGAAGAAGATGACTTTTAATCAGCAAGACCGAAGACACATTATCACAAGTCAGATTCCTTTTGGTGATCCACACACCAACACCACCGACTTTGTACGGGCTCAACTTAACGACAGAGATATTGCGGTAAAAATCTTGGAAAAGAATGCAAGGTACTTTAATTAGATATTTCTAAATTTTTAAAAAATATTTTTTAAAGATTTTTATTTAAGTTTTTGTTGGTGTTACAGAAACGATGGAATCATCCAAAACTACAACACCTGTGCCCGGCACGATTGCTTCGTAAAACTTCTGCTTGTGGAAAATAGTCCATTTAGTACATATTTGGCCTTTGATGACTGGGGTACAAATTTAAGGATTGCTAAGCATGACGAAGCTGAGGTGGTGACCCTATATTGAAACCCATATCAAGGTATGATATCAATATATAATATATTCACAGTTAATATAGTTGTAGACAATTTCTTTTATAGATATCAATATATAATATATTCACAGTTAATATACTTGTAGCTAGAACAGACAATTTAGCCTGTCTATAGGAATTAAGGAATTATATATAGCATCTTAATTGCATTAAAGGTTCCCAACACATGATTCGAAAGAAAATTCTTATTTTCTTGCAGGAATGTTTGTTTAGCTCTACAATGTCTGTATCACTGCAATATTTTGCACGGTAGTGTTGACCCGGCCCATATATTGTTAGAGTTTGGGGAGATCGAAAAGCCAAGCATAAAGCTATGCGGAGGCGGGTACAAGCCCTTTAACCAAAGTATTTGAGTACGCCTATTTTATAGAGCTTATTTGATTCAAACAAAGCTCAAAATTTATAATATATTTGTTTATAAGCAATTAGCAATAAACTACTCAAATAAGTTCCCAAATGCCCCTAAATTCAGATCATTCGATTAATAAGTAGACCGACAAAATAAATCAAAATACACTAGTATATTGTTCACTAGCTATAAAGTATAGTAGTCTACCCATAAATACACCACTACAAAATGAACAAAAATACCAGATCCGGCTTTACCTCTTACTAGCTATAGAGTATAGTAGTCTATCCATAAATACACCACAACAAAATGAACAAAAATACCAGATCCGGCTTTACCTCTTAACTCTTAAAAAATAGAGCAGATGTTACGACATCACTCATATTTACTTCAACCAATTCGTACATCATCCAAAATAATCCCGGGAAAATCTCAGTGAGGTGATGATCCAGCGCAACATCAGCCCCTATTCCGGATGGTGGTGGGTGGTTCAAGGTGTTTCTTATCAGCCTAAGTAGCTCACTCAGCCTACTGCCCTGATAGTGGTACCCAAGCGTCATCAAATCATACCACGGCTGGTCTACTAAGTTGTCCCATCTCCATCCCGACAGTTGTATCAACTTATCTAGATGTCGTTCTTGAAGTCGTACTAAATTGTTGCGGTTGTCGACAATATCCTTATATAAATTCAACCTCGAGGATGCATCAGCGAAAAATGGGTGCTTGATCAACAATCCCATGCCTCTCACAGTTGTACCACGTTGAATTCTCAAAATAGCCCTAATGACATCCTGAGCTTCATGATCTAAGTTGTTAAATATTTGAGAAAACTCATCCCCCGATTGCCCCCGATATAATGGGGAACTGTGAATTGGCCATCATGTACATGAAAACACCAGCAAGGTTCACCATTTCATTATCGAAACGCTCACATGCATCATTCCATGATAAACCTGCAAAAGTGTAAAGGATATAAAAATAATCATACATCATTTTAGCTAGGTGCATAATGCATTTAAACCAGGTGCACAATGCATTTAAACCAGGTGCATAATGCATTTTATCTTATCTTATCTTATGGTGATATGTGTAATGTTTTGGGTTAGACCCATAACCTAACCCACTTGACCCACCTATTTTTGGCACCTTTTAAGTATACATGACACATTTACCATACCCTGCTAGTGTTATATCTCGCTCATGAAGAGGAGAAAAAATTTGAATTGTGAAGTAACTCACCATATCCTTTGAAACCTCCCATGGAGCACCAATAATCACCTCATCCACATAGCGACAAGCCAAAACGCTTAGGCTTCGTTCATGGAGATTCATGATTGGACGGTGCACTCCTCTATTTGCACTGAAGAAGCAACAAAATGGTGAAATATGATATGAAGAAAAAGTCATGAATAAGTTACAAAAATACTCTAGATATTTATTGTCTTATGACAAACAATTGAAATGCTGTTTGAATCACAATTCCAAGAAACACCAAGCAAAGTAATGTAATGTGCGATTATATTATACTGTCATGTTTAGTTAGCTTGCAGGAATGACACAGGTTTCAACTGTGTTATCTGGTAGGCATAAGTAGATCCTATATTGAACTAAATCGGCAAACAAAATACAAAAATGTCCTATTGTGCTTTCATATAAATATTTGTTCAATACTCCAAACTTTCTTCTGAGTGACATGTAATTTTGTTAATAATCATGAAAAATTATCACAAAAATGTATTTGTCATTGTAACTATAATGATTCTGTTTAGATCGTTCTCTTTTGATACATACAGGTTCCACAAAATATTTTTCATACTATGTGTAAATACACGTGTAGTTTGCTTCTATTATTACACAATTTAACAAAATCAGTTAGACTTTCTATTTTTAAGAATATTAAGTTTAAAAAAATAGAAATTCAAGAAAAATAAGCATACTCTTCTTGAATCGTAATAGTCTCCTTCAACTATCTCCAGAGCCACACATTCCCAATATATCCATTACCTCAAGACATTTCTATGTTTTAGATAATTAGTAATTCTATTCATCTAAAAAAAATTTGTATCTGCATAATCTTCGCTTATAATGGTGCTGAGAGTTGTTTATAGGCCTAACCATAACTTATGTTATAGGGTAGCAAGAAAAAGAGTAGCAAAAAATTGACATGTCACGTAATAACTCATATCATTATATTATTACCTCACAGTTTGATCGGTGTGAATTCCAACAAGCAAAAAATCTCCAAGCCCACGCGCAAGCCTCAAAATCTGCGAAAGCACAAGACTTTATTAAGTTCCACAACTTAACCACCAACTAAAATAAGCTGACAAGAACTAAAATTTAAAACTACCTCCACATGTCCAGCATGGAACAGATCAAATGCACCATCTATATAAACTATGCGAGAGTTAGGTCCAGCTGCCTGCAAAAACAACAGTATGAGCAAGAATATGCGACAACTGAGCAAAAGAACAAATCAAGTATTATATTTGCATAACCTTTTCATTAGAAAACTGAACAATCCTCCGAGATGTAGGAAGAAAATGAGACACACGAGTTCCGCTGCCAGAGCCACTATCATCATATTTCTGGCTGTGACCAGAGCTAAATTGCCTTTGCAAGGAAGCATGACTAGGCCTCTCACTACTGGTCCTCTCTCTTACACATAGAAGCATCCGTCCTGTATCCGTCACATTCCCAAACAATTCAAATTTAAAAGCAGCTTGATGATTAGTTTACTTAAGATAAGCCTTAACACCAAAGTAGGTCAACTAGGAAAAAAACTGAAAGATCAGTCATGAACTAAATTTCAGGGTGGTAAAATACGCGTGTCTGGGAGGTTTGATACTTTGGTAATGGGATAGGCCAGGCCATATAAACACTTATTTTATCCATTTAATACTTTATATAAGCAATGTGGTATGCATACTTACAAGCTGTACTATTACAATAATAATTGAATATTTTCATAATAAAGCAACTTAAGTAATTTTACAAATCTGAATAAATTTCAGATGATTTTCGACCTGTTGTCTTTTACTTATTAGCTAAACCCATTTGACCCTTTAGAGATAAAAAATAATATATATTGACCTATTCAAAAGTTTATACGTTAAAACTACCATCTCTACCAAAAATGTGTTCATCGGCAAGGAAAATTATAATTTCTGATGATGCACAAACAGAAAGGCCTGATTCCAGCATTAAAGTTGATGGCCAATTTAATCTCAAAATATTACTCAGCCTTATACAAAAGAACAAAAAATATAGAAGACTATTCCGTTGCATAGAGATGACATTAAAGTTCACCGAGCCAGCACATGAATAAAAATATTTTGGTCGACTGATTTAGCCAATTTCAAGTGGGACCCTCTATGATGTACTAAAGATAAGAAATGGAGGAAAATATTTAAGGACGATTCTCATGTTTATAGTATTGGTCCCATTATCTCACTTTTTGCATGATATATCACAAAGTCTTGTGCGCAACATTCTTTATTTATTTAGATTAGATTCTAATTTCTAAAGCTAGGTTAAAACAACGAATAATGCATACCAACAATGTCTGTGCTTGATACACCTTCTGTTCGTTTTATCTGCTTATAGCGACCAGCTTTCTTTGCAAGGGCATAAGCGTCAGTTCCGTCAGGAAGAATGCATGGATCATCTCCATGAATGATATAATCTATATTATACTCGTCAAACAACTTCCTCATAAATTCTTCAGTTATAGCATAAGGTGCATCGGGAATGACTTCATCAACCCACTTAACAGCACTGACCATAAGCATCCTAAGATACAAAACAAAAGTGAGAACCATAATATTGATGTACTTGATGCACTAACCATTTACATCGATTAAAAGACAAAAGATGGTTATTTATGTGTTGATGTGCATGCTATTCACTTTTTTAATTTTTTGGGGAACTAAGGGGTACAGTAGTAGTCAATTACAAATTAGATTAATAATTAAAGAAAAAACAATAAATCAGTCAGAACCCCCATGGCAACCCATATTTCCATAAGTGATTAGCAATGCATACTTTGTGGTCTAGTCTTTCTCCGGCATCAAGCATTCACCCACTTCCGCTAAATAGATATGGACTCTACCCTCTAACTACCCACTCAAATTTACATAGAGAACGTCATGAAAAGCACAAAGGATTTCCATCTATGGCCCTTACTAATTCACAATGTAATAACGTCATTCAGAACGATACTACCTAGTTCCTAACCATCCATAATATCACAGCAATTAAATCGCTAATCGCTATGCAATATCCCCTTACGTAATCATAAATTCCCTAAGTTCAATGCATCAAAATCAAATAAACTCCAACCGTAGCTTGAGACCTTGAAAACCATCTCCCAGTATTGCGCACGCACCAAACAAGTCACCTATTTAATTTGAAGTGTAACCTACTCCTTTCCACTGCATTAATTCCATATCCACTACCAAAATGTAAAACCTAATGTAGAAAAAATCAACATCTGTATCAATCAATCAAATACGTCGACTACATACCATTATAATACAGCAGCAAACCATATACACACTTCAGACATTATTCGTAACATTGTAACCTAATCAAGACAGTCAGCATTTACATCAATTTTAATATTACACAAAAAGAACTTTGAAAAAGGAAAAAAAAAACACAGCAATATATCGAACTGTACAAACACCAATCATACGAAACCTAATTTCGTCAAAACCATGACCTATCATTGCAAAATCGCCAATGCTACTCACATATTTTACTCGTTTTCACTCCACCAGTATCAATCAAACCAAATGCATCAACTATATCATTATAATACAGCAACAATATAACATACGCATCCACACGTCAAACACCTCATCTAACCTATTAAGAAATCAAAATCAACATCTACATCAATCTCCAAATTAAACACAAATCACCACAACATTACACGTAAATGCACACACTGATCTCATACATGACCTAATTTCAATAAAACTATAATCATTACAATACAACTAACTACAAACACGTCATTTAACCTAATCTACAAATCAACATCAACAATCACATCAATCTCAAAATCAAACACAGCATTACACCGAATCACACACACATCGATCTCACACGTAACCTAATTTCATAATATCGCTTCAAAATTGAAATTGAGGATGAGTTAAGATACCGTTCATGAAGAGGTGTAACAGGAGGTCCTTTGTTTATAGTAATTTCAGCATCGCCAAATATTAATTGATCTCCGAGTGCACGAGCTTGCCGGAGTGCGTTACAGTGACCGTAATGCATCATATCAAAACAACCGTCCATATATACACGTATAGGTTTCTTTTTTTTCTTCCTATTATTTGAAATTATATTTATCGGTGCTGAAATTACTGTTTGACCCATATGACCCCGTTTTTCTTCCTATTATTTGAAATTATATTTATCGGGGTGCTGAATAAATGTTTATCTTTGATTCATTTCCGTAGAGTGTATCATATATGGAATTTATTTAGAAAAATTTACTTGCTTTCTTAGGAACTATATATAGTTTATGTATAATGTGAAACTTATATCATATAGAGTCTTTACTAAATAATTTAATAATTGCTTAGGGATGGATAGATATTCTTAACATTGACATTGATGTTGAGATATGTGTATTGAAGCTTGCATTCCGCTTCAGCCACAATTTTTTAGTATGTAAGTTGTGTCGTAGTTCTTTATATGTTGTATGCATACATGCAAGTTTGGGTTTGCGAATCACTACTCACTAGATCGCCGATATATGAGCTATTTGATATGAGTTTTTCGGATCGAGTTGTTTTTTAAAGGTGTATATCTAGTTTGTACTTCTGTTTCTTTAATTCAGGATTTAAGGAGAGGAAAAACATTAATACGCAACATATTTTATTTAGAAAAAAAAATAGAAATAAAACGTAGCAAATTAAATGACCAATTAAGATACACATTATTGACTTTTTATCATACATATCATTTACTTTTAACATCTGACCCGATAAACTTGTCTTAAATGTGCCGCTAACCCATGATTTATATAATGATGTATCTTTAGTATATGTGTTAAATACTTAATCATAAATTCATAATCCTTCTATTGAATGTGACGATTTGGAGCAAATTATATCGCTATAATAAGTAGTTTAATAAAACAAAAAAGAAAAAGTATGTACGTAGAAAGGGCGAAACAATTGTAATGTTGAAACTTGAAAGCACAATTAATTTGTGTTGTTGACCAATATAAATTAAATATTGTTAGATGTTTTACTTTTTTAGTCCTCTAATTTTTTTAATATTTAAATAATCCATCATCTATAACTAATTGCACGGTTTCATTCGTGCAGTTTTACAGCACGATTTGTTTCCCCCCTAGAAAATGTTTGAATGCAATAATAGATTATGAGCTTTCAAAAATCTAATTTCGGTGTACAAAACCTTCATAAAAAAAAAAAAACTTCGATGTAAAACTAACTACAATTTGTATGTATTTTCTAATCACATTTGTTATTTAGTTGCTTATTGGAGTAGTACAATAAAGTTTAGGAGAATATGGGGAAAAAAAAAGTTTAATAAAAAAGTCTCTAATATAGATAATACTTTTTATTAAACAACTCTAATATAGATAAATTGAATCAAGCTTGAAGCTTAAAAATGAAAGCTTTAGTCGAATCTCAAGCTTCTGAGTTTTGAAGTCGAGCCAAGCTCGAGTTTGATGACGTTTTATCTTGACTATACTAGACTTGCCAAACCGATTTAGTTATAATCAATCATCCTTTAGTCTTCAACCCAGCTTTAGGTTATTTGGTCCCAAACCGGTTTAGCTATAATTAATCCAATCTTTCAAATTGAGGATTCAATAACAAGCCTATTCGTCCTTCAATGTTTCCATTCTTTCACATCTTTTACGTATCTTGCATAACAAAAATAAAAATAAAAAAAAATCTACTAGTATTTATTAAGGAATCCCCTTATCTGAGAAACTCGAAAAAAGCATCTTGTTTGCAGGTTGCAATGCAACTGTTTTAGCACATCAGGAATATATATATATATATATATATATATATATATAATGTATCTATATATAAAAAAAGGCATCAAGATTGAAGCAGAACTTCTAGTGGCTTACGCTTAAGTGTATTACAACAAAGATCTTAATACCTAAAAGCCTGCATATTCGAAAGCTAGAAGGTACCTCTTCTAAAGTAATTGAATTATTTGCTATCCTTCATCAGCAAACACCCCTAATGTCATGAATACACAGACTCTACCCAAATAAATATATTATAGCAATCGTGAAAAAAACAAAAATGAAACAAAGAAAAAATTCAGGGTAATCACTTGCCTACCTACATTACACCAAACAAAAAACTATAAAGCAGTTCTTCAGATTCCCCATCAATTCCAACTGCAATCTCCTCTAGATCATGGACAGAAGAAGAAACTGGACAAATTGTAGTCCAAATAACTAAAAATACACAGAGATCGTCACTTGCTGATCTTCATCCCTCCGATATTGGGTCCAGATTTAGTTTCGTTTTCTTCTGATTAAAGAATTACATGACATTTGGAACCACAATAATCAAAATTATGGGTTCACATTGCAGTCAGTCAAGAAATGATTATCATTGTTTAAGAATTTTCTCCAGTGGACTTTATAGGTTGAAATACCGAGTTCAAGCCAAGGTTTCATGTTGCCGTTGAAGTGTAACACAGCTGCTTTCTTAATAGCTTCATTAGTAATACCGTAGGTATGACCTAGTCCAGATAATACCCATGTGTCATCAAGTGCAACATGTAACCCTTGAAAGGTCAGCATTGTTGCTCCTAGTGTAGTTGCTTCACTCAATCGCTGTTCACAAAAGAAAAGGTTTGTCGGTCTATACGTTCTTGGCACATACTATATTATATATAAGCTAACTCATGGGAAGTCGTAAGAGTAAACCAAGGAACAAATTATAAGATAACTCACCTGTTGCACCAAACTTTGATACATTTTAGTGACATCTCGTTCCCTCCACTGAACCAAATCAATTATGTTTAACCCCTACATCCATATACACGAGTTGGCATCATAATTTCCCTTCCCCAGATAACTTTTAAGTGCAGCCAGTTTCTGTGCAGAACTGAGATGCACCAATGACTTTACCATCCATGTCAAGACTCCACAAGGAGGATAAATCACGTTGGATGATGGCGCCCGAACAGTCAGGTTTTCTAAAGCTCTCTCCTTGTGAAGGATGAGAACCCGTCCCCATCGTCAAGGGACTGACCGGACAGTACCGAGCGCCGATCCGTTGTAAGCTTTAAATTTATAAAGAGCTGAGGACTCAATTTATAAGTAATACCTCTCACACAGGGTGAGCAAGCAGTAAGTATAACTCGAGGTCGTTCTTAAATCGGAGCGAATTGAAACGAAGTGATGCCAAAGATAGAGTTTTGCTTTTAGGATGGGTTTTGTGCAGATAGGTAGGTTTTTGGGGGGTTTTCTAATTTAATTAACTAAAGACAGGAAAAGTAAATAAGATAGAGAAGAATCGGTAGCTAGGTAGACAGAGAATTGCGGCGGTTGAAACTTCAATAATTAGTTGCGGGGATGATGCTTATTATAAAGATAATTGGGGACATTTTTAGTTAATAAACATATGCATTATGGGTGTAAACACTAGGGCCCTACTCATTCTAGTTATGTACCAGAATTAGTATGTCACGAGACCTAGGCTATCGTGATTCTGATCAGAACAGGCTGCTCAACCCCCCCCCCCCCCCCACTGTCTTTGTGGACAAGTGACCCTTGAAGGGTGCAGGAATAAGGTAACAGACTGCCACACAGGTAATTTTGACCGTTCTTAACACCTAAAATGTAAATGCCATTTGCTAAACATGTTTAGATTATTAACTTGCTATTCTAAACTATCAGTTTTGTAGAGTCTAGGGGTTTTAAGAATCCTAAACCACTACTGGGCTTGACTTTCATCTCCAGACTCATTCCTTACGTTTGATTAGTTCAACTACTTCTGTCATGATCTAGCATCTCCTTTGCAATCAGTCATTCAGCCCTAGGAACACCAGCGGTGTACAATGCATACTCTTTCCACAGCGTACCAACCTAGGAACCGTACACGGTGTACTACACTTACACAATTCCACAGATTCATGTAACCAAGGATGTACTTGCGGTGTACTATGGTGTTTCCACAGCTTTTCATCCCAGGGTACAAATACGGTGTACAATGTTAAAGCGTTTCCACAGCTTCAGTTACAGGGGTGGACAGACGGTGTACTATAACATTTCCAGAGCTATATTGGTTTCTAGGCCATATTCTAGGGTCTCTAGGTAATCCACAGTGTAGGCACAGACGGCTCTTTCCGGGGCATTTGCCCAGTATTGCAGCCGGATTATAGTGACATACACGGCTTCTTTACTATAACACATATAACTTCCTACTGTACCTAGAGTTGATCAGGTTCTAAGCCTAAAGTAGTAGTCACGCGAAGGACTGGAAAGGGTGATCCATAGCTAAGTCTAGATGCATGATAAGTTTAGACATAACAAATATAACAATCCCCAATTATATAGATTTAAAGATTAATTCAACATCATCCCTACTTCTAACTATCTACATTTCAACAACCGCAACAGCACACTTACTCAATAAACATGGCAATAACAGTAACATACATTATACAAACAGGCAAAAATAATTCGGACATAGTATAAGTATGAAAAGAAAGATATCACCAGTAAAATTGAGCAGAGTAACAGCTGAAAAGAAAAGGCAGAGTCTTGCACCAAGAATGCTTCTTATTACACCATGATTACAATACCAGCTTTCCTTCTCTCTCTACTACTAACCAACTAAATATCTCTCTCTCTCTCTAGAGAGAAAACTCTAGAGAGAGAAACTATCTAAACTAATCTAGAGAGAGAGTAAAAATATAAAAATGTAAGAAAACGAAGATTTGAAGTGTGAAATGTGTGTGTTGAATGAGAGATATGTTGAAATGATGAAATGAGGCTTGTATTTATAGAGATCATGCAACCGTATCCGTAGACCGTATCCAAACCTTCAAACGTACAACCGTATCGCAAAGGAGAATAAAAATCAGATTTTTATCACCCAAACGCACGATACGGCTGAGCTAGGGTGAATACGGCTGAACTAGACCGTATACGGCTGTGCATAGGGTGAATACAGCTGAGCTGGCCCGTATACGGCTGAGCACAGGCCGTATACGGTCTGTGTCCAGCCGTATACGGTCTGGCCCAGCCGTATACGGCTGTGTTCAGCCGTATCCTGGCCCTTCGGTTCTTCGTTTCTTCGTTTGGGCGTATCTTCTTCGTCGTTTATCCGTTTTGAGCGTTCTTTATATCCACTCGTTCGTATTTTCCTAAGAAGAAAATGACATAAGTTAGAGGTCATAATTCTTTGTGTAGCTCAAAATGCATTGAAACGAGTGAACGGAGGTGCGATAAAGCAGTTTTGCCCGGTTTCTTACGTTTTTATGCCATTTTTAGTGATTTTTTAAACATCGACTCCGTTTTGACTTAGTTAACAAAACTTTATGAATAATGTCCTTTTAAGTATGTTTTTGTTAACTTTGTGCCTAAAATGTGGAAGATAACATACGTAAAAATATGACTTTTTACGTGTTATCAAATATCCCACACTAAGCAAACTTTAAAATTCTCACTTGCTATAAAGGTTTTGAAAAAATCGGTTTTTGGGTTTTGACAAGAAATAACCTGAGATTTTTACTTAATCAGAGACCAAGAAAACCTTTTTAGAAAGCAAGCATCATTAAGATAACCCTCCCTTAATCCTGAAATGTCAACCTTGGCATACTTTCACAATTCTCGATGGATATTGTACATGACTAGGCGATCTCACAAAGGTGGTCACTCAATTCACTCAGAGTGTATCGGGTTTCCTATCATTCTAATCAAACGAAATTGCTCATAAAGCCAGTCATGCATTGCTTCTCATCATAGGCTTGATCAAGAATCGGATCTCCACCACTTCAATGAGGACGGTGCTAATCATCCCAGGACATTCGGAATGGGTTGTAATGGTTGGTGAGGGTTTAGTGGTATGGATAAGTGGGAGTTTTTGGTTTAAAATAGGGGGTTTTCTTATCTTTTAGAACTTTAAACTTTTTGGGAAAACATTACTTTGAACACCTTTTTAATGAAAACGGAAACGGATAAATGGAAAGGGAAGAAGATAGCTATTTTGACTTCTATCTTTTTGAAAATAATCGGGGGAGTTTATATCTTTTATAAGAACAGGGAATTTTTGAGAGATTCGAAGCACTTAGCTTTATTCTATTTTCTTTTCTTTTCTTTTCTTTTCTTTTCATTTTTGGGCTTTTCTAGGGATTTCTTATTTTCTTTCTTTTTGCCCTTTTTTGATATCCTTTCTTCTTTTCATATTTTTCATCCTTTTGATTACTTTGCATTTACTTGGTGTCGATTTTTCACACTGTAAACTTTTTCAACTTTTGATTTTTATTAGAGGAACGCACACGAGAAAGTTTTGAGTAAACACCAGTATTTGTGATTTGGAGTGAAATCAAAAAGGATAATTAAAATAACATTTTCCACAAGTTTAAAAATTTCAAAGATAAGATTTTTGGTGGGTGTGGAATAAGTGGGTTCAAATTTTTGGGTTTTGAAAGAAACGAATAGGCTAAGGCTCAACAGGGTTTTCTAGGCGGATCATCAACACTAAAAGTGAGTGTTGGAAGGGTTTTGGGGCTTGAAAAGATATGATAGAAAGGGGTTTATATCCTAAGGAATGTCAAGGTCCTTTGACTGCACCTTCACCGCGTACGGTGCCCATTGGTGTGGTCTCGAAGCGTATACCAAGAGCAAGTTCTAACTTAAAGCACATGCATCGGTACACACATCAAATGAAAAAGTGAAGCATTAAAGATGAATGCTTTTATTAGGCTCAAATACCTCACTGCAATAGGGTTGTATGTGCCTAGACGTGCGATGCTCTTAGATTGACATTTCATTTTTAAGGAAATTGTATCTTAACTTATTTTACTTTCCAAAGCAGTTTAATTAATTTCTGAAAAATTTATTTTTCTCAAGATTATTTAGAGTCAGAAAATTTTAAAAATTTTAGCAAAAATGAGTTTTTATGAAAATTAAGCCAACTGAATGAGTGGCACTTCCACTGTCGAAGTTAAGCTTATGATTTTGAGAAACATTTTCTAAAATTTTAGCAAAAATGAGTTTTTTAGGAAAAAATTAAGCTAACTAAATGAGTGAAGATACCCCACTGTTGAAGTTAAGCTTATTTTTGGAAAGTTATACTTTGGACAAGCAATCAAAGTCAAAGAATACGGTATAACATACCGTGTATCCCATACTTAGAGGAACATTATCCCTAATACCAATTGTGAGTCCCTAATCACTATTATGTTAGTGATTGTGAATCGTTAACAGTGAGTTAATTGTAGAAGGGGGGGGGTTGAATACAATTAAAAACTTTTCTGTTATAATGTGTTAGCTTGTTTAGTAAGTTTTTAACCGCATTAAAGTGACAGCAATATGAACACAAATATATATAAGTAAGATAAGCAGTTCAGTTGCTGATGCAATACTAGCTGAAAGATAAATTCTTTTATTGATAAAATTTATCTATTGTTGATTGCGGAATAGACTAGCCCAAGCTAATCTAAATCAAACAATACAGCTATTACAAAAGGAGATGAGCAGTAGTGGACAAACACACTAACTTGCTCACTCGCTGAGGTAAACTAGTAGTGGACAAACACGCTACTAGTTCACTCGCTGGTGTTGTTTATATCTTAGACAAACTAGTTACTGACAAACAAGTAACAATACAAACAATCGACACAAAATGAAGTACAACATACTACGCTATTTATAGATGCTGAAATCCTTAATTTCCGGATCTGGAAGGACACGTGTCGCTGCTTGATTGGTGAGGTAGTTGAGATGTGATACATCATGGCACGACATTCTGTCTTGGGAAATATCACCTTGTACTATAAACCAATCAGATGCTTCCACGTTACTCTTTTCAAGTTTCGAGGAACACGTGCTGCGCCGTAATAACGCCGAATGTCAACTTCTTATTTAATGCGGCATTTAATGCTGCAGTCACTTATAGAAACATCAATTCTCCTCATTCTCGTTGCGAGCTAACATGCCCTAAAGAATGACTTGAAAAGCTAATCTTCAGTGACTTCTTTTATTCAGCAGAAGAGAGAACTCAAGAAGACTTGGAGACTCTCGCTGATAGATGAGTATCAGCGACACACATAGTTGAGTCCTTTATCTTGATAATATCTTCATCTACTGGTTTAAGATATGATCAGCGACCAAGAGACCTTCAGCAACAGGAGCTTGACTTGAATCATTTTCTTCATGGAACATTATTGAGAAGATCAGAGACTGTGAACATATAGCATGATCAGTGACTTCACTTATCAGCGCGATTAGTGACTTAACAATCTCCTATATAATCTCCCCCTTGATCCTTGAGATCAGTGACCACTTGAGTTCAGCGATCAGTGACTCAACAATCTCCCCCTAAATGGTTTTAGTCAAAGCTCCCTTAGACAGACTAGTTGCAGAAAGATTTAGTCTCTGATGATACGTTGGTTGCTCAGAGACTTGTACTTGTAAACTTTTGTTGTTGAAAGGTTTTTAGTCTCTGACGGTAGGTTGGTCGCCTAGAGACTTGTACTTGTAGATTTTCTGTGTCAAGCCTCATTTATATCATTGAATAAATATTTACAGAAACTAACTATTACAAAAGACCTAATTTATTTATCTCTCCACATCTCCTCCTCTTTCACTATGCCAAGCTCAGTTTCAAGTTCATACTTGTCTTTGGAGGGCAGGTATCTGAATTTTCTTGCCAAGGCTTCATCGAGAATAGCTTTTCTGATTCTTGAATTTGTAGGAAGCATGCTAGCTGACCTGATTAGGTGTATGAGTTGTTCTTGATCCACCTTCTCAAGTTCAGCTTCTCTCTGAAACCTAAGGGCACAATTTAAGTCCCTGTATACCAGACCCTTCTCCCCCTCAATGACTTCATGTCCTTCAAGCTTTGGCACACCAGCAGGGATAGATAGATTTAACCTTGAAGTGTTGGGGATTCGATAGATGCTGCTAGTGCCTGACCTATACCTCGGGCTTGGTGGCTGAACAATCTCTTCACCAAATGTGACAGTATCTTCTGGTCTGAGAAGTTGCAGTGACACCATCTTTTGATATAGCCTATCAATCTCCTTCAGGACATCAACTTTAGCTGCACTTGTAGAGTGGCTGATAGCAAGCCTGATTTCATTCCATTCTTCTCGGTGCAGCTTGCATACTTGATCAAGTAGCATGGCTTGAGTCTCTGAACCTCTTTCAATGAGTAGCTGAGGTTGAGATTGATTCTTAGACTTCTTCAATTTTACCTTGGTAATAGGTGCAGGGTTTGATCTCCCTGTCATACGGGCAGCAAACCTCTTTCTATCTATCTCATCCCATTTTCTATCCACTGCTGTTCTGACAGCTCCCCCTTTCTTTTTAGAGCTCTTGCTAGCTGATGTTTTCAGTTTCTGTTGCTCTAGCTCACTCTCTTCTATTTCAGCAAGTACCCTGGCAATTGCAGCATCAGACTCTTCTTGATCCTTCTTTTGTTTAAGCAGTCTGGCCCTTTCATTAGCATCTTTAGAGCTCCATTCCAGTAGGTACGCTCTATCAGCATCTGATTGCTCTTTCAGCAACCTTTTCCTTTCTTGTTCCTCTCTTAACTCAGCCTGAAAGGTTATTTTCATTATCATCTCCTGCTCCCTGTCCTGTCTTGCCTTTATTTTTCTGGCAACTTGCTGTTCTTTTGTTTCATCAGGACAGAGATTTTCTGAGGCTGAGTCAGAGGAAAGGCATGCTGTAGGGGAAGTGTCTGAAGTGGTAGTGTTGGAGAGAGTTGCTGTGGAGATAGGTGTTTTTGTTGCTGGGGTTGGTGTGGTTATTTTGGTTGATTGGGTAGTTGTAGTTGTAGTTGCTGTGGGTGAGGGTAGGTTTTGGGTTGCTGGTGTAGATGAAGGTACAGTTACCTCAGATATGACAATATGTGATTGAGGCTCACTGACCTGTTGTTTCTTTGATGGAGGAGTAGATGCAGGAGAGGTGTCACTGGTCCTTTTTCTTTTAATGACAGATGATATGGGTTGCTGATCCTCCATATTTACATCATCTTCATCTTCACTTTCTGAACCCTGACCATTTCCATGACCACCTCCCTGACCATCATCATTGTTGTCATCATCATTATCATCAGCATCATGCATGATGGTATCATCTTCCTCATCATCAGATGCATCATCTACCACCTCCCTGTTAATCCATTCCCAGCGAGCCAATTCATAGCTCACTGAGGTACCTTCTACCCTAGCAGCCTCATCCACTGCCCATTGCTGTACAAGCCCATTATAATTCCTGAGCTCTTCAGCACTGAACTCAGGAAAGCGTTCAGCGACATCCACCATATCAGTGGCCAACTCCATATCAACCCAATGCAGTTCAGCAACTGCAAGGGCTTCCAGCTCAGGTTGCTCAGCGATTGGACGTAGTGCATAAGTGTTGAGCACAATGTCCCTGTGAGCTTTGTTTGACAGCGGATCAGTCATTTGAAGGGGCATCTCAGGATCAGAGACTGAGACAGAAATGTCATCTTCTTCTTCACTCTCCCCCTGACTGGTTCGCTCAAACTGATCTACTGCCCTAAGAATCCGTTCAGTGAAGGCAACATTTTCCTCTCGGCAGGGCAGCAACCACAGCTCTAGTCTGTGTAAGCTGTGAAACAACCTGTGGAAGCACCTTGATAACTTTATCAGTGTTGAAAAGATAGTTGGATACAGAGATAGCCAAATCATTTTGGTTGGTGGTGAGTTGGGCAATTGCAGTGGCATGAGTGGTAAAGTTTGTGGTGGAGGTGGAGGCTAGCTCAGTGACTGCATGGTTTATTGCAGCACTAGCATCAGCTACAGTTTGTACCCTCTCACTAACAGATGTGCTCCATGGTTCAATGGAGTTGTATACATCAGTGAGAGCAGTAACGGCTTTCTGTAAGACAGAGACATTGCCAATAAGTGCCTCATGGTCTTCAGTGAGCATCTTAATCTGGGTTTGGGATTGGGCAATGTACTCCATCAGTAGCTGATCTGATGTGGAGTGGGTGGAGGTGTTTGTGGGAGTAGTTTGGTTAATAATAATGGGGGTAGGTGTAGACTGGGCTACATGATTAGGGGGTGTGTTCTAACCAGCAGCAGTGACGTGGATGTTGTCACTGGAGAAGGAGGTGGGGGTAAGCTCTCTGATAGGAGAGTTAGATGTGGGTAGAGGAATGGGTTGGGTGTCCTCTGAAGTGTCCATGGGCTTGATTTCCTCATCATCAGCTTGTGATTTAGCTGGTGGTTCATTGGAAATAGAGGTAACAACCTGTATCTCACCATGGGTCAGTGGTGAGACATTGACAGCCGGTGCAGTGATAGATGAGAGATGGCCCGGGTCTGTAGCCAGTGGTGTGACATCAACAATGAGTGTGTTATCACCCACTGATGTCACTAGCCCTTTGAGTGAAATGTCACCCTTTTGTGAGGATGACAAGTGGCTGGGACTCAATCTGAGGGTGTGGGATGCACCCGAATCACTGCTAACAGTGGTTTGATCCACTGCAGCTGTATGTAGTTTTCCGTTTTTAGAGTCACTGGACTTTCGGGAGTCCAGTGAAGCAGGTAAAGTTGAGGGTTTAGCAGTGGTGCCCTCAGCAACTGAACGTACAGTCACTGATTCACCACTGGCATCCGTAGATGTCTTCTTTTTGCTATGTCCCTGATCCTTTAATATCAGGGACCCTAATTTGGATTTTTTCTTGGGACCAGTTGGTGGTTTCTGGAGTGGTGGTTGACCAACAGTAGTCACTGGGGGTGTGGTCAGTGACGTGGTCGATGGGGGGGCGGCAGCAACTGACATATGTACCGAAGTTACAGGCTGGGGTGCAAGGATCCCCGGGTGTTTTATAAAAGCAGGTAATACCGCAGTCGCTGGTTTGGCAAAGATTTGAGATCCTACCAGGGTCGGCTCAAAACTTTGAAAAGATACCCTATCATAGGCAGCAAACTGATCCCTGAAGATCAGTGAGAGAAACCTAGGGTAGGGTACATATTTGGCCCTGGCAGGCTTAGCGACTTTGGTGATCAGTTCATTGAAGATCATACTTGCATAGTCAACTCGTAGAGAGTTGACCAGTGACCAACTGATCTGGGCCTCCAGGGAGCTGAATTGATCATAGCTCCCTGATTTTGTACCCAAAGATTGAATGAAATTGGTGAAAATGGCATTCCAAACACCATCCATTTTAGTTTTGTGGACCGTAGAGTACTTACGGTTGCCACTGCCGTCGACTGAGTATTTACACTCAATCTCAGTAACATCGACGGGGCCTTGTTTGGCTACGTCGCTCTCTGGCAGCGACTCGTAAGACTCATAGGTCGGGAGTTGTAAAATGGACCGGATGGTGTTGGCAGTTATGGTGATGGGATGGGTACCATTGTCTATAAAACCCTGGAGTTGGGAAACACCAGAGACGACAGAGTGAGTGCAGGTATACCAGAACTCACTGAGCCATTCTGGGTTCATTTCCCCAGGAGACAAGGTAAGAGCATGGAGGATAAAGTGATTTTTGAGAAAGTTTATCACCTCCGCATACTCTGGTTTATGGCAGGTTACATTTCCCAAATAGTTAGATTTGGGAACTGTAACAACAAGCGTCTCACTGACCGCAGAGGCTCGAAGAGCTTTAATCTCTGGGGTCGGTGTATAAGCATTGTTGAAAAACTTAGTTCTAGCCATTTTTTAATAGATGAAAGAAGATTTAGAAATTTAGAATATTTGCAGAGAAAATGAAGAAGATGAAGTTTTGAAAATAAGAAAGCGTAAAAGTGAAAGTGAAAAAGTTTCGCTGCTTATATACGGTTGCTGAGATACAAAACATGTGGTCAAAAAGCATATGTACATGGCCAAAAAGTGGTGGTTGATGGTAGGGGAGTAGGGTGATGATGGTGGTGAGTGGTAACATTAAATGGTGATGGGAGTGGTACGCCGGAAAGGTATACGAGGTGTCAGAAAAAGTGTACCTTTTCGAGGTCCCATGAGATATTTAATAAAGCATTTATTAGGAATATAAATCGTTAAAAATTAAATACAAAATGTATTAAATGTAAAGGAATATATGTCGAAATAAATGCCATATTAAATAAGAAAAACCTTCGCTGATTCATTACGTCTCAGCGAGATGAAAATAAGTTATATCTTAAAATAAAATAAACATTATGTTTCATATTTGATTTCGTTGATCAGATTACAACTTAGAATACTAATCTAATCAGCTAGCCAAATTGTGAAGCATAAAACATATTTTATTTATGTGATATAAAGCGTTTTCATGTGTAGTTACAAAGTATATAATTCATTGATCATAACTATGCTAACTTATTGTTCTTGCTGATTATATCAGTGAGAATAATAGGCCAGCGAGTTAGAATTATAAACCATATATTCTGTAATTACCTTTTATTAAACAATCAGGTTTAATCATTTAAGTTCAACATTCCCAACTCGCTGATGAGAAAGGTGAATCTTTTCTCATCTAAAGGTTTTGTAAATATGTCAGCGAGTTGGTAATCAGTTGGAATGAAATGCAATTCAATGTCACCTTTCATGACGTGGTCCCTGATGAAATGATATCTAACATCAATGTGCTTTGTCCTTGAGTGCATCACAGGATTATTTGCTATGGCAATAGCACTTTGACTGTCACAATAAATTGGAACATTGCCAAAGTCAAAACCATAGTCAGCGAGCTGATTCCTCATCCACAGAATTTGAGCAGTGCAAGCTCCAGCAGCGACATATTCAGCCTCAGCAGTGGAAGTTGAGACAGAATTTTGTTTCTTGCTTGACCAGCTTACAAGCTTTTCTCCAAGAAACTGACAGCTACCAGAGGTACTCTTTCTGTCCATTTTGCATCCAGCATGATCAGAATCTGAATATCCTTTCAGTGAGAAATCTGAACCAGATGGGTACCAGAGACCAAGATTTGGTGTACCCTTCAGATATCTGAATATTCTTTTGACAGCGAGCAAATGGGATTCCTTTGGATCAGCTTGATATCTAGCACATAGACAAGTAGCAAACATAATGTCTGGTCTACTAGCAGTTAAATACAGCAGTGACCCGATCATTCCTCTGTAAGTAGTGTTGTTTACAGATTTTCCATTAGGGTCAGCATGTAATTTTACTGCAGATGACATTGGTGTAGCAAGGGATGAGCAGTTGGTGAATTCAAATTTCTTTAATAAATCTTTAACATATTTTCCTTGATTTATAAAAATACCAGTCTTGGTTTGCTTTATTTGCAGACCAAGGAAAAATGTTAGTTCACCCATCATGCTCATTTCATAACTTTTAGTCATGAGGTCACTGAATTCCTTGCACAAGTCATTGTTAGTAGACCCAAATATGATATCATCAACATAAATTTGGACCAATATGACATCTCTCTTATCCTTTTTGATAAATAGGGTGCTGTCAATTTTGCCTCTGACATACCCACATTTGGTTAAGAAAGTAGAGAGAGTGTCATACCAAGCTCTATGAGCTTGTTTTAGTCCATATAAAGCTTTTTCCAGCTTATAGACATAACCTGGATGCTTGGGATCAGTGAATCCAGGTGGTTGCTTCACATACACTTCTTCCTGCAGCTTTCCATTCAAGAAGGCACTTTTCACATCCATTTGATATACCTTGAACTTCTTGTGAGCTGCATATGCTAAGAACAACCTGATTGCTTCAAGTCTAGCAACTGGTGCAAAGGTTTCATCGTAGTCAATTCCTTCTTGCTGACAGTAACCTTGTGCAACCAGTCTGGTCTTATTTCTTATCACAACACCATCAGCATCCATCTTGTTTCTGAACACCCATCTTGCTCCAATCACAGATTTCCCAGATACTTGAGGTACTAACTTCCACACTTTATTTCTTTCAAACTGAGATAGCTCATCTTGCATGACAGCTATCCAGTGATGATCAGTGAGTGCCTCATCAATTTTCTTGGGCTCAATCAGTGACACAAAGCTTACAAACAAACAAAAGTTAGCAGTTGCTGATCTGCTCTGGACCTTGGATTGTGGATCACCAATAATCAATTGATTATTAATATGTCTAGTCCATTTAGTCACTCGCTGAGGTTCAGCAGTGACTTGATTATCCAGAGATGATCCGCCAGACACATCAGCATTAGAAGCATGATTAATGTTTAAGCTTTGATTTGGACAGTGAGTGTTATCATTTTGATGCAGATGATGAGATGATGATGATGGGATGTCAATAGGCAAAGATGAAGTTCCTGAATCATTTTTAGCTAAAGTAGAGCCAGAAGTGCCTTCAGGGACATCATCTTCCCTTTCAGAATCTGATGGATGAATCTCATGCTTGTCATCACTGATTGTATTAAAAATAAGATTTTCATAGTCTTTTGGATCAGTGAGTGATTTATCATAAGATTCATCAAAGGTAACATCCATTGATTCTTCAATACATTCCCTTCTTTTATTATAAACTCTGAAAGCTTTTGAAATGATTGAGTAACCAACAAATATACCTTCATCAGCTTTGGGATCAAACTTTCCTAAGTGATCTCTCTTGTTTAAGACATAACAGGTACTGCCAAAAACATGAAGAAAACTTATGTCAGGTTTTCTCCCCCTTAACACCTCATAGGCTGTCTTATCATGTCTCTTGACAATCAGAGACCTATTCTGAGTGTAGCAGGCAGTGTTGACTGCTTCAGCCCAGAAATGGGTCTTAAGACCAGCATCTATGAGCATTGACCTTGCTGATTCAATCAAGGTTCTATTTCTCCTCTCTGCAACACCATTTTGTTGAGGTGTTCTTAGTGCAGAGAAGTTTTGAGAAATACCTTTTGAATCACAAAAACTTTCAAGGTCAACATTTCTAAATTCAGTGCCATTATCACTTCTCAAATGTTTAACTGAACAATCATTTTTTTAAGTTTTCCATCTTTTTGATAAAGGATATGATTTCCTGTGTTGTATCACTTTTGGCTTTGAGAAAGAATACCCAAGTATATCTGGAATATTCATCCATAATTACCAAGCAATACCTTTTACCACCAAGACCGGGAGAACTCACTGGACCAAACAGATCCATATGCATCAGTTGAAAACATTCTGTCACTGAAGATGTTTGTTTGCTTTTGAATGAAGAGCTGTGATGCTTTCCCTTCTCACATGCTGAACATAGCTTGTCTTTGTCATAAGCTAGCTTTGGAAGACCATTTACTAAGTCATTCTTGCTGAGCTTGCTGATGGCCTTGAAGTTCAAGTGAGAGAGACGTTTATGCCATAACCATTTTTCTTCTGAAACGGTTCTGGAATAAAAGCATGTTCCTGATTGTGCTGAGTCCATATTGACTACATATGTATTGCCTTTTCTTTGAGCAGCCAGGACAGCGCTTCCATTCTTGTTGTAAACAACTCCAGCTTCATGATCAAACAGCACTTTGTTTTTGGCATCACAGAACTGACTAATGCTTAATAAATTATGCTTCAGTCCTTCAACATATGCCACCTTCTTAAACATAACATTACCATTGATCAAGACCCCATACCCTCTGGTCTTACCAATGTTGTTATCACCAAACACTACATCAGGACCTCTTTCATCCTGGTAGTCACTGAGCAAGGACTTACATCCGGTCATATGTCTGGAACAACCACTATCCAGATACCAAATTGTCTCTCTGAGAATGCCCTGCATCACACACAAGCAATTAGTTCAATTGATGAACCCATCCTGAGATGGGTTCATGGTGGTCAGCCTTTGGTTCAGGCTTCCACATGCTTGCATCAATAGTATCTGAATGCTCACTGATTATTTGTGATTTTGAAAATGATGTAGCTGAACATTCAGATACCACATGCTGACATACTAATGATGGTTGACTGAGTGAAACTTGTGATGATGAACAATCTGATGACACATGATGTCTACTTCCACATTTGTAACATTTTTTATTTGTGGACTTAGATTTCTTTGACTTATTGTTCACACTGGATGAGGACTTAGGAGTTCTCAGATTTACTACTTCATTTTGCTTCTTTGACTTCAAGTCACTGATGATGAGGTCATCAGTGACTGGAGTGTCAGAAGTGAAGTCACTGATAGATTCTTGATCATCAGTGATAGTTTTGACAAGAGCAGTGCAAGTAATTGATTCATAAATTTCTAGTTTATCTAGTTCATCAATACTTGCAGCAATATCATAACTATTAGTAGCCTGCGAACTCCTCACAAAGTGATTTGGTTTAGGCTCACTGAAAATTGACATTGGTTCAAAGACAAACTCTGAGAATGTTTCATCAGGGTTGAATATTTGATCAACTTTGGTTGCATCAGCGAGAGCAGCCGCAGTTTCATAATCACCTCCCAGAATAGCCTTAACTTGTTTTGGGATTTGATTATTTATGCACTGATTCACTTTTAATGCAGATCTACACCATGACTTCATCACTTCATTGAGTTGTGAAAATTTAGTTTCAAATTTTACTTTTTCTTGAATGAATTTTTGATTTGCATGTATTTGTGCATCAAGATCAAGTGTAAGATTCTTTATTTTTAACAAATTTTCTTCTTGAAGTTGAAGTTTAGATGTTAAGTCGCTGATCATACATTCTTGTCTTTTCTGAATGTCATGAGCATTTGATAAGTCAACTATCAAAGTTTCAAAGATTAAATCTTTTTCGGTAGCTGATGCTGACTTAAAACAATGTACCTTGTAGAGAGTCTCTGGATCCCAGCCAGATGCTGAACATTTCTGTGCTACTTCTTTGATGTCTTCATGAAAAGCAGCATCGTCAGCCATTAGGCAGTAATCTCTGTCCATACAGATCATAGCTTCTTCTTCATCAGATGATGAAGTTGAGTCAGAGTCGCTGATAGATCCTTCTTCAGCAATAAATCCTTTATTCTTTTTCTTTGACTTGGACAATTCCTTCAGCTTTTTGTACTTTGCTTTGTACTTGTTGTACTTGTCATTTCTGAAGCTGGGTTTTTGATCAGCGAAAGAGTTGACAGCTTTGGACCTGCATTCAGCTGCAAAATGGCCAGGTTTGCCACATTTGTAGCATTCACCTTTTGGTTTAGAAACCTCGTTTGATGAAGCACTAGCAGATCTATTGAATCTGTTGTTCTTTCTGAAGTTTGCAACCATCATGGCCATATCTCTCTCTAACTTCTCAAGTCCTTCGTCATAGCTGACTTCTGACTGATCATCAGCGACACTGCCTTCTTCTTCTGCAATCAGCGACTTTGAGCTCATCTTGGTGAGCTTTGCTTTCTGCTTTTGGTCAACTTCATCAAGCTCAACTACAAGGGCATTAGAAATCTTTTGTCCTCCTAGTGCAGCACGAATGTGCTCACCTTGATCAGCTAGTTTCTCAGATTGTTCCCAATTAAGTAAAATTCCATAAACTTGAGTCAGATTGAGAAAGTTATAATCATTTCTTTGTCTTATGCATGTTGCAATGGTTCCCCAGATTTTCCTAGGTAGTAATTCTAGAAACTTTTCGACAACAAATCTCTGGTCCTTTCCTATATTTGCTTTTTCCATTTTATTAATTAAAGCTTGATATCTAGTATAGGTGAATGCCAGTGATTCATTGGGTTCCATAGCAAACAATTCATATTGACGAGTTAGATTAACTTCTCTACAGCGAATTATGTCAGGAGTTCCAATATATATGTTTCTAAGAGTATCCCACATATGTTTCGCTGTATTGCACAATCTAATGGACTCAAACACTTCATCAGGGAGTGTCACGCTTATGTAAATTTTAGATTGTTTATCTAGCCTTACCATACGTTTATCCTCATCTGACCACTGTTCCTCCCTTTTGGGCATAACCATTTCAGGTATAGCAGGAGTAGTTGCAGTAGCTGCAATTGCAGGAATAATAGTAGTTGGGATGTATGGACCATCAGTGATTATTGCACAAAGACGATCATCAGCAAGATCTAAGAACATCATCATCCTGGAAATCCAGGTTTCAATTCTAGATGGATCAAAAGCCGGTGGTTTGGTAGTGGTGCCATTTCCCTTCTGGTACTCAGAATCAACACAACTGTATTTAACCGATTCCATTGCAGATCTGATTTAATTATATTTAAACCAACTCTGCTCTGATACCAATTGTGAGTCCCTAATCACTATTATGTTAGTGATTGTGAATCGCTAACAGTGAGTTAATTGTAGAAGGGGGGTTGAATACAATTAAAAACTTTTCTGTTATAATGTGTTAGCTTGTTTAGTAAGTTTTTAACCGTATTAAAGTGACAGCAATATGAACACAAATATATATAAGTAAGATAAGCAGTTCAGTTGCTGATGCAATACTAGCTGAAAGATAAATTCTTTTATTGATAAAATTTATCTATTGTTGATTGCGGAATAGACTAGCCCAAGCTAATCTAAATCAAACAATACAGCTATTACAAAAGGAGATGAGCAGTAGTGGACAAACACGCTAACTTGCTCACTCGCTAAGGTAAACTAGTAGTGGACAAACACGCTACTAGTTCACTCGCTGGTGTTGTTTGTATCTTAGACCAACTAGTTACTGACAAACAAGTAACAATACAAACAATCGACACAAAATGAAGTACAACATACTACGCTATTTATAGACGCTGAAATCCTTAATTTCCGGATCTGGAAGGACACGTGTCGCTGCTTGATTGGTGAGGTAGTTGAGATGTGATACATCATGGCACGACATTCTGTCTTGGGAAATATCACCTTGTACTATAAACCAATCAGATGCTTCCACGTTACTCTTTTCAAGTTTCGAGGAACACGTGTTGCGCCATAATAACGCCGAATGTCAACTTCTTATTTAATGCGGCATTTAATGCTGCAGTCACTTATAGAAACATCAATTCTCCTCATTCTCGTTGCGAGCTAACATGCCCTAAAGAATGACTTGAAAAGCTAATCTTCAGTGACTTCTTTTATTCAGCAGAAGAGAGAACTCAAGAAGACTTGGAGACTCTCGCTGATAGATGAGTATCAGCGACACACATAGTTGAGTCCTTTATCTTGATAATATCTTCATCTACTGGTTTAAGATATGATCAGCGACCAAGAGACCTTCAGCAACAGGAGCTTGACTTGAATCATTTTCTTCATGGAACATTATTGAGAAGATCAGAGACTGTGAACATATAGCATGATCAGTGACTTCACTTATCAGCGATTAGTGACTCAACAATCTCCTATATAATCTCCCCCTTGATCCTTGAGATCAGTGACCATTTGAGTTCAGCGATCAGTGACTCAACAGTTCTTAAACTAAGTTTAAAATTTTTGGGAAGGAATTCCACACTTAAAGTTTGAAAATATTTTGGAAGCCTATTTCTAAGTTGATTTGATTTGTGTGGGATTTAGAATCCCACACTTAATATTTAAGCATGATGGCATAACGACGAGTTATAGGTGATGAAAGAAAAATCACTAAGGAATGGAAAAAAACTCCCCTAGAAAGGACTGAGATGTGTGAATGAAGATTCTGATCCGGATGTGTAGGTCGATCAGTTTGTGTCAGGATCTTTGCATGATTCGTGCGTCATCTCGGTTTCTTCTCGGGGAACTTTCATATTATTTACTGCTCTCTTTTATTGCAAGTAATCTAAAAATTAACTAAGAACAGCATAAAATAAGTAAATGATAGATAAACGATAAGATAAGATAGATAGATGGGTCCAACCAGATTTCAGGTTGGAACCCAAATAGTTCATGCAGCAACAGTCAAATACAGTAATCCCAAATATCAGTAATGATAATAATAATAAGTGATAAAGTTATCCAACACAAATGGAAATAAAATCTTATAAGATCAAGGGTGAGAAGGATCCTGGTCGGATGGTGGTCCATGAACTGGAGGTGGCATGGAGCTGTAAGGTGCATGACGGGAGGCAGAGTGCTGTCCACTGGATATCCTGCGGGAGACTGATGCTGAAGATGAACTGCGCTGCCTGCCGGATGTTGGTGGCTGGATCGGGTACAAATGGAAGTTGGGATCTAGTCCCATCTCTGCAACCTCATACGATCCTAAGGAAGCACCATGCATCGGGTACGGTGGGAGCTCAGCGGAAGGCACTGGGTTGCTCTGAAGCATCCCTGTGAATCCTGAAAAAGTAGGCACAACAGTAGCAGTAGTCATATCAGGCAGATAATCAGTCTGCACTGGTACCTGGTCATCAACCTGCATATCCTGTCTGAACCCTGACTGAGGTGAGTCTGTCTCTGAAGATGTGTCTGATGTGGCTGACTCAGCTGGTCTCGGACGGGTCATGGTACGGGAAGATGGCTGTCCAATATGTGGGATATGCAGCTCATGTGGTGTCGCAGTGTGCACAGAGAAAACCGGCTCAACCGCAGGAGTAGTCCTGGTACGGCGGGCTCGAGGAATATCCATGGGCACAGTACGAGTGGAGGATGTGGGTGGTATGGAGGTGTAGGGAACGGTGGTAGTGGGTGGCATCATGGCAAATGGATGTAGTGGCATGGTGTGGTAGTTGGGTGGTCGTGGGCCGCATACCCATGTAGGGCGTGTAGGTTATGGGAATCCAAACTCAGTAGCTAAATATGTGTCCTGTGTATAATGTGAGTTAAGCATACCCAATATACCGTACATGAGCTCGGATGATACCGGATCTCCCCAACCAAACTCTTGAACAGGCGGTATCAATGGACTTTGTGCCTCAGCAGCGGCTGTCTCTCCTTCCTCTCGCTCATGAGCAACAGTAGTCCTAGGCTGTCGGTGGACCGTGCTGTCATCGAACTCAAACCTAACACTCTTGCTCCTCGGGGGTCTCATTCGAACTCCCGGAATGATCTCACCATCCTTCCATCTTATCTGCCCATCAGCATCTTTCTCTAGCAACCAAACCTTAACCATATAATTAATGTCATATGGCTTAGATACCCTATTCGCCACTGGTGTCAGGCTACCAATCACCTCCTCAGTCAACAGCCCCATTCTCCTAACTAACTTAGTGATTATTGCTCCCATATATGCAAATTCTGACTCGCTGTACCCCGACTCAGTAAGGATCCTATCAACAACCAAATAAGCAACATTAACGTGTTCCTGCTCTATAATGCTCTTGATGATCTGCAAGTCCTTTACCCCAACAGCTCCTTTAGTCTTTCTTTTTCCTCGAATGCTGCAAGCGATGAGGTTGTGGAGAACTTGGTGGTGTTTATCAAGAAAAGAAGTGGCCTTGACATTGGACTGAAACTGATTTCCTGTCAATTCTTGCCAAATAGCAGTGTGGTCTCGCTGTTTTACCTCAGTGTTTGCCTTCAGGAAGAAAGGAGTGGTAACTTGATACTCAGTGTACAATTCAAGATGCCTGGCGAAGGTTGCTAATGACATGTGGTGAGGATTTCCCATGAAGTTGAATCTAATCATTCGGTCATCATTTATCTTATCAATTGTTTTGTCGAACTGGAAGGATACAATAAACTCAGCAACTAACTCTTGATAAACATTTTCCTTAATCTCAAATAGATTTCTCCATGCGCGCAGATGTCGCTTCCCTTCCTTAAACACTATCAAATTTTCAAACCGTTCTTTTAGACCGATTTGCTCCAAATCCTCCCACACTAGGTACCTATTTTCTCCCAACTGATGTGTTAGCCATGTCTGATACCTTTCCCGTTTTTCTGGGTCCTTGATGGATTTTCTGATATACCGGGGAATATCAGTCATCTGAAAAATAAGAGAAAACAAGAACATAGTGAATTACCAGGAATAATTACAAGTCATTTGACTAAATCACATTCCCAATTTTGAATAAAAATTCGAAATGTGGGCTTTAGAATATGAGCAGTCCCAAAAACCTGTAATAGCTAATAATACCACCAAACTCAATTTTCAATCACCACAAGAAACTTTGGTTTACAATAATAGGCTATTGGGTCTTAATGATTTCTACAAGAAAAGTCAAAGACTTATTTAACCATAACAAGCATGTATGATAAAGAGTTAAATCTTAATCATGTAATTACCTTATCATGGCAAGTATAACCTATTACCGCATGCAAACGAACCATGATATTTAAACAAGTATATAGCAATTTTGACCACATCATGCAAGTATCGCAACAAAGCTTCTTTAGTTGACAAATGTGTTGCTTGATTGTATCTTTTAGGTAATTATGGTATTCTTTTAAGTAGACACTACTTTAAAATTTAAAAGTAGTTAATTAAGGAAAATGTAGTATCCATTTAAGATTTACCATAACACTTTCAAAGATACAATTTTACAACACCACCATGACTTTTTAACTAGAATGGTTACTAGTATTACTAAAAATTAAGCATTTTGACTTTTAAAGTCAACATTACCAAAGTAAGGTTTCCTTTTTGTCATTTGCCAAATCTATCATAACACTAACTTGCATTAGCAAATCAAAGCAAGGCATTAACATCCACTTAAATTAAAACATCATTTTATCAAAGGTTTTATTTCAAAATGGTGATGTTTCAACAAAAGTCAACTTTCCATGCTTACTTTAATTTGCTAACTTGACCATATTACGCATTTAACCACAAATGAAGCAAATGAATAAACTATACTAATCATATTTAGCATAAATCAATCAACAAACAACTTATCATAAGCAATTTAATCATCAATTGGTCAAAATGGATCTACTAGTCACAAAAGTCAAATATAATCAACTTTCCAAAGTCAAACATCAAATTGCTTCAATCTAAGAAGTAATGCTAGTTCCTACATCATCCTATATCATCACTAAGCAAGAATCAAAGCTCAATTTCCCAATGCAAAGCACAAATCATCAAAAACTAACTTGAAACCCTAGGTTAATAAAGTTAGAGAATTTTGGTATTTTAAGCTTGGATCATACCTTAATGAAGATGCAATGATGTTAGGGGACATAAAAATGACCTAGAGATGAAGATTTGAGGCTTGGTTTGGTTAAAAATGGTGGGTTTGGGGTGGGGTGATGGAGGCCGGCGCAAGGAGGGAGAAGGAGGGGGGGGAAATTATTTTTTTGTTGTTTTGACTTTGGTTGACTCCTTTTTACCCTTTTTATTTGCTCCTCCTTTTTACCATTTGTGATTAAATAACATTTTAAGTGTAATTACTAGGTATTTTGGGTAATTAAAAACCTTAGCCAAATATTTTAGCAAAAGTTTAAAATTTGGTATTTGACTGTGCGTAACAAAAGATTGTTTTATTAAAACGCAAGGAGAACTACTTAACTAGATAAAAATAAACAATATTTTTGGTTTAAAATCTTGACTCTTTAAAATCTAAGCAATTTAAAACTTTATAAGATATTTTAATTTAAGATTTTCAAGTTTTCAGAAAATGTGTAGATTCTACGGAGACAAAGATTTTAAAAGGGTTTTCTTTTTTTCTTTTTCTAAAAAACAAATTAAACCACTAACTAACTTATTTTTAACCTAAGAAAATTATTTGAAAGACCTAATTAAAAATTTGGGTTGACTCCCAAAAAGCGCTTGTTTCAAGTCTGTAGCTCGACTATTGTTCAAAACCTATTTAAAGGGGATTGCGTGAAAGCAATCTTGAAGTATAGCGAGGAATAAAATCACAGTTTATAATGTTAATGACATAATCAACTAGCTTGGCAGGGTGTAATGAAAAATTTTCGAATTCGCTAAGAATCCTACATTCTTTCTGGCCTAATTCTAGCAGATTGTTAACAAACTTATTAAATTCCTTTCTAACTTTCTTTTTACTTGAAATTCCTATTCGCATACCGCGGTCTATATTATTAAGATTGTGAAGAAGATTTCCTAAAATTCTCTGAAACCTAAGTTCCTCTTTTGAGTCGGGATCTCCATTTGTAGTTTGCACTGCAATGGTGATATCCCAAATTAAAGATCTTTGAGAAACGGTAAAAGGGAATTTGGATTGATCGAACAACGAAGCGAGTTTATCATGAATATCTTTTCTTTTGGCAAAGAAAACGGCTTTTATCTTGTCGTCGTCAGCTCCAGGAAATATTTCTTGCAACTTGGCGATTATATAAGCGGCGGGATCTACGAAAAGTGGAATTTTTCTAGAAATGATGAGAGTGATCGCAGGATTTCTAGAAGTTAATAGCTCAAGATTTTTTCTCATTGCTGCAACATAACGATTAATCATGGTTTGTGAAACCGATGGATAATCGGTGTAAGCAAATAGATCCATGAGGTGATCTATTTCTGATAATAGCTTTCGCTCTTGCTCTCGATATCGAGTGAAGATACCATCTTCCTTTTGGATCGGAAGACAGTGGAAAATACCTACGAGTATGCCAATCCTTAAGATGGTTTTTCTTTGCTCGACTGAGTAAGGAAAATCAGACATATTTAAGTGTAAGGCAAATGCCTTACATACACCTAACCTCCTGTCAGGGTCAAAAGAGTAACCAACGTATCGGATTTCATAACCATCTGAATCTTTCGGTATCTCCTTATCAACAACACGATAAATGGTGTACGAAGGTTCTGGTACGAGGTAGACAAAAATTGGGGATTTTGGAAGATGTTCATGAATATCCTCATTCCTTATGGGGATTCGTTCTTCATTAGATGAGGAATGAAAGGATTGAGTGTTTTTAGGAATATTATCAAAAAAATCAGGGAATCTAGGGATATTTTCTAAGGAATATTTAATCTCAGGCGCAGGTAAAACCTGATAGCTTGGAATGCTAGAAGCAGAAGTTGAGATCTTCTTTTGAGATTTATGGTTTCCTAAGTCAAGATCTAAGAATTTCCCTAAGGTTCTAGAATCGTCGTCTGGGCTAGCGGAGGCTTCTTCCGGTGATGAGTGAAAGTCGGATTTCAACTCTGGTTCCAAGTGGTCGAAGAACTCAGCATCGTCCATAGCCGTCATTTCTTCAGTCGTCTTGGAGGCGGACAGAGAAATGGGACAGGAAGGCGGCGAATCGTAGAAAGATATTTTTGGTTTTTTCATTTTTTTTTAAACTAAGCTAATTTATTCTAAGAAAAGTAACTTTCGAATAGGTTGAGGATAACCTATATGAAAAGGATCTCCTAATTGCTTATTCTATCTAAGGAGGCTTCAGAATCGTAACGCTCTTTCGATCGCCAGCAGCGGCGCCAAAAACTTGATGGCGCCCGAACAGTCAGGTTTTCTAAAGCTCTCTCCTTGTGAAGGATGAGAACCCGTCCCTGTCGTCAAGGGACTGACCGAACAGTACCGAGCGCCGATCGGTTGTAAGTTTTAAATTTATAAAGAGCTGGGGACTCAATTTATAAGTACTACCTATCACACAGGGTGAGAAAGCAGTAAGTATAACTCGAGGTCGTTCTTAAATCGGAGCGAATTGAAACGAAGTGATGCCAAAGATAGAGTTTTGCTTTTAGGATGGGTTTTGTGCAGATAGGTAGGTTTTTGGGGGGTTTTCTAATTTAATTAACTAAAGACAGGAAAAGTAAATAAGATAGAGAAGAATCGGTAGCTAGGTAGACAGATAGAGAATTGCGGCGGTTGAAACTTCAATAATTAGTTGCGGGGATGATGCTTATTATAAAGATAATTGGGGACATTTTTAGTTAATAAACAGATGCATTATGGGTGTAAACACTAGGACCCTACTCATTCTAGTTATGTACCAGAATTAGTATGTCACGAGAACTAGGCTATCGTGATTCTGATCAGAACAAGCTGCTCAACCCCCCACACTGTCTTTGTGGACAAGTGACCCTTGAAGGGTGCAGGAATAAGGTAACAGACTGCCACACAGGTAATTCTGATCGTTCTTAACACCTAAATGTAAATGTCATTTCCTAAACATGTTTAGATTATTAACTTGCTATTCTAAACTATCAGTTTTGTAGAGTCTAGGGGTTTTAAGAATCATGAACCACTGCTGGGCTTGACTTTCATCTCCAGACTCATTCCTTACGTTTGATTAGTTCAACTACTTCTGTCATGATCTAGCCTCTCCTTTGCAATCAGTCATTCAGCCCTAGGAACACCAGCGGTGTACAATGCATACTCTTTCCACAGCGTACCAACCTAGGAACCGTTCACGGTGTACTACACTTACACAGTTCCATGGATTCATGTAACCAAGGATGTACTTGCGGTGTACTATGGTGTTTCCACAGCTTTTCATCCCAGGGTACAGATACGGTGTACAATGTTAAAGCGTTTCCACAGCTTCAGTTATAGGGGTAGACAGACGGTGTACTGTAACATTTCCATAACTATATTGGTTTCTAGGCCATATTCTAGGGTCTCTAGGTAATCCACAGTGTAGGCACAGACGGCTCTTTCCGGGGCATTTGCCCAGTATTGCAGCCGAATTATAGTGACATACACGGATTCTTTACTATAACACAGATAACTTCCTACTGTACCTAGAGTTGATCAAGTTCTAAGCCTAAAGTAGTAGTCACGCGAATGACTGGAAAGGGTGTTCCATAGCTAAGTCTAGATGCATGATAAGTTTAGACATAACAAATATAACAATCCCCAATTATATAGATTTAAAGATTAATTCAACATCATCCCTACTTCTAACTATCTACATTTCAACAACCGCAACAGCACACTTACTCAATAAACATGGCAATAACAGTAACATAAATTATACAAACAGGCAGAAATAATTCGGATATAGTATAAGTATGAAAAGAAAGATATCACCAGTAAAATTGAGCAGAGTAACGGCTGAAAAGAAAAGGCAGAGTCTTGCACCAAGAATGCTTCTTATTACACCGTGATTACAATACCAGCTTTCCTTCTCTCTCTACTGCTAATCAACTAACTATCTATCTCTCTCTAGAGAGAGAAAACTCTAGAGAGAGAAACTATCTAAACTAATCTAGAGAGAGTAAAAATATAAAAATGTAAGAAATCGAAGATTTGAAGTGTGAAATGTGTGTGTTGAAATGATGAAATGAGGCTTGTATTTATAGAGATCGCACAACCGTATCCGTAGACCGTATCCAAACCTTCAAACGCACAACCATATCGCAAAGGCGAATAAAAATCAGATTTTTATCACCCAAACGCATGATACGGCTGAGCTAGGGTGAATACGGCTGAACTGGACCATATACGGCTGTGCATAGGGTGAATACGGCTGAGCTGGCCCATATACGGCTGAGCACAGGCGGTATACGGTCTGCACAGGCCGTATACGGTCTGTGTCCAGTCGTATACGGTCTGGCTCAGCCGTATACGGCTGTGTTCAGCCGTATCCTGGCCCTTCGGTTCTTCGTTTCTTCGTTCGGGCGTATCTTCTTTGTCGTTTATCAATTTTGAGCGTTCTTTATATCCACGTGTTCGTATTTTCATAACGAAGAAAATGACATAAGTTAGAGGTCATAATTCTTTGTGTAGCTCAAAATGCATTGAAATGAGTGAACGGAGGTGCGATAAAGCAGTTTTGCCTGGTTTCTTACGTTTTTTATGCCATTTTTAGTGATTTTTCAAACATCGACTCCGTTTTGACTTAGTTAACAAAACTTTATGAATAATGTCCTTTTAAGTATGTTTTTGTTAACTTTGTGCCTAAAATGTGGAAGATGACGTACGTAAAAACATGACTTTTTACGTGTTATCATTGGACAACAATATCATCATCAAGAACAACTATTTTCTTCAAAGTTGGAAATATCTTTGGAAGGGCATAATGCCAATGTGAAAACACCGAGATATATTCAGTTCTACTTTCAGAAGCAGAAGAGAAAGAGAGACGTAGTTCTTGTGGCATTGACAAATGAGAAAACAGATGACCTTCTAGGTTAAGATCCTCAATATTCAACACTTGAACTGTAGCATCCTTGTATGTATTAGTAAAAAACCACATTTTCATAGAAAAGAAACTCTTCTTATCCGTCAACACATGAAACACCTGCTTCCCACTGGCCTGAAAATAATATTGATGAGTCCCTGATAAAGACAGAGATGATAAGTCTAAGGGTGGCCCTTTCGACCCATTTACATATGAACAGGTTGATTCAGGTAATGTTTTATTGCTTACTGGTAACAGGTTTATTACTAAAATCAGCAAAATAGGAAAACGGGGTCATATGGGTCAAACATGTCACACCCCTCCAAACGGTGATTACAATTAGTTATGATTAGTTTGCGGAAGCCTTAATGATGTGGCGGGGCTGCGAACAGTATTTCAACCAACAAATACATACATACTCATAGCATATGGTTATCGCACAACTTTATTTAACGAGGATGCCAGGTTTAACAGTTGTTACAAAAGTAGTACGACTATGTAAGTCGTAACAGTAGTAGTAGAGTTTAAAACATTTTAGTTTTAACAATAATACATAGGTTTAAAACAAGATTTCATAAGTATGACTGCAATGTCTGCAGTTATACGAAGGAAATCCCCAAAAGCGGTCCCAACAGTGTGTGGCATCCTAAGTAGTCCAGGGTTGTCCATCCTGAATGCATGCGATTACTTACCCAGCTAATTTCCTGAAAAACATAGAGAAAGTCGTCAACAAATATGTTGAGTGAATTTACAGGTTTGTATATGTATGTGGTTAATTAAACCAAGTCTGTATAAATGAATTATTGTTCATTTATAAAATATAAGTTATGTAGGATCGTTACCCAAAAGTATAGTTTTATGTGGGATGTCATCCCAACATGTGTTACTGGTTGTTTACCAGTGTAAAATATGTTACCGGCATGTTTTCCGGTGTCTAACAGTTGTAGGATTCGTTCTTCCTAAAAGTACGTGGGAATTTACTCATACTGTGATCCCCTGAAAGGTGAGCTAAACCTCGCAGGTTAAAGTAACGCGACCTAACCCTATAACCA
This sequence comes from Pseudognaphalium luteoalbum, assembly GCA_963422505.1. NCBI lineage: Eukaryota > Viridiplantae > Streptophyta > Magnoliopsida > Asterales > Asteraceae > Pseudognaphalium > Pseudognaphalium luteoalbum. Next base: position 7,216,156 of record OY730196.1, read on the forward strand.
AACCACAACCAGAACTTATGTTGTTTGCCTGAATGGACGTTTAAGTATACGCTCCACCGTAGGAGGGTCATCACGGCAATAGTACTATCCGTATACTCAGTGGCTAGAGTTACCTAGCTAATGGTTACAGTAGCATGTCATGAGGTCTTTTCATGCACACATTCCAAGTCTGGGTCCGTACTAGGATACTTTGTCTAATTCCCAAAATAATAGTGAATATGTAATATCACAAATCAACAGTTGTATAAAAGCAATAAAGCATTTATAGTTTGATTGCATGTGTGAACATGCAATTTCTATGTTTAACACCCCTGTGTTTAAAAGCAGAAAACATTTAAAAGTAGGGGCTGTAAACTCACAGTAGTTTGCTCGGTATGAAAGCTAGCAGCCGACAGATAAACGCCCAAGGTATATTAACCTATATACAATAAATGTATTATCATAAGTACGTTTGATTTGTTAAATCAATTTATATTAATAGTGTGTTTGTTTGAAGAAACTGTTGATTTCTTAAATCGTTAAATAACGGTTGACGTTATGTTGAAATATTGTTATCATTTCTTATGTCATATATCTTGTTAAGTGTTTATATAGACATGTATGTAGTCGTATATATATATTCGAATGTCGTTTCATTTCCATTGTTCATATACTTGTTCTATATATGTTTACTTATGCAAATATACTTGTTGTATATCATTGAATCATGCGTTTGTTAAACGTTAGATCCATATGTACGTATATATACATAAATATTTTTTTTTTACAAGTGTCGTATGTATATATATGTATATCTTATCTATATATATAGGTTTTAATTACGTTGTTTACGTATAACTTACTTGTAAGTTTTGGTTTGTTACAAAACTTCCATTCTATTTATTTTTGTTTATAAATAAATATATGTTATCGTCTCGAAATTTGTCATTTGTATGTATATATGAAGTATACATATAGGTTTGTCGTTTGCTATTAATTATGTATATACATATACATATATATATATATATAGATTCATAAAGGTTCGTTATTATATATATAAAGTTTATGAGTTCCGTTTTATAAATACTCGTTCCGTTAAATGAATCAGGTCACGTTTTATGTTTGGGAGTTTATTGGGCTCGGTCCAAATTGTCGGCCCAATTAGATTCATTACCCCACTAATCATTTTAGTCCAACCCGGATTCCATCACGATTTGGCCCAGCTCAGTCCATGGCCCAGCCCACAGCCTAGCCCAGCCGTTCGGCTTGGGCTAGCCGTTCGGCTCGGTTAGTCCAGCTGTTCGGCTAGGGTTCTCGGCCCAATACCTTTTCGCTCGACCCAGTCCAGTCCAATTATTTAGTCCATTTACCGTTCGGCCCAAACACCCTAACCCATCTGTTCGTTCGGGTAAAAAGTCACAAACCGTTCGGCCCAACTAAACTAGTCGTTCGGCTCATTTAGTTGAGCCGTTCGGCTCATCACAACCAGCCGATCGGCTGGCCTAAGCCAACCGATCGGGTTGGTTCGTCCCTGTCATTTCGCACTCTGTTCGTGGTCCGAGCAATATATACATATATCTACATGCTTTGTTTCGGTTTTGGCTCATTTTTACACATTTTGAATATCATAACATCACATTTCATCAAGTTTATTTATATAACTTTTGAGTTCAAAGTTTTTAGTTTTATAACTCATTTCATGACTAATCACTATGATCATCAAATTTTTGTGATATATATCCATGGATTATGATATAAACATATTAGAATACGATTTTAAGTAAAGAATCCAAAGATTTGAAGGTTTCCTTACAATGCTTTTGTGGCGATGATGATGAAGATTATGGTAATGAAATGAAGATGATTGTGGTAGAGGTGATGGTGAGGAAGGAGATGAAGTGAAGAAGCTGTTGCTTCTCCTGTTCCTGCTACTGCTACTGCTTCCCTTCCTGTTTCTTGTTCCAGTCGATCCAAGCCAAAGAGATCAATATGCAGTGAGAGGTGTATTATTGATGGTTGGTGGTGTGTGTATCTGAGATTGAAATGAGAAGGGAGTAATATATTTCAAACGAGTGTTGCAGTATAATCATACTGCCTCCTCAATTATTTAAGGTTGGTGGGATATTTAGCATGTTAATTTCGGATACGGGTATAATTGATGCAATATAAAATTTAACATTTTATATTTTTATTTTGTAGATGTACTCCTGATTCGTTATTTAAATTTGGAATAATGAAATTTTCATTATTTTAGACTGTTGTACAAATTTGTACATTGGACTACTATCATTCAATTGGGTGCCAAATTTCAGTCGAATTTCGGATTCATATTTTGATGGAATGTTACAAATGTTTTCGAATAAGTGAGAAAATTTGAATTTTTCTCAATTTGATCCTTGAGTGCATTTTAAAATTGTTTCTGTTCGTTTTATAATACGTTTTATGTTAAACGTATATTTAACTCGTTCTATCTATATATTATAGATATAATAGTACTCGTAATTAATAATTGAATTATTAATTATATTGTGTCATCAACTTTTGCTGTATTTTTCTGTCGAGTTCGTTCCGATACGTTTGTACGTAACTTTAAATACTTACGTATTAGTAATACTTTTTGTTTAAAAGTACTGGGCTGCTAGGCTTACATCACATCAAAAGTTTTGTTTTAAACTTAATCAGGAAATTAGCGTAAGAATGCACATGCTTAAATGTTAATCAGTACCTAATTTGGAGAGTTGTCACATTCTCCCCCCGTTAGGGAAATCTCGTCCCGAGATTTAATTCGTGTCGTGAGTCGCGGTCACGGTTTCAAATAGTCGAGGATACTTCTTGCGCATTTAATCCTCACGTTCCCAGGTGAACTCTGGGCCATGTTTTGAGTTCCAACGAACCTTAACTAACTTGATTCGTTTGTGTCGAAGTTTCTGCGTTTTCGTATCCATAACTTCGATAGGTTCCTCCACAAAGTTTAGTTTTGAGTCAATGAAGACTTCGTCCGGAGGGATGATATGTGTTTCATCAGAAAGACACCTTTTCAAGTTAGATATATGAAAGGTGTCATGGATACTACTAAGCTCTTGCGGTAGTTTGAGCTTGTAGGTGACAGGACCAATCCTCGCAAGGATCTCAAATTGTCCGATGTATCGTGGGTTCAGTTTACCTCGTTTACCAAATCGTACGACCTCTTTCCAGGGTGCCACTTTGAGTAGGACTTTGTCACCTACTTGAAACTCTAAAGGTTTCCGTCTGTTGTCGGCATAACTCTTTTGTCAGTCACGTGTTGTTTTCAATCGGTTAAGCACTTGAGATATCTTGTCCGTAGTTTCTTGGACTATCTCAGGACCCGATAACTGTCTGTCGCCCAACTCTGCCCAACAGAGTGGCGATCGGCACTTGCGTCCATACAATGCCTCAAATGGTGCCATCTGTATGCTGGTGTGATAACTGTTGTTGTAAGAAAATTCTGCTAGAGGTAGGTGTGTATCCCAATTACCTCCAAAGTCTATCACACATGCTCTTAACAAGTCTTCGAGCGTTTATATCATTCGCTCACTCTGGCCGTCAGTTTGTGGGTGGTAGGCAGTACTCATGTCGAGTCTAGTACCCAATGCATGTTGAAGTGTTTGCCAGAAGCGAGAAGTGAATCGTGCATCTCTTTCAGAGATGATGGATAATGGCACCCCATGTCGAGAAACAACCTCTTTCAAATAGATTCTAGTCAGTTTCTCCATTTTGTCCGTTTCCTTGATAGCAAGGAAGTGAGTTGATTTTGTCAATCGATCGACAATCACCCATATGGTGTCAACTCCGGATGTTGTTCTCGGTAACTTCGTGATAAAGTCCATCGTGATGTGTTCCCATTCCCATTTGGGCATTTCGGGTTGTTGCAAAAGCCCAGACGGCTTTTGATATTCAACTTTGACTTTTGCACAAGTCAAGCACTTACTAACGTATGTGGCAATGTCTCGTTTCATTCCAGGCCACCAGTAAAATCCTTTCAAATCGTGGTACATTTTGTCTGCTCCAGGATGTATTAGGTAGTTGGACTTATGTGCTTCGTCCAAAATCAATCGGCACAATTCGTCTACGCACGGTACCCAAATTCGGTTCATGAAGTATAACACTCCATTGTCTTTGGTTTCAAGTTGTTTCTCCATTCCCTTCAAGGATTCTTCCTTAAGGCGTTCGGGAATGAATGCTAGTTGTTGAGCGTCATGAACTTGAGTAATGAGATTCGAGTGGATCGTCAAACCCAAGGCTCGAACTCTACGTGGTTTGACTCGTTCTTTATGACTTAAGGCATCAGCTACAACGTTTGCTTTGCCCGGGTGATACTTAATCTCACAGTCATAATCGTTCAGTAATTCGACCCAACGACGTTGTCTCATGTTGAGTTCTTTCTGGTCGAATATATGCTGGAGACTTTTGTGATCCGTGAAGATTGTACACTTTGTACCATATAGGTAGTGTCTCCAAATCTGAAGTGCAAAAACGACTGCTCCTAGCTCTAAGTCATGTGTCGTATAGTTCTTTTCGTGAACTTTCAATTGTCGAGACGCATAAGCAATGACTTTGTCATTTTGCATCAATACGCAACCCAATCCCTGATGTGAAGCATCACAGTAGACAACAAAGTTTTCTACTCCTTCCGGTAGTGATAGGATTGATGCGGTACTTAGTTTTTGTTTCAATAAGTGGAAAGCATTCTCTTGTTTCTCGCCCCAATCAAACTTCTTATCCTTTTGAGTTAGAGCGGTAAGTGGTTGGGCTATTTTCGAGAAGTTCTCGATGAATCGTCGGTAATAGCCGGCTAGCCCAAGAAATTGTCGTATCTCGGATGGCGTTTTCGGGGATTCTCAGTTCTTAATTGCCTCGATTTTGGATGGGTCCACATGAATTCCCTTGTTATTGATCACATGACCAAGGAAATGAACGTCACGTATCCAAAATTCACACTTAGAGAACTTTGCGTAAAGCTTCTCTTTCTCCAGTAATTCAAGAATCATTCTCAGATGTTTCTCGTGATCTTCCTTCGTTCGGGAGTATATCAATATGTCATCGATATACACAATCACGAACTTATCAAGATAGGGTTTGCATACTCTATTCATGAGGTCCATGAATACTGCTGGTGCGTTTGTCAGCCCAAATGGCATGACTAGGAACTCGTAATGACCGTACCGAGTCCTAAACGCAGTCTTAGGGATATCCTTATCCCGAACCTTCAGCTGATGGTAACCAGATCGCAAGTCGATCTTCGAATAGTAACTTGACCCTTGTAGCTGGTCAAACAAGTCGTCGATGTGAGGTAGTGGATATCAATTCTTAATAGTTACTTTGTTCAGTTCCCGATAATCGATACACATTCGCATTGATCCATCCTTTTTCTTGACGAACAAAACCGGAGCTCCCCAAGGTGAAAAGCTTGGTCGGATGAATCCTAAGTCTAAGAGTTCTTGCAGTTGTGCAGATAACTCTTGCATTTCTGATGGAGCAAGACGGTAAGATGCCCGAGCAATTGGTGCTGCTCCAGGAACTAGGTCGATATGAAATTCAACCTGTCGTGGGGGTGGTAATCCTGGTAACTCATCAGGAAACACTCCCGGGTAGTCACGTACAATAGGTACATCGTCTATATGTCGCTCCTCGGGTTTCTTTTCTACAACGTGTGCCAAAAATGCTTGGTATCCCTTTCGGAGATATTTACTGGCTTTCAAACATGTAATCATTTTTGTGGCACTTTTTCGTTTCTCACCTTGGACCATGAGAGTTTCTCCTGTCGGTAGTGGTAAGCGTACCAACTTATCGTAACATATGATCTCGGCGCAGTTCTTAGACAACCAATCCATGCCGACTACAACGTCGAAGCTTCCCAACTTAACCGGTAGCAAGTCTATTTCGAAGAGATGGCCTTCTAATTCCAAGGTACATCCCGGTACTATTTCTCCTGACTCGATTAACTCACCATCGGCTAGTTCAATAGTATATTTGTTATCTAACTTACGTGATTCAAGTTCTAATAGTGGTCTAAACTCATTAGACACAAAACTTAAATCAGCACCTGAATCGATTAACACAGAGGCATAATGGTTGTTTACAAGAAACGTACCAGTGACGGTGTTAGGGTCCTGGCGTGCCTCTTGTGCTCCAATCACAAATGCTCTTCTTTGAGCCGGCTGATTGATGATATTGTTGGCTCGGTTGTTGTTACCACGGTTGTTGTTGTTGTTGTTGTTGCGGTTTTGGTTGTTCTGGTTGTTGTTGGGGTTTTGGTTATTGAGTCGAGGGCAACGGTTCCGATAGTGCCTCGTGTCGCCACATTCAAAACACCCTTGGTTTCGGCGTTCGGTGTTTTCCCTAGGGGTAGGGTTAACTTTGCAATTTTGGGTTTTGTGACCCCAACCTCTACAGTTGTTGCAATACCAACATTCACCCTCGTGGTGTTTGCTACATTTGTCACACTTAGGTTTGTTACCCAAGTATGGTTTTGATTCCACAGTGGTGGCCGCATAGGACTTTGGGTTCCCAGATCCCTTCTTATTTGTTTGACCCTGACGGTCACTTCCTCTGTCATTCCACTTACGCTTTGTACCTCCAGAACTGCCAGCTTCAGTACTGCTCGGTTCAACCTTGCCCGATGCAGTTTTCTTGGTCAGTGTTCCCATCCTGACTGCCTCATCGGTCAGACTTTGCGCTAAAACAACAATGCTCCTGAATGTGTCAGGTTTGGAAGATGTAACCAAACTCCTGATTTATAGTGCCAGACCATATACATAACGCTCGATGCGCTTGTACTCAGGTGTCACCATATGTGGCACTAGACGTGCTAGTTCCTGAAACTTGGTTGTATAACCAGTGACATCGGCACCAATCATAGTGATGTTCCACAGCTCAGTTTCGACTTTCTGCATCTCACTACGGGGACAGAACTCTTCCAACATCATGTTTTTCAGTACCTCCCATGACAAGGAGTAAGCAGCTGGTCGGCCAAGTGATTGGACTTGACTGTTCCACCATGTGAGAGCTTTGTCAGCCAGGGTGCAGGTGGCATACTTCACCATACATTCGGGTGAACAGTCACTAATGTCCAATAGCGACTCGGTCTTCTCTATCCAGTGTATAATTCCAATAGCACCCTCGGTGCCACGAAAAGTAACCGGCTTACAAGCCTGGAATGTCTTGTATGAACACCCTCGGAGAGTATTCGCAGGTGCCTCAGTATTAACAGGGGTAGACCCGCTGTTATTCATTCCATTCTCGCGATTTCGGCTTGCTTCATACTCAGCAATACCTTCAGCTATTCGTCGCGCGATCATTTGTTCGGTAGTCTCATTGTTGTTGGGTGGGGGAACAGTTTCAGGAATGGAAGAAGGAGTCGTTCGTCGACTGTTCTTAGTCATCCGTCATTTTGGTGGCATGATTCCGTTCTGCGATGAAATAAAATGCAGAAGTCAATGCCAAGATAATGAATGTGATGAACAAGATTTCACATTGTTTAACAAGGGAACAGTATGAAGAATTGAAGGACAAGATTTTGTATCACATGTCGCACGACTTTGAAACGCCCATATGTAGTTAGTACAATATAATTACGTTGGCCAGGCGTCATTATATAATGCTAAATACATATTTCTTTTCATCATCATTCAACACAATCGAGTTCAAAGAAGTTCAAGATAGGAATCAATAATTAGGGTGTGGTATGTTTCATGGTTTTCAAGGAATGATCAAATGTTATTGATTGGCTACCGTTTCTAACACACGTATATAAATGTAGATATAATACTAAAGTCGTTGTTGAATGTAATGAATACGAAACACAACCAAACATAAGTTATATTATATCAAAAGGTGTAGCGCTGATACAACAGTTTTATACAAAACAAGATGGGATTTCTAATACGCCCCATCAGCGGTTAGCGCTATACAAAAGACAATGGGTTTTCCTATACATACACCCATTCTAACAACAGTTTTCCATCTAGTACATGTCTATTACATACATACACCTACCCATCTGATACTGGTCTATACAATACGTGATGGACCTACTAATATATCCATCATCCAAAAGTAATCGGTCTAATGCCTAGTAGGCACAAACCGCCATACATAAGTCTAATAAAAATAAGGTAGAAACAATCCCACAGCTGTCCTCAGCACAGCTATCATCACACAAGCTCCAATCATCAACCCTGCTGTCCTCGCACGTCTCTCTAGCACCCTGACACCAGCACGTGCGGTCTCAGCTATCTCTCTGGCAGCAACCATGTTGCTCAACAAGAAGTGGCAACGCTCATGCACGTCTATCATGTCTCCATCCAGACGGGAGACATCGCTCTGTAGCTCTGCAAGGTGAACACCCCTGCTACCAGAAATACGAAACAGGGTGCGAATCACAGCCACAATGGTAGGGAGGGTCAACTCTACAGGCTCTCCAGTAGTAGGCAGTGGTGCGGAGGATCGGAAGGACTCCCCGGTCACAAAAGTAGAAGGAAAACCCTCCAACGACCTCCACCGCCCTAACCTAGGAGTCATCCACTCCAAGTGAGCAAGCCTAGGTACCCTCTGTGTTGGCTCATCACAATGCATCACCCTCTCCTCTGCCATCGGCGCCTTGTCATGTGGCGCAAGTGGTCCTCTAGGGAAGTCTTGGACACACATCCGGGGTGTCCTCCTAGGTACCGGTCCTCTGGAAGGTCCAGCAATCATATGGCATGTCGCCATAAAGGTAGACCCAAACATACGAGTGGTAGGGTCAGTGGGAGCAGTAGTAGGTGGGACCACATGTGCAGTAGGTGGTGGGGTGATGTAAGCATCACTGGTGTCATCAGATAGAGCTCTCGGGTGAACTGGTGGACTCACAACTCCGGTGCTAGCGTCGCTATGGTAGGAATACTCAGTCGGCTCCTCATCAGAAGCATATAAGTAGATCGGACTGTGCCTCGACATGCTGAGACAAAAGAAGTCGTAGGTGACGTGTCACTCGTATGTTAGATGTATGCAAAGTGTGTATGCATGCAATGAATGTTTTAGCCAAGGCTATAGTCTAGGTCTCTAAGGTTTTAGGTCACTTAAAGACTTCTATTTCGCTATAACCAATGGCTCTGATACCAAGTCTATCACACCCCGCCAAACGGTGATTACAATTAGTTATGATTAGTTTGCGGAAGCCTTAATGACATGGCGGGGCTGCGAACAGTATTTCAACCAACAAATACATACATACTCAGAGCATATGGTTATCGCACAACTTTATTTAACGAGGATGTCAGGTTTAACAGTTGTTACAAAAGTAGTACGACTATGTAAGTCATAACAGTAGTAGTAGAGTTTAAAACATTTTAGTTTTAACAATAATACATAGGTTTAAAACAAGATTTCATAAGTATGATTGCAATGTCTGCAGTTATACGAAGGAAATCCCCAAAAGCGGTCCCAACAGTGTGTGGCATCCTAAGTAGTCCAGGGTTGTCCATCCTGAATGCATGCGATTACTTACCCAGCTAATTTCCTGAAAAACATAGAGAAAGTCGTCAACAAATATGTTGAGTGAATTTACAGGTTTGTATATGTATGTGGTTAATTAAACCAAGTCTGTATAAATGAATTATTGTTCATTTATAAAATACAAGTTATGTAGGATCGTTACCCAAAAGTATAGTTTTATGTGGAATGTCATCCCAACATGTGTTACTGGTTGTTTACCAGTGTAAAATATGTTACCGGCATGTTTTCCGGTGTCTAACAGTTGTAGGATTCGTTCTTCCTAAAAGTATGTGGGAATTTACTCATACTGTGATCCCCTGAAAGGTGAGCTAAACCTCGCAGGTTAAAGTAACGCGACCTAACCCTATAACCAAACCACAACCAGAACTTATGTTGTTTGCCTGAATGGACGTTTAAGTATACGCTCCACCGTAGGAGGGTCATCACGGCAATAGTACTATCCGTATACTCAGTGGCTAGAGTTACCTAGCTAATGGTTACAGTAGCATGTCATGAGGTCTTTTCATGCACACATTCCAAGTCTGGGTCCGTACTAGGATACTTTGTCTAATTCCCAAAATAATAGTGAATATGTAATATCACAAATCAACAGTTGTATAAAAGTAATAAAGCATTTATAGTTTGATTGCATGTGTGAACATGCAATTTCTATGTTTAACACCCCTGTGTTTAAAAGCAGAAAACATTTAAAAGTAGGGGCTATAAACTCACAGTAGTTTGCTCGGTATGAAAGCTAGCAGCCGACAGATAAACGCCCAAGGTATATTAATCTATATACAATAAATGTATTATCATAAGTTCGTTTGATTTGTTAAATCAATTTATATTAATAGTGTGTTTGTTTGAAGAAACTGTTGATTTCTTAAATCGTTAAATAACGGTTGACGTTATGTTGAAATATTGTTATCATTTCTTATGTCATATATCTTGTTAAGTGTTTATATAGACATGTATGTAGTCGTATATATATTCGAATGTCGTTTCGTTTCCATTGTTCATATACTTGTTCTATATATGTTTACTTATGCAAATATACTTATTGTATATCATTGAATCATGCGTTTGTTAAACATGAGATCCATATGTACGTATATATACATAAATATATTTTTTTTACAAGTGTCGTATGTATATATATGTATATCTTATCTATATATATAGGTTTTAATTACGTTGTTTACGTATAACTTACTTGTAAGTTTTGGTTTGTTACAAAACTTCCATTCTATTTATTTTTGTTTATAAATAAATATATGTTATCGTCTCGAAATTTGTCATTTGTATGTATATATGAAGTATACATATAGGTTTGTCGTTTGCTATTAATTATGTATATACATATACATATATATATATATATATATATAGATTCATAAAGGTTCGTTATTATATATATAAAGTTTATGAGTTCCGTTTTATAAATACTCGTTCCGTTAAATGAATCAGGTCACGTTTTATGTTTGGGAGTTTATTGGGCTCGGTCCAAATTGTCGGCCCAATTAGATTCATTACCCCACTAATCATTTTATTCCAACCCGGATTCCATCACGATTTGGCCCAGCTCAGTCCATGGCCCAGCCCACAGCCTAGCCCAGCCGTTCGGCTTGGGCTAGCCGTTCGGCTCGGTTAGTCCAGCTGTTCGGCTAGGGTTCTCGGCCCAATACCTTTTCGCTCGACCCAGTCCAGTCCAATTATTTAGTCCATTTACCGTTCGGCCCAAACACCCTAACCCATCTGTTCGTTCGGGTAAAAAGTCACAAACCGTTCGGCCCAACTAAACTAGTCGTTCGGCTCATTTAGTTGAGCCGTTCGGCTCATCACAACCAGCCGATCGGCTGGCCCAAGCCAACCGATCGGGTTGGTTCGTCCCTGTCATTTCGCACTCTGTTCGTGGTCCGAGCAATATATACATATATCTACATGCTTTGTTTCGGTTTTGGCTCATTTTTACACATTTTGAATATCATAACATCACATTTCATCAAGTTTATTTATATAACTTTTGAGTTCAAAGTTTTTAGTTTTATAACTCATTTCATGACTAATCACTATGATCATCAAATTTCTGTGATATATATCCATGGATTATGATATAAACATATTAGAATACGATTTTAAGTAAAGAATCCAAAGATTTGAAGGTTTCCTTACAATGCTTTTGTGGCGATGATGATGAAGATTATGGTAATGAAATGAAGATGATTGTGGTAGAGGTGATGGTGAGGAAGGAGATGAAGTGAAGAAGCTGTTGCTTCTCCTGTTCCTGCTACTGCTTCCCTTCCTGTTTCTTGTTCCAGTCGATCCAAGCCAAAGAGATCAATATGCAGTGAGAGGTGTATTATTGATGGTTGGTGGTGTGTGTATCTGAGATTGAAATGAGAAGGGAGTAATATATTTCAAACGAGTGTTGCAGTATAATCATACTGCCTCCTCAATTATTTAAGGTTGGTGGGATATTTAGCATGTTAATTTCGGATACGGGTATAATTGATGCAATATAAAATTTAACATTTTATATTTTTATTTTGTAGATGTACTCCTGATTCGTTATTTAAATTTGGAATAATGAAATTTTCATTATTTTAGACTGTTGTACAAATTTGTACATTGGACTACTATCATTCAATTGGGTGCCAAATTTCAGTCGAATTTCGGATTCATATTTTGATGGAATGTTACAAATGTTTTCGAATAAGTGAGAAAATTTGAATTTTTCTCAATTTGATCCTTGAGTGCATTTTAAAATTGTTTCTGTTCGTTTTATAATACGTTTTATGTTAAACGTATATTTAACTCGTTCTATCTATATATTATAGATATAATAGTACTCGTAATTAATAATTGAATTATTAATTATATTGTGTCATCAACTTTTGCTGTATTTTTCTGTCGAGTTCGTTCCGATACGTTTGTACGTAACTTTAAATACTTACGTATTAGTAATACTTTTTGTTTAAAAGTACTGGGCTGCTAGGCTTACATCACATCAAAAGTTTTGTTTTAAACTTAATCAGGAAATTAGCGTAAGAATGCACATGCTTAAATGTTAATCAGTACCTAATTTGGAGAGTTGTCACATTCTCCCCCCGTTAGGGAAATCTCGTCCCGAGATTTAATTCGTGTCGTGAGTCGCGGTCACGGTTTCAAATAGTCAAGGATACTTCTTGCGCATTTAATCCTCACGTTCCCAGGTGAACTCTGGGCCATGTTTTGAGTTCCAACGAACCTTAACTAACTTGATTCGTTTGTGTCAAAGTTTCTGCGTTTTCGTATCCATAACTTCGATAGGTTCCTCCACAAAGTTTAGTTTTGAGTCAATGAAGACTTCGTCCGGAGGGATGATATGTGTTTCATCAGAAAGACACTTTTTCAAGTTAGATATATGAAAGGTGTCATGGATACTACTAAGCTCTTGCGGTAGTTTGAGCTTGTAGGTGACAGGACCAATCCTCGCAAGGATCTCAAATTGTCCGATGTATCGTGGGTTCAGTTTACCTCGTTTACCAAATCGTACGACCTCTTTCCAGGGTGCCACTTTGAGTAGGACTTTGTCACCTACTTGAAACTCTAAAGGTTTCCGTCTGTTGTCGGCATAACTCTTTTGTCAGTCACGTGTTGTTTTCAATCGGTTAAGCACTTAAGATATCTTGTCCGTAGTTTCTTGGACTATCTCAGGACCCGATAACTGTCTGTCGCCCAACTCTGCCCAACAGAGTGGCGATCGGCACTTGCGTCCATACAATGCCTCAAATGGTGCCATCTGTATGCTGGTGTGATAACTGTTGTTGTAAGAAAATTCTGCTAGAGGTAGGTGTGTATCCCAATTACCTCCAAAGTCTATCACACATGCTCTTAACAAGTCTTCGAGCGTTTATATCATTCGCTCACTCTGGCCGTCAGTTTGTGGGTGGTAGGCAGTACTCATGTCGAGTCTAGTACCCAATGCATGTTGAAGTGTTTGCCAGAAGCGAGAAGTGAATCGTGCATCTCTTTCAGAGATGATGGATAATGGCACCCCATGTCGAGAAACAACCTCTTTCAAATAGATTCTAGTCAGTTTCTCCATTTTGTCCGTTTCCTTGATAGCAAGGAAGTGAGTTGATTTTGTCAATCGATCGACAATCACCCATATGGTGTCAACTCCGGATGTTGTTCTCGGTAACTTCGTGATAAAGTCCATCGTGATGTGTTCCCATTCCCATTTGGGCATTTCGGGTTGTTGCAAAAGCCCAGACGGCTTTTGATATTCAACTTTGACTTTTGCACAAGTCAAGCACTTACTAACGTATGTGGCAATGTCTCGTTTCATTCCAGGCCACCAGTAAAATCCTTTCAAATCGTGGTACATTTTGTCTGCTCCAGGATGTATTGGGTAGTTGGACTTATGTGCTTCGTCCAAAATCAATCGGCACAATTCGTCTACGCACGGTACCCAAATTCGGTTCATGAAGTACAACACTCCATTGTCTTTGGTTTCAAGTTGTTTCTCCATTCCCTTCAAGGATTCTTCCTTAAGGCGTTCGGGAATGAATGCTAGTTGTTGAGCGTCATGAACTTGAGTAATGAGATTCGAGTGGATCGTCAAACCCAAGGCTCGAACTCTACGTGGTTTGACTCGTTCTTTACGACTTAAGGCATCAGCTACAACGTTTGCTTTGCCCGGGTGATACTTAATCTCACAGTCATAATCGTTCAGTAATTCGACCCAACGACGTTGTCTCATGTTGAGTTCTTTCTGGTCGAATATATGCTGGAGACTTTTGTGATCCGTGAAGATTGTACACTTTGTACCATATAGGTAGTGTCTCCAAATCTGAAGTGCAAAAACGACTGCTCCTAGCTCTAAGTCATGTGTCGTATAGTTCTTTTCGTGAACTTTCAATTGTCGAGACGCGTAAGCAATGACTTTGTCATTTTGCATCAATACGCAACCCAATCCCTGATGTGAAGCATCACAGTAGACAACAAAGTTTTCTACTCCTTCCGGTAGTGATAGGATTGGTGTGGTACTTAGTTTTTGTTTCAATAAGTGGAAAGCATTCTCTTGTTTCTCGCCCCAATCAAACTTCTTATCCTTTTGAGTTAGAGCGGTAAGTGGTTGGGCTATTTTCGAGAAGTTCTCGATGAATCGTCGGTAATAGCCGGCTAGCCCAAGAAATTGTCGTATCTCGGATGGCATTTTCGGGGATTCTCAGTTCTTAATTGCCTCGATTTTGGATGGGTCCACATGAATTCCCTTGTTATTGATCACATATCATTAACACGTTTGTTAGATAACACTAACACTTGTTATTCTTACCACGAACACTTGTGTTACGTGCTTTAACACTTGTGTTACCTACTACTAACACATGTGTTATCTGCTGCTAACACATATGTTACCTATTACTAACAGTGTGTTACCTACCACTAACACTTATTACTCTTATCACTAACACTTACGTTACCAGCTAATAACACAGGTGTTACTACCACTAACACTTGTGTTAGTTAACACTAGACTTGTGTTACCTACCACTAACACTTGTGTTACCTATCACTAACACTTGTTTTCCTTTACACTAACACTGGCGGTACCTACCACTAGCACTAACAAACATGTCACATGTTTTAAACACATGTATTACGTGCCGCTAACACTTGTGTTACATGTCGTTAACACATGTGTTAGTCAACACTAACAGTTAGTTGTGTTACCTACCAGTAACACTTGTTATTGGTAGCACTAACACTTGTGTTTATTGCCACTAACACATGTGTTATGTGTCGCTAACACTTGTGTTACATAACACTAATACTTGTGTTACCTACCACTAACACATGTTTTACCTGCCACTAACACATGTGTTACCTACCACTAACACATGTGTTACCTACCACTAACACATGTGTTACCTACCACTAACACGTGTGTTAGTAGATGATACAGAACACTAACACAACATGTGTTACCTAACACTAACACTTGTGTTACGAACACTAACACATATGTCACATATTTAAAAGTAACGTATTCTTGATAGTCATAGTAATAGATAAAGTACTAAGGAAAGTAATACATGTGTTACAAGTGTTAGTACATGTTTGTGAAACCCTAATTCTTGAACGGTTGTTAAAAATCATCATCCATGCTGATTTATTGGTACAATGGACGTTCATGGCGAGATTGCTCAAGCAACAACATTATCAAGGGCGATTGTTGCTAGGCCTCTTCGATCCGTGCCATTCCGTGAGTATTTTCAAAGTTTATGTTTAGTTTTTACCGTTAAAAATGTTGATATTGTGTTTTTAAGTGGTTTTGATCTTGTATTACATGATGATATATGTGTATGTGTGTTTTCGTTTGAATTTAGGGTTTGGTAACACATGTGTTAGCTACGTTTTGATCTTGTATTGGATGATATATGTGTAAATGTGTTTTGTTTGAAATTAGGGTTTTTGGCAACCCAAGTGTTAGCTTTGTTTACTAATTCTAGGTCTGCAAATTGTTTTAGATATGTTATGGTTTTGTTTTTACACAAGTAATGCTCCTGCTCTGTTTGTATTTTAGTGTTTTAGTAAATGTATTTGAATGTGTATTTTTGATTGGTTGAATTTAAGGTTTTGGTAACATTAGTGTTAGTTATTTTGTAGCTTGAATATATACAAGTGTTTAGTATGTTTGAGTTTACACAAGTGTTTGAATGTGCTTATATCATTTTGTTATATTTTTTTGTAGTATATGAATATCATGTATGGTTTATTTGTATGTTTTTTTATTAATTTATTGTGTCGGTTTGTTTTTACTTATTAGCTATTGGTTGTGGATAAAGTTTGCTGCAAATTTGATTCTACATGAGTTCAACATCCGTGCTAAAAGAGTACATGTTATGGCTGATGAGTTTTCTTGTTTACACAATGATGATGATATAAAGAACATGATCAATAATGCGATCAGGAACCACAAATGGAGGCTGCAGGACCCTGTTCAAGACGCCGTAGAAGACATTGAATAGGATTCCACGGGGATTGTTTTTAGAAAACTATATGTTCCGATGATGTAATCAACTATGACAGTGTTGGTCATATATTTTTTTTTGGAACTGGGTGTGTTCGCTACGATGCACTCTAGTACATTTGTTCATAACAGTATTGGTTATGTTTTTTTTTTGGTAAATCAGGTGTGTTCGCTACTATGCACTTGAGTACATTTGTTTATAGTAGTATGCTTTATATATTTTTTTCCTAAATTGTGTGGATGTTTTGCTTTCTCACTATATCATTTTTAAACTGCTACTGTATGTTAGCTACCGCTAATACTTGGTTTAGCTACCGCTAACACTTGTGTTACCTGCTCTTAACACATGTGTTAGACAACACTAATAGTTTATTATGTTACGTGCGACTAACACATGTGTTACATGCCACTAACACATGTGTTACATGCCACTAACACATGTGTTACCTACCACTAACACATGTGTTACCTGCCACTAACAGTTGTGTTACTTACCACTAACACTTGTTATTCTTATCATTAACACTTGCGTTACCTGCTTATAACACATGTGTTACTACCACTAACACTTGTGTTGACTAACGCTAAGGCTTGTGTTACCTACCACTAACACTGGCGGTACCTACTACTAACACTAACAAATATGTCACATTTTTTAAAGTAACGTATTCTTGATAGTCATTGTAACACATATAGTATAAAGGACAGTAATATGTCTTAATGGTACACGTTTTTATCATCTACTAGCACACGTGTTATTGTTTCACTAACACATGTGTTATCAATCATACACAATGCAATTTTTGCAATTCATAGCAGAAACAAGTACTACTTCTCGTATATGAATACTAAAAAAATTATCTTAATGATACTAAAAATAATAAAAAGATAGTTATACGGTAATTATGTTAATGTTTAATTGGACATTAAACAACTGGAAAAAAGATCCAAGTAATATAATCTAAAATAACTTTCCACTTGTGCTACAGGATACTAACACTTCTGTTAAGTATCACTAACACTTGTTACAGGACACTATCATTTGGTTTAAATATCACTTACACTTGGTACCGTGCACTAACACTTGTGCTACAAAGCACTAACACTTGTGTTAACTAATACTAACACTTGTGTTAACTATCACTAACGATTCTTATTTTTATTTTTTTGCTAAATTGTGTGGATGTTTTTCTTTCTCACTATATCATTTTTTTACTGCTGCTCTATGTTAGCTACCGCTAACACTTGGTTTAGCTACCGCTAACACTCGTGTTACCCGCCTTTAACACATGTAAATGTTTTGGTTAAGAAACTTGTTGAAAACCAATATAGCATGGATTTTTATAACTAGAATCACTTGTAAATGGATCTTTGTGATGAGATTGCGGCAGGAAAAACTCTTCAAGTCCGATTGAAGCTCGACCTATCATAGCCGTACCACTACGTTAGTTTTTTCGATTTTTATTTTTATGCTTTCTGTGATTAATATGTTAATATTTTCGTTATAGGTTATGTTTTGTTGTTGTATTGCATGCTATATGTTTAAATGTGTTTTGTTTGAGATTAGGGTTTTGGTAACACACGTGTTAGTTCTGTTTATACTGATTTTAATGTCTGCAAGTGGTTTAGGCGTGCTGCAGTTTGTCTTTTACACATGTGAGACTTCTGTTTGTGTTGTATTTTGTGTTTTGTTTGTTGTTTTGAATGTGCATATGTGTTTGGTTTGAATTTAGGGTTTTGATAACACAAATGTTGGTTATTTTGTAGCTCGAGTTTTATGGACTGGAAGTTATGTTTTACAGAATGTTTTGATTTTACACAAGTGTTTGGTATGTTTGAATTTACACAAGTGTTTTGGAACGTGTTTTTCATATGATATAAAGAGCATGATCAAGAATGCAATCAGGAACCACAAAAGAAGGCTTAAGTATCCTGATCAAATGTAGATTAAGACGCCATAGAAGATGTTGAAAAGGGTTCCAGGGGTATTTTTTTTAGAAAAGTATATGGTCCGATGTTGTTCATGACAGTGTTGGTATTGTTATTTTTTTGAATCGGTTGTTACAATGCACTCTAGTACATGCATTTGTTGATAACAGTATGGGTCATGTTGTTTTTGGTAAATCGGGTGTGTTCGCTACAATGCACTTGAGTGCATTTTTTTATAATAGTATGCTTTATGTTCTTTTGCTAAATCATTTGGATGTTTGGCTTTTTCACTATATCATTTTTTTTACTGCTGTTGTATGTTACAGAATGCTAACACTTATGTTACCAGCCACTAACACTTGTGTTTCCTGCACTAACACTTATGTTACTTGCCACTAACAGTGTTTCCTGCCACTTGCACTTGTGTTACTTGCCACTAACACTTGTGTTTCCTGCCACTTGCACTTGTGTTACCTGCCACTAACACTTGTGTTACCTTCCACTAACACATGTGTTACCTTCTGCTAACACTTGTGTTAGATAACACTAATAGTTGTCTTACCTATCACAAACAAGCCTGTTAGATAACACTAACACTTGTTATTATTACCACGAACACTTGTGTTATGTGCTTTAAAACTTGTGTTACCTACCACTAACACATGTGTTATCTGTCGCTAACACATGTGTTACCTATCACTAACAATTGTGTTACCTACCACTGACACTTGTTATTCTTATCACTAACAATTGTGTTACCTACTAATAACACAGGTGTTACTACCACAAACACTCGTGTTAGTTAACACTAAGAATTTTATCACCTACCACTAACACGTGTGTTGCCTATCACTAACACTTGTTTTCCTTAACACTAACACTGGCAGTACCTACCACTAGCACTAACAAATATGTCACATGTTGTAAAGTAACGTATTCTTGATAATCATTGTAACACATATAGTATAAAGGATAGTAATACATATGTTATATGTGTTAGCACACATTTTACCATCCATCTACTAACGTACGTGTTATCGTTCACTAACACATGTGTTACCGATAAAAAAACACATGTGTCACATGCTCAAAAAGTAATATACACTTGACAGTCATAGTAACAAATATGGTAGTAAACAAAAGTAAAAGATGTGTTAATGGTGTTAGCACACGTGTCACCAACCAATAAAACATGTATTACTGCATGATAACACATGTGTTAAATTCACTAAGACATGTGTTAAAAACCACTAACACATGTGTTACCGATCATGTCGAAAATACTTGTGTTTTCTCAATTCCACGTTATTGTGTGCATAGTTTCCGACCATGTCGACATTTGTACTCGGAAAACCGTTGTGTTCTCAGTTCAACAGTATACAACTGATTGTATACAGTGTAATTTATTTCTCCAACTCAAATACCAACTATTATTATGTGAATATTTATAAATTACACCGTATACAACCTGTTGTATATTGTTGAATTGAGAACAAGTATATCGTTCGCAAATGTCGACATGATCAGAAACTATTATAACCATCTTTGTGTATCTTTACGTGAATGCTATAGTTTCCGATCATTTTTTCGAGTACAAATGTTGACATGATCGGAAACTATAGCATTCACGTAAAGATACAAAAAGATAACTTAGTTGGTTATAATAGTTTCCGACGTCATTAAGTACATTCTTTTACTTATATGTGTTTTCATTTATTCTTTTTACGAAAAACTGGTGTGTTCTCAGTTCAAATGTGATACTTTTACTCGGCATTGCGACGCTAGCCTAGTGTCTCTTAATAGAAAATTTAAGACTTATTTTTATGATTTTGGGGTGTTACACTATAGCATTCACGTAAAGATACAAAAAGACAACTTAATTGGTTATTATAGTTTCCGATCATGTCGACATTTGCGAACAAAATACTTGTGTTTTCTCAGTTCCACGTTATTGTGTGCATAGTTTCCGACCACGTCGATATTTGTACTCGGAAAACCGTTGTGTTCTCAGTTCAACAGTATACAACTGATTGTATACAGTGTAATTTATTTCTCCAACTCAAATACCAATTATTATTGTGTAATTTATTTCTCCAACTCAAATACCAACAATTACTATGTGAATAGTTATAAACTACACAGTATACAACCTGTTGTATACAATTGAATTGAGAACAAGTATTTCGTTCGCAAATGTCGACATGATCGGAAACTATTATAACCATCTTTTTGTATCTTTACGTGAATGCT
Organism: Pseudognaphalium luteoalbum; assembly: GCA_963422505.1. Lineage (NCBI taxonomy): Eukaryota > Viridiplantae > Streptophyta > Magnoliopsida > Asterales > Asteraceae > Pseudognaphalium > Pseudognaphalium luteoalbum. The sequence continues at coordinate 7,236,827 of OY730196.1, forward strand.
ATAGTTTCCGATCATTTTTTCGAGTACAAATGTCGACATGATCGGAAACTATAGCATTCATGTAAAGATACAAAAAGACAACTTAGTTGGTTATAATAGTTTCCGACGTCATTAAGTACATTCTTTTACTTATATGTGTTTTCATTTATTCTTTTTACGAAAAACTGGTGTGTTCTCAGTTCAACAGTATACAACATGTTGTATACTGAGTAATTTATTTCTCCTATACAATCACTAACTATTATGTGCACACAATAACGTGGAACTTAGAAAACACAAGTATTTCTTTCGGAAATGTCAAAATGATCGGAAACTATTATAACCAACTAAGTTGTCTTTTTGTAGCTTTACGTGAATGATATAGTTTCCGATCATGTCGACATTTGTACTCGAAAAACTGTTGCGTTCTCAGTTCAACTGTTATGTGCACACAATAATTCCAATTTGATTAGTAATTACAACTAAAAGCCTTGACTTTAGAACATTTGAGGCACTTGCTGACGTAAACTATAGTTTCCGACCATGTCAACATTTGTACTCGGAAAACCGTTGTGTTCTCAGTTCGACGGTATACAACTGGTTGTATACAGTGTAATTTATTTCTCCAACTCAAATTTTTGGAGGATGTCAATTTTTGGAGGTTTTGTATCTTTACGTGAATGCTATAGTTTTCGATCATTTTTTCGAGTACAAATGTCAACATGATCGGAAACTATAGCATTCACGTAAAGATACAAAAAGATAACTTAGTTGGTTATAATAGTTTCCGACGTCATTAAGTACATTCTTTTACTTATATGTGTTTTCATTTATTCTTTTTACGAAAAACTGGTGTGTTCTCAGTTCAAATGTGATACTTTTACTCGGCATTGCGACGCTAGCCTAGTGTCTCTTAATAGAAAATTTAAGACTTATTTTTATGATTTTGGGGTGTTGCACTATAGCATTCACGTAAAGATACAAAAAGACAACTTAATTGGTTATTATAGTTTCCGATCATGTCGACATTCGCGAACAAAATACTTGTGTTTTCTCAGTAGTTCCACGTTATTGTGTGCATAGTTTCCGACCATGTCGACATTTGTACTCGGAAAACCGTTGTGTTCTCAGTTCAACAGTATAAAACTGATTGTATACAGTGTAATTTATTTCTCCAACTCAAATACCAACTATTATTATGTGAATAGTTCTCGTGGTATTGGAACATAAACTTCGTCTTTATTGGATGAACCGGAGCTTATCGCATCGAGCATTGCGAGAGCTTGCATCGGATCGGCACAAGCATTCACCGCCATCACGTCCTCGATATCGGAATCGGAAGATGACATTTTATAAAATGTGAAAGTATACAAATTTGAGGTTTAGAGAGAATTGTGAATTTGAGGTGTGATTTTTTGGTGGTTAAGGGTGTGTATTTATAGGGAAAAAGTGAAAAAAAAAATTAAAAAATGAAACGCTCCTTGACCGTTGGGGTTTTTTTTTAATTTTTTTTTTTTTAGCTTAACGGCTATTTGTTTTTTGTTTTATTCGCTGGCCCCACGCTCCGGACCCACGGCTCACACCCCTTCACCCCGTCGGATTTCCGACGGGGGAAACCGACGGACCGAATTGACAGCGTCGTGCCATCGGTGTCAGTTCCGTCGGTTTCAACCGACGGCTTCCGTTGGGACGCGTCTTAGTTCACTCATGTGTACCAAGGGATTTTATCATTTTGTCCTTAGATTCTTACTTTATTACGTGTTTTTCACTGCACGTGTTTAATTAGATTTGATCAAATGGAAGGTCAGGATGCTTGCGTACCCTATTTACATTACCGTTACCCATGTTCAAGAACCGCCCTCACGTAGATATTTATTAGATTGAATGTACGCAGGATTAATGAATAGTATATTAATTCGGGATATTTGTTATCCTAAATTATATACTTTTGGATGGGGGTTTTGCTTTGTCTATTGTGTTTTGAAAATTTATTTGCAAGAAGCTTGTGGTTTAAAAAGTATTTGCCAAAAACTGTTTTTTCTCATTTTTTACCTCACCTCCCTATTTTTTTACCCCACAGACTTAATATCCCCACCTTCACACGTCTTTTACATAAGCCTTTAACATAACTTGTTTACGTGGACTTCTTTCAGGGATAATAATTTAATTCAAGTACAACTTTACACAAATTGCAATATTAAAAAATTAATACATCTTATTATTCAAGCAAATTGCCATTTGGTACTTCAATATTATTTCCACTATTTTATACTCATAAACACTTTCTTCGAAGCAATAATTAAAACGATTGAACTAAAAAGTTGACACTAGTGTACATAGCCAAAGTGTTAATGGGCAACCTAAATGAGTAGTAAGAATCTGGGAAACAAAATATCAACAAAACAATTAAAAGAAATCAAACTTTCAGATATCATCAAGTTTCACGAAAGAAGCATTCTTTCAAACTGCTCAAAACAATATTTCAATACGAGACAAACAGTAGCTAAAAGAAAAAGGAAAATGATTCATAGTAGTGCTAAGTCTTTCTACCATAACAATTAATTGAAACTACTCCAAAACAAACAATCTGTTGAACCAACAAAAAACAAAGTGCTCCAAACAATCTATTTCCATCCATTGATCCATGTTATAACAACAATAATTTATATCAAAATTAAGATAGGAAAAATTATTTCAAATGTAAAGGGAAAAACTAAATAAGTTATCTTGATATCAAGCTATTTAAGGGTCAACTTGTCTTCTAGGTTTCGAAGGACACTTTTTCTGATTATGACCACTTGTCTTACAAATTCCACAAAGGTTAGTCTTTTTTCCCTCTTTGACGTCCATTCCATTATGTATCCTTGTTAAGCGAGGACGACCCTTCTCATTTCGTTTTAGATCTACATTTGGAAGCAATTCTGCGATAGTTGATGATTCTGGCCAATATGCTTCATGAGGAATCGGGTAAAACTCGGACGACCAAGTAGAAGAATATTCCATAATCGAGTAACATCTATGAACATATTGCCAACTATTCAATGAAAGATTCGCAGATGCACTCAAAACATGACAACAAGGATACTTATATACCTCCCATTTTCCACATGTGCAAGTTTGTTTTTGTAGATCAACTACTTGCACATTTCTTCCTCTTCGGGTTATCACCTCAAATATTCCCTTCGCTCTGTTAAAGGATCTTAAAGAATGTGCACTAACTTTTACTGTTGAAGCTGCTTGTTTGGCAACAACATGGGGAGTATACATATCACCATTTGCTTGAGCACTAGATCCCGTAGGACACCTCACATTAAAATAGTGCACCATTCTATAGAACGTAAGTTGGACACATGTTGTAATTGTTATAGTATACAATATAATATATTCAAATTGTCACACAATTGCGGAAGCGAATAAACACGTACATGTAATTAGTTAAGAATAAAATTGTACCTTTTAGCAAAGCTCCAATAAAACTATAATTAAATAGTTTAGGATTTAAAGTAAAATCCCTCTACGATCGCACACACGACAGCAGCTCAATCCGTATGCTAGTACTCCGTTCACACACCCCACAACCTTTATTTTGGTCAAACCACACAAAATTACGAAAACCAAAGAAACCCTTTGGTTTCATACGTACAAGAGAGAGAAAGAGATTATTAATTTGATTAGTTTTTCCAGGGTTAATTACCTCTCTATTTATAGGGTGTAGATAACTTGGAAAATAAGTTTAGGGTTTATCTCAAACCCATGGGCCAGCCTCGTAGGGTTTTCTGGAATGTTCCAGAATTCTCCAAGTTTACTAATTACATTTAAGTCCCTCTCCTTTTAATAAACGTACAATTAACATTTTAATAACGTTTATTTATTTATTTGTGAACGTATTAATTAATATATCTCACATTTATATTAATTAATTATATTGAGCATAAGTGTCAATACGTGTGACCCCGTAGGCTTAAACATATTCCAAACATGCGTTTATTTTACGTGGTCATATCCCAACAGCTCCCACTTGAGCATGTCAAATAAAGGCAATAACATTGGTAAGCGTCTAGCAACACGCCAATGCCCCCAAAAATGTTTTAAGTATAGTTTCTCAAAGTATATTCTAGTTTTCATAAAACAAATGATTTAACGTTTACTATCCCTTTGTTTCAGATACCTTGTTAAATATGGATATGGATCAATGTCATTCCATGATTTAACGATTATGTTTCTCATTCCTTTAATTTATCAAGATTACCAAATCAATCGAGACACATCTGGATTGCACTTGGGTACGGCCGTACATATATCTTAATTAATTCTAATGAGGGACCCAGTGGTATCATACTTCAATAGCTAGTTGAAGGAACAAATCCTATCTTGACTACACGTGTTAGTCATGTACTTCACTACACTTCTGAAAATAGCCATTTATTACTACCTTATTCAGGATAGCTAGAACTATATCAAGAAGATGCAATCCATACATGCAAGACCTACTTGCATCTCAAGTCTAAGGATGAGTAAAGCAACCATTTACAAGTTTCACTTGATGACGCCGATCCATAAAGTGATAACTTGTGAGTTGGGGTAGTCCGATATGCATCTCATGGATATCATGTGAGTTTGGAGGGACCATCCATACCAATCACTCAGATTTATCTTAGTTTAACTATATTCCCACATAGTTAATCGATAATGGACGTTTTAGAGTAATTTAAGAACTATTCAAGGATTTAAACATGCAAATTTATGATACAATTAATTATTTAATGAAAACGAACATACCAAGTACTTCAATTCATTTATTGTATAATAATTGTTCTACATCCTTTATCCAAATACTAAAACACGGAGTTACATGAAATAACTAGCAAAATGAAGTCCTATGCCCTCGGCATGTTGATGTAGCTTTCCCTTAGGTAAAGCCTTCGTAAAGGGATCAGCTAGATTATCATCTGTGTGAACTTTGAGTAGATTGATTTCACCTAATTCGATCTGCTCTCGAACATAGTGATATCTTCTAGGATAATGTCTGGCCCCTTTCTGAACTCCAGGTTCATTGGCAATGATAATTGCTCCTGAGTTATCGCAGTATAACTCCATGGGGTTTTTATTTGTGAGTACCACGTCAAGCCCAGAAACAAACTTTCTAATCCAGACAACTTCCATCGTAGCTTCTGAAAATGCTATGTACTCTGATTCAGTTGCAGACATGGCAGTTGTGGATTGCTTCTTGCTCTTCCAATCCACTGCACCTCCATTCAAGATGAAGACGTATCCTGTCTGAGACTTCATATCGTCTCTATCGGTCTGAAATCCAGCATCACAATATCCAATCACTTTGAGCTCAGCTTCAGGATTTCCACCATAAACAAGGAACATATCTCGAGTAACTCTCAGGTACTTGAGAATATTTTTCACAGCAGTCCAGTGACTTTCACCTGGATTCTGTTGAAATCGGCTGGTTATGTTCTGTGCGAACGCCACATCAGGTCTAGTGCATCTAACCGCATACATAATAGATCCCACAGCCGAATCATAAGGAACCCTTTGCATACGCTCCACCTCAGCAGGTGTAGAAGCACACTGTTTGCTATTTAAGTCAAGTCTCTCTTGCATCGGAACATTTCCACACTTAGAATTCTCCATCTTAAATTTCTTTAAGATTTTATCAATATAAGCACTTTGACTTAGTCCAATTAACCGCTTATTTCTATCTCTATAGATCTTAATTCCCAGAATAAATGCTGCTTCTCCCAAGTCTTTCATAGCGAAACACTTTCCAAGGTAGGATTTTACATCTTGTAACATTGGAATGTGATTTCCTATGATCAATATGTCATCAACATATAAGACAAGAAAAGTAACATTACTCCCACTAGCTTTTTGATATACACATAGCTCATCAGGGTTTTGAGTGAATCCAAACTTTTTGATTTCCTCATCAAACCTCTTGTTCCAGCTTCTTGATGCTTGCTTTAGTCCATAAATGGACCTTTGAAGCTTGCACACTTTGTTGGGATGTTTTGAATCAATAAAACCTTCAGGTTGAACCATATAGACATCCTCGTCTAAGTAACCATTCAAGAAGGCAGTCTTGACATCCATTTGCCAAATCTCATAGTCATAATATGCTGCTATGGCTAAGAGAATCCTAATAGCCCTAATGTCCGCTACAGGAGAGAAGGTTTCATCATAGTCAATTCCGTAGACTTGAGTATAACCCTTCGCTACGAGACGAGCTTTATAGGTGTGTACATTTCCATCCATGTCGGTCTTCTTCTTGAAGATCCACTTGCAGCCAACGGTTTTAGCATCGGGTGGAAGATCAACCAAGCGCCAGACTTGATTATCTTTCATGGATTTCATTTTCACATTCGCAGCTTCAAGCCATTTTTCGGATTCTGGATCTGATAATGCAGCTTTGAAATTAGGAGGTTCATTAAGATCCCCTAACACGTGTTCCTCAGATTCTACATCTAGACACAACTTCTCTGGAGCACGTATAGTCCTTGCGGACCTACAAATTGGAACAACATCGACTTGAGGTTCAACACTTTGACCACTTTCCCCCCTAAGTTGATGTTCGCTAGTGTTTGTAGAAGGTGATGCATCTTTCTCTTGAGTCTCATCAAGTTCTACTACCCTCCCACTGTTTTCTTGAGCTATGAGATTCTTTTCAAAGAACTCAGCATATCGAGCAACTTTAACAGTATTTTCAAAAGGAAAGTAGAAGTAGTAACCCATTGTTTCCTTTGGGTATCCTACAAAGATGCACTTAATAGATCTTTGCTCGAGTTTGTCAGGCGTATCCCGCTTCACAAGCGCCTCACATCCCCAGACCTTTAAGTAAGACAAATTAGGGACTCTTCCATGCCACAGTTCATGTGGTGTCTTATCAACCTTCTTGGTTGGAATCATATTCAAAATACGTACAGCAGATTCAAGAGCATAATCCCAAAATGATAATGGGAGAGTTGTAAGGTTCATCATGGATCTTACCATGTCTAACAGGGTTCGATTCCTCCTCTCAGACACTCCATTGTGTTGTGGTGTGTATGAAGGAGTCAGCTGTTGGATAATTCCACACGCTTTCAGATAATCCTTAAACTCTTGGCTTAAGTACTCACCACCTCGATCCAAACGAAAGATCTTGATGGTCATACCGAGTTGATTTTCTACTTCATTTTTAAACACTTTAAATGTTTCAAAGACTTCATGTTTATGTTTAAGCAAGTAAACATAACCATAACAACTGAAATCATCAGTAAAAGTGATGAAGTAGCTAGCACTTTGTCTTGACACATGTCTAAATGGACCACAAACATCAGTATGTATTATTCCAAGTAGATCAGTAGCCCTTTGCATTTGATGCGGAAAGGGTTTCTTTGTCATCTTGCCAGAAAGAAACACGAGATACGCATTTATCAAAGGATCCATCATCATTTGATTTTAAAAGCCCTTCACATTGAAGCCTTTCAATGCGTTTCTTTCCAATGTGTGCAAGACGACAGTGCCAAAGATAGGTAGAGTCCAAGTTAAGCTTGGCTCTTTTGTTGCTAACAGAATACATAGAACTAACTTTTGAAACATGGTCATGCATATCAATTTCAAAAATATCATCACAAGGAATAGCATTAAAATAATGAACATTATTCTTAGAAACTGAAATACCATAATCATTGAAAACATTGATAAATCCATTATCTTTCAAAAGTGAAACTGAAACAACACCTCTAGTAATAGTAGGTGCAAAATGACAATTGTCTGATACAATAACTAAGCCCGAAGGCAAAACTAAGTCAAAACTTCCAATAGTTTCTACAGCAGCACGTACACCATTGCCCACGTACAAGTAGAGAGCCCCATGTTTCAGTTTCTTCTTTCCTCTAAATCCCTGTAGGGTATTACAAATGTGAGTACCACAACCAGTGTCATATACCCAGGATTTTGAATTAGAGAAAGAATATAATTCTATTGTGAAGATACCTGAAGTTCCGGTCTGGCCGGCTTGCTTCTTCTTTTTCATCAACTCAGCAAGATAGGCAGGACAATTCCTCCAGTGACCCACTTCTTTGCAGTGGTGACACGCCTCATCCTTAGTCGGATGCTCTTTCTTTGCTGTGGGGTTTTCTAAGGTTTAGAGACAAAAGCACCTTGCTTTCCCTTACCCTTAGACTTTCCCTTAGTTTGCGGTTTATTGTCTTTCTGGATCTTGCCACTTCTAATCGCTAGGACTTGTGGGTTAGCCGGTTTCTTTGGAAGACCCTTCTCATACTCAATGAGCATGGCATGAAGTTCAGCTACAATTTTGCCCATGCTGTGCATATTGTAGTTGCGCACAAAACCCTCAAAATCCTTTGACAGGGAGTTGAGAATCATGCTAACCGCAATAGGCAGAGGATAAGTATACTGAAGTCTTTCCAATTGATCCAGACAGCTCTTCATTTTCAGCACATGTGAGCTAACTGGAGTGCTTGCTTCATGTTTGCAAGCATGGAGTGATTGGATCAAATCAAATAGTTTAACTCCAGCTTGTTTCTCAAACATTGATTTAAGCTCTGTAATCATATCAAACGGACTATGATTTTCAAATTGCTTCTGAAGTTCGAGAGTCATGCTGCCGAGCATCAAACAAGCAACTTCATTATGACGATCATAAAGAGCATTCCACGCTGCTAATTCCTCAGCAGGAGCAGTAATAGCAGGAGCAGGTCCCAACGGCTGTTCAATGACATCAGTTTTCTTTTCAACTCGAAAGACAATCCTTAGTTGACGAAACCAATCATTGAAATTGTTTCCAGAAAGTTTTTCTCTTTCTAGCATTTGCTTGAAAGCCGAATAGTTCGAGTTCGGTGCAGGATTTGCCATCTACAATAGATAAAAGTTCAAATTTAGTATTTTCGATAATAAATCCTTAGAAAATTAAATACCCAAATGTTTATATAAAACAATTAATTTTCTTAAGGCTAGGATCCTATTTGACATACCACAATCACATCAGTTGATCTGCTAGCAATGGTGTATTCAAAAGGTAAGTGACGATCAATAATTGCATTACAAGTGCAACTCCTAGATTTATGGGACTTAATGGCACTTACTGATCAAGCAGTAAGTGTCGTTAAGCATGTTTCATCCCATCTTATGCCACGGGCTTAAGGATCTCACCGCTTAACTCGCTTTAAGTCATCCAATTAAGAACTGTAAATAGTCCACCACCGTCTCACGATGAGTGGTAATTTACCTTGGATACAATTCACCTACGACTCACGCAGAGCAAAAAGCAAGTACAAGTGTTCTTACCAATTGGATGGCAAATGACTTAATTTAAATGGGTAATAATTTGATAATGTGTATCAAATATGTACGAAGAAGCATGCACACATCTTCGTATCATAGATTTTAATAAAAAATTTCCAGTTAATCCACTTATTAACGTGCGTCAAGATGTCTAATATAATATTCATATTAAATTAGAGATTGCACTTTTATTAAAATTGACGATTCAACATGTTTTAAACCTTTTCGGCCATGTACAAGAGAGGCCATGAAGAGGCCAGAGGAGGGGCTAGGATCTTTACATCGTTTATCCAACCCGTCATCTTAGACACCAAGCCGAAGATACCTCTCTTATACAAGCTCCTAGTCGTGGTTTAAAACAAATTATTAACTTGCAAATCTCGTCGTGGGAGAAAATTACGGTATGTGAGCTCAACCCGAGTTGACAATAAGATTTTGCAAGAAAATAATAAATCTTATTTCATAGTTATTAGTCAGTTTATTTTTTATAAAACCTTTTTGCTTTACAAGTTACAATAATAAGCAAAATAAATAAACTACCAATCAATTAACAACTAATTTTCATGCAACATTTGGTAGAACCCTAAAACATGGTCAACTAGGAACATGTAATACTTGTCAATTAAACAATTTAAACAAGTAACACATAATTACACTAATCAATTTTTAAGCATGCCATTTCAATTAACAATTTAATTCTAACTAGCATATCAATATATCAAAGTGATATTCATGACAAATTATGTATGAAGTTCATGGACACACTATTTTAGCTAATTCAAAGTACATTAATAATAACAAAACAATTTACATTTAAACATGTTAGTAGTCTAGTTAAACATAAAATTTTTAGTGGGATTCAAAAGTTTAACAATTTAACTCTAAGGATTTAATTTTTTATACCAAAAAATTTTGTTGTCCTTCCTGTTTTACTTGCGTCGCATGGATCCACACAAAAAAAAAGAGTAATTTTTTTTTCTTTTGTTTTGTTTATCGCTTGCACTTTTCAATCAAACAAAAAAAAAATTCTGTTCTTTGACTTTAGATCCCAAGTTCACAACAACCAAAACAAAATCAAATTTTTTTTTTTGTCGCTTGATCAAACCATCACCAAAAAAAAAAAATCTTTCTTTTGCTTATCTGTGCGTCCGTCGCATAAGCCTCACAACAAAACACAATTTTTTCTTTGTGCTACGTCGAACTAAACCAAAAACAACATCCCACAAAATTTTAAGTTTAACTATCTAACTAATTACAACATAGGTGTGGCTCTGATACCACTGTTATAGTATATAATATAATATATTCAAATTGTCACACAATTGCGGAAGCGAATAAACATGTACATGTAATTAGTTAAGAATAAAATTGTACCTTTTAGCAAAGCTCCAATAAAACTATAATTAAATAGTTTAGGATTTAAATTAAAATACCTCTACGATCGCACACACGACAGCAGCTCAATCCGTATGCTAGTACTCCGTTCACACACCCCACAACCTTTATTTTGGTCAAACCACACAAAAAGACGAAAACCAAAGAAACCCTTTGGTTTCGTACGTACAAGAGAGAGAAAGAGATTATTAATTTGATTATTTTTTCCAGGGTTAATTACCTCTCTATTTCTAGGGTGTAGATAACTTGGAAAATAAGTTTAGGGTTTATCTCAAACCCATGGGCCAGCCTCGTAGGGTTTTCTGGAATGTTCCAGAATTCTCCAAGTTTACTAATTACATTTAAGTCCCTCTCCTTTTAATAAACGTACAATTAACATTTTAATAGCGTTTATTTATTTATTTGTGAACGTATTAATTAATATATCTCACATTTATATTAATTAATTATATTGAGCATAAGTGTCGATACGTGTGACCCCGTAGGCTTAAACATATTCCAGATATGCGTTTATTTTACGTGGTCATATCCCAACAGTAATTGGTAAAAAGCGCACACCTTTTAATACACTATTAAAAATCTCCGACAGATTTGTAGTGAGCAACCCAAATCGCTTTCCACCATCATGTGCAAGAGTCCATTTAGCAAGTGCATGCCCCTCAAGCCACTGACGAACACGTGCATTCAGTTTCCTTATTTCTTCCATGATAGTGTTGAACTTCCGAACTTGATTCTGACTTCCAGCACGGTAAGCTAAAATTTTCAATTCTTTGTTCTTGAACTTATCATGAAAGTTGTTTATGAAATGTCGTAGATAGTACCTGTATAAAAACAATCATGTCGTAAAAATTATTCAAATGTATTACAAGAATATTATAAAATTATTAAACGTACCTATGAAATGCATACGACTCCAACCAAGGAGATCCTTGCTCATTAACTGCCTTTAGGATTCCACCATGACGATCAGATATTAGACAAATTCCTCGACACTCTCCTACCACATGTGTCTTGACATGAGAGAGAAACCATTGCCAACTATCGTAGGATTCGTTTTCAGCAATTGCGAATGCAAGTGGTAAAATTTGATTGTTACCATCCACTCCCATGGCAATCATCATCTTGCCCTTGTACTTACCATACAAATGTGTGGCATCGATGCTAATAACAGGGCGACAATGCTTAAACCCATTGATAGATGGAGAAAAACCCCAAAAAACACGTCTAAATTCCATTGGATCAACATCACTCGATCTCGAAGTACCATTCGACTATAGTAACCGGATTGAAAAACTGAAGCGCGGCCAAAAACTTAGGTAAAACATTGTAAGATTCTTCCCAGTTCCCAATGCTTTCCAACCCAAAGCTTCTTATATGAAGCTGTATATTCAACGATTTCAGCTCGTAAAGCAGGGATACTAATAGAAGGTTGCTCTTTTATAAGGTGTTGAACTTCATGAGCTATCAAACTTGCATCTAAGTTTGGATGGTCTTGAGTGATGTTATTATGTAAACAAGTATGTGGACCGGTATACTTTGTGATTTCAAAGAATCCACTACGTTTGCGTTTACATGCACGAACTTCCCATTTGCAACCTGTTTCTAAATGTAACTTGCATTTTATTCTCCAAATGGTTGGACATGTTTCAACCACCTCGTAAACTTTATGATTTTTGATGGAGTAAATCTTAATAGCTCTAATAAGTTCGTGCTTATTTTTGAAGGAATTTTTTCCGAGTTCCCGAGTTAAATCATTATTACCTTTAGAACTTGACACGGTCCAAGTGTCAACACTAGTCGTATCTATACCCTCCAACCTAGTAAATGTAGAAGGTACTTCAATGTTGTCATTTACACTTTCATCTCCCATTTCATCTCCTTCTAACATGTCATCAACATGATGCTCATTGTCCATGTCATATCCGCTACTCATCTCATTGTTCACAACAGCAATACGCGAAATAGTGTTAAAGTCCTCGTTACGAATCATCTCTAACACAACATTAGCCATTTTCAATAAATCTTCAAGACCTGCATATTATAAAGATCAGTCACGTAAAGTTATTAGATGCTACGGAGTAGTACAATACAATGAAACAAATATTAATTTGAAATAATAGCAAAACATAAAGCACAATAAACATTACAATACTAATTAAGTTCATGAACGAAACATATATCGAGGATCAAGAATCGAGAGGTAGACAAATTCATTTAATAATATGTCATAGTACTTTATACATATTTGTAATCAAAAAATCATGCGTACCTATAATATTGAGATCAAGATGTTGGAGAGAACACGCAGCAAGGAATAGTTGGCAAAAGTGAGGAGACGAATATGTTAGGGTTTTTTTTAACCGTCTTTAAAATTTTTACTGCTTGTTGACGGATTAAATTTGTATAAGAAAATAGAATAAATGGGCTTTAGGCAAATACTTTTTAAACCATAAACTTCTTGCAAATAAATTTTCCAAACACCATAGATAAGGCAAAAACTCCTTTTGGACTAGACTTAGAGCCCATGCGATGCACGACCGTTTATATAGAATTATATTTAAGTTGTAAGTATCTCAATAAATTAGTGTTGTTAATTAAAATATTCAATTATTATTGAAAATAAAATGAAAATGCTTTGTAACATAAGTCGAGCTATAATGGATGAACTTGATTTGTTTTTAGCAATTGATATATGTTGTAGTTTCCTTATTTTCTTCAAGGGCATTTGAAATTTAGGTTTCTGTTTATTTTTCACAATAGTACCGATCTTATCATTGTGTGAAAGACAAAAGTAATAACTTATAGTTGCAAAAATATGTTAAGTTAAAATATATTTGTTGAGCCCGTGTATTTCAAAAAATATTACTCCGTATTAATCAAATGTTTTTTATGTTTTCAATTGCATTAATATTGTTGAAAGTTGAGAATTTATTAATGAAACTAATTAGTAATGTAACCGTAACTGAAAATCATAGAAAAAATAAGTTGACATTAAAATGAAAATATTATAAACAATGGTTTAAATTTGACAAAATATTATTTAATAAGGTTAAATAAGAAAAAAATGAAGTTAATTAAAGTAATAAATGAGTAGGCATATCCAAAACTCTTTTTAAATGGTGAAAATTTTATAATAATGCCACATCATCTAAGATGGTTAAAAAGTTGACACATAAGCAAAAAAATCTTTCTTTTATTTATATGAATAGATAGATAGATAGATAGATTGATTGATTGTATGTACGTATGATTAACTAAATGTATTTATATTAATTTTGATTTGATCATAATTTGCGAATAGAATTTTTAGGAGAATTATCAAATGTGATTGGTTAATAGAATGTAATTTAGTAAGAAAGTACTTTACTAGTGCCGTAAAAGGGGGTTATGTTATATTGATCGGCCTTACATTGACCCATTATGTAAACACTTATCTATGATCGATGATTGATATTACATTTTCGAACACGTGTTTAAATCACCAAGGAGATTACAAAAGTTTATATATGTATCAATAGCAACTGATTGTAGTTACAACAACCATTGTACACAATAGGATTAAAGCACAAAAACGATTATATTAGTATTCCCAAATCTTATGACAAGTAGAGACTGCTATTTACCTAAACTAATAGAGGCACATACATGAACCTACACTAGCTATTTTCGTATTCCTAAAAATAACAGGACATCAATTAATGGTACTATTTCCTAAACCACATACATTCAAGTTCGCATTATGTTGGTAAAACATACTAACCGTTTGGTTTACGTGGGCATGATGTCCCATGGATGTAACATCCGGGCCTCCGGTCTTGTCCATGATAGTAGGGGGGTCTTGCATATCAATCTCCTTGCCCTTCTGCATGGTGCGATTCACAATCTATAATGTTATTATAACCAAAGTCATATTAAAAATATATATAAACATGTAAATCGCATACAGACAAGTTCGCATTATGTTGGTAAAACATACTTACCGTTTGATTTTCATTGACATAATGCCCCAAGGAAGTAACATCCGGACCTCCTGTTTCGGCCATCATATGCAGAGGCGGGTCTAGCATAACAACCCCCTTGCTCTCCTGCATGGTTCGTATCACAGTATATAACATATTCTACAAATGCATCAAAAAACTATACATCTAATTATGGTTCGAATCACAAGTAAAATCACAAAGACAACGTACAAGACAATTACTGTCAAATAACACCCATATGTATAACTTACACCACCACACGCAATTCAACAATCATAAAAATACTAGTTTCAATGTATGCAACTAACTAGCCAGTTTCACTTGCCACAAACACTAACTTTATGATAAATACTAATCACTAACCACTAGCATGATAACATATAGTAATTAACATCACCATGACAAGAATACCACTTTTGTGCATACTAGAATGATATATGAGTTAGGTGCATATTAAAATTGTAATTGCTAATATAGCAAAACACATCAAATAATATAAAACAATGCAAAATTATTTAAGAGTTAGGTCCATATTACCATTGTATTTTTATATAAGGCTATCATGCTTTCAAGTCCGGGTAATTCCACTTCATTCGCCGTTGGTGCCTCGGACAGAGACTGAATGCTACCACATGTGTGTGTCATCATGAGCAACCTGTGTCTACCAAAAATAACAAAACTTGAAAATGTAAGTGCTTAAACATGTATTACCAAATTAGTGTTGCAAAAGTAAATGTAATTTGTGTAATAATAGTAAGGTACACGCACCTGAGAATATGGAAACATGAAGTTCAAATCCAAGCTCAAATCCAAGTTCAAATGAATGTTACTGTTATCGTTATCGAAATTCGGGTTGGTCATAGGATCGACACCACCAACATCAGGATCAGGTACGGGTTCTTTTTTATGATGAACGCCCAACACCTGCATTCAATTATTAAACATTTATCAACCTGTAAATAACTTTGTATTACTATGAAATTTATAATGCTAACAAACTAATAAATAATATAAACCAACCTTCTCTTCTAACAACGAACAAGGATTATTCAACTCCGAATAACCAACACTCAGCTCACTATATACCTTTTGTAGTTTCAAGTGTTCTTGCTGTAACTAGATAAAACGTCCCTCTAATGACAACAACTGTGGCCGCTGCGCCGTTGGTGGCCGCGGCGGAGGCATCGCGGCACTAGCAGCAGCAGCATCACGCTTGTCCCTACTCGGTGATGGGGTATATAATTAGTAAAACACCAAGCCTAAACAATATGGAGTATATATAAAGAATAAGATAGATTAAAAGCAACAGTATTAAAATAAATAGAAACAAACGTAGTCATGATATGTTGTTAAATTTGGAGGGTAAATATGTGACACTCCTCCAAATTAGGTATATAATTATGCCTAATCTCATACCTTATCTTACGTTAATTCCCTACAGTTAACCTTAATCTATGATGTGAGATAAGTCTAGTTTGCCCGACCTTATAATATTTAGTTGGGATTAGTCGGAGACTAGTCGGATTTTGACTTTTTTAATATTTAAATAAATTTCAAAATTATATACGAATAAATATAGATGTTACTTGAATTTAGTACATAAATGAAAGAAGATAGAAGTTTAGGGACTAAAAGCAAACATGTCTAATATTTATAGATGAAGTTAGTACATAAATGAAAGAAGATAGAAGTTTAGGGACTAAAAATAAACATGTCTAAAATTTATCTCTCTAGGGTTTCATTTGAAGAGTTAAGAGGCGGTATTCATCTGATAAAAAAAGAAGCAACCGCCCTTCAACCTCCGTCCACCACCGGCGGACATCTCCGACCACCACCATCGGACATCTCCGACCACCACCACCACCGTCGTTATTCCTCGGACCGTCGTTGACCACCGTTACTTGTTTTGAAATTATTGCTAGTTTAACAACTGATCTTATATGTATTATTACTAGTACTTGTTTTGATTCTCATTGTTTTCAATATTTTGTGTGTTAGACTTATATTTATTATGATATTAATTAGTATTTTGTGTTTTAGACGGAAGAAGATGGCTTTTAATCAACAAGACCGAAGACACATTATCACAAGTCAGATTCCTTTTGGTGATCCACACACCAACACCACCGAATTTGTACGGGGTCAACTTAACGATAGAGATATTGCGGTAAAAATCTTGGAAAAGAATGCAAAGTACTTTAATTAGATATTTCTAAAATTTTTAAAAATATTTTTTAAAGATTTTTATTTAAGTTTTTGTTGGTGTTACAAAACGATGGAATCATCCAAAACTACAACACCTGTGCGCCCGGCACGATTGCTTCGTAAAACTTCTGCTTGTGGAAAATAGTCCATTTAGTACATATTTGGCCTTTGATGACTGGGGTACAAGTTTAAGGATTGCTAAGCATGACAAAGCTGAGGTGGTGACCCTATATATGAAATCCATATTAAGGTATGATATCAATATATAATATATTCACAGTTAATATAGTTGTAGACAATTTCTTTTATAGATATCAATATATAATACATTCACAGTTAATATAGTTATAGCTAGAACAGACAATTTAGCCTGTCTATAGGAATTATATATAGCATCTTAATTGCATTAAAGGTTCCCAACACATGATTCGAAAGAAAATTCTTATTTTCGTGCAGGAATGTTTGTTTAGCTCTACAATGTCTGTATCACTACAATATTTTGCACGGTAGTGTTGACTCGGCCCATATATTGTTAAAGCTTGGGGAGATCGAAAAGCCAAGCATAAAGCTATGCGGTGGCGGGTACAACCCATTTAACCAAAGTATTTGAGTATGCCTATTTTGTAGAACTTATTTGATTCAAACAAAGCTCAAAATTTATAGTATATTTGTTTATAAGCAATTAGCAATAAACTACTCAAATAAGTTCCCAAATGCCCGATCATTCGATTAATAAGTAGACCGACCAAATAAATCAAAATACACTAGTATATTGTTCACTAGCTATAGAGTATAGTAGTCTACCCATAAATACACCACTACAAAATGAACAAAAATACCAGATCCGGCTTTACCTCTTACTAGCTATAGAGTATAGTAGTCTACCCATAAATACACCACTACAAAAATACCATATCCGACTTTACCTCTTAACTCTTAAAAAATACAGCAGAGGTTACGACATCACTCATATTTGCTTCAATCAATTCGTACATCATCCAAAATAATCCCGGGAAAATCTCAGTGAGGTGATGATCCAACGCAACAACATAAGCCCCTATTCCGGATGGTGGTGGGTGGTTCAAGGTGTTTCTTATCAGCCTAAGTAGCTCACTCAGCCTACTGCCCTGATAGTGGTACCCAAGCGTCATCAAATCATACCACAGCTGGTCCACTAAGTTGTCCCATCTATCTCCATCCCGGCAGTTGTACCAGCTTATCTAGATGTCGTTTTTGAAGTCGTACTAAATTGTTGCGGTTGTCGACAATATCCTTATATAAATTCAACCTCGAGGATGCATCAGCGAAAAATGGGTGTTTGGTCAACAATCCCATGCCTCTCACAGCTGTACCATGTTGAATTCTCAAAATAGCCCTAATGACATCCTGAGCTTCATGATCTAAGTTGTTAAATATTTGAGAAAACTCAGCCCCCGATAAAATGGGGAACTGTGAATTGGCCATCATGTACATGAAAACACCAGCAAGGTTCGCCAATTCATTATCGAAACGCTCACATGCATCATTCCATGATAAACTTGCAAAAGTGTAAAGGATATAAAAACAATCATACATCATTTTAGCTAGGTGCATAATGCATTTAAACCAGGTGCATAATGCATTTTATCTTAAGTACCACCTATCTTAAGTAGAGTAACACTAGCAGGCTATGGTAAATGTGTCATGTATACATAAAATGCATTGTGCACCTGGTTTAAATGTATTATGCACCTAGCTAAAATGATGTATGATTATTTTTATATCCTTTACACTTTTGCAGGTTTATCATGGAATGATGCATGTGAGCGTTTCGATAATGAAATGGCGAACCTTGCTTGCTGGTGTTTTCATGTACATGATGGCCAATTCACAGTTTCTCATTTTATCGGGGGCTGAGTTTTCTCAAATATTTAACAACTTAGATCATGAAGCTCAGGATGTCATTAGGGCTATTTTGAGAATTCAACGTGGTACAGCTGTGAGAGACATGAGATTGTTGACCAAACACCCATTTTTCGTTGATGCATCCTCGAGGTTGAATTTATATAAGGATATTGTCGACAACCGCAGCAATTTAGTACGACTTCAAGAACGACATCTAGATAAGCTGATACAACTGTCGGGATGGAGATGGGACAACTTAGTGGACCAACCGTGGTATGATTTGATTTGATGACGCTTGGGTACCACTATCAGGGCAGTAGGCTGAGTGAGCTACTTAGGCTGATAAGAAACACCTTGAACCACCCACCACCATCCGGAATAGGGGCTGATGTTGTTGCGTTGGATCATCACCTCACTGAGATTTTCCCGGGATTATTTTGGATGATGTACGAATTGGTTGAAGCAAATATGAGTGATGTCGTAACATCTGCTGTATTTTTTAAGAGTTAAGAGGTAAAGCCGGATCTGGTATTTTTGTTCATTTTGTAGTGGTGTATTTATGGGTAGACTACTATACTCTATAGCTAGTAAGAGGTAAAGCCGGATCTGGTATTTTTGTTCATTTTGTAGTGGTGTATTTATGGGTAGACTACTATACTCTATAGCTAGTGTACAATATACTAGTGTATTTTGATTTATTTGGTCGGTCTACTTATTAATCGAATGATCGGGCATTTGGGAACTTATTTGAGTAGTTTATTGCTAATTGCTTATAAACAAATATACTATAAATTTTGAGCTTTGTTTGAATCAAATAAGTTCTACAAAATAGGCATACTCAAATACTTTGGTTAAAGGGGTTGTACCCGCCACCGCATAGCTTTATGTTTGGCTTTTCGATCTCCCCAAGCTTTAACAATATATGGGCTGAGTCAACACTACAGTGCAAAATATTGTAGTGATACAGACATTGTAGAGCTAAACGAACATTCCTGCAAGAAACTAAGAATTTTCTTTCGAATCATGTGTTGGGAACCTTTAATGCAATTAAGATGCTATATATAATTCCTTAATTCCTATAGACAGGCTAAATTGTCTGTTCTAGCTACAACTATATTAACTGTGAATGTATTATATATTGATATCTATAAAAGAAATTGTCTACAACTATATTAACTGTGAATATATTATATATTGATATCATACCTTAATATGGGTTTCATATATAGGGTCACCACCTCAGCTTTGTCATGCTTAGCAATCCTTAAACTTGTACCCCAGTCATCAAAGGCCAAATATGTACTAAATGGACTATTTTCCACAAGCAGAAGTTTTACGAAGCAATCGTGCCGGGCACAGGTGTTGTAGTTTTGGATGATTCCATCGTTTTGTAACACCAACAAAAACTTAAATAAAAATCTTTAAAAAATATTTTTAAAAAATTTAGAAATATCTAATTAAAGTACCTTGCATTCTTTTCCAAGATTTTTACCGCAATATCTCTATCGTTAAGTTGACCCCGTACAAATTCGGTGGTGTTGGTGTGTGGATCACCAAAAGTAATCTGACTTGTGATAATGTGTCTTCGGTCTTGCTGATTAAAAGCCATCTTCTTCCGTCTAAAACACAAAATACTAATTAATATCATAATACATATAAGTCTAACACACAAAATATTGAAAACAATGAGAATCAAAACAAGTACCAGTAATAATACATATAAGATCAGTTGTTAAACTAGCAATAACTTCAAAACAAGTAACGGTGGTCAACGACGGTCCGAGGAATAACGACGGTGGTGGTGGTGGTGGTGGTGGTGGTGGTGGTCGGAGATGTCCGATGGTGGTGGTCGGAGATGTCCGCCGGTGGTGGACGGAGGTTGAAGGGCGGCAGCTTCTTTTTTTATCAGATGAATACCGCCTCTTAACTCTTCAAATGAAACCCTAGAGAGATAAATATTAGACATGTTTATTTTAGTCCCTAAACTTCTATCTTCTTTCATTTATGTACTAACTTCATCTATAAATATTAGACATGTTTGCTTTTAGTCCCTAAACTTCTATCTTCTTTCATTTATGTACTAAATTCAAGTAACATCTATATTTATTCGTATATAATTTTGAAATTTATTTAAATATTAAAAAAGTCAATAAAAGTCAAAATTCGACTAGTCTCCGACTAATCCCAACTAAATATTATAAGGTCGGGCAAACTAGACTTATCTCACATCATAGATTAAGGTTAACCGTAGGGAATTAACGTAAGATAAGGCATGAGATTAGGCATAATTATATACCTAATTTGGAGGAGTGTCACATATTTACCCTCCCAATTTAACAACATATCATGACTACGTTTGTTTCTATTTATTTATTACTGTTGCTTTTAATCTATCTTATTCTTTATATATACTTCATATTGTTTAGGCTTGGTGTTTTACTATAAGGATATTGTGCTAGTAGTGATGTCCAAAGGACTTTCTAACACTTTAAATATCTCCATACTTCTTGGAACATCATATGGATCGCGATTGTCCTGAGGTGAACCACAAGATTATGTTTTTTTAGAGAAAGCAAATAATATTATTAATGCTAACCACAAGATTATGTTACTTATAAGAGTAGCAAAAAATAAAAAATAAAGAACAATAAAAAAATAAAAGAAAGAAAGAAACAAAAGGAAAAAAACACATAGCCCCCAATTCTGAACTTAACATACCTTTTCGAAATCATCATCTTCTGCCACTGTCCCATGGACAACCAAAGAGATATTAAAGGTTGTGATCTGCATGATTTGATTTAGAAGAAGATTTTCAAACCACGTTCATACATATACATAAAGTTTGGAACAACATTTTGTACCAAAAATAAGTGAGAACAACGGACACCCTGTGGCAAAGAGAGATGCTACAATTTTATTCGCATTTTGTGACTACTCATGTTAAAATTTAAATACAACGCTTTACAGTATCAGTACACATTTACGAACCTTATAAGTTCAAAAGGCTTAACAGAAATCCATATCGGTATCACATTATAAAATAACAAGTTTGATCCTAAAGATCGAAATATAAGTTAGATTTAGGGAATAAATGTTATATCTCGCTCATGAAGAGGAGAAAAAATTTGAATTGTGAAGTAACTCACCATATCCTTTGAAACCTCCCATGGAGCACCAATAATCACCTCATCCACATTGCGACAAGCCAAAATGCTTAGGCTTCGTTCATGGAGATTCATGATTGGACGGTGCACTCCTCTATTTGCACTGAAGAAGCAACAAAATGGTGAAATATGATATGAAGAAAAAGTCATGAATAAGTTACAAAAATACTCTAGATATTTATTGTCTTATGACAAACAATTGAAATGCTGTTTGAATCACAATTCCAAGAAACACCAAGCAAAGTAATGTATGTGCGATTATATTATACTGTCATGTTTAGTTAGCTTGCAGGAATGACACAGGTTTCAACTGTGTTATCTGGTAGGCATAAGTAGATCCTATATTGAACTAAATCGGCAAACAAAATACAAAAATGTCCTATTGTGCTTTCATATAAATATTTGTTCAATACTCCAAACTTTCTTCTGAGTGACATGTAATTTTGTTGATAATCATGAAAAATTATCACAAAAATGTATTTGTCATTGTAACTATAATGATTCTGTTTAGATCGTTCTCTTTTGATACATACAGGTTCCACAAAATATTTTTCATGCTATGTGTAAATACATGTGTAGTTTGCTTCTATTATTACACAATTTAACAAAATCAGTTAGACTTTTTATATTTAAGAATATTAAGTTTAAAAAAATAGAAATTCAAGAAAAATAAGCATACTCTTCTTGAATCGTAATAGTCTCCTTCAACTATCTCCACAGCCACACATTCCCAATATATCCATTACCTCAAGACATTTCTATGTTTTAGATAATTAGTAATTCTATTCATCTAAAAAAAAATTGTATCTGCATAATCTTCGCTTATAATGGTGCTGAGAGTTGTTTATAGGCCTAACCATAACTTATGTTATAGGGTAGCAAGAAAAAGAGTAGCAAAAAATTGACATGTCACGTAATAACTCATATCATTATATTATTACCTCACAGTTTGATCGGTGTGAATTCCAACAAGCAAAAAATCTCCAAGCCCACGCGCAAGCCTCAAAATCTGCGAAAGCACAAGACTTTATTAAGTTCCACAACTTAACCACCAACTAAAATAAGCTGACAAGAACTAAAATTTAAAACTACCTCCACATGTCCAGCATGGAACAGATCAAATGCACCATCTATATAAACTATGCGAGAGTTAGGTCCAGCTGCCTGCAAAAACAACAGTATGAGCAAGAATATGCGACAACTGAGCAAAAGAACAAATCAAGTATTATATTTGCATAACCTTTTCATTAGAAAACTGAACAATCCTCCGAGATGTAGGAAGAAAATGAGACACACAAGTTCCGCTGCCAGAGCCACTATCATCATATTTCTGGCTGTGACCAGAGCTAAATTGCCTTTGCAAGGAAGCATGACTAGGCCTCTCACTACTGGTCCTCTCTCTTACACATAGAAGCATCCGTCCTGTATCCGTCACATTCCCAAACAATTCAAATTTAAAAGCAGCTTGATGATTAGTTTACTTAAGATAAGCCTTAACACCAAAGTAGGTCAACTAGGAAAAAAACTGAAAGATCAGTCATGAACTAAATTTCAGGGTGGTAAAATACGCGTGTCTGGGAGGTTTGATACTTTGGTAATGGGATAGGCCAGGCCATATAAACACTTATTTTATCCATTTAATACTTTATATAAGCAATGTGGTATGCATACTTACAAGCTGTACTATTACAATAATAATTGAATATTTTCATAATAAAGCAACTTAAGTAATTTTAGGAATCTGAATAAATTTCAGATGATTTTCGACCTGTTGTCTTTTACTTATTAGCTAAACCCATTTGACCCTTTAGAGATAAAAAATAATATATATTGACCTATTCAAAAGTTTATACGTTAAAACTACCATCTCTACCAAAAATGTGTTCATCGGCAAGGAAAATTATAATTTCTGATGATGCACAAACAGAAAGGCCTGATTCCAGCATTAAAGTTGATGGCCAATTTAATCTCAAAATATTACTCAGCCTTATACAAAAGAACAAAAAATATAGAAGACTATTCCGTTGCATAGAGATGACATTAAAGTTCACCGAGCCAGCACATGAATAAAAATATTTTGGTCGACTGATTTAGCCAATTTCAAGTGGGACCCTCTATGATGTACTAAAGATAAGAAATGGAGGAAAATATTTAAGGACGATTCTCATGTTTATAGTATTGGTCCCATTATCTCACTTTTTGCATGATATATCACAAAGTCTTGTGCGCAACATTCTTTATTTATTTAGATTAGATTCTAATTTCTAAAGCTAGGTTAAAACAACGAATAATGCATACCAACAATGTCTGTGCTTGATACACCTTCTGTTCGTTTTATCTGCTTATAGCGACCAGCTTTCTTTGCAAGGGCATAAGCGTCAGTTCCGTCAGGAAGAATGCATGGATCATCTCCATGAATGATATAATCTATATTATACTCGTCAAACAACTTCCTCATAAATTCTTCAGTTATAGCATAAGGTGCATCGGGAATGACTTCATCAACCCACTTAACAGCACTGACCATAAGCATCCTAAGATACAAAACAAAAGTGAGAACCATAATATTGATGTACTTGATGCACTAACCATTTACATCGATTAAAAGACAAAAGATGGTTATTTATGTGTTGATGTGCATGCTATTCACTTTTTTAATTTTTTGGGGAACTAAGGGGTACAGTAGTAGTCAATTACAAATTAGATTAATAATTAAAGAAAAAACAATAAATCAGTCAGAACCCCCATGGCAACCCATATTTCCATAAGTGATTAGCAATGCGTACTTTGTGGTCTAGTCTTTCTCCGGCATCAAGCATTTACCCACTTCCGCTAAATAGATATGGACTCTACCCTCTAACTACCCACTCAAATTTACATAGAGAACGTCATGAAAAGCACAAAGGATTTCCATCTATGGCCCTTACTAATTCACAATGTAATAACGTCATTCAGAACGATACTACCTAGTTCCTAACCATCCATAATATCACAGCAATTAAATCGCTAATCGCTATGCAATATCCCCTTACGTAATCATAAATTCCCTAAGTTCAATGCATCAAAATCAAATAAACTCCAACCGTAGCTTGAGACCTTGAAAACCATCTCCCAGTATTGCGCACGCACCAAACAAGTCACCCATTTAATTTGAAGTGTAACATACTCCTTTCCACT
Organism: Pseudognaphalium luteoalbum; assembly: GCA_963422505.1. Lineage (NCBI taxonomy): Eukaryota > Viridiplantae > Streptophyta > Magnoliopsida > Asterales > Asteraceae > Pseudognaphalium > Pseudognaphalium luteoalbum. Next base: position 7,261,905 of record OY730196.1, read on the forward strand.
GCATTAATTCCATATCCACTACCAAAATGTAAAACCTAGTGTAGAAAAAATCAACATCTGTATCAATCAATCAAATACGTCGACTACATACCATTATAATACAGCAGCAAACCATATACACACTTCAGACATTATTCGTAACATCGTAACCTAATCAAGACAGTCAGCATTTACATCAATTTTAATATTACACAAAAAGAACTTTGAAAAAGGGAAAAAAAAACACAGCAATATATCGAACTGTACAAACACCAATCATACGAAACCTAATTTCGTCAAAACCATGACCTATCATTGCAAAATCGCCAATGCTACTCACATATTTTACTCGTTTTCACTCCACCAGTATCAATCAAACCAAATGCATCAACTATATCATTATAATACAGCAACAATATAACATACGCATCCACACGTCAAACACCTCATCTAACCTATTAAGAAATCAAAATCAACATCTACATCAATCTCCAAATTAAACACAAATCACCACAACATTACACGTAAGTGCACACACTGATCTCATACATGACCTAATTTCAATAAAACTATAATCATTACAATACAACTAACTACAAACACGTCATTTAACCTAATCTACAAATCAACATCAACAATCACATCAATCTCAAAATCAAACACAGCATTACACCGAATCACACACACATCGATCTCACACGTAACCTAATTTCATAATATCGCTTCAAAATTGAAATTGAGGATGAGTTAAGATACCGTTCATGAAGAGGTGTAACAGGAGGTCCTTTGTTTATAGTAATTTCAGCATCGCCAAATATTAATTGATCTCCGAGTGCACGAGCTTGCCGGAGTGCGTTACAGTGACCGTAATGCATCATATCAAAACAACCGTCCATATATACACGTATAGGTTTCTTTTTTTTCTTCCTATTATTTGAAATTATATTTATCGGTGCTGAAATTACTGTTTGACCCATATGACCCCGTTTTTCTTCCTATTATTTGAAATTATATTTATCGGGGTGCTGAATAAATGTTTATCTTTGATTCATTTCCGTAGAGTGTATCATATATGGAATTTATTTAGAAAAATTTACTTGCTTTCTTAGGAACTATATATAGTTTATGTATAATGTGAAACTTATATCATATAGAGTCTTTACTAAATAATTTAATAATTGCTTAGGGATGGATAGATATTCTTAACATTGACATTGATGTTGAGATATGTGTATTGAAGCTTGCATTCCGCTTCAGCCACAATTTTTTAGTATGTAAGTTGTGTCGTAGTTCTTTATATGTTGTATGCATACATGCAAGTTTGGGTTTGCGAATCACTACTCACTAGATCGCCGATATATGAGCTATTTGATATGAGTTTTTCGGATCGAGTTGTTTTTTAAAGGTGTATATCTAGTTTGTACTTCTGTTTCTTTAATTCAGGATTTAAGGAGAGGAAAAACATTAATACGCAACATATTTTATTTAGAAAAAAAAATAGAAATAAAACGTAGCAAATTAAATGACTAATTAAGATACACATTATTGACTTTTTATCATACATATCATTTACTTTTAACATCTGACCCGATAAACTTGTCTTAAATGTGCCGCTAACCCATGATTTATATAATGATGTATCTTTCGTATATGTGTTAAATACTTAATCATAAATTCATAATCCTTCTATTGAATGTGACGATTTGGAGCAAATTATATCGCTATAATAAGTAGTTTAATAAAACAAAAAAGAAAAAGTATGTACGTAGAAAGGGCGAAACAATTGTAATGTTGAAACTTGAAAGCACAATTAATTTGTGTTGTTGACCAATATAAATTAAATATTGTTAGATGTTTTACTTTTTTAGTCCTCTAATTTTTTTAATATTTAAACAATCCATCATCTATAACTAATTGCACGGTTTCATTCGTGCAGTTTTACAGCACGATTTGTTTCCCCCCTAGAAAATGTTTGAATGCAATAATAGATTATGAGTTTTCAAAAATCTAATTTTGGTGTACAAAACCTTCATAAAAAAAAAAAAAACTTTGATGTAAAACTAACTACAATTTGTATGTATTTTCTAATCACATTTGTTATTTAGTTGCTTATTGGAGTAGTACAATAAAGTTTAGGAGAATATGGGGAAAAAAAAGTTTAATAAAAAAGTCTCTAATATAGATAATACTTTTTATTAAACAACTCTAATATAGATAAATTGAATCAAGCTTGAAGCTTAAAAATGAAAGCTTTAGTCGAATCTCAAGCTTCTGAGTTTTGAAGTCGAGCCAAGCTCGAGTTTGATGACGTTTTATCTTGACTATACTAGACTTGCCAAACCGATTTAGTTATAATCAATCATCCTTTAGTCTTCAACCCAGCTTTAGGTTATTTGGTCCCAAACCGGTTTAGCTATAATTAATCCAATCTTTCAAATTGAGGATTCAATAACAAGCCTATTCGTCCTTCAATGTTTCCATTCTTTCACATCTTTTACGTATCTTGCATAACAAAAATAAAAAAAAAAAAAAATCTACTAGTATTTATTAAGGAATCCCCTTATCTGAGAAACTCGAAAAAAGCATCTTGTTTGCAGGTTGCAATGCAACTGTTTTAGCACATCAGGAAAATATATATATATATATAATGTATCTATATATAAAAAAAGGCATCAAGATTGAAGCAGAACTTCTAGTGGCTTACGCTTAAGTGTATTACAACAAAGATCTTAATACCTAAAAGCCTGCATATTCGAAAGCTAGAAGGTACCTCTTCTAAAGTAATTGAATTATTTGCTATCCTTCATCAGCAAACACCCCTAATGTCATGAATACACAGACTCTACCCAAATAAATATATTATAGCAATCGTGAAAAAAACAAAAACGAAACAAAGAAAAAATTCAGGGTAATCACTTGCCTACCTACATTACACCAAACAAAAAACTATAAAGCAGTTCTTCAGATTCCCCATCAATTCCAACTGCAATCTCCTCTAGATCATGGACAGAAGAAGAAACTGGACAAATTGTAGTCCAAATAACTAAAAATACACAGAGATCGTCACTTGCTGATCTTCATCCCTCCGATATTGGGTCCAGATTTAGTTTCGTTTTCTTCTGATTAAAGAATTACATGACATTTGGAACCACAATAATCAAAATTATGGGTTCACATTGCAGTCAGTCAAGAAATGATTATCATTGTTTAAGAATTTTCTCCAGTGGACTTTATAGGTTGAAATACCGAGTTCAAGCCAAGGTTTCATGTTGCCGTTGAAGTGTAACACAGCTGCTTTCTTAATAGCTTCATTAGTAATACCGTAGGTATGACCTAGTCCAGATAATACCCATGTGTCATCAAGTGCAACATGTAACCCTTGAAAGGTCAGCATTGTTGCTCCTAGTGTAGTTGCTTCACTCAATCGCTGTTCACAAAAGAAAAGGTTTGTCGGTCTATACGTTCTTGGCACATACTATATTATATATAAGCTAACTCATGGGAAGTCGTAAGAGTAAACCAAGGAACAAATTATAAGATAACTCACCTGTTGCACCAAAATTTGATACATTTTAGTGACATCTCGTTCCCTCCACTGAACCAAATCAATTATGTTTAACCCCTACATCCATGTACACGAGTTGGCATCATAATTTCCCTTCCCCAGATAACTTTTAAGTGCAGCCAGTTTCTGTGCAGAACTGAGATGCACCAATGACTTTACCATCCATGTCAAGACTCCACAAGGAGGATAAATCACGTTGGATGATGGCGCCCGAACAGTCAGGTTTTCTAAAGCTCTCTCCTTGTGAAGGATGAGAACCCGTCCCCATCGTCAAGGGACTGACCGGACAGTACCGAGCGCCGATCCGTTGTAAGTTTTAAATTTATAAAGAGCTGAGGACTCAATTTATAAGTAATACCTCTCACACAGGGTGAGCAAGCAGTAAGTATAACTCGAGGTCGTTCTTAAATCGGAGCGAATTGAAACGAAGTGATGCCAAAGATAGAGTTTTGCTTTTAGGATGGGTTTTGTGCAGATAGGTAGGTTTTTGGGGGGTTTTCTAATTTAATTAACTAAAGACAGGAAAAGTAAATAAGATAGAGAAGAATCGGTAGCTAGGTAGACAGATAGAGAATTGCGGCGGTTGAAACTTCAATAATTAGTTGCGGGGATGATGCTTATTATAAAGATAATTGGGGACATTTTTAGTTAATAAACATATGCATTATGGGTGTAAACACTAGGGCCCTACTCATTCTAGTTATGTACCAGAATTAGTATGTCATGAGACCTAGGCTATCGTGATTCTGATCAGAACAGGCTGCTCAACCCCCCCCCCCCCCACTGTCTTTGTGGACAAGTGACCCTTGAAGGGTGCAGGAATAAGGTAACAGACTGCCACACAGGTAATTTTGACCGTTCTTAACACCTAAAATGTAAATGCCATTTCCTAAACATGTTTAGATTATTAACTTGCTATTCTAAACTATCAGTTTTGTAGAGTCTAGGGGTTTTAAGAATCCTAAACCACTGTTGGGCTTGACTTTCATCTCCAGACTCATTCCTTACGTTTGATTAGTTCAACTACTTCTGTCATGATCTAGCATCTCCTTTGCAATCAGTCATTCAGCCCTAGGAACACCAGCGGTGTACAATGCATACTCTTTCCACAGCGTACCAACCTAGGAACCATACACGGTGTACTACACTTACACAATTCCACAGATTCATGTAACCAAGGATGTACTTGCGGTGTACTATGGTGTTTCCACAGCTTTTCATCCCAGGGTACAGATACGGTGTACAATGTTAAAGCGTTTCCACAGCTTCAGTTACAGGGGTGGACAGACGGTGTACTATAACATTTCCAGAGCTATATTGGTTTCTAGGCCATATTCTAGGGTCTCTAGGTAATCCACAGTGTAGGCACAGACGGCTCTTTCCGGGGCATTTGCCCAGTATTGCAGCCGGATTATAGTGACATACACGGCTTCTTTACTATAACACAGATAACTTCCTACTGTACCTAGAGTTGATCAGGTTCTAAGCCTAAAGTAGTAGTCACGCGAAGGACTGGAAAGGGTGATCCATAGCTAAGTCTAGATGCATGATAAGTTTAGACATAACAAATATAACAATCCCCAATTATATAGATTTAAAGATTAATTCAACATCATCCCTACTTCTAACTATCTACATTTCAACAACCGCAACAGCACACTTACTCAATAAACATGGCAATAACAGTAACATACATTATACAAACAGGCAGAAATAATTCGGACATAGTATAAGTATGAAAAGAAAGATATCACCAGTAAAATTGAGCAGAGTAACAGCTGAAAAGAAAAGGCAGAGTCTTGCACCAAGAATGCTTCTTATTACACCATGATTACAATACCAGCTTTCCTTCTCTCTCTACTACTAACCAACTAAATATCTCTCTCTCTCTCTCTAGAGAGAAAACTCTAGAGAGAGAAACTATCTAAACTAATCTAGAGAGAGAGTAAAAATATAAAAATGTAAGAAAACGAAGATTTGAAGTGTGAAATGTGTGTGTTGATATGTTGAAATGATGAAATGAGGCTTGTATTTATAGAGATCATGCAACCGTATCCGTAGACCGTATCCAAACCTTCAAACGTACAACCGTATCGCAAAGGCGAATAAAAATCAGATTTTTATCACCCAAACGCACGATACGGCTGAGCTAGGGTGAATACGGCTGAACTAGACCGTATACGGCTGTGCATAGGGTGAATACAGCTGAGCTGGCCCGTATACGGCTGAGCACAGGCCGTATACGGTCTGTGTCCAGCCGTATACGGTCTGGCCCAGCCGTATACGGCTGTGTTCAGCCGTATCCTGGCCCTTCGGTTCTTCGTTTCTTCGTTTGGGCGTATCTTCTTCGTCGTTTATCCGTTTTGAGCGTTCTTTATATCCACTCGTTCGTATTTTCCTAAGAAGAAAATGACATAAGTTAGAGGTCATAATTCTTTGCGTAGCTCAAAATGCATTGAAACGAGTGAACGGAGGTGCGATAAAGCAGTTTTGCCCGGTTTCTTACGTTTTTATGCCATTTTTAGTGATTTTTTAAACATCGACTCCGTTTTGACTTAGTTAACAAAACTTTATGAATAATGTCCTTTTAAGTATGTTTTTGTTAACTTTGTGCCTAAAATGTGGAAGATAACATACGTAAAAATATGACTTTTTACGTGTTATCAAATATCCCACACTAAGCAAACTTTAAAATTCTCACTTGTTATAAAGGTTTTGAAAAAAATCGGTTTTTGGGTTTTGACAAGAAATAACCTGAGATTTTTACTTAATCAGAGACCAAGAAAACCTTTTTAGAAAGCAAGCATCATTAAGATAACCCTCCCTTAATCCTGAAATGTCAACCTTGGCATACTTTCACAATTCTCGATGGATATTGTACATGACTAGGCGATCTCACAAAGGTGGTCACTCAATTCACTCAGAGTGTATCGGGTTTCCTATCATTCTAATCAAACGAAATTGCTCATAAAGCCAGTCATGCATTGCTTCTCATCATAGGCTTGATCAAGAATCGGATCTCCACCACTTCAATGAGGACGGTGCTAATCATCCCAGGACATTCGGAATGGGTTGTAATGGTTGGTGAGGGTTTAGTGGTATGGATAAGTGGGAGTTTTTGGTTTAAAATAGGGGGTTTTCTTATCTTTTAGAACTTTAAACTTTTTGGGAAAACATTACTTTGAACACCTTTTTAATGAAAACGGAAACGGATAAATGGAAAGGGAAGAAGATAGCTATTTTGACTTCTATCTTTTTGAAAATAATCGGGGGAGTTTATATCTTTTATAAGAACAGGGAATTTTCGAGAGATTCGAAGCACTTAGCTTTATTCTATTTTCTTTTCTTTTCTTTTCTTTTCTTTTCATTTTTGGGCTTTTCTAGGGATTTCTTATTTTCTTTCTTTTTGCCCTTTTTTGATATCCTTTCTTCTTTTCATATTTTTCATCCTTTTGATTACTTTGCATTTACTTGGTGTCGATTTTTCACACTGTAAACTTTTTCAACTTTTGATTTTTATTAGAGGAACGCACACAAGAAAGTTTTGAGTAAACACCAGTATTTGTGATTTGGAGTGAAATCAAAAAGGATAATTAAAATAACATTTTCCACAAGTTTAAAAATTTCAAAGATAAGATTTTTGGTGGGTGTGGAATAAGTGGGTTCAAATTTTTGGGTTTTGAAAGAAACGAATAGGCTAAGGCTCAACAGGGTTTTCTAGGCGGATCATCAACACTAAAAGTGAGTGTTGGAAGGGTTTTGGGGCTTGAAAAGATATGATAGAAAGGGGTTTATATCCTAATGAATGTCAAGGTCCTTTGACTGCACCTTCACCGCGTACGGTGCCCATTGGTGTGGTCTCGAAGCGTATACCAAGAGCAAGTTCTAACTTAAAGCACATGCATCGGTACACACATCAAATGAAAAAGTGAAGCATTAAAGATGAATGCTTTTATTAGGCTCAAATACCTCACTGCAATAGGGTTGTATGTGCCTAGACGTGCGATGCTCTTAGATTGACATTTCATTTTTAAGGAAATTGTATCTTAACTTATTTTACTTTCCAAAGCAGTTTAATTAATTTCTGAAAAATTTATTTTTCTTAAGATTATTTAGAGTCAGAAAATTTTAAAAATTTTAGCAAAAATGAGTTTTTATGAAAATTAAGCCAACTGAATGAGTGGCACTTCCACTGTCGAAGTTAAGCTTATGATTTTGAGAAACATTTTCTAAAATTTTAGCAAAAATGAGTTTTTTAGGAAAAAATTAAGCTAACTAAATGAGTGAAGATACCCCACTGTTGAAGTTAAGCTTATTTTTGGAAAGTTATACTTTGGACAAGCAATCAAAGTCAAAGAATACGGTATAACATACCGTGTATCCCATACTTAGAGGAACATTATCCCTAATACCAATTGTGAGTCCCTAATCACTATTATGTTAGTGATTGTGAATCGTTAACAGTGAGTTAATTGTAGAAGGGGGGGGTTGAATACAATTAAAAACTTTTCTGTTATAATGTGTTAGCTTGTTTAGTAAGTTTTTAACCGCATTAAAGTGACAGCAATATGAACACAAATATATATAAGTAAGATAAGCAGTTCAGTTGCTGATGCAATACTAGCTGAAAGATAAATTCTTTTATTGATAAAATTTATCTATTGTTGATTGCGGAATAGACTAGCCCAAGCTAATCTAAATCAAACAATACAGCTATTACAAAAGGAGATGAGCAGTAGTGGACAAACACACTAACTTGCTCACTCGCTGAGGTAAACTAGTAGTGGACAAACACGCTACTAGTTCACTCGCTGGTGTTGTTTGTATCTTAGACAAACTAGTTACTGACAAACAAGTAACAATACAAACAATCGACACAAAATGAAGTACAACATACTACGCTATTTATAGACGCTGAAATCCTTAATTTCCGGATCTGGAAGGACACGTGTTGCTGCTTGATTGGTGAGGTAGTTGAGATGTGATACATCATGGCACGACATTCTGTCTTGGGAAATATCACCTTGTACTATAAACCAATCAGATGCTTCCACATTACTCTTTTCAAGTTTCGAGGAACACGTGCTGCGCCGTAATAACGCCGAATGTCAACTTCTTATTTAATGCGGCATTTAATGCTGCAGTCACTTATAGAAACATCAATTCTCCTCATTCTCGTTGCGAGCTAACATGCCCTAAAGAATGACTTGAAAAGCTAATCTTCAGTGACTTCTTTTATTCAGCAGAAGAGAGAACTCAAGAAGACTTGGAGACTCTCGCTGATAGATGAGTATCAGCGACACACATAGTTGAGTCCTTTATCTTGATAATATCTTCATCTACTGGTTTAAGATATGATCAGCGACCAAGAGACCTTCAGCAACAGGAGCTTGACTTGAATCATTTTCTTCATGGAACATTATTGAGAAGATCAGAGACTGTGAACATATAGCATAATCAGTGACTTCACTTATCAGCGCGATTAGTGACTTAACAATCTCGTATATAATCTCCCCCTTGATCCTTGAGATCAGTGACCACTTGAGTTCAGCGATCAGTGACTCAACAATCTCCCCCTAAATGGTTTTAGTCAAAGCTCCCTTAGACAGACTAGTTGCAGAAAGATTTAGTCTCTGATGATACGTTGGTTGCTCAGAGACTTGTACTTGTAAACTTTTGTTGTTGAAAGGTTTTTAGTCTCTGACGGTAGGTTGGTCGCCTAGAGACTTGTACTTGTAGATTTTCTGTGTCAAGCCTCATTTATATCATTGAATAAATATTTACAGAAACTAACTATTACAAAAGACCTAATTTATTTATCTCTCCACATCTCCTCCTCTTTCACTATGCCAAGCTCAGTTTCAAGTTCATACTTGTCTTTGGAGGGCAGGTATCTGAATTTTCTTGCCAAGGCTTCATCGAGAATAGCTTTTCTGATTCTTGAATTTGTAGGAAGCATGCTAGCTGACCTGATTAGGTGTATGAGTTGTTCTTGATCCACCTTCTCAAGTTCAGCTTCTCTCTGAAACCTAAGGGCACAATTTAAGTCCCTGTATACCAGACCCTTCTCCCCCTCAATGACTTCATGTCCTTCAAGCTTTGGCACACCAGCAGGGATAGATAGATTTAACCTTGAAGTGTTGGGGATTCGATAGATGCTGCTAGTGCCTGACCTATACCTCGGGCTTGGTGGCTGAACAATCTCTTCACCAAATGTGACAGTATCTTCTGGTCTGAGAAGTTGCAGTGACACCATCTTTTGATATAGCCTATCAATCTCCTTCAGGACATCAACTTTAGCTGCACTTGTAGAGTGGCTGATAGCAAGCCTGATTTCATTCCATTCTTCTCTGTGCAGCTTGCATACTTGATCAAGTAGCATGGCTTGAGTCTCTGAACCTCTTTCAATGAGTAGCTGAGGTTGAGATTGATTCTTAGACTTCTTCAATTTTACCTTGGTAATAGGTGCAGGGTTTGATCTCCCTGTCATACGGGCAGCAAACCTCTTTCTATCTATCTCATCCCATTTTCTATCCACTGCTGTTCTGACAGCTCCCCCTTTCTTTTTAGAGCTCTTGCTAGCTGATGTTTTCAGTTTCTGTTGCTCTAGCTCACTCTCTTCTATTTCAGCAAGTACCCTGGCAATTGCAGCATCAGACTCTTCTTGATCCTTCTTTTGTTTAAGCAGTCTGGCCCTTTCATTAGCATCTTTAGAGCTCCATTCCAGTAGGTACGCTCTATCAGCATCTGATTGCTCTTTCAGCAACCTTTTCCTTTCTTGTTCCTCTCTTAACTCAGCCTGAAAGGTTATTTTCATTATCATCTCCTGCTCCCTCACCTGTCTTGCCTTTATTTTTCTGGCAACTCGCTGTTCTTTTGTTTCATCAGGACAGAGATTTTCTGAGGCTGAGTCAGAGGAAAGGCATGCTGTAGGGGAAGTGTCTGAAGTGGTAGTGTTGGAGAGAGTTGCTGTGGAGATAGGTGTTTTTGTTGCTGGGGTTGGTGTGGTTATTTTGGTTGATTGGGTAGTTGTAGTTGTAGTTGCTGTGGGTGAGGGTAGGTTTTGGGTTGCTGGTGTAGATGAAGGTACAGTTACCTCAGATATGACAATATGTGATTGAGGGTCACTGACCTGTTGTTTCTTTGATGGAGGAGTAGATGCAGGAGAGGTGTCACTGGTCCTTTTTCTTTTAATGACAGATGATATGGGTTGCTGATCCTCCATATTTACATCATCTTCATCTTCACTTTCTGAACCCTGACCATTTCCATGACCACCTCCCTGACCATCATCATTGTTGTCATCATCATTATCATCAGCATCATGCATGATGGTATCATCTTCCTCATCATCAGATGCATCATCTACCACCTCCCTGTTAATCCATTCCCAGCGAGCCAATTCATAGCTCACTGAGGTACCTTCTACCCTAGCAGCCTCATCCACTGCCCATTGCTGTACAAGCCCATTATAATTCCTAAGCTCTTCAGCACTGAACTCAGGAAAGCGTTCAGCGACATCCACCATATCAGTGGCCAACTCCATATCAACCCAATGCAGTTCAGCAACTGCAAGGGCTTCCAGCTCAGGTTGCTCAGCGATTGGACGTAGTGCATAAGTGTTGAGCACAATGTCCCTGTGAGCTTTGTTTGACAGCGGATCAGTCATTTGAAGGGGCATCTCAGGATCAGAGACTGAGACAGAAATGTCATCTTCTTCTTCACTCTCCCCCTGACTGGTTCGCTCAAACTGATCTACTGCCCTAAGAATCCGTTCAGTGAAGGCAACATTTTCCTCTCGTAGGGCAGCGACCACAGCTCTAGTCTGTGTAAGCTGTGAAACAACCTGTGGAAGCACCTTGATAACTTTATCAGTGTTGAAAAGATAGTTGGATACAGAGATAGCCAAATCATTTTGGTTGGTGGTGAGTTGGGCAATGGCAGTGGCATGAGTGGTAAAGTTTGTGGTGGAGGTGGAGGCTAGCTCAGTGACTGCATGGTTTATTGCAGCACTAGCATCAGCTACAGTTTGTACCCTCTCACTAACAGATGTGCTCCATGGTTCAATGGAGTTGTATACATCAGTGAGAGCAGTAACGGCTTTCTGTAAGACAGAGACATTGCCAATAAGTGCCTCACGATCTTCAGTGAGCATCTTAATCTGGGTTTGGGATTGGGCAATGTACTCCATCAGTAGCTGATCTGATGTGGAGTGGGTGGAGGTGTTTGTGGGAGTAGTTTGGTTAATAATAATGGGGGTAGGTGTAGACTGGGCTACATGATCAGGGGGTGTGTTCTAACCAGCAGCAGTGACGTGGATGTTGTCACTGGAGAAGGAGGTGGGGGTAAGCTCTCTGATAGGAGAGTTAGATGTGGGTAGAGGAATGGGTTGGGTGTCCTCTGAAGTGTCCATGGGCTTGATTTCCTCATCATCAGCTTGTGATTTAGCTGGTGGTTCATTGGAAATAGAGGTAACGACCTGTATCTCACCATGGGTCAGTGGTGAGACATTGACAGCCGGTGCAGTGATAGATGAGAGATGGCCCGGGTCTGTAGCCAGTGGTGTGACATCAACAATGAGTGTGTTATCACCCACTGATGTCACTAGCCCTTTGAGTGAAATGTCACCCTTTTGTGAGGATGACAAGTAGCTGGGTTGACTCAATCTGAGGGTGTGGGATGCACCCGAATCACTGCTAACAGTGGTTTGATCCACTGCAGCTGTATGTAGTTTTCCGTTTTTAGAGTCACTGGACTTTCGGGAGTCCAGTGAAGCAGGTAAAGTTGAGGGTTTAGCAGTGGTGCCCTCAGCAACTGAACGTACAGTCACTGATTCACCACTGGCATCCGTAGATGTCTTCTTTTTGCTATGTCCCTGATCCTTTAATGTCAGGGACCCTAATTTGGATTTTTTCTTGGGACCAGTTGGTGGTTTCTGGAGTGGTGGTTGACCAACAGTAGTCACTGGGGGTGTGGTCAGTGACGTGGTCGATGGGGGGGGGGGGGGGGGCGGCAGCAACTGACATATGTACCGAAGTTACAGGCTGGGGTGCAAGGATCCCCGGGTGTTTTATAAAAGCAGGTAATACCGCAGTCGCTGGTTTGGCAAAGATTTGAGATCCTACCAGGGTCGGCTCAAAACTTTGAAAAGATACCCTATCATAGGCAGCAAACTGATCCCTGAAGATCAGTGAGAGAAACCTAGGGTAGGGTACATATTTGGCCCTGGCAGGCTTAGCGACTTTGGTGATCAGTTCATTGAAGATCACACTTGCATAGTCAACTCGTAGAGAGTTGACCAGTGACCAACTGATCTGGGCCTCCAGGGAGCTGAATTGATCATAGCTCCCTGATTTTGTACCCAAAGATTGAATGAAATTGGTGAAAATGGCATTCCAAACACCATCCATTTTAGTTTTGTGGACCGTAGAGTACTTACGGTTGCCACTGCCATCGACTGAGTATTTACACTCAATCTCAGTAACATCGACGAGGCCTTGTTTAGCTACGTCGCTCTCTGGCAGCGACTCGTAAGACTCATAGGTCGGGAGTTGTAAAATGGACCGGATGGTGTTGGCAGTTATGGTGATAGGATGGGTACCATTGTCTATAAAACCCTGGAGTTGAGAAACACCAGAGACGACAGAGTGAGTGCAGGTATACCAGAACTCACTGAGCCATTCTGGGTTCATTTCCCCAGGAGACAAGGTAAGAGCATGGAGGATAAAGTGATTTTTGAGAAAGTTTATCACCTCCGCATACTCTGGTTTATGGCAGGTTACATTTCCCAAATAGTTAGATTTGGGAACTGTAACAACAAGCGTCTCACTGACCGCAGAGGCTCGAAGAGCTTTAATCTCTGGGGTCGGTGTATAAGCATTGTTGAAAAACTTAGTTCTAGCCATTTTTTAATAGATGAAAGAAGATTTAGAAATTTAGAATATTTGCAGAGAAAATGAAGAAGATGAAGTTTTGAAAATAAGAAAGCGTAAAAGTGAAAGTGAAAAAGTTTCGCTGCTTATATACGGTTGCTGAGATACAAAACATGTGGTCAAAAAGCGTATGTACATGGTCAAAAAGTGGTGGTTGATGGTAGGGGAGTAGGGTGATGATGGTGGTGAGTGGTAACATTAAATGGTGATGGGAGTGGTACGCCGGAAAGGTATACGAGGTGTCAGAAAAAGTGTACCTTTTCGAGGTCCCATGAGATATTTAATAAAGCATTTATTAGGAATATAAATCGTTAAAAATTAAATACAAAATGTATTAAATGTAAAGGAATATATGTCGAAATAAATGCCATATTAAATAAGAAAAACCTTCGCTGATTCATTACGTCTCAGCGAGATGAAAATAAGTTATATCTTAAAATAAAATAAACGTTATGTTTCATATTTGATTTCGTTGATCAGATTACAACTTAGAATACTAATCTAATCAGCTAGCCAAATTGTGAAGCATAAAACATATTTTATTTATGTGATATAAAGCGTTTTCATGTGTAGTTACAAAGTATATAATTCATTGATCATAACTATGCTAACTTATTGTTCTTGCTGATTATATCAGTGAGAATAATAGGCCAGCGAGTTAGAATTATAAACCATATATTCTGTAATTACCTTTTATTAAACAATCAGGTTTAATCATTTAAGTTCAACATTCCCAACTCGCTGATGAGAAAGGTGAATCTTTTCTCATCTAAAGGTTTTGTAAATATGTCAGCGAGTTGGTAATCAGTTGGAATGAAATGCAATTCAATGTCACCTTTCATGACGTGGTCCCTGATGAAATGATATCTAACATCAATGTGCTTTGTCCTTGAGTGCATCACAGGATTATTTGCTATGGCAATAGCATTTTGACTGTCACAATAAATTGGAACATTGCCAAAGTCAAAACCATAGTCAGCGAGCTGATTCCTCATCCACAGAATTTGAGCAGTGCAAGCTCCAACAGCGACATATTCAGCCTCAGCAGTGGAAGTTGAGACAGAATTTTGTTTCTTGCTTGACCAGCTTACAAGCTTTTCTCCAAGAAACTGACAGCTACCAGAGGTACTCTTTCTGTCCATTTTGCATCCAGCATGATCAGAATCTGAATATCCTTTCAGTGAGAAATCTGAACCAGATGGGTACCAGAGACCAAGATTTGGTGTACCCTTCAGATATCTGAATATTCTTTTGACAGCGAGCAAATGGGATTCCTTTGGATCAGCTTGATATCTAGCACATAGACAAGTAGCAAACATAATGTCTGGTCTACTAGCAGTTAAATACAGCAGTGACCCGATCATTCCTCTGTAAGTAGTGATGTTTACAGATTTTCCATTAGGGTCAGCATGTAATTTTACTGCAGATGACATTGGTGTAGCAAGGGATGAGCAGTTGGTGAATTCAAATTTCTTTAATAAATGTTTAACATATTTTCCTTGATTTATAAAAATACCAGTCTTGGTTTGCTTTATTTGCAGACCAAGGAAAAATGTTAGTTCACCCATCATGCTCATTTCATAACTTTTAGTCATGAGGTCACTGAATTCCTTGCACAAGTCATTGTTAGTAGACCCAAATATGATATCATCAACATAAATTTGGACCAATATGACATCTCTCTTATCCTTTTTGATAAATAGGGTGCTGTCAATTTTGCCTCTGACATACCCACATTTGGTTAAGAAAGTAGAGAGAGTGTCATACCAAGCTCTATGAGCTTGTTTTAGTCCATTGCTTTTTCCAGCTTATAGACATAACCTGGATGCTTGGGATCAGTGAATCCAGGTGGTTGCTTCACATACACTTCTTCCTGCAGCTTTCCATTCAAAAAGGCACTTTTCACATCCATTTGATATACCTTGAACTTCTTGTGAGCTGCATATGCTAAGAACAACCTGATTGCTTCAAGTCTAGCAACTGGTGCAAAGGTTTCATCGTAGTCAATTCCTTCTTGCTGACAGTAACCTTGTGCAACCAGTCTGGTCTTATTTCTTATCACAACACCATCAGCATCCATCTTGTTTCTGAACACCCATCTTGCTCCAATCACAGATTTCCCAGATACTTGAGGTACTAACTTCCACACTTTATTTCTTTCAAACTGAGATAGCTCATCTTGCATGGCAGCTATCCAGTGATGATCAGTGAGTGCCTCATCAATTTTCTTGGGCTCAATCAGTGACACAAAGCTTACAAACAAACAAAAGTTAGCAGTTGCTGATCTGCTCTGGACCTTGGATTGTGGATCACCAATAATCAATTGATTATCAATATGTCTAGTCCATTTAGTCACTCGCTGAGGTTCAGCAGTGACTTGATTATCCAGAGATGATCCGCCAGACACATCAGCATTAGAAGCATGATTAATGTTTAAGCTTTGATTTGGACAGTGAGTGTTATCATTTTGATGCAGATGATGAGATGATGATGATGGGATGTCAATAGGCAAAGATGAAGTTCCTGAATCATTTTTAGCTAAAGTAGAGCCAGAAGTGCCTTCAGGGACATCATCTTCCCTTTCAGAATCTGATGGATGAATCTCATGCTTGTCATCACTGATTGTATTAAAAATAAGATTTTCATAGTCTTTTGGATCAGTGAGTGATTTATCATAAGATTCATCAAAGGTAACATCCATTGATTCTTCAATACATTCCCTTCTTTTATTATAAACTCTGAAAGCTTTTGAAATGATTGAGTAACCAACAAATATACCTTCATCAGCTTTGGGATCAAACTTTCCTAAGTGATCTCTCTTGTTTAAGACATAACAGGTACTGCCAAAAACATGAAGAAAACTTGTGTCAGGTTTTCTCCCCCTTAACACCTCATAGGCTGTCTTATCATGTCTCTTGACAATCAGAGACCTATTCTGAGTGTAGCAGGCAGTGTTGACTGCTTCAGCCCAGAAATGGGTCTTAAGACCAGCATCTATGAGCATTGACCTTGCTGATTCAATCAAGGTTCTATTTCTCCTCTCTGCAACACCATTTTGTTGAGGTGTTCTTAGTGCAGAGAAGTTTTGAGAAATACCTTTTGAATCACAAAAACTTTCAAGGTCAACATTTCTAAATTCAGTGCCATTATCACTTCTCAAATGTTTAACTGAACAATCATTTTTTTAAGTTTTCCATCTTTTTGATAAAGGATATGATTTCCTGTGTTGCATCACTTTTGGCTTTGAGAAAGAATACCCAAGTATATCTGGAATATTCATCCATAATTACCAAGCAATACCTTTTACCACCAAGACCGGGAGAACTCACTGGACCAAACAGATCCATATGCATCAGTTGAAAACATTCTGTCACTGAAGATGTTTGTTTGCTTTTGAATGAAGAGCTGTGATGCTTTCCCTTCTCACATGCTGAACATAGCTTGTCTTTGTCATAAGCTAGCTTTGGAAGACCATTTACTAAGTCATTCTTGCTGAGCTTGCTGATGGCCTTGAAGTTCAAGTGAGAGAGACGTTTATGCCATAACCATTTTTCTTCTGAAACGGTTCTGGAATAAAAGCATGTTCCTGATTGTGCTGAGTCCATATTGACTACATATGTATTGCCTTTTCTTTGAGCAGCCAGGACAGCGCTTCCATTCTTGTTGTAAACAACTCCAGCTTCATGATCAAACAGCACTTTGTTTTTGGCATCACAGAACTGACTAATGCTTAATAAATTATGCTTCAGTCCTTCAACATATGCCACCTTCTTAAACATAACATTACCATTGGTCAAGACCCCATACCCTCTGGTCTTACCAATGTTGTTATCACCAAACACTACATCAGGACCTCTTTCATCCTGGTAGTCACTGAGCAAGGACTTACATCCGGTCATATGTCTGGAACAACCACTATCCAGATACCAAATTGTCTCTCTGAGAATGCCCTGTATCACACACAAGCAATTAGTTCAATTGATGAACCCATCCTGAGATGGGTTCATGGTGGTCAGCCTTTGGTTCAGGCTTCCACATGCTTGCATCAATAGTATCTGAATGCTCACTGATTATTTGTGATTTTGAAAATGATGTAGCTGAACATTCAGATACCACATGCTGACATACTAATGATGGTTGACTGAGTGAAACTTGTGATGATGAACAATCTGATGACATATGATGTCTACTTCCACATTTGTAACATTTTTTATTTGTGGACTTAGATTTCTTTGACTTATTGTTCACACTGGATGAGGACTTAGGAGTTCTCAGATTTACTACTTCATTTTGCTTCTTTGACTTCAAGTCACTGATGATGAGGTCATCAGTGACTGGAGTGTCAGAAGTGAAGTCACTGATAGATTCTTGATCATCAGTGATAGTTTTGACAAGAGCAGTGCAAGTAATTGATTCATAAATTTCTAGTTTCTCTAGTTCATCAATACTTGCAGCAATATCATAACTATTAGTAGCCTGCGAACTCCTCACAAAGTGATTTGGTTTAGGCTCACTGAAAATTGACATTGGTTCAAAGACAAACTCTGAGAATGTTTCATCAGGGTTGAATATTTGATCAACTTTGGTTGCATCAGCGAGAGCAGCCGCAGTTTCATAATCACCTCCCAGAATAGCCTTAACTTGTTTTGGGATTTGATTATTTATGCACTGATTCACTTTTAATGCAGATCTACACCATGACTTCATCACTTCATTGAGTTGTGAAAATTTAGTTTCAAATTTTACTTTTTCTTGAATGCATTTTTGATTTGCATGTATTTGTGCATCAAGATCAAGTGTAAGATTCTTTATTTTTAACAAATTTTCTTCTTGAAGTTGAAGTTTAGATGTTAAGTCGCTGATCATACATTCTTGTCTTTTCTGAATGTCATGAGCATTTGATAAGTCAACTATCAAAGTTTCAAAGATTAAATCTTTTTCGGTAGCTGATGCTGACTTAAAACAATGTACCTTGTAGAGAGTCTCTGGATCCCAGCCAGATGCTGAACATTTCTGTGCTACTTCTTTGATGTCTTCATGAAAAGCAGCATCGTCAGCCATTAGGCAGTAATCTCTGTCCATACAGATCATAGCTTCTTCTTCATCAGATGATGAAGTTGAGTCAGAGTCGCTGATAGATCCTTCTTCAGCAATAAATCCTTTATTCTTTTTCTTTGACTTGGACAATTCCTTCAGCTTTTTGTACTTTGCTTTGTACTTGTTGTACTTGTCATTTCTGAAGCTGGGTTTTTGATCAGCGAAAGAGTTGACAGCTTTGGACCTGCATTCAGCTGCAAAATGGCCAGGTTTGCCACATTTGTAGCATTCACCTTTTGGTTTAGAAACCTCGTTTGATGAAGCACTAGCAGATCTATTGAATCTGTTGTTCTTTGTGAAGTTTGCAACCATCATGGCCATATCTCTCTCTAACTTCTCAAGTCCTTCGTCATAGCTGACTTCTGACTGATCATCAGCGACACTGCCTTCTTCTTCTGCAATCAGCGACTTTGAGCTCATCTTGGTGAGCTTTGCTTTCTGCTTTTGGTCAACTTCATCAAGCTCAACTACAAGGGCATTAGAAATCTTTTGTCCTCCTAGTGCAGCACGAATGTGCTCACCTTGATCAGCTAGTTTCTCAGATTGTTCCCAATTAAGTAAAATTCCATAAACTTGAGTCAGATTGAGAAAGTTATAATCATTTCTTTGTCTTATGCATGTTGCAATGGTTCCCCAGATTTTCCTAGGTAGTAATTCTAGAAACTTTTCGACAACAAATCTCTGGTCCTTTCCTATATTTGCTTTTTCCATTTTATTAATTAAAGCTTGATATCTAGTATAGGTGAATGCCAGTGATTCATTGGGTTCCATAGCAAACAATTCATATTGACGAGTTAGATTAACTTCTCTACAGCGAATTATGTCAGGAGTTCCAATATATATGTTTCTAAGAGTATCCCACATATGTTTCGCTGTATTGCACAATCTAATGGACTCAAACACTTCATCAGGGAGTGTCATGCTTATGTAAATTTTAGATTGTTTATCTAGCCTTACCATACGTTTATCCTCATCTGACCACTGTTCCTCCCTTTTGGGCATAACCATTTCAGGTATAGCAGGAGTAGTTGCAGTAGCTGCAATTGCAGGAATAATAGTAGTTGGGATGTATGGACCATCAGTGATTATTGCACAAAGACGATCATCAGCAAGATCTAAGAACATCATCATCCTGGAAATCCAGGTTTCAATTCTAGATGGATCAAAAGCCGATGGTTTGGTAGTGGTGCCATTTCCCTTCTGGTACTCAGAATCAACACAACTGTATTTAACCGATTCCATTGCAGATCTGATTTAATTATATTTAAACCAACTCTGCTCTGATACCAATTGTGAGTCCCTAATCACTATTATGTTAGTGATTGTGAATCGCTAACAGTGAGTTAATTGTAGAAGGGGGGTTGAATACAATTAAAAACTTTTCTGTTATAATGTGTTAGCTTGTTTAGTAAGTTTTTAACCGTATTAAAGTGACAGCAATATGAACACAAATATATATAAGTAAGATAAGCAGTTCAGTTGCTGATGCAATACTAGCTGAAAGATAAATTCTTTTATTGATAAAATTTATCTATTGTTGATTGCGGAATAGACTAGCCCAAGCTAATCTAAATCAAACAATACAGCTATTACAAAAGGATATGAGCAGTAGTGGACAAACACGCTAACTTGCTCACTCGCTGAGGTAAACTAGTAGTGGACAAACACGCTACTAGTTCACTCGCTGGTGTTGTTTGTATCTTAGACCAACTAGTTACTGACAAACAAGTAACAATACAAACAATCGACACAAAATGAAGTACAACATACTACGCTATTTATAGACGCTGAAATCCTTAATTTCCGGATCTGGAAGGACACGTGTCGCTGCTTGATTGGTGAGGTAGTTGAGATGTGATACATCATGGCACGACATTCTGTCTTGGGAAATATCACCTTGTACTATAAACCAATCAGATGCTTCCACGTTACTCTTTTCAAGTTTCGAGGAACACGTGTTGCGCCATAATAACGCCGAATGTCAACTTCTTATTTAATGCGGCATGTAATGCTGCAGTCACTTATAGAAACATCAATTCTCCTCATTCTCGTTGCGAGCTAACATGCCCTAAAGAATGACTTGAAAAGCTAATCTTCAGTGACTTCTTTTATTCAGCAGAAGAGAGAACTCAAGAAGACTTGGAGACTCTCGCTGATAGATGAGTATCAGCGACACACATAGTTGAGTCCTTTATCTTGATAAGATCTTCATCTACTGGTTTAAGATATGATCAGCGACCAAGAGACCTTCAGCAACAGGAGCTTGACTTGAATCATTTTCTTCATGGAACATTATTGAGAAGATCAGAGACTGTGAACATATAGCATGATCAGTGACTTCACTTATCAGCGATTAGTGACTCAACAATCTCCTATATAATCTCCCCCTTGATCCTTGAGATCAGTGACCACTTGAGTTCAGCGATCAGTGACTCAACAGTTCTCAAACTAAGTTTAAAATTTTTGGGAAGGAATTCCACACTTAAAGTTTGAAAATATTTTGGAAGCCTATTTCTAAGTTGATTTGATTTGTGTGGGATTTAGAATCCCACACTTAATATTTAAGCATGATGGCATAACGGCGAGTTATAGGTGATGAAAGAAAAATCACTAAGGAATGGAAAAAAACTCCCCTAGAAAGGACTGAGATGTGTGAATGAAGATTCTGATCCGGATGTGTAGGTCGATCAGTTTGTGTCAGGATCTTTGCATGATTCGTGCGTCATCTCGGTTTCTTCTCGGGGAACTTTCATATTATTTACTGCTCTCTTTTATTGCAAGTAATCTAAAAATTAACTAAGAACAGCATAAAATAAGTAAATGATAGATAAACGATAAGATAAGATAGATAGATGGGTCCAACCAGATTTCAGGTTGGAACCCAAATAGTTCATGCAGCAACAGTCAAATACAGTAATCCCAAATATCAGTAATGATAATAATAATAAGTGATAAAGTTATCCAACACAAATGGAAATAAAATCTGATAAGATCAAGGGTGAGAAGGATCCTGGTCGGATGGTGGTCCATGAACTGGAGGTGGCATGGAGCTGTAAGGTGCATGACGGGAGGCAGAGTGCTGTCCACTGGATATCCTGCGGGAGACTGATGCTGAAGATGAACTGCGCTGCCTGCCGGATGTTGGTGGCTGGATCGGGTACAAATGGAAGTTGGGATCTAGTCCCATCTCTGCAACCTCATACGATCCTAAGGAAGCACCATGCATCGGGTACGGTGGGAGCTCAGCGGAAGGCACTGGGTTGCTCTGAAGCATCCCTGTGAATCCTGAAAAAGTAGGCACAACAGTAGCAGTAGTCATATCAGGCAGATAATCAGTCTGCACTGGTACCTGGTCATCAACCTGCATATCCTGTCTGAACCCTGACTGAGGTGAGTCTGTCTCTGAAGATGTGTCTGATGTGGCTGACTCAGCTGGTCTCGGACGGGTCATGGTACGGGAAGATGGCTGTCCAATATGTGGGATATGCGGCTCATGTGGTGTCGCAGTGTGCACAGAGAAAACCGGCTCAACCGCAGGAGTAGTCCTGGTACGGCGGGCTCGAGGAATATCCATGGGCACAGTACGAGTGGAGGATGTGGGTGGTATGGAGGTGTAGGGAACGGTGGTAGTGGGTGGCATCATGGCAAATGGATGTAGTGGCATGGTGTGGTAGTTGGGTGGTCGTGGGCCGCATACCCATGTAGGGCGTGTAGGTTGTGGGAATCCAAACTCAATAGCTAAATATGTGTCCTGTGTATAATGTGAGTTAAGCATACCCAATATACCGTACATGAGCTCGGATGATACCGGATCTCCCCAACCAAACTCTCGAACAGGCGGTATCAATGGACTTTGTGCCTCAGCAGCGACTGTCTCTCCTTCCTCTCGCTCATGAGCAACAGTAGTCCTAGGCTGTCGGTGGACCGTGGTGTCATCGAACTCATACCTAACACTCTTGCTCCTCGGGGGTCTCATTCGAACTCCCGGAATGATCTCACCATCCTTCCATCTTATCTGCCCATCAGCATCTTTCTCTAGCAACCAAACCTTAACCATATAATTAATGTCATATGGCTTAGATACCCTATTCGCCACTGGTGTCAGGCTACCAATCACCTCCTCAGTCAACAGCCCCATTCTCCTAACTAACTTAGTGATTATTGCTCCCATATATGCAAATTCTGACTCGATGTACCCCGACTCAGTAAGGATCCTATCAACAACCAAATAAGCAACATTAACGTGTTCCTGCTCTATAATGCTCTTGATGATCTGCAAGTCCTTTACCCCAACAGCTCCTTTAGTCTTTCTTTTTCCTCGAATGCTGCAAGCGATGAGGTTGTGGAGAACTTGGTGGTGTTTATCAAGAAAAGAAGTGGCCTTGACATTGGACTGAAACTGATTTCCTGTCAATTCTTGCCAAATAGCAGTGTGGTCTTGCTGTTTTACCTCAGTGTTTGCCTTCAGGAAGAAAGGAGTGGTAACTTGATACTCAGTGTACAATTCAAGATGCCTGGCGAAGGTTGCTAATGACATGTGGTGAGGATTTCCCATGAAGTTGAATCTAATCATTCGGTCATCATTTATCTTATTAATTGTTTTGTCGAACTGGAAGGATACCATAAACTCAGCAACTAACTCTTGATAAACATTTTCCTTAATCTCAAATAGATTTCTCCATGCGCGCAGATGTCGCTTCCCTTCCTTAAACACTATCAAATTTTCAAACCCTTCTTTTAGACCGATTTGCTCCAAATCCTCCCACACTAGGTACCTATTTTCTCCCAACTGATGTGTTAGCCATGTCTGATACCTTTCCCGTTTTTCTGGGTCCTTGATGGATTTTCTGATATACCGGGGAATATCAGTCATCTGAAAAATAAGAGAAAACAAGAACATAGTGAATTACCAGGAATAATTACAAGTCATTTGACTAAATCACATTCCCAATTTTGAATAAAAATTCGAAATGTGGGCTTTAGAATATGAGCAGTCCCAAAAACCTGTAATAGCTAATAATACCACCAAACTCAATTTTCAATCACCACAAGAAACTTTGGTTTACAATAATAGGCTATTGGGTCTTAATGATTTCTACAAGAAAAGTCAAAGACTTATTTAACCATAACAAGCATGTATGATAAAGAGTTAAATCTTAATCATGTAATTACCTTATCATGGCAAGTATAACCTATTACCGCATGCAAACGAACCATGATATTTAAACAAGTATATAGCAATTTTGACCACATCATGCAAGTATCGCAACAAAGCTTCTTTAGTTGACAAATGTGTTGCTTGATTGTATCTTTTAGGTAATTATGGTATTCTTTTAAGTAGACACTACTTTAAAATTTAAAAGTAGTTAATTAAGGAAAATGTAGTATCCATTTAAGATTTACCATAACACTTTCAAAGATACAATTTTACAACACCACCATGACTTTTTAACTAGAATGGTTACTAGTATTACTAAAAATTAAGCATTTTGACTTTTAAAGTCAACATTACCAAAGTAAGGTTTCCTTTTTGTCATTTGCCAAATCTATCATAACACTAACTTGCATTAGCAAATCAAAGCAAGGCATTAACATCCACTTAAATTAAAACATCATTTTATCAAAGGTTTTATTTCAAAATGGTGATGTTTCAACAAAAGTCAACTTTCCATGCTTACTTTAATTTGCTAACTTGACCATATTACGCATTTAACCACAAATGAAGCAAATGAATAAACTATACTAATCATATTTAGCATAAATCAATCAACAAACAACTTATCATAAGCAATTTAATCATCAATTGGTCAAAATGGATCTACTAGTCACAAAAGTCAAATATAGTCAACTTTCCAAAGTCAAACATCAAATTGCTTCAATCTAAGAAGTAATGCTAGTTCCTACATCATCCTATATCATCACTAAGCAAGAATCAAAGCTCAATTTCCCAATGCAAAGCACAAATCATCAAAAACTAACTTGAAACCCTAGGTTAATAAAGTTAGAGAATTTTGGTATTTTAAGCTTGGATCATACCTTAATGAAGATGCAATGATGTTAGGGGACATAAAAATGACCTAGAGATGAAGATTTGAGGCTTGGTTTGGTTAAAAATGGTGGGTTTGGGGTGGGGTGATGGAGGCCGGCGCAAGGAGGGAGAAGGAGGGGGGGGAAATTATTTTTTTGTTGTTTTGACTTTGGTTGACTCCTTTTTACCCTTTTTATTTGCTCCTCCTTTTTACCATTTGTGATTAAATAACATTTTAAGTGTAATTACTAGGTATTTTGGGTAATTAAAAACCTTAGCCAAATATTTTAGCAAAAGTTTAAAATTTGGTATTTGACTGTGCGTAACAAAAGATTGTTTTATTAAAACGCAAGGAGAACTACTTAACTAGATAAAAATAAACAATATTTTTGGTTTAAAATCTTGACTCTTTAAAATCTAAGCAATTTAAAACTTTATAAGATATTTTAATTTAAGATTTTCAAGTTTTCAGAAAATGTGTAGATTCTGCGGAGATAAAGATTTTAAAAGGGTTTTCTTTTTTTCTTTTTCTAAAAAACAAATTAAACCACTAACTAACTTATTTTTAACCTAAGAAAATTATTTGAAAGACCTAATTAAAAATTTGGGTTGACTCCCAAAAAGCGCTTGTTTCAAGTCTGTAGCTCGACTATTGTTCAAAACCTATTTAAAGGGGATTGCGTGAAAGCAATCTTGAAGTATAGCGAGGAATAAAATCACAGTTTATAATGTTAATGACATAATCAACTAGCTTGGCAGGGTGTAATGAAAAATTTTCGAATTCGCTAAGAATCCTACATTCTTTCTGGCCTAATTCTAGCAGATTGTTAACAAACTTATTAAATTCCTTTCTAACTTTCTTTTTACTTGAAATTCCTATTCGCATACCGCGGTCTATATTATTAAGATTGTGAAGAAGATTTCCTAAAATTCTCTGAAACCTAAGTTCCTCTTTTGAGTCGGGATCTCCATTTGTAGTTTGCACTGCAATGGTGATATCCCAAATTAAAGATCTTTGAGAAACGGTAAAAGGGAATTTGGATTGATCGAACAACGAAGCGAGTTTATCATGAATATCTTTTCTTTTGGCAAAGAAAACGGCTTTTATCTTGTCGTCGTCAGCTCCAGGAAATATTTCTTGCAACTTGGCGATTATATAAGCGGCGGGATCTACGAAAAGTGGAATTTTTCTAGAAATGACGAGAGTGATCGCAGGATTTCTAGAAGTTAATAGCTCAAGCTTTTTTCTCATTGCTGCAACATAACGATTAATCATGGTTTGTGAAACCGATGGATAATCGGTGTAAGCAAATAGATCCATGAGGTGATCTATTTCTAATAATAGCTTTCGCTCTTGCTCTCGATATCGAGTGAAGATACCATCTTCCTTTTGGATCGGAAGACAGTGGAAAATACCTACGAGTATGCCAATCCTTAAGATGGTTTTTCTTTGCTCGACTGAGTAAGGAAAATCAGACATATTTAAGTGTAAGGAAAATGCCTGACATACACCTAACCTCCTGTCAGGGTCAAAAGAGTAACCAACGTATCGGATTTCATAACCATCTGAATCTTTCGGTATCTCCTTATCAACAACACGATAAATGGTGTACGAAGGTTCTGGTACGAGGTAGACAAAAATTGGGGATTTTGGAAGATGTTCATGAATATCCTCATTCCTTATGGGGATTCGTTCTTCATTAGATGAGGAATGAAAGGATTGAGTGTTTTCAGGAATATTATCAAAAAAATCAGGGAATCTAGGGATATTTTCTAAGGAATATTTAATCTCAGGCGCAGGTAAAACCTGATAGCTTGGAATGCTAGAAGCAGAAGTTGAGATCTTCTTTTGAGATTTATGGTTTCCTAAGTCAAGATCTAAGAATTTCCCTAAGGTTCTAGAATCGTCGTCTGGGCTAGCGGAGGCTTCTTCCGGTGATGAGTGAAAGTCGGATTTCAACTCTGGTTCCAAGTGGTCGAAGAACTCAGCATCGTCCATAGCCGTCATTTCTTCAGTCGTCTTGGAGGCGGACAGAGAAATGGGACAGGAAGGCGGCGAATCGTAGAAAGATATTTTTGGTTTTTTCATTTTTTTTTAAACTAAGCTAATTTATTCTAAGAAAAGTAACTTTCGAATAGGTTGAGGATAACCTATATGAAAAGGATCTCCTAATTGCTTATTCTATCTAAGGAGGCTTCAGAATCGTAACGCTCTTTCGATCCCCGGCAGCGGCGCCAAAAACTTGATGGCGCCCGAACAGTCAGGTTTTCTAAAGCTCTCTCCTTGTGAAGGGTGAGAACCCGTCCCTGTCGTCAAGGGACTGATCGAACAGTACCGAGCGCCGATCGGTTGTAAGTTTTAAATTTATAAAGAGCTGGGGACTCAATTTATAAGTACTACCTATCACACAGGGTGAGAAAGCAGTAAGTATAACTCGAGGTCGTTCTTAAATCGGAGCGAATTGAAACGAAGTGATGCCAAAGATAGAGTTTTGCTTTTAGGATGGGTTTTGTGCAGATAGGTAGGTTTTTGGGGGGTTTTCTAATTTAATTAACTAAAGACAGGAAAAGTAAATAAGATAGAGAAGAATCGGTAGCTAGGTAGACAGATAGAGAATTGCGGCGGTTGAAACTTCAATAATTAGTTGCGGGGATGATGCTTATTATAAAGATAATTGGGGACATTTTTAGTTAATAAACAGATGCATTATGGGTGTAAACACTAGGACCCTACTCATTCTAGTTATGTACCAGAATTAGTATGTCACGAGAACTAGGCTATCGTGATTCTGATCAGAACAAGCTGCTCAACCCCCCACACTGTCTTTGTGGACAAGTGACCCTTGAAGGGTGCAGGAATAAGGTAACAGACTGCCACACAGGTAATTCTGATCGTTCTTAACACCTAAATGTAAATGTCATTTCCTAAACATGTTTAGATTATTAAGTTGCTATTCTAAACTATCAGTTTTGTAGAGTCTAGGGGTTTTAAGAATCATGAACCACTGCTGGGCTTGACTTTCATCTCCAGACTCATTCCTTACGTTTGATTAGTTCAACTACTTCTGTCATGATCTAGCCTCTCCTTTGCAATCAGTCATTCAGCCCTAGGAACACCAGCGGTGTACAATGCATACTCTTTCCACAGTGTACCAACCTAGGAACCGTTCACGGTGTACTACACTTACACAGTTCCACGGATTCATGTAACCAAGGATGTACTTGCGGTGTACTATGGTGTTTCCACAGCTTTTCATCCCAGGGTATAGATACGGTGTACAATGTTAAAGCGTTTCCACAGCTTCAGTTATAGGGGTGGACAGACGGTGTACTGTAACATTTCCATAACTATATTGGTTTCTAGGCCATATTCTAGGGTCTCTAGGTAATCCACAGTGTAGGCACAGACGGCTCTTTCCGGGGCATTTGCCCAGTATTGCAGCCGAATTATAGTGGCATACACGGATTCTTTACTATAACACAGATAACTTCCTACTGTACCTAGAGTTGATCAAGTTCTAAGCCTAAAGTAGTAGTCACGCGAATGACTGGAAAGGGTGTTCCATAGCTAAGTCTAGATGCATGATAAGTTTAGACATAACAAATATAACAAGCCCTACTTCTAACTATCATAGGGTGAATACGGATAACAAAATCCCCAATTATATAGATTTAAAGATTAATTCAACATCATCCCTACTTCTAACTATCTACATTTCAACAACCGCAACAGCACACTTACTCAATAAACATGGCAATAACAGTAACATAAATTATACAAACAGGCAGAAATAATTCGGATATAGTATAAGTATGAAAAGAAAGATATCACCAGTAAAATTGAGCAGAGTAACGGCTGAAAAGAAAAGGCAGAGTCTTGCACCAAGAATGCTTCTTATTACACCGTGATTACAATACCAGCTTTCCTTCTCTCTCTACTGCTAACCAACTAACTATCTATCTCTCTCTCTAGAGAGAGAAAACTCTAGAGAGAGAAACTATCTAAACTAATCTAGAGAGAGTAAAAATATAAAAATGTAAGAAATCGAAGATTTGAAGTGTGAAATGTGTGTGTTGAATGAGAGATATGTTGAAATGATGAAATGAGGCTTGTATTTATAGAGATCACACAACCGTATCCGTAGACCGTATCCAAACCTTCAAACGCACAACCATATCGCAAAGGCGAATAAAAATCAGATTTTTATCACCCAAACGCATGATACGGCTGAGCTAGGGTGAATACGGCTGAACTGGACCATATACGGCTGTGCATAGGGTGAATACGGCTGAGCTGGCCCATATACGGCTGAGCACAGGCGGTATACGGTCTGCACAGGCCGTATACGGTCTGTGTCCAGTCGTATACGGTCTGGCTCAGCCGTATACGGCTGTGTTCAGCCGTATCCTGGCCCTTCGGTTCTTCGTTTCTTCGTTCGGGCGTATCTTCTTTGTCGTTTATCAATTTTGAGCGTTCTTTATATCCACGTGTTCGTATTTTCCTAACGAAGAAAATGACATAAGTTAGAGGTCATAATTCTTTGTGTAGCTCAAAATGCATTGAAATGAGTGAACGGAGGTGCGATAAAGCAGTTTTGCCCGGTTTCTTACGTTTTTTATGCCATTTTTAGTGATTTTTCAAACATCGACTCCGTTTTGACTTAGTTAACAAAACTTTATGAATAATGTCCTTTTAAGTATGTTTTTGTTAACTTTGTGCCTAAAATGTGGAAGATAACGTACGTAAAAACATGACTTTTTACGTGTTATCATTGGACAACAATATCATCATCAAGAACAACTATTTTCTTCAAAGTTGGAAATATCTTTGGAAGGGCATAATGCCAATGTGAAAACACCGAGATATATTCAGTTCTACTTTCAGAAGCAGAAGAGAAAGAGAGACGTAGTTCTTGTGGCATTGATAAATGAGAAAACAGATGACCTTCTAGGTTAAGATCCTCAATATTCAACACTTGAACTGTAGCATCCTTGTATGTATTAGTAAAAAACCACATTTTCATAGAAAAGAAACTCTTCTTATCCGTCAACACATGAAACACCTGCTTCCCACTGGCCTGAAAATAATATTGATGAGTCCCTGATAAAGACAGAGATGATAAGTCTAAGGGTGGCCCTTTCGACCCATTTACATATGAACAGGTTGATTCAGGTAATGTTTTATTGCTTACTGGTAACAGGTTTGTTACTAAAATCAGCAAAATAGGAAAACGGGGTCATATGGGTCAAACATGTCACACCCCTCCAAACGGTGATTACAATTAGTTATGATTAGTTTGTGGAAGCCTTAATGACGTGGCGGGGCTGCGAACAGTATTTCAACCAACAAATACATACATACTCATAGCATATGGTTATCGCACAACTTTATTTAACGAGGATGCCAGGTTTAACAGTTGTTACAAAAGTAGTACGACTATGTAAGTCGTAACAGTAGTAGTAGAGTTTAAAACATTTTAGTTTTAACAATAATACATAGGTTTAAAACAAGATTTCATAAGTATGACTGCAATGTCTGCAGTTATACGAAGGAAATCCCCAAAAGCGGTCCCAACAGTGTGTGGCATCCTAAGTAGTCCAGGGTTGTCCATCCTGAATGCATGCGATTACTTACCCAGCTAATTTCCTGAAAAACATAGAGAAAGTCGTCAACAAATATGTTGAGTGAATTTACAGGTTTGTATATGTATGTGGTTAATTAAACCAAGTCTGTATAAATGAATTATTGTTCATTTATAAAATACAAGTTATGTAGGATCGTTACCCAAAAGTATAGCTTTATGTGGGATGTCATCCCAACATGTGTTACTGGTTGTTTACCAGTGTAAAATATGTTACCGGCATGTTTTTCGGTGTCTAACAGTTGTAGGATTCGTTCTTCCTAAAAGTATGTGGGAATTTACTCATACTGTGATCCCCTGAAAGGTGAGCTAAACCTCGCAGGTTAAAGTAACGCGACCTAACCCTATAACCAAACCACAACCAGAACTTATGTTGTTTGCCTGAATGGACGTTTAAGTATACGCTCCACCGTAGGAGGGTCGTCACGGCAATAGTACTATCCGTATACTCAATGGCTAGAGTCACCTAGCTAATGGTTACAGTAGCATGTCATGAGGTCTTTTCATGCACACATTCCAAGTCTGGGTCCGTACTAGGATACTTTGTCTAATTCCCAAAATAATAGTGAATATGTAATATCACAAATCAACAGTTGTATAAAAGCAATAAAGCATTTATAGTTTGATTGCATGTGTGAACATGCAATTTCTATGTTTAACACCCCTGTGTTTAAAAGCAGAAAACATTTAAAAGTAGGGGCTGTAAACTCACAGTAGTTTGCTCGGTATGAAAGCTAGCAGCCGACAGATAAACGCCCAAGGTATATTAACCTATATACAATAAATGTATTATCATAAGTATGTTTGATTTGTTAAATCAATTTATATTAATAGTGTGTTTGTTTGAAGAAACTGTTGATTTCTTAAATCGTTAAATAACGGTTGACATTATGTTGAAATATTGTTATCATTTCTTATGTCATATATCTTGTTAAGTGTTTATATAGACATGTATGTAGTCGTATATATATATTCGAATGTCGTTTCATTTCCATTGTTCATATACTTGTTCTATATATGTTTACTTATGCAAATATACTTGTTGTATATCATTGAATCATGTGTTTGTTAAACGTTAGATCCATATGTACGTATATATATATAAATATATTTTTTTACAAGTGTCGTATGTATATATATGTATATCTTATCTATATATATAGGTTTTAATTACGTTGTTTACGTATAACTTACTTGTAAGTTTTGGTTTG
Organism: Pseudognaphalium luteoalbum; assembly: GCA_963422505.1. NCBI lineage: Eukaryota > Viridiplantae > Streptophyta > Magnoliopsida > Asterales > Asteraceae > Pseudognaphalium > Pseudognaphalium luteoalbum. The sequence continues at coordinate 7,293,359 of OY730196.1, forward strand.
TTACAAAACTTCCATTCTATTTATTTTTGTTTATAAATAAATATATGTTATCGTCTCGAAATTTGTCATTTGTATGTATATATGAAGTATACATATAGGTTTGTCGTTTGCTATTAATTATGTATACATATATATATATATATATATATATATATATATATATAGATTCATAAAGGTTCGTTATTATATATATAAAGTTTATGAGTTCCGTTTTATAAATACTCGTTCCGTTAAATGAATCAGGTCACGTTTTATGTTTGGGAGTTTATTGGGCTCGGTCCAAATTGTCGGCCCAATTAGATTCATTACCCCACTAATCATTTTAGTCCAACCCGGATTCCATCACGATTTGGCCCAGCTCAGTCCATGGCCCAGCCCACAGCCTAGCCCAGCCGTTCGGCTTGGGCTAGCCGTTCGGCTCGGTTAGTCCAGCTGTTCGGCTAGGGTTCTCGGCCCAATACCTTTTCGCTCGACCCAGTCCAGTCCAATTATTTAGTCCATTTACCGTTCGGCCCAAACACCCTAACCCATCTGTTCGTTCGGGTAAAAAGTCACAAACCGTTCGGCCCAACTAAACTAGTCGTTCGACTCATTTAGTTGAGCCGTTCGGCTCATCACAACCAGCCGATCGGCTGGCCCAAGCCAACCGATCGGGTTGGTTCGTCCCTGTCATTTCGCACTCTGTTCGTGGTCCGAGCAATATATACATATATCTACATGCTTTGTTTCGGTTTTGGCTCATTTTTACACATTTTGAATATCATAACATCACATTTCATCAAGTTTATTTATATAACTTTTGAGTTCAAAGTTTTTAGTTTTATAACTCATTTCATGACTAATCACTATGATCATCAAATTTCTGTGATATATATCCATGGATTATGATATAAACATGTTAGAATACGATTTTAAGTAAAGAATCCAAAGATTTGAAGGTTTCCTTACAATGCTTTTGTGGCGATGATGATGAAGATTATGGTAATGAAATGAAGATGATTGTGGTAGAGGTGATGGTGAGGAAGGAGATGAAGTGAAGAAGCTGTTGCTTCTCCTGTTCCTGCTACTGCTTCCCTTCCTGTTTCTTGTTCCAGTCGATCCAAGCCAAAGAGATCAATATGCAGTGAGAGGTGTATTATTGATGGTTGGTGGTGTGTGTATCTGAGATTGAAATGAGAAGGGAGTAATATATTTCAAACGAGTGTTGCAGTATAATCATACTACCTCCTCAATTATTTAAGGTTGGTGGGATATTTAGCCCGTTAATTTCGGATACGGGTATAATTGATGCAATATAAAATTTAACATTTTATATTTTTATTTTGTAGATGTACTCCTGATTCGTTATTTAAATTTGGAATAATGAAATTTTCATTATTTTAGACTGTTGTACAAATTTGTACATTGGACTACTATCATTCAATTGGGTGCCAAATTTCAGTCGAATTTCGGATTCATATTTTGATGGAATGTTACAAATGTTTCGAATAAGTGAGAAAATTTGAAATTTTTCTCAATTTGATCCTTGAGTGCATTTTAAAATTGTTTCTGTTCGTTTTATAATACATTTTATGTTAAACGTATATTTAACTCGTTCTATCTATATATTATAGATATAATAGTACTCGTAATTAATAATTGAATTATTAATTATATTGTGTCATCAACTTTTGCTGTATTTTTCTGTCGAGTTCATTCCGATACGTTTGTACGTAACTTTAAATACTTACGTATTAGTAATACTTTTTGTTTAAAAGTACTGGGCTGCTAGGCTTACATCACATCAAAAGTTTTGTTTTAAACTTAATCAGGAAATTAGCGTAAGAATGCACATGCTTAAATGTTAATCAGTACCTAATTTGGAGAGTTGTCACATTCTCCCCCCGTTAGGGAAATCTCGTCCCGAGATTTAATTCGTGTCGTGAGTCGCGGTCACGGTTTCAAATAGTCGAGGATACTTCTTGCGCATTTAATCCTCACGTTCCCAGGTGAACTCTGGGCCATGTTTTGAGTTCCAACGAACCTTAACTAACTTGATTCGTTTGTGTCGAAGTTTCTGCGTTTTCGTATCCATAACTTCGATAGGTTCCTCCACAAAGTTTAGTTTTGAGTCAATGAAGACTTCGTCCGGAGGGATGATATGTGTTTCATCAGAAAGACACTTTTTCAAGTTAGATATATGAAAGGTGTCATGGATACTACTAAGCTCTTGCGGTAGTTTGAGCTTGTAGGTGACAGGACCAATCCTCGCAAGGATCTCAAATTGTCCGATGTATCGTGGGTTCAGTTTACCTCGTTTACCAAATCGTACGACTTCTTTCCAGGGTGCCACTTTGAGTAGGACTTTGTCACCTACTTGAAACTCTAAAGGTTTCCGTCTGTTGTCGGCATAACTCTTTTGTCAGTCACGTGTTGTTTTCAATCGGTTAAGCACTTGAGATATCTTGTCCGTAGTTTCTTGGACTATCTCAGGACCCGATAACTGTCTGTCGCCCAACTCTGCCCAACAGAGTGGCGATCGGCACTTGCGTCCATACAATGCCTCAAATGGTGCCATCTGTATGTTGGTGTGATAACTGTTGTTGTAAGAAAATTCTGCTAGAGGTAGGTGTGTATCCCAATTACCTCCAAAGTCTATCACACATGCTCTTAACAAGTCTTCGAGCGTTTATATCATTCGCTCACTCTGGCCGTCAGTTTGTGGGTGGTAGGCAGTACTCATGTCGAGTCTAGTACCCAATGCATGTTGAAGTGTTTGCCAGAAGCGAGAAGTGAATCGTGCATCTCTTTCAGAGATGATGGATAATGGCACCCCATGTCGAGAAACAACCTCTTTCAAATAGATTCTAGTCAGTTTCTCCATTTTGTCCGTTTCCTTGATAGCAAGGAAGTGAGTTGATTTCGTCAATCGATCGACAATCACCCATATGGTGTCAACTCCGGATGTTATTCTCGGTAACTTCGTGATAAAGTCCATCATGATGTGTTCCCATTCCCATTTGGGCATTTCGGGTTGTTGCAAAAGCCCAGACGGCTTTTGATATTCAACTTTGACTTTTGCACAAGTCAAGCACTTACTAACGTATGTGGCAATGTCTCGTTTCATTCCAGGCCACCAGTAAAATCCTTTCAAATCGTGGTACATTTTGTCTGCTCCAGGATGTATTGGGTAGTTGGACTTATGTGCTTCGTCCAAAATCAATCGGCATAATTCGTCTACGCACGGTACCCAAATTCGGTTCATGAAGTACAACACTCCATTGTCTTTGGTTTCAAGTTGTTTCTCCATTCCCTTCAAGGATTCTTCCTTAAGGCGTTCGGGAATGAATGCTAGTTGTTGAGCGTCATGAACTTGAGTAATGAGATTCGAGTGGATCGTCAAACCCAAGGCTCAAACTCTACGTGGTTTGACTCGTTCTTTATGACTTAAGGCATCAGCTACAACGTTTGCTTTGCCCGGGTGATACTTAATCTCACAGTCATAATCGTTCAGTAATTCGACCCAACGACGTTGTCTCATGTTGAGTTCTTTCTGGTCGAATATATGCTGGAGACTTTTGTGATCCGTGAAGATTGTATACTTTGTACCATATAGGTAGTGTCTCCAAATCTGAAGTGCAAAAACGACTGCTCCTAGCTCTAAGTCATGTGTCGTATAGTTCTTTTCGTGAACTTTCAATTGTCGAGACGCGTAAGCAATGACTTTGTCATTTTGCATCAATACGCAACCCAATCCCTGATGTGAAGCATCACAGTAGACAACAAAGTTTTCTACTCCTTCCGGTAGTGATAGGATTGGTGCGGTACTTAGTTTTTGTTTCAATAAGTGGAAAGCATTCTCTTGTTTCTCGCCCCAATCAAACTTCTTATCCTTTTGAGTTAGAGCGGTAAGTGGTTGGGCTATTTTCGAGAAGTTCTCGATGAATCGTCGGTAATAGCCGGCTAGCCCAAGAAATTGTCGTATCTCGGATGGCGTTTTCGAGGATTCTCAGTTCTTAATTGCCTCGATTTTGGATGGGTCCACATGAATTCCCTTGTTATTGATCACATGACCAAGGAAATGAACGTCACGTATCCAAAATTCACACTTAGAGAACTTTGCGTAAAGCTTCTCTTTCTCCAGTAATTCAAGAATCATTCTCAGATGTTTCTCGTGATCTTCCTTCGTTCGGGAGTATATCAATATGTCATCGATATACACAATCACGAACTTATCAAGATAGGGTTTGCATACTCTATTCATGAGGTCCATGAATACTGCTGGTGCGTTTGTCAGCCCAAATGGCATGACTAGGAACTCGTAATGACCGTACCGAGTCCTAAACGCAGTCTTAGGGATATCCTTATCCCGAACCTTCAGCTGATGGTAACCAGATCGCAAGTCGATCTTCGAATAGTAACTTGACCCTTGTAGCTGGTCAAACAAGTCGTCGATGCGAGGTAGTGGATATCAATTCTTAATAGTTACTTTGTTCAGTTCCCGATAATCGATACACATTCGCATTGATCCATCCTTTTTCTTGACGAACAAAACCGGAGCTCCCCAAGGTGAAAAGCTTGGTCGGATGAATCCTAAGTCTAAGAGTTCTTGCAGTTGTGCAGATAACTCTTGCATTTCTGATGGAGCAAGACGGTAAGATGCGCGAGCAATTGGTGCTGCTCCAGGAACTAGGTCGATATGAAATTCAACCTGTCGTGGGGGTGGTAATCCTGGTAACTCATCAGGAAACACTCCCGGGTAGTCACGTACAATAGGTACATCGTCTATATGTCGCTCCTCGGGTTTCTTTTCTACAACGTGTGCCAAAAATGCTTGGTATCCCTTTCGGAGATATTTACTGGCTTTCAAACATGTAATCATTTTTGTGGCACTTTTTCGTTTCTCACCTTGGACCATGAGAGTTTCTCCTGTCGGTAGTGGTAAGCGTACCAACTTATCGTAACATATGATCTCGGCGCAGTTCTTAGACAACCAATCCATGCCGACTACAACGTCGAAGCTTCCCAACTTAACCGGTAGCAAGTCTATTTCGAAGAGATGGCCTTCTAATTCCAAGGTACATCCCGGTACTATTTCTCCTGACTCGATTAACTCACCATCGGCTAGTTCAATAGTATATTTGTTATCTAACTTACGTGATTCAAGTTCTAATAGTGGTCTAAACTCATTAGACACAAAACTTAAATCAGCACCTGAATCGATTAACACAGAGGCATAATGGTTGTTTACAAGAAACGTACCAGTGACGGTGTTAGGGTCCTGGCGTGCCTCTTGTGCTCCAATCACAAATGCTCTTCCTTGAGCCGGCTGATTGATGATATTGTTGGCTCGGTTGTTGTTACCACGGTTGTTGTTGTTGTTGTTGCGGTTTTGGTTGTTCTGGTTGTTGTTGGGGTTTTGGTTATTGAGTCGAGGGCAACGGTTCCGATAGTGCCTCGTGTCGCCACATTCAAAACACCCTTGGTTTCGGTGTTTGGTGTTTTCCCTAGGGGTAGGGTTAACTTTGCAATTTTGGGTTTTGTGACCCCAACCTCTACAGTTGTTGCAATACCAACATTCACCCTCGTGGTGTTTGCTACATTTGTCACACTTAGGTTTGTTACCCAAGTATGGTTTTGATTCCACAGTGGTGGCCGCATAGGACTTTGGGTTCCCAGATCCCTTCTTATTTGTTTGACCCTGATGGTCACTTCCTCTGTCATTCCACTTACGCTTTGTACCTCCAGAACTGCCAGCTTCAGTACTGCTCGGTTCAACCTTGCCCGATGCAGTTTTCTTGGTCAGTGTTCCCATCCTGACTGCCTCATCGGTCAGACTTTGTGCTAAAACAACAATGCTCCTGAATGTGTCAGGTTTGGAAGATGTAACCAAACTCCTGATTTACAGTGCCAGACCATATACATAACGCTCGATGCGCTTGTACTCAGGTGTCACCATATGTGGCACTAGACGTGCTAGTTCCTGAAACTTGGTTGTATAACCAGTGACATCGGCACCAATCATAGTGATGTTCCACAGCTCAGTTTCGACTTTCTGCATCTCACTACGGGGACAGAACTCTTCCAACATCATGTTTTTCAGTACCTCCCATGACAAGGAGTAAGCAGCTGGTCGACCAAGTGATTGGACTTGACTGTTCCACCATGTGAGAGCTTTGTCAGCCAGGGTGCAGGTGGCATACTTCACCATACATTCGGGTGAACAGTCACTAATGTCCAATAGCGACTCGGTCTTCTCTATCCAGTGTATAATTCCAATAGCACCCTCGGTGCCACGAAAAGTAACCGGCTTACAAGCCTGGAATGTCTTGTATGAACACCCTCGGAGAGTATTCGCAGGTGCCTCAGTATTAACAGGGGTAGACCCGCTGTTATTCATTCCATTCTCGCGATTTCGGCTTGCTTCATACTCAGCAATACCTTCAGCTATTCGTCGCGCGATCATTTGTTCGGTAGTCTCATTGTTGTTGGGTGGGGGAACAGTTTCAGGAATGGAAGAAGGAGTCGTTCGTCGACTGTTCTTAGTCATCCGTCATTTTGGTGGCATGATTCCGTTCTGCGATGAAATAAAATGCAGAAGTCAATGCCAAGATAATGAATGTGATGAACAAGATTTCACATTGTTTAACAAGGGAACAGTATGAAGAATTGAAGGACAAGATTTTGTATCACATGTCGCACGACTTTGAAACGCCCATATGTAGTTAGTACAATATAATTACGTTGGTCAGGCGTCATTATATAATGCTAAATACATATTTCTTTTCATCATCATTCAACACAATCGAGTTCAAAGAAGTTCAAGATAGGAATCAATAATTAGGGTGTGGTATGTTTCATGGTTTTCAAGGAATGATCAAATGTTATTGATTGGCTACCGTTTCTAACACACGTATATAAATGTAGATATAATACTAAAGTCGTTGTTGAATGTAATGAATACGAAACACAACCAAACATAAGTTATATTATATCAAAAGGTGTAGCGCTGATACAACAGTTTTATACAAAACAAGATGGGATTTCTAATACGCCCCATCAGCGGTTAGCGCTATACAAAAGACAATGGGTTTTCCTATACATACACCCATTCTAACAACAGTTTTCCATCTAGTACATGTCTATTACATACATACACCTACCCATCTGATACTGGTCTATACAATACGTGATGGACCTACTAATATATCCATCATCCAAAAGTAATCGGTCTAATGCCTAGTAGGCACAAACCGCCATACATAAGTCTAATAAAAATAAGGTAGAAACAATCCCACAGCTGTCCTCAGCACAGCTATCATCACACAAGCTCCAATCATCAACCCTGCTGTCCTCGCACATCTCTCTAGCTCCCTGACACCAGCACGTGCGGTCTCAGCTATCTCTCTGGCAGCAACCATGTTGCTCAACAAGAAGTGGCAACGCTCATGCACGTCTATCATGTCTCCATCCAGACGGGAGACATCGCTCTGTAGCTCTGCAAGGTGAACACCCCTGCTACCAGAAATACGAAACAGGGTGCGAATCACAGCCACAATGGTAGGGAGGGTCAACTCTACAGGCTCTCCAGTAGTAGGCAGTGGTGCGGAGGATCAGAAGGACTCCACGGTCACAAAAGTAGAAGGAAAACCCTCCAACGACCTCCACCGCCCTAACCTAGGAGTCATCCACTCCAAGTGAGCAAGCCTAGGTACCCTCTGTGTTGGCTCATCACAATGCATCACCCTCTCCTCTGCCATCGGCGCCTTGTCATGTGGCGCAAGTGGTCCTCTAGGGAAGTCTTGGACACACATCCGGGGTGTCCTCCTAGGTACCGGTCCTCTGGAAGGTCCAGCAATCATATGGCGTGTCGCCATAAAGGTAGACCCTAACATACGAGTGGTAGGGTCAGTGGGAGCAGTAGTAGGTGGGACCACATGTGCAGTAGGTGGTGGGGTGATGTAAGCATCACTGGTGTCATCAGATAGAGCTCTCGGGTGAACTGGTGGACTCACAACTCCGGTGCTAGCGTCGCTATGGTAGGAATACTCAGTCGGCTCCTCATCAGAAGCATATAAGTAGATCGGACTGTGCCTCGACATGCTGAGACAAAAGAAGTCGTAGGTGACGTGTCACTCGTATATTAGATGTATGCAAAGTGTGTATGCATGCAATGAATGTTTTAGCCAAGGCTATAGTCTAGGTCTCTAAGGTTTTAGGTCACTTAAAGACTTCTATTTCGCTATAACCAATGGCTCTGATACCAAGTCTATCACACCCCGCCAAACGGTGATTACAATTAGTTATGATTAGTTTGCGGAAGCCTTAATGACGTGGCGGGGCTGCGAACAGTATTTCAACCAACAAATACATACATACTCAGAGCATATGGTTATCGCACAACTTTATTTAACGAGGATGTCAGGTTTAACAGTTGTTACAAAAGTAGTACGACTATGTAAGTCGTAACAGTATTAGTAGAGTTTAAAACATTTTAGTTTTAACAATAATACATAGGTTTAAAACAAGATTTCATAAGTATGATTGCAATGTCTGCAGTTATACGAAGGAAATCCCCAAAAGCGGTCCCAACAGTGTGTGGCATCCTAAGTAGTCCAGGGTTCCATCCTGAATGCATGCGATTACTTACCCAGCTAATTTCCTGAAAAACATAGAGAAAGTCGTCAACAAATATGTTGAGTGAATTTACAGGTTTGTATATGTATGTGGTTAATTAAACCAAGTCTGTATAAATGAATTATTGTTCATTTATAAAATACAAGTTATGTAGGATCGTTACCCAAAAGTATAGTTTTATGTGGGATGTCATCCCAACATGTGTTACTGGTTGTTTACCAGTGTAAAATATGTTACCGGCATGTTTTTCGGTGTCTAACAGTTGTAGGATTCGTTCTTCCTAAAAGTATGTGGGAATTTACTCATACTGTGATCCCCTGAAAGGTGAGCTAAACCTCGCAGGTTAAAGTAACGCGACCTAACCCTATAACCAAACCACAACCAGAACTTATGTTGTTTGCCTGAATGGACGTTTAAGTATACGCTCCACCGTAGGAGGGTCGTCATGGCAATAGTACTATCCGTATACTCAGTGGCTAGAGTTACCTAGCTAATGGTTACAGTAGCATGTCATGAGGTCTTTTCATGCACACATTCCAAGTCTGGGTCCGTACTAGGATACTTTGTCTAATTCCCAAAATAATAGTGAATATGTAATATCACAAATCAACAGTTGTATAAAAGCAATAAAGCATTTATAGTTTGATTGCATGTGTGAACATGCAATTTCTATGTTTAACACCCCTGTGTTTAAAAGCAGAAAACATTTAAAAGTAGGGGCTATAAACTCACAGTAGTTTGCTCGGTATGAAAGCTAGCAGCCGACAGATAAACGCCCAAGGTATATTAACCTATATACAATAAATGTATTATCATAAGTACGTTTGATTTGTTAAATCAATTTATATTAATAGTGTGTTTGTTTGAAGAAACTGTTGATTTCTTAAATCGTTAAATAACGGTTGACGTTATGTTGAAATATTGTTATCATTTCTTATGTCATATATCTTGTTAAGTGTTTATATAGACATGTATGTAGTCGTATATATATTCGAATGTCGTTTCGTTTCCATTGTTCATATACCTGTTCTATATATGTTTACTTATGCAAATATACTTATTGTATATCATTGAATCATGCGTTTGTTAAACATGAGATCCATATGTACGTATATATACATAAATATATTTTTTTTACAAGTGTCGTATGTATATATATGTATATCTTATCTATATATATAGGTTTTAATTACGTTGTTTACGTATAACTTACTTGTAAGTTTTGGTTTGTTACAAAACTTCCATTCTATTTATTTTTATTTATAAATAAATATATGTTATCGTCTCGAAATTTGTCATTTGTACGTATATATGAAGTATACATATAGGTTTGTCGTTTGCTATTAATTATGTATATACATACATATATATATATATATATATATAGATTCATAAAGGTTCGTTATTATATATATAAAGTTTATGAGTTCCGTTTTATAAATACTCGTTCCGTTAAATGAATCAGGTCACTTTTTATGTTTGGGAGTTTATTGGGCTCGGTCCAAATTGTCGGCCCAATTAGATTCATTACACCACTAATCATTTTATTCCAACCCGGATTCCATCACGATTTGGCCCAGCTCAGTCCATGGCCCAGCCCACAGCCTAGCCCAGCCGTTCGGCTTGGGCTAGCCGTTCGGCTCGGTTAGTCCAGCTGTTCGGCTAGGGTTCTCGGCCCAATACCTTTTCGCTCGACCCAGTCCAGTCCAATTATTTAGTCCATTTACCGTTCGGCCCAAACACCCTAACCCATCTGTTCGTTCGGGTAAAAAGTCACAAACCGTTCGGCCCAACTAAACTAGTCGTTCGGCTCATTTAGTTGAGCCGTTCGGCTCATCACAACCAGCCGATCGGCTGGCCCAAGCCAACCGATCGGGTTGGTTCGTCCCTGTCATTTCGCACTCTGTTCGTGGTCCGAGCAATATATACATATATCTACATGCTTTGTTTCGGTTTTGGCTCATTTTTACACATTTTGAATATCATAACATCACATTTCATCAAGTTTATTTATATAACTTTTGAGTTCAAAGTTTTTAGTTTTATAACTCATTTCATGACTAATCACTATGATCATCAAATTTCTGTGATATATATCCATGGATTATGATATAAACATATTAGAATACGATTTTAAGTAAAGAATCCAAAGATTTGAAGGTTTCCTTACAATGCTTTTGTGGCGATGATGATGAAGATTATGGTAATGAAATGAAGATGATTGTGGTAGAGGTGATGGTGAGGAAGGAGATGAAGTGAAGAAGCTGTTGCTTCTCCTGTTCCTGCTACTGCTTCCCTTCCTGTTTCTTGTTCCAGTCGATCCAAGCCAAAGAGATCAATATGCAGTGAGAGGTGTATTATTGATGGTTGGTGGTGTGTGTATCTGAGATTGAAATGAGAAGGGAGTAATATATTTCAAACGAGTGTTGCAGTATAATCATACTGCCTCCTCAATTATTTAAGGTTGGTGGGATATTTAGCCCGTTAATTTCGGATACGGGTATAATTGATGCAATATAAAATTTAACATTTTATATTTTTATTTTGTAGATGTACTCCTGATTCGTTATTTAAATTTGGAATAATGAAATTTTCATTATTTTAGACTGTTGTACAAATTTGTACATTGGACTACTATCATTCAATTGGGTGCCAAATTTCAGTCGAATTTCGGATTCATATTTTGATGGAATGTTACAAATGTTTTCGAATAAGTGAGAAAATTTGAATTTTTCTCAATTTGATCCTTGAGTGCATTTTAAAATTGTTTCTGTTCGTTTTATAATACGTTTTATGTTAAACGTATATTTAACTCGTTCTATCTATATATTATAGATATAATAGTACTCGTAATTAATAATTGAATTATTAATTATATTGTGTCATCAACTTTTGCTGTATTTTTCTGTCGAGTTCGTTCCGATACGTTTGTACGTAACTTTAAATACTTACGTATTAGTAATACTTTTTGTTTAAAAGTACTGGGCTGCTAGGCTTACATCACATCAAAAGTTTTGTTTTAAACTTAATCAGGAAATTAGCGTAAGAATGCACATGCTTAAATGTTAATCAGTACCTAATTTGGAGAGTTGTCACATTCTCCCCCCGTTAGGGAAATCTCGTCCCGAGATTTAATTCGTGTCGTGAGTCGCGGTCACGGTTTCAAATAGTCGAGGATACTTCTTGCGCATTTAATCCTCACGTTCCCAGGTGAACTCTGGGCCATGTTTTGAGTTCCAACGAACCTTAACTAACTTGATTCGTTTGTGTCGAAGTTTCTGCGTTTTCGTATCCATAACTTCGATAGGTTCCTCCACAAAGTTTAGTTTTGAGTCAATGAAGACTTCGTCCGGAGGGATGATATGTGTTTCATCAGAAAGACACTTTTTCAAGTTAGATATATGAAAGGTGTCATGGATACTACTAAGCTCTTGCGGTAGTTTGAGCTTGTAGGTGACAGGACCAATCCTCGCAAGGATCTCAAATTGTCCGATGTATCGTGGGTTCAGTTTACCTCGTTTACCAAATCGTACGACCTCTTTCCAGGGTGCCACTTTGAGTAGGACTTTGTCACCTACTTGAAACTCTAAAGGTTTCCGTCTGTTGTCGGCATAACTCTTTTGTCAGTCACGTGTTGTTTTCAATCGGTTAAGCACTTGAGATATCTTGTCCGTAGTTTCTTGGACTATCTCAGGACCCGATAACTGTCTGTCGCCCAACTCTGCCCAACAGAGTGGCGATCGGCACTTGCGTCCATACAATGCCTCAAATGGTGCCATCTGTATGTTGGTGTGATAACTGTTGTTGTAAGAAAATTCTGCTAGAGGTAGGTGTGTATCCCAATTACCTCCAAAGTCTATCACACATGCTCTTAACAAGTCTTCGAGCGTTTATATCATTCGCTCACTCTGGCCGTCAGTTTGTGGGTGGTAGGCAGTACTCATGTCGAGTCTAGTACCCAATGCATGTTGAAGTGTTTGCCAGAAGCGAGAAGTGAATCGTGCATCTCTTTCAGAGATGATGGATAATGGCACCCCATGTCGAGAAACAACCTCTTTCAAATAGATTCTAGTCAGTTTCTCCATTTTGTCCGTTTCCTTGATAGCAAGGAAGTAAGTTGATTTCGTCAATCGATCGACAATCACCCATATGGTGTCAACTCCGGATGTTGTTCTCGGTAACTTCGTGATAAAGTCCATCGTGATGTGTTCCCATTCCCATTTGGGCATTTCGAGTTGTTGCAAAAGCCCAGACGGCTTTTGATATTCAACTTTGACTTTTGCACAAGTCAAGCACTTACTAACGTATGTGGCAATGTCTCGTTTCATTCCAGGCCACCAGTAAAATCCTTTCAAATCGTGGTACATTTTGTCTGCTCCAGGATGTATTGGGTAGTTGGACTTATGTGCTTCGTCCAAAATCAATCGGCACAATTCGTCTACGCACGGTACCCAAATTCGGTTCATGAAGTACAACACTCCATTGTCTTTGGTTTCAAGTTGTTTCTCCATTCCCTTCAAGGATTCTTCCTTAAGGCGTTCGGGAATGAATGCTAGTTGTTGAGCGTCATGAACTTGAGTAATGAGATTCGAGTGGATCGTCAAACCCAAGGCTCGAACTCTACGTGGTTTGACTCGTTCTTTACGACTTAAGGCATCAGCTACAACGTTTGCTTTGCCCGGGTGATACTTAATCTCACAGTCATAATCGTTCAGTAATTCGACCCAACGACGTTGTCTCATGTTGAGTTCTTTCTGGTCGAATATATGCTGGAGACTTTTGTGATCCGTGAAGATTGTACACTTTGTACCATATAGGTAGTGTCTCCAAATCTGAAGTGCAAAAACGACTGCTCCTAGCTCTAAGTCATGTGTCGTATAGTTCTTTTCGTGAACTTTCAATTGTCGAGATGCGTAAGCAATGACTTTGTCATTTTGCATCAATACGCAACCCAATCCCTGATGTGAAGCATCACAGTAGACAACAAAGTTTTCTACTCCTTCCGGTAGTGATAGGATTGGTGCGGTACTTAGTTTTTGTTTCAATAAGTGGAAAACATTCTCTTGTTTCTCACCCCAATCAAACTTCTTATCCTTTTGAGTTAGAGCGGTAAGTGGTTGGGCTATTTTCGAGAAGTTCTCGATGAATCGTCGGTAATAGCCGGCTAGCCCAAGAAATTGTCGTATCTCGGATGGCATTTTCGGAGATTCTCAGTTCTTAATTGCCTCGATTTTGGATGGGTCCACATGAATTCCCTTGTTATTGATCACATATCATTAACACGTTTGTTAGATAACACTAACACTTGTTATTCTTACCACGAACACTTGTGTTACGTGCTTTAACACTTGTGTTACCTACTACTAACACATGTGTTATCTGCTGCTAACACATATGTTACCTATTACTAACAGTGTGTTACCTACCACTAACACTTTATTACTCTTATCACTAACACTTACGTTACCAGCTAATAACACAGGTGTTACTACCACTAACACTTGTGTTAGTTAACACTAGACTTGTGTTAGTTAACACTAGACTTGTGTTACCTACCACTAACACTTGTGTTACCTATCACTAACACTTGTTTTCCTTTACACTAACACTGGCGGTACCTACCACTAGCACAAACAAATATGTCACATGTTTTAAACACATGTATTACGTGCCGCTAACACTTGTGTTACATGTAGTTAACACATGTGTTAGTCAACACTAACAGTTAGCTGTGTTACCTACCAGTAACACTTGTTATTGGTAGCACTAACACTTGTGTTTATTGCCACTAACACATGTAAACACATGTGTTATGTGTCGCTAACACTTGTGTTACATAACACTAATACTTGTGTTACCTGCCACTAACACATGTGTTACCTGCCACTAACACATGTGTTACCTCCCACTAACACGTGTGTTAGTAGATGATACAGAACACTAACACAACATGTGTTACCTAACACTAACACTTGTGTTACGGAACACTAATACATATGTCACATATTTAAAAGTAACGTATTCTTGATAGTCATAGTAATAGATTAAGTACTAAGGAAAGTAATACATGTGTTACAAGTGTTAGTACATGTTTGTGAAACCCTAATTCTTGAACGGTTGTTAAAAATCATCATCCATGCTGATTTATTGGTACAATGGATGTTCATGGCGAGATTGCTCAAGCAACAACATTATCAAGGGCGATTGTTGCTAGGCCTCTTCGATCCGTGCCATTCCGTGAGTATTTTCAAAGTTTATGTTTAGTTGTGTTACCTATCATTAACACGTTTGTTAGATAACACTAACACTTGTTATTCTTACCACGAACACTTGTGTTACGTGCTTTAACACTTGTGTTACCTACTACTAACACATGTGTTATCTGCTGCTAACACATATGTTACCTATTACTAACAGTGTGTTACCTACCACTAACACTTATTACTCTTATCACTAACACTTACGTTACCAGCTAATAACACAGGTGTTACTACCACTAACACTTGTGTTAGTTAACACTAGACTTGTGTTACCTACCACTAACACTTGTGTTACCTATCACTAACACTTGTTTTCCTTTACACTAACACTGGCGGTACCTACCACTAGCACTAACAAACATGTCACATGTTTTAAACACATGTATTACGTGCCGCTAACACTTGTGTTACATGTCGTTAACACATGTGTTAGTCAACACTAACAGTTAGTTGTGTTACCTACCAGTAACACTTGTTATTGGTAGCACTAACACTTGTGTTTATTGCAACTAACACATGTGTTATGTGTCGCTAACACTTGTGTTACATAACACTAATACTTGTGTTACCTGCCACTAACACGTGTGTTACCTGCCACTAACACGTGTGTTACCTGCCACTAACACGTGTGTTACCTGCCACTAACACGTGTGTTACCTACCACTAACACGTGTGTTACCTACCACTAACACGTGTGTTAGTAGATGATACAGAACACTAACACAACATGTGTTACCTAACACTAACACTTGTGTTACGGAACACTAACACATATGTCACATATTTAAAAGTAACGTATTCTTGATAGTCATAGTAATAGATAAAGTACTAAGGAAAGTAATACATGTGTTACAAGTGTTAGTACATGTTTTACTATCTACTAACACATGTGTTACAGAATACTAACACATGTGTTGCCAATCAAAAACACGATTCACATGTTTAAAAAGTAACATACACTTGATAGTCATAGTAAAATATATGGTACTAAACAACAGTAAAACATGTGTTAATGGTGTCAACACGCGTTACCACCCACTAACATATGTGTTACCGATCACTAACACATGTGTTACCCATAGCTAACACATGTGTTACCAATCATACAATCTGCGATTTGTAACAACACATATGTAAACAACATAGCAGAACGATTTTTGCGCAGTGATTTTAATATGCGTTTTTCAAAAAAACTAATCAGCAATTCATCGAAATTCATATTGTTATTGCAGTTTTTGTCAATCAAATCCTAAATTAATTACGTTAAAATCGCGTAAAATAGGATCATACAAAATCACGTTAACGTAAATCCTAATCGTATTATCATAAATCGAACATTCGTTTGTTGATTTGAAGAATTTCGAGTGGAAATAAAGTAATGCTTACCTTCGATTTTGATTTTTGTGCGATAAATTTTGATAGAAAACCTCGTCGATTGATTTTGAGAGAAAAGTTGTGATGTTTGTGTACGTATATGTTTTACGTATGTATCTATATTCTATATTTTTGGTTTTTAGTAATTATTTAATTAGTATTAAATATAATATAAGTTGACCAAACTACCCTTCCACCCCTAAATAAAATGGAGCATTGTGATTGGTTCCCCCATTCTCACTTAAAATGCCATTCTCATTTGAACCTCACCCTTTGTTGATAACAGTATGGGTCATGTTGTTTTTGGTAAATCGGGTGTGTTCGCTATAATGCACTTGAGTACATTTTGTTTCTAATAGTATACTTTATGTTCTTTTGCTAAATCGTTTGGATGTTTGACTTTTTCACTATATCATTTTTTTTACTACTGTTGTATGTTACAGAATGCTAACACTTGTGTTACCTACCACTAACACATGTGTTACCTGCCACTAACACTTGTGTTACCTGCCACTAACACTTGTGTTACCTTCCAATAACACATGTGTTACATTCAACTAACACTTGTGTTAGATAACACTAACAGTTGTGTTACCTATCACTAACACGTTTGTTAGATAACACTAACACTTGTTATTCTTACCGCGAACACTTGTGTTACGTGCTTTAACACTTGTGTTACCTACTACTAACACATGTGTTATCTGCTGCTAACACATATGTTACCTATCACTAACAGTGTGTTACCTACCACTAACACTTATTACTCTTATCACTAACACTTACGTTACCAGCTAATAACACAGGTGTTACTACCACTAACACTTGTGTTAGTTGACACTAGACTTGTGTTACCTACCACTAACACTTGTGTTACCTATCACTAACACTTGTTTTCCTTTACACTAACACTGGCGGTACCTACCACTAGCACTAACAAATATGTCACATGTTTTAAACACATGTATTACGTGCCGCTAACACTTGTGTTACATGTCGTTAACACATGTGTTAGTCAACACTAACAGTTAGTTGTGTTACCTACCAGTAACACTTGTTATTGGTAGCACTAACACTTGTGTTTATTGCCACTAACACATGTGTTATGTGTCGCTAACACTTGTGTTACATAACACTAATACTTGTGTTACCTACCACTAACACATGTTTTACCTGCCACTAACACATGTGTTACCTACCACTAACACGTGTGTTAGTAGATGATACAGAACACTAACACAACATGTGTTACCTAACACTAACACTTGTGTTACGAACACTAACACATATGTCACATATTTAAAAGTAACGTATTCTTGATAGTCATAGTAATAGATAAAGTACTAAGGAAAGTAATACATGTGTTACAAGTGTTAGTACATGTTTGTGAAACCCTAATTCTTGAACGGTTGTTAAAAATCATCATCCATGCTGATTTATTGGTACAATGGACGTTCATGGCGAGATTGCTCAAGCAACAACATTATCAAGGGCGATTGTTGCTAGGCCTCTTCGATCCGTGCCATTCGGTGAGTATTTTCAAAGTTTATGTTTAGTTTTTACCGTTAAAAATGTTGATATTGTGTTTTTAAGTGGTTTTGATCTTGTATTACATGATGATATATGTGTATGTGTGTTTTCGTTTGAATTTAGGGTTTGGTAACACATGTGTTAGCTACGTTTTGATCTTGTATTGGATGATATATGTGTAAATGTGTTTTGTTTGAAATTAGGGTTTTTGGCAACCCAAGTGTTAGCTTTGTTTACTAATTCTAGGTCTGCAAATTGTTTTAGATATGTTATGGTTTTGTTTTTACACAAGTAATGCTCCTGCTCTGTTTGTATTTTAGTGTTTCAGTAAATGTATTTGAATGTGTATTTTTGATTGGTTGAATTTAAGGTTTTGGTAACATTAGTGTTAGTTATTTTGTAGCTTGAATATATACAAGTGTTTAGTATGTTTGAGTTTACACAAGTGTTTGGAATGTGCTTATATCATTTTGTTATATTTTTTTGTAGTATATGAATATCATGTATGGTTTATTTGTATGTTTTTTTATTAATTTATTGTGTCGGTTTGTTTTTACTTATTAGCTATTGGTTATGGATAAAGTTTGCTGCAAATTTGATTCTACATGAGTTCAACATCCGTGCTAAAAGAGTACATGTTATGGCTGATGAGTTTTCTTGTTTACACAATGATGATGATATAAAGAACATGATCAATAATGCGATCAGGAACCACAAATGGAGGCTGCAGGACCCTGTTCAAGACGCCGTAGAAGACATTGAATAGGATTCCACGGGGATTGTTTTTAGAAAACTATATGTTCCGATGATGTAATCAACTATGACAGTGTTGGTCATATATTTTTTTTTGGAACTGGGTGTGTTCGCTACGATGCACTCTAGTACATTTGTTCATAACAGTATTGGTTATGTTTTTTTTTTGGTAAATCGGGTGTGTTCGCTACTATGCACTTGAGTACATTTGTTTATAGTAGTATGCTTTATATATTTTTTTCCTAAATTGTGTGGATGTTTTGCTTTCTCACTATATCATTTTTAAACTGCTACTGTATGTTAGCTACCGCTAATACTTGGTTTAGCTACCGCTAACACTTGTGTTACCTGCTCTTAACACATGTGTTAGACAACACTAATAGTTTATTATGTTACGTGCGACTAACACATGTGTTACATGCCACTAACACATGTGTTACATGCCCTTAACACATGTGTTACCTACCACTAACACATGTGTTACCTACGCTAACAGTTGTGTTACTTACCACTAACACTTGTTATTCTTATCATTAACACTTGCGTTACCTGCTTATAACACATGTGTTACTACCACTAACACTTGTGTTGACTAACGCTAAGGCTTGTGTTACCTACCACTAACACTGGCGGTACCTACTACTAACACTAACAAATATGTCACATTTTTTAAAGTAACGTATTCTTGATAGTCATTGTAACACATATAGTATAAAGGACAGTAATATGTCTTAATGGTACACGTTTTTATCATCTACTAACACACGTGTTATTGTTTCACTAACACATGTGTTATCAATCATACACAATGCAATTTTTGCAATTCATAGCAGAAACAAGTACTACTTCTCGTATATGAATACTAAAAAAATTATCTTAATGATACTAAAAATAATAAAAAGATAGTTATACGGTAATTATGTTAATGTTTAATTGGACATTAAACAACTGGAAAAAAGATCCAAGTAATATAATCTAAAATAACTTTCCACTTGTGCTACAGGATACTAACACTTCTGTTAAGTATCACTAACACTTGTTACAGGACACTATCATTTGGTTTAAATATCACTTACACTTGGTACCGTGCACTAACACTTGTGCTACAAAGCACTAACACTTGTGTTAACTAATACTAACACTTGTGTTAACTATCACTAACGATTCTTATTTTTATTTTTTTGCTAAATTGTGTGGATGTTTTTCTTTCTCACTATATCATTTTTTTACTGCTGCTCTATGTTAGCTACCGCTAACACTCGTGTTACCCGCCTTTAACACATGTAAATGTTTTGGTTAAGAAACTTGTTGAAAACCAATATAGCATGGATTTTTATAACTAGAATCACTTGTAAATGGATCTTTGTGATGAGATTGCGGCAGGAAAAACTCTTCAAGTCCGATTGAAGCTCGACCTATCATAGCCGTACCACTACGTTAGTTTTTTCGATTTTTATTTTTATGCTTTCTGTGATTAATATGTTAATATTTTCATTATAGGTTATGTTTTGTTGTTGTATTGCATGCTATATGTTTAAATGTGTTTTGTTTGAGATTAGGGTTTTGGTAACACACGTGTTAGTTCTGTTTATACTGATTTTAATGTCTGCAAGTGGTTTAGGCGTGCTGCAGTTTGTCTTTTACACATGTGAGACTTCTGTTTGTGTTGTATTTTGTGTTTTGTTTGTTGTTTTGAATGTGCATATGTGTTTGGTTTGAATTTAGGGTTTTGATAACACAAATGTTGGTTATTTTGTAGCTCGAGTTTTATGGACTGGAAGTTATGTTTTACAGAATGTTTTGATTTTACACAAGTGTTTGGTATGTTTGAATTTACACAAGTGTTTTGGAACGTGTTTTTCATGTAATGCATAGGTACACTGAGCGTAAATATTATATTTTTATATTTTTGTAGGTTATGTATATAATGTGCGCTTCTTTGTATATGGAAGAGGAAGAAGAAGGCTACAGAAGAAAAGGCAATTAAATAGAAAGAAGAGCATGAAAGAAAGAAAGCTGATGATGCTGATGAGTTGAAGAAGAAAAAAACAGCAGAGGAAGAAACTAGAAAATAGAATGAGTACAAAATCCTTGCCGAAAGAGTCCATGTTATGGCTGATCAGTTTTCTTGTGCACACGACAATGATGATATAAAGAGCATGATCAAGAATGCAATCAGGAACCACAAAAGAAGGCTTAAGTATCCTGATCAAATGTAGATTAAGACGCCATAGAAGATGTTGAAAAGGGTTCCAGGGGTATTTTTTTTAGAAAAGTATATGGTCCGATGTTGTTCATGACAGTGTTGGTATTGTTATTTTTTTGAATCGGTTGTTACAATGCACTCTAGTACATGCATTTGTTGATAACAGTATGGGTCATGTTGTTTTTGGTAAATCAGGTGTATTCGCTACAATGCACTTGAGTGCATTTTTTTATAATAGTATGCTTTATGTTCTTTTGCTAAATCATTTGGATGTTTGGCTTTTTCACTATATCATTTTTTTTACTGCTGTTGTATGTTACAGAATGCTAACACTTATGTTACCAGCCACTAACACTTGTGTTTCCTGCACTAACACTTATGTTACTTGCCACTAACAGTGTTTCCTGCCACTTGCACTTGTGTTACTTGCCACTAACACTTGTGTTTCCTGCCACTTGCACTTGTGTTACCTGCCACTAACACTTGTGTTACCTTCCACTAACACATGTGTTACCTTCTGCTAACACTTGTGTTAGATAACACTAATAGTTGTCTTACCTATCACAAACAAGCCTGTTAGATAACACTAACACTTGTTATTATTACCACGAACACTTGTGTTATGTGCTTTAAAACTTGTGTTACCTACCACTAACACATGTGTTATCTGTCGCTAACACATGTGTTACCTATCACTAACAATTGTGTTACCTACCACTGACACTTGTTATTCTTATCACTAACAATTGTGTTACCTACTAATAACACAGGTGTTACTACCACAAACACTCGTGTTAGTTAACACTAAGAATTTTATCACCTACCACTAACACGTGTGTTGCCTATCACTAACACTTGTTTTCCTTAACACTAACACTGGCAGTACCTACCACTAGCACTAACAAATATGTCACATGTTGTAAAGTAACGTATTCTTGATAATCATTGTAACACATATAGTATAAAGGATATTAATACATATGTTATATGTGTTAGCACACATTTTACCATCCATCTACTAACATACGTGTTATCGTTCACTAACACATGTGTTACCGATAAAAAAACACATGTGTCACATGCTCAAAAA
This sequence comes from Pseudognaphalium luteoalbum, assembly GCA_963422505.1. Classification (NCBI taxonomy): domain Eukaryota; kingdom Viridiplantae; phylum Streptophyta; class Magnoliopsida; order Asterales; family Asteraceae; genus Pseudognaphalium; species Pseudognaphalium luteoalbum. Next base: position 7,315,188 of record OY730196.1, read on the forward strand.
GTAATATACACTTGACAGTCATAGTAACAAATATGGTAGTAAACAAAAGTAAAAGATGTGTTAATGGTGTTAGCACACGTGTCACCAACCAATAAAACATGTATTACTGCATGATAACACATGTGTTAAATTCACTAAGACATGTGTTAAAAACCACTAACACATGTGTTACCGATCATGTCGAAAATACTTGTGTTTTCTCAATTCCACGTTATTGTGTGCATAGTTTCCGACCATGTCGACATTTGTACTCGGAAAACCGTTGTGTTCTCAGTTCAACAGTATACAACTGATTGTATACAGTGTAATTTATTTCTCCAACTCAAATACCAACTATTATTATGTGAATATTTATAAATTACACCGTATACAACCTGTTGTATATTGTTGAATTGAGAACAAGTATATCGTTCGCAAATGTCGACATGATCAGAAACTATTATAACCATCTTTGTGTATCTTTACGTGAATGCTATAGTTTCCGATCATTTTTTCGAGTACAAATGTTGACATGATCGGAAACTATAGCATTCACGTAAAGATACAAAAAGATAACTTAGTTGGTTATAATAGTTTCCGACGTCATTAAGTACATTCTTTTACTTATATGTGTTTTCATTTATTCTTTTTACGAAAAACTGGTGTGTTCTCAGTTCAAATGTGATACTTTTACTCGGCATTGCGACGCTAGCCTAGTGTCTCTTAATAGAAAATTTAAGACTTATTTTTATGATTTTTGGGTGTTACACTATAGCATTCACGTAAAGATACAAAAAGACAACTTAATTGGTTATTATAGTTTCCGATCATGTCGACATTTGCGAACAAAATACTTGTGTTTTCTCAGTTCCACGTTATTGTGTGCATAGTTTCCGACCACGTCGATATTTGTACTCGGAAAACCGTTGTGTTCTCAGTTCAACAGTATACAACTGATTGTATACAGTGTAATTTATTTCTCCAACTCAAATACCAATTATTATTGTGTAATTTATTTCTCCAACTCAAATACCAACAATTACTATGTGAATAGTTATAAACTACACAGTATACAACCTGTTGTATACAGTTGAATTGAGAACAAGTATTTCGTTCGCAAATGTCGACATGATCGGAAACTATTATAACCATCTTTTTGTATCTTTACGTGAATGCTATAGTTTCCGATCATTTTTTCGAGTACAAATGTCGACATGATCGGAAACTATAGCATTCATGTAAAGATACAAAAAGACAACTTAGTTGGTTATAATAGTTTCCGACATCATTAAGTACATTCTTTTACTTATATGTGTTTTCATTTATTCTTTTTACGAAAAACTGGTGTGTTCTCAGTTCAACAGTATACAACATGTTGTATACCGAGTAATTTATTTCTCCTATACAATCACTAACTATTATGTGCACACAATAACGTGGAACTTAGAAAACACAAGTATTTCTTTCGGAAATGTCAAAATGATCGGAAACTATTATAACCAACTAAGTTGTCTTTTTGTAGCTTTACGTGAATGATATAGTTTCCGATCATGTCGACATTTGTACTCGAAAAACTGTTGCGTTCTCAGTTCAACTGTTATGTGCACACGATAATTCCAATTTGATTAGTAATTACAACTAAAAGCCTTGACTTTAGAACATTTGAGGCACTTGCTGACGTAAACTATAGTTTCCGACCATGTCAACATTTGTACTCGGAAAACCGTTGTGTTCTCAGTTCGACGGTATACAACTGGTTGTATACAGTGTAATTTATCTCTCCAACTCAAATTTTTGGAGGATGTCAATTTTTGGAGGTTTTGTATCTTTACGTGAATGCTATAGTTTCCGATCATTTTTTCGAGTACAAATGTCAACATGATCGGAAACTATAGCATTCACGTAAAGATACAAAAAGATAACTTAGTTGGTTATAATAGTTTCCGACGTCATTAAGTACATTCTTTTACTTATATGTGTTTTCATTTATTCTTTTTACGAAAAACTGGTGTGTTCTCAGTTCAAATGTGATACTTTTACTCGGCATTGCGACGCTAGCCTAGTGTCTCTTAATAGAAAATTTAAGACTTATTTTTATGATTTTGGGGTGTTGCACTATAGCATTCACGTAAAGATACAAAAAGACAACTTAATTGGTTATTATAGTTTCCGATCATGTCGACATTCGCGAACAAAATACTTGTGTTTTCTCAGTTCCACGTTATTGTGTGCATAGTTTCCGACCATGTCGACATTTGTACTCGGAAAACCGTTGTGTTCTCAGTTCAACAGTATAAAACTGATTGTATACAGTGTAATTTATTTCTCCAACTCAAATACCAACTATTATTATGTGAATAGTTCTCGTGGTATTGGAACATAAACTTCGTCTTCATTGGATGAACCGGAGCTTATCGCATCGAGCATTGCGAGAGCTTGCATCGGATCGGCACAAGCATTCACCGCCATCACGTCCTCGATATCGGAATCGGAAGATGACATTTTATAAAATGTGAAAGTATACAAATTTGAGGTTTAGAGAGAATTGTGAATTTGAGGTGTGACTTTTTGGTGGTTTAAGGGTGTGTATTTATAGGGAAAAAGTGAAAAAAAAAATTAAAAAATGAAACGCTCCTTGACCGTTGGGGTTTTTTTTTAATTTTTTTTTTTTTTTAGCTTAACGGCTATTTGTTTTTTGTTTTATTCGCTGGCCCCACGCTCCGGACCCACGGCTCACACCCCTTCACCCCGTCGGATTTCCGACGGGGGAAACCGACGGACCGAATTGACAGCGTCGTGCCATCGGTGTCGGTTCCGTCGGTTTCAACCGACGGCTTCCGTTGGGACGCGTCTTAGTTCACTCATGTGTACCAAGGGATTTTATCATTTTGTCCTTAGATTCTTACTTTATTACGTGTTTTTCACTGCACGTGTTTAATTAGATTTGATCAAATGGAAGGTCAGGATGCTTGCGTACCCTATTTACATTACCGTTACCCATGTTCAAGAACCGCCCTCACGTAGATATTTATTAGATTGAATGTACGTAGGATTAATGAATAGTATATTAATTCGGGATATTTGTTATCCTAAATTATTTACTTTTGGATGGGGGTTTTGCTTTGTCTATTGTGTTTTGAAAATTTATTTGCAAGAAGCTTGTGGTTTAAAAAGTATTTGCCAAAAACTGTTTTTTCTCATTTTTTACCTCACCTCCCTATTTTTTTACCCCACAGACTTAATATCCCCACCTTCACACGTCTTTTACATAAGCCTTTAACATAACTTGTTTACGTGGACTTCTTTCAGGGATAATAATTTAATTCAAGTACAACTTTACACAAATTGCAATATTAAAAAATTAATACATCTTATTATTCAAGCAAATTGCCATTTGGTACTTCAATATTATTTCCACTATTTTATACTCATAAACACTTTCTTCGAAGCAATAATTAAAACGATTGAACTAAAAAGTTGACACTAGTGTACATAGCCAAAGTGTTAATGGGCAACCTAAATGAGTAGTAAGAATCTGGGAAACAAAATATCAACAAAACAATTAAAAGAAATCAAACTTTCAGATATCATCAAGTTTCACGAAAGAAGCATTCTTTCAAACTGCTCAAAACAATATTTCAATACGAGACAAACAGTAGCTAAAAGAAAAAGGAAAATGATTCATAGTAGTGCTAAGTCTTTCTACCATAACAATTAATTGAAACTACTCCAAAACAAACAATCTGTTGAACCAACAAAAAACAAAGTGCTCCAAACAATCTATTTCCATCCATTGATCCATGTTATAACAACAATAATTTATATCAAAATTAAGATAGGAAAAATTATTTCAAATGTAAAGGGAAAAACTAAATAAGTTAACTTGATATCAAGCTATTTAAGGGTCAACTTGTCTTCTAGGTTTCGAAGGACACTTTTTCTGATTATGACCACTTGTCTTACAAATTCCACAAAGGTTAGTCTTTTTTCCCTCTTTGACGTCCATTCCATTATGTATCCTTGTTAAGCGAGGACGACCCTTCTCATTTCGTTTTAGATCTACATTTGGAAGCAATTCTGCGATAGTTGATGATTCTGGCCAATATGCTTCATGAGGAATCGGGTAAAACTCGGACGACCAAGTAGAAGAATATTCCATAATCGAGTAACATCTATGAACATATTGCCAACTATTCAATGAAAGATTCGCAGATGCACTCAAAACATGAGAACAAGGATACTTATATACCTCCCATTTTCCACATGTGCAAGTTTGTTTTTGTAGATCAACTACTTGCACATTTCTTCCTCTTCGGGTTATCACCTCAAATATTCCCTTCGCTCTGTTAAAGGATCTTAAAGAATGTGCACTAACTTTTACTGTTGAAGCTGCTTGTTTGGCAACAACATGGGGAGTATACATATCACCATTTGCTTGAGCACTAGATCCCGTAGGACACCTCACATTAAAATAGTGCACCATTCTATAGAACGTAAGTTGGACACATGTTGTAATTGTTATAGTATACAATATAATATATTCAAATTGTCACACAATTGCGGAAGCGAATAAACACGTACATGTAATTAGTTAAGAATAAAATTGTACCTTTTAGCAAAGCTCCAATAAAACTATAATTAAATAGTTTAGGATTTAAAGTAAAATCCCTCTACGATCGCACACACGACAGCAGCTCAATCCGTATGCTAGTACTCCGTTCACACACCCCACAACCTTTATTTTGGTCAAACCACACAAAATTACGAAAACCAAAGAAACCCTTTGGTTTCATACGTACAAGAGAGAGAAAGAGATTATTAATTTGATTAGTTTTTCCAGGGTTAATTACCTCTCTATTTATAGGGTGTAGATAACTTGGAAAATAAGTTTAGGGTTTATCTCAAACCCATGGGCCAGCCTCGTAGGGTTTTCTGGAATGTTCCAGAATTCTCCAAGTTTACTAATTACATTTAAGTCCCTCTCCTTTTAATAAACGTACAATTAACATTTTAATAACGTTTATTTATTTATTTGTGAACGTATTAATTAATATATCTCACATTTATATTAATTAATTATATTGAGCATAAGTGTCAATACGTGTGACCCCGTAGGCTTAAACATATTCCAAACATGCGTTTATTTTACGTGGTCATATCCCAACAGCTCCCACTTGAGCATGTCAAATAAAGGCAATAACATTGGTAAGCGTCTAGCAACACGCCAATGCTCCCAAAAATGTTTTAAGTATAGTTTCTCAAAGTATATTCTAGTTTTCATAAAACAAATGATTTAACGTTTACTATCCCTTTGTTTCAGATACCTTGTTAAATATGGATATGGATCAATGTCATTCCATGATTTAACGATTATGTTTCTCATTCCTTTAATTTATCAAGATTACCAAATCAATTGAGACACATCTGGATTGCACTTGGGTACGGCCGTACATATATCTTAATTAATTCTAATGAGGGACCCAGTGGTATCATACTTCAATAGCTAGTTGAAGGAACAAATCCTATCTTGACTACACGTGTTAGTCATGTACTTCACTACACTTCTGAAAATAGCCATTTATTACTACCTTATTCAGGATAGCTAGAACTATATCAAGAAGATGCAATCCATACATGCAAGACCTACTTGCATCTCAAGTCTAAGGATGAGTAAAGCAACCATTTACAAGTTTCACTTGATGACGCCGATCCATAAAGTGATAACTTGTGAGTTGGGGTAGTCCGATATGCATCTCATGGATATCATGTGAGTTTGGAGGGACCATCCATACCAATCACTCAGATTTATCTTAGTTTAACTATATTCCCACATAGTTAATCGATAATGGACGTTTTAGAGTAATTTAAGAACTATTCAAGGATTTAAACATGCAAATTTATGATACAATTAATTATTTAATGAAAACGAACATACCAAGTACTTCAATTCATTTATTGTATAATAATTGTTCTACATCCTTTATACAAATACTAAAACACGGAGTTACATGAAATAACTAGCAAAATGAAGTCCTATGCCCTCGGCATGTTGATGTAGCTTTCCCTTAGGTAAAGCCTTCGTAAAGGGATCAGCTAGATTATCATCTGTGTGAACTTTGAGTAGATTGATTTCACCTAATTCGATCTGCTCTCGAACATAGTGATATCTTCTAGGATAATGTCTGGCCCCTTTCTGAACTCCAGGTTCATTGGCAATGATAATTGCTCCTGAGTTATCGCAGTATAACTCCATGGGGTTTTTATTTGTGAGTACCACGTCAAGCCCAGAAACAAACTTTCTAATCCAGACAACTTCCATCGTAGCTTCTGAAAATGCTATGTACTCTGATTCAGTTGCAGACATGGCAGTTGTGGATTGCTTCTTGCTCTTCCAATCCACTGCACCTCCATTCAAGATGAAGACGTATCCTGTCTGAGACTTCATATCGTCTCTATCGGTCTGAAATCCAGCATCACAATATCCAATCACTTTGAGCTCAGCTTCAGGATTTCCACCATAAACAAGGAACATATCTCGAGTAACTCTCAGGTACTTGAGAATATTTTTCACAGCAGTCCAGTGACTTTCACCTGGATTCTGTTGAAATCGGCTGGTTATGTTCTGTGCGAACGCCACATCAGGTCTAGTGCATCTAACCGCATACATAATAGATCCCACAGCCGAATCATAAGGAACCCTTTGCATACGCTCCACCTCAGCAGGTGTAGAAGCACACTGTTTGCTATTTAAGTCAAGTCTCTCTTGCATCGGAACATTTCCACACTTAGAATTCTCCATCTTAAATTTCTTTAAGATTTTATCAATATAAGCACTTTGACTTAGTCCAATTAACCGCTTATTTCTATCTCTATAGATCTTAATTCCCAGAATAAATGCTGCTTCTCCCAAGTCTTTCATAGCGAAACACTTTCCAAGGTAGGATTTTACATCTTGTAACATTGGAATGTGATTTCCTATGATCAATATGTCATCAACATATAAGACAAGAAAAGTAACATTACTCCCACTAGCTTTTTGATATACACATAGCTCATCAGGGTTTTGAGTGAATCCAAACTTTTTGATTTCCTCATCAAACCTCTTGTTCCAGCTTCTTGATGCTTGCTTTAGTCCATAAATGGACCTTTGAAGCTTGCACACTTTGCTGGGATGTTTTGAATCAATAAAACCTTCAGGTTGAACCATATAGACATCCTCGTCTAAGTAACCATTCAAGAAGGTAGTCTTGACATCCATTTGCCAAATCTCATAGTCATAATATGCTGCTATGGCTAAGAGAATCCTAATAGCCCTAATGTCCGCTACAGGAGAGAAGGTTTCATCATAGTCAATTCCGTAGACTTGAGTATAACCCTTCGCTACGAGACGAGCTTTATAGGTGTGTACATTTCCATCCATGTCGGTCTTCTTCTTGAAGATCCACTTGCAGCCAACGGTTTTAGCATCGGGTGGAAGATCAACCAAGCGCCAGACTTGATTATCTTTCATGGATTTCATTTTCACATTCGCAGCTTCAAGCCATTTTTCGGATTCTGGATCTGATAATGCAGCTTTGAAATTAGGAGGTTCATTAAGATCCCCTAACACGTGTTCCTCAGATTCTACATTTAGACACAACTTCTCTGGAGCATGTATAGTCCTTGCGGACCTACAAATTGGAACAACATCGACTTGAGGTTCAACACTTTGACCACTTTCCCCCCTAAGTTGATGTTCGCTAGTGTTTGTAGAAGGTGATGCATCTTTCTCTTGAGTCTCATCAAGTTCTACTACCCTCCCACTGTTTTCTTGAGCTATGAGATTCTTTTCAAAGAACTCAGCATATCGAGCAACTTTAACGGTATTTTCAAAAGGAAAGTAGAAGTAGTAACCCATTGTTTCCTTTGGGTATCCTACAAAGATGCACTTAATAGATCTTTGCTCGAGTTTGTCAGGCGTATCCCGCTTCACAAGCGCCTCACATCCCCAGACCTTTAAGTAAGACAAATTAGGGACTCTTCCATGCCACAGTTCATGTGGTGTCTTATCAACCTTCTTGGTTGGAATCATATTCAAAATACGTACAGCAGATTCAAGAGCATAATCCCAAAATGATAATGGGAGAGTTGTAAGGTTCATCATGGATCTTACCATGTCTAACAGGGTTCGATTCCTCCTCTCAGACACTCCATTGTGTTGTGGTGTGTATGAAGGAGTCAGCTGTTGGATAATTCCACACGCTTTCAGATAATCCTTAAACTCTTGGCTTAAGTATTCACCACCTCGATCCAAACGAAAGATCTTGATGGTCATACCGAGTTGATTTTCTACTTCATTTTTAAACACTTTAAATGTTTCAAAGACTTCATGTTTATGTTTAAGCAAGTAAACATAACCATAACAACTGAAATCATCAGTAAAAGTGATGAAGTAGCTAGCACTTTGTCTTGACACATGTCTAAATGGACCACAAACATCAGTATGTATTATTCCAAGTAGATCAGTAGCCCTTTGCATTTGATGCGGAAAGGGTTTCTTTGTCATCTTGCCAGAAAGAAACACGAGATACGCATTTATCAAAGGATCCATCATCATTTGATTTTAAAAGCCCTTCACATTGAAGCCTTTCAATGCGTTTCTTTCCAATGTGTGCAAGACGACAGTGCCAAAGATAGGTAGAGTCCAAGTTAAGCTTGGCTCTTTTGTTGCTAACAGAATACATAGAACTAACTTTTGAAACATGGTCATGCATATCAATTTCAAAAATATCATCACAAGGAATAGCATTAAAATAATGAACATTATTCTTAGAAACTGAAATACCATAATCATTGAAAACATTGATAAATCCATTATCTTTCAAAAGTGAAACTGAAACAACACCTCTAGTAATAGTAGGTGCAAAATGACAATTGTCTGATACAATAACTAAGCCCGAAGGCAAAACTAAGTCAAAACTTCCAATAGTTTCTACAGCAGCACGTACACCATTGCCCACGTACAAGTAGAGAGCCCCATGTTTCAGTTTCTTCTTTCCTCTAAATCCCTGTAGAGTATTACAAATGTGAGTACCACAACCAGTGTCATATACCCAGGATTTTGAATTAGAGAAAGAATATAATTCTATTGTGAAGATACCTGAAGTTCCGGTCTGGCCGGCTTGCTTCTTCTTTTTCATCAACTCAGCAAGATAGGCAGGACAATTCCTCCAGTGACCCACTTCTTTGCAGTGGTGACACGCCTCATCCTTAGTCGGATGCTCTTTCTTTGCTGTGGGGTTTTCTAAGGTTTAGAGACAAAAGCACCTTGCTTTCCCTTACCCTTAGACTTTCCCTTAGTTTGCGGTTTATTGTCTTTCTGGATCTTGCCACTTCTAATCGCTAGGACTTGTGGGTTAGCCGGTTTCTTTGGAAGACCCTTCTCATACTCAATGAGCATGGCATGAAGTTCAGCTACAATTTTGCCCATGCTGTGCATATTGTAGTTGCGCACAAAACCCTCAAAATCCTTTGACAGGGAGTTGAGAATCATGCTAACCGCAATAGGCAGAGGATAAGTATACTGAAGTCTTTCCAATTGATCCAGACAGCTCTTCATTTTCAGCACATGTGAGCTAACTGGAGTGCTTGCTTCATGTTTGCAAGCATGGAGTGATTGGATCAAATCAAATAGTTTAACTCCAGCTTGTTTCTCAAACATTGATTTAAGCTCTGTAATCATATCAAACGGACAATGATTTTCAAATTGCTTCTGAAGTTCGAGAGTCATGCTGCCGAGCATCAAACAAGCAACTTCATTATGACGATCATAAAGAGCATTCCACGCTGCTAATTCCTCAGCAGGAGCAGTAATAGCAGGAGCAGGTCCCAACGGCTGTTCAATGACATCAGTTTTCTTTTCAACTCGAAAGACAATCCTTAGTTGACGAAACCAATCATTGAAATTGTTTCCAGAAAGTTTTTCTCTTTCTAGCATTTGCTTGAAAGCCGAATAGTTCGAGTTCGGTGCAGGATTTGCCATCTACAATAGATAAAAGTTCAAATTTAGTATTTTCGATAATAAATCCTTAGAAAATTAAATACCCAAATGTTTATATAAAACAATTAATTTTCTTAAGGCTAGGATCCTATTTGACATACCACAATCACATCAGTTGATCTGCTAGCAATGGTGTATTCAAAAGGTAAGTGACGATCAATAATTGCATTACAAGTGCAACTCCTAGATTTATGGGACTTAATGGCACTTACTGATCAAGCAGTAAGTGTCGTTAAGCATGTTTCATCCCATCTTATGCCACGGGCTTAAGGATCTCACCGCTTAACTCGCTTTAAGTCATCCAATTAAGAACTGTAAATAGTCCACCACCGTCTCACGATGAGTGGTAATTTACCTTGGATACAATTCACCTACGTCTCACGCAGAGCAAAAAGCAAGTACAAGTGTTCTTACCAATTGGATGGCAAATGACTTAATTTAAATGGGTAATAATTTGATAATGTGTATCAAATATGTACGAAGAAGCATGCACACATCTTCGTATCATAGATTTTAATAAAAAATTTCCAGTTAATCCACTTATTAACGTGCGTCAAGATGTCTAATTTAATATTCATATTAAATTAGAGATTGCACTTTTATTAAAATTGACGATTCAACATGTTTTAAACCTTTTCGGCCATGTACAAGAGAGGCCATGAAGAGGCCAGAGGAGGGGCTAGGATCTTTACATCGTTTATCCAACCCGTCATCTTAGACACCAAGCCGAAGATACCTCTCTTATACAAGCTCCTAGTCGTGGTTTAAAACAAATTATTAACTTGCAAATCTCGTCGTGGGAGAAAATTACGGTATGTGAGCTCAACCCGAGTTGACAATAAGATTTTGCAAGAAAATAATAAATCTTATTTCATAGTTATTAGTCAGTTTATTTTTTATAAAACCTTTTTGCTTTACAAGTTACAATAATAAGCAAAATAAATAAACTACCAATCAATTAACAACTAATTTTCATGCAACATTTGGTAGAACCCTAAAACATGGTCAACTAGGAACATGTAATACTTGTCAATTAAACAATTTAAACAAGTAACACATAATTACACTAATCAATTTTTAAGCATGCCATTTCAATTAACAATTTAATTCTAACTAGCATATCAATATATCAAAGTGATATTCATGACAAATTATGTATGAAGTTCATGGACACACTATTTTAGCTAATTCAAAGTACATTAATAATAACAAAACAATTTACATTTAAACATGTTAGTAGTCTAGTTAAACATAAAATTTTCAGTGGGATTCAAAAGTTTAACAATTTAACTCTAAGGATTTAATTTTTTATACCAAAAAATTTTGTTGTCCTTCCTGTTTTACTTGCGTCGCATGGATCCCCACAAAAAAAAGAGTAATTTTTTTTTCTTTTGTTTTGTTTATCGCTTGCACTTTTCAATCAAACAAAAAAAAATTCTGTTCTTTGACTTTAGATCCCAAGTTCACAACAACCAAAACAAAATCAAATTTTTTTTTTTGTCGCTGGATCAAACCATCACCAAAAAAAAAAATCTTTCTTTTGCTTATCTGTGCCTCCGTCGCATAAGCCTCACAACAAAACACAATTTTTTCTTTGTGCTACGTCGAACTAAACCAAAAACAACATCCCACAAAATTTTAAGTTTAACTATCTAACTAATTACAACATAGGTGTGGCTCTGATACCACTGTTATAGTATACAATATAATATATTCAAATTGTCACACAATTGCGGAAGCGAATAAACATGTACATGTAATTAGTTAAGAATAAAATTGTACCTTTTAGCAAAGCTCCAATAAAACTATAATTAAATAGTTTAGGATTTAAATTAAAATACCTCTACGATCGCACACACGACAGCAGCTCAATCCGTATGCTAGTACTCCGTTCACACACCCCACAACCTTTATTTTGGTCAAACCACACAAAAAGACGAAAACCAAAGAAACCCTTTGGTTTCGTACGTACAAGAGAGAGAAAGAGATTATTAATTTGATTATTTTTTCCAGAGTTAATTACCTCTCTATTTCTAAGGTGTAGATAACTTGGAAAATAAGTTTAGGGTTTATCTCAAACCCATGGGCCAGCCTCGTAGGGTTTTCTGGAATGTTCCAGAATTCTCCAAGTTTACTAATTACATTTAAGTCCCTCTCCTTTTAATAAACGTACAATTAACATTTTAATAGCGTTTATTTATTTATTTGTGAACGTATTAATTAATATATCTCACATTTATATTAATTAATTATATTGAGCATAAGTGTCAATACGTGTGACCCCGTAGGCTTAAACATATTCCAGATATGCGTTTATTTTACGTGGTCATATCCCAACAGTAATTGGTAAAAAGCGCACACCTTTTAATACACTATTAAAAATCTCCGACAGATTTGTAGTGAGCAACCCAAATCGCTTTCCACCATCATGTGCAAGAGTCCATTTAGCAAGTGCATGCCCCTCAAGCCACTGACGAACACGTGCATTCAGTTTCCTTATTTCTTCCATGATAGTGTTGAACTTCCGAACTTGATTCTGACTTCCAGCACGGTAAGCTAAAATTTTCAATTCTTTGTTCTTGAACTTATCATGAAAGTTGTTTATGAAATGTCGTAGATAGTACCTGTATAAAAACAATCATGTCGTAAAAATTATTCAAATGTATTACAAGAATATTATAAAATTATTAAACGTACCTATGAAATGCATACGACTCCAACCAAGGAGATCCTTGCTCATTAACTGCCTTTAGGATTCCACCATGACGATCAGATATTAGACAAATTCCTCGACACTCTCCTACCACATGTGTCTTGACATGAGAGAGAAACCATTGCCAACTATCGTAGGATTCGTTTTCAGCAATTGCGAATGCAAGTGGTAAAATTTGATTGTTACCATCCACTCCCATGGCAATCATCATCTTGCCCTTGTACTTACCATACAAATGTGTGGCATCGATGCTAATAACAGGGCGACAATGCTTAAACCCATTGATAGATGGAGAAAAACCCCAAAAAACACGTCTAAATTCCATTGGATCAACATCACTCGATCTCGAAGTACCATTCGACTATAGTAACCGGATTGAAAAACTGAAGCGCGGCCAAAAACTTAGGTAAAACATTGTAAGATTCTTCCCAGTTCCCAATGCTTTCCAACCCAAAGCTTCTTATATGAAGCTGTATATTCAACGATTTCAGCTCGTAAAGCAGGGATACTAATAGAAGGTTGCTCTTTTATAAGGTGTTGAACTTCATGAGCTATCAAACTTGCATCTAAGTTTGGATGGTCTTGAGTGATGTTATTATGTAAACAAGTATGTGGACCGGTATACTTTGTGATTTCAAAGAATCCACTACGTTTGCGTTTACATGCACGAACTTCCCATTTGCAACCTGTTTCTAAATGTAACTTGCATTTTATTCTCCAAATGGTTGGACATGTTTCAACCACCTCGTAAACTTTATGATTTTTGATGGAGTAAATCTTAATAGCTCTAATAAGTTCGTGCTTATTTTTGAAGGAATTTTTTCCGAGTTCCCGAGTTAAATCATTATTACCTTTAGAACTTGACACGGTCCAAGTGTCAACACTAGTCGTATCTATACCCTCCAACCTAGTAAATGTAGAAGGTACTTCAATGTTGTCATTTACACTTTCATCTCCCATTTCATCTCCTTCTAACATGTCATCAACATGATGCTCATTGTCCATGTCATATCCGCTACTCATCTCATTGTTCACAACAGCAATACGCGAAATAGTGTTAAAGTCCTCGTTACGAATCATCTCTAACACAACATTAGCCATTTTCAATAAATCTTCAAGACCTGCATATTATAAAGATCAGTCACGTAAAGTTATTAGATGCTACGGAGTAGTACAATACAATGAAACAAATATTAATTTGAAATAATAGCAAAACATAAAGCACAATAAACATTACAATACTAATTAAGTTCATGAACGAAACATATATCGAGGATCAAGAATCGAGAGGTAGACAAATTCATTTAATAATATGTCATAGTACTTTATACATATTTGTAATCAAAAAATCATGCGTACCTATAATATTGAGATCAAGATGTTGGAGAGAACACGCAGCAAGGAATAGTTGGCAAAAGTGAGGAGACGAATATGTTAGGGTTTTTTTTAACCGTCTTTAAAATTTTTACTGCTTGTTGACGGATTAAATTTGTATAGGAAAATAGAATAAATGGGCTTTAGGCAAATACTTTTTAAACCATAAACTTCTTGCAAATAAATTTTCCAAACACCATAGATAAGGCAAAAACTCCTTTTGGACTAGACTTAGAGCCCATGCGATGCACGACCGTTTATATAGAATTATATTTAAGTTGTAAGTATCTCAATAAATTAGTGTTGTTAATTAAAATATTCAATTATTATTGAAAATAAAATGAAAATGCTTTGTAACATAAGTCGAGCTATAATGGATGAACTTGATTTGTTTTTAGCAATTGATATATGTTGTAGTTTCCTTATTTTCTTCAAGGGCATTTGAAATTTAGGTTTCTGTTTATTTTTCAGAATAGTACCGATCTTATCATTGTGTGAAAGACAAAAGTAATAACTTATAGTTGCAAAAATATGTTAAGTTAAAATATATTTGTTGAGCCCGTGTATTTCAAAAAATATTACTCCGTATTAATCAAATGTTTTTTATGTTTTCAATTGCATTAATATTGTTGAAAGTTGAGAATTTATTAATGAAACTAATTAATAATGTAACCGTAACTGAAAATCATAGAAAAAATAAGTTGACATTAAAATGAAAATATTATAAACAATGGTTTAAATTTGACAAAATATTATTTAATAAGGTTAAATAAGAAAAAAATGAAGTTAATTAAAGTAATAAATGAGTAGGCATATCCAAAACTCTTTTTAAATGGTGAAAATTTTATAATAATGCCACATCATCTAAGATGGTTAAAAAGTTGACACATAAGCAAAAAAATCTTTCTTTTATTTATATGAATAGATAGATAGATTGATTGATTGTATGTACGTATGATTAACTAAATGTATTTATATTAATTTTGATTTGATCATAATTTGCGAATAGAATTTTTAGGAGAATTATCAAATGTGATTGGTTAATAGAATGTAATTTAGTAAGAAAGTACTTTACTAGTGCCGTAAAAGGGGGTTATGTTATATTGATCGGCCTTACATTGACCCATTATGTAAACACTTATCTATGATCGATGATTGATATTACATTTTCGAACACGTGTTTAAATCACCAAGGAGATTACAAAAGTTTATATATGTATCAATAGCAACTGATTGTAGTTACAACAACCATTGTACACAATAGGATTAAAGCACAAAAACGATTATATTAGTATTCCCAAATCTTATGACAAGTAGAGACTGCTATTTACCTAAACTAATAGAGGCACATACATGAACCTACACTAGCTATTTTCGTATTCCTAAAAATAACAGGACATCAATTAATGGTACTATTTCCTAAACCACATACATTCAAGTTCGCATTATGTTGGTAAAACATACTAACCGTTTGGTTTACGTGGGCATGATGTCCCATGGATGTAACATCCGGGCCTCCGGTCTTGTCCATGATAGTAGGGGGGTCTTGCATATCAATCTCCTTGCCCTTCTGCATGGTGCGATTCACAATCTATAATGTTATTATAACCAAAGTCATATTAAAAATATATATAAACATGTAAATCGCATACAGACAAGTTCGCATTATGTTGGTAAAACATACTTACCGTTTGATTTTCATTGACATAATGCCCCAAGGAAGTAACATCCGGACCTCCTGTTTCGGCCATCATATGCAGAGGCGGGTCTAGCATAACAACCCCCTTGCTCTCCTGCATGGTTCGTATCACAGTATATAACATATTCTACAAATGCATCAAAAAACTATACATCTAATTATGGTTCGAATCACAAGTAAAATCACAAAGACAACGTACAAGACAATTACTGTCAAATAACACCCATATGTATAACTTACACCACCACACGCAATTCAACAATCATAAAAATACTAGTTTCAATGTATGCAACTAACTAGCCAGTTTCACTTGCCACAAACACTAACTTTATGATAAATACTAATCACTAACCACTAGCATGATAACATATAGTAATTAACATCACCATGACAAGAATACCACTTTTGTGCATACTAGAATGATATATGAGTTAGGTGCATATTAAAATTGTAATTGCTAATATAGCAAAACACATCAAATAATATAAAACAATGCAAAATTATTTAAGAGTTAGGTCCATATTACCATTGTATTTTTATATAAGGCTATCATGCTTTCAAGTCCGGGTAATTCCACTTCATTCGCCGTTGGTGCCTCGGACAGAGACTGAATGCTACCACATGTGTGTGTCATCATGAGCAACCTGTGTCTACCAAAAATAACAAAACTTGAAAATGTAAGTGCTTAAACATGTATTACCAAATTAGTGTTGCAAAAGTAAATGTAATTTGTGTAATAATAGTAAGGTACACGCACCTGAGAATATGGAAACATGAAGTTCAAATCCAAGCTCAAATCCAAGTTCAAATGAATGTTACTGTTATCGTTATCGAAATTCGGGTTGGTCATAGGATCGACACCACCAACATCAGGATCAGGTACGGGTTCTTTTTTATGATGAACGCCCAACACCTGCATTCAATTATTAAACATTTATCAACCTGTAAATAACTTTGTATTACTATGAAATTTATAATGCTAACAAACTAATAAATAATATAAACCAACCTTCTCTTCTAACAACGAACAAGGATTATTCAACTCCGAATAACCAACACTCAGCTCACTATATACCTTTTGTAGTTTCAAGTGTTCTTGCTGTAACTAGATAAAACGTCCCTCTAATGACAACAACTGTGGCCGCTGCGCCGTTGGTGGCCGCGGCGGAGGCATCGCGGCACTAGCAGCAGCAGCATCACGCTTGTCCCTACTCGGTGATGGGGTATATAATTAGTAAAACACCAAGCCTAAACAATATGGAGTATATATAAAGAATAAGATAGATTAAAAGCAACAGTATTAAAATAAATAGAAACAAACGTAGTCATGATATGTTGTTAAATTTGGAGGGTAAATATGTGACACTCCTCCAAATTAGGTATATAATTATGCCTAATCTCATACCTTATCTTACGTTAATTCCCTACAGTTAACCTTAATCTATGATGTGAGATAAGTCTAGTTTGCCCGACCTTATAATATTTAGTTGGGATTAGTCGGAGACTAGTCGGATTTTGACTTTTTTAATATTTAAATAAATTTCAAAATTATATACGAATAAATATAGATGTTACTTGAATTTAGTACATAAATGAAAGAAGATAGAAGTTTAGGGACTAAAAGCAAACATGTCTAATATTTATAGATGAAGTTAGTACATAAATGAAAGAAGATAGAAGTTTAGGGACTAAAAATAAACATGTCTAAAATTTATCTCTCTAGGGTTTCATTTGAAGAGTTAAGAGGCGGTATTCATCTGATAAAAAAAGAAGCAACCGCCCTTCAACCTCCGTCCACCACCGGCGAACATCTCCGACCACCACCATCGGACATCTCCGACCACCACCACCACCACCACCACCGTCGTTATTCCTCGGACCGTCGTTGACCACCGTTACTTGTTTTGAAATTATTGCTAGTTTAACAACTGATCTTATATGTATTATTACTGGTACTTGTTTTGATTCTCATTGTTTTCAATATTTTGTGTGTTAGACTTATATTTATTATGATATTAATTAGTATTTTGTGTTTTAGACGGAAGAAGATGGCTTTTAATCAGCAAGACCGAAGACACATTATCACAAGTCAGATTCCTTTTGGTGATCCACACACCAACACCACCGAATTTGTACGGGGTCAACTTAACGACAGAGATATTGCGGTAAAAATCTTGGAAAAGAATGCAAAGTACTTTAATTAGATATTTCTAAATTTTTTAAAAATATTTTTTAAAGATTTTTATTTAAGTTTTTGTTGGTGTTACAAAAACGATGGAATCATCCAAAACTACAACACCTGTGCCCGGCACGATTGCTTCGTAAAACTTCTGCTTGTGGAAAATAGTCCATTTAGTACATATTTAGCCTTTGATGACTGGGGTACAAGTTTAAGGATTGCTAAGCATGACAAAGCTGAGGTGGTGACCCTATATATGAAACCCATATTAAGGTATGATATCAATATATAATATATTCACAGTTAATATAGTTGTAGACAATTTCTTTTATAGATATCAATATATAATACATTCACAGTTAATATAGTTATAGCTAGAACAGACAATTTAGCCTGTCTATAGGAATTATATATAGCATCTTAATTGCATTAAAGGTTCCCAACACATGATTCGAAAGAAAATTCTTATTTTCGTGCAGGAATGTTTGTTTAGCTCTACAATGTCTGTATCACTACAATATTTTGCACGGTAGTGTTGACTCGGCCCATATATTGTTAAAGCTTGGGGAGATCGAAAAGCCAAGCATAAAGCTATGCGGTGGCGGGTACAACCCCTTTAACCAAAGTATTTGAGTATGCCTATTTTGTAGAACTTATTTGATTTAAACAAAGCTCAAAATTTATAGTATATTTGTTTATAAGCAATTAGCAATAAACTACTCAAATAAGTTCCCAAATGCCCGATCATTCGATTAATAAGTAGACCGACCAAATAAATCAAAATACACTAGTATATTGTTCACTAGCTATAGAGTATAGTAGTCTACCCATAAATACACCACTACAAAATGAACAAAAATACCAGATCCGGCTTTACCTCTTACTAGCTATAGAGTATAGTAGTCTACCCATAAATACACCACTACAAAATGAACAAAAATACCATATCCGACTTTACCTCTTAACTCTTAAAAAATACAGCAGAGGTTACGACATCACTCATATTTGCTTCAATCAATTCGTACATCATCCAAAATAATCCCGGGAAAATCTCAGTGAGGTGATGATCCAACGCAACAACATAAGCCCCTATTCCGGATGGTGGTGGGTGGTTCAAGGTGTTTCTTATCAGCCTAAGTAGCTCACTCAGCCTACTGCCCTGATAGTGGTACCCAAGCGTCATCAAATCATACCACAGCTGGTCCACTAAGTTGTCCCATCTATCTCCATCCCGGCAGTTGTACCAGCTTATCTAGATGTCGTTCTTGAAGTCGTACTAAATTGTTGCGGTTGTCGACAATATCCTTATATAAATTCAACCTCGAGGATGCATCAGCGAAAAATGGGTGTTTGGTCAACAATCCCATGCCTCTCACAGCTGTACCATGTTGAATTCTCAAAATAGCCCTAATAACATCCTGAGCTTCATGATCTAAGTTGTTAAATATTTGAGAAAACTCAGCCCCCGATAAAATGGGGAACTGTGAATTGGCCATCATGTACATGAAAACACCAGCAAGGTTCGCCAATTCATTATCGAAACGCTCACATGCATCATTCCATGATAAACTTGCAAAAGTGTAAAGGATATAAAAACAATCATACATCATTTTAGCTAGGTGCATAATGCATTTAAACCAGGTGCATAATGCATTTAAACCAGGTGCATAATGCATTTTATCTTAAGTACCACCTATCTTAAGTAGAGTAACACTAGCAGGCTATGGTAAATGTGTCATGTATACATAAAATGCATTGTGCACCTGGTTTAAATGTATTATGCACCTAGCTAAAATGATGTATGATTATTTTTATATCCTTTACACTTTTGCAGGTTTATCATGGAATGATGCATGTGAGCGTTTCGATAATGAAATGGCGAACCTTGCTTGCTGGTGTTTTCATGTACATGATGGCCAATTCACAGTTCCTCATTTTATCGGGGGCTGAGTTTTCTCAAATATTTAACAACTTAGATCATGAAGCTCAGGATGTCGTTAGGGCTATTTTGAGAATTCAACGTGGTACAGCTGTGAGAGACATGAGATTGTTGACCAAACACCCATTTTTCGTTGATGCATCCTCGAGGTTGAATTTATATAAGGATATTGTCGACAACCGCAGCAATTTAGTACGACTTCAAGAACGACATCTAGATAAGCTGATACAACTGTCGGGATGGAGATGGGACAACTTAGTGGACCAACCGTGGTATGATTTGATTTGATGACGCTTGGGTACCACTATCAGGGCAGTAGGCTGAGTGAGCTACTTAGGCTGATAAGAAACACCTTGAACCACCCACCACCATTCGGAATAGGGGCTGATGTTGTTGCGTTGGATCATCACCTCACTGAGATTTTCCCGGGATTATTTTGGATGATGTACGAATTGGTTGAAGCAAATATGAGTGATGTCGTAACATCTGCTGTATTTTTTAAGAGTTAAGAGGTAAAGCCGGATCTGGTATTTTTGTTCATTTTGTAGTGGTGTATTTATGGGTAGACTACTATACTCTATAGCTAGTAAGAGGTAAAGCCGGATCTGGTATTTTTGTTCATTTTGTAGTGGTGTATTTATGGGTAGACTACTATACTCTATAGCTAGTGAACAATATACTAGTGTATTTTGATTTATTTGGTCGGTCTACTTATTAATCGAATGATCGGGCATTTGGGAACTTATTTGAGTAGTTTATTGCTAATTGCTTATAAACAAATATACTATAAATTTTGAGCTTTGTTTGAATCAAATAAGTTCTACAAAATAGGCATACTCACATACTTTGGTTAAAGGGGTTGTACCCGCCACCGCATAGCTTTATGTTTGGCTTTTCGATCTCCCCAAGCTTTAACAATATATGGGCCGAGTCAACACTACAGTGCAAAATATTGTAGTGATACAGACATTGTAGAGCTAAACAAACATTCCTGCAAGAAACTAAGAATTTTCTTTCGAATCATGTGTTGGGAACCTTTAATGCAATTAAGATGCTATATATAATTCCTTAATTCCTATAGACAGGCTAAATTGTCTGTTCTAGCTACAACTATATTAACTGTGAATGTATTATATATTGATATCTATAAAGGAAATTGTCTACAACTATATTAACTGTGAATATATTATATATTGATATCATACCTTAATATGGGTTTCATATATAGGGTCACCACCTCAGCTTTGTCATGCTTAGCAATCCTTAAACTTGTACCCCAGTCATCAAAGGCCAAATATGTACTAAATGGACTATTTTCCACAAGCAGAAGTTTTACGAAGCAATCGTGCCGGGCACAGGTGTTGTAGTTTTGGATGATTCCATCGTTTTGTAACACCAACAAAAACTTAAATAAAAATCTTTAAAAAATATTTTTAAAAAATTTAGAAATATCTAATTAAAGTACCTTGCATTCTTTTCCAAGATTTTTACCGCAATATCTCTGTCGTTAAGTTGACCCCGTACAAATTCGGTGGTGTTGGTGTGTGGATCACCAAAAGTAATCTATCTTGTGATAATGTGTCTTCGGTCTTGCTGATTAAAAGCCATCTTCTTCCGTCTAAAACACAAAATACTAATTAATATCATAATACATATAAGTCTAACACACAAAATATTGAAAACAATGAGAATCAAAACAAGTACCAGTAATAATACATATAAGATCAGTTGTTAAACTAGCAATAACTTCAAAACAAGTAACGGTGGTCAACGACGGTCCGAGGAATAACGACGGTGGTGGTGGTGGTGGTGGTGGTGGTGGTGGTCGGAGATGTCCGATGGTGGTGGTCGGAGATGTCCGCCGGTGGTGGACGGAGGTTGAAGGGCGGCTGCTTCTTTTTTTATCAGATGAATACCGCCTCTTAACTCTTCAAATGAAACCCTAGAGAGATAAATATTAGACATGTTTATTTTAGTCCCTAAACTTCTATCTTCTTTCATTTATGTACTAACTTCATCTATAAATATTAGACATGTTTGCTTTTAGTCCCTAAACTTCTATCTTCTTTCATTTATGTACTAAATTCAAGTAACATCTATATTTATTCGTATATAATTTTGAAATTTATTTAAATATTAAAAAAGTCAATAAAAGTCAAAATCCGACTAGTCTCCGACTAATCCCAACTAAATATTATAAGGTCGGGCAAACTAGACTTATCTCACATCATAGATTAAGGTTAACTGTAGGGAATTAACGTAAGATAAGGCATGAGATTAGGCATAATTATATACCTAATTTGGAGGAGTGTCACATATTTACCCTCCCAATTTAACAACATATCATGACTACGTTTGTTTCTATTTATTTATTACTGTTGCTTTTAATCTATCTTATTCTTTATATATACTTCATATTGTTTAGGCTTGGTGTTTTACTATAAGGATATTGTGCTAGTAGTGATGTCCAAAGGACTTTCTAACACTTTAAATATCTCCATACTTCTTGGAACATCATATGGATCGCGATTGTCCTGAGGTGAACCACAAGATTATGTTTTTTTAGAGAAAGCAAATAATATTATTAATGCTAACCACAAGATTATGTTACTTATAAGAGTAGCAAAAAATAAAAAATAAAAAACAATAAAAAAATAAAAGAAAGAAAGAAACAAAAGGAAAAAAACACATAGCCCCCAATTCTGAACTTAACATACCTTTTCGAAATCATCATCTTCTGCCACTGTCCCATGGACAACCAAAGAGATATTAAAGGTTGTGATCTGCATGATTTGATTTAGAAGAAGATTTTCAAACCACGTTCATACATATACATAAAGTTTGGAACAACATTTTGTACCAAAAATAAGTGAGAACAACGGACACCCTGTGGCAAAGAGAGATGCTACAATTTTATTCGCATTTTGTGACTACTCATGTTAAAATTTAAATACAACGCTTTACAGTATCAGTACACATTTACGAACCTTATAAGTTCAAAAGGCTTAACAGAAATCCATATCGGTATCACATTATAAAATAACAAGTTTGATCCTAAAGATCGAAATATAAGTTAGATTTAGGGAATAAATGTTATATCTCGCTCATGAAGAGGAGAAAAAATTTGAATTGTGAAGTAACTCACCATATCCTTTGAAACCTCCCATGGAGCACCAATAATCACCTCATCCACATTGCGACAAGCCAAAATGCTTAGGCTTCGTTCATGGAGATTCATGATTGGACGGTGCACTCCTCTATTTGCACTGAAGAAGCAACAAAATGGTGAAATATGATATGAAGAAAAAGTCATGAATAAGTTACAAAAATACTCTAGATATTTATTGTCTTATGACAAACAATTGAAATGCTGTTTGAATCACAATTCCAAGAAACACCAAGCAAAGTAATGTATGTGCGATTATATTATACTGTCATGTTTAGTTAGCTTGCAGGAATGACACAGGTTTCAACTGTGTTATCTGGTAGGCATAAGTAGATCCTATATTGAACTAAATCGGCAAACAAAATACAAAAATGTCCTATTGTGCTTTCATATAAATATTTGTTCAATACTCCAAACTTTCTTCTGAGTGACATGTAATTTTGTTGATAATCATGAAAAATTATCACAAAAATGTATTTGTCATTGTAACTATAATGATTCTGTTTAGATCGTTCTCTTTTGATACATACAGGTTCCACAAAATATTTTTCATACTATGTGTAAATACATGTGTAGTTTGCTTCTATTATTACACAATTTAACAAAATCAGTTAGACTTTTTATATTTAAGAATATTAAGTTTAAAAAAATAGAAATTCAAGAAAAATAAGCATACTCTTCTTGAATCGTAATAGTCTCCTTCAACTATCTCCACAGCCACACATTCCCAATATATCCATTACCTCAAGACATTTCTATGTTTTAGATAATTAGTAATTCTATTCATCTAAAAAAAAATTGTATCTGCATAATCTTCGCTTATAATGGTGCTGAGAGTTGTTTATAGGCCTAACCATAACTTATGTTATAGGGTAGCAAGAAAAAGAGTAGCAAAAAATTGACATGTCACGTAATAACTCATATCATTATATTATTACCTCACAGTTTGATCGGTGTGAATTCCAACAAGCAAAAAATCTCCAAGCCCACGCGCAAGCCTCAAAATCTGCGAAAGCACAAGACTTTATTAAGTTCCACAACTTAACCACCAACTAAAATAAGCTGACAAGAACTAAAATTTAAAACTACCTCCACATGTCCAGCATGGAACAGATCAAATGCACCATCTATATAAACTATGCGAGAGTTAGGTCCAGCTGCCTGCAAAAACAACAGTATGAGCAAGAATATGCGACAACTGAGCAAAAGAACAAATCAAGTATTATATTTGCATAACCTTTTCATTAGAAAACTGAACAATCCTCCGAGATGTAGGAAGAAAATGAGACACACGAGTTCCGCTGCCAGAGCCACTATCATCATATTTCTGGCTGTGACCAGAGCTAAATTGCCTTTGCAAGGAAGCATGACTAGGCCTCTCACTACTGGTCCTCTCTCTTACACATAGAAGCATCCGTCCTGTATCCGTCACATTCCCAAACAATTCAAATTTAAAAGCAGCTTGATGATTAGTTTACTTAAGATAAGCCTTAACACCAAAGTAGGTCAACTAGGAAAAAAACTGAAAGATCAGTCATGAACTAAATTTCAGGGTGGTAAAATACGCGTGTCTGGGAGGTTTGATACTTTGGTAATGGGATAGGCCAGGCCATATAAACACTTATTTTATCCATTTAATACTTTATATAAGCAATGTGGTATGCATACTTACAAGCTGTACTATTACAATAATAATTGAATATTTTCATAATAAAGCAACTTAAGTAATTTTACGAATCTGAATAAATTTCAGATGATTTTCGACCTGTTGTCTTTTACTTATTAGCTAAACCCATTTGACCCTTTAGAGATAAAAAATAATATATATTGACCTATTCAAAAGTTTATACGTTAAAACTACCATCTCTACCAAAAATGTGTTCATCGGCAAGGAAAATTATAATTTCTGATGATGCACAAACAGAAAGGCCTGATTCCAGCATTAAAGTTGATGGCCAATTTAATCTCAAAATATTACTCAGCCTTATACAAAAGAACAAAAAATATAGAAGACTATTCCGTTGCATAGAGATGACATTAAAGTTCACCGAGCCAGCACATGAATAAAAATATTTTGGTCGACTGATTTAGCCAATTTCAAGTGGGACCCTCTATGATGTACTAAAGATAAGAAATGGAGGAAAATATTTAAGGACGATTCTCATGTTTATAGTATTGGTCCCATTATCTCACTTTTTGCATGATATATCACAAAGTCTTGTGCGCAACATTCTTTATTTATTTAGATTAGATTCTAATTTCTAAAGCTAGGTTAAAACAACGAATAATGCATACCAACAATGTCTGTGCTTGATACACCTTCTGTTCGTTTTATCTGCTTATAGCGACCAGCTTTCTTTGCAAGGGCATAAGCGTCAGTTCCGTCAGGAAGAATGCATGGATCATCTCCATGAATGATATAATCTATATTATACTCGTCAAACAACTTCCTCATAAATTCTTCAGTTATAGCATAAGGTGCATCGGGAATGACTTCATCAACCCACTTAACAGCACTGACCATAAGCATCCTAAGATACAAAACAAAAGTGAGAACCATAATATTGATGTACTTGATGCACTAACCATTTACATCGATTAAAAGACAAAAGATGGTTATTTATGTGTTGATGTGCATGCTATTCACTTTTTTAATTTTTTGGGGAACTAAGGGGTACAGTAGTAGTCAATTACAAATTAGATTAATAATTAAAGAAAAAACAATAAATCAGTCAGAACCCCCATGGCAACCCATATTTCCATAAGTGATTAGCAATGCGTACTTTGTGGTCTAGTCTTTCTCCGGCATCAAGCATTTACCCACTTCCGCTAAATAGATATGGACTCTACCCTCTAACTACCCACTCAAATTTACATAGAGAACGTCATGAAAAGCACAAAGGATTTCCATCTATGGCCCTTACTAATTCACAATGTAATAACGTCATTCAGAACGATACTACCTAGTTCCTAACCATCCATAATATCACAGCAATTAAATCGCTAATCGCTATGCAATATCCCCTTACGTAATCATAAATTCCCTAAGTTCAATGCATCAAAATCAAATAAACTCCAACCGTAGCTTGAGACCTTGAAAACCATCTCCCAGTATTGCGCACGCACCAAACAAGTCACCCATTTAATTTGAAGTGTAACATACTCCTTTCCACTGCATTAATTCCATATCCACTACCAAAATGTAAAACCTAGTGTAGAAAAAATCAACATCTGTATCAATCAATCAAATACGTCGACTACATACCATTATAATACAGCAGCAAACCATATACACACTTCAGACATTATTCGTAACATCGTAACCTAATCAAGACAGTCAGCATTTACATCAATTTTAATATTACACAAAAAGAACTTTGAAAAAGGGAAAAAAAACACAGCAATATATCGAACTGTACAAACACCAATCATACGAAACCTAATTTCGTCAAAACCATGACCTATCATTGCAAAATCGCCAATGCTACTCACATATTTTACTCGTTTTCACTCCACCAGTATCAATCAAACCAAATGCATCAACTATATCATTATAATACAGCAACAATATAACATACGCATCCACACGTCAAACACCTCATCTAACCTATTAAGAAATCAAAATCAACATCTACATCAATCTCCAAATTAAACACAAATCACCACAACATTACACGTAAATGCACACACTGATCTCATACATGACCTAATTTCAATAAAACTATAATCATTACAATACAACTAACTACAAACACGTCATTTAACCTAATCTACAAATCAACATCAACAATCACATCAATCTCAAAATCAAACACAGCATTACACCGGATCACACACACATCGATCTCACACGTAACCTAATTTCATAATATCGCTTCAAAATTGAAATTGAGGATGAGTTAAGATACCGTTCATGAAGAGGTCCTTTGTTTATAGTAATTTCAGCATCGCTAACAACGCCAACAATTAATTGATCTCCGAGTGCACGAGCTTACCGGAGTGCGTTACAGTGACCGTAATGCATCATATCAAAACAACCGTCCATATATACACGTATAGGTTTCTTTTTTTTCTTCCTATTATTTGAAATTATATTATATTTATCGGTGCTGAAATTACTGTTTGACCCATATGACCCCGTTTTTCTTCCTATTATTTGAAATTATATTTATCGGTGCTGAATAAATGTTTATCTTTGATTCATTTTCGTAGAGTGTATCATATATAGAATTTATTTAGAAAAATTTACTTGCTTTCTTAGGAACTATATATAGTTTATGTATAATGTGAAACTTATATCATATAGAGTCTTTACTACATAATTTAATAATTGCTTAGAGATGGATAGATATTCTTAGCATTGATGTTGAGATATGTGTATTGAAGCTTGCATTCCGCTCCAGCCACAATTTTTTTAGTATGTAAGTTGTGTCGTAGTTCTTTATATGTTGTATGCATACATGCAAGTTTGGGTTTGCGAATCACTACTCACTAGATCGCCGATATATGAGCTATTTGATATGAGTTTTTCAGATCGAGTTGTTTTTTAAAGGTGTATATCTAGTTTGTACTTTTGTTACTTTAATTCAGGATTTATGGAGAGGAAAAACATTAATACGCAACATATTTTATTTAGAAAAAAAAATAGAAATAAAACGTAGCAAATTAAATGACTAATTAAGATACACATTATTGACTTTTTATCATACATATCATTTACTTTTAAAATCTGACTCGATAAACTTGTCTTAAATGTGTCGCTAACCCATGATTTATATAATGATGTATCTTTAGTATATGTGTTAAATACTTAATCATAAATTCATAATCCTTTTATTGAATGTGACGATTTGGAGCAAATTATATCGCTATAATAAGTAGTTCAATAAAACAAAAAAGAAAAAGTATGTACGTAGAAAGGGCGAAGCAAGCAATTGTAATGTTGAAACTTGAAAGCAATATTAATTTGTGTTGTTGACCAATATAAATTAAATATTATTAGATGTTTTACTTTTTTAGTCCTCTAATTTTTTAATATTTAAACAATCCATCATCTATAACTAATTGCACGGTTTCATTCGTGCAGTTTTGCAGCACGATTTGTTTCCCCCTAGAAAATGTTTGAATGCAATAATAGATTATGAGTTTTCAAAAATCTAATTTCAGTGTACAAAACCTTAATAAAAAAAAAACTTCGATGTAAAACTAACTACAATTTGTATGTATTTTCTAATCACATTTGTTATTTAGTTGCTTATTGGAGTAGTACAATAAAGTTTAGGAGAATATGGAGGAAAAAAAAAGTTTAATAAAAAAGTCTCTAATATAGATAATACTTTTTATTGAACAGCTCTAATATAGATAAATTGAATCAAGCTTGAAGCTTAAAAATAAAAGCTTTAGTCGAATCTCAAGCTTCTGAGTTTTGAAGTCGAGCCAAGCTCGAGTTTGATGACGTTTTATCTTGACTATACTAGACTTGCCAAACCGATTTAGTTATAATCAATCATCCTTTAGTCTTCAACCCAGCTTTAGGTTATTTGGTCCCAAACCGGTTTAGCTATAATTAATCCAATCTTTCAAATTGAGGATTCAATAACAAGCCTATTCGTCCTTCAATGTTTCCATTCTTTCACATCTTTTACGTATCTTGCATAATAAAAATAAAAAATAAAAAAAAATCTACTAGTATTTATTAAGGAATCCCCTTATCTGAGAAACTCGAAAAAAGCATCTTGTTTGCAGGTTGCAATGCAACTGTTTTAGCAAAACACATCAGGAAAAAATATATATATATATATAATGTATCTATATGTAAAAAAAGGCATCAAGATTGAAGCAGAACTTCTAGTGGCTTACGCTTAAGTGTATTACAACAAAGATCTTAATACCTAAAAGCCTGCATATTCGAAAGCTAGAAGGTACCTCTTCTAAAGTAATTGAATTATTTGCTATCCTTCATCAGCAAACACCCCTAATGTCATGAATACACAGACTCTACCCAAATAAATATATTATAACAATCGTGAAAAAAACAAAAACGAAACAAAGAAAAAATTCCGGGTAATCACTTGCCTACCTACATTACACCAAACAAAAAACTATAAAGCAGTTCTTCAGATTCCCCATCAATTCCAACTGCAATCTCCTCTAGATCATGGACAGAAGAAGAAACTGGACAAATTGTAGTCCAAATAACTAAAAATACACAGAGATCGTCACTTGCTGATCTTCATCCCTCGGATATTGGGTCCAGATTTAGTTTCGTTTTCTTCTGATTAAAGAATTACATGACATTTGGAACCACAATAATCAAAATTATGGGTTCACATTGCAGTCAGTCAAGAAATGATTATCATTGTTTAAGAATTTTCTCCAGTGGACTTTATAGGTTGAAATACCGAGTTCAAGCCAAGGTTTCATGTTGCCGTTGAAGTGTAACACAGCTGCTTTCTTAATAGCTTCATTAGTAATACCGTAGGTATGACCTAGTCCAGATAATACCCATGTGTCATCAAGTGCAACATGTAACCCTTGAAAGGTTAGCATTGTTGCTCCTAGTGTAGTTGCTTCACTCAATCGCTGTTCACAAAAGAAAAGGTTTGTCGGTCAATACGTTCTTGGCACATACTATATTATATATAAGCTAACTCATGGGAAGTCGTAAGAGTAAACCAAGGAACAAATTATAAGATAACTCACCTGTTGCACCAAACTTTGATACATTTTAGTGACATCTCGTTCCCTCCACTGAACCAAATCAATTATGTTTAACCCTGACATCCATGTACACGAGTTGGCATCATAATTTCCCTTCCCCAGATAACTTTTAAGTGCAGCCAGTTTCACTGTGCAGAACTGAGATGCACCAATGACTTTACCATCCATGTCAAGACTCCACAAGGAGGATAAATCACGTTGGACAACAATATCATCATCAAGAACAACTATTTTCTTCAAAGTTGGAAATATCTTTGGAAGGGCATAATGCCAATGTGAAAACACCGAGATATATTCAGTTCTACTTTCAGAAGCAGAAGAGAAAGAGAGACGTAGTTCTTGTGGCATTGACAAATGAGAAAACAGATGACCTTCTAGGTTAAGATCCTCAATATTCAACACTTGAACTGTAGCATCCTTGTATGTATTAGTAAAAAACCACATTTTCATAGAAAAGAAACTCTGCTTATCCGTCAACACATGAAACACCTGCTTCCCACTGGCCTGAAAATAATATTGATAAGTCCCTGATAAAGACAGAGATGATAAGTCTAAGGGTGGCCCTTTCGACCCATTTACATATGAACAGGTTGATTCAGGTAATGTTTTATTGCTTACTGGTAACAGGTTTGTTACAAAAATCAGCTAAAAAGGAAAACGGGGTCATATGGGTCAAACAGTTCAAAGCTCGTCCAAAGTATAAACTTTTATGTGTAAAAATATATTAGCATATCATCTATTATTGAACTAACATAACTTGTAATCATATTTGACACTTATAGTTTTTTAAAAAATTAAATTATGGGTCATAAGGTGGTTCAAGTCAATCCAACCTGACTCCTACTGATATTACCTGTTTAGACCAGTTACTAAAACCATTGAGCCTGCCCAATCGTCACCTCATATAAGCAGATAAAAATATTAAATAAATTAGATATGAGAACATACTTTTGAGTTCATAACAGTCGAATTAATTACTACAGACGATGCAAGCACATTGTTAGAAAACATAACAAAGTGATGCAGCTCCGGGTTCAATAAATCTTCCGACTGATTAG
This sequence comes from Pseudognaphalium luteoalbum, assembly GCA_963422505.1. Classification (NCBI taxonomy): domain Eukaryota; kingdom Viridiplantae; phylum Streptophyta; class Magnoliopsida; order Asterales; family Asteraceae; genus Pseudognaphalium; species Pseudognaphalium luteoalbum. The sequence continues at coordinate 7,346,054 of OY730196.1, forward strand.
CATCAACAGGAGAAGTTTTGAAATACTCAACGGTTAGTCGCATTGACAGACAATGAAGGCTTTTTGGTGTTGTTTGGACTGCTAGTTGGTAAAGAAAAGCACTCTGCTTCATGTGAAAGTTGGCTTCATCTTCTGTTAAATCAACTAATTGTCTTAATTTTTTGTCAACATTGTTACAGTCCACAGTAGCTGATTTTGCTTTCATAATTGTCGTTTCCATCTTTTGCAACTTCTTCTCAACCCTACCGACACAAATAAATCTTATTTAAAATCTATCAAATTCTAAAAAAAAAACCCAATAAAAATAAATATAGAACTACAATATTATGGGATGGGAACAAATGGAAGAGTAGAATTATAAAAAAGATAATAAAAAATAATAGATAGTCTTAAGAACTTACTGTGGTGGGAGATCTGTATCGGAGGAACTTTCACTGAGGATACGTTCGAACTCTTGAATATTTTGCTTCATTTCTTGTGAGAATTGGTCAAGGGCTGGAAGCTTTGCAATACTGGGATAGTAAGCTCGAGCCACATAAAGCTGGTCCTTCATTTTTTTCACTATAAAATCTTTCATTTTTTCCCTATGTTGTTGACGCCATAAGCAATAGCTCCCAAATTTTAATTCACAAGTTTTTTCACTCTCACCAATAGGTTGAACTGATTTAGTGCCTTCAACTGATGAACCTCCACTCTATACAATATGAAGGATTGATTGAAACTTATACATAAAATACAAATTCAGCTAGCATAAATAAATCATTACAAATATATGCTTACATGTGTTTTTTGAGGTGGTTTTATAACTTGTTTAGGCACAGCAAAACCTACAGTTAATAAGATTTATAAAAAGATTTGACTATGGTGGCTGAAAAGCTTTAAAGAACCGAAATAATTATTAATATGGTAAACAAAAGATTCTAATAACAATGGTCTACCAGTGGTTTTGTTCTCAGCTTCCTTGACAGAGTTCCTTATGAAATCCTGTTCATAATATGCATATGAGTGAGATAAACAGAGAATGGGCAAATGTAGCACAAGTATATATGTGCCCAAAAACCTAAGCTTCTACAATGGCAGCGTAAGTAAGCAAAGTGGTATAATTGTCTAGATAGTTTAGTTTTATAGGGTCAACTATACAGGAAGTCAGAATGTCAAACATACAACTATACAAGTAACAAAAGGATGAGATTTCTCATTGTGAGGGGAGCAAAGACATTAGACTACAATCCTTAATGTATGGCATCTAAAGTCACACATTAGTTGTATAATGATAGCTTCAAGATGTAAGGCGATGTATTTGCTAATTACTAGTATAGTCTTCAACGTTCTTGATGCTATTCAAGATTTTTGCTATTCGTTTTTATTGTTCTTGATGCAATCATCACTTCATATGAAGAATAAGAAAAAATGATCAAAGGTAGGTAGCATGCAATCAAGTACGGAGCAAAAGCAAACTTGGGAACTACTGATCAATACAAGTAGATAAACTGTTCTAGTTGCATAAGAATTGTTTTTGGTCTTTCCTTTGACATATTAAACCACAAGCATCTAGAGCAACCCTATGAAAGACTGTAATACTAAAATTCTCCAAAGTAGATGTGTTTCAGTACAAAGTATACAATAAGATGAGACATAATGTTTTAGAGTTCATATGCTAAAGTACTCAGTCTTGAATTAAATTCTGGTTAGCAACACATAAAGGCATACAACCCCTTAAGCAAAGAAATTGACTTATCTAAATAACTCATTTTATATGTTACTTTTATTTGCAATGTAGAACATCATCGTTCACTCCTAGAAGGGTTCCACCATAACTAAACTTCAACAAAGCTACTATTTAGTATTTGTGAGACAGGCACTGGTGTACTGCCAACAGATTAATACTAATAGTACAAAAGTTGAGTCTTAACCATCAAAGCAGTATGCAATGAACCTTTGGAAGAGTTGGTCCTAGATTTCTCAATAGTCCATCTACACGTGATGATATCCCTCCCTGCAAAATAATATATATTTAAGGTAAATATACGAAGATGATCACAGGGGAGTTGTCCTTCGCTTAATCAACAATCAACAATAAGTATAATATAATTAATATACACGAATGCAAGAAAAAAGCATTACTTTATTTAACGATGTATCTAAAGCTGGCTCCTTTCTTGATGAACCAGAACTCCTTTGCTCAGTAACATACCCTGTAACCACCACATCCAAACTTAACTTCGCACTCACTGTCCAATATAACTTTACAATTAACATTAAATGTGACTCCCACACTAAAAACATATACAGATCTAAAATTTCATTTAAGCCAACATAAATATGTTATTTAACCAGTACATACATACATATACATTATACGTACACATAATAGTACATACTATATGAACAATATCAGTTTAGATCTAAACAACAAATAGTTTATAATACAGCCTGCATATCGAGATAGAGTTTTCACAACATCAGTCCATATCAATCACTCGATAGAAATAATAATGTATTTGTGTAGGTGAACGATAACAGTATATATTGCAAATGTGCAGAATCATGGCCTATAAGACAGCCTTAATTATCTACACACAGTATTTACAACATCAATTAATATCGATCACTATACATATATATGTAAGCAATAACAGTTTAGATCTAAGTAACAAATGCGCAGTATATCATTATACAATACTTACATCATATATATAAATCAATCAGTACACTCGATCCAAATCACCTATCACTAAATCACTATCACCATAACCTAATAAACAGTAATCAGGAGACACAGAATAACAACCGAATACAGATCAATTAAACAAACAGCATTACGAATTCAGTAACACGAACATCAGGTTAAAACAGATCTAACAGATTATACACCGAATCTAGGTCAGAATGATAGTTACCGACGGAGTGATGGAGACCGAGTAAGAATGCAAGAGGAACGAGCATCGAAAGTAATACGAGACCTAAGACTGCGATCACAAGCCAACTCCATCGTTTTTTTCCTGACGGCATAGTGTTGTTGTTTTGTGATGAAATTGCAACAGTGGTCTTCTTCATCCCCTACCATCACACATCTCAAATCTGTACTTCAGTTTATTTATTGTGGTTTTTTTAGTAGATGATACTATTAAACACAAGTTACAAATTTGGGTATGTAAAACTGTTTAATTGCATATTTTACCCCTTTCGTTTTATGAAATTATTTGGAACCCGTTTTAGTTTAAGATGAGAGTTTCTTCTCTAGAAAATTATGTATATGGTCAAACTGGAGGTTTATTACTATATATATGCACAAAGACTGTTAGATTTTTAATGTGAGATGTCATATAAAGTATCTTATTTCTAATAATAAAGTGTGTTATTTAATATGTATATTAAATATTTAGTTGTATTCATGATAATATTACTTTATATAAATGAAATTATATAAGTAGAGATTAAAAAGTTAAAGTTTTTGAGATCAAGTTAGTGAAAAAAATAATTATAATTTTAAGTCCATATTAACTTTTTCAAGTAATTTTAATTCTACTTGGTGAACTGAAAATGAAAACATTAAATATCGATTTTGATAATGTTTTAATTAATGGATTAAATTTCTTTTTATTTGTAAGTGAATAGTTGATAAAAAATTCTTTTTCAATAAGTTAGGGATCGTATTTTAAAATTTATTAAAACTAAAAGATCAATTGACAAATTAAAACTTAATTAGAACGATGACATCTGGTTTCTATATATAATTTAAGATGAGATGAGATGTTTATATTTATTTCTAAAATAAGTATATAAAAATTGATCAAAATTTTCACTACACCTACAATTTGACCATCTATCTGGTTTATCGTTCCTTTGGGCGTATCGAACGTATTGATTAAACCTTGTAAAGTTTTCCATTATATGTTTTAACCGCATATTGTTATTATTATTGTTAATAAAACAAAACTTCTAATATTATTGTCCTAAGATGAAAGGTCTTTTGAAGAAGATTGATCAATCACTTGTGAGTTCAAGCAAAATTGTCAGGATCGTAATCATACATTGAATCATTTTTGCCTTTGAAAGATCGGAATTATAGATCCTACCAAAATATCATTTTTTATACAAAGATATCAAATTTTTTGTAATGAGTACTATTACATAAATTAATCTAACATTCAAACTTATATTACAAAATTGACGCAATTTGTCAACTTATAAACATCTAGAACGATAAACATACTGAAACAAAAGATAGTAGTATAGTACAATTGCACCAAAATGTAAGAATATATTACAAATGAAAATTATTAATCGTCGTTTTAGAGGTTCTAGACTTTTTCTTAAGTTAATTTGATAATAAATGGAGAAATTAAATTTAGAAACAAATGTACGGTAAGTTTTGAGATAGTATTTGGACTACTTATAGGCTTTACAAGCCCAATTGTAAACAAAAAAAAATAGCTCATATGTAGGATCGGATTGTTCAATGATCTTACGATCGATCATACTCCGATCCTACTTCCTGATCGATCCTACTCCCATCCTGGACGTTTTTCCTTGGTAGGAATGTGAGATCGTACGATCCTACGATTAGGATCGCGATCTTGACAACTTTGAGTTCAAATCTTATCATATGTCTCAAATGGCGGCTAAATAGAATGTCCACATTTCTATTTTTAGATGTCAGTTCTCTCGAGTTTCTTGGAGTTCGATATCCATCTCGTGGAGTTGTTGATCGTGATGGTGCACCCTAGCGGCTAAGTCCGGTAGAGTGAGGTGAGTGTGATATGGGCTGGCTCGAGGCGAACGGGCGTCCCTCCTAGCCACCCTTGGGTTTCATGTTCCATGTGGATAAGAGCGTGACGAACTTGGTGGTGTGTTTGCCATTCTGAGACAAAGTGTTATAATGAGTGAGGCCTACTTATATATAACATATAATATAGCCTAGTGTGTCTAGCACAAGCAAGTATCGGTCCCGTTTCCCTAGTAGTCAAAGTCAACTAGTGTATTCCCGATCAACATCACTATTTCAGTTCTTACATCATCTTTATTTAATTGTACATAGTTGATCAGACTATGTTAAATTAAATTCGTATGATGTAATCCCTGAATCAGTCATACCTAATAAGGAATACTGCCTAACGGTCATAGTCTAGGCCCACTAAATGCAACCTAGTTCGCTATAACCTTAGGCTCTGATACCAATCTGTAACACCCCCAAAATCACTGTTCAGCGGAAGCAAGCTTTGGGGTGCTACTAATCAAATATCACAGCACAAAAGAAAAGCAAACGACATCTATATGCAACGTTTGTAAAATAGTTACATTTCCATACATAAAATGTTTGGAAACATAGAGTTTCTGGTTACAAAATGAAGTTCCCTAGAGTCCGCGCGTATAGCGGGAGATTCTATTACATAATCATAATAAATACAAAAGATAATGCTAAGAATCTCCGTTAAATGCAGTGTAGAAATCATGCGACTCTAGCTAGTATCCTGAGGGAATCCTACTCCGCTTGTGTACCTGAGATACAAAGCTAAAAAGGTCAACACGAATGTTGGTGAATCTCACAGGTTTGTAAATAATATAAGTATTTGAACACAAGATTTCATCAGTAATGCCTGCAGGCGTGAATCAGGTATTTGCAATCCCGCAAATGTAAAGTAAGTAAGTTATACCGTTGCCATGAGGCTCATAATCGAAGCTTAACCCGTAAGTAGTAAGTTGCCCCCGAGACATGCTCGAACCTGAGCAAGCTAAGTAACGAATAATAGTCGCCCGTTTATACAGAATGGTTCGTGGTAGCGCTACTACCCCGGGCGGGGAGGGTCATTTCCCTAATGGATCCATTAACTAGTGTTCGCGCTTAAGTACCATAACTAACGATATATGATGGAGGGACTTCCCCAAATAAATGGTGAGAAAACTCATGCAATTCCGTTTGGTAAACATGTAATTCAGTACTTGTGTTCATAAAAGTAAGCAATGTATCTCACCCCGTAAGTAAAACAGTAAAAGTGGGGCTGTAAGACTCACCTGAGTCTAGCAAGTATGAAGGTGTAATCAAGTAAGGCGGATGTAAGTCCGTACATGGTTCACCGAACCCTGCAACCTCTTGGCTTCCGAAACGCACAAGGTTGTAAGTAAACAAGTAAACGAGTTGGTGTCTTAAAAGATCACCCATGCTAGTTGTCCACTCAACTAGGAAATGTCCAAATGTTCGTTTAGTAATCCGTTTGTAGTTTTGAAAAAAAACAAGTATGGCCCGTTGGTGACGGTTTGTAATAATAAGCCAAAAGTGTTATTATTATATGTATCGTTGTATCAGATTTCATTATCTGTAAGTGTTTGACACTTAGTGTGAAAAGTATTTATAAGTTCCTGGATAACGGGGGTCCGGGGGCAGCGCCCTGGTAGCGGGGTCCAAGGGGCAGAGCCCCTGGCTGGGGTCGAGCTGCCAGGTCAGCTTGGAAAATTTTTATTTCTACTAAATTGCTTTGGTGAAAAACGCACCTGGACTTGAATTTGGGTGAAATCGAGTGATAAAATTTTAGGTCTCGACACTTAGTAAAATCTGTCTTTTCTTGGTTATGTTTCATGCGACACAAAGGTCAGGTATGCGACACAAGAGCTTAGCGACACAAGGGTTGTGTCGCATAAGCTTTCGGTGCTAAATCAATAGCGACATAAGGGTTGTGTCGTATAGGGTATACGACACAAGGTGCGACATAATCGTTGTGTCGCAAAACCTACGACACAAGGGTTGATGCGACATAAAATGCGACGTCAATGGGTTTATGCGACACAACCTTGCGACACAAGGCTTGTGTCGCAAAGATGAACACCAGCCCAGAAACAGCGCCTGTCCGCGCTTTTCCGACCCAAATCACAAATCTAACTCATTTATAGGCTGCAAAATCGTGTTTTCTTCATACATTTGGACATTTTAAGCTTAAAGAAATAACTAGAACTTAAAAGCACTTGAAATCGAAAGGTTTCGAGTTTTGTCGGAAACTTACAAAGTGATGAATCGAAATTCCGAAAAGGTAGGAGTGTAGATCGTTGCGTGGTGATCGTTTTTCTCTAAATGGGTGTGATGATTTATGGTGGTTTGTTGTTGTTATTTGGTGGTTTTAGATGATGGTGGTGGTGGTGGTGAAAGTTGAGAGAAAAATGGAAGGAAGAAAGAGAAAGTAAATGGTGGAAATGAGGGGGAAGAAAGGAGGGAGGTGGGGTTTTGGTGAAAGCCTCACCTTTCCAGCCCCAGTAATTGTGCTCCGTGCGGTGTTCGTCTTTCCCAGTCGTTAAACATTAAATCATCATTTTGACTGTTTACAATGTAAGTTTTAAAATACGGGAGTTCATTAAATTCATTTATTGAAGTATTTTACTAATACTTACTAATTCAATTGGTTTCGTTTGTTTGTGTTTTTAAATGTTTGAGTCGCGTAGATGTTTATTATGCGATACAAAATGTAATTGAAATATTATCAAAATAATATTTGTGACATAAAAGTGTCCTTAATTAATATTACATTGCTTGATATAAATGTTCACCAACGTCCGTATGATTTGAATCGAATTACATTCGATTTGAAATTCGTACGATTTAAACCAAATCGCATATTAATATACATTTTGATACATTAATTAGCCTAGTACCATACTAATTACATGTATTAACAGTTAAGTAGGAACTAATTACTAGTTCTAGCTTGACAGGTGTCACATTAAAACTGTGAATATATTTATAATGGACACTTAAATAAAGATTGAGAGATCAAGTACTATATAATATTTGATTGTACACAACATGCACGATAAGTTTAATAATTGTCTCTAAAACATATTGTCATATGAAGTTTACCTAGCATTATATGGGGTGTTGTTCTTTGCACTCCATCATATCATACGTCATAACTAATAGGGTCACATCGTACATTAATTTACGATTTTTCTATTTTAATTTTCATAACTGATAGTTTTTTTTTTTTTTTTATGGAAAAATTTATGCTTATAAAAACTAACTACCCAAATTCAATCATTGAATTTGTGGAGTTAATATATACTAAATAAACGAACATGAAATAACTTTTTGATGAACATTTCTCGAATTTGTTGTTAAATGTTTGATTCATTATAGGCCTACTACTATTCGATTACGTTTACTTGATTACAAAAAATGTGTTGATTTGAATAAATAATAACACTAAAAAAAAGTTGAAAGGTGGATAATTAAGGGAAATACAAATACAATCAAAAATTGATATATAAACCAAATTTATGTTTTGGTGTGATCATAGTGTGAATAATGATTATACACTTTCTTGTATGAATTAATTTGTTTATAAAAGGACATGAATGAAAATTTATGTTCCCTTAACTATATGAACGAACAATTATTGTTATTTATGTTCGTTTCGTTTGTTCGTTTACATTTATTTACAAATAATCAACCTAAATTTAATATAATCATATTTTTTATTTTAGTCTCATCTAGAATTTTGAATATAACAATATTATTTTCATCTGAAAAGATTTTGTGTTGAAGTTTGTTGAAAAAAATATATTTGTAAACGGTTGTCAGTTTTAGACCAATGTTTATTGTATGCATCCAATTTATACCGCTTATTTTATGTGTCTCATATGTATTCAACTTTGAAATATCCTTATTCTATCTACTGAAGTTATTTTGCTGACATATACTGTTATTTTGCTAATATATACTTTGTTCGTCCCACAAAAAATGTTCCGCAGTAAGTTTTGTGCGGATTTAAGATATGTTGCATAAAAGTTATTTTTTGTCTTTATATTCAAGGTAAGTTTAACTGTATTTATTTAAAAAATAATTGAGAAGAATAATAATGGTGAAATGGAGAGTCTAATGATTCATAGTAGTTATTTTTTGTCAAATGGATAAATATTTCGGGCCATATATAAAGAGTACTTCTAAAACAATATTTATTTTCGGACGGATAGAGTAATTTATAAAAGGTGTCATGTCATTCATATAAGTTCTCAGATCACACAAAGTAGTACTTAGTATTTACAGTTTAAATCGTTTTAAGTTGGACATTTAGAGTAGAATTTAGACCAAATTTAAGTACATTCGGAAACAGTTGTCCAACATCACACGAGTTGATTAAAGATTGAGTTTTCGAGTTACGATTTAACAACTATTATTTTCAAAGTTATACAAATAATATAATAATACATACACATTTTCAAGATATAAAAAGAAAATAACAAACAGAAATGAAATATAATAAAATAATATGCTTGTATGTGACTTCCGTATAGTCGTTACATCACATCAATCAATCGAGTGCGTAAAGAAAGCTTTTTTCCGTGTAGATAGAATTTGCCCATACTATGTATCGATGACATAAAGTGATTATGATGATGTGGTTATGACGTAGTGTGGTTATGACATAGCATCGTATATGAACATATGATTCTCACACGTTCAAAAAATTGATACCTAGACCTTTTTGCTTCGATATACACAATTAGTTTTTGAAATCCTTGATAGATTAAGATATAATTTGTACAATTGTTTTCAATAATAGCCAATTGTTTAACCTTTGTTTTACTTTGTTTATTGTTATAGTTATTGAAACAAACTATTTTGGTTATTTGTGACATTTCAATTTAATTAGCATCAATCTTAAATAAAGTAACATTTTTAGGTTGATCTTGACATTTTTCTAATCTAGTAGATATGATGATGTAAAAAACTTATTTTGCTACCCTTTTTTTCTCCATTATGGATTATGGATGATATATGATGCTATCAATTGTCGCCACTTTTTGCAACCTCCTACGCAACTTCAAACTTTCGGGATCGTTACTAAGATGCTACTCCACTTAAATCTTAGAAAGGTACAATATTCATTAAGTAACTAACATTAACATATATATATATATATATATATATATATATATACGTCTTTCTTTCCACTAAAAGAAGATATAAATATTTGTCAAACCAATATATGACGTATATATGGTGAAGAATAACGGTGGTGAATGATAACTTCATGGAGTAATACAAAACTTGAAGAACCGGCCATTGTGTCAACGGGTCAAGTAAAATAGTAGTAAGGGTCTGCACCACTTCTACACTATTAAAATCAATAAACTAAACTTGACTAAACCTTGTACATTATTAATAAAATTTGTATGTATATATATAATTAGTGTGAGGGATGCAAAAGTACACTTTTATCTCCAAAATTGTAAGACCACTTCCAACAAGTGATTGAAACTAATCGGTTAGTTTATAGCTTTGTGCCAACTAAATGTCATATAGTTTTTTTTCAAAATTAACTAACAACTGACTCACCGGTGTCAACAGTTACTGATCACTTATTTTTCTGAACCCCACACATCTTTTTATATAATATATTAAAAACACGATATTAAATAAAACAATTTAATTAATAAAACATTACATTAGTTAAAAAAATTTACGATAATTAAAAATACATTACATTTATTGAAAAAGAAAAAACGATTACAATAATTAACGTTGGTGAAAATTTGGTGGGAGGTACGAAATATTTTCTATGAGAACATTGTGAAGTTGATGATGCACACTTAGATCGTAAAATCCTTTTCCATACGCATTTGTATTGTAACTCTCTGCTCTCACATACGTGGCGGTCTATTTTCGGGTTTAGTTTAGTTGTATATGTATTTAAGTTTAAACTAGTGTATTTATAGTATGTTTGAGATAGGTAAAAAGGTAAAAAAAAAATAATATTTTTTTCTATAAAAACGGTAATATTACCTCTTATTTTTTATTTTTTCAAATGTCAACTTGGAAAGAAACATAAAACACTTTTGTTTAATATATCGGGAACCACCTCTCGTCCCTAACTCTGTCGGATATCCGACCAACAAACTGATAGAACCAACTAATTGACACATTGTTGTCAATGGCATTGGTTGAACCAACGTACGACGATTTCAAATCAACGCTATTGTTGGGAGTTGTCTTAGCATTAATATGTATAATTGTATAATAATCAATAAGATACAAGATATAAGATATATGTTCCTATTAATATTGATTTTATTTCCATGATTTGATTCACATTATTGATTACAGTAGGTTCCTCTTATATGTTCCATATGATAACGTGTGTTACAAACTTGTGCTTTCAAGATGTTGACTTATTGCGTAAATTTATAATTCTCATTTGATTAATAATACATGTTAGATTTAGATGTAACAGAATAATGTCTCTATATATATTTAGTTGAGTAAAGAGTAAATTTACAACCTCATTTATCCACACGTTGCATTAGATATAAAAGAAAAGATACATTTTTAATACCTTATCTAATTCTTATATTAAAATATGTTCTTAATTTGAATTCGTTGTCTCTTTTGTTTATACAATTTACAAAACAAATATGGTCATTTTTCACCTTTTTCTATTGATTAAAATAACATATGTGACCCCGTCAAATTAAATTATTTTCATTTAAACTTGTAAGAATTTATATATAATATTACTAGATAATATCTTCTAAATATGGTAATGGATGAGCTCTTATGCATATGTAGTGTAAGCGACAAAAATGACATCACGTGATGTGTCCAAAATTCGTTGTACTTCATGTGAAACCTATATTGGTTATATCAATAATAAATGATGTTAGATTTTAATAAAAACAATTACTTGCATGAGTATCTGACATATTAGAAAGTGATAAAATTCATAATACCATATAACGTGTATCACTTAATGTCTACAATTATTGAACTTATAAATCAAGTATATTAATAATATAGTAATTATACCATATAAAATGTATATAATAATATGATGAGCTATTTAAAAGAACAACTTAGTTTTTATCAACTATTGCACACATATTTAGTTACAATTTTACAAATATAGGAGTTGAAATAAGTTGTGAACATAATATATGTATTATAAGAGTTGTAGGTTTTCTTATTTAAAAGATAAGCAGAAAATGTATATATTTTATTTAAGTTAAATTTGTAGTTAAGAACTTAAGTCTGTTGGTAAAATGGAAAATGGAGAATATTCACCAAACATGAAGTTTTATGGAGTAAAGTTATCGGATGTTAAGGTGGTTTTGATATAAGTGCGACTTTTTCAAATACCAAAGAAGTTTGGGTAGATATTATAAAAGCTAATCAAGAAATAGAAAGGCTACATTCTAATTTGGTAACTCATATGTGAAGAAAGTTGTAAATGGAAATAATACAAAATTTTGGGTCAATATCGTTGGTACAAAGTCGGTCAACGGCTAAAGGACCTATTACCTTGCCTATATGCTCTCAAGTTGAACAAAACATGTCTTGTTAGCGATAGATTGTCAAATCAAAAAGGGGTTTGAGTGGGAAATTGGGATTGGAGGTCTTCTCCTCGGAGATCTTCGGATGGCACACCTATAGATAGATGGCCTCCTCCACCATTTTCAACACACCTCTTTCATCTAGCTAATTTGTTATCTATTATCTGTGACTTTTGGTGTTGGAATATGGATCCTTCTGGTGACTTCAGAGTGAAGACTCTCAAAAACGCTATCCAATCTAAAATTTTCTCAGACATAAGCATGGGGCATCATCATACTTGTAACTCCTGGATTTCCAAAAAAGTTAACGTTTGCATTTGGAGGGCTTATTTGAATACATAGGCGTTTCTTTACTTTCGATTCATTGTGTTTTTGCGAGCAGGAAGATGAATCGTCAAATCATTGATTTCTAGATGTCCGAACGTGAAATTAGTGTGGCGTGAATTTTAGAGATGGTGGCATATTTGGTCGGATAGGGATCTTCATTCTCTCTCTATAAAAGACATTTATCTTGGCCTTGTGGGTTCAACCGATGATAAGCTTCGCAATAAGATTTTTTATGGTGTTTATTTGGTTATCAGCTGGGCCATTTGGAACCGGAGGAATAAAATTTATCACGCTAATCATAATGAGACCAGCTAATCATAATGAGACCAATGTGGTTTAGTCGATTGATATTTTCCCAAGTATTCAAAGATTATCTATGCTTTGGATGTCAAGCTGGAGCTCGAACTATTGTCTAAATTGGGATTCTTGGATCTATAATCCGAGAAGGGTAGTTGAGTAGTGGTTTGGTTTTTCAGATTGTGTGTTTTTTGTTAGCCTAATTGGCTTGTTTTGTTTTCTGCATGTCCTTATATCCCCTTCTTGGGGATTGTTTATTTTGTTCTATCATCACAATTTTCTTTGCATGTTAAAAAACAAAACAAAAAGTAAAATAATAGGATTTGATTATGTATAATAATATTAATGCACGGCCATTTGTCTTGTGAAAGCTTTAGAGACACAGATCTTTTGACAAAAATGTTAAATGTGTCCGTGTACAGCAAAAATGATAATCTTCTTTGTACGTTCAATATTTATTTTCTACATTTTAAATTAAACACCCTAACATTATATTACTGAGGAGGAAAGGGTCACAATTTCTGATTAGTTAACCGACATTTTTCTATAATACTATATAATTTTTATATAAAGGCAAACCTACACCACCTACCAATGATTATTATATACAATTATAAATATTTACAAATTGCCTTTGTTGGTGTTCTGACCGTCGTAAGCGCGAATGATCACAACGCCAATCGGTGGGTGTTTTAAATTTATATTTGATGAGGTCTAAGTATGACTTACTAATACTGAACCAAGGGCTAGTAGATGGTAAGTATGACCTGAAATCGTTCTTAAAGAGAAACTGAATTAAAACGGAGGTGATCCAATCAATCGTTACTTTCTAGTACATGTTTTTATAAAAGTGCGTTGGGAGTTTGGTTCAGTTAACTAAGTAAAGTAAATAAAGCGACTGAAATGTAATAATAAATCAGATAATGAAAAGTAGTATTTGTTGTGAGTTCATTAGCTAATAATATGGGATGATGACTTTCATGGAAAAAATAATTAACTAAATTAGAATTGTTTGCAAGATTCAATAACTTATGGTATAACCAATAGATTCCCTTAACTAATATGTCACAAGGAACTAAGGTGTTATGATTCTGGTCAGACAGACGATGCTCAACTCTCCACACTCTCCTGTGAGGGAGTCAGTGGCCCATATTATTGAACGCATGCTCGTGGGCGAAGGAACGGAGTAGCAAGTCCATAACACGTCTAACCGTTCTTAATACCATAAAGATTATGAGTCTTATAAACAACTAACTTAGGGTTTATGTTCGGACTTGTTTACCAATTCCTATTAGTAAAACTTAAGAGTGATAAGCGAGGGAAAACGTTTAGGTTTCTTGCGTATCTTTCTTTAGAGTTTTACCGGTTAGGAAAGAGTATCAGTTTAGATTGGATTTTAAACTTGCCTTTCTTGATATAATTAACAAATCCCTAGGTTTTCGTAAATGGTTATTTAGCCTATAACCTACCTACTCTAATCTAATTTAAACTAATCTAATTAAAATGCTGACGGCTTTTTGCAGAAAGTTAAACCCAGACCATGTTAGAAAATGCTATGGTAGTTCACAATGTATTTAATCATTTACCGATGTTTCCGTTGTGAATTTAATTGCTTCGTGATGTTTACATGATAATTACATTGTGATTGGAAGTGTACTATACTCATGGTAATTCCACGTAATCACATTGCTTTTTATGATGCTTGCATGACATTACAATTAAAGCATAGTTTTGACGCAGATAATTATTGAACAAGTATTAAGGTTCGCGACTCCTCTTTACAAGGTTACAATCACGTTTGTTAATCAAAAGGCGAATGTAAGTTTTAGGTTTAAGATCACACGATAAGTCCGTTCATAAAGTTTCATTTTTATAACGTCGATCTATAATACAACTACTTTCGGTCGTTTACCGGCTTCCATACGTATGTACTTTGCTTAAAGGCATTTCTAGCACTATATCAAGTAAACAGTTGAATAGGGGCCGTCATATTAATTCACAACGTATTTCAAGTCATCCCATAATTATATGTGCTAACTACATCACAACAAATACAATAGTAATCTACTCGCTAATCATGGCACAAACTAATTCTAGCATAATTAAAGCATACATATTTAATTAAGATAGAATAGGAAAGAAAGAACCCGGATTAGAATGCGAGAAGGAATAGACTTGAATTAATAAGCGTAATTCTAAGCGTACACCCAAGATTACAAGATGTTCCTTGCTTTCGTTCTACTCTAAACAAGCTTCCTAACTAGCCTAATACTAATTTTGAAGTAAGAAAATAGAATGAGAAAGTAAGAAAGTAATATGACTAATGCATATGGTGTGTAAAGTGTGTTTTGAAGGTGTGTGTTGAAGTGAAGCCTCATGCCTCCTATTTATAGGAGATATTCAGCTCATATTAGCATCTTGAGGAGCACTTTATCAAAAGGTAGAAAAGGTGGTGCACCAGGTACGTACAATCGCGCAAAGGTGTGGCACCGGGTACGTACAATTGCGTAAAGGTGTGGCACCGGGTACACGAAATGACCAAAAAGCGGAAACGAGATGGGGGAGGGGAGGCCGGCGCCGCCCACCTGTAGGTCGGCGGCGGCTGGTGGTTGGCCGGCGGCGGCTGGCTGCCACCCGCCCCGGTTCGCCGTCTTTTGCTGCGTTTCTTAATTCGCGCGTGTTTTCTTCGTTATGCGTCCGTTTTCATCGATTCTTTTTTGTTGGATTCGTTTTTCAAAAATGAAGACTTTGATGAAAAGTAATTCCAAAATTGAGCTTCCTATATCCAGATATTGCGTACGAATCATTTGAATCTTCCGGCGGGCGTAGAATCTCCATTCTTTATCCGTTTTTGTTGATTCCTCTTCTGTTAGACTCATATTTTGAAAACGAACATCTTGGATAAGATGGATGTTGATGATGGGAACTTTAGTCTTAAAATCTTGTTTTGATGCCTTGAATCTTCTAACGTGCGTGGAATCTTCGTTTTTCATCCGTTTTGCATGATTTTTATAGTGCAACCTTGTTTTGACCTCCTTGGCAGATTCTCATTGATTTGAGTGTTATTTGAGTTCAAATGTGAGGCATGATATAGGCATCTAGTCAACCGATTAAAACTACTACTTCTTTCTAGTAGACACTAAAGCGATGGACTGTGCCAAGAATTGTTCCAGAATGAGAGAGATATCGGTAGTAAAAAGTAACTTTTTACGCGATATCAGCCTTCCACGAGGCTTGAACCTACAAATATTAGGTTAAAAGGTTCCCCACATACCGCTAGGTCATATACTTTTTGTTAATAATATATAGTTTTATTTTGAATAATTCGTAACTATACACAAGTTTGAAAGTAAGTTTTAACTCTAATTCTGATTCTAATTCTAATTCGAGTTGTAATATACGTTGTCTTAATAAATATTAATCTTAGGGTGTGTTTGACACGTGCTTATAGGAGCTTATGTGAGCTCAAACATATTTTTTCCATAAGCTCAAGCTTTAAATAATTGTTCGGTAGATAAAATTATGAAAACAGAAGCTACCTGAAGTAGCCTATGGGTGTGTTTGGTAAAAGTAGCTGGTAGCTGGAGCTGAAAGCTTGTAGTTGGAGCTTATATAAAGAGTTGAAAGCTGGAGCTTATAATTATTTTTGTAAGTGTTTGATGAAGGAGCTGGAGCTAGAGCTTATAGATGTAAAATGAAATTAAAAGAGATATATATAAATAAGCTCTAAACATATAAAAAGTGAAACTCATTAATACCCCTTTTATAAATTAGTTATCGTGTAGTTTTTGTCCTCTTACGAGTTTTTTTCACCCGTGCGTTGCGACGGGATATAATAATATATATATTTTTAGATGCGCGAATGTAATTATTTTTAAATAGTTTGTTTGCTCATTTTAGGAAACTCAAAAAAACGTAAGAAACTTCAGTTTTTAGGCATTGTAATAGAGAGCATTCATGGAAATAGGTTTTGACTTTCTCATTTGATTGGAATTGGATTGTTTTCTTTGTTAAAAATGTGTACTCAATAAAATAACGTATTGAAATATGTATTGTAATCTTAATCTATTCTTCTACGAATTTGATCTAAATGAATTTTACTTAATTAAGTTGATTTAATAAACTTGTAATGGAAAACACTTAACATATCATAATTATGAAACTTTAAAGAATCAACTTCAAAAATGTTAGGACTCAATATTTTGGATTAAAGTAATAAATATTTTTTAATCGAATTAGTCCTTTTAACATATCTTATAACTATATTTATTATATTAAAGTTTCTTTTTATTGTATTTTAACCCATATAGTTGATGTGTTTAATTATAAAATTCATTAATTTTGCAAGGGACTACACTTACATTTTATCTCTATTAATAATTTCTGTAGCAACATATAACTATATATATTTTTTCTAATACTTAAAAAAAATAAATTCAAAAGGTTAACAATGTTCTTTCTTTTATATATAACTAGTTTATAACTCGCGAATTTGCGGGCTAGTCCATAATTTTCTTTATTTATTTTTTAGAGATCATATTGTTACATACTATTATTTTGTTTGACATTGTTACGTTGTTCGCAATTTGATGATGTATTGAATATAATAAAATATATTTATTTGTATTTAAAGAAGTTCAAAGTCTTATGGATCCATAGCAATGGAAGGGATAAAACCATAAAATTATTATATATATGGGTAGGCATTCTTGTGGGATAAAACCATAATAATTAAAATTAAGATTAAGATAACTTTGCAAGGAATATTCCCCCCTCTTTAACTCGCAAAATTTTATTTAGTTTATATGTATATTAAATTGCACCTATATTTATAGCATTTAGTTTTACTTGAAAACTAAATACCATTAAAACATCTATGTATACACAATATATAGGTGAGTCGTAAAAACTATAAAGTGGTATATTTGAGAAGAAATACATATAAAATATTATACATGCAAGATTGTTAATTTAATAAAATTGATCCCATGATATTTTTTTGTCTGGAATAGATTAATGATAATTGTTTAAATGATATCTCCTAAATACATGTACATATACATATATCCTAAATACTAATACTATTCAATTAAAGTTTAAACATGATCATTCAATTGTATAACAAATGGCTATAGAGACTAACAATTTAGTTAGTTAGCTACATTTAATTATATAAAAATGTATCAAACTATAAATACATATATATAAAATACACATCGTAAATAACATCTACTTAAACATTAAAATGTAATAAATTGACCAATTTTTATTAATAATTATAACAATAGATATATCACATTCACAACTTTGTAATTGAACCACACGAATTGTTTAGCTATATGAATTTACACTTAATGATTAAACAATTGGATTACGCACTGATTAAATATCCAGTGTAGCGTTGTCTTGACATTTATAGAATAAGGTTTGAAAGTCATCATTATGATCTCTTTGTAGCAAATATTTCATACGCATCATCGTTCCATTTGTAGCTTGATTTAGGTAGTTTAAGTAGCTCTGTTTTTTTAAAAGAAATACTTTAACACGGAGTTTAAAGGCATCAATCTCATTGTTAATAAGGTTCATAGGGGTAAAGCCTTGATCAACAACCATATACTTTAAAAAACAATGTGAGTCACTAACTGAAGATGATTTTGTAAACTACAATGTATATAAAATTTTATTATTAATGAAGTTGCAACGTTTTATAAAGTTAGTGGTGTAGGTTGGGTTCAAAATTTAAAATTTTGAATCAAATAATAATAATGATTTGGAATTGTTCAAATTCAACCACATTATTTCTATATACTTGGAAAATTATATGTATATACTAATAGTCATGTCACCAATCATACTTGGAAATATGATGTATGTATTTTTTTTATAATTTCACATTGAAATGATTATGTATCCTATTAAACATTATAATCAATATTGTAATTGAAATCGATTTAATATTTATCTCTACTACATATAAAGCATTTTGGTTTATAACTTAAAAATTAGATTTAAATCTAATTAATGATTAAATTTGCCCCTCTCTAATTATTCTTATTTCTATATTAATTACATGAACAAAGTTAACTTATATTGATATATACCAATAACAAATACGGTAATTTTAATAAGATTTGTCAAATTAATATATGGCATCAACGTATGGCAATAATAGGAAGGAAGATAAGTATAACACCCTACTTTTCACAACATTATTTAAATGTATTTTTACACCGGAAGCGCTAGTCCCAAAACATATATTTTATAATATATATAAAGTTCAACTGTTTTAACCATAGTTACCAAATTCGCTATAATTGCCACGAATTTCGAATTGGATACGGCTGAATCGAATCGGGTTCGCTAACGTTTCGGGTCGCTCCGAAACGTGAAATTCGTATCGAACTTTAACGTTTCCAAGAAGTTTAGATTCCGTTTCGATTGATGGAGGGTTCACGTTTCGATTGATGGAGGGTTCGCGTTTTGGGCCGATAGGAAACGATAGGCCTTTCAAATTCCTGAATCAAGAATTGGATAGCATGCCTGGATAATGACTAGAGAAATTGAATAGTCATTTATCTTCCCAACTCCCATTAATTGGGTTATTAGATTATTATTACACATGCAAAACCAATTAAATGAAATCAATTAAAATTCCATGTTCTCTCTTTTAAACTCCTTATTACTTACACTGTACAAACACACTCACTTATATTCTAAAACAGAAACAGAAATTAAAACAAGTTACAAATTCCATGTTTTCTTTATTGTTGTGTACTTATGTTGAACACTTGAACTATTTCTTATGTGTGACATTTTGTTAAATCTTGAAGTTATCCTTAATAGAGTTTATATTACATATGCAAAATTTATTTTGTTATTCATATGGTAAACGTATCGAATTATACGATACATCGTATTGGAAAGCGAATCGAAATGAACCTACCCTCTCCGTATCGGATTCATGGCACTTAACAAATTGCGAACCCGAATTGCGTACCCGAATCGAAGCGAACACTATGGTTTTAACAAATACAAATAAGTTTTAAACTTATAAAATATTAAAACACAATATCTGGGTGTTATATAAATCCAAAACATACACACTGATTTATAAAAATCAGATATCAGAGAAAGCGCCTTGTTGTCAAACATTCCTTCCAGTTCATAACTTCTTGCCCCCAACACGTTATATCCAAAATATCAGAGTCTGCAAGAAGTATTTAAAATGGTGGGAGTAGCACAACGCTAAGTGAGAAGACATGTACCCGACAGTCTGACTTAGCAATAACAAATCAGTTTACAACAAATAATCGTAAACACACAATATCACACAACTTCAGAGGATCGGTGGTTCTTGAGGAAGCCTAAATATCCACGGCAACCCCTCAAGCAACACTTAGTAACCCCACTGAGCTGTAGGCCAAAACAGCGGTTAATGAAGACCCAATTGAGCTACAGGCCGAAACAGCTGTTAACCGATAGCTTGTTACTATTTTCACACGACCTAATTTCCTATTAACGATATGTACAAGGAAACTCTTGTCGTCCAACAATAGTAACCAAGCCCAAACCCCGTTGACCTCTGACTAATCACATATGCCCAATGGCCAAGTAATCACAGAATCATCAAATCAGACTAAACAATCTATCAACAGTAAATCTACGTTTACCCGTTGTAACCAAACCTGTTACAACTAAACCACACTGAGGGTTACAGGTCCACTCACCAATACCTCAGTCGTTTACTCAGTAGTCTAATGTCACTGAGTCTTCTGTATATCTGAAACACAATAGAACAACACAAGTAAGTAACTTGTCTCATAATCATCATTCTAACATATTTATTCAATCATGTAATCCCTGAAGTCAAAGCAAACAAAAGTTCAATCTGAAATGAAATCAGAAAATGCTAAAACGAGGTTCAAAAACTGAAAAATGTTATTTTCGACCCTTAGATGACCCCGAATGGCCAAAAACTGCCCATGGTCTTAAAATAGAGCCTGGATCATTAGGCCGTTTCCGAATGACAATGCGAATTTCAACCAAATCCGAGTTAATAAAATTGTCACTTATCCGCGACCATAAAAATACTTGCGCGTTTTCAAAATTTACAAAAATAAAAGTTTTAAAATTCTCAACTCGCAGCTATCTGGGTTCGCAGAAACTCGGTTCGCTTCGCAGAAACTCAGCTCGTAGCTCAACTCGCAGCGCTCAACTCGGCTCGCAGAGCTCAACTCGCTTCGCAAAGCTCAACTCGACTCACAAAGCTCAACTCGCTTTGCAAGACAAACTCAGCTCGCAAGACGAACTGGGTTTTGCGATTTTCACTGCTGTTACCGATTTTACGTACCAAATCTCACCAAAACTCCAAAAACTTAGTTTCTAAGTTTTCTAATACTTCAATACATCAACAAACATCATATATCATCTATTCAATCATCAATTTCATCTTATATCATAAACCATAACATTTGAAGTCACAAAAGGGTTGATAACTATGAAGAACACTTACCAATCAAGTAATCAAGATGATGTTAGTGATGAAATCTGATGATGATGATGATAGAGTCTATATAACAATCAAAATCACAACATTCATATTTCTACTTTTGTATGTGTTTTGGGTTTTAAGTAGGAAATGAACAAAATAAAGATTTGAGGGAAAATTAAAGAGTATAGGTCGGCTCCTCAACCGACTTCCATATTAGACAGTATCCCCTTTCTAACCCTATTATCTGAAACTCGAAAACCATTTGCGAGTCCAAACCTTTTATTTTACCGACAACTTTATTAATTTAAAACAACTAATACTTTACTTGTTTCAATTGGATATTTTACTCACATTCTAATTATTTCAACTAAACCAAACAACACTATTTTCTAACGCATTAAATAATCATTTAAAGTCAGGAAATAATATAAATCTACTAGGCCCGAATTGAGGATGTTATAATAAAGTGACCAAAGTCAAACAAGATTCAATGTTCAATTTTTTTGAATGTTACGTGAATATTAAATATTAAATTAAATAACATCCTTATGTTACATACTTGGTTCGAACATACCTTTAAAAGCATATTATATATACTTTTACAATCATATACTAAATTTAAAATTATTATATTGATAATTTACTACGTGTATAACAGTATTATGGTACTTGGTTATTATTATTGTTATCATTATTTAATATATAAATAAGTTAGATAGTCGTGTTATATATATAAGGTACTGTCGCATTGTGCAAGTACATTGCTAGTACATGTAACTATGAGATATGTAATTTCTAAGAAAAAAATATAGATGATGATTATGGATCATGATATTAGTATGTAAATTGTTAGATTAAAAACGCTTTAAGTATAATCAATATTTTTGAAATGGAATTAAAATTTACATGTGTAACTACGATTTATGTATTTTTATCATACACATTGATTATGAATTATATGAAAGCAAAAAAATATCATTGTTTATGAATTTAAATTAATTATATTGGAAAATTATTAACTATTTACTTTAATACTAATTAGCTAATTAAATGCTAGTAATTAATTAAGAGTAAATATCCTTAATTATTAAGGGTATTTTGGTTTTTTGCATATATATATGATCCATTTTGCTATTTAAGTAGTCCATGTTGGAGAAGGAAATCAGTGAACTATATTAATTGTCCTCATCTATTTAATGGTAATGATTAATTTATAATGATTTATTTTTGGAAGGAGAACCTATATATGATTTTATTTTATATATTAAAAGAGATTAGACATTTATGGTGGTGTATTTGTGCAAAATTATATTAGAACACCATACATTTAGCAGGATGGTTAAATGGAGCTACTATTGAATGAATAGTAACTTCAAAAATATTTTTTTTCAACAAAAAAGTTCTAATAATAGCAAAAAATGTTTTACCTTAAAACTCTATACATTTAGCAGGATGGCTAAATGGAGTTACTATTGAATGAATAGTGACTTCATTTTTACCCTTTTTTTTTTTTATTCTGCTAACAATCAAAAGATGTTTTTTCAACAAAAAGTTCTAATAATAGCAAAAAATGTTTTACCTTAAAATATTTAGTGGCTTACATTATCATTTAAATACACAAAAATATATAGATTTTTTTTAAAAAGGTAATAAAATATATTATTAATTTAAGTTTTTGTAATTATACACATACATGTTGGTATAATATGAATAGTAAATTTGTTATTATTTTCTTTACACTAAACTTATATAGATAGTTATTTATATTATTTTAGTTTATGAATTTCAGTGTTTTATAGGTCAAATTATTTTATTTATAACTTTTAATACTTATATGTTTTCTAGATTGCATTGAATATTAATCAGTCACTAAACTCGACATGAAAAAATAAAAATAAGTTTAGACGTGTTTTGTTTCATGTTGAGTGTTATTTATATATGATCATTAAATAAATTTAAAGTTTTTTATATTCAATAAATTAAAACTATAACATCTAATTCCAAAGTAAAGATTGTAAATGTACTTTTATTGTCACGCCATAAAGTAAATGATCATTAAACATTAAAATTATCTCCACACATAACTCTTTAAATCTTTAGAAAATACTCGAATTTGACTACGTACGTTTCACTGACTTTTAATCTAATTCTAAAGTAAAGACTGTAAACGTAAATGATCGTTAAACATTAAATTTATATCCATACATAGCTTCTTAAATCATTCAAAAATACTCGAATTTGACTACGTACGTTTCACCGATTTTTAATTGGCATATATACCAAATTATATAATAAATTAATATACGTATTTTTATTCCGCCGCAACGTGCGGGTAAAAATTTGCTTTATATATTATATATATTAAGTAAATACATGTGTGTATGTTCAAGCCCTCTATTTATTGATATTATTTTTTTCTTTGAGTAAGAATAGTAAAAATTGAGTATGTATAGGTTAGGAATGGTGACAATTACTTTGGTAATTGTATGTTGTGTGCGGTGGAATATTAATTGTACGTGCTAGAATATTAATTCCCCTCCTAGTTTTTCAACAATGCTTATAAACACGTAACACATGCCAACTACTTTTTACACAGACACCCTTAACCGAACGTAACGATTTTACTGAATAAAATTCTGATTATTAGTTTAGTTTAGATACCGAACTAAAACAACTCAAAAAGAATCTGGAATAATTCTGCACGATTATCAGTTTATGCCTTTTTCCTGAAATAATACACACCACTAACAAATTATCCCAATCCCTCCCACTTCCATTTTCATCATCATCATCATCATCATCACTGCTGTTTATCGCTGCCGTACTGCCGTCGCATCATCATCAAATCCCCTTTCTTTACAACGCATCAATCACTTGTATCATTCCGGTCGTATCTCATCAAATTGGCGGCGATTAACATTACTCAATCGAGTGGTACGTTGTTACATGTTCCGATTTCAGTATCACCACTTCCGACTGAAACAAAATTAGGTTAAAATCAGATACAGGAATCGGTTCGGATCATGTCGATACCCAAGGAACCGGAGCAGGTTATGAAACAACGAGATGGATCCGTGTTAGGTAAAAAAACAATCCTCAAAAGTGATCATTTTCCTGGATGTCAAAATAAGCGATTGCGTCCTCAAATTGACGGTGCTCCAAATTATCGTCAGGTAATATATCTGTACTATGTATATTCACGTATATGTATATGTAATAATGTATATATTTTTTCAATTGTTTTTTCCTGTAACATGCAGCGAACTTTTTTTTTTTTTGATTATTTTTTAGGTATACAGTTTAGATTAAATGAAATTGCAAACGTTTAGTAAAGGATGTCTGACTTGCTTATTGAATTCTGTTGCAACTTGTGATTATATTACTGAAATTTCTAGTGGTACGGATATGAAGATAAATGTGTATATGTGTGTATTTCAGTTTCGTCTATTTTTGTCACAAATTCAGTGGTCAGTTTATCGTTAAGCGTATAGAGTATAGGATGATGTGTAAATGAATTATTGGAATCGTGTTCCAAATTCAGATAGTATTACTGAAACTTTGTAGTGAATTTTTAAGTGGTATAGTACTGTATGCTTTAGGTTATTTGTTTTATATACAAGTTAGATTGTTAGATGAGTTTTTATTTGGTTGTGCTAATGTAATTATTTTTATGGGATCATTAGGCTGATTCTTTTCGTGTTCATGGTGTTGCGATACCGACTATGGATGGGATTCGGAATGTTCTTAAGTATATTGGGGCTGAAATGGATGGAAAGCAAGCAAATGTTCTTTGGATAAACCTTCGGGAAGAACCGGTAATATGCTTATGTTTATGACACTGATATTTAAGCGTCGGCATCTTTATTTATTATTTTTATTTTTTTGATTGTATGCTTTCATGTGTTTATGGTAATGCAGTATATATGAACTATAGAATCAGATGGAAATATGGAATACGAGTAAGTAGCATAAATAAAGTTAGAAAGTTCATGAGTGGGGATAGTCATGAATGCCTATAAGAATCAACTACACATCATGACATCAAGATAGTAGGCATTGAAAACTGATGAATTTAAGTATCAAAGACACACCACAAGTTGATATATATAACTAATCATGATATTAAATATAATTTTCTAATCTATATATCTGTAGCAGTAACAAGTAGTTGACTATCTCTAATCTAGCTGAAATGTCATGGCGGAGTATACTCTTTATACCTCCTATTATCATAATAATCCAAGACATACACAATGAGTTCCTGTGGATGATTGCAAGAATTCTAAGAACAATGTAAAGGCGATGGTCATTCTTTGCAATGATGTCAATTGACAATGATTAAGTTTTGGGCCATTTTTAATTGAATTATAGTTTAGTTTGAGCCTTTTAGTCTAGAAGAGTTTGAGACGATTATGTACTTCCGTACTTGTCCAACCGACATACTACACGTAAGAGAAAAATGTGGAACAATCAGCATTGTCTCGTTTGCTTTACCTTGGGGAGATCTCTATATTTTTTTTGCCTCCTTGTAGGTTCATTTTTCTATAAATTTGTTTTACGGGCTTGAAGTTGTGGAATGAGATTTGCGGAAATGATGTTGTTAATGGTATGTGATAATTAGGTGGTTCATGCTAACGCCTCATTGGATGTATGTATGTCTACACCTCTAAACAACCACATATGTATACATACATATCTATATGCAGATACTTTGCTATATATGCATACACAGACACACATGCAAATTAATTCATGCTTGTGAGTTATGTAATGTATACATCTGTATAAATATCTGCATATTGATGCGTGCCAAGGAATGAAAGTGTGCGTTTCCATTTTTACATGTGTATATGTGATTATGTGTTGTACACACAAACACATGTATATATGTAGATGGAGATGTTTGCAATTTGCATTATTGTGATTATTGTGCCCTAAATGACAGTGCTAAATTTCTCCTTGAAACAGGTGGTTTATATCAATGGACGACCATTTGTCTTGCGTGAGGTTGAGAGACCCTTCTCCAATCTTGAATACACGGTGTGCCTATTCTTTCTCTTTGTTACTCATACCAATATATGGACTTCACACACACATAATTATACACATATATGTATATAAAGTACAACACATGTTCATGTCTTTTGATTCTATGTCTACACTTTGATTTATGAATAGGGTATCAATAGGGCAAGGGTGGAGCAAATGGAGGACCGATTGAGGGAAGATATATTACTAGAAGCTGCAAGGTATTGGTGTCATTCTTTTATGTATGTGTATAGTCATCTTTACTTATGTTATCTGAATGCATGACTGGTTAAATAGATATGGAAATAAGATCCTAGTTACCGATGAACTGCCAGATGGTCAGATGGTGGACCAGTGGGAGTCTGTCACATCTGAGTCTGTGAAAACACCACTACAGGTTAGACCTGTTTACTAATTCTTCTCAACACAAGCAAATAAAAAGGTCATATCTGATTTATATTTTCTTACTTCATTGTAGGTGTATCTGGAACTACAAACAAAAAATTTTCTTGTTGACTATGAACGCGTTCCAATAACAGATGAAAAATCACCCAAGGAACAGGATTTTGATAAGTTGGTAAGATTGTATGTGTTAAACTTGAGAATGAATCCACATATATGTAACCTGCTCAATATATGGTTTCTGTTATCATTTTATATAGGTTTATCGAATCTCTAAAGCTGATCTCAAGACGGAGATCATTTTTAACTGCCAAATGGGGCGGGGACGTACTACCACCGGGATGGTGATTGCTACTTTGATCTATTACAACCGAATTGGAGCTTCTGGTAATTTCTCTATTTAAAAAATAAAATAAAAATTTGATCATCCCTTTATAATTTCGAGTATGATTTTAACTTACATTAAATGTAATAACTGTTCAACTCAGTATACTTTTTTATGTTTCTATATTATTGCTAGGCTTCCCAAGGACAAATTCAATTGGAAACGTGTCTGCGTGTGTCTCAAATGCTAATGACAACATGCTAAACACTGAGGAAGCACTTCTTAGAGGTGAATATACCGTCATAAGAAGCTTGATTCGCGTGTTAGAGGTATGCATTGCTAAATAAAATTGCCCTTATAGTTGTCTAGCTAGAGCAGTTTTTTTGAACACTTTCTTCCTGATTGACATGCATTTAGGGTGGTGTTGAAGGTAAAAGACAAGTGGACAAAGTAATTGACAAGTGTGCCTCCATGCAGGTAATATTTCTTATTGTTATTCTCTTATCTAACTCCATAACTTTCTGTCAGTTTGTTGTTGCATAGTGTTGTTAAGCCTGCATTTTTGGGTGTCTAACAGAATCTACGTGAAGCGATTGCTACATATCGAAATAATATTTTGCGTCAATCTGATGAGATGAAAAGGGAGGCGTTGCTTTCTTTTTTCGTTGAGTACCTTGAACGATATTACTACCTTATTTGCTTTTCTGTATATCTCCATACAGAGAAGTCCAATGCCAACTATAATTTCTATCACTGGATGAAAGCAAGGCCCGAGCTATATACAATCATTCGCAGGTAACAACTTCTCTTTACGTAACATGCAAAGGTATCATACTTTGAGGTTTTTTGATAACATGCAAATGTTTTGATTTAGGGTAATCTGACCTGGTTACCTGGTCAAAATGATGACGTGGCAGCTGAAGTGTTGGTAACTTTGACCATGTAAAACTTTTTTACTTCTTCCTGATATGGCATATTAAAACTGGTTAAGTTGCAATGTTACCCTAAACTAGGAATCTAGGACACTGTAAAAGTTTTATATCTATATCTAGGGTAAACAGTACCCCAAATAAAAATCAAACTAAAGTGTGTTATCTTCTAAGCAACTTGCGTAATATGACATTTTGTGTCCTGAAAAGTAGTTGTCTATTGCAGATTGTTGAG
Source organism: Pseudognaphalium luteoalbum (assembly GCA_963422505.1). Classification (NCBI taxonomy): domain Eukaryota; kingdom Viridiplantae; phylum Streptophyta; class Magnoliopsida; order Asterales; family Asteraceae; genus Pseudognaphalium; species Pseudognaphalium luteoalbum. Next base: position 7,374,403 of record OY730196.1, read on the forward strand.
GCGGGACCCAATGGGTGCGCTTGGTTATGCAAATTTAAAGCCGTTAAACAATATTAAGAATAACAATTCTGGTGATGGTCACCCTTTTGAGATGGGCATTGTTGCTGTCTCAAGAACCGGGGAGGTTTTAGGAAGTCAAACTGTTCTAAAAAGCGATCACTGTCCTGGCTGTCAACAACCGAATTTACCTGAGAGAGTAGAGGGTGCACCCAATTTTAGAGAAATTCCCGGTTTTCCGGTCTATGGTGTTGCAAACCCAACTGTTGAAGGAATTAAATCCGTTATTCAACGGATCAGTAGCTCTAAGGAGGGCAGGCCCATCTTTTGGCACAACATGAGAGAAGAACCTGTTATCTACATCAATGGAAAACCATTTGTACTCCGTGAGGTTGAGAGACCTTACAAAAACATGCTTGAGTATACGGTATTCTCCATCCTAATTTTATTTTGAGTTAACTACAGATTGGCCCCGTGCTTAGAATATTTTCCTGAAAAAGGTCAACTGTGTTCTAGTTTTGCTAATTTCAGCCCTAGATTGTTTCATTTGCACCTACTTTGGTGCGAATGACCAAAGGACCCCCATCATTGTTTACCTCTATTTTTTTTTTCCGAAACTTAAATTACCAATGCCAAGTTTCAGTAAAATTATAAATCATTGTTCAAACTCATAAATGTCAAACCCAAAATATCTGAATATCAAAGCCCTTAATTGCATGCTCCCGATGTTAAATGAGTTTATCAATATAGTTCTAAGGAAAGTATAATTCGAAGAAATAAGTAGATATTGAAGATGATGTTTATATTTTGGTTAGTTGCCAGTCACATAAAATTTGTACCAATAGGATTTAATTGTGACTATTTATGAATGAAAGAACTAATTTTAGATGTCAAGCTGTCATGGAACCATTTACAGGATATGTAAAAGCACAAAGACGATTTTTGTACTTTACACTTACATTTATATCACTTGTTGGGACTACAATGAATGTGATATTAACATTTGCATGTAGGGAATTGAGCGTGAAAGAGTAGAGAGAATGGAGGCTCGATTAAAAGAAGATATTCTCAAAGAATCCAAACGTTATGGTGGTGACATCATGGTTATTCATGAAACCGAAGAAGGAAAAATATATGATGCTTGGGAGCATGTTAGCAGTGATGTAGTCCAGACTCCATTAGAAGTATTTAAATCCTTAGAAGCCGATGGCTTCCCCATCAAGTATGCCCGTGTACCTATCACAGACGGTAAAGCTCCCAAAAGTTCAGATTTTGACACATTGGCCCTCAATATTTCATCAGCATCAAAAGATACTGCCTTTGTATTTAATTGCCAAATGGGTAGAGGGAGGACAACTACCGGCACTGTAATTGCATGTCTTGTTAAACTTCGAATTGATTATGGGAGACCAATTAGGTTTTTACTTGATGATGTGGCATGTGGAGGAGAGTCAGATGATACGTCAAGTGGCGATGAAAGTGGGCCCGAGTGTGTAATAAAGGGCAGAAAACAAGTTGATGCCAGTCGTGAATTTGGTATAAACGACATTCTTTTATTGTGGAAGATAACGAGGTTTTTAGATAATGGTGTGGAATGTCGAGAAGCATTAGATGCGGTTATCGATAGATGTTCGGCACTGCAGAATATACGCCAAGCTGTACTAAAATACAGAAAATTATTTAATCAACAACATGATGAGCCACGAGAAAGAAGGGTGGCATTGAATCGTGGTGCCGAGTATTTGGAGCGTTATTTTCGGCTCATTGCTTTTGCAGCATACCTTGGAAGTGAAGCATTTGATGGTTTCTGTGAACAAGGTGCATCGAAGATTACCTTCAAAACATGGTTGCATCAGAGACCTGAAGTTCAAGCAATGAAATGGTCTATAAGATTGAGACCTGGGCGATTCTTTTCCGTCCCAGTAAATACTCTCATTCAAGCATATTTTTTCAAGCTGTTTCCTGGTAAAGGTGGTAAAATGGGTGGGTTGGGTAATCTAGTATGAGTCAAAATGGATAATAGCCGGTATGAGTTGTAATGGGTTGGGTCGGTTATAGTTTAGGTTAACCCAGAACACTTTCCGGTAATTTTTAATATTTGCTCATAGACAATTAGTGTGTCAAATATGATTATAAAAGCTGTATGATTTCAATATTTATATACACCTATATTAAGGTATAAAATCATTTTTGGGACATGTTACTCATTAAATACATGTTGAGTGTCTTTTGGCCTTTTCAACTCTTTCGACTCATATTTATTTATGCCGATCATTTCAACTTTATCTATTTGACCCTTTAGAGAGGAAACGTGACCCGATTCGACCCATCTGGAAGTAAATGAGTTGAAGTTGCCACCTCTATATTTGGTAAGCTTACCTTTGTACATCGCTTTGATTACTTTTTCAGGAAGAACTGAGAGCTCCTCAAGAGTCTCAACACGGGGATGCGGTAATGGAGGCAATTGTTAAAGAACGTAATGGTTCAGTTCTGGGGACGGGATCAATACTTAAGATGTACTTCTTTCCAGGTCAAAGAACTTCTAGCTATATACAAATACACGGTGCTCCACATGTTTACAAGGTAAGCTGATTAGTTGAGGTGTGATTGAACCTTCAAGAATTAATTTGGAGAAATTAAGTTTGAAACCCCAATACTCTACTGTGTCCTACACAGCCAGCTATAATATTGTTTGTGTAACATGTAATCCCACTGTTCACTCTCTTTTTAGCGAGCAAAGCAGTGGCGGACATTGGATTACTTTAGAGTTGGGTCACCATCATCTTAGTAATGAATGTAACGGTAATGATTTTTTCCCTCAAGTCCACATTTGACTTTTGGGAGTCAAATAGGTCATTTTAGCTTAGAAGTTTTGAGCATTGATATCTTCCATTGTATAGTTAACCTCTTGGATATAAGGAACTAAGCCTTACTAGTTGGCTAGTGATAAATACAACACCAATTTTCATTCATACACTAATATATATGCATATTGATGCAGTGCAGTACACCACTGTAATGCATATATTTGTTGTATGTATCAAAAAACATGTATTTATCAACACCCTTACTAGTTTGCTTAGCATTCGAGAGACAAAAAATATTTAGATTGACAATGGAAATTAAGTTTTAGGTTGTTAATTATTTATTTGCAGAATGTTAGTTAGGTGTCTAGTTTAGGTAGCAAGTACCAAACTTATGTTCTGTTCTACCAGGATTTATTTTTTAAAAGAACATTTAACTGCAGAAAAAGTAAAAAAAAAATTATTGATACCGGCACCTGATGCTAAAGGAACCTGCGCTCTGCCACTGGAGTGAAGTGCTTGGCTGACTAGCTGGATTTAGTCCTGGCTTTGATATTGTGTTTGCTTGTCTCGATCTGGCAAGATGGGCGGGGTTACATGTGGGGTTGGGTTGAAACGGGATATATTTAAGTGCGGGTCCGGTAGACAACACTATTTTTGTCTATTTATATGTATCAAATTTTAATGCTATGTTTATGATTTGAAAAAGAATATCAATCCAAATTTTGATATTGTGTTTGCTTGTCTCGATCCGGCAAGATGGGCAGGGTTACATGCAGGGTTGGGTTGAAACGGGATATATTCAAGTGCGGGTCCGGTAGACAACACTATTTTGTCTATTTATATGTATTAAATTTTAATGCTATGTTTATGATTTGAAAAAGAATATCAATCCAAATTTTGAATACAACGATCTAGGAGTTTGTATGCATTTAATATGGTTTTAGGGACTTTCAACGTGTTCTCTTTCACATATGATATGATTTACCTGTTAAACACGTGCAAATCTACCCATTCAGAAGTAAGTTGGTTGAAAACTTGAAATTGCCTACTCTACTTGTACCATTTGGATTCATAAATATGCATTAAAACTTGGTTGGTATCAGGTGGATGGTTATCCGGTGTATAGCATGGCGACCCCAACAATTGCTGGTGCCAAGGAGATGCTAGCTTATTTAGGTGCCAGGCCCAAGGCCAACCCTCCTCTAGAAGAAAATGGTCCTCAAAGAGTGATTGTAACTGATCTGCGAGAAGAAGCCGTTGTTTACATCAGTGGCACACCTTTTGTTCTTAGGGAACTAAATAAACCTGTAGACACACTCAAACATGTAGGGATCACTGGTTCAGTGGTAGAACACATGGAAGCTCGGCTAAAGGAGGATATTATATCAGAGATAAAACAATGTGGTGGTCGAATGCTTTTACACCGTGAAGAATATAATCCGGCATCAAACCAGGCGAGTGTAGTTGGATATTGGGAAAATATATTTGTAGGGGATGTGAAAACACCTACCGAAGTATATTCTGCTCTGAGAGATGATGGGTATGATATAGTGTACAAAAGGATACCATTAACTAGAGAGCGAGAACCCTTACCTTCTGATATTGATGCACTTCAATATCACATTGACAAGTAAGTGTATTTTTGAACCTTTTTCCGTCCGTGATTAGATTTAGAATTAGAAATAGTAATTGTAAGACGATGCAATGTACTAACTTTTTATGCTATATATGCAATATGATTCTTTGAATCTTCAAATGTAACATACGATTTCTTACCAAAGTGTGCAATTTGTTGCATTAAAATTGTAATAATATGGTAAGTACATTTGCATTATAACTCTCAAAAATTTAATGATTTGATGAGACACGATAAGTTGATAAGTATGTTATGTTATGCGGTTAAGTAAATATGATGCATTTCTCTGCAAAAAGGGATTGGTAGCATTTTATCTTGTTGCAGTTTGCCAATCTAGAAAAGATTTTTTGCAACACTAAAACGGCTTCACGTGCAGTTGTGCAGGGTCTTATTTGTTTGTGTCACACACGGGATTTGGGGGTGTTGCCTATGCAATGGCTATCCTATGTCTAAGACTTGAATCGGAAGGGAAGTTAGCATCTGGCGATCCACATGTGTTTTCTTCTTCTGAAGATTCATATTTAGAGGCCCGTGAAAGGGGGGATTACCGTGACATACTTAGCCTTACCAGAGTTTTGGTGCATGGTCCTGAGAGCAAATCAGACGTTGACATTGTTATAGAAAGGTATGCAACTTCCACACTAATATGGAATTGCATCTTAAAGTTGCTGATTATATGGAGTTTTAGTTATCATTTTTTTTTAAGAAAAGAAGTTTGGATAAGTAGCGTGCTTTTGATTATCTACCTAAATTTAGCATTCACATAATCAGTTTGGGATGATGAGTTCGTACACTATCTAAGAGTAACATTTCACAACCTGTTAAACCTCTTCGTTTTGACTCCATTTACAAAACGTCTCCTACTGTTCACATAATGTCAGATTTGGCGATTTAATTATCAATTTATAACAGTTCTATACTTCTATGATTGTTATAAAGGTGTGCTGGAGCTGGGCATCTTCGAGATGACATTCTCTTCTACAGCAAGGAACTTGAGAAGTATGAAGGTAATGATGATGACCATCAAGCATACATCATGGATATGGGTATCAAAGCATTGAGGTCAGTTGTAAATTTTGATTATAGTCATACTTTTAAGTTTTAAGCTTTCTTATGTTAGACAATGGAAGTATTAGCTAAAAGCAACAAAGAAATCATGAAGCCAGTTTTCAGAAGGGCAGAGTCGTAATTGTCGGGTTAATCGGTTTGTACGTATTCATGTGATCATATGCATGGCTGGGATTTTAAATCGTGCAACAAGAGACTTGGATGTCACATGGCTTTTAACCAAGTTGTTTTGTTTTATTTGTTATTTGGTAAAAATAGGTAATGGGGTTAGTGGTAGTTGGTATCATGGGTTGTCCTAGTTTCTAGGATTATGGAGTCATGGTAGTTAGTTGAAGTAGTCATGGAGTCATGGTTCTATTTTGTTTTGTTTGCCTATAAAGGCGGTTGCTTGCATCGAATTTTAATAGACAGAAAATTGCTCCAATACTTTCATCTGGAGTCTGAACATTTTCATAACTATTTATGTTATCACTATGCAGGCGATACTTTCTACTGATCATGTTTAGATCGTACCTATACTGTACGTCTGCAGCCGAGATCAAATTCACAACTTGGATGGCGGGCAGGCCTGAACTAGGCCATCTTTGTAACAACCTCAGGATCGATAAATAATGTTGCGTATGCACATGTCTATAACGCCCCTTATTTGTGTATAGTGAGCGATCTTCATTTTAGTTATATAGTCTACCAACCGAGTCGCTGGCCCAAATATTAATGATGCATCATTCATTGGGATGCTATATGCTGATGATATTGTATTTAGTGCTGAGGTCAGGTAGGACTTTTTGTAGATTATAAATATCTAGGATAGAACTTGCACAAATTTGTGTTTTCAAGATTCTTGTCGGGTAGCTTTGATCAAATTATATATATAACTTATAAAATAAGAATCTGTTAAGATGTTTGAGATTCTCATTTGGTGGATCTTTTTTTTTATTGCACTTGTTCAAAATCAACGGTATTTCGATTTCATGCTCTTAACCATTTATGCACACTTGCATATATGTTTGACAGACTTTATAAGACTCGATTACGGGCCAACATTTTCATGACTTCACTATATTATATATCCATATGCAAGGCTCTATTATAATGCAGATCTTCTTGATCCAAATCAATGTAATTCTATTTAGCCAATAAGACAGAATAAGTGGGAATTGTTCACAAAATTCCTTAATTAATTACTATCACTATCCAAATCATTGTAAGGTTTTGACCTACTGTAAAATAATTTTGTAAGTTAATACACCATATTGAATCAAAGAGAAGCAATCCCTCTCCAGCTTAACAAATAGATAGCTACTGACCAGAACAAATAGTGTCTAATTTTTTGGGCTACTTCTCTCGTATGCAAAATAGGTTCAGTTTGATCTCTCTGAAAATCCGACCTTAAACAAGTTGAACAGGCAACCACATTTTCGATCCACTTCAACCATGTATGAAAGAGTCGTGATACATCGTTGGCCAAGGAACCACTCTGCTCATGTGTACTGCTGGTGGACTGCACCATTAAAATCAAAACACGTCTAAGTTAGTATAACAAATGTTAGCAAATAAAAATTAAAGAATCACCATAGATCATGAGCCATGGTCTATGTGTTGAGAAAAAGCACTCAGATAGATAGCAAGTCAGATGCCACATCCCATAAATGTTTCAGAAATTAAATCTGAAGGGGGTGTATATGAAAGTACGCAATCACCGTCAAATCAGAACGAAGGCTAAGGGCGAATGAAAGACCACATTCAAAACGAAATGGGTTGATAACGCGTAAAGAGACAAGTTTTTAAGTACGATTATCTCACCTTTTTAGCCCCGATTATTGATGAAAAGATTTGAAATATGCAATTATCTACTAAATTTCATCACGAAGGCCATTTATAGACGATGATTCAAGAATCAACTAAAACGGCCTAAATACGAGTAAAATAGGGCATAAACGATCAACGAATCTCTCGTTCACTCTTTTCAAAGCTTTTTGACCTATACTTGAAATTATGACTTCTAATTAGTGTCATTTTCATTTTCAATGATAAATGCATCTTTTAATTAAATATATGTTACTAATTATTTTCATTTCAATGACCATGCGTTCTGTTAATACGTGTCTTTAAAAATTCTATGGAATTTCTATGTAAGTAAGATTCATCATAAATTTAATTCATTTATTTTGTGTTTAATCTTTGACCTTTTGATTATCACATTCTGGTTATAAATTGGATTTGTTAAGGTGTATCTCTAGAGGGGCAAATAGTAATGTCGCATCTTTTAATTGTAAACATTTAGGATAACTTGGAAACTATTATATGGGTTTATAGATAAATTATTGATTTTAAATTTTGTAGATTATAGATGTATGGTAGGATAAAAAGAAGTTTTAAGGTATGGTGAATGTTTGATGATCAGACCATTATCTATCCTCGTCTATATCAAACTCTTTAGAACTACACATAACGATTGTCGTCACTTTTTCAGGCTGCAAGCATGCATCACAGGAAAGCTGTTATTGGGTTCCTAGCCGAGCTTGAGATCAACGAACTTCAAACCTTTTTTGCTTTGTTGATGAAGCCATTACAGTCTGGTTCATCAGGTGGTGTTGATGAAATGGGTGGCTTGATTTGGATCACACCTGGAACTTCTAATAACTTTGATTCTTCAAATGTTTTGAGACATTTTACTATGGATACCATCAAGTCACTATCTTCAAAGAAGATATATGGGTTTTTGCACGTGACTAAAGAAATTATTGGAGTTTTTGATGAGTCACGAATTAAACCCATTCTTGATACATTGATGGGAAGTGTCGTTTGCATATTAGCCACATGTGCACCAATTATGGACGGCACAAAGAACATGTGCGTACATGATGAAGCTGGTGGAGAAGAAAAGCAAGCAATGGTATTATGCATTTAGACATTTTGTCCAGCATAAAATAGCTGATTACTTGATTTGACAATTTCAAATTGTTTACTCTTGAGAATGATGATTCGGGTTATGTTTGCTTTATAACAGGAACAGTGAAAAAGTATTTAAATAACCAAAAAGGGAACATGTCAAATGGGTTAAGTGAGCTAAAAATGCATTTTTGATACACTAATTGCTTAACAAGTTTAAGACTTTGGACAAAAAGTGATTCTGGTCAGGCTAACATGTACTAGAAAAAATACAAAACAAACAAACCATTTTACCACCTTTGCTGAGATATGAAAAATTCTCCACTACTTGGTAAAATTCCCAAAGAGACGATGTTTTAGTTGATGTTGTATTGATGTGATATTAGGTATTTCATACATTCAATAGAGGATTTTGCCAACCACATCCCTAAGGGCTATGATTAATAGTTTATTTCTGGATGTAAGATGTTACTTATTCTAGTAATTATTTGTTCCTGAACAGGCCAGATTGGGTGCAAAACAGTACAAAGATTTGAGATCTTTATGCCTGAGACTTATATCTTTGGTACTGAGTAAATTCGAGAGTCATGATTTCGGTTTGGAATTCTGGGATATCTTCTTTTCAGCTTTACAGCCATTAATTGATGGTGTTAAGCAAGAAGGAGCCAGCAGTGAGAAGCCAAGTTCACTGTTTGAGTGTTTTCTGGCTATGAGCAGAAGCCACAAACTTGTGTCACTATTTCACAGGGCGAAGAATCTTGTCCGAGATATATTTTTAATTTTAACTGTCACAACTGCTTCGGAAGCCATCATTTCTTATATTCTTAAGTTCATTGAGAACCTTCTTAATCATGACACAGAGGAACAAAGTGGTGATACCAATGTTAAAGGAATTCTACTTTCTAACATGGGTACCATTGTTAACAGCTTGCGTCACCTGATCACTTGCAAAAGCACAAACAGGTATTAGTATTTTGTTTAATATTTGCTACAGTTTGGGTCAGGTTGACCCAAAAGACTTAACTGTTCAAAATTTGTAAAGTAAATAAACAGTTAGTGTGATTACAAATTTTGTAGTATTTCAGTTAAAAAAATAATTTGGTAGCGGATGTTTTCGACCTTAAAAACACACGGAGGGTATGACCAATTTGAACCATTAACTTTTCTACTGATTCTTAATGTGTTTTAACCTGGATTAACTCGGTCACACATTAATGGGACAAATGTACCACGTCTAAATGCTAACTTGAATTGCTTCATAGGAAATCTATCAAATCTTTGGAGTAAGAGAGCTTAACATTTTCAAATTGTTGCCCAAGTACATTGAGAATCGTTCAATCGGGATCAACTTGGTTGACATTTTGCTTCCATCTCTAACCAAGAAACTTCATGACTGGGGTTAGTATATTATCTTTCTAATTTCATTGTAAATTTCTTTATTGTTTGAACCTTGTATTTAGTTTTTGCAACTTATCATTTTTATCCCAGCGTCATGTGCAGAGACATTGTATGTCTTTGGGGAAATAGTACCAGAGTTACAAAAGGATGACAGTTCAAGAATAATTTCTCCACTTCTCATTCATGCCACGTCAGAGGCCCGTTTGGCTATCTGCGGTATTCTTAATGTCCTTGCTGGAATTGATCCTTCCTTAGTCCATGTGGCGAAATTTCTTTGAGAATTTAACGCTAAATCTGCTATGGAAATGGATGTTCTTGATTATGATATCGTAATTGGTGCTTATGAGAAAATCAACATCGAATTCTTTCAGAGTGTTCGAGAGGAACATGCATTAATTATCTTGTCACATTGTGTAGATGATATGTCATCTCATGACTTGATTTTGAGGAACAGTGCCTATTGGCTTTTGGTTATGTTTATTGACTTCTGTAGAAATATCATGAACCTTGAAACGGTACATGTGCATAATTGTTGGTCTAGTGAACACATCGAGTACACAATAAATGACTTCATTTTGAAGTATATGGAGGACGCTATGAACAAAGAAACTTTTGCTAAAAAGGTGAAGGACTTGGTTAATGTTTCTTAAAGCATCACTGGGCTCTTATAGTTTATTTTTTCGATTTATTTGCTTTGTTATTAATTAGCAGGTGTGGATGGATTTACTACTAGAGATGGTGTTGAAGCTTCCAAGTGTCTCTGAACTTCAATCGCATCGTGCCCTGTGCGATAGAGATTTGGAGCATGACTTCTTTAACAATATTGTTCACGTACAGGTTAGTTAGTTGAATATATCTGAGAGTGTCTAATATCTGGGATAATAATTAAGTTTATTTCTGTCTTACTTGAGGCGTGTCTGTCACCTATATAGTTTTGAGGTTTACATGAACAAGCAATGTTTTAGGGTTAAAAATTTAAAATAACATTATCTTTTTTTGTTTGTATTTAAATTGACTAATACATAAGCATATGAGAGCACGGGCGTTGTCACGGTTCTGTGGTGTTTCTACCACCTTGTCAGAGGTACTAATTTCCTTTATTTGTTGTTAATTTAGAGGTGACAATTTTGACTCATTAACTTATGAATTGATTGCGTTTGGTTATGTAACATGTCAAGTAGGCTTACTTAAAAAAAGAAACCAGGTCAAACAGGTGAAAGGTTGTCCAAAGTCTTTTTAATCACTGTGGCAAATTTATGTTAATATATGGAGTAATTATATAGTGTTTCTGATCCATATTATTCTGAACTAGCTATTGGTAAGTTTTTGAAAGTAAATGGGGACAAATATATCATCTCTAATTTGTACATTCATACCAACAAACAATTCTTCTGCCTTTCACTTAACTCTGCTATGGCAAAAATCATTCAGGTTGTTACAACTAAAGTGATGCTTCCACTTTCATTCAATATGTTACTTTAAGTAAATGATAACAAAGGAGAGCATCATAGAAACGCTTGCATTGAAGCCCTTGCATGTATATCTGCTTCTATGGGATGGGAACAGTACTATGCGCTCTTGAACAGATGCTTCAAAGAACTCAAAGTTAGACCCGACAGACAAAAAGTCTTTCTGTGACTCATTTGTTCTATTCTCGACAAATTTCATTTTTCAAAAGTCAAACCCGGGAATTCAATGGTTTTGGTTAAGTGCACGAACACTGACAAACATTCTGATATACAAAGTACTCTTCAGAAAAGCCTCCTTCCAAAGATACAGAAGTTGTTGACTTTGGATACCAATAATATCAATGTTAACATTAGTCTCGTTGCACTTAAGTTATTAAAACTACTTCCTGGAGACATATTGGAGCTTCAACTTCCAACTATACTTTACTGTATTTCAAAGTTCTTAACGAGTCGTTTAGAAAGTGTTCGTGATGAAGCACGGTGTGCTCTTGCTGCTTGTTTGAAAGAATTAGGCGTCGAATATCTTAAATTAATTCTCCATGTGTTGACATCGACTTTAAAAAGAGGATTCGAGCTGCATGTTCTTGGATACACACTCAATTTCATTCTATCCAAGTGCTCATCAGATCTCAAAAACGGGAGGTTGGATTATTGTTTCGAGGAACTTTTTAAGGTTGCTGAAAATGATATTCTTGGTGAGGTTTCTGAGTAGAAAGATGTGGACAAGATTGCTTCTAAGATGAAAGAGACAAGGAAGAAGAAATCGTTTGAGACTCTGACATTAATTGCTCAAAGTGTTACATTTAATAAAACCAATGCCCAGAAGCTGATATTATCAATTACAAGTGCTCCTCAGAAGCAGCTGACCGCAAGGTTGAAGTCGAAATTTGTAAATATGTTGGAATACATTGCTCTCGGTATTAAATGTAACCCCACTGTTGACCAGAAAGACTTTCTTTTTCTTACTTATGATCTCATTGAAGATGGTGTCAAGGGAAATCTATGTTGGATATTCCAAAGAAACCCTTCATCTATTGCACTATCTTTATTGAGTGCGATTGTGAAGCATAAGGTTAAAGTTCCAGAGATATATGATCTTGCTAATTCAGTTGCAGAGTTGATGATAAAAAGTCCAGAGGAACTGATACGCAAGAAATGAAGTCACATATTTCTACAGTTTTTGCTCTATTATTAGCTTGGCAAAAAACGCATGCGACATCATCTCAATGTGTGCTTTCAAGTCTTGGGTAACGATAACTTCTGATAATGTTTTTTGTATGTGTAATATTGAATTAGTTTCTAAATTGAGATATGCATATTATTTCTTGTTGTAGGTATCAGTATGCGACTGGAAGAGAAGCTGTGCTTGAAATGCTTCATACTATTATTAAGAAGCTTCCATCATGTATTGTAAATGAGATATCAAAAACTCTTTTTTCTGCTTCTGGTTCTTTGCTTAGCAAATGATTCCGACCATCAAGTTCGATCTATGACTGGTGCTGCTATAAAGACCTTGGTTGGCCACGTTGACTCAGAAAGTCTACATTCAATTTTAGCTTGCACTTTTGCATGGTATTCAGGCAAGGGACAGGGTAATTTGAGTGCTGCAGCACAGGTACTGGCCATATAAATTGATCATCATCGTCATCGTTACCCATAAGTTGATAATCTCAAATACTTCTAATTATGTTACATTTTTTTTTTTTATAAATAAATACAGGTATTGGGAGTATTGGTAGAAGTAATGAAGAAATAAGTTCCAAATATCGATGCCGTTTTTCCAGATATGAAACGAATATTATCATCTGCGGTTAACGTCTTAAAAGATGGTCAATTAGTTCCTTCCAGTGGAGCAACGATTCCCCTATGGAAAGAAGCATACTACTCACTGGTTCTCTTCGAGAAGATATTACAGGAATTTCCAGAACGGTTCTTTATGGAAGATTCTGAGGTACTTTCACATGATCCATCACAACATAACATTTAATTATTTCACGCATTCCGAAAATCATATATGTTCTGTAGAAAGATTAAATCTTTATATATTATTTTGTTCCATACGAGTACAGGACATGTGGGGACTTAATTGTGAGTTCTTACTGCATCCTCACATATGGCTGCGCAATATCTCAAGCCGTCTTATTGCATTATACTTTAAAGCATTAAAATCAGCCTGTGTGAAAAATAAGAAAACATGGATTGGCAACTATTTCTTAACGAGACCGAGCAGACTCTTTCTGCTAGCAGCCTCTTTCTGCTCCCACTTGAAAGCATCACTTGATGATGATGAAGCCAACCAATGTCTTGAGAGGAATATAATGCAATGATCAAATTACATTCGATGTTAGGGCAACAAAAGAACATTCAAGTATGCTGGTCTAATCTTGATAAGAAAAGGTAGAAGTAAAGAGATTCTTCTAAGAGCTTTTGTGATCATTGATTCAACAAAAGGTAGAAGTATATTTGTATCTCTTGCGATTGGGCTTAATGGTGATTGTGACGCAGAGCTTTGTGAGCATCACCAGTATTTGCTCATCTCTTCATTACTCAAAATGATGGGAAAGATTGCACTTGATATGGAGGAAGTTCAGGTTAGTCACACATTAGATTGGTCCGGGCTGGCATGGGGTGACCCGCAAACATTGTTTGTTCGTCTTCTAATTAAAAATAATCAATTTCTTGATTATGATTATAAATACAATACTTTAAAAAAATAGAAAAATAAATAAATCTTGAATACAGTGGCTTAGTATCTAGTATGCCTTAAAAAGATATTCTGGGTAAGTTTCATTCTGTTGGACAGATTACTCTTTTTGCTAGTTTTCTGATTCCACTCATTAGACCCGTTTGAGATTGAACAAACCGAATGAACCCATTCGTTAGTAAATGGTTGTAAATTGTAATTGCCACTGCTAAATGGCAGTTACTTTTTAGCTTCTTTTGGAGTTCTTTATTGCTGACAATTGGTGGTAAACTGTTGCAGATGATAATCGTTTTTAAATGCTTCGAAGAATTATTGCCAGAAATTGTCAATGACCGTCAAGCTATGAAAATGTTGGATCAGCATGACAATAAAACCTATGCACATCAGATGCTTCTGCCTTTGTACAAAATCTGTGAGGGATTTACTGGGAAAGTTATCACTGGTAAGTTTTCAGTAATCTGATGCCCAATTGTTTCTGCGAGATGGACCTATCGGGCAACTTGTTAAAACGGGTGGTTTCTGTTACGGGATTGAAATAATCAAGTTGGGTTGACCCGGAACAATGTTTTGTCAGAAGTTTTGAAAATAAAAATAAATATAAAATTCATAACGAACAAGTTACACCGTGTCCAATTTGACTGCAAAAAGGGTTGTATATGTGTTCATAATATAATAGTTGTGAGTTTAATCTTATTAGGAGGTTTCATGCATTTGAAATGAAGTTATGGTGACTTTAAAATTCAAGCTCACGGTGAATGGATGTTTTTTTTTCAGATGATGCCAAACAATATGCACAAAGGGTGCGTGATACAATCCGAGATGTTATTGGGGTACAGGCGTTTGTTCAAGTTTATAGCTCAATAATGAAAAAACTGAAGACAAAAAGGGATAAGAGAAAAGAAGATGTGAAAATACTGGCTGTTGTTAACCCCGTGAGAAATGCTAAGAGGAAGCTTAGAATCGCGTCTAAGCGTAAAGTGAACAAGGGAAGGAAAATAATGACTATGAAGTATGGATCGGTGCATTAATATTCAAAACTTTTGAAATGTGTTCTTGTGTAACAGGTTGTCATGAGAATTTCTAAATTGTTATAGTTATAGCTTTGGGATATTAACGATACAGAATCATTTTTTGTTATGTATGTGCACTGGAAGTTTTAAAACGGGTTCATTATTATCTATGCATTGGATTGAAATATTTCGTTGGTAGCTTAGTGGTTGGCGTCTTGTTATCCTCACAAGAGGTCTCAGGTTCGAACCTCACTAGAAACATATAAATCTTGGGGTGGCCACGGGAAGGTTCGGAAACGGCCACGGTAACGGTTAGGCCACGTACATCACAAGCAAAGCTTGGTCAACCCGGGGGAACCCGTCACAAACGAAAATACCCTTTTTTGACATTTTTTTTTTTTGAGATTACATGGTGGGTGGTATCCCTCGCTTTATAATAAGAAAGGAGAATTATGTACTATTTTTGAAAATCGAAACCCCTAAGTAAATCTACACCCTTCATTAACACTTCATTAAGTATGTTGTCACTAATTTCTAACCTTTGATTAATTTTAGTGACCTCAAGAGAATTAAGAACACATACCGAGGCCCGAAAAAGGGAAAAGAAGTATAACGGGAGGCTTCCAAGAACAGACTTGATCAAAGTCAACCGACTGTCGAAAGAAATCATTCTAGCCTTCCAATCCGAGAGACGTCCTTTGAATTTATCCAAAACCGTGTTCCACGAAGCTATTCTATTCATATTGCTACCAACCGGGAGACCAAGGTATTTAAACGGAAATCCTTCTACTCCACATCCAATCGTATCCGTCCACATTTTAATAGCATCATCGTTCACTTCAACACCCATAATTTTACTTTTTCTCAAGTTTACTTTTAACCCCGACGCCATTTCAAAACATTTAAGAACAGTTAATAAAGCGACTACATTATCTTCACTCCACTCTCCAAAAATATATATTATCTTCACTCCACTCTGTTAGCAACACAGTGATATAAAAGAAAAGGAAAAGTAAAAAGTATAATGTACTTAACTTGAAATCCATGCCTTTTCAAATTTGCTTGCCTCTAAGTCGTAGTCCACTTCTTCAGCCGTTCTGCTCTATCACTTTTCCTTAATGGTTTTTTTTCTCTTTTTGTTTCAATTGAAATTTGGATTTGGATATAATTTGTTTGTTAGACTGATGTATTGATTTTTGGCTTTTTCCTTATGCATATATAGGTATATAATATTTATAGGTGAGTATCATCTACTTTAATATATTTAATATTATTCATTATTCATGTTTTCTAATGAGGAGTTTGGTGTTGACGGTTGACACACTACTTTCAAAAAGGAATTTACAAATTCCAAGTCTTGACCCAGTAAAACAAGAATTTTTTTTTAAAAATACTGGTACATTTAGTACGACCCTTCTCCTCTAACTTTTTGTTAATTGTTTAAGTTAGTAATGTAAATTGTGTGTCTAATATAAGCAACTTGACTATTAATAATGTCGTGTTGACTTAATACAACTAATGAATTAAACCACACATTTAATGGTTTATTTCAAAAATACACAAATACATAATTAACATGATTTAAGTCTTAACTACAATCACAAGTTGACAATAGTGCAATACGTATAACTAATGAAAGGTATTTAGCAAAAGTTGTTCCACCACCCAATTTTCTTGGCACTTATATTTCATATTTGTAGTTAATAATATGTTTGTTCCATGAAGGAAAAATTTGTATAAAGATACACCTCAGTTTTCGTTGATTCCTAATATTATTATTAATAACAATATAATAATCCCCTTACTATAATAAGAAAGGAGAAATTAAGTAGACTTTTGGAGGTCAAACTTCTTAAAGAAATCTCAACCCTTGATTAAGTTAATCATCCTTAAGATCTCACCCTTAATACTATTAGTGACCTCAAAAATCAATTTTCAAAATTTCTCCTCTAACTTTGTGTTAATTGTGTGGGGTTATCAACGTAAATATTATGTGTAATATAGGCAAGTTTGCACTAAAATAATGTAAGGTTGACTAATAATAAACTAAACACTCAAGGCTTTTACAAGTTGACATAATTAAAACTAATTAAATATTTATTTTCAAATTCAATTCTACGTGTTAGACATCTGATTAATTTAAAAATATTTAATTTTAAATTATCTTTGTGATTGACGATTACAAATAGATGATTTAGTTAAAAGTTAATCACAAATCTCAACTTTTGACCATAGTTCAAATAATATTTTGTTCTTTATAAAATAAATACTTTTGTAACACTTATCCATCTACATAATATAAAAGCTATATATTCTTACTTATGTACATTATATATACGTAAAGGCCAATATATATATATGTACATATGTATCAGTATTATTAGATCATAAGATAAATAAAAGAAGATGAAAATTGTCATCAACCAATCACGGAAACTTACAAAATGACGTGATCCCAAAGGATGAACCAAATTCTAGAATTTTCAAGCTTAAGGTATCTCGTTTTATGATTCAAAATGGGATACTGTATCGTAAATGTCGCACCCCCAAATTCGGGCTGCGGAAGCGAATCGGGTCGGGGCGCGACTAATCAATAATCACAACACAAAGATATAATGAACGACTCTATATGCGTCATTTTACAACTTGTATTGATAAAATCAAAGTTTACATCAAAATATAGTTTACATTAGCTCAGTTTGAAATCGAGAGATTTACATACATAATTAGTTTATACAAAGTATAATAATGCAGCTAAATCTCTGAATGTTTACATGCTGACACGAGCTAATGATTCCTGATTTGGGCAGTCCAATCTACTGCTGAGTACCTATGATACATGCTAAAATGGGTCAGTGAAATGCTGATGAGCTCACAGGTTTGTATGTCAACACATATTGTATGAACCGCAAGATTTAATTGAATTTAAATTGTAATTAAGCAAAATAAAAGTTTTACAGTCATGAGCACATAGTATGAGCTTAACTCGAGGTGTCAGGTCCACATTTAAGGTATCCTGATCGAGGTGCCTCCCACGAGTGCCTAATCTACACTCGTCTGAACAAATATTAGTACATCCGTTTACCCAGTTAGTATGCTAATCCGGACGAGGAGGGTCAATCCTATATGGTACCATATACTAATATTCACGCTACAACGTATTACCAAACTATGCTGAGGAGGGCTTTGAAAGATTAGTGAGATAACTCATGTAGTAATTGTTTGTTTTCGTACTTGCGTTCATATAGTTAAAATAAAATGAGCAATGATATCACACCCCTGAGTAAAACAGTAAAATAGGGGCTATGAGACTCACCTGAGTCTTGAGAGTTTAAATTAATAAACTTGAGTTGATTAGCCGAAATGTGTTGTCCAAAGACTGATAACCTGAGGGTGTCCACGACACGCAATGGTTATAAACGTGAGTAGGTATCTATAAAGACTACCTTTGTAGTTGTTCGTTGATAAACGCCAAAATGTACTATATTGTAGTACTAAGTTACAATGTGTTTGATAGATTTCTAATGCATAAAAATTTTATGTGAATAAGATACTCATTTCGTTCATATTTGCAATTAGGAGTTTAATTGGAGCATGGATTGAAAAGAAACAGAAAACGAGCTTATTGCGAAGAAAAGTTGCTAAAAGAATAAAGCATTGGACAAGAGAAGATTAGATCGGAGTAAAAGATGATCAAAATGAAGAAAAAGTGAAAGAAGTCTGAAAACTCATCCATACGCCGTATAGATTTTCCATACGCCGTATGGATGAGATGGTGGAGGCCCAGTGTAACGCGGAGCTGGGCCGAGCTTCTTTTCAATCCATACGCCATATGGAAATCCCATACGCCGTATGGATTGATTTTCCAGATTATGTTAAAAACCTCATTTTGCCTCATTTTAACCCTAACTTCTCATAACCAAAACCAGCGACTAACAGCCGACAAGGAGGGGTTTTCCCCCCATTTTGGGAGCAAATCGATGGCGGTTTGGAGGCGGAAAAGGCTAGGATCATCCTATTGATTCTACTTCATTCGGTTCACAATTCGGTTTGCGTATCATCTTTCGATTTCAATTCTAAACATGTCTATGTGTTTTGTTTTGGGATATGAATCTGATTTTGTATAATTGAATCATGGATTAGACTTATTGTTAATTGTTTAGTTTAATAATCTTTGATTATGAATGTTTGAAAGTTATAATTGTGTTTTGAATCAATTGACTGATTGAAGATTGTTACGTTGTCTGTAGAACCTTGTTTATTGGTGATAATTAATTGCTACTTAACGTGGTCAATATGATTATTGAGATTGAGTTCCTTTGATACTATTGATTATTGATGATTATGAATTTAGGTTTATGATCATTGCTAAATATATTGAGTTTGATAGGTTAAGAGCATAGTAATTAATTAATCTAAAATGAATGAGCTAATAAGAAATTATTAGTAGGTATTGTTGAGTCATACCGCGAAGATTAATTGTAACAAGTCGTGAATACTTAATGCACAATCTAGGGAAAAACACGCAATAGAGCAACATTTTTGCGACGTCGGATCGATGTTTAATGTGGGACCCTAGGTTGTAGATATTAGTTGAACCCGGAACGTTGGCTAATATATATTTAACTTGGATTCTTTGATTAGTAACTAAGTTAATATAAAAGAAATCACAATCAGACAATCAAAACACATGAATAGGATAATATGAATCCGAGTGTGAAGACTCTAAGCAATTACATGTCTATCTTCAATTGTTTATCTTTTACTCTTTATCTTGTTTTATGTTGTTGGTTTGGTTAATTAGTTCATATTGAACGTTCGTACAGAACTAAAATGTAACCCCTATTTTACTGCGTTATTAATAATTCCAATTTAGACCGGCTTTTACAGAACTGAGATTCCATAGGCCGAAACGAAGCCCTTTGATAACATCGTTCATGTGTTCCTGTGTTCGACCTGGACTTACCATAGCTATATTATTCCGATCGGGTATTCTTGCCTGGTTGTGTCTAAAAATTTGCTTTATGGAAAAACATATATGTACGATTTTAAATAATATAGTATTAAATATCAATACAAATAACAAAGTGATATCATACACAATATTATCCCTATTAATTAATTTATTTATTTGGACTCATCAAATCTATCACAATTCAAATCCTTTATACATTTTTTATTTAAAATTAAAACAATACAAACCGATGTACCGTACACAAACACCAAAAAACTTATTAAATACATATAATACATTCATATAAAATTAATCATAAAGTCAACCTACAAATTTTACGGATTACACTAGTTGTTATTATAGTGGGTATAGATATTCTAAAACCGTATGAAAAGTAAAAAATAAACACCTTAACGGAATTTACTATTGATTATATTTACTTTTAAACTTAGGTTTTATTTAAAAAAAAAAAAAAGTATAGACTTTTAGGATTCTTGGGTCATTTACACAGCTGCCAGTACAATATACCTATTTTTCCTTGAGCACAGAACCAGAAAAAAAGGCTTACATCTCCACTCTCTTAATCGGACCCGTGCTTACATGAATTTGTGCTGCTGCTATCACATTCACATTCACATTCGAATCGCTTTGAATTTAATTTAATTTAATAAGATATAGGTTCGGAGGATTGCGTCATTATTACTTCAACAAGATTTCATCTCATTCTTGATTCTTCACATATGTTTAATTAATGAGGTCTGTATTCTTCTAACCATAAACATCTATTTTCTATTTATTTATAAATATTAATATATAGTGTACGTTCTTTTTAGCCCTTTTTTAAAAAAATATAAAATTTTCCCCTCTGCTTATATTAATTTCTAGGGTTTTAACTTCCAGAAGCGAGTAGTATACAATCCCCCTTAATTTAGGGTTTTAGGTGAATATATTCTCATATATATATATCAAGAAATTGGTATGCTAGGGTTCCTAATTGTGAATTAACATGAATGTTGTTGAATTAAACACAGATTTGAATAAAAATTGAGGTATAAAGAGATGACGGATTTGGATCAGTTAACCACAAAAAAAGTAGCTGATCGATACCTGAAACGTGAGGTTCTTGGAGAAGGTACCTATGGTGTCGTCTTCAAAGCTATTGATACTAAGGTATTCTTATACTGCATTATTATATAATATACATATACATATACATATATATCTGTATAATTTGTGATTGTGGAAATTAGGTTGGTTTGTATGATTGTAATTTGAAAATCAGGGCTTTTTTCTGCTTGAAACATCAGGGTTGTAGTGACCGAAAAATGATATGGATGCTGAATTTGTGTGCCTAAAGATGTGCTTAAACATGTTCTTGGTACACATGGTAAAATAACAGGTAGGAATGGAGAATGAAGAAATATACAATTTAGGTGTTTGAAGATGAAGGAGTAGATATGGTTTTAGGCATGTATTTTTTTAGGTCCATTTAGCATTACTTATTAGAATATATTTTGATGTAGTAATTGACCTATTGAGATGTTTCACATTGGCCATTATACTTTGATCTCTACCCATATGACTATATAGTCATTAAACTTTGGATTACGTTCTAAAGTTCATGACTGATTTACTAATTTTCACGACTGATGTATAGTTCATGAATGATCTGTACCCATATGACTATTGGGACTATATAAAATGGAGGAACATAATCCTGACGGAAATGGGACTGATTTACTAAGTTTTGTGACTGAATTGGTATGGCTCAAACTATAGTAATCGATGTGGAACGATGAAATAAGTATGAAATTAGCTTGGTATTAGAAAGTTGAGCAATCTATATGATGATGTGTTTTGCATACACATTACGATATTTGGTTATACAGTGGCAATGTTTGGAGATTCATGTTGTATGAATACCAATTGATGTTATTTGTTCTTTCTTTCTCCATTTTACTGATAGAAGGTTGTTTAAATCTCGTATTGCTAACATAAACATGGTTATGAGGCCTAATTCTGATATAAAAGGAGAATGCAGTATCATTACATGGGTCTTTTAGTTGACTGAGAATCTAGGCTCATGGTTAATTTTTGTCAGGTGCTTATGTTACCTTAGGCTAATTCTGCCTATGTGGTACAATACTAACTATTGGCTTTTGGAACAGACAGGACAAACGGTTGCTATTAAGAAAATTCGTCTTGGCAAGCAGAAGGAAGGAGTCAATTTTACTGCCCTTAGAGAAATAAAGTTACTGAAAGAGCTCAAGGATCCGAATATTATAGAGCTGACTGATTGTTTTCCTCATAAAGGGAACTTGCATCTTGTTTTTGAGTTTATGGAGACGGATCTTGAAGCAGTCATTCGGGATAGGAACATTGTTCTTTCACCCACTGATATAAAGTCATACGTTCAAATGACGTTGAAAGGACTTGCTGTTTGTCATAAGAAATGGGTTTTGCATAGGTAACTTACACCAATACATCATTATGTTTTGTGGGAGCGTATACCATCATAATCATTCTACTTGAAAATTTTAATTAAACCAATTGTCTAGACTCTAGGTTGGAAAATTATCTAATTGAATTATGAATTTTTTTAACCATTTTACATGATTTTATTTGATAGAAATTGTTTAAAAACGATGGTACAAAAGTTTCTTGCTTTTTTGCTTTCTTGTTGCTTGCTTACACCGTCTTTGATGCCTACAATTTCTATTGGCAGGGACATGAAGCCAAATAATCTTTTAATAGGACCTGGTGGACAACTTAAACTTGCAGATTTTGGTCTGGCACGCATATTTGGTAGTCCCGACAGAAGGTTCACTCACCAGGTATTGCTTTGCATTCAATATCTTATGAATGAATGGATAAGTTTGCGTTTTAACACAATGTATAATAGAGGCTTGCCGTGATGCCGTCTAGTAATACATTTCTAATATATTGTATTACCAGACATGGTTGTAAAAGACGGGATTAGTCGGCCAATTATGGCTACCGACTAATCCATGGCCAAGTCGGTTAGAAAGTCGGTCAAAGACGGGTCAACGCGAAAAAAACGGGTTTTTGGGTCAAAGGCGGGTTTTTGGTCAAAAAGCGGGTCAAAGATGGGAAAAGGCGGGTCAAAGACAGGTTTTTGGGCTGGTCAAAGATGGTCAACTTTTTTAAAAATAAGTATTTTGAACAATCAAACTACAATGTTTATGTTGGAGTTTTTTTATGACAACTATGTTTAAGTTGATGTATATTTATGTTTATCTTTATGGTTCTCATCTATATTTATTCATATATAATTTTGAAAATTTATTTAAATACTAGATAGTCAATAAAAGTCAAAATCCGACTAATCTCCGACTAGTCCCGACTAGTCCGTAAAATGTCCCGACCGACTGATCCCCGACTTACGACTTTTTCAACCTTGTTACCAGAATTGAAAGGTGTACCTATTTTAGGTGAAAAAGTAGTAATATTTATTTTTATTTTCGCTATTTATAAACTCAAAAAGTGAGATTATGAGATCAACCAGACTATTACTTTCACAGCGTACATACCCACCGACCAAAGTCTTTATAACCAATATAGCATTATATCTTATATATACATACATACATATATATATATATATATAACTACATATAATGCATCTTAGGTTTCTATTTCTAGAAATTTTTTAGAGCTAAATTTAAGACTCAACATCTAGATATTTATAATTTTAGAAATATAACTATTACTCCGTATAAATTTGTGACTATTTTTATAGTAAATAACAATTAATACATTTTCTCATCTATTAAACATAAGGGAAAAGTACAAAAAAAGGTACTCTACTTATCACCTAATCCTATTTAAGGTACTCAACTTTAATTTTTTCAATTTAAGGTATCAAACTTTTAATTGTAATCAAGTTAGGGACGGGAATTTCACAAATGACGAGTTATTACCGAATTTCTTCTTTATAAGTAACATATCTACTTAATAGACTAATATTCCTTGATCAATTTCAAATAATTTTGAGTAAAAAAGAAATTACAATTTAAAGTGATTATGAGTTTTTGTTAAATTCTCTCTCCTCACTCAATATTTTTCAAAATTGATTGAGGAATATTAGTTGATTAAGTAGATATGTAACTTATAAAGAAGAAATTTGGAAATAGCTCGTCATTTGTGAAATTCGCGTCCCTAACTTGATTACAATCTAAAAGTTTGATAACTTAAATTAAAAAAATTAAAGTTGAGTACCTTAAATAGGATTAGGTGACAAGTAGAGTACCTTTTATTGTACTTTTCCCTAAACACAATTATTCCAACATTTTAAATTTAAATGGACAAATTTTAACACCATAACTGATCTATCAAAAAAGAAGATAAACGACATAACATGGGTTACTATTATAAATAAATTTTGTATTCCGCTGCATTGCGCGAGTTTTTTGCTAGTATATATATATATATATATATATATATGGGAATGTTCAAATGAGAACCACTCTAAAGTTGAAAACTTTGAGAACCACAAAGAATACATGTTTGTTCACGTGTGATTAACTTCAATCATATGTGAACATTGATGTACCATCTTCAATAATATATATATATATATATATATATATATTGTGCGTTGGAATTTTACCATCTTTTGATGAATATCTCTGATTAGGTCTTTGCTCGGTGGTATAGAGCCCCTGAGCTATTATTTGGTGCGAAGCAATACGGTCCCGGGGTTGATGTTTGGGCAGCGGCTTGTATATTCGCTGAGCTCCTTCTGCGTCGACCTTTTCTGCAGGTGAGTTCAGGCTGTATGTTTTATCTTTAGAAAAATTTGCATCAATTTTGTAATATATATATATATATATATATATATATATATATCTTTTTAATAGTGAATCCTTTATCTTTCACAGATCATCTGTGAATAGATCTTGTTAATTGTGAAATCATTATAAATAAGTTTTGTTTAGCTATTTGCTGTTATTGAAAATATAGGGTAGCAGTGACATTGATCAACTGGGCAAAATTTTCGCTGCATTTGGGACGCCAAAACCTTCTCAATGGCCAGATATGATTTATCTCCCTGATTATGTTGAGTATCAGTTTGTTCCTGGGCAGTCACTTAGGACATTGTTTCCAATGGCCAGTGATGATGCATTGGATCTGTTATCCAAGATGTTTGCATATGATCCGAAGGCCAGAATTTCAGCACAGCAGGCGTTAGAACATAGGTAACTGTTGATTACTAGTTAAATGTGTAAACTTTGAGCGATAAAATATCTAAATATATTTTTGTGCGGCAGATACTTCTCTTCTGGCCCTCCACCTACTGAACCGGCTTTGCTTCCAAGGCCTCCACCAAAAAAGGAGTCTGTAGAATCGAAGCCTTCCGATTTCGGTCCCACTGTACTGTCACCTACCAGAAAGTCGAAAAGAGTGGTCTCACATCCAGAAGGATATGTTGAAAAGGTTGAAGACCATGGTATCGGTAATGAAAGAAGTGGTCCTGCACCAATGTCACTAGATTTTTCAGTCTTTGCAGCAAGGCCCCCAGTTAGACCAACAATCAACAGGTAAATATCATCAACATTATTATCTCTTGGGTACTATATTTAATCTTTATATATTCTTTTGGAAAATTTCATACTTTGGTGGCTATATGTATTATAATTCATATTGTGAACATCAAAGTGCTTTATGATATGTAAGGGAAATAATTGATTGCAAATTAGGCAAGCTTAATGATGCTGAGTAGTCTAAACATGACATTCAGATTAACTCATTATGGAATATTTACCCCCCAAACTGTAATAATAAGTCAAGTAATTAAGTATTAATAATAGACCAAGAGTTTCTTTGGTATAATCTAAATGCCAATAAGCAAATATATCTCTTATTCCTTTGTCATTAATACGGTTTATTCATATTCAATCTTGTTATTTTGGTACCCTGCAGTGCTGACAGAACCCATCTGAAGAGAAAACTCGACCTTGAATTCCAAATCCCTGAAGAAGATTGATGAAGTCTCTGCAAGGAGATTATATATTTAAGGGTTTATAGTCATGCTTTTGAATTTGAGCACACATTTTGTCTTGCGAAGTAACGAGATATGGAAGTTCATGAAGACCATGAAGTAATTCTTGCGTGATACTATCCTACAACATGTATACTACAAACCTTTATATAAGGTCATTATTACATATGTCCGATTGGTTGCAGAACTATTTGAAAGCAATTTTGGACATTTGATTCTATGTAAGATTGAACTGAGAGAGTGAGATTATGTTGTAGCAGATTGAGGCTCTAATTTTGGTAAGAATACAGAAGAACAATGTGGGGCATGAGATATCATAATTTGTAGTATTGTTTTCCTGACATATATATTTTGTTTATGTTTAGCATGTGTTTTGATACTTTCTTTCTTACACTTGCACCTAATGTTAATTGCTTTAAACATCTGGTAATGTACCTTTTTAATCGTTAGACCGCTACTTGAAGTTGGTAACTGCTGATGATATTCATTGAATTATTATTATGACTTCAGATATTCGGTCAGTATATGGTTTTATTTGTATCAAACTGTGTCGATACTTGTGATCTGTTGGAAATGTTTCGTTTACGATGCTCAGATGTGTTCGGTTTATTTCTACAAGGATTCATGGAGAGATCTCAAAGAAAATTGTTTATGAAAAAAGTATGTATTTTTCCATAAAAATGGTTAACCAAAAACCTTAGCTTATGTTCATAATTCATATGGTTCTTATGCTCGTTCTTGAATTAAATACGAAGTACAAACAAATGAAAATTACATGACATTTAATAAATTATATACACCCACATATCATCTCAAGTTGATATATACAACAAATAGATTACTCCATACATCAAACTGTACAATTGTTGAAACTTGCTTTACAAACAGTGTAAAGCATAAATTGATGTATGAATCAACAAATTTGTTGTATTTATCACCTCTCTCGATTATCATATACATAGTTTTTTAATTTTAATTTTATTTATTTAACTTTATATATTATATAATAAAAAATCATGGTATTAAAGTCGTTATATTATGGTTTAGAAGAATTTAATTTAATTTCCCCCAATTATCTTCTTGCTATTTAACACCTTATCCAAAAATCAGTTAAATTTCTGCATTTTCTCTCCCACTCACTCATCTTCTTCTTCCTCTCCCCCATTTTGCAGGTATTTCATATTTCTATTTTCTTTCATGGCACACAAACTCACAATCACACGAAAATAAATCATCATCAAATTGTATAATTACTTTAATTCCATGGCACTCACATCAATATCACACAGCAACAACTTCGTATCATCATCATCATCATCGTCTTACACTTCCAATTTTCACCATCTCCTAAACCCTAACCCTAATTTCGCTCGAAAACTTATACTATTACGAGAGTGCACAAATAGTAGTAGCGGGAACAAACACAGGTACTATCATAGTAATTATGTTCACCGAGACCGGAAAACGATAGCGGCTGCTCCGGCAGCGTCGTTAGGAGGTTTGCTCGGCGGAATTTTTAAAAGTGGCGTAGATACTGGTGAGTCGACTAGACAGCAGTATGCTTCCACGGTTGCGCTTATTAATTCGCTTGAATCGGAAATGATATCACTCTCGGATTCTGAATTGAGAGATCGGACGATGGTGTTGAAGCAACGAGCTCGTCAATCGCCACAATCGTTGGAGTCTATCTTACCTGTAAGCATAGCTGATCACTGGTATAATGTGTATAAAATATTTAGATATGTGATTAGCTTCAGATTAGGAGATGATTTGGACTCTATTTGACAATTCAGCACAGCTTATCATGTGAATATGTGACTAGCGCAGGATCATTAGATATGTTGGACTCTATTCTACTTGTAAGCATAGCTTTATACCTGATTTAATGTACATAATAAAATGGATAGCTCGAAAAAGATATGTGAATATGGTGATTAGCAAAGATGTTTGGACTGTATTTTATCTGTAAGTACAGCTTATCACTACAATAATGTATGTAAAGTGGATAGATATAGATACAAAAGTGGATATGTGATTAGTAGATATAGGATTAGGAGATGTTTGATAGTAGTAGATTTCCATATTAAAGTGATATTATCAAATAGTTTATATGTATGTCTTGCAGGAGGCATTTGCTTTAGTGAGAGAGGCTTCAAAGAGGGTTCTAGGTCTTCGTCCTTTTGATGTTCAACTAATAGGTAAAATACATCAATCACGATACCTTGTTCTGAATTGAGTTTGCCACAACATTAAATTTGAAATCTAAAATGAGGTTGATTAAATGTAATCTTGAACACCTAAGATATAAAATTATTATCATAGGTGTAACATAATGGCTGGTTTGGCTATACAAGTCGATGAAATTATGTAACTGATAAATTTCACATATTTTGTTTTTGGTGATGTAGGTGGCATGGTGCTTCATAAAGGAGAAATAGCCGAAATGAGGACTGGAGAAGGCAAGACACTTGTGGCGATCTTACCAGCTTATTTAAATGCATTAAGTGGTAAAGGAGTACATATTGTTACCGTTAACGATTACCTTGCAAGGAGAGATTGTGAATGGGTTGGTCAAGTTGCTCGTTTTCTTGGACTCACGGTTGGCCTAATCCAGCGTATGCCTTACTTTTTGTTAACTTTTGAAAATAAATATTGATATCTTGATGGTTATTGTATGATCGTAAGATAGAATGGATCAATAATACTTAATGTGCATTACCTACTGATTAAAGCTATGCTCTTGAGATCTGCTTGATTAGAGAAACTGGCATATTATAGATTGGAGGTTTGTAAGTTAGACATATTGGCCTAACAATGAGTTATTTGGGCAGAAAATATGACCAGCGAAGAGAGGAGGCAGAATTACTTATGCGATATCACATATGTCACCAATAGTGAGCTTGGTTTTGATTACCTGAGAGACAATCTTGCCATGGAAAGTAATTTTAATGCTATGCAGACTTCCATATTCTATTAATATATTCTCTTACATTACCCATTTTTCACAAATACTTTTTTGGCCTACAGAGTGTTGAGGAGCTTGTAATAAGGGGATTCAATTACTGTGTCATCGATGAGGTTGATTCAATACTGATTGATGAAGCTAGAACTCCTCTTATCATATCAGGTCCTGCTGAGAAACCAAGTGAACAATACTATAAAGCTGCTAAAATTGCTGCTGCTTTTGAACGAGACATTCATTACACGGTAAAGTATATTAAATTATGGTCACAAATATTTATCTCTTATTTTATTTAGTGTAATACTTATCAAGGTCTTGTTGCAGGTTGATGAGAAGCAGAAAAATGTTTTACTTACAGAACAGGGGTATGCAGATGCTGAAGAAATTCTTGAAGTAAAGGATCTTTATGATCCTCGAGAACAGTGGGCATCTTATCTTATCAATGCAATAAAAGCTAAAGAGCTCTTTCTCAGAGACGTGAACTATATAATTCGTGCCAAAGAGGTTCTCATAGTGGACGAGTTTAGTGGTCGAGTCATGCAGGTAGTTCAGTCTATCAACTTTCTAGAAGTTTTGCCTATCATGGAAACGTCACAATTTCTTGAGATATTTTTATATAAGAAATTGTGTTAATTTTCATGGTTACAGGGGAGGCGATGGAGTGATGGGCTTCACCAAGCGGTGGAAGCCAAAGAGAA
Source organism: Pseudognaphalium luteoalbum (assembly GCA_963422505.1). Classification (NCBI taxonomy): domain Eukaryota; kingdom Viridiplantae; phylum Streptophyta; class Magnoliopsida; order Asterales; family Asteraceae; genus Pseudognaphalium; species Pseudognaphalium luteoalbum. Next base: position 7,404,020 of record OY730196.1, read on the forward strand.
CTTACCCGTTCAAAATGAAACTGTGACTTTGGCCTCAATTAGTTATCAGAACTTCTTTCTTCAGGTTCTAAGCATATATGTGATCATTAAATGGTTGGAACTTATTGTAGGAGAGGGCAATATAGGTGGGTTGGATAACACGTCAAATTTGGTTTGGATTAAAACATGCCCTTTTTTATCAGGGTCAAAACAGGTCTAGTTGGGCTGACCCAAACACACTTTTCTCCATACATTTTTAGATTTGTAATAAATAAGTAGTGCATCAAATACTACAATAAAATTTATTAAAACAATAATCGTAATTGTCAAATAAATTGAGTTAAGTGGTATGCACTGTTGCACTAATAGTACACTTTGTGTGACTTTTAATCTGTTTTATCCATTGCTATTGATACCAGATCTTTTAAATGCATTTGAGAATATATATATAAATTAGGCCAAATCGACATTTATAAAGTAAATGGATTGATTTACCACCTCTACTTTATATACTTCTTGAAAATCACGAGCTTAACCTTTAAACATCCTCAGTTCCCAAAGCTTTGTGGTATGACCGGTACCGCTGCAACTGAGAGTTCAGAGTTTGAGAGTATCTACAAGCTCAAAGTTACAATTGTCCCGACAAACAAGGCTATGATACGAAAGGTTCGGAAATTTTGCAATATTCCACATGTTCGCTTTGCTTTTTGTAGACATAAGGTATTGAAAAGGAATAAAAACGGTATCCACAGGATGACTCAGACGTGGTGTTTAGGGCAACCACAGGAAAATGGCAGGCAGTTGTTGTAGAAATTTCAAGAATGAATAAAACTGGGCGCCCAGTGCTTGTTGGAACAACTAGCGTTGAGCAAAGTGATTTATTGTCCAAACAACTCCGTGAAGCTGGAATCCCTCATGAGGTGAAATTCCCTAATATTTAGTTCCATGGATTGAGCATCAAGATTAAATGAAGTTTGGTCTGATTTTTTTTTTTTTTGGCTACACACTTTATTCGTATTTACGAAGAGCCCCATACTTTTAAAAAGTTTCTATTCAGGATAATCTGTTAAGTTATCAGTTTTTAGGCACCATGTCAGGAATAAAAATTCAACAAGATCAAAGCCACTGACGAGTCGGAGTTTTGACCGAGTAACTAGGTCAAATTACCTTTCAGGTTCTTATCAGAAATTTTGAAAGTTGGTTAGATGTTTATGGATGAAGCCATAGATGGTTACTCCAAACAAAAATCAGACCAAAGTTCATTACCTCTTTTACACAGTTTGCCATCAAAATAACCTTAATCATTTTCCTCCAGAAAAAATACACTCACATTTGAACTAAATTTATTCATGTTAAGGTGTTAAATGCAAAACCAGAAAATGTGGAACGAGAAGCTGAAATTGTGGCACAAAGTGGTCGGCTTGGGGCAGTTACTATAGCTACTAATATGGCGGGTCGGGGAACAGATATAATTCTTGGTGGCAATGCAGAATTTATGGCTAGGTTGAAGCTACGTGAATTACTCATGCCAAGGTATTATTGCATTTATTAATCTAGAAGACTGGTTTCTGAGAACATGTTAGTTTATTTAATTATCACTGTTGCAATTCACTATATAACAACTCTTCAATTATATAAATGCTGCAGCGTTGTTAAGCCAGCTGAGGGAGTCTTTGTTTCGGTGAAGAAAGCTCCCCCAAAGAAGACATGGAAGGTTTGTGTGTGTCTGGGTATTAGATACTATACAGGTGGCAATTTCGACCAATTTACTTATTAATGGGTCGTGTTTATTTTAAACTGGTCAATCAGAGTTATTAAGCTAAAAGGGGAACTGGTCAAATGAATTGAATGTCACCCAAAGCTATTATTAATGCATACAACCTTCTAGATTTGTATTATTCGAAGATGTGGACATTGTTGTAATAATATTGTTTTTTGTAATCACAATTTTACACATTAACTTATTTAAAAGAATTTTAAAATTGGAAAATAAGTGTTTTCGGGTCAACCCATTCCACCCATACTAACAATGAACCATTTCAACTTGAACCTAATTTTACCTGTTACCCAACACTCTCGACCTGCCCATATTGCCACCTACAAGATACAGTAACTTTTTAGTTTGGATCAACCTACCAATAAGTGATGTCTTCTATTTCATTTGATGTGTTTCAGGTAAGTGAGAGTTTGTTCCCGTGTGCACTATCTCAAGAAACCACCTCGGTGGTTGAGGAAGCTGTACAGTTGGCTGCCAGCTCATGGGGCCGGAGATCTTTAGCTGAGCTGGAAGCAGAAGAACGGCTCTCATATGCTTGTGAAAAGGTGACACTCGTTAATAGATGATGAGATATAATATTGATAACTTGATTGAACTTTATTACATCTTTCATAGAACAACTAAACTGTTGTAGTATTTGTAGGGTCCCACTCAAGATGAAGTAATCGCCAAATTGCGCCACTCTTTCCTACAAATTGCAAAAGAATATAAAGCCTACACGGAGGAAGAGAAAAAGAAGGTAGTAGCAGCTGGAGGACTTCATGTCATTGGCACAGAACGCCATGAATCACGACGAATTGATAATCAGGTGCAGTTTTTAGTATTAAGGTGATTCAACATATAAGATATACCATAGATAGAGGCAAGACCACTCAAGAACCTTATATACAGTGAGAACCAGTATGAAATGGACAATCAAACAATTTGAAATGCACATAGGTTGCAAAAACACTAGAAAATGCTGTGAACTTTCTAAATGTTGCAATTGTATATATAAAAAAATAATATTCGAAATTTGAAATATATACAGCTGCGTGGACGAAGTGGAAGGCAGGGAGATCCTGGAAGTACCCGTTTCTTTCTTAGTCTTGAAGATAATATCTTTCGCATATTTGGGGGGGATCGAATTCAGGTATAAGCTTACTCTATCATTTTCCTTTGAGGTTATAATTTATAGTTGCTTGGGAAATTAGTTAACATTACAACTATTAGGGAATGATGAGAGCTTTTAGAGTTGAGGACCTACCAATTGAATCAAAAATGTTGACAAAAGCACTGGACGAAGCCCAAAGAAAAGTAGAGAATTACTTTTTTGATATCCGAAAGCAATTATTTGAATATGATGAAGTTTTGAACAGTCAAAGAGACCGTGTTTATACGGAGAGAAGGAGAGCTTTAGAATCTGAAGATCTTCAATCTCTACTTATCGAGTATTCTGAACTCACGATGGATGACATATTAGAGGTATTAATATGCGTCTGTTAAAATAAGATATAATATGACTGCTAAATTTCTAATATTCATCTATATTTTGAAATCTACAGGCAAATATTGGTATTGATGCTCCCAAGGAAAACTGGGATCTTGAAAAGCTTATTGCAAAGCTCCAGCAGTAAGTTCAAGTTTCAATATCTGGCTATTTACATCGTCGTTTAAAATGTAAAAATTAACATAACTCGATTGACTGCAGGTATTGCTATCTGTTGAATGATATGACTCCAGATTTACTGGTAGGCAAATGTGCAACTTATGAAGACTTGAGGGATTATCTTCGTTTAAGTGGACGTGAAGCATACTTAAAAAAGAGAGTGAGTTGTATATCCCTCGTATATGTTCATACTATGTTATGTTGTCAATGTTTTTGGTTTCTGTTAGTAAAAGAAAATGACCATCAAAATTTGGGACATAATTAAGTATTGATTTGTAGGAAATTGTGGATAGAGAAGCTCCTGGATTGATGAAAGAAGCAGAAAGGTTTTTGATATTAAGCAACATAGATCGGTTATGGAAAGAACACTTGCAAGCACTTAAATTTGTGCAGCAAGCAGTAGGTTTACGTGGATATGCACAACGAGATCCACTTATCGAGTACAAGCTTGAAGGCTACAATCTATTTATTGAGATGATGGCACAAATTAGAAGAAATGTTATATATTCTATTTACCAGGTTTGTTGCTACCAAAGACAAGTTATCAATTACATGGTATATAAAAGATTGTTGTCTGATTTCTTATTGTGTTGCAGTTCAAACCCGTGATGGTGAAGGATCCCCCAAAAACCCGCAAGGATGGTGGAAATGGGTCAGTGCCCCCACCATCAGCTGTCAGCTCTGAGGCTAATGTATGACCTGGAGTAAAGCAGATAAATCGCAGTGCTTAAACAGACATTGATTGGAGCCTTCATGTGCATCTTTGAATTAATCAAGTTCTGCAGATAATTTTGTATATCATTGTCATGTAAATTAGATAGGAATGGTCATATAAAGGTACTGTAGATTTGTGTTACGGCTGCGTTTCATTTTGCCGTATACAATTAATTGTTTGGTTTGTAAAGGTTTATCAATGGAATAACAACCAAGAATCACACTTTTGCCGGTTTTGGTAACCCACTCTGTTTCCTTTGTAAATAGAGACAATGAACTTAAGATAAACCGCACAATTGGGACACTTTGTTGCATAATATGTATTCTGATCAGGCAAGAAACAACTTAAAGTCGAAACGGCTTTGGTCACTATAACTTGTTTTAGGGACCTTCCTAACAACAAATTGTTGGTTAAATGCTCTCTTTTTTAACAAAATAATAAAGTAGTTGGCTACCCAATTTGACAAAAAGTGTGTTTGCTAGTTGCTTTACCTGCCAATTAGAGATCAAATTTTGATTATCATTACTCCTTTTCCATCTTCTCCGGTCATTCAATACTAAATTCAAGTATACATAGAAACTATAACTTCTATAATGAAGAACAGAGTTGAATGTGTAAACTTATAATATTAAACACGTTTTAATATGTGAAAAACGTTTACAATACATAATAATAATCAATGAGATACATATCTTTCTCAAAGACTGAGAAGATCGAGACTATCTTGGAGACGGGGATACCTCGCTATCACCATTCTTCATTACAGAACATAATACCTGCCTTGAGATATACGTCTCAAGCTCTCTAGAGACCTCCGTTAACTTAAGATCAAAATTACTCTTATACTTTTGCTTTGGTGATGGAGAAACAGAAAATCGTCTTCTGGGACTTGAGAGCATCCCTTTTACAACAAGTGGAGTCGCACCAACACCGACCCCTTTGTTGTTATCTATGTTTGTTGTCTTTAATGATGGCCCACTTTTTGTCTCCAATGGTAGTGGTTTAAGTGGATCATCATCTTCTTCCCGTATTACTTTTTCTTTCATGAACCTTTCTCTGGCCTTATCAGCAGCTAACTGAGCTTTCTCGCGGCTCATTGTTATAAGCTTCCATGGATTTATACTTGCACGAAAACTTTGCTTCTTTGTTACAGGAGGGTCTTTATCAATTCTTACAGAAAGAATATGCTGGTTCTGAAAATTCCAAGGTAGAATCTGTTATATATAGTTTTGTCTCACACGCAAACAATACATCTAGATGAAATTTTATTCTGCCATATGTATCACATACCTCTGGTATTCTCTCTCTGCATATCGTGAATCTTGTTTTTTCAGGAGAATCCAACTCTATGCTCTCATCAGAAGACATATCTGAATCATCTTCTGACAAATTTTCTTCCAGCAACTGATTTTCTTCCTTCATCGCCATTATGTAATCGTAAGTCCGCATCCCCTACAACATTATCCAATTTGATTATTAGTTTTTGTGTCGTATGTGACACTGATGACGAATAGTGGCAAGGGCCTAATGGGGTGTTTGGCATTGCACTTCAGAAGTGATTATCTGATTATTGTGTATTCAAGTTGCAGATAATCAGTTTCTAGTGTTGGTAAAGTGTAACGGATTTTGTAATTCAGGGGTCATAAAAATCAGTCTATGAGTAGCTGCAACATAAATTTGAAGGCATATATAACTATATAATATAAAAATACCTTGCGAATGAGGACAACATGAAAGAAAAAAAGTTGTCCTAGAGCTGCGGAACCATAAGCCGTCAGTAAAACCAACAGAACCTGTTTTGATGTCACGGTCAATCAGCGATGAACAAAAAGTTTCTTTTTTACCGTCTTTAATGTTTCCATGGATAAAACCGACTTACACAGATAGCTAAAAGAAGTCCTCTTGGAAATCGAAAATGAAGCGTTCTTAAAAGCTCCCTGTCTATTCCTTTTGCATCTGTAAAGCACCTAACAAAGATGGCAATTGCAGTCCCCCCTTCAATCATAAGCTGCATTGTACAAAATTTTGGGTCAACATATGTTTCGGATCAACAACAAATAGATAGTAAAAGTAGAAAAATAGTAACTAACCATTAACAAGACAGAGACAAGCAGAAGAATAAACGTCCTGTAGTTGTTTTTCCCAACACAATTGTTCAACCACTGAAACAAGTAATCATTATCAAAATTGTCAGGATACACAAAATTTCATGATGAAAGAAAGCAAAATATGTATATAGATATAGAAAGCTACTTGCCCTGCAATGGTGATCAAACCCTTCAACACACCGATTGCATGTCCTGCAGTGTTTGCTTTGCTTTTTAACCTGTCAACATGAATATTTATCAGGTTCAAGATACTTGAAAGAGAACTTAAAAATGGTCAACAAGTCAATTATACCAAACCTGAGAATCACAGAGGGCACAAAACGAGATATCATCTTGTAACGGGCCAGGTGAAACCGAATCATCCTTGATGACAAGTGGGAATGGAAGCAGAGGTTCCATTTGAGCTGTAGTACTCAAAGGATCAAGATACTTCCGCCTTATAAATTTCCTAAGGATCTTGCGTTCAATCTTCGTGAAAAACCTCATAACAATGTGACCTAAAATAAAACCATAATTTAACTGATTTGAATCACTCTTCGACCTCTTCTTCTTCCTTTTAGAATTAGTTTTGTCGGTCGGATCAATCGCAGTACACCTAATAAATAAAAACATAACTGCAAGCGCCTGAAACTCGAAACAAATTTTCCATTCATTACATTAATACAACAATATTAACCATTTGATAATAATCAACCAAATAAATGATTTTCATACCGTAAACGAGTAGATTGAGATAATAACGATAACAGCAGTTCGATTGTAAACGAAAAGCCCTAAGAAAGTATAGAAAGCTGCTACTAGGAAACTGTATATCGCCATTCCCACTATCTGTAGCAACAAAGCACTAAATTAACATCGTAATCACACGAAATGTATGAAAATCAAAATTACAACAGTTAATAATACCTAATTAACCATGCGAAAATTGATGAAAAAATAAGACTACAGCAGCAATACAAACCCTAATTAGCTCCGTAACAATGGAAATTGATTATAATCAAAACTACGGCAGCTAATATAACAATAATTCACATGCTAATCATGCGAAATTGATGATAAACTTAATTGCATCAGCTAATAAAACCCTAGATAAATTAGTATTCACACGAAATTGAAGAAAAAACAAAATTACAGCAGAAAGTGAAACCCTAGAAATGAAACCTGTAGAGGATGAAGTGGCCGTTGCCAGCCATGGCGTCTCATCATTGATTGATGGCTTCAGATTATTACAGTTAAATGGAATTTAAACCCTAGAAATGTGAGCTGAATAATTTAGCTCTAAATAGTGAGGTGTATCAGTGCATCTATGGATTTGGTTAGAATATACAGAAAATTGACTTCAACGGTCGAATATTGTTCTACATTTTGAAATTTTGAGTAGAATGTCAATTGGAGTTTGGCGTGATGTGCATATAGGCCCCTTGACTTTTAACATTATTCAAATTAATGTTTTATATAGTACATTAATAAAGAAGGTGAATTAATGTTTTGTGAAGTACTTATATTTTATCATAAAGTAAGATTCAAATGATTACGGAAATTTTTATGAGAATAAGGGAACCAATATGAATGCATTATGTGTCACTAAACTTTTTTTCTCCCTACATTTTTAAAGATTAAATATCTCCTAAACCGTAAGTCGAAAATCCACAAAATTGCACCATAAAAAATCGTTGTTTTATTCTCTTCAATTAGGAATATGACAAGATATACTTTCGACAAACTTTTTATTCGTTTTTCGGTGAGTTTCAAAACAACTAGCACATGTGTTACCAGCGTAGTAAGGCATGTGATAACAGCTGGTAACACATAGCTAGTAACACATGTGTTACAAATTTTGTACGATTTATAAAATCCAAAAAAAAATGGCGAACATATACCTTGTGAGATGGTAAATCAAAGAGAAATAAATGTTGATTTTTATGGTGTATTTTTTTATAATTTTCCGAATCACCGTTTGTGAGATCTTTGATTTAAAAGGGTGAGGGTAAATGAGTTTTATGACACGTGGCGCATTCTTATTGATTCCTTCATCCTCACCAAATTTTTCATTATTATTTAAACATTACTCTTTTATTGTAATAATGTCATGTAAATGTAATATAATCATTTGGTTAGTTTAGTCATAGAAAGTACAGTGTTAGGCCACTCCCAACGGAGCTCGTCGGCTCTCGTCGGATCCCAACCGACGAACTGACATGGATGGCACCGATCCGTTGGTGGCCATCGTCGGTTGGTTCCATCGGTAAACCGAAGTGTCTCGTCGTTTTTTTGGGCCCAATTCCCATTTTTTTTGTGACCGTTTAGAATTAAAAAAAAAACAAAAAATTTTAAAAAAAAACCATTGGTAGGAGCGGGGCAAATTTTTCAAAAAAAAACTTTTTTAAAAAACTTTCCACTTTCCCCTATAAATATACCTACATATTTACTCAAGCAAACCGCTCTCGCGCAACAAGAAGCAATCAAAATGATTAAGGAAAATGCGATGAAAAAATCCGCCTACAAAGCTTTGAGTTTTTTGTGTAAAAAACTTCCGAAGAAAGCGTCTAAAAAAGAAATTAAAATGCTTAAAAACGCTAGGAAAGAAGTCGTGACACTTTACCAAGACAAATATGCCAACAACGAATCGGACGAAGACGAGCAAGAAAACGCGAACGAAACCGACGAGTCGAGCTTCGATTATATTATCTATAATTCTAGTAGTTTTTAAATTATCGTACTTTTAAATTTTTAGGATTTCTTGTAACTTTTATTTTTTTAGGAATGTAGTTTTTTTATTTTTAAGTTTGTTGTTTTTTTATTTTAAATAGTTTTGTATTTTATTTGACTAGAAAATCTCAACCGGGTCCCAGAAAAATGAAGTGATGGATCAGGGATGGGATATGTCTGTCAGTTTCAGTCAGTTATCTGAAAAAGTTGATGTAACGCTGACGTGACTTTGTAAGTTTCAGTCAGTTGAATTTTAGATTTGGAGTGGCCTTAGTGGTTTAGATCCATTTGGATATAGGCCAAAATCGAATCATAATTGAATATTTTATTTTTTCTGATAATCAAGACAAGATCATTCAATTACGATATAGGAGACCGTGCATGGAAAAGTATTTGACAATAACTAGTTAATCCCCCGAATACTAAACAGTCATGTCAAACACACTGGCAAAAGTAATTTCATTTAACTGGAAAAAAAAAATTGAAAAAATTGTAAGTCATGTGGATGCTCTCTATTTAGTTGTACTAGTGAGTGGTAGATAGATTACCGCACAATACTATAGGACGTACACTTTATGTCTATTGTTTGGGTGTGTAATACGAGTACCTCACTTCTATAAATAAATTATTGTAAATCAAACATCCTCTTATTAATCATTGTTTTGATTCTTTTCGCAGATCAAAATGTAGCTCATTTTTATATATATATGTTGTCTTAACAAAATTGAAAAGGATCGGTATATTGTACTAAAAATAACAATGGAAATTCTATGTTCATGATTTTGATTGTAGTTCATTTGACATCATTAGCACTACTATTTAATTTGAATTTTTATTTGACTTATAAAAGATTAATTAATATGAAGTATGTGACTAATTGAGTATAGTTCAACTGGTATCGTCATCACAAATGTTCAGACTCCACATATGTTACTTATAGGTCAGGGGTTCGTTCCTTAGTACATTTAAAACATACCATTGAAATATGGTACGGGATAGGATTACCCTCAAAATTACCTTCTTTTATATATGAATTGTGTGTACACATTATTTTTATTTAGTAATAATTTGGTATTTTAAAAAGTTTTAAAGATTGAAATTTAGACACAATGAGTTATAGGGGTTATGATATCATCAGATTGAGGAAGAAATGATATAGTTTATCGAAAGATTTTATAGGAAGAAGACAAGATGGTATGATTTATTTTAAGGTCGATAATGTATTTTTTATTCAATTGCCTATTTAGATGATATTTTACGTAAAGGTTTGGAGTTAATGTATGTTTGGAATGAAAATGGTATTATATCTTTCTTTAACTATATAAGATTTAGAGATGGGATCAAGGAAGTACACTATTTTTGTATAGTATGAAAGAACCACTAAAATGGTGTCACGTATACAAAACTCATTTACCTCATAACTTATATATCTCATAAATGATAAATCGAAAAATTATGAAAATTGCACCATTAAATTCAGCGTTTGATACTCTTCGATTTGCCGTCTATCAAGGCATACTTTCGACGAATTTTTTTTCCATTTTATTGTGGGTTTCACATTCTTACTAATACATGTGTTAAAGTATTGCGTTTAGGGCTTAGGGTTTGAGGTTTGATGTTTAGGGTTTTTGTAACACCCTCTCTACGGGTCTAGTAAATCCCTTATTCAAATTGATTATTTAATTGATTTAGAAATTATTTGATATTAATTGTTTAATTGTTAAACTTAGATTAATGGGTCAAAGGACTTATTGTGAATAGTAAAATACTATTTGTTTTAAATTACTGTAATTGACGGTAAAAGAAAATAATTATTTTCGCAAATGGTTTTTAGGTTTTAGACAATAGATTTAAGACGGGTATAAAATACCCAAATGTTAAGGTCGGTTTAAAGGAGAGCCGACATTCTTTTGTTACTTTCCCCAATCTCTTATTTTCATTTGCAAGACTTTTACTCTTTTACAAGAACTCAAACCTTACATAAGTAAAAATCAAATTCAAAGAGTGAATAGAGCTGTGATTTTTGAAGTTAGTATCAGATTCATATCATCACCATCTCCACTTTGTTCATCTTCACCTTCATCAAAAAGTGAGTGAGTTTCTTGAGTTTTATAAAATAGGTTTGAGAGGTATTGAGTGATTGAATCAAATTGAAGCTTGATTTTGTTGTTATTAGGTGTTATTTGATGTTAGTAAAGTGTTAGAAACCATAGAACTGAGTTTTTTTTGAGTTTTGATTCGAAAAACTCGTAACAGCAGCGAAACTCGCAGAACTCAGTTCGTCTTGCGAAGCGAGTTGAGTTGTCGCGGTGCGAACTGAGTTACTGCGAATAAGGGTTGTGATTTTGAATACATTCTGAACTGTATTGTGTTTGGTTTTAAAACAGTTATGTAATTAAACTATTGTGTATTAAATTTGAAAAGTTATGAACATTTTATAATGTATATTAATAAAGTATGTTTTATACATAAAATACATACGCTTCCGAGTTAAATTATATAATATTCATATACAGAAAGAGGGGTGTTATAGTTTTGCCAAACCCCTAAACACCAAACCCTAAACCCTGAACGCTTTACGAAACTCTAAACCCAAAATCTTACTAAACCCTAAACCTTAAACCCTACTAAACCCTAAACCCTATTAAACCTAAACCCTATACTTAAATTAAATGTATAACCAAATATTAACACATGTGTTAGCAATTTGTTAAACCCACCGAAAAACGTGGAAAAAAATTCGTCGGAAGTATGCCTTAATGAATGGCAAATCGAAGAGGATCAAGCGCTGAATGTAAATGTGCAATTATCATAATTTTTCGATTTGTCGTTTGTGAGATATTTAAGTTAAAGGGTAAATGAGTTTTTTTACATGTGAGCATCACTTCAATTAATACTTTCATTCTTTTAAAAATCCTTATACTTTAATGAACTTTTCTCGTAAGATTTAAACCTTTCATTAGGAGGGTTTTAAATTTATAGATTTAGATTTATATAAAGGGTATACTTGCCGTTTTCTTATATCTCTTGATTTCGCTCTTACAACTTTGGAACGATTGGGGTAGAAAACATGATTAGCATACGGCCGCTTTAAAGAATTATTTATACTTTTTTGGACAGCTTGTAGTTAAGACTACCCAAAAACGGCTGGGCCAACTGGCCAAGAGCCAAGAACACTAGAACAGTAGCTATTTTTCTGGAATCACTTCTACGTGTTGTTGATTGTTGTTGATTGCAGTTATTACTTTTTTAAGTTTGGTTAAATTGTCATGTATGTACTATGTCACTATGTGGAGGTTTAGTGGGTTAATGGCTCAGATTTTATATACACTCTTGGGCTAGATAGAATCACTTCTGGAAAATTATTTCTGTTTGAAAACTGGATAAACATAAGGCCCATTTAATTAGAGTTGGGCTTGAACTAGAGGCCCAAATATTTAATGGTTAACCGTTTTAACCGGAAAAAAAATAACCGACTCGAAATAATAACCGATAACCGACCCAATATTTAACCAAAACCCATCGGTTTCTATAATCAATTAACCAGAATTTCGATTTTGGGTTATAACTGACCCAAACCGACCCATGCTCACCCCTAAAGAAACAGTAGCTATTTTTCTGGAAATTTCAAAAGGACTATCCAACACGTCATGAATAAGCAAAAACTGTAATTGCTAAATAAAATTAAGTTAAAAAAATTTGTCTTTTTGCTATCGGGATACTATCTGTATAGTTGACTACACAAAGGTTATAGTGAATATCGATTCTGACCAACATGTTTGACTTTTTTTTTTTGTTCTTATCAATGAACACTCAACTAATCACGCGCTCACATCCCTTATTAAGTAATTTACTTTGTGGATTACAAATAAAGAAAAACGTAAGCAATCAATAATCATCAAGCCTATATGTGACTGCATGAGTCTAACAATGATTGAATTGCAGTATATCAGTGTCCAATTTTCATGTGCTATACAGAAGATAACGGTTTACCAAAATGACAAGAACACAGTTACTAAGCAAACCTGATGGGTAAAAAACACACCAATACGGGTTTGAATTACACATGATACAAGCGTAAAATCAACAGTAGAAGGCTCATTTAGCATCAACTCAAATTACATTTCGCCACCATAAATTACTAACAGTGCCTGGATATAGCAAAATAATTTAATCCAACACAAAAAAAATGATATTAGAGATTGGCATGTTACTCGTAGATGCCGTGTGACAAAAATGTAATTACTAACCTCATAAGCATTAATATTCCGAAGAGTGACCTATTACTTGTACACGCCTTGTGACAAATATTTACTTACATCGGCTGCAACCTCATAAGCATTCTCAACACATCGACCTAAAGCCACACCAGATACATAGTTTCCACCAAGAAACAGACCTTGGAATCCACCCATACTAAGAGAGCCTTTTGCTTGTTCTAAGATATCATAATGACCAATCAGAAACTGTGGGATTGCTTTAGGCCACACTTTCACTCCTAAGGTCAACGGTTCTCCTGCTTTAGGATTTATCAACATCTTCCGTAGGTCATGGTCAACTGCTTCAACAAGTTGACTCTCCGTCTGATACAAATAAAGTTTCGTCAATGAAATTAACAACCAACGACATCTCAAAATGGACAAACAAGCTCTGATAAAATGAATAAGAAGACTCAAATGTGAAAATCGAACCAAAGGCTAATTTGCTTCCTCTCAAATCTAGAGATTAAAGGCAGCTAGATGGATGGGCAGGGTAGGCTAGGTAATGGGTCAAAACGGGTGATTTTGGACATGGCAAAATTGACCTGATACACTTCTTCTCAATATTCTAAAGTTTCTATGTAAACAATAAGGGCGTCAATATAATAACAAGAAATGACAAATATTATGGATTAAATGATTACAGATGTTTATGCATTATAGAAACACTGGGCAACTTTCAACCCACTTCCACTTCTCAGCCCATTAGACCCATTTGCTTTTTCAGTTTATTTTTACTTTGGCTGTTTGACTCGTTATAGATGTAACATAACCTGATTAACCCATGCATAGGTAAATTTGTCAACTTGCCACATCTAGTAGAAATTAAAACCCAAGACTCCACTTACCTTTGATAAAATACCAGGATTCGTAGCCCCTCCAATATAGTTCAAGAGTAGGATCCTTCCAGGTGGAGCCCGGTTAGGGAAAAGGGACGAACTGTATATGGTACCTAAAGAATCCAGAGTAATAAGAATATCACATTAATATAGAAATGTAAAAATATAAAACTCATGAAGATTTAGAGATGTAAGTTGAGAAGTGACCTAAAGTCTCCACTCCTTGACTTCGAGGATGCAACTGACCAAAACCCTTGAGTTGACCATCGATCAAACGGTCAGTACGAATTGCCTCTTTTGGATAAGAAACAGATACAGCAGCAACCGGAGGATAATAAAATTGGGACAAAGCATCTGCTGCTTCCAACTGAAATATAAATAGTTAACAAGCAAACATTAAAACAGCAATCTTCGATAATTACAATTCTTATATATGTATCGGAAAATTCATTTAACTTTTCATTTGAGTTTTAACATACCGAAAGAGGACGCAACAAGTCGCTAGCCACGTAAGATGGAACAGTCATGATAACAGTTTTCGTGAGTACACTTTCAGATCCATTAGGGGTTTCATATGTCAAACTATAACCTCTTTTCTCCAATTTTGAGATACTTTTGAGTTTCCATGACAATTTCACTCTGCTACCCAACCTAAAAACATGTATATTACAGTAATTACACAATCAGGAAACAACAAGTTGCAAAATTAATGTGACATGAAATGAAATGTAATTACCCTTTTGAAATGGCATTAGGCAACATTGCTTGTCCCTTCCTAAAGGATCCAACAGTTTGGCCCTTTGGTGTTGGTAATCGCCTGCCATTTTCCACACATGATGTTCAATGATACAACACTATTTATATATAAAATAAACGGCTACCAAAGAACATTACGGATCCCGAGGAATCTTTTTGCTCTTATTCTTCTGCTGGAGCGCCTTAAAGGCACCACCGACAATGCTACCACCATTTTGCTCCAGCTTCCAGACCTTTCCAAATGCTGCTTTCATACTGAGTTTTGAAGGATCACCAGCATAAACACCTGAAGAAGTATTATACAACTTAGTTAATTAACCCGGGTTAAAAAGAATGAGATAACTTTTAAAAATCATATTACCTGAGCAAAATGGTTCTATCAAGCGTTCAAAAACTTCATCACCAAGGTTACGGCGAACAAACTCTTCAACGGATTCCTCACGATCCTGTAACCTTTGTTAGAATGTAGATAAAATGGTGATGCAGAATGAAAGGAGAAATGAGTGATGTGGGTACAAACTGGTGGTGGAGGACGGATCCCGAGAGCACCGAAACCTGCTCTGAGTTTCCCAGATAAGCTCATCAGATCAAAGGTAGGCAAATCAGATGGACTAGAAGGCACCGGCTTCAAACCACCATCCCAGAGCACAAACCGAGGTGCAGTGGGGTCACCCAACACTAAATCATCCTTCAACCCACTATCCACCTAAATAGATGATGAATATCATATAATTGGTGTACATAAAACTAAAACAGGGTAGAATGGCACTAGGATAATAATCAAGACGATTGCCAGCATATTGTAGTGTTACCCCTTGTATTATCTATATTGTTAGGATAATCATTGTCAGTTTTATCTACATAAAGACATGCAAGTCTTGATATTTACCAGAAGACAATAAACATATGGAGCTCGAAGACTTGACTTCTCTTTGATTGTGTTGAGCAATCACCACACAGACGTGCATACGAAGACAAAAACTTTAGCTGGCTCACGAACGTGTATAATTTCCCAATAATCCAACTTTGTTCTATATTATCCACAAAGTAATTCAACAAGTAATTTCTTATGTCGAACATTTGGAAGAATATCAAAATTTTCCAATGCGATGTATAGTAAGAAAGGGAATTTGTTACAAACATAGAATCATTTGAAAGTATATAACATACGATAACAATCTGCCCTAAGTTGAATATATTGCCGTTTGCTAAGCCCAATATGGATGTATTTAACATCTTATCACCAACACAACGCTCTGTGTAATATACATCACTTGTTAAAACATTAAACCTTAGCATATAGTATAGAAGTTATACACAAAGGGACAATTTCACAAGAATACAACAATACAACATAATTAACCAATATATCAAGAATTCAAGATTTCCTAATTAGAGGAACCATACATAATGTCTACAAAAGGGAACTTCCTGTATATTACTGAACTTTTTGTACTTTAAAGGATATTTAGGAGTACATTTTAGCTTATTGTGTTTTATATATACCCAAAATGCACTTTTTAAGTACTTGATAACACTGAGTTTTAGCTCGTTTCTGTAGAAATTAGGAGAGTCATGCTTATATTTAGCACACTTAAGAGCAATAAGCACTTAATAAGATTCTAATGAAATATGCATTCCAAGAAAACATCGTAAATTCAGCTTATAATCTTTTTCCTATAGTCATCATATTCAGTTCCTCCAACTAGGAGATCTTAATCAATGATAAGTACATTACCTTTCTATGATAGTTGCTCAAAAAATACATGTACGATAAACAAAAAAACAATCTGTATAAAAAGAATTAAATAAAATAAACAGTGACATATATATATGAACATACCACCATAGTAAGCATAGCATCAGAGGGTTGAAAGCTATTAGGACCTTCTTCCCATAAATAACCATCTTTCTCAACCGTTGATATGTTTCCCCCAACTCTATCGCGTGCTTCCGTCACAATGACGTCACTAATCACACCCGAATGTTTCGTCGCTAGGGCTTGCGCAATGCACAGTCCGCTGATTCCGGCGCCAACGATTACACAGTCCAGCAACGGCTGATGTGGATTTGAGGTATCGTCGGAAATTGGTGGCGTGATTGCGGAATCTTTAGCGATTGAGCAACGGAACTGAAATTTACGGAGATTGACGGAATTTTGGGGAATTGGTGCCGGAAGTGAAGATAGATTCCGGTGGTAATTTAGGGACGGAAGGTGTGTGAGAGATGACGTCATGTTTAATTTCTTATCCGGTTAATGGTGTTGTTGGGTCACATGTAGTAGTAGACTACTAGTTCAATCCTCCGGTATAGAAAAAGTGGTGCCCTGGTCTGGTGGTAAACTTTTTTTGACTTTTTTTTATTTTTATTTTGCGAAATAATGATATACTAGTGTAAGAATTACAAAATTTACGGGTTGACTTTATGATATGTTTTATATAGATGTATTATATGGATTTATTAAATGTTTTGTATTGGTTATGGTACATTGCTTTGTATTGTGATAAAAAAATATATTAAAATTTTGAATTGTGATAGATTTTCGATTGATGAGTATAAATTAATTAATTAATTAATATGGATAATAATGTGTATGATATCACTTTGTTATTTGTACTGATATTTAGTAATACTATATTATTTAAAATCGTACAGATTTATTTTTCCAAATAAGCAAATTTACCGTTTCATCAGAAAAATACCATTTTGTACTTAAAAAATAACGTTCTTTGCAGTTTATAGGTGGTTTTCGTCCACGTAAGTTACTCTCTATAATTTAAATCAACAACCTATAATAAATTACTTTGTTATTTAAACTTTGACGATAGATGACAAAACATTACAACTCATATGCAAGCTATACTGACCCGAATGACGTTAACACAACCTTAAAAGATTAACTGGTAATTTATTTTAAGGATGTAAATCGAGATATATAGAAATTAGTGGTAAAAGAGTAAAATTATTAATCAATTATTGATAATATTTTGCATTTGTATTAATCGAGTAAATTTATTAATCGAGATATAAACCACTTCCTTTTTTATATATGTATTGTTCTTTAATAAGAATATCTTATATCCTATTATGTGTCGAAACTTTGACCAAATAGGAATGTTTAGACCGATCTCATCTGTAACATCCTCCGTACCGGTCTGGTAATTTCTAATTAAAATTGCTTATTTAATTGTATTAGAAATTATTTGATATTAATTGTTTCATTGTGAAACTTAGTTAAATAAGTTCCAGGACTTATTGTGAATAGTAAATTATTGATTGTTGTAATTTACTATAGTTGACGGTAAAATAAAATAAGTTTCTCGTAAGTGGTTTTTAGGTTTCAGACAATAGATTAAAAGGGGACTAGTTTTAAGTGAATGCGGGTCGGTGGAAATATTAAGCCGACTATATAACTTTCCCTTTTAGGAAAGTTTCTCACTTTCCCTTTTTAGAAACCTAAAGAAATTATAGCAAAAAAAAAACAGGAGTTGTGATCTTGGAACTTAATTTCATCATCATCATCACTTTGATCTTTACATAATAGTAAGTGACCTTCTTGTAGATTATGATAGATATAGTATATGATGATTATTGATTTGTCGTAATGATTGAATCTTTATATTGTTGATGATGTTTGTTTGTTTGATGATATATATATATTGATTACAACGGATCATATTGATTGAGAGAAATAAATCCATGTTCTTGAAACATAACTTGAAGTTTGGAAATGGATTAAGTGAGATATGAATTTGATAGGAAAATGGAATTGATTGATGTTAGTTGAAGGTTTGATGTTAACTTGTTGTCATATGATACTTCTACTAGGTTAGAAATATGATTTGGCTGGCCTGGTATCAGAAATTGGAGAATTTGTGAAGCTTGGTTCGTGCAGGGTTTAGCCTTGCTGCTGTTGCTGAAAAATATGAACAAGCCGACGGGTTTGATACCCAAGCCGGCGGCTTCATGGTGAACACTGGGAAGCTGGCGGGTAAAATACCTAGCCGGCGGGTTCAAGCCCAAACCCGGCTGTTCCTTGGTCAATCCGGCGGCTAAATTAAGCTTTAAAATGCAACTTGGTTCTGATCACGCAAAATGTAATTTACCGGCGGCTAGACCATGTGAGCCGGCGGATAGTGTGTGGAAGCCGGCGGGTCTGGACCCCAGCCGACGGCTAGTAGGGCTTGTCTAGCATTTTTTTTATAATTGTGAATTGTAATATGTGATTAGAAACTTGTAATGGTAATATTGATTATATTAAGTTCATATTGTTACGAATTTATATGAGTTATGTATTGATGATCTTGATTACTAACTTGTATCTGATTGTTGATTTTCAGATCCTCAGAGAACTCAGCGAGATAAGACAACTGAGTATGTGAATCGAGACAATCAGGTGAGTGGATTTGAAACTCACAGTTTGATTTGGTTGTGTCAGTTTGATTTCAATCAGTGATTATAGGATTACTATTGATAGAATGTTAAATTGATATGCCATTGGATTGGTTGATTGATTAGCCTGTGTGCTGGAATGTAGAATCCAGAGGTCAACTAGATTGTTGGTTGGACTTGATTGCTATTGTTGGTCAACATAGGGTTGCGTACATATGTTGATGAAGATTAGCAATAAGTTAGCGGTTAATCACTGTTTTGGCCTACAGTTGATTTAAGTGTTTTGATGGGGCCACCCGGCACAGGGTCCTTAGGAACCACCGTTCCTCTTGAAGATATTTGTTACATTATTGATTGTGAACCGATTGATAGCTAAATTGAATTGTAGTGGATTATTCATTCACTTAACTTCGTGTTAATCCCTCAATTTACTTCCTGCATGTTATGTTTATTATGTGGGTAGTCAGGAAGAGATGTTTTGATACTGGGAATGTTTGAAACTTGCAACTCTAATCAAGTTAGTTATGAACAGTGTTTTGTAATATATAATACCCCGATTGTAAACAAGATAACTGTATTTGGATTAGTAGTAAACAGATTGTATAAATGTTTGTGAAAATTTCAAGCAAAGTTTTAAGAAAATATGTATTGTAAGTATACGCTTCCGTGATAAATAATACAATATTGTTGTATCAAAAGAGGGGTGTTATAAGTTGGTATCAGAGCAATAGTTTGGGTAAATTGAATATGACAGTATGTTCAATCCTAAACTTTGAGTGTGTTGTATCAAACATTCTTGGTAACGGGATTATGTACTGAATATGAATTGGTTAGTAGGATAGGTGCTAACGATTAACGATTTGTGAGTTGTTGTTGTATTTACAGACATGACGGATAACGAGCAACCACCTATTAACCCTAATAATGTCTCAAGGCCAGAAGTTACTGTTGAGACTCATAATGACCGGACTGAGCACGCTGGTATTTCTTTCCATGCTAGAGAAGAATTAGAAAGAGATGAGTATCTACTTCAATTGGAAGAAGAAAATCAAGCACTCAGACTGTATAAATGTAACACCTGGTCAGAAAGTCAATTTTCGTGCCAGATTTAAACCTTGATTAATTGTATTTTTGTAAACAATTATGACCAAGTTACATTTTTTTTTTTTTTTTGTAATTTAAGTGAAATCTTTTATTTAAAATATTTACGATATTATATAAACAAAATCTATAAATTTAAAATATTAAATTTATTTTACGATCGGGTACAAAAACACGGAGCGCAATTACGGTGAACGAAAGTGGGAGGCTTAAACCCCCCACCTCCCCTCCTTCTTCCTCATTCCACCACCTCTCTTTCTCTCTCTTTATCTCTTCTCCTCTCTTTTCTCTAACATCACCACACTACCGCCACCTTAAATCACCATAAACTACCACTAAACGACCTCCAATCTCGAAGCTCATTTAGGGAAAAACGATCCCCACGCAACGATCTACAATCCTATCTTTTCGGATTCTCCTCGTGCGGATTTGTAAGTTTCTGACAATTCTCAAAATCTCTCAAATCTTTGTTATTTTGATTGTTTGCGGTTTAGATAAGCTTAAAATGCTCAAATATGGGTTGGGTAAAAGAATCGGACTTAACGGGAGCCGGAAAACTCATTTCCGACTCAAATTCCGGCGAGCAGTCCGTTATGTCGCAGGGACCAAAAATAGTGTTGCGACATAACCTATGTCGCAGGCTATGTCGCAGCCAACGTCGCAGAAATCAATTATGTCGCATAGTGCGACGCAAGTCTTTATGTCGCAGAAAATCCGAATGTTGCATATAGCGACACAACACACTATGTCGCATTAAATTGCGGATGTCGCACATAGCGACACAAACCCTTATGTCGCTGAATCATTTAGCGACATAACCCTTATGTCGCAAAACACAGGAGCTTAAAAACCTATGATTTTCACTAAATGTCGGAACCAGATTTTAACACTCGATTTTACTCCGAATTTGGATTTCGGAAGCGTTTTTACTAAAGCAACATAGTAGAAATAAAAATTTTCCAAGCTGACCTGGCAGCTCGACCCCAGCCAGGGGCTCTGCCCCTTGGACCCCGCCAGGGGTTGCCACCCCTTGGACCCCGCTATCAGGGGCGCTGCCCCCGAACCCCCGTACACAGTTTCCAAACCTGAACGATAAATGAATACATACACAACTCGCTTAGACAAACTGATTTGTCTCTTACTTATATAACTTCACGTGTTTAGGACACTAGAAGGTTACCGTTCAGAAGACACACGTATCGTAGGATCGCTAACAACTCACAGTTGAGTTTCATAGCCCCACTCTTTCAAACGTTTTACTGCTTTCGGGGTGAAACACATGCTCAATTACTATTTTTGAATTATATTAATAAACTTTTATAATTCACAATTATCTTTATGACTGCCATGTAATATAAAATGTGTAATACTTAGGAATTACACCCACCAGACTGTTTTGAAATAGTATCAATAATAGATAGGTTACAACCGTACACTGTTGGATTGTGAGAAAACAATCACCATCTCGTAACTTGACTAAGTTACCTTTATACATTAACCATATTGTCGCGAGGCAATACAATCAAACACACTAGAACTAATTAGTTCTACCTTCACTGGACAACAACTAGACTTCAACAGGATTAGTCTTCCTGTAGGAACTAAGACTGCCGATACAACTTGTGATCATCAGAACGGGAAGTGTACTTAAGTGAACCTTTTCCCGAGACCTCAAATATACTTGCTAGGCTGAGGCTTGGAGTATACATTAGCGACGTACGTTAGTATAGGATCCTTATACTAATACAGATAACTAGGTGATGATTAGTCGTACCTAGGTACAGTGCGATACAACAAATAGTTAGGTGCTGTGTATACTTAATTACAATTAACCAATTTCATGTGCTACATGATACACCATCTTGCTGCGTTTGTTGTTTGACATAATATATGTATATATATATATATATATATATATACATATATATACCCATATACTTGTATTTCATCTCGGGCACTTGGTGCCAACTACAATTTAACTATGTATTTAGGTATACTTACACTTGTACAATACAATCAACTTAGTCAGGCATGTCGTAGTACTGCTGGCTCATTTATTTACATTGCTTGCGAGCAATACTGTACGATGCCACGGTAAAGTGGGCACAAAACGATATCACGGTTAGAGTGATACAAAACGAGATCACGGTAAAGTGATTCAAAACGATATCGTGGTAAAGCGATACAAAACAGAAACAACCACACGAGTTGATACTCGCTCTCAGCAATGGACCTACGAATTATTACGGTCGGGGTCGTTGGCTCAGCATATGGATTTATGCTCTATCGTAGTTCTGCGGGACTACACGGTTACTCTTTTCAGCATATGGATTTATGCTTTACTTACTCTCAGCAACGGACCTACGAATTATTACGGTCGGGGTCGTTGGCTCAGCATATGGATTTATGCACAAACATAGTTCTGCGGGAACTACAAACAACTGTTGCTGGATGCAACACAATGAACAGTTAAACATAGTTCTGCGGGAACTACAAACAACTGTTGCTGGATGCAACACAATGAACAGTTAAACATAGTTCTGCGGGAACTACAAACAACTGTTGCTAGATGCAACACGCGATGCCAGAGGGCACAACAGTATTTACTCAACAATATATGACGTGGTCATACAACTACTCAATTTACAACTCAGGCATGTAATGCCTCACACTAATAGATCTATTTAACAACTGATAGGCATCCAGGCTCGAAATGCCTCAAACCTTTATGTACTTAGGTATAAATCGATATTACTTAGGTATTAGGTACCTCGACCATCGTATACACATTGGTGTTTCAACTTCAACTTAATACATATCAGAATCGCAGATTCTGAACCACATTTCAAAACATCAAAGGATTTATACTTTATGTTTCAACTAACAAACCTATGAACTCACCAGCTTTATAGCTGACATGTTTTAGCATGTGTTCTCAGGTGCCCAACAGGATTAGGATTGCTGCAAGATAAGCTAGCTCGAGTCGCATATTTTTAAACAATGGGGACCACTCTGCATTAAATTTTGTATTTCCAAATAATGTAATTGAAACTTCTATTAAACTTACAACGTTGTAAACGTTCTACTTTGGAAAAATGTATAATTATTTTCAAACATCTCATTTAGAGTCGTTCATTATATATCTTATGCTGTGATATTTGATTTGGTAACACCCGACCCGACCGCTTCCGCAAACCAAAATTTGAGGGTGTTACAATAAACAACAAAAAGAGACTGAATCATCTCATCCTGTGTTTAGTACGATTTCACCGCCAAAACAAAAGGTGTGTTCTTTTAAAACCTTTATGAGCAGTAACCCATCTGTGTATTCTGGTAGTACAAATCCTTCCGTAACTCTAGATTGGTTGAGGGATATTGAAAAGAAATTTGAAGTTTGTCAATGTGAGGAAGAATTAAAGGTTCCTTATGCAACTCAACTTTTAAAAGGACCAGCTATGAATTGGTGGGATTCGATTACTTTTGTATTATCTCCTTTTCAGAAAGCATCTATCCGATGGCCTGATTTTCATAATGAAGTTTGTAAGCAGTATTGTTCAAATTTTGATATAGCTCGGATACGAAAGGAGTTTATGGATTTGCAATTAACTGATAAAATGTCAATGGATGATTTGATTAATCAGTTTTCAGAGAAACTTAGGTTTGTTCAACAGTGGGTTCCTGATGAGAGAACCAGAATCGAACAGTTTGTGGGTACTTTACCTAATCATTATCGAACTTCAGTGAGGTTGGCGGGCTCTCTTTCCCAAGCTTTTATGTTAGCTCGGTCAGTTGACAGTGATTTGAGACCTCAAGAGACACCAAGTAAAGAAATGGTTTCTCAGAAATCTAGGAGTGAATCTTCTAGTAAAGGTAAGCAGCGGTGGCAAGGAAATCAACAGGGTAAGAAACAAGAGAGTCGTGGTGGTACTTCTGATCGTCCTAATTGGTGTATTAAATGTAGAGCTAGACATTTTGGGCCGTGTACTGTGCAAACCACTAGATGTGTGAAATGTGGTGTGATTGGTCATGAAGCCAAGGATTGTGTTTTTCCTACTTATGTGTGTTGGAATTGTCATAAGGAAGGTCATCGTGCAAATCAGTGTTCTGAGGCTAAGAGACAGGGTTCTGGGTCGGTTGTTAGTTCATCATCTTCCGGTCAGAAGCGGAAGAATCCGCCATCTGCAGTTAGTAGGGTTTTTCAGATGACAGTGGATGAAGATGTCCACACAGATAATGTTATCACTGGTACTTTTCTTGTAAACTCTGTACCAGCACGTGTTTTGTTTGATTCTGGTGCAAATTGTTCTTTTGTATACGTGTGTTTTTGTGATAAATTGAAAATGATTCCTACTGTGATTACAAACCCTGTGGAAATAGAAATAGCTAGTGGCAAATCAGTTCCTGTTACCACTTCGGTAATTGGAGCTAGTATTATGATAGATGGTCAGACTTTTCCAATTTCATTTTTGTTGATGCCGATTGCTAGTTTTGATGTGATTATTGGCATAGATTGGTTAAGTCAGTGTAAAGCAAGTATAGATTGCCACAATAAACTGATTAGAATCCCAATTTCTGAAGAGTCATATGTAGTGGCTCGAGGAGAACGGAATAATGAGAGTATACCTTTGATTAGCATGATGGAAGCTAGGAAATCTTTGTCCAAAGGTTGTGAGTCATACCTAGCTTATGTGATTGATGCTAAGTTAGAAAAGAAATCTCTTTCTGATGTTCCAGTTGTTTCTGAATATCCGGAAGTGTTCCCTGATGAATTACCTGGTTTACCATCGGTTAGGTAAGTTGAATATCAGATTGATCTTGTTCCTGGCTCGTCACCTGTAGCCAAAGCTCCTTATAGATTAGCTCCGTCTGAGATACGTGAAATGATGAATCAGATACAGGAGTTGTTGGATAAAGGGTTCATTAGACCTAGTTCTTCTCCTTGGGGTGCACCAGTTTTGTTTGTGAAAAAGAAGGATGGGTCTTTTCGAATGTGCATTGACTATAGGGAATTGAATAAACGAACGGTAAAGAATAAGTATCCTCTGCCCAGAATAGATGATTTGTTTGATCAGTTGTAGGGATCTTCGTTTTATTCTAAAATTGATTTAAGGTCAGGTTATCATCAAGTTCGTGTTCGTGAACAGGATATTCCTAAAACTGCTTTTCGAACCAGGTATGGTCATTTTGAATTCCTGGTTATGCCTTTTGGTTTGACTAATGCTCCAGCAGTTTTTATGGATTTGATGAACCGTGTATGTCGACCTTTTCTTGATAAATTTGTGATTGTATTTATCGATGATATTCTTGTATATTCTAAATCCGAATCAGAACATGTACTGCATTTGAGGTTAGTGTTGGAAACCTTGAAGAGAGAACATTTATATGCAAAGTTTGCTAAATGTGAATTTTGGATTCGAAAAGTGCAATTCTTGGGTCATGTTATTTGTAATGATGGTGTTAAAGTTGATCCTTCAAAAATTGAAGCTGTAATGAATTGGAAAGCTCCAAAGTCTGCTTCAGAAATAAAGAGTTTTCTTGGTTTGGCGGGTTATTACCGGAAGTTCATAAAGGACTTTTCTAAAATTGCTAGTTCATTGACTAAAATGACCCGTAAGGATGAAAAATTTGTGTGGACTGAACAACAGGAAACAGCTTTTCAGACTCTGAAACAGTTGTTATGTCAGGCTCCTGTATCAACATTACCAGATGGGTCCGAAGATTTTGTTGTTTACTGTGATGCATCGATTGCTGGTTTGGGTTGTGTTTTGATGCAGCGAGACCGTGTTATTGCTTATGTTTCTCGTCAGCTCAAACTCATGAAAGAAATTATCCTACCCATGATTTAGAGCTTGCAGCTGTTATATTTGCTTTAAAAATTTTGGAGGCATTACTTGTATGGTACTAAGTGTTATTTGTACAGATCACAAGAGTCTTCAGTATATGTTTTCACAGAAAGAGTTGAATATGCGTCAAAGGCGATGGTTAGAGTTAATCAAAGATTATGATTATGAAATTAAATACCATCCAGGAAAAGCCAATGTGGTTGCTGATGCTTTAAGTCGCAAGGTAACTTCTGATCGAGTTTACTTTATGCGTTTAGAAGTTTCTTCTAATTTGGTGGGTCAGATAAAAGCTGTACAGATGGAGGCTTTGTTAGATCATAATTTGAAATCTAAAATTATGTTGAATCGAAAGGAATTGTTATTAGATGATTCGAGAGGATTAAAAACTTTTCAGTCCCTTGGATTCCTTTGTTTGGTGGTCTTCGGGATGTTATTCTGAATGAAGCCCATAAGTCTAGATTGTCTATACATCCTGGAAGTACGAAAATGTATAATGACTTGAAACCTTTGTATTGGTGGCCTACAATAAAAATGGATGTAGCAAGGTTTGTTAGTTCTTGTCATATTTATTCTCAAGTTAAAGTTGAACACCAGAAGCCGTATGGGTCGTTGAAACAGCTTGAGATTCCAAAATGGAAGTGGGAACATTTGACTATGGATTTTGTTACCAAATTACCTCGAACTGCCCGAGGAAATGATATGGTTTGGGTCATTGTGGATCGATTGACTAAAAGTGCACATTTTCTAGCTACCAGTGAGACTGCATCTTTGAGTAAGCTGGCACAGTTATATGTGAATGAGATTATCTCGAGGCATGGTATTCCATTATCAATTATATCTGATAGAGATTCGAGGTTTGTATCTCATTTTTGGCAAAGCTTACAGCATGAGTTGGGTACCAGAATTAATCTCAATACTGCTTATCATCCTCAGACTGATGGTCAGTCAGAACGTACAATTCAGACATTGGAGGATATGTTGAGAGCTTGTGTTTTGGAATATGGTGGTTCTTGGGATTCCCATTTGCCATTAGTTGAGTTTGCTTATAATAACTCTTATCATTCGAGTATTGGTATGTCACCATATGAAATGCTTTATGGTCGCCGTTGTAGAACTCCAACTTGTTGGTTAGAAGATGGGGAGAAACAGTTTGCAGGTCAAGAAATTATTCAGATGACAGCTGATAAAGTGGCAGTTGCTCGTGAAAAGTTGAAAGCTGCACGTGACAGGCAGAAACAATATGCTGATCCTAAACGTCGACCTGTTACTTTTGTTAAAGGTGAACTTGTTTACCTGAAAGTCTCGCCTTGGAAGGGGGTAATTCGGTTTGGGAAACGTGGCAAGTTGGCTCCTCGATATATTGGACCGTTTAGAATTCGTCAGATTGTTAATGATCAGTCAGTAACACTTGATCTTCCTGCAGAACTTGCTGGTATTCATGATACGTTTAACATTTGTTATTTGAGGAAATGTAACATTGAAGACCAGTCTCAGATACTTCCTTTGCAAGATTTGAAGGTTGATAAAAGTCAGAAGTTAGTTGAAGAACCAGTTGAACTTCTTGACAGAAAAGTTACAAAACTGCGTAAGAAACAGATACCTATGATGTTAGTGAAATGGAAACATAGTTTAGGTTCAAACCTAACTTGGGAAACCGAGGATAGTATGAGATCCAGATATCCTGGATTATTTGACCGTGATGAGATTTCGGGGACGAAATCTTCTTGGGGGGGGGGGTGATTTGTAACATCCTCCGTACCGGTCTGGTAATATCTAATTTAAATTGCTTATTTAATTGTATTAGAAATTATTTGATATTAATTGTGAAACTTAGTTAAATAAGTTTCAGGACTTATTGTGAATAGTAAATTATTGATTGTTGTAATTTACTATAGTTGACGGTAAAATAAAATAAGTTTCTCGTAAGTGGTTTTTAGGTTCCAGACAATAGATTAAAAGGGGACTAGTTTTAAGTGAATGCGGGTCGGTGGAAATATTAAGCCGACTATATAACTTTCCCTTTTAGGAAAGTTTCTCACTTTCCCTTTTTAGAAACCTAAAGAAATTATAGCAAAAAAAAAAAAAAAGGAGTTGTGATCTTGAAACTTAATTTCATCATCATCATCACTTTGATCTTTACATAATAGTAAGTGACCTTCTTGTAGATTATGATAGATATAGTATATGATGATTATTGATTTGTCGTAATGATTGAATCTTTAAATTATTGATGATGTTTGTTTGCTTGATGATATATATATATATATATATATATATATATATATATTGATTACAACGGATCATATTGATTGAGAGAAATAAATCCATGTTCTTGAAACATAACTTGAAGTTTGGAAATGGATTAAGTGAGATATGAATTTGATAGGAAAATGGAATTGATTGATGTTAGTTGAAGGTTTGATGTTAACTTGTTGTCATATGATACTTCTACTAGGTTAGAAATATGATTTGGCTGGCCTGGTATCAGAAATTGGAGAATTTGTGAAGCTTGGTTCGTGCAGGGTTTAGCCTTGCTGCTGTTGCTGAAAAATATGAACAAGCCGACGGGTTTGATACCCAAGCCGGCGGCTTCATGGTGAACACTGGGAAGCTGGCGGGTAAAATACCTAGCCGGCGGGTTCAAGCCCAAACCCGACTGTTCCTTGGTCAATCCGGCGGCTAAATTAAGCTTTAAAACGCAACTTGGTTCTGATCACGCAAAATGTAATTTACCCGGCGGCTAGACCATGTGAGCCGGCGGATAGTGTGTGGAAGCCGGCGGGTCTGGACCCCAGCCGACGGCTAGTAGGGCTTGTCTAGCATTTTTTTTATAATTGTGAATTGTAATATGTGATTAGAAACTTGTATTGGTAATATTGATTATATTAAGTTCATATTGTTACGAATTTATATGAGTTATGTATTGATGATCTTGATTACTAACTTGTATCTGATTGTTGATTTTCAGATCCTTAGAGAACTCAGCGAGATAAGACAGCTGAGTAAGTGAATCGAGACAATCAGGTGAGTGGATTTGAAACTCACAGTTTGGTTTGGTTGTGTCAGTTTGATTTCAATCAGTGATTATAGGATTACTATTGATAGAATGTTAAATTGATATGTCATTGGATTGGTTGATTGATTAGCCTGTGTGCTGGAATGTAGAATCCAGAGGTCAACTAGATTGTTGGTTAGACTTGATTGCTATTGTTGGTTAACATAGGGTTGCGTACATATGTTGATGAAGATTAGCAATAAGTTAGTGGTTAATCACTGTTTTGACCTACAGTTGATTTAAGTGTTCTGATGGGGCCACCCGGCACAGGGTCCTTAGGAACCACCGTTCCTCTTGACGATATTTGTTACATTATTGATTGTGAACCGATTGCTAGCTAAATTGAATTGTAGTGGATTATTAATTCACTTAACTTCGTGCTAATCCCTCAATTTACTTCCTGCAGGTTATGTTTATTATGTGGGTAGTCAGGAAGAGATGTTTTGATACTGGGAATGTTTGAAACTTGCAACTCTGATCAAGTTAGTTATGAACAGTGTTTTGTAATATATAATACCCCGATTGTAAACAAGATAACTGTATTTGGATTAGTAGTAAACAGATTGTATAAATGTTTGTGAAAATTTCAAGCAAAGTTTTAAGAAAATATGTATTGTAAGTATACGCTTCCGTGATAAATAATACAATATTGTTGTATTAAAAGAGGGGTGTTATATCATCACCCATACAACACTAACACCATGTCGTTTTGACCACGAAAAAAGCAAAATACTACAAGAATAATAAGCAACATCACGACTTACTTTAAGGCCAAATAGTTACATAGGACATTTGAAGTCTTGTACGAACATCCCCGCAATGAGAACGGTAAGCTGAAAAATATGAAAGAAACATTGATGGCTGGAGAGGGAATCGATATAGATCTCGAAGAACAACAACATTGTACCAGTGGTTAAACGAGGATGAAGAGAAGAAAGGAAACCAAGAACTTAGGTCACCATATCTGATGCAAGAAAGCTAAATACTAAAGGAATAGAGGAACACGAGATCTAGAGCACATATGAGACCGCAACTTAATACATAAACTTAGGAGATTTGAGGGAGAGGGGAGAAGAAAAGTTGAAGCCCTACGACCACCAAACATCCACCAATGAGTAGCCGATAATGGATGCCAAAATGGAAAAATTTGGTGAAAAGATACAAGGGAAAAAGAAACATCTACATATACTACACTAGCGTATGCAACAGGTGAGCAAAAGAGAACCCTCCTGTCCACCGGCGAAGCACCGGTGGCCGGAGGTAGGTACAAGGTGGTTCTTTTGAAATTCAAAATTGACCCATAAAATATCTTTATTAAACTTACATTTAATATTTTAATCTGTATTATTATTATTATTATTATTATTATTATATATGTAAGTATAAATAATACTGTATTTTCAAAATATAATGTTACAAATATATAACTTTTTCCCCTTATCATGGTGAACACATAGGGAAAAAATATAGCTATGTCATGGAAAATAATTCAATATCATTCCTGGATTAACAACCTCATGAAAACGATATTTAAACTTTTGTGAATGATTTATATTTAACTATTTACTGTCAACTATGATTAAGTGTCTATAAAAAAGCCTTTTTGAAGACAAAGGAAAGAAATAGAAAAAAAAATACGAATTACAAGATTCAAAACCAATAAAAATGAAAAAGATAAACAAATTATCTTTGTAAATTGATGAGATAACAATAGTCCGAGATGATAAGTGTGGTTGCAAGCATATATAGTGCATTGCACCGTTGAAGGCATCAATGTTGGTGCTAGTTAATAAGTGATAGCTATGATGAAGGGGCTCCTATTCGGTTACGTCTAGAAGTGATGATGAAAAAAAATAGATAATCATGTTTTTTTATTAAAGATGAAAATGGTTGAAAAGTGTTAATTCACTGTTTCAAACTTAAACTATAAATAATTTCCCATTTTCTAGTGCTAGATCTGTAGATGATGTTTAAGGTGCTTTTCTATTTTCGAAAAATGAGTGCTTTTCTACACCTAAACAAGGCACAACAGTATAAAACTCATTCCTATATGATTTTCTATCTTAACTTTTTAATATGGCCAATATTTTTTTTGTACATACCTATAAAACATTTTACATTCTGTTCTTATAGAACTTAAAATTAAATACGCTAAGTTACTAATCCAATCATGCATTCTCTTGATCTATCATTAGTATTTCTAAACCTTTTTTATATATATAAACTAGTCGGAGACTCACGCTATGCAGCGGTAAACTGATAACAAATAAGGAATTCTAATGATCGATGATGATGGATCAATGCATCGATAATGGTTTTACAAACTTAGCTTACCATATTTCAAATTTTTTCAATAATTTCTACTTTGTGATCATGATCATTTTGTCTATTCTTTATTTTATCATAATAAAATAATCATAATCATATATAATAACGGTTTCAGAATGACAATTCTGTTTATTTTTTAATATATGATCAAAAACCTTAAAAATATATATTGTAAATTAAAGTTTGATTGATCAATTTAATTTAAATGATTGTATTTCTATTTATTACAATTGATTTAACTAAAGTATTGAATTAAAATAAGCAAGTTGGTATAATTTATTTGAATTTATTAGTTACTATGTTTAAAGTAATTAGTGGAAGGGTATAACTGTAATTTCTGATATTTCAATTTATAAACATTAATTTCAATTTATAAACATTAAGCCTAATAACTAAATGCTTTATAAGCCATTTAAGATATAATTAAGCAAATTTTGACAAAATTCTAACATTGTATTTTGCACCAACTTGTTTTATTTGTATTTGTTTTCGAGTATATTATACTTGGAAAAATTGACACGTGACCTACAACCATCATGTATTCTTTTTTTATTATTTTTTATGCATACCGTAGGTATTTTATGAATATTTTGGTTAAAATGGAACTTTACATATTTCGTAAAGTATAACAATTCTTGCGTAAGTCCCTAGTTCTAGGATCGATAACTTCGTTATCTGTAGTATTAAAGTGCGGAATTCCTTAATACGTCGTTATCTTACTATAACGAATAAGTTTGCGTTTTGTTTTTACTAATACTTAGCTTTAAACGATAAACGTCAAAGTCTAACCTTTAGAACGTTTTCTCTGGATTATTCAATTCGCAGGTGCGTTAATCGAATGGCAAAAGTCTTGTTTAAGTCGAACCGAATCGAACATATATACTTTGATCAACTCGCAGGTCAACTCGCAGCCTAAGCCCAGCTTGGCTTCGGTTCGCTATACATTGCGAGTTCAGATCTCATCTCGCATTGCAATGCCTTGCGACTTGAGATCTCGACTCGCTATACATATTTATTTCGTTTTCGATATTCGTCTGACACTTTAATATACTAATATATTTAACGAATATTAATAACAAAACAAACATTTATTTACAAATCTAAACCAATGTACAAAAATGATAATAATTACACCAGCCCTATTTAAAGCTAGATCTGTTGTCACAAACTATGTCTCAACATCTTGCATCGACATAATGTGATGATGGTGATGATATAATACGGTGATGTAATGTAGAAAATGAGATTGTTTGTGTGTGATAATTTCATTAATTTGTATTGTTTTGTATTCAGTGTCCTTTCTATACGGTAAAAAAATATAAGCGGGCTGTTCAATTGTAAGGTTATGGATTTAAGAGTTACACATGTAATTGTTCGGCAGCAATACAATTTGCAATGGAATATTAGCTTGGAGTATATAGTTATTAAATTCCTTTTGTTCTGATTGATATTAGAGCACAAGGAGCACTGAATGGTGGTTCAGAACACTGAAACAGAAAAGTGGAGTAATGGTTAATCTTGAGGTTCAGTGTTCAGTTCAATGTTCTCGTGATTATTTTATTATTATTTTTTTTCTAAAAACAAATTAAATACATAAAAAAAATACAAAATAAAAACAAATAACATTAAATTAAAAAGTACTTTCATACAATAATTAAAATTCCTAAAAATTTATAACTAAAATACGATAATTAAAGATCCTAAAAATACATAATTAAAGTTCCTAAAAATACATAATAAAAATATGATAATTTGAAAATACATAATTATTCATCATCCGTCTCCGATCCACCAACCGAACCCGATCCACCAACCGAACCCGATCCACCACCCGAACCCGGTCGCCTCCACCCGAACTTTTCGCGAATCTTCTCCTTTTCCATGTTTAGAAACCACGCGTCATCTTCCGATAAGCCATCCGTTGTCATCTTCAAAACCCGCATTGCTTCAGCGATGTCTCGGGTACGATAAACGCTAGCTTTGGATTGAGTCAATTGTTGAAAGTTTGTTGTGATCGACTCATCAAAAGAAGGCGTGCTACTTTTAGTAGAAGTGTCGGAAGATGTTTTGGCATCAAAAGTCACGTGTGTACATCATCTCCAAAAATGGCGGCTTTCGGGTTTTCTTCATTCTCCACCTCATTCTCCATGTCATTCTCCAAATCATAAGCTACCTCTTCCAAGTCCACCGTCTCCCTCCGCTTGTTCCTACGCCCTACTACAACCGCCTCGGGAACCAACCACTTTTGTTTATCTTTCAAAAAATTCCAAGCGAGCTCTTGACCAAAAGCCGATTTCGCCTCAAACCGGAACGTCTCTAAACACCGCAACATAAAATCTTCATCTTTTTCACCACTATGCCTTTCTCTTCCCAACCTAGCAACGATTCCTTGATACTTATGACAACGATTGTTCAAAAAAGTCCACTTAGACAACAATGCGTCTTTCCCCCGTTGGACGACTTTTTCCATATCCGCACATTTATTGTACTCGTCCCTCACCAAGTACCAAAATGACTCTCCTTTTTGATCGATGCCTCGGTTTTGATCTTCGGATATACAAATCCAACATTGAGCTAAAAGTAGCTCCTCTTTGGACGTCCAATAATTGCAGGCGGATATTACTATTTTTTTCTTCGGCGACTCGACTACTTTGGATTTTGATTTATTGGGCCGCGACGATGTCGGTGTTTCGGCCTCAACCGAATACTCCAACGGCGATGACACTTGACTTTGCTTCCATAACATAAATTTTTGGTACTCGGATGTCATTTGCGGGAATTGAGTGGGTGGAACTTGTGGTTGACACATGTTGTATGAAGATGATTGTGTTATTTGCGGGTTGTAAGTTTGACCAAAACCCGGCATTTGAGCATTTGGAACTTGTGTTTGCGGGTTATAGTTTGGTGTAAATGGATTCCATTGCCATTGAATGTTGAATGGGTCATTTGGGTTTTGAGACATTTTTTTTTTGTTTAGTTTTTACAAATTACAAAGTATAGAAATAAGAAGAAGAAGAAAAGATTTGAGGTGTGAAAAATGGTGAAAGTTGAGTGTGTATTTATAGTGTAAAATAAAGATTTTTGAAAAGAAAAAAAAAAGCCAACTGCCCTTTCAACCGCTATTTTTTAAATTCTTTTTTTTATATCCGTTGCAAAAGAAAAAAAAAAGTTAAACGTGCAATCCACCGTTTTGATCCGAACGTCGACCACGAATGCTGAGCCGAAGCGCCGAACGCCGGTGATCGGCGTTTTCCTAGTTTGAACGGCGAGTGAATCTTAGGCACTCCTTATGCTCTTAGAGGTTAATATTTAGTTGCATTACATTTCCCTTTCCTGCCATTCAAGTGATATCAATGCAATAATAATATGATTTAACAAGCAAAGATAAATTTTAACAAATGTCAACAAGCTCAAATGTTCTTATAGTGTGACGAGTGAATAAAACTTCATACCACACTTACAATTAAGAGTAAATTTCATAAATAGTCCCTATGGTTACATTGATTTATGATAGCCGTCCATGTATTTTTTTCCTACCTTTTCAGTCCAATAAGTTTACGTTTTTATGAAAAATGGTTCATCTTCCAGCTATGATGACTATAATGACTAAGGTACCCTTCATTTTGTCATTTTTGGATAGTTGTGATTTAAATGCTCAAAGGGTATTTTAGTCATTTTAGATGAGTAAGAGACTATTTTCAAGCAAAATGTAAATTTATTGGACTGAAAATGTGAAAAAAGAAGTATAAGGAGGATTTTCGTAAATCAATATAAACTACATGGACCATTTATGGAATTTACTCTAAATTTATCTTTTGAAATTACGCTATTAACTTTAGGGTGTTGATATATACAACAAAATTTTTGATGCATACAACATAAATTTATGATATTTATGCATGCAGTACAACTGCATACTACACAGTTTTGTTGTATTTAACAAAACCCATATTGTATTTATCAATCCCCTTAACTTTAGGTTGTATGAATCATCGTAATATCACCGTATCATTCATCAATTTTATACCCTTAAACTCATGATACTCTTTTCAGCTTGTAATCAACCTTAATTGTATATTACTTCTCCTTTACTATTTACTAACCGATACCGGTCTTTTTTACAAATATGTTATGTTCATCGTATTTGTAAAGATTACTTCTCCTTTACTATTTACTAACCAATACCGGTCTTTTTTCCAAATATGTTATG
This sequence comes from Pseudognaphalium luteoalbum, assembly GCA_963422505.1. NCBI lineage: Eukaryota > Viridiplantae > Streptophyta > Magnoliopsida > Asterales > Asteraceae > Pseudognaphalium > Pseudognaphalium luteoalbum. Next base: position 7,439,739 of record OY730196.1, read on the forward strand.
TTCATCGTATTTGTAAAAAAAACTAAAAAAGGAATTTATTATAATTAAATGCTTAAAAGAATTGTTTTTTTCTTTTATCAACGAATTTTTAAGTTGGTGGCGGTATCATGTACGGAGTAATATATTAGGGAGTAACAATTACTCCGTATGTTATTTAACTTTAAACGTAAGCAAGTACATAAGTACTTGTTACAATATTCTCACATAAGTGACGACTAATCCGTATTTATTAAAGTGACACCTAATATATTTGAACTTTTTCTATTTTTTATTTTTAAGATGATAAGTATTTTAATGTAACTACTAGTATTCCGTACCACTTAGTAAACAAACAAATATAGATCCAACTTTCTATAAATATACAAATACAATTTTGGGGTTTGTGGAAGCAACAAAAAATATCAAATGATGAAATTAGCAACCGTAACAACTTGAAAACGTCCACATCACAAAATCACCCCCAAAACAAACTTTTTGCGCCATTTGAAATTTCGTCACTTATACATTCCCGCGTTCATCCCCAAATCCTCGTTAATTTCACATTTCATCTACCAAATTTCACATTCGTATTCCAATCACTTGTATTACTTCGATCATAATCACATCGCCCAATCATTCAAGCAGCTGGCTCAACGGATTCGAACGGCGAGCTTAAGTAAGTAGATCAGTTTCTTCATATTCACATCGATCGATAAATCATGATTTGTTAGAGCAAATAAGCTCTCTAGTTGTTCTGTACAATCGATTTCGTAGTTTTGATACAATTCGTTGAAGTAAGAGTTTGTTAGCTCTGCGATCTAAACCCTAATTTGCTAAATTTCGGTCACTGTGTATATCATTATATGTTGCTAATTCGCAATTTGTTTACTAGATTTATAACTGGTAACGGAATCTGTTAGATGTAACCTTGTAATTGTTTTATTCAGTTATCGGTATCTATTGTATGATTTGTGGTTTAATAGTAACCTGATGAAATTTGTTATTTCCGTGGTTTTATTATTTTAGCTAAATCTGGAGTAATCAATCTGAAGTAACGACGATGGCGACGGAACAACAACGGCGCTTACACGATGTAAGTATCTGTGGATTCGTTTAATCATTTTATTCATACCCATTTTTTTCATCTCAATATGTTGATCTAAACTTAGGGTTTGTGTATGAATTCTGTTTATGACTTGACATCAGTGGATTGGAATTTGGTAAATTATTTCATGTATCATGCATTAATTGCCCTTATTTACCATTAATATAGTGAGATATTGTCCTCTTTATGTGTGTGTGAACTTCTGTGTGAATCTGATTATTGGACAACACATTGATATCGTGCTGATTTATATTGCTTACTGAAGTTCGGAAAACTGTAGAGACTTAGTATAGCTTAAATTTGTGGTGTTAGGATCATATGAGTGGGAATTGGAGTTTCGGTAGCAGTTATCATCCTTGTAGTCAATCAAGGAAGATGTCTATAGGAGTCGTGGTTGATTCCTCTGTCAAAATGAAGAGTAACAATGGCATAGGAACTTTGAATGAGTTGAAAAATTCAGGGAATGTGACATCGGCAAAAGATATTTCTGCTGAAAGAAAACAGACAGGAAAAGAAGTCACGTCTTCAGATTTGGGAAAGCAGAACAAGGCTCCACTGGTTCGCACATCAACTCCCTATCAGAACAGATCGTTTTTAAACGCAAATGGTCATCCAAAGGTATCAAGTTTGCCTTCTGCTAGCAACATGCCCCTGCAACCTAGTGGTAGCAAGAATGCTGGAATGGAGCCTGGTTCGTATTTTGCAAACCAAATGTTGATTTTGCAAGCCACTGATGCTAACAAGAAGAAACCAAAGAATAACACTTCTCAAAGGGAGGAAGGAGACCATGGTACTATGGGCAGGCAGGAACAGTCCTCGTATGCGACTCCACAGAAAGTACCTGTGCCAGATGAAGGAATAACAGAACAGAAAACAAGTGAAAGGGGGAACAGTAGCAACATAGCATTAAGATTGAAAGTCCAGGAATTACTTGGAACTGTTTGTACACCTAATGAGAAACAACATAACTCGGAGACTCTTGGAATGGATGCGAATAAGTCAAAACCGAAGAGCACAGCCAGTAAAAGTGATAGTCTAGTTTCCATGGATAGACCACCTTTGGATACAATTGAAACCAACTCAGGAAGTCTCGATGATAAGCTCAAGAGACCACTAACTAGGTCTTTGACACGCAAGAAACCTCAAGCTAAGAAAATTGCGCCAACAAAACAAACTTCACCGAAACCTCAAGCTAAGAAAGTTGCGCCAACAAAACAAGCTTCACTCGATCAGTCTAAACAAGTTCACTTAGATGAGAATGCATTCTCTTTTGTGGACTCTTGGTCGAAGAGACCCAGCACCAATGTTAATCAAGGTTTCAAAACATTAAAGAGGAAGGAAAGAGAGGTATTTGGAACCAGGCCAGCGAAGACATGCGTTGTGGAAGGGGATCAGAATGATAAAAGTCAGCAAGCTACTGATGGGAGAAAAACAAAAGCTGCTGCCACAAATGTATCAATGTTTGGAAACAGAACACGAGAGAGTGAGATAGTTAAGCCAAATACGGAAATGAAAGAAAATACCCGTCACCAATTTGAACCTAACATGACCAGACATCAACCTGGAGGTAATAAGGGACCAGTGTTACCCAAGAATGTGGATCAGAATTCTTTTGCCAAACATTCCTTTACAGAAAATGCAGACCTACAATATGAACTTAATAGCCCAACATTTGAGTTGAAAACAACTGCTAAATTATCTTCACCCAGATCTTTGTTTCAAACCAACCAGGAAGACCTTGATGTTGATAGCCTGTCTGACACTTCCTTCAGAACAAAACAAAGCCGTAGCTCCCTCAGCAAAGGATCTTTCAGGGGAAGCCACTACAATGCAAACACAAAGGTACACTAGTCAGTATCCTACTATTACTATGATTTTAGTATAGAAGTAGCTAAGAGATTACTAGTTTGCTTATTATAATCTGTATGTCATTTTTTGTATTCTTAGAATCTTGCAACAGACCTTCTAGACTCCCCTGCCACAATGCCAGAAGGCCAAAAAGAGAGTAGATGTTCTAGATCACCAAGTAAAGAGGTAGATTCTGAGACTTCAGAAGATGATTCACCCATGGCAGGTAATGTTTGCTTATGCTGTTATATAGTTCTTTTGTTATAAGAATGCCATCTACTTTGACCGAATTGATTAAAACTCTTACTTCAGTTCTGTTGAAGATTTTTCTTTTTTGTAAATCTAGCGCCAGTTGTATCTGAGAAGTGTGAAGGAAATAGATGGTCTGAATCACCCTATCAAGAGGAGGATTCTGAGAGCTCCGATGATGGTTCACCCATTAAAGGTAATAAATAGTTCATTTTACCACTAAAACCCTGTATTATGCGTATGCACCACCATACACTTCAAGTTGATAAGCATATTGAAAGACACTGATGGTGAACACTGTGAACCATGGTTCATGAGATGTTTATCTGCTCATCAGATATAATATAATAACAGGATGTGGTACATTCCATTATTGTATACGATCAGGATATAGAATGAAGTTATGTATAGCTAGTAGCGACTGTATTAAGCATTTACATATCTCATATTTCTTGATAGCTTATACAAATTCAAATATAGCTTTAAATTGTTGTACATATGAAATAGATAGCTGTGGTGTGAATTGTCACATATTGCTTAATCTATGTTTCCACATCCGCCTCATAAATAATGATAATAGCAATCATAATAATTGTCATCTTTTACATACTTGTTTTGATTGTCTCTTGTAAATGGACAGGGGATGGTGCTTGTGAGAATTTTGATCCCTCAGAACAGGATGGGCTTGCAGGGTATTCCGTTTGCTATATTAATATGGCTCTTTTTCCTTTTCTAATCATACTGTACTATTTTGTTAATCATTCTTAGATATTTTTCAGTGCTGTCAAACTCTTTGCCTTGGCCCTAGAAAGAGTTCAAAGCAGGATACATTCAGTCACTAGTAAACAATCTGCTGCAATATTGTTGTCTGTCTCCAAGAACATACATTCACAGTTGCAGAATGTGGAATCCAAGATTCAAAATGAAGTGTGGGTACCCTTTACACTCTACAGTGTTTGCATTTTTTGGGAATTGAATTCATAACCATTGTTTTTGTGATTCTGTTTCAGTGGAAAGCTAACAAGCCTCGGTAAATCCAAAAGAATGCTTACAGAAAACCAATACCAAGGTAATAATATAACACCAAGAATAGATGCTCATTAAGGCTTGCTGTTTCTCCATTACTGTCATGGGTAGTGATATATCAGATGCCGTGATGTTGTAGGAGGTGAAATCTCTGACCCGCGTACGTATGAGTGATTGAGTGTGTTGAATTTGTTTTATCTTTAATGGTTTAAACGGGTTAAAAGTCACCCAATGTCTATTTGTTAATGTATAAAACATCCTAAAACAGTTTATTAATAAGATTAGATTATTATTGAACAAAATAATCAATGTAATCTTATTTGTTATTTTTATTTTAAAGCTGAATTGTCTGGCCTAAGAAGTTTCAGGCCCAATTTGTTTTGAACTGTACTGAAGTTTGTCTGTTTTTGACCTGAATCCATCATGAACAATCATCCAACCTCTCCTATGGCCACCTTAAATGTGGTCGTTCAAGCTGATCTATAATCTACTCTATATGTTTATTTCTGAATTATTACAGAGCAACAAGAGCAGCTGAAGCGCATATATGAGAAATTCAAAGAAGAAGTGGATCAGCACCTTGAGAAGTGTCAAAGCACACTTGAAGGGTTAGAAGCCCATCAGATCCAAGTTAGAGGGGTGGTAGAGAAACAAAGTATGATCTTCTATTTCCAACTTATTTATCATTAACAATAAGACAGTTCGCCTTATGAAACTTATTAGTCTTTAAAGATGGCAATTTCAACCGATAAACTTACCAATGGGTTGACTTGGCTTGTATTTAAACAGAAAGGGGTCAAATAAAATATTTATACCTAAGAAGGGACGATTATTTGGTCGAATGGGCTGAAAGTTGTTCAAAGTCTATTTTTAATGCTTACTCCCTTTTAAACTGCTCTATAAATTTAGATTTATGTGATGATAATATTGTCTTTATAATCATAATTAGCTCAGTTATTTTTATAACAAAAATACTAAAAATGGACAAAAACACTTTGTGTCTACGTTGTCAACCCAACCTGTGCTAAAAATGCCACACTTCAGCCCGAACCTGTTTTGACCTGTGAGTGTGTCATCCAACTTCGCCATCTTGCACCTCTTGACCTCTATTTTTAGGGTATAAGTCTTGACTTTCCAGACATAAAACTAAATTACTGGAAAGACCAAATAAGTATCAGTAACCCAATAATCTCCCGTTTCCAAAGGAAAACTCCATTTCAACTTGAAAACTCATTAGTTCCGGTTGGAAGTTATGGTGGTGTTGTTATTAAACTGTACACCGATTTGTAACCATATAAATTATAAAACAACTAATGTTGCAATCTGAAAAATTGTTAGTTCCAACTTTTTCCTGACCGTTTGTAGATTAAAATCCTTTTAAAATATTGATACTATCTTGCTACTAGTTACCAACTTAAGGACGGAAATTGCAGACTACTGATTATTGAACATCTGGTCTTTATGTTGTCAGGGCTGTCACACAAAAAGTTTATCCAGCAAACCGAAGAAGCGATAGAGAAACAGCTTACTGAGGCCCAAACAAGACTTGCGGATGTTCACAGGGTGAGTTTCTTTTCTTCCCTTAAATGGTTGACCCATTCCATGTATATTACTGTAGTATGGCATAGTTGACTTATTCAGCTGTATATGACATTTTAACTGCAGGTGGCAAAGGAGCAAATGCATAAACTCAAATATGGCATAGCTGAATGTCTAAGAGAAGGTTTACTCGGTTAAAAGCCTCTTAATCCATCTATAAAGTACTGGCATAGATTTTAGGTTTTGCGATATTCAACATAACACCAATACCTCTATCGTATAGATTCTTGGCAGCAGAATAGGCCGTTCAATCCCATCATTTCTTAGGTTCTTGACAGTTAATACTCTACTTCTGCAGTTTTCAGTAATATGTTTAAAAGACTCATTTATGTGACTACATTATGCTCTATGGATACAGAGCAACATTTACAACCTATTTTATGTTTCTTGTTTACTATTTGGTATATGTTTTATAGAATGAAGAACAGAACTGTGCATTTTTTTTTCTCGTAATGGTCAATTTTGCTTATCAGATAAATTGTTTGTATTTCTTTCCTTTGGCGGTATGATAAAATAAAACGTATGTTTAGAAGTGAAGTTCTGTGTTTCCACATTCGAAGTGAAAACAACCCGGGGATGCATTTGTAGATGCTGCAATTTCTGTCAGACTGTCACTACTTTTATACAATATACAAATCAGGATAGAATGAATATAATTCACCTTTACATTGCTTCACCACGAAATCAATATAATTCATCAGTTAAACGGTTAAATAGTTCAATGATATCGTATTGTGTTGCTTCATCCCCTTTACAACTCTATTTATGTGGCGTTATACATATGTCACACATTTTGAACAGTCTAATAATCTCTTTTTAATATTATTGGAGGAGGATAAATGAGTTCACAATTTAAATTTAACCCATCTTAAAATAATCTCAACCCTTAATTGAATTAGTAAAACTAATCTAGGCCACTAATTTAGTTTACCAGGAATGTTTACAACTTATGTCTTTTATTAATTAGCAAAATGACCTTAATTACCCCTAATTAGTTATTATTATTAATTACTTAATTAAAAAACAAAAACTATCCTGTGAATACTCAACCGTCTAACCTTCCTCCCTTATATATAGGATCATGTGACTTTTTTTTTTTTGCAATTTAATAATTAAACAATCATTAACCGATGACAGCATTCAATTCGGAATAAAATACAACTCACTAACTATACAAAAAATCAAAAATATTATTTCACTGCATGATGTTTTTCATGGAGCTTAGGTGTACTACTTTTGCTAAAATATTTATCTTTAATTACTAATAGTAATTGATGCCTCGTAAAGAGAAAATATTGTTATCCCAATTAACTCATATACCTTTAAAGTTAATGACTTCATAGACTAATTCAAATTGGTTTTCAGATCGCAAAGTATATATTCCCTCTGTAAGACAGTCACTTTGACTTTTCACACAATTTTAAAATTATTCACTAATCAAAATTCACTAAGGCCACTCCCAACCCTAAACTCACTGACTGAAACCGACGGATCTACGTCAGCGCCACGTCAGCTTTTTCAGAAAACTGACTGAAACTGACAGACCCCTCCCATCCCTGCTCCGTCACTTCATTTTTCTGGGACCCACTGACCAATTCTTTAATCAATTAAAACAAAACTATTTAAATTAAACACAATAATTTAAATTAAAACATTCCATTAAATATAAAAATTACAATAATTCCTAAAAATAAAATTAACACAATTCCTAAAAGTAAAAATTACGACAATTCCTAAAAAGAAAAATTATACATAATCTAATCGGAGCTCGACTCGTCGGTTTCGTTCGCGTTTTCTTGCTCGTCTTCGTCCGATTCGTCGTTGGCATATTTGTCTTGGTAGAGTGTCACGACTTCTTTTCTCGCGTTTTTCAGCATTTTAATTTCTTTTTTAGACGCCTTTTTTGGAAGCTTTTTACACAAAAAACTCAAAGCTTTATAGGCGGCTTTTTTCATCGCGTTTTCCTTAATCATTTTAATTGCTTCTTGTTGCGCGAGAGCGGTTTGCTTGACTGCTTCAAGTGTTTCCAGTTTTTCAGACTGAACACTTCGTGAAGATGAACCGGCGGAGCTTGAGGCCGTACTTTTTGCCGCCTTTCGGCCAGGAGGACGATGGATGTAGTCGTTTTGGAACAACCGTTTCATGTTATTATCAAGAGCCGTTGCAGTCGGTTGTTCATCCGCGTCCAGATCGGTGACAAACTCATGGAAAGAATCTTCGTTGGCCATTACGCCCGGCTCGGCAAAGAATTTTGGATAATGTTGAAGAACATTCCAAGATGACTCGTAAATGAAGGCACGCCCAACTTGTTGCCGGAATGCATTTCGGGTGGCAATCATAACGTCGTTTTCATCGGCACCGCTTTGTGGGCGAACTTCTTTGTAGTGTTTGTAGAGAGCTTGGAATGTTTTTGAGTCTTTGGAAATCTTGTTCCATTTGCCGGTCAGTTGATTAAGGTTACATTTTGTTGACACACAAGTATTGTAACCTTGAACCACTTTAGCCCAAAATGACTCGGTTGATTGATTTTTTCCTAGGATACCATTTTCGGAACAATGTATCCACCGCTCGGCTAAAATCCTAGCCTCCTCGTCCGTCCAACATGTTTGAACACGTTTAGCCGTTTCACCCTTTTGAACCCGTTTACCCTTTTTCTTGTTGGTTCGGGTTTCGGGTTCCGGTTCCGGGTTCGCCTCGTCGGAGCTTTCTTCCATAGTTTCTGGTACGGTGAATGGCATTTGTTGTGGCGACCATTGTGTGTTTTGGGACCACTGTGGTTGTGACCATTGCGTGTGGTGGGGGAATTGTGATTGTGGTGGTGAGGATTGTGTGTTTGTGTACCACCCTTGAATGCATAATTATTTCTCTGGTCGTGCGGATCAAGGGTGAACGGGTTTGCAATAGGTGGGAAGTTGGCAAACCCGGTAGGTTGAGTGTTTGGTTGAGACGAAGATCCGGAAGCTTGAGTGTTTGGTGAAGTCGGGTTTGGTAACGGGTTATTCAACAAAATTTACCACATATCTTTGGCAATACTTTGTTTGTTGTTTTTGGAAGTTGATTTGTTGTTTTTAGACATTTTTGTAACACCCGCCAAATTAGGACTAGTAATTAGTGCCTGATTCTCTGTTAATACATGTAATTAGTTCTGTATTAGGCTAATTAATGTATCAAACTATATATTGTTGAATATATACAAAAATGCGATTTGCTTAAATCGTACGCAAACTAAATCGAATGTATTTCGGTTCAAGTAAAATACGGACGTTGGTGATCAATTTTATTGATTAATATAAAAATTATATATTGACAATAACATACCAAAAAAATATTATTTTGATAATATTTCGAGTACTCTTCATATCGTATTATAAGCATCTACGCGACTCAAACATTAACGCGCAAACAGACGAGACCAATTGAGTCATTAAACAATTGGTAAAATACTCCAACAAGTTTATTTAATTAACTTTCGTTTTCTTTAAAAACTTACATTATTTGACACTTAAAATAATTACTTAACGATTTACGATCGGGGAATCGAACACCACACGGAGCGCGAATACACGGAGCTAAAAGTGGAGACCCACACATGGGTGGGCCCCCACCCAAAAATCTGCCAAGGGGTGAGGTCACCACCTCCCCAGCCCATTCTTCACTTCCATCTTTCTTTTTCACTCTATCTCTCTCTCTTTTTCTTTCTTCATTTTCATCACCATCACCACCTTAAACCCTCAAATAACCCACTCAAACATCATCAAATCACCTTGGCCGTTTGGAAGAAAATCACCACGAAGCAACGATCTACATTTCTATCTTTCCGGATTCTCCGCGAGACGATTTGTAAGTTTCCGACAAAAACCCGAAATCTTCCGATTTTGAGTATTTTTAAGTTCTAGTTGTTTCTTTAAGCTTAAAATGTCCAAATATGGGTTGGGTAAAAGTTTCAGGCCAAACGGAAACCGAAAAACTCATTTTTGGCTCAAAAATCCGTCATCAGACTTAAGTGTCGCATAGACAGCAGCAGCTATGCGTCACTTCATGCGTCACTTAAGTGACGCATTGAGTGTCGCATGAAACCCTAATTTTGCCTAAGTGTCGCATGAAACCCCTTTTTCCCGACACTCCTACCGTCACTTGACTAGTGACGCACAACAACCATACCCGACACTTCTAGCGACACTTCCTAAGTGACGCCTAGACCCATACCCGACACTTATAGCGACACTTACCTTAGTGACGCCCTACCATGCGTCACTTCCCTTAAGTGACGCATATGCTCAGATTTAATATTTTTAGCGACACTTCCCAAGTGTCGCCCAAGCCACCCAGTGACGCTTCACTATGCGTCACTTCCATAAGTGACGCCATAAGTGACGCCCAGCCCCTAAGTGACGCATAAACAGAAAGTTTTAACTAATTTTACACTAAGTTTTGAGACCCAAAATTGACGCCCCATTTCACCCAAATTCGAGTCCAGATGCGTTTTTCACCAAAGCAATATAGTAGAAATAAAAATTTTCCAAGCTCGACCCCAGCCAGGGGCTCTGCCCCTTGGACCCCGCCAGGGGCTGCCGCCCCTTGGACCCCGCTACCAGGGGCGCTGCCCCCGGACCCCCGTCATTAACGGGCTTCGCCCTTACCCTAGAGTCACGAGTAACAGTGTTACATCTAAATTTTCACACAAAGTGTTAAACTTGTATAACATCAAACACGAATGCGACATGACTTCTAAAACACTTTGAAACACGTTTTTCAAGAATAATGATAATATTATTATTACCAACAATCACCAACGGGCCGTACACATTTTCAAACACTTAAACAATCAACCAAATTGTAATCATTTGGACATTCTAGTTGGACAAACAACTACAAGGTAGTCTTATGAGATGCCTTCATATGTTTATAACCATCGCGTGTCGTGGACACCCTCAGGTTACAAGTCTTTGGACTTCGATTCCCGACTCATCAATCTTAGTTTATTGATATAAACTCTAAAGACTCAGGTGAGTCTCATAGCCTCTCTTTTACTATTTTTACTCAGGGGTGTGATATATTGCTTGTTTTAACGCGTGAACGCAAGTACAACTTTTACATGTACTACATGAGTTTTACACAACTAATCTTTTAAAGCCCTCCATCAGCATAGTTGTTAATACATTTGTAGCGTGAATATTAGTATATGGTACCATATAGGATTGACCCACCTCGTCCGGGTTAGCAAGCACTAACCGGGTAAACGGACGTACTAATATTTAAGGAAGACGGATGTTGATTAGGCATCCGTGGAGGCGAAAACGCTCAGGCTGTGTCCTGACCCACGAGTTAAGCTCAACTATGTGCTCATGGCTGTATACTGTTACCACTATCATTTGCTGGATGCAAATCAACTATTTAAATCTTGCGGTTCACACAACTTATGAGATACTCAAACCTGTGAGCTCACCAGCGTTAGCTGACCCATTTTAGCATGTATCGCAGGTACAAGGCAGTAGGCAGGATTGCCCCAGGAAACTATAGCTCGAGTCAGCATGCAGACAATAGAGATTTTCTTGCATTAATATATTTTGTATAAGTATTTATGTATTGAAATCTCTCATTTTAAACGAACACGAGCTATATGTAGCTTCAAACCTTGTAAACATTTTGCTATTAATACATTCTGTTAAAACGACGCATATAGAGTCGTTTACTATTAATCTCTGTGCTTTGAATATTGATTAGTAACACCCAAAGCTTGCTTCCGCGCATCAGTAAAATTTGGGGGTGTTACAATTTTGAATAGAGAGGTTTTGTAAGTTGAATTGTGTAAATTGTTGTGTGAAGATGAGTGTAATATGTAAGTATATTTATAGGTAAAAGTTTAAAAAAATAGGGGAAAAGTTTGAAAGTTTAAAAGTTTTAAAAATTTAAAAGTTTTAAATGTTTAAAAGTTTGAAAGTTTTAAAAATTTAAAAGTTTTAAAAGTTTAAAAAAAGGGGGAATGTAAAAGTTTTAAAAGTTTGAATTTTTTTTCTCTCTAGTTTGGGCCGGATACAAGGAAAAAAAAACAAACAATGCAATGGGTCCCACGCTTCGTCCGATGCCTCGTCGCCAAATCGAATAAGCGAAACCGACGAGCCAACCGACGAGGCTGTGCCATCGCCGTCGGTCTCGTCGGTTCCAACCGACGCCAAGCAACGGGCCGGGTTGGGAGTGGCCTAACTGCACTTTCATTTTCACAAATCAAATTGTAAATCTACCAACTAAAATATTTTTCGATTCATTGTAACATAGAAGTGGATACTTATTTCGAACGACACAAAATTATAAAGTGGACACTTGGAATTGGATCGAGAGAGTATTTCAAAATTAAAAAAAAAGTATGAATACATGAAAGAAGAAAACAATTTAAAAATTATATTCACTGGGCTATCAATTAAATAGTGTGATACCTAATTGCACTTTAAACCTAGCCAACGAAACCTTTTTAATCGATCTTATGCCCGTTGAAATCGGAAGTTTCGACGTCATCATAGGAATGGACTGGTTGTTCAGACACCGAGCCGAAATCGTTTGTTACGATAAGATCGTTCGCATCCCTCTCGCCGCCGGTAGAATTTTGATCATACAGGGGGAGACCGGCAGGACGAGACTGAACATCATCTCTTGTTTAAAAACCCGAAAATTTCTAAGAAAGGGTTATTCAGTAATCCTCGCACACATCATGGAGAAAAAGTCGGAGGAGAAGCGACTTGAGGATGTGCCCATCGTTCGAGACTTTCCAGAAGTCTTTCCTGAAGAACTGCCTGGTCTACCACCACCAAGACAGGTTGAGTTCTCAATCGACCTCGTGCCAGGTGTTGCACCTGTGGCCCGAGCACCATACCGATTAGCCCCATCCGAACTCCAGGAGTTGTCTACCCAGTTACAGGAACTCCTGGATAGAGGATTCATTAGACCGAGTTCTTCACCCTGGGGAGCTCCGGTCTTATTCGTGAAGAAGAAAGACGGTTCTTTCACAATGTGCATCGACTACCGAGAGTTGAACAAGTTGACCGTCAAGAACCGATATCACCTCCCGCGTATCGATGACCTGTTTGACCAACTTCAAGGGTCGAGTATTTATTCAAAGATCGATCTTCGGTTAGGTTATCATCAACTTAGAGTTCGTTACACCGATATCCCAAAAACTGCCTTCCGAACTCGCTACGGGCACTATGAGTTCTAGGTAATCCCCTTCAGATTAACAAATGCACCGGCCGTATTCATGGATCTTATGAATCGGGTGTGCAAACCTTACCTTGATAAGTTCGTCATTGTCTTCATCGATGACATTCTCATATACTCACGAGATGAACAAGAACACGTGCAACACCTCAAAACCATCCTAGAACTACTCAGACACGAGGAGTTATATGCCAAATTCTCTAAGTGTGAGTTCTGGATACAATCCGTTCAATTCCTTGGACATGTTGTTAATAGTCAAGGAATCCACGTTGATCCATCAAAAATCGAGGTTATCAAGTGCTGGCAAGCACCAACAACTCCAACCGAAGTACGCCAATTCTTGGGTCTTGCTGAGTACTATCAGCGATTCATTGAAAATTTCTCGAAAATAGTCCAACCACTCACTACTCTGACTCAGAAAGACAAAAAGTTCGATTAGACTGATAAACAAGAGTCAACCTTTCAACTTCTGAAGCAAAAGCTTTGCACTGCTCCTATTCTATCATTACCCGAAGGCACCGATGACTTTGTGGTATACTGCGATGCTTCTCACCAAGGTCTCGGTTGCGTGCTGATGCAACGAGACAAGGTCATTGCCTACGCCTCTAGACAACTCAAGATTCATGAAAAGAACTACACCACCCACGATCTTGAGCTTGGAGTTGTCGTCTTCGCTCTCAAAATCTGGAGACACTACCTTTATGGCACTAAGTGCACAATCTTTACTGACCACAAAAGTCTCCAACACATATACAATGAGAAGAATCTCAACATGAGGCAACATCAGTGGGTCGAGTTGCTTACCGACTATGATTGCGAGATCAAATACCATCCGGGTAAGGCAAATGTTGTTGCCGATGCCCTCAGTCGAAAAGAACGAACAAAACCACTTCGAGTCCGAGCCCTCAGTATGACCATTCACAACGATCTAAACATTCAGATTCTCGTTGCTCAACTCGAAGCTCTGAAACCCGACAACGTAAAAAACGAAGCCTTGCGAGGCATGGATAAACAATTCGAAATCAAACCTAACGGAGTTAGGTACCTCTCTAACCGAATCTGGTTGCCTAGTTTTGGGAACCTGCGAGACTTGGTGATGGATGAAGCTCATAAGTCTAAATACTCTATCCAACCGGGATCCAACAAAATGTATCACGACATCAAGGAATTTTATTAGAGGCCGAATATGAAAGTTGAAATCACCACCTACGTCAGCAAGTGTCTTACTTGCTCAAAAGTCAAAGCTGAGTATCAAAAATCTTCTGGTTTACTCCAACAACCCGAAATCCCTCATTGGAAATGTGAACAAATCGCCATGGATTTCATAACCAAACTTCCCAAGTCATCGAGCGGTTGCGATACCATTTGAGTGATCGTGGATTGTCTCACAAAATCTACTCATTTCCTTGCGATCAAGGAGACCGATAAAATGGAACGCCTCACCCGAATCTACATCAAAGAATTTGTTTCTCGACACGGTGTTTATTAACCAATAGGAGTGTTTATTAACAAAATCTATAACCATTTAAAAATAATTTGAGGTGATCAATGTTAAGCGGTAACAAATGTTGTAGGACCCCTGTAGTAGGACCTAATCGAATCCTTACTCAATCAAACGTGCGGAATACAATTGATTGAATATATAAACGTTTAAACGAATAAACAAAGCAAATCACAAAGTATAGCAATTCAATACCAAAAGTCGATCAGCTTATATTAATTATAACACTTACAATATGCTCACTGATCTCACAATTTCGTCAACCTTGACAAATGAGCCGAAATAACCTATTTATACCAAAGACCTAACCTGGTCTATGCGACACAAGATGTGTCGCCAAGCCGACTCATGCGACACAAGCTGTGTCGCCAAGGTAACTATTGCGACACAAAGACCTTGTGTCGCCAAAACACAAAATGTAATTAAAACAAAAGTTATTAACTAACTTAATTACATATCAAACACATAACAGACTTAGACCAACTGACAGACACACTAAGATGCACCAACAAACTCCCCCGTGTCTTCAGCTTGGTCTTTAAACTTTCTTCAATTATGCCCAGCCTGTTGGAAACCTGCCTCCAGCATGAATCCCATGCGTAACACACACAGTCACGACCTTCTGAAATTGTCTAGCAAGAATCGAATTCACCACATTTCTTACGTTGAAGCGAATTGGATTATCAAACAATTTCCTCAAGTCATTCTGTGACAAGTTGATTAAGCTCATAGAATCAAAAACTTTAAATTGAGCTTTCTTAAGACCATACAGTGAAGTTCTCTCCGGATGTTCAGACTCTGGAACAAACACAAAAACAGCTTCACCTGTATGCGGATCAAGTTCCCAATAATGAAATCTTCTTAGAAAATCATAAGGAACAGACTCCAATGGGATCTCAGTTAAACAATCAGCTGGTGGATAACGCATTTTACAAATCGGCTGCTTTGTAACTGGATCTAGTTTCTTCTTAAAAATGAATCTCTTACCAAGCGTCGGTTTGATAAAGTTGTATCTCTTGCTATTCACTTCACGATGCAGAACCGTCTGTATAAAATCAGCTCTAGAATCCCTGGTTGGATTTATTAGATCTAATTGAGCAAGACGGTTTATTTCTCCTTTTGGCAACGTACTCAGTTTCTTAAATGAGCTTTTAAAATACTGAATACCATCACTTCTTTTAATCATCAGAATATTTCTACAAGTTTTCCAGCTTTTAATGATTCCTGTATAATTCCCATGTACTTTATATGTCTTGCAAGTTACAGGAATAAATTCATCAGGAATAAAGCTTATCACCGGTCGCTCAAGAGTTGAAGTAGAAGCAGTATCAGAAGCCTCTGAAGTTTCTGGAACAGTTGTCTGAGTTCCAGCTGGCTCTGCTTCATCTTCCGAAGAATCTGTCTCGATTGTAGGAGCATCATTATAAAATTCATCATTGTTTAATTCCTCCTCCTCAATCTCAACATCATCATTATTTTCAAATTCAGGACTAGACACCTGACTTTCCCCATTAACCATTTGCTGAAATAACGATAAATTCACATTCGAGTAATCTACAGCTAATGGTCTTGGCTGACCTGGAATATCATCAACAGAGAAATAATCCAAACGAAGAAATTCATTTTCATCAGAACCATTTACATTTTCATTTACATTTTCTGTCTGTGTTCCGGTAGAAGCCCTGGATGTTGTTTCTATGGCACGCAGGCCTGACTCCCCCGAAACGACAGCTAGGGATTCTAATTCTAAGACCCTTGTATTCAAAACAGGAACCAAAGCTGCTTGTTCTTCTAACGCTTTAATTTGCGCAGCTTGACCCTCCAAAACCGATGCCTGAGACTGAATCAATGTAGCTTGTGTAGCCATGGTCTGCTGCATCGCATCCATTCTTTTCAACAAATCTTCAATAACGGAAGGCAAAGGTTGAATAGGAACCTCAACACGGGGAATGTCAACCCGTGGCCTTGAAGACGACTCGGAAGTACGACGAATAGTCGGAGGTGGAACCCAGTCTTCATCATCCAAATCAGTACTTCTGGGTCGTTTGCCCAGATTTTGGCGAACGGAACTCGAACCAGCACGAATACGATGTTGTATTCTTTTGTACCGACGAGGATCAAAGCGTTGAATATTTTTCAACGCATTTTCAGAGGGGATATCCCTTGGAGAAGTTGGAGGAGTAGAGCCTCCATCTGAATCACTAACCGGGTCATCAAGATTAGGCTGAGCAGCCTGGTTCCCAGTCTGGAAATCTTCGATTTCCTGTAACAGGTCATCAACCTGTATAGTAGCATCATGGAGGTGTAATTCCTCCTCCTGAATACCCTGCCCAGGTGCAGGTAAAACATCCAAAAAATCGTCATTTGGTGGAGCAACATAAGCTTCGTTGATGATATGCCCAAACAACGGAAAGGTAGAATTAGCGTTCCCGCCTGACGCACAAACTGTCCAGATTCGGACGTTCATTGGAGTTTGGCGCAGACGCTCACGAGGATTTTGTGGAAGACCAGGAAGCTGAGTATCCAGAAACAGCTGAATGAAACGTGGATAAAGGTTCCAACGCTTATCCCCAGCATGAAGATTATCCAACATAGCCCGAAAGATGTATCCAGAAAAATTAAAGGGCTTGTTATAGATCAAAGCCAACATAGCAGAAGCCGTAGAATGACTAAATCCATCAAATCCTGCCTTACGTGGAGAAAGGCAAACAATAATGATATGCATTAAGTACCTCCAGACTTTAGGCAAATTTGCCTTGCGATATTGGTCATTTGGGACGCCTGGATAGCCAATACGTGTCATAGCCCTGGCAATAAAGGCATTGCTATAAAGTGTAGGCATCTCTGTAGTATCTCCGAAGTGAAAGAATTCCCGAATGACTTGCTCGGAGATAATAAGTTGACGATCACCAACGGTATAAATAATCCTGGGAGAAGGAAGCTCAGAGTTGATAACCGCATTTTCCCAAAAAGAAGCCACCTGATCTTTGTAGATAGTAGTTGTGGCTGTAATGGCGGTGTGAATACGAGACCGTCGTAGAAATGCAACCATTGGTCTGTATGGAGCAGCAGTATCCTTTGTGTCATCTAAAAATGCCACAATATTATGACGCGGCTCCCATAGAATATCACCCTCTGCCATTGCTGTGCAATCATATAGAAATAAAACTCACAAACAGTTAGCATTAGTAGATGAATTGGAAACAAAAGTAGCAATTTAAAAATTGCAACATAAAAAATTATGTCGCTTGAAAAGTATGCGACAGATGGGGTTGTGTCGCAGTTTGCCATTTAATCGAGGTAGTGCAACATAAGATTTATGTCGCTTGAAAAGTATGCGACAGATGGGGTTGTGTCGCAGTTTGCCATTTAATCGAGGTAGTGCAACATAAGATTTATGTCGCATGAAACATGCGACATAAAAGTTGTGTCGCAGCACAGAGTGCAAAATCACATCAATACTATACAGAAATATCAAATTTGCACAAAATAAGGGTTTAATTAATAATTGGAAACAAATACATAGTCATGATTACAAATTATCCCAAGTGTAAACCCTAAACCCTAAACCTAGATATTATCCTTGGATAATATAAATACAAAAAAATAGCCAAAATCCAAGACAAGGTCAAGTGAAAATCCAAGACAATGAAGGGATTCCACCAGACCACAAAAAAGTAAAGATAATCGATCAAGCAGGAATGCTATCACGACACCTAAGTACACAGAAACTTCCACGACTGGAAGGTAAGCCTCGAAGTCGCGGAAGTGCAGGACAGGATATCCTTTGGGCAGAGGCAATGAACACAGTAGTGTGACACACCATTGTCCTGAATGAAATCACCTGCCATGGCTATAATCGGGCAAAAGTGAGTAGGTTGGTTAACCTAATTAAGCGACATAAGGTATGTCACATAAACATTTTGCGACGTAGGAGTTATGTCGCAGATTCCAGCGACATTGAGTTTATGTCGCTAATATAAGCGACATAATGTTTGTGTCGCAGAAATAAGCGACATAAATCAGATTTCAGAAACTTTGCGACATAAAGCGGTATGTCGCAAGATATGTCGCAATGGAAGCGACATAAATTGGATTTCAGAAATTTTGCGACATAAAGCGTTATGTCGCAAGATATGTCGCAGTGACGAACATCAAACTCCAACCCAGAAACCCTAACTTAAAAATTGGGGTTTTTGAAAATGAGGCATACCCTAGGGTACGCCAACATACCAGAAGCACGAAAAAGGTCATATTTACACGAAAGAAACAAGTTTGTCGTGTTTACTTAACCTAATCCCAAAAACCTTAAAAAAAAAAACCGTAACAAATATCGACGATTAACACATAAATACATGGTTAAAGAAAGGAAAACAAGTACCTAACGATCGACTGGAAGGTAGAGAGCAAGAAAAACAAGGTCGATTGCGAAGTAAAACGCCGGAAGTGCAAAATCGAGAAAGAAAGATCACCGCAGGTTTTGTGTCGCAGGGATGGTAGTTATGTCGCAAGAATTTGTATTTGTGTCGCAAAAGGTGTAAACAGAGATAGCGACTGGGGTGAGGTATTTATACCTCTGCCCTAACTAGCGACATAAAGAAGCGACATAGAGAGCGACACAAGGTATGTTGCAATATAGAATTTGTGTCGCTGTGTTCAGGAAACTTGATTTATAATTTCAAGTTTGGAAGCCTGAGGAAAGAAAGTAACTAATGGACTCGTAAAAATAAAATACTATATCAAAAATAAAATAACTTAACTACTTAACCCTAAATGTAAAGTAAATTTATTTTTGGTGACGTAGTTATTTTGTCTACTAAGGAATCATATTAGGATAACATGCAAATATTAGAAAATAGCAAGTGTTATCTCGATTATCAGTATATAACCTCTTTAAGTTTACGTAGCATATTTAAAGCATCTTTTATAAAAATTATTTCAAGATGATTACTGGTATTGTTTGACCACCTAAACATGTTACATCTACGGGGATAAACAAATTTTTATTGTTGGTATGAATAAGTATCTGTGGTCCCCACTATAGACATATCCCATTAATTTCGACAAGAACATATCTTCCAAGATAGATAAAATATATAAAAGTCATTTTTAAGAATCAAGACAGCGGTGACAGGTCTGTACAGACGTACAACAAAGCAACATAACTTGATTCAGGTGTAAGCAAAACCAGACTTGGTCAAACCATTTTGGCGACCTAGTGAGGTATCCTATAATGTAAGACTTTTTCAAGTGCTTTTGACTTGCGTTTGCTTAACTTTTAAGTATATATAACGTGAGACCAGGTCTGTACTTACGTACAACAGAGGAAACAAGAAATATATACCCCCAAAGTATTTTATATTATTTAACCAAAATGGAAGCATGCCAAGCGGTATTAAGGATTTAAGACACTTAGTCATACATCACAGAATGTGGACCACATGATAAATAGACATGTTATTAGAATTACTTTTTAATTGTTCAACTCCCAGTGTGACATGCCTACCAGTACATCATATGATGAAGCTAGTGTTTATAAAAACTGCAGTAAGTATGCTAGATAAACCTACTGATACATCAAGCATAAACCTTAGAATTTTCATTTTATGCATGCATCCTAATGTACTATCATTTTCCTAGTTGTTTACAGACACAACTGAACGTCTTTTTACAAATATTGCAACTTCGCATTTCTTTAATACTATAGAGTATAAAGAGTGGCTGTTGCGTTAATTTTTTTTTTTTTTTTTTTTTTTTTTTTTTTAGATACAAATCCAAGTCCAAAAGTTACTTCTTTAGTTGAAAGAAGCGCAAAACGATCATGTTGATCAGTTCATCAAATCGGGCACGAGAGAAGGCCTTAGTAAAGAGATCAACATTCTGTTTGAGGGTATCTATGTGGACGAGGTCTATCAAGTGTTTCTCATAGCAATCTCGTATAAAGTGGAATCTAAGTTCTATGTGCTTAGTTCTAGAGTGTTGTACGGGATTGCGTGTAATGGAAATAGCGGCAGTATTATCAATATGTAAAGGAGTTAGAGTAAGAAGTAACCCATAGTCTCGCAATTGATGTTGAATCCACAGAATCTGAGAACAGCAACTGGCTGCAGCTACATATTCAGCCTCTGCAGTGGAAGTAGCCACCGTTGTCTGCTTCTTACATTGCCATGAAACCAAGCGAGATCCAAGAAACTGGCATCCACCAGTTGTTGACTTCTTATCTATACTACAACCGCCATGATCCGAATCTGAATAAGCAGTTAGTTCAAACGATTTTTCATTTGAGTACCATAGACCAAGTGTTGGCTTATGCTTGAGGTACCCAAAAATTCGTTTAACAGCCTTCATATGAGAAACCTTTGGCCTAGCTTGATATCTTGAGCAGATGGACACTGCGAATACGATGTCTGGCCTGGATGCTGTAAGATACATAAGAGAACCAATCATGGAGCGATAGTCCTTTTCTTTACAGTCCTCGTCATCAATGGCCGGTCCAATGTTATGGTTAATTTCAATGGGAGTTCCGTAGGTCTTACAGTTAAGCAAATCATATCTGGTTAACATATCAGTTACATATTTTGACTGATGAATGTAAATACCATTGGCAGACTGCTCAACTTGAACACCTAGAAAGAACGTGAGTTCCCCCATTGCACTCATCTCAAATTCTGTCTTCATAAGATGCTCAAAGTCTTTACACATAGAATCTTTGGTGGATCCGAAAATGATGTCATCGACGTAAACTTGTACCAGCAGTAAGTCTTCACCATCTCTTTTTGTGAATAATGTACTATCAATACTGCCTCGTTCGAATCCATTTTTAACAAGATGAGTAGAAAGCCTCTCATACCACAATCTTGGTGCCTGATGCAATCCATATAATGCCTTATTGAGTTTACAGACATATTCTGGATGCAACGGATCTTCAAAGCTAGGAGGCTGCTTGACATATACATCAGTATCGACTTGTCCATATAAGAAGGCGCTCTTGACGTCAAGTTGATAAACAATAAATCTTTTGAAGGATGCAAAGGCCAAGAAAATCCGAATTGACTCCAATCGAGCAACAGGAGCAAAAACCTCATCGTAGTCTAATCCCTCAACTTGATGAAAACCTTGCACCACAAGTCTTGCCTTGTTTCGAATAACCACTCCGCGATCATCTTTCTTAATCCGATATACCCAACGAGTGCCAGTTGGGTGTGCACCCTTAGGTAATGGTACTAATTCCCAAACATGCAGCTTACGGAATTGCTGCAACTCTTCCTGCATAGCCTCAACCCAGTGGGGATCTTTTAAAGCTTCATCTAGTCGTTTAGGCTCCACTTGAGATAAGAAACATGATTGAATCTCAATCGACAGACATGCAAGAGATGCGGACTCAGATGAGTCCGAAGGTGAAAAAGAATGTGTATCAGTAACAACTTGATGTCGCGTCTGAATCCCCTTATCTAAAGAACCAATTATATTGTCTACTGGATGGTCCTTATGAATACGCGAACTTGGAATCTTGTCAGGCACAATGACAGAATCCAAATTTGTTAAATCAGCTTCCTGTGCTGATTCAAACTCCCTTGAATTCTCAAAATGTTCATTTTCATCATCAGACTCAGGATTACCAGAAGAAGTTTCTTGGTTTCCTGTGGATGATTCAGGGATATCAACATTTGCTTGAGAATTTGATTGAGAAGGTTGTGGAGTATTAGAGACATTTGGTGTCGTTGCTTTTAATGGCGTTGAAGAAGTTGAAGATAAATCAAGACCATGAAGCAAAGTAACCATTTGATCCATTTCATCATCTTCCGTAGACAGATTAAACGAATCAAAAATAGCTTCATAATTGAACAAATGTGCTGGTCCCTTTCCATCCGGATTTTCAGTATAACGAAAACATGTTACTTCATAATGTTCTTCCATACGCTTAGTTGCCAAATTGTACACTCGTTTGTTAGGAGAGTTATTTGAAAAACCCAAAAACAATCCTTCACTAGACTTTGCACCAAACTTAGCAACCTTCTCTTTTGTGTACAAAATTGTGCAAGGACAACCAAATGGTTCAAGAAACTGTAATGAAGGTTTCCTGTTATTAAGCAGTTCATACGATGTTTTATTGTGCTTTTTAACCACAGAAACCCGATTAAGAATATAGCAAGCAGTATTAACTGCTTCAGCCCAAAAGGTAATAGGCAGTTTAGAATCTGCCAGCATTGTACGAGCTGCTTCAATGAGTGTCCTGTTTTTACGCTCAGCGACTCCATTCTGTTGAGGAGTCCGTGCTGCACTGAATTGATGCTCAATGCCTTTCCGTAAACAGTACAACTCAATTGTAGAATTCTTAAATTCGGTACCATTGTCTGATCGCAGTTTCTTGATGGACAGATTGCATAGGTTCTCGAGCTTATCAAATAAATAAGTAAGAATTTCAGGAACTTCATCTTTAGTAGATAAGAAATACACCCATGAGAAGCGAGAGTAATCGTCAGTAACTACTAAACAGTATTTAGAACCTCCTATGCTCTTCTTACTTACAGGTCCAAAGAGATCCATATGCAATAGCTCCAAAGGTTTTGACACCGAGTTAATCACCTTTGACTTATGGGATTTCTTGTACTGTTTTCCTTTTTGACAGGAAACGCAGAGATCATTGATTCCAAAAGATTGCTTTGGAATTCCACGCACAAGATCATGCTTCACCAAATAATTCATCTTTCTGAAATGCAAGTGACCCATACGTCTGTGCCATAAAAGTGATTCTCTTTCAGGAGCTGTTGAAAGTAGACACGTATGATGAGTTGTTTCAACAGTCTTCATATCAAGAATATACGTGTCCTTTTGCCTAGGTGCTCGAAGCAGCACCCATTCATTAGGAATAACAAATCTTGGCTTCAAGATACAACATTCAGTTTTAGTGAATGCTGTAGTGTACTCTTTGTCACATACTTGAGATACACTGAGCAGATTATGAGTGAGCTGCTCCACATAATTAACCTTCTCAAAACTCACTTGCCCATTAGAGAGTGTACCTTGTCCAGTAATGACTCCTCCTTTATCTCCGGCAAAAGCAACATATCCTCCATTATAAGTTTTTACTTCAGAAAGCAAGGATAAGTCGCCTGTCATATGTCGCGAGCAACCGCTGTCTATATACCATCTACTATTCAGAACTTGTTCAGATTGCTGCGACATCAAAGATAAAGAAATTAATGAGTAAGGGGAACCCAAGCCTTAACAGACTTGGGTAACCCGGTGGTATCATCCACAATGATTACATCAGTCAAAATTTTATTTTTTAACACATCGAAATCACTGGCTGATGAATCATTATTAGATGAAGAGTCAGAACGGGACTCTTTGGGCTTCCAAACCTTTTTAGGTTTGGGAACTTGCTCAATATTGTAAGAAGTACTTGGTAGAACTGCTGAACCTCTCATTGAATTTTTTGAAAAACTTTTTGCTTTAGAGGTTCGTGCATCTCCCCTTCTAGCATACTTCTTAGCAAGTAATGGGCACATATCAATCAAATGACCTTGTTTCTTGCAATAGAAACAAGATCGTTTCTCAATTCTATCAGGAGATTGAGGAGTCAACCTTGGAACTCGGCCAACAGTTGGATGTGTTGAGCATGTACACTTATGTGTACATGCATCAGATGAGCCTTGGTTTATTTTAGAAGAATTTTTAAGAGAATTAGAATTATTTGGTTGAAAAATCTTCTTTTTCGGTTCGGGTAACTTCTTGCCATTCATTTTATAAATTTCATCATACCCTTCACTAGTAAAGATATGATGATCGTTGGTTACTTTCTTCCGTTTCAAATAACCGTATTCTTCATTGGTTATATCCTCAATCTCAATTTCCTCCTTTGAACTGGCTGGAGGAATTGTTTTAGCCTCAACTTTTTCAGGCTTTGTGATAACAGCAGACTTAACTATCTTTGACTCAGATATCTTAACAGATGCACTTGGCTTGGGCTGAAATGGTTCAGCCTTGACATCAAGAGGTTTGACTAAGTCAACCTTTTGAACCTTTAAATGATCAGGTTCACTAGTTGATGCGTTAACTTGCTCAGGCATACTAGTTTTAGGTTTTTGTGACTTAGGTGCAACCTCAGGCTTACTTATCTTAACATTAACAGGTTTTGTGTCCTTTTGAAGAACATTAGGCACAAAATCTTTAATGATTTCCTGTTCAGGCATAGGCAGATAATCTTTTGGAGGTGGAACATGGTGATAACCAAGTCCTGCCTTACTTTTCGTATCTGTCCTTTGTTTCTGAAGGATTTCATCAAAAATGAGAGAGGATGTAGAAAAATTTGATATTTTTCGATTTAAATTAAGAACTACAGCCTGTGAGTCAGCAAGTTCCTTTTTAACATGAGTTAACATATCTACATAACTCCCTATTTCATCTTGCTGTTCAAAATTTTTGGCTTTTAGTTCTTTCTTTTCTTCAAAAATAGCCTTTAACTTCTTTTCAGATGCCTTATAACTTTCTTTCAACATCTCATTATCTTCCTTTAATTGTGAAATTGTTGTATTAAGGCGCTCATTATCCTCTCTACACCTGTTAAATTGATTAGTAAGCTTAATACAAGAAACACAAGATAAAGGTTCATCATCTACCTCATGAACCTCAGCCATTAGTGCAGTGTTCTCATCATCATCAGCTCCATCAGACCAGCTGTTATCCCATGGAGTTTCTGTCAGCATGAACGCAGCTGACACCATGGCTTTCTCTTCTGCCTTTGTTGGTGAAGGCTTGGTGAGACCTGAAGATGGTGCCTTGTTTTTCTCACATTCACGGGCGAAGTGTCCATAATTCTGACACTTATAACAGCGCACCTTCCCTTTATTAAACCCAATACCTTTCTCACCTGGATTATTTACAGAAGTTCTACCAGTTTTCTGTAAAAAATTCTTCACCCTCCTAGTCAGCATAGCCATATTCCATTTTAAATCTAATCTTTCCAATTCTTCTTGGTCAATTTGACCAAAATCTTCATCGGAAAAATCTCCAGCACAGGCTAAAAATGCTGAAAAAGTAGATGCATAATCTTCATTAGAAGAAAATCCTGAATTCTGAAAAAGAGACCCAGTTGAATTTCCAGAGTTCGGAACATAAGTAGAACCAGCTGGATTACAAGAAGATACATTTCCACTAGCATTACTAGCGACAAATGCAGTGACAGAAGGTCTGCTTGAAGATACTGGAACATCAACTCCATAAAGTTTTGGATTTTGGAGATGCGATGTAGCCTTAGTCTCTTTCCTTTGCATCTCAAGAAGCTCAGCCTCAATATGTCCAATAAGGTCTTCAAGCTCCATATCCATGATGTCTTCATCTTTTTCCATCAAAAGAACCCTAGTGTGCCATTTCTTAGGTAAAGAGTCTAATAATCTCTTGTTGACATCACTACGCTCAAGAGTTACACCTCCTTCAATCAACTCAGTGACCAATTGGGAAAATCTACTGCACAGATCTTCCAGAGATTCATCCTGAAGCATGTCAAAAACCTCATACTGCTTCTTGATTAAATCTATCCTTTTCTTTCTGTATTGGACGGTACCACCGCATTTCTTTTCGAAAGCTTTCCAAAGATCGTAAGCAATCTTATGATGTTTAAACTGTCTCATAATGGGTTGAGGTAAAGCCATAGTAATTGCAGCATGAGTCTTTCTCTCCATATCAAAAGCTTTTCTTTCCTCTGGAGTCATTGATTTAATCGATTTCTCAGGAGCTTGACCATTGTAGACTCCTGACTTTAGAGGACGCTCATATCTCTCCTCTAAGTAAATCATCATCTCAGGATCATTTAATCCAACATAAGACTCAAAGCGTTGGCGCCAATCAGAATAGGTCATGCCTGGCATAAACATAGGTGGTTTATTTCCAGAACCAACTTCATTGTTTTGCTTTAGCATAGCTCCTACAGATTGAATGGAGTGTGTTGAAGAAGACATTGTGAATTACCTGCAAAATAAATAAATAACACAAAAGAAAAAGAAAACAGACTGTTATGCGACACAAATTTATGTCGCAAACGATTTAAGCGACACAAAGGATATGTCGCAATCTATATGTCGCAAAGTTAGCGACGGAAGAAAACCAAGTTTTATGTCGCAATATATAGCGACGGAAGAAAGCCAAGTCTTATGTCGCAAAAGATAGCGACGGAAGAAAACCAAGTCTTATGTCGCAATCTAGTGCCTAATGAAAGACGTATGTCGCAATAACCCTAGTCGCGACACAAAAGATATGTCGCAGCTTATGTCGCAGAAACGGCTGACCAGCGACCAAAAAAACCCTAAAATCGAAAATTTTCGATAACCACACGAAAATTTACGACTGATGGACGAAAAAATAAACCTAAAATCTTCCAGAAATAGCAAGAAGCAGCTTGTGAACACCTTTCAATGAAGATTTTAATTCAATATACTCACAATTATTCGAGAAACGTATCAAGAACGGATTCAATAATGCCAAATCGTGTGATTTTGGCTCTGATACCACTTGTAGGACCCCTGTAGTAGGACCTAATCGAATCCTTACTCAATCAAACGTGCGGAATACTATTGATTGAATATATAAACGTTTAAACGAATAAACAAAGCAAATCACAAAGTATAGCAATTCAATACCAAAAGTCGATCAGCTTATATTAATTATAACACTTACAATATGTTCACTGATCTCACAATTTCGTCAACCTTGACAAATGAGCCGAAATAACCTATTTATACCAAAGACCTAACCTGGTCTATGCGACACAAGATGTGTCGCCAAGCCGACTCATGCGACACAAGCTGTGTCGCCAAGGTAACTATTGCGACACAAAGACCTTGTGTCGCCAAAACACAAAATGTAATTAAAACAAAAGTTATTAACTAACTTAATTACATATCAAACACATAACAGACTTAGACCAACTGACAGACACACTAAGATGCACCAACAAATGTCGATGGAATTTTTATGTTTATTTAGACCAGCGTACAATAGTATTGTGATATGGTTTACCTGGCGTAAAAAATGTTAAAGGGAACCCAAATTTCCTATAGCCATAGACATTTGACCCATATAATTGCCAATATCAGATGAGCTTTTTTCTAAGGCGGTTGTTGCTTCACTCTTCAAAGTTTCAAACAAAGTTTGTTGCATTGCGTATAGCTGTTGAGATATCGATTCCTCAGTCTGAAGTGTGTTTGATTTAAATTGTTTAGAAGTTTCAACTGCTCAGCTGTCAACGTGTCCAACTGACATACAATAACCTAAATTGATGTAAAAAATTTACGTTATATGTAATCATAGGTTAATATATTTAAAAGTTGTAATTGATTTAGATAAGAGTTCACAATATAAGCACCAACACAATTTAGGTAGTTACATTATGTCAAGCTTAATTTGTTACTTGAAATTACCTTGAGTAGTTCAGATGGCTGATGACCACCAACCAACTGCAAGCGTCGTTCCACGGGTGAGGTCCACATTCCATAGATGATGTGAAAAATTGCAATGTCAGATCCAACACTCTTTATCCTACGAATGTCATTGAAATGTAATGCAGCATTTTGCACAATAGTACGAAGATCGACGTCTGTAGCATTTGATTGAAGTACAATTTTTATTGTGGTAATATGTTTGCCCTGCTCAGCTAACCAGCGTGAATATTCTGCTATAACCCCCATATAACCTAAAAATTGTTATGCAAAAGAGTTTTGAGTAAGGTATAATTAGTAAATTTATTAGATTACAAATACAGTAAAGAAAATCAAGGTATCAAAGTTTCCAATCGTATGGATACAATAAATTTATTTCAGAAGACTTAATGCATATTAAGTATATCACATGAAGAGCATATGAAAAAAATTGAAACTTGAGGTTTGATGTCAATTTGTGCTTTAATGCACATAATATACATCAATGAAAACTTATATGCATAACGTAGAAAAAAATAGAGATAAGTATAACATCATATACATGCAAAAATAGCATTACATGTATTTGGCTGAGAGGTATCATATGGGAGTGATATTGAAACACCCTAATGAAATTTATTATTGAACCGTTAAAGCTATAAGAATCATTAACAGACATTGATTAACATGACGTTTAATTGTTCATATCACGGGTATAGAAATTTGTACATGTTTTAGAGTTGCGTCGTTGACAGCCTGCTCTAGTTGTGAAAGCTTAGCGCTTCTATTTTCCAACTGTTGCACATATCCCTATAAAAAAACCGAATTTTCCAACTGAGTAATTACTTCTGTTATTACCCACAATAAATCATTGATACAATCATATAAAGATTCAAGCAATATAACGTAATTAATAAAAAACAGTTAGTCAATATACCTCGTAATGCTTTCAATCGTGGTACAACGATCCAAAACACGACATTTCCAAGTAAAAATGTTGGGTTAATATTATTTCTTGAGCCCATTTACAAGTAAAAAGGGCCCAATGTTTTCGAATTATGTGTAGTAACTTCACGTATATAACATATATAACAATATAACAATGATGTAATTCACTCATTTATTTATTATCATTGATATAACATATAGCAATTATTATTTTTTATTGTTTGATTATTTATTATTATGTATTAAAACCTCAATTTAAATTAATTTATTAATTTAATGTCTTTCGATAAGAATTAATTAGCTATCATTATTTATTAATTAAGGACCTACACATAAATACTAGCAATGTCATTAAGTTTTTTGATGGTGAGATTAGCAATTTTCTAGTTAATCCAAGGGCCATTGCTAGTGTAAGGTTTTTCTTTTATTATATAATACTAGTTTAAGACCCGCAAAATTTGCGGGTTGACTTTAGATATGTTTTATATATGGATATGTTATATGGATTTAATAATTGTTTTGGTGTTGGTGTACGGTACATCGATTTGTATTGTTTTAATTTTAAATGAAAAATGCATTAAGTGTTTGAATTGTGATAGATTTTGAATTGATGGGTTCAAATATATAAACTAATTAATAAGGATAATATTGTGTATGATATCACTTTGTTAGGCCTGTAAGCGAACTGAACATTCGGTGAACTATTCATGAACCGTTCGGCGGGAAGTTCGTTTATGTTCGTTCGTTTCGTTATATGAACGAACATGAACAAATTTTTACGTTCGTTTAATTATACAAACGAACATGAACACATGCCTCGTTCGTTCATTTACGTTCGTGAACGTTCGATAACATGTTCGTGAACGTTCGGTTGAATGTTCGTTTATTAACTAACAGTTTAATCAAATTAATACATATTTGTATATCTTATTTTGATTTTATTAAGCTAAATATCAAATAGAATATTATTAATAGTTTGATATTTTCATCTAATAATATTAAACATCTAAATATCGAATAGAATATTTGTACCTTACATTTATCTCCTCTCCAAACACACCTCTACTCTATCCAAATGTACTTTTCTTTCCAACGATCGTACCAAGCAAATGAGTTTATCCTCATATTGTGATCGTATTGCAATGTTGAATAAGCATCGCAAAGTTTCAAGTTATATAGTATATATTTCATTTTTGTTTGTTGAGGTTCGTTTAATATATTAATGAAAAATGCATTAAATTATGTGTTTGTTCGTGTACGTTCGTTTGTGTTCGTGAACAAACAAATTTTCTTAATGAACGAACATGAACAACAAAATCCGTTCTCTTATCCGTTCATGTTCGTTCGTTTGTTCATCAAAACCTTAATGAACGAACATGAACAGACTCCGATCATGTTCGTTCGGTTCGTTTACAGGCCTACACTTTGTTATTTGTATTGATATTTAATAATACTATATTATTTAAAATCACATGGGTATGTTTTTCCAAATAAGCATATTTACCGGTTCAACAGGTTAATATTATTTTGTATATAAAAAATAACGCTCTTTATAGTGCAGTGGTGGTTTTCGTCCACCTAAGTTACTCTCTGTAATTTAAAATTAACAACCTATAATGCATTACTTTATCTTTTCAACTTTGACGAAAGATGTCAAAACATGACACCTCAAATACACGCTCTACTGACCCAAATGACGTTAACACATCTTTAGAAGAATAAATGGTAAATTATTTTAGGGATGTACATCGAGATATAGAGAAATTAGTGGCAAAAAGAAAATTATTTAATCAATTAGTGATGATATTGTGAATGATACCACTTCCATTTCTGTATTTGTATTGTTCTTTAATAATAATACTATATTATGTACCAAAACTTTGAATTAGTTGATTAAAAAGTTAAATTGTTAGCTTTAAGATTTCAAATCTTGTAATTCGGTATCGTTTTTTTTTTCGTGTTTCAAATTTGCGTCGTAGTTTCAATAACTATTTTTTTCCATCAAAGTTACATATATGAGGATAACCGAAACTTGCGAACATATATGAAAAACGGGTATGTGTACAAATACACTAAACCCGTCAGAAACTGACCCATTGGCATCCATAATCCAAGCATTGTAAATTATAAATTGATAAAAGAATTCAAAAAGGCGGTTGTATGGGTACAAATATACAAAAATCCACCAAAACCCGACCCGTTGACATTCATGATCCAAAGAATTGTAAATTATAAATTAATAGAAGGATTACAAAGAGTAAGTTGTATAAGAATTTAAATCACTGGGCGATAAAATGAAGTTATGAATTTTTTGGAATTGAAAATAACTTATTTTTTTCTTCAGAAAAGATAAAATGAATAAGATTGTAGGAAGAGTTTAAATTATAGAAATATAATAAATTATAAAATATTTGAAGGATTATCTACAATTAAGGGAAAAGTAGAAGATTTATATTGTAAATATTAAAGGGTTTATATTGTAAATATAGAAGGGTAAATTAGTCTTTTAGTCATATAATAATAGGATTAATGATGTCATGAAATAAATTAAGGGTTAGATCTTTATAGTTGATCTCCATCCAATGGTCATTATTCTCTCAAGATTTTTCTTTTAATATATAAGATGAAATTGAAAATAACTTAATGGGTTTTTTTTCCAGAAAAGATAAAATAAATAAGATTGTAAAAAGAGTTTAAATTATAGTAAAATAATAAATTATAAAATATTTGAAGGATTATTTACAATTAAGGGAAAAGTAGAGGATTTATATTGTAAATATTAAAGGGTGTATATTGTAAATATAGAATGGTAAATTAATCTTTTAGTCATATAATAATAGGATTAATGATGTCATGAAATAAATTAAGGGTTAGATCTTAATAGTTGATCTCCATCCAATGGTGATTATTCTCTCAAGATTTTTCATTTACTATATAAGATAGATATTGGCCGAATGTTTTGATGGAGGACAATTTTTTCTACCAAAATTCACTTTATTTACTTAATTTATTGATAAATATTATTTAATAATTTATATTTGATTTATTAGATAATTTACGGTGTAATCAATTTAAGTAGAATAGTTAATAGTTAATATTAGTTTAAATATAAAGAGGTGAAAAGTGTAAGTATCATTAAATTAATCTTAATTGTTTGATCAGTATGGAGAAAATTAATTAAGGGTTGAAATTGCCTCAAACTATTCTGCTTTAAGTATATGTTATAGATAGATAGATATAGAATGATAATATAGATAGTCGAATTATTATTATGCACATATGAATATTAATTAATAATAAAAACAATTTATGCATTTAATGCCTTATTTACATTTAAATCAATAATATACTATTGAAAACCAATTATTATCTAGATAGCCGAATTATACATGATTGTCCACAGACTTAATTACATGATTGAATGGTATAAATGACAATTAAATTCTCAAATACACTATTTGGCCATCTTTTCGATGATTGCCAGCTCCAATTGATATTACTAGAAGAGCACCCGCGTATTGCGACGTTGAAGATATTAACAATAGTTTAAAATAACGTAATCACGTGTTTGAGAATATTGTGTTTGTGAGTATTTTCAAATGACCTTTAAACTATTGTAAGAATTTCCAAACGTTATACATTCTTTATAGATTTCGATAAATATTATAAAATATGAATTTTTTGATTTTCCAAGTTATTATCGATTCTCATTCACATGTAATAAAATCATTAAAAATCGAATGTAATTAACGTAAAAGTAAAGAAGATCACTTTTAAATTTCTTCATAAAATAACAAAATATATAAAATGAAAAGATAAAAATATTTAATTATGTTTAAATATGGTTTTTATTTGTATGCCTTATAATTTTACTTTTAAATTTCTTTTATTTTGACTAATAATTATTATATGAGTGTGTATTTTAGGACTAATTATTATGTAGAAAGAAAAGAAATGGTAACTTAAATCAGTATTTATTATGACTAAATATATTGTAGGCAGTTTCTATAAACAGTAAAGGGTAGTTTAGTCCATTTCATTAAATATAGGGGTATTTACATCATTAAAGTTCTTTAAAAATGTAAGTTAATGAAGAAAAGCTTTAAACAAATTATAAGGGTGTATGATGTACTATATTTTTTATTGTTATAAAATAGAAAGATAAAGATATATATTAAATAACAAAACTATAATGAGACCTCTTTAGTCAATGCATTGTTTTGGCTTTTTAAGGATCAACTTTAGTGCATTCATCAAGTTGCTACCATCTTTTAAACTCTTCATTAGATTTTTTTTAACAATACTCAAACACGATTTAGTACTTAACACAGTTTTAATTCAATAGTATTATTGATAAGATCAACTTTTAAAAACGTAACCTCATTTAAATCTCAATTCTAAATTTCTAAAATATCTACTCTATTTTTGGAGCTAATTCCTATTTTATCTCATCAATTATACGGCAGAGATCTTTATTTTAAGAATCAAATTGGAAGCGAGAAATTTTCCAAATCCTTTAGTGACTTCTTTTCCCTCCACTCCACACAATTTGAAATCAAATTTATATTCTATAAATTCTACATGCTCTATCACATATTGCAGTAATCATAAAAAAGAAAACACATTTACTTTTTTGATCTCTGTGTACACCTTATGGCGGAAATCAAAGGTTTTACTCCCTTCAATCTTCTTAATCGTGAAAGAAATAAATGAGTGGGCAAGTATGTTTGTGAACTAACCTTGATATTCAATCTTACTTAGTGTGGCTTATAATCTTATAATATAACTATATCATTATGTCTATCTCATTTATGACAGGAAAACCTTAAGTATTGAATCAATTTTTTTAGCTGTCGAGTGTATCTCAATTATGATGTACAACTAATCGTGAACTGCAGAGCAGGGTAACGCCCACAAATAGTTTTGTTTTAACAATCGTTTACTTGGTTACAAATGCATAACGATTAATGTATATGTTACACCGGGTTGCAAAACAAATGGCAGGATAACAATATTCCTCTTACAAATGTTGAATATTTCAAGCCCTCAAATGTTGTCAAAACCCCGCTCAAGATTATTATACAAAACCTTCAACATGAACTGTCAAGAAAGTCCGCTCAACTCTGGTGGTTTGTCAATTGATACCTATCACAACTTCGCATTGTCCAGATTCGCATATCAATTAATATATAGTTTATCATAGTGCCGATAAGCACTTGCGTTACTAGCAATAAATGATTACGTCGCAAGGTTACAAGCACTAAGCACTCTTTGAGTTGCACAGTCAAGAGATCAGAAAATAAATAAAAAAGTTGCTCAATTGTTCATTGCATAATAATATAATTCTTCAATGATGATCATTTTCAATCATTTATAATCACAAAATAATACTGTACATAACTTACATCATATATAAATTATATGTGACTTCGATCATTTCTTTCATAAAACATATGTAGACTTTTAACATTTTTCAAGTAGTAACCCGGCGAATTCGCGGGTTATATTCTACTTATATTATTATTATTATTATTATAAATTATAAATATAATTAGGATTAGGATTATTTGCAACAGAAAATACTTCCATTTATGAAGATTAATGCCAAAGGATCAAATCATTCAAATGGTGTTCCCGTATTACCAGATTCAGAATCTGATCCTCAACCAAAAAGGTATTTTGTTATTTTCGTATTTATTGTAAAATGAGATTTTTTTGTGTGCTTTAATTCCAAAACAAGGATCTTGCCGTTAATCACACAAGCTTAAGCGGCTTCAACGAATATTCCTTTTCTTAAACTATCATATCAGTGGAGAAACCAGCTTCAATTGAAGTAATTGTAATTGTTGAATCACAAGAAGAAATTGTACGTAAGATAAGTTCATCGATTTTTCCCTAAAAATAACGTTTACTTAAATATCCTTTAGTGTACATGTAACTAACATTTTCTATATCTCATTATTGACTGCGTTGGAAACAATAGAAACGTAAGCGTTAAGATAAGGTTATACATGTTCCTATATTATACATGTTCCTATATTAATGTAGGATGATGCATAATGCCCATTTAATGGAGTATATCTATCAACAACATGATCCATCTAATGACATAGATGAGACATATGAAGATCATGATGTAATAACCTTCAAAACATATTAGATATTAGATTTCCCCCTAACTATAGACATTTTACTTACAGATTCGTTTATAGGAATATGCCTATGATAGGTTGGTTCTCGCTGAAATACTGAAGAATGAAACTGAACAAAAGAAGACCCCTTCAAAGATCTTTGAATACCATTTAATAGACGAAGATGAAGATGAAGATGAAGAAGAGCATGAAGGGATTATTTCCTTGGAGACAAATAGTAACGGTTACACATGAATGCGACAATTTTATTTATTTTTCTAATCTTTTCATATGAACGAGTCGTGCTATTATGAATCTTTAGTCTACTAAACATGATCTATGTTATTTTAAGTTATAAATTCGTTTTATTGTCTTCATCTTTCTCTTGGAAATTTTTTATTCAATTATAGTACTACTAAATGTTCTACTATATGAATAATTTACCATATTCGTTGTGGTTAGCTATTCAACTTATCCATCTAAATAAATAATACATGTATACATTAAATTCTACAAGATCCGATTGTGTATACAATATTTAAATATTTCAAAATTATACAAATGTATTGTCTATATGTTCTGTTATTCATGTGATAGCCCGTGAATTTTGCGGGTTTTGATCTAGTTACACTTATAACCGATCAAAAGTTTGTATTTTATACTTAAAATAGTTTTAATTGACAAAATTAAAAATATATATATATTTTTGTATTTTTAAGATTTGCCGTTAAAAAAAACGCGCGGTGAAGTAGAAAAGACGGATAAACTAAACTAAAATTTTTTGTATAGCATCATCCGTTCATTTACAGCCATATAATGTATCTATATTTTATAAATAGCAGTGATGACTAAATCGATACATACGGACGGTTACTATCGCCGGAGATGGCACGACGTCCGGCAAACACAACAATAATAGATACACCGATCAATAATATCACCTATATACGTACACAAACAACCACAATTAAACACACTCCGATATACGTATACAAACCACAATCACTACCACTAACATTTGGAGTAACCCTAGCTACTACTACTACTAACTCAATACCTCCGTTTCAATCATCATTCGTTGCATCATCATCATCATCATCGTCTAAACGAGATTCCGTGACTGATAGCAGCGATATTGAATTGGACGATGGAATTGAGGTTGCGATTGAGAAGTTGAGTAAGAATCGACGAAGAATTAGGTCCACGGTGGTGGTTGACGCTAGTGTTGAAAGAATTTGGGGGATTCTGACTGATTATGAACGGTTGGCGGATTTTATACCTAGTCTTGTTGTTAGTCAAGTTCTTGATAAGAGAAAAGGCTTTGCTCGTCTTCTTCAGGTATATAATATGATTTTACTCCTATTTTACTAACTCTTTGTGTATCTCATAATTGTTAGTATCGTATACTCCGTATGGTGTTATACATGGATTTTAGGTCTACTTTTAGGCATATGCGTTAGGCCTATCTAGCATTGATCATAACAATATCGCAACGTTTATGTATATAACTTTCAATATCATGCTTATTATTAACGTTTAAGTAAGTTTTAAACTGCTAAGGAAAAGAATGTAAAAGATTTTTATAGTTATAACCTTGTAACCTTTTTAGTTACACATGATTACCACTAGTTTACTCTCAACATATGCATGGTTGTGTTATGTTAACATTACAATTTACAAATCATTTTTCAGTGTCACTCCGTATTGATATTGGCTTTTGTGATTTAAAATAGCAAGATAGTTTAGTGCGTTACCACAAAAAGCTACTAGCATACTTTTAATTTTGATACCAATTTTAAGCATAGTAATTGGAAGTACGATGCTATAATTGGTAAAAAGGTGGATGTATGTTGGTATAATTGATTGATAGTTTTGCTTTGTTACCATTAAGCTCTTACGAGTATTTTTTACTTATTTGAATTTTTAAGGTTACAACTTACAAGCATGGGATTTATATTGGTTTGTACCCTAATTTGGGTTCACAGATTGGACAGCAAAAGCTAGCATTTGGATTAAAATTCAATGCTAAAGGAGTTGTTGATTGTTATGAAAAAGATTTTGAAAGTCTGCCGAATGGTGAAAGGCGTGAGATAGAGTTTAAGATGGTTGAAGGTGATTTTGACCTCTTTGAAGGAAAATGGTCTATTGAGCAGGTTAGGCCTTCCCTTTTATCACTGGTTTCCGTTTTTCCTCTATAAATCTTTGCATGTTCAGTCATTCTGTGATAGCTATTGTTTATCTAGTTATTTACATATCTCCTGTTGCTTTTGGATGATTTCATCTTTTGACTTAAAATTTAATTAGGTTTATGCTGTAACTGAGAACCATCAATGTAGTCAAGGTTGAAAGTGTGTACTACTTGAGAGAACTATGCTATTATAGTTGCAAGGCAATGCTAATAGAGATTGTATAAATTGATACTGGACACTAACAAGATAGATATAAGGATGAAAGGAAGTGATATATAGAGGTGAAAAATGTTTTGAGTTCTATTGGTTTTGACGGAAAGAGAATAACTGGCATTTGATGACATATCTTTGTTGGGTGTATATATCATAATTTTTTAATTAAATTAATGTTACAAATTGCTTAAAGTGATGGCCATAAGTTGTGATTGGGGGAGTGGGGTCATATAAACCCCATAAAAGATATTCAAACCATTTATAGATATAAAAGCAGAAATTATGGTTCGGTTCGAATTCATACAAGTAGTGATAAAAGAAAAGGAAATTAGCAGAGGAAGTTATAGATAGTTTGCTCGACTGCAAGATAAATTGCTCAGGCTTAAGAGAGTCACAAGTGTTGTAATTGAGTTAAAATCCACCGAGTTTAGGACTAAAGCAGGCATACATGCTGCTTATTGTAAACTAAGACAACAGTACAACACCAAACAGTGATAAGTGATACGAGTCATTTTTTGTGTAGAAATTCATGACGAATCTTCTTAGAAAGAGCATGTAATTTTATTTGGGAAAATGTCAGTACCCAGTATATTGACATTGTGAGATAATCACCTCTTTTGTATACTATATGGGGATAAAGAAGGAAACTAAACTAATCTATTCTTCCCTAATCTGCAACATATATAGATATAATTACAGTTTACTATGTAACAGAGGATGGGGGCATGGGGCATGTCTAAGATGGATTAATCATTAATGTGTTGGCTAGGATGCCATTTCATCAAACTTTGCAAGGGCCATAGACATTTTGTCTTCTAAGACCACATACTCTAGGGACAGAAGCTCAGGGAGTCATAAATTCACATTTTTCAAGCTTCACACATAGTCTCTGTACTTAAAGTGGATACAAGTTTTTCATGGTGGTTAAAATTACCTTCTTTTGACTTAGAATAGTTCATGATGGCATCAATTAAACGAGAAATGTCACGATGAAATAACATCTGGCCTCCTGATGCTTAAGTCTCATTGTTTTTGAACGTGCTTCATGGTTCGTTTATATAAGACCCCTTTTGTCTTGAAATGTGGTCTTCTGTTCATCCTTACCTTGGCTCTGATCAGATGATGACGGCATACATTCATATAATCCCCTTCTGTTTTATATTGAACGCCTACTAGCATTTCTAGGATGTAGGATGTAATATCCGAGTGCTTTTCCTAAACACATAGGCCATGCCACATGATGAATGATGACTTTGTATTCTTATTTGCTATCATGTGTGTTAGAAACTAATATGTTTCGAATTTCAATGGTGCAGTCCACCGCCGGTACCCATGAGCAGAGTAGTTCCGTCGTTGGCGGACGATATATCACGACTCTATCATACATGGTTGAAGTGGAGCCGAAAATGTGGCTGCCTGTTCAACTTGTTGAAGGCCGGATTTCCAGAGAGATAAAAATGAACCTTTTCTGTATTCGAGAAGTAGCCCAAAAACTATGACACCTAGTTATCCTTGGTATTTTTTGTGTACCCCTAAATTCTTTTTATGTGCCAGTAGCTATTTATTTGTTAAGCTGCAGGGCAATTCTTGGATATGTAATATGATGTATGTAACTAACAAAAATATTTTACAACTGGTCAAATTTTTACAATGGCTTTTGATAGTGATAAATTAAGGAAATTTGTGAACATATTAGCAGGTAGATAATCAAAAGCAGACGATTTATCCAAATATATACTAAAAAAAGTGATGATCGAAACTCCATATAATCAACAGCTCCAAGATGCAAATCCATATAAATAAGGAAGAGGCATACCTTTCTATAACAACGTCGACATCCGATTTGCTCTCAGGACCATGCACCCAAACTCTGGTAAGGCTAAGTATGTTGAAGGTAATCCCCCTTTCACGGGGCTCTAAATATCAATCCTCAGAAGAAGATAATAACTGTGGATCGCCAGATGCTAACTTCCCTTCTGATTTAAGTCCTAGACATATGATAGTCATCGCATAGGAAACACCCCCTAATCCCAGGTGTGTCACAAACAAATAAGACCTTGCACAACTGCGCAAGAAGCCGCTTTAGTGTTGCAAAACTCTTTTTTAGATTGGCAAACTGCAACAATCTACAATGCTACCAATGACTCTTACCCAAAAATGCATCGTATTCTCTTAACTGCATAATGCAACATACTTATCAATTTATCATCTCTTACCAATATATAGAATTTGTGATATTTATAATGAAACTGTACTTACCATATTCTTACAATTTTAATGCAACAAATCGCACACTTCAGTAAGAAATCGTATGTTGTATTCAAAGGTTCAAAGAATGCATATATTGCTAAAAAAGATAGTTACACTTTGGGGGGTGTTTGATTGTTTATTTGTTCATCAACGAGTGTTCGGATACGTTTATTTTACGATGCTTAATTGCTTATTTGTAAGGGGACTCAAAATAAGATCAAAACTTCTAGCTTATATGCTTAGGGTTTTGATTGTTTATTTGCTTGATTGTGAGTGTTTGGATAAGCTTATTTTGTGAAGCTTGTTTGCTTATTTTTGAGGGGACTTAAAATAAAGCTAAAATTTCTAGCTTTTATGCTTATAAGACCACTTGCAGTCGTGCAACTCATTCTGGGGCGTTCTCAACTCCATGTCAGCGTCAACTCCACATCAGTGCTTGAAGTGATAAACCCAGAACGCCCAGAACGCCCATCACCTTCCCTAATTCTACTAAATTAGATTTAAAAACTATTTTTTTTATGTTATAAACATGGTCAAAAAAAAAAAGTAATTAAATATTGCTGGGATCCACCAAAACGCCTATCACCTTCCCCGTGCTTTGTTGCATAACGCCCCCGAGAACGCCCAATTGCGCCCGTGTAGGGGCGTTCTCAGCCCAATTTTTTGCTCAGAACGTCGCGTTGCAAATAGTCTAAGCTATTGAGCAATACGCAACTCAAATAAGCTCCCCAAACACCTCCAAATGATCATTTTAGTGTGGATTAATAAACAATAAAAAGCTAAAAAACAAAGCAATGATACGAGAGATAAGTGTATACTTCCTCATTGCATAATAGAGTTGGGAATTCCATGCTTCTATATATGAGATACTAGGTAGTACACGGCTGTGCCTGTGCAAATGCACAGCCCAGGGTTCCGTAATTTATTTTGTTATTTTATAAGGTCAGTACGGATTTTAATACTTCCTTCATCTCAATTTAATTGTCTCTGAATAAAAAATAGGTGGTTTTAAAATAAATAATCAAACTCCTTACTGATTGTAGAATGATATTTTTGCCCCTTACTAATTAATTAAGGATTCCCTACCTTTTCGTAAATCCAATTTCAAATTGGGATAAAATAGTAAACTTAATTAAAATTTCCTTTCCATATTTAGTAGTGAAAAATTAATTTGAGACAACCTGAAAAGGAAACGTGGAGAAACAAATTGAGACGGAGGGAGTAAAAGAGTATATATGATTAAAAAATAATAAAAAAGTCTAAACAATTGCCTCTTCAGCACAATGTTTTAAATTAACCAACTCGTATCCATTGCATAGTATGTTTTATGGTTTACAAAGTATTTTATTTGATCAAAATGTTATTTTTACGAACATAGTATGAACTTTCATATCATAAATATCTAAGAAAAAAAATATTTTGGTGATAAAAAAGGTTGTCATACAGTGTCCACTTTGGTCATGCACATAATTTAGAATTTTCACCAATTGAATTAACATCTGTACATGAAAGTGAATACTTATTTAAGACAATCCAAAACAGTAAGAAAATTGAAATGAACTGAAAACCGTATCAAATTGTAAGTTGATCCTACTATTTTGTGTTTTGAAAAGAAATGGACCAAAAATAGTACCAATTGTAAGTTGATCCTAGTATTTTATGTTTTGAAAAGAAAAGAAAAGAAAAAAAGGGCGCAATCGTGACTTGAACTCTCATGTATGGTTTATAAGGTAAAACAACAAACCACTTCATCTAGCTGACTTCATTATTTGCACTTGGTAATATTTGTCTTTTATAGAGCAAAAGATATTATTTTATTAAAATGGACGATTCACGTGATGAGCCAACCAATACTTTTGTTACACATGTTGAATGGTAAACCTATTACAATAAAACATTGTCTCTTTTCATAGATAGATAGATAGATATAGATATTACCCGCATGTTGAATGTACTGGCCAACCCGTGGAAGTTGGTGGCCGGTGTGAGGTAGAAAAAAAAGACCCTTTAAATATGAAATCTATATTTAGAGCCCCACTTCGAGATTTGAGACTTTGCGAGTTCTTAAGCTCCTTTTTTCTTTTTACCCTTTTCATATTCTGATTGTTGAAGGCATAATCTCTAATATCACAATATGATCAATAAGTGACAAGTGTCTGGATGTCTAACTTAAGCTTAATAAAACTGATGTACAAAAAATTATATTTTACGGAGTCTTATCTTAAAAAGTACATAAATTAAATAAAAAAAAATTATTTCTTTTTTAGAAAGACTAGTATTTACACACATTTATCAGGAATATTTACAGGTCCACGAATATATACATTTGTCCCGATAACTTGAACCCACAACCCCTTCTTGAAAGGTATCATCAACTAGGCGTTAAAACTTAAAACCCTAACATATAGGAGTAATTTAAATGTAAGTGAACTAATAAACAATCTTTTATATATATATAAAACATAATACAG
Source organism: Pseudognaphalium luteoalbum (assembly GCA_963422505.1). Classification (NCBI taxonomy): domain Eukaryota; kingdom Viridiplantae; phylum Streptophyta; class Magnoliopsida; order Asterales; family Asteraceae; genus Pseudognaphalium; species Pseudognaphalium luteoalbum. The sequence continues at coordinate 7,481,872 of OY730196.1, forward strand.
TGGAACAATCTGAACCATAGATTGGTTCCATCCCTAAAGATCTCACGGTTAAAATTATTTCCTTCATTTTTAATTTTTTTTTAATGTGTACCCACAACTATTGTAATTGACACTTCCAATACTTTCCTATTTTTTTTAGTCTTTATAATTTAAATATCATGACATTTCAAGTGGTAATTTATAAACCAATCGTATTTGAATTATTTATCTATATTGATTAATAACATTAATTTTTTATCAACATTATTAAACTAAAAATTGGTCATCCATTTAGCCAAACAACCGTAATATCATGAATACATTAAAATCGTAACTAAAATATTTTGTGATTTTAACTAATAATCCTTCAAATAATGTAACTAAAATATTTTATTATTTTAACTAATAATCCTTTAAATAATACTCCATCCGTCTTAAATTAAGTGTCCCGAATCAGATTTGGAAGTTTTTCTTTTTTAACTTTGATCTTAAATACTTTCTATTGTGTTATATATTACTTTATGAAAATTATACCAATGAAAATACATATAAAATTCAGTCCATTCGTATATTTTACATCAAGTATTATATAGCACAAAAAAAAACTATTTAAGGTCAAAGTTGAAAAAGGAATACTCAAAAAGTCAAACGAGGACACTTATTTTTGGACAAAGGGAGTACACAATAAGCTAAACAATAGACAAACATATGTCATATTCAACCATAATAATATTGTTATATTTTCTTTTTATGATTCATAGATTTTATATAATAACAAGTTGTGTTTAAAGCATTGTCAGAAAAAACTTCGGTTTTACTATAAAACTAGCAAATGATAAAGACCCTCTTGAAGATCATGAAAATTCAATAAATTTTAAATGTATTAAATTAAATGTACATTTTCATATTAAAATATTATTTTTCCTTTTCATACACACATCTTTGAATTTATAACAACAAGATCTAAAAACCTGAATCATACCAAACTGATAAAGTATATGCTATATGTTATTGGTTGACGATTATATTATATAAAAATTCAGTTCATGGTACAATTTCATTTGACTTAACCTTTTAGTTACACAATTTATAAAATCAAATGTCGAAACCCCGTGTTGTCGCGGGACTTCACCTAGTTGAAAATGAAATTAAAATGATAAACGAAAATTCAATAACAAAAAAAAGGGCAAACAAATATATTGGATTATCGGAAAATGGATGATAACTATAAAATCAAATAGACGGCATCATGTGGCTTTACGAGGCACAAGTGCACAACTGATTTTTCACGGGAGTTTAATTCATGTCATCAAAACTGAATGAAAAGCAAAAATACAGTGGAGTTAATTTATTTTTTTGGCCGGTCTGAATGTGTAAATACTAAATACAAAGGGAAATTAAAAAAAATATCACGTTTTTTACAGAAATATATCGTTTTGCCATCTTGAAAAAAAAATTGACGATATACCCCACCAATCCGTAAAAGCAAATTGCTTTTGCGACCGGGTTTCTTGCTTTTTGTGATGACACTAGTAACCGAGTCGTTTAGCCGCACAATGTCATGTTTTGCTCCTACTCCTAGCCCAGTCACATTTTTTTTTTCTTTTTTTTTTTTCTTTTTTTTTTTTTTTGCGTTTTGCTCCTGCACAAATAAAGCCGCCTCGTGTAACATTGACCCAAGCCCAGTCGCATTTTTTTTTTTTTTTTTTGCGTTTTGCTCCTGCCCAAATATAGCGGCCTCGTGTAAGACTAACCCAAGCCCAGTCGCAAAATTCTTTTACTTTTTGCGTTTTGCTCCCGCCCAATTCTTCAAAACCTATACGATTTAAACATATAACCCAACCCATTCCCATTCCCATTCCCATTCCCGTTTACCCTCCCGAGCACCACCACCCATGCACCACCACCATCGGAAATCGAAAATCGATTTGCGATTTCCGATTCACGATTCCCACCATCAAGCCGGCCCTCCACCACCAAGTCGCGCCACCTCCGCCACACCACCTCCGCCACATGACTCCCACGATTTCGGCCCACACATTCAAGTTCCACCACTTCCGATTTTGATGGACCACTCTCAGGTATTAACCCATTTTTGTGTAATATATTTGTAAAATTACCGCGTGTTGTTGGATTTAGTATGTTTAAACTCGAATATTCATTATGGCATTTGATCGAACACTTGGTGTGCAACATTTTTTTTCCGGTTATGGATGAACTCGGGTGATATATACGGTATACTTATGTTTTGATACGTTAATAAATTGGTTTTTGTGCATATATATGTGTATAGTATGACAAGTGTTCGTTTTTAAGGTAGATAAACTCGAATTTTCATTGTGGCATTTCATCGAACACTTGATGTGCTACTTTTTTGTTTCGATTATAAGCTTGTATTTGTGTATATATGTACGTATAAGTGTAAGTATTTGTGTATATATGTAGTATAAGTGTAAGTATATATATAAGTAGATAATGTACGTATATATAAGTATATATATAAGTATTTGTATGTATAGAATGTACGTATAAGTATATATATAAGTATTTGTATATATGTGTAGTATACGTGTAAGTATATATATAAGTATATAATGTACGTATATAAGTATATATATAAGTATTTGTATGTATATAATGTACGTATAAGTATATATATAAGTAATGTATATATGTGTAGTATAAGTGTAAGTATATATAAGTATATAATGTACATATATAAGTATATATATAAGTGTTTGTATGTATATAATGTACGTGTAAGTATACATATAAGTATTTGTATATATGTGTAGTATAAGTGTAAGTATATATATAAGTTTATAATGTACGTATGTAAGTATATATATAAGTATTTGTATGTATATAATGTACGTATATAAATATATATATATATAAGTATTTGTATATATGTGTAGTATAAGTGTAGGTATATATATAAGTATATAATGTACGTATATAAGTATATATAAGTATTTGTATATATGTGTAGTATAAGTGTAAGTATATATATAATTTATAATGTACGTATGTAAGTATATATATAAGTATTTGTATGTATATAATGTACGTATATAAGTATATATATAAGTATTCGTATATATGTGTAGTATAAGTGTAGGTATATATATAAGTATATAATGTACGTATAAGTATTTGTGTATATAGTTGCAGTATAAGTGTAAGTATATTTATAAGTATATAATATACGTATATAAGTATATATATATATAAGTATATATATAAGTATTTGTATAGTATATATATAAGTATTTGTATGATTTGTCGTTTTGCACGAATTTGGTTGTATTTGTGTATTTGTGTCGGTTATATAACTATATATATATATTTATATAATATATATATATATATACATCTACATATATATAAGTATTATAGTCTTTAAAGTTAAATGTATATACGTATATATATATGTATATATATATATATATATATAAAATTTGTTTTTCACTTTTATTAACGAAACTTGTTTTGTTGATTGATCACTTTTCAGGACATTTTCAATGCACAATTGACTTTGAAAAGTCAATTGACTATTACAAGTCACATAAAGGCGCGTTTAACACATAATCAAGAAAGGATTTTCAGGGATCATTGTTTTGGCCATTGGTTGGATGTTAAGGCTCTGGAGAATGACCCTGGTTATGTCCATTATATATTGCAGTATCGCCGACAGGAGCGTCCAGGGCTAAAGCACCCTCGCGCGGAGGCGGATGAGTTGTGGTTTAGGGTGCTCTTATTGGATGACCATTTTATACGATTCGGTCGCAGGGAGTTTTGTTTGATGACATGTTTACGGTTCGGTCCCAATGAAAATATGACGGATCATATTCCCAATAAGGTTCGCGTTAAGACCCCGGCATTTAGAGAACGTGTATTCCTGGATATTGTGAAACGCAGCGTACGTGTATCAGACCTTATGGATAAGTTTCACGATAAAGGGTTGTTTAGTGGGCCGAGGAAATTGAGCAATGACGATTGTGTGCGCCTGTGTGTGGTCATCATGATATATAAAGGGTTTTTGGGAAAGCAGAGTGCACATAATGTTGAGGATGATCATATGCATTTTGTTGAGGATTTTGGTATTTGTAACCGGTACCCGTGGGGTAATATTATTTGGCCCAGAACTTACGAGCAGCTGGATAAGAGGTTGGAGACTCGATTGAGTCAAGATGGGATGAAGTACACGTTGAGTGGTTTCGGCTGGGCGTGTAAGGTAGCATCGCCTTCTTTATTATTGTTCGATTTATTTTTTACTATTGTTACATGCTGATTTACTGTTTGGTTAATGTTTCAAGAGTTGGGTGTGGGAGGCTTTTTATCGTCAGATTGAGAAAGTTGCTACAAGGCCAAAGCGAAATGAAATTCCACGTGGGATATACTGGGTGCGTAAAAAGAAGGTCGTTGAATTTAAAGAATTTGAGCAGATTTTGAAGATTGCGGTAAGTTTAAATTTAACACAGTTATTATTTTTGACGATGTTTTCATATATATAAAGTTGATTAATATGTATATGTATAATTGCCGATAATTATACGTCGTTTCATAAAGTTATTGATGAAATTTTGTTCATTTGAAAAGCTGAAATATTAGCTGGTTTATCCATTTTTCAAAAAGGACATTTTCAAATTTTTTGAAAAATTTATAGGTATCTGTACACACACACACACATATATATATATATTTATGTATATGTATATATGTATATGTATATAGGTATATGTATATGTATATATATGTATATGTATATGTGTATAGGTATATATATATGTATGTATGTGTATAGGTATATGTATTAGGTATGTATATGTATATGTGTATAGGTATATATATATGTGTATATATGTATATGTATATATATCTGTATGCATATATGTACATGTATATGTATATAGGTATATGTATATGTATATGTATATATGTATGTGTATGTGTATGTGTATGTATATATATGTATATCTATATGTATCTATATATATGTATACGTATATATGTACATGTATATATACAATTATTATGAATTAATGTGATGAACATCTGATGATTTGTTTTATGTAGAAGGATACAACATCAGAACATCTTCCGAAGATAACTTTGAAGCCGAATAAGCATGAGAAGAAGTGCCAATGGTGGATTGATAGCTGCAAATACTTTGACAACCAGCTAGTTGCCGAGAGGCCAATAAAGAAGGCGCGAAATGATGATTTTCATTTGACTCCGTCTCATGACGATCAGGCGACTTTTGATTCCTTGGGTACAGAGCGTCGTGAGGCCTCTCAGCCAACATCTCAGCCAGGGACTTATGATTCCTTATGAGACGAAGTGCAGACGATGAAAGACACTATTTCCACGTTAGCCAAGCGAGTAGACGAGCAACAAGATACTATAAACCTGTTGTTGAAGATGGTTGAGACGCGTCAGGTATAAGGTTGATTAATTGTAGCCTTTTATATATGTTAAGGTATTTTTCTTTTAACACGTTCCAAATTATTTTTTCAGGCTGCAGGTGATGACGGTGATGTTGATGAGGGTTATGTTGATGAGGGTTATGTTTCTGACACACAGATTTTTTTGCGAGCAAGTTCTCGGTTACACATGGGTTGTAACGAAGTATGCGAGATCGTCGACGTGCTCCGGCTAGACTATCGCCGTATATTACACCGACACATCTGACACGACTTTTGAAGAAACCTTTGAAGGTGCATGAGGAGGAGCATGAGTGTAACACACAACATTTTTTTTTTTTTTAAAATAACAACAATAGTTCGGAAGCGTAAACTACTTACATTATATAATGGATGACATAAAGTCATCTACCAAAAGTATTATTTGATTATTTACAAACTATTCAAAATGTATCTGAGATATATATAATATCTAAATATTATCAGAGTAGTTATGGTCAACCCCTTCCAAGTACTCCCTGCCCAGTTCCTTTCAAGTCAAACCTACAAGGAGTAAACAACGGGATTAGCACGAAGCTAAGTAAGTAAACCTGTTACTAACAGTTTGACTTAGTTCAACATAAATAATTATCAACAAGTATCACATAGACTCAACATCATCAAGAGGATCGGTGGTCCTTGTGGCGCCCTCAGACCGCGGTGGCCCACCAAGCGACACTTACTATCACTGCAGGCCTTTACAGTGATTTACCGATAACTGCTTGCTACCTTTAACCAACATAAGTTCTGCTCACAACACATGTTCACAATTCCTATGATGGTTAACCTGTAGCCTCACAGTCCAACAATTGTTGACCTCCACATCATCAAATGCCCGAAGGCGACTCATCACATATTACACTTATACTTCATTAGTCAATATTCAGCAATCAACATTAATAATAACAACTATGTTCATTTGTTGTAACCAATTATGTTACAACCAATTCATACTGAGAGTACAAGTCCACTCACCTGTTCACTTCAGTCCACTTACTCAGTTGACTAATTTACTGAGTTCTTGGTGTATCTGTAATCACCACAAAACACACAAGTCATTAACTTGTCATACATCAATAACCTTATTTGAATCATGATATTATACAAGTAATCACACAATCATGAATATATATATTAACTATGCACTTGTGAGTATAACACAAAATGAAAACTGATTTGAGCCTGTAGCAGATCAAAGCCGATCGGCTTGCCTTAGCCGATCTGCTTCTTCAGTACATTTTAAGCCCTTTTCTCTTGACCCAAGTTCTGTCGTAAATTTGCACTAACCTAACAGATCTGCTAAACATAGCCGATCGGCTTTGAATGATTAGCAGATCGGTTTAAGATAGCCGATCGGCTATCCTGTCCAAACCCAGAAACTCAGGTCTGTTCATCAATTTACAGCACGAACCTAACTCACAATTTTTCTCAATTTCCACATACTAAATCATACAACCAACAATTTAAGCTGCAAATAAACATCATACTACTTCTAACAACCTCAAACAACATTATTTAACAACACATATCATCAATCACCTCACTTTTCTCATTCTTGACCTAACAAGTACAAGTTCATCAAAATCATCATTTACACTAAAAAGGGGAATTCAAGATGATGATAATGATACCAATAATCTGATAGTAACTTCAAATAGCATCAATTAACATATATAACACACAAAGAATCAATCAATTTCATCAAGTTCATATTTTAACCTAACTACTAAATTGATTTCATAAAAATCATAATAACATCAATAAACTTACTTACTCTTGAAAAAGTAAATGATGATAACAAGAACAATCAAGATGCTTGTACAATTTTAACTTCAAATCTATCAATCTTGAATATAAATGCAACAATTATAGTTATTAATGAAGTTAAGTGTAGAGAAGAAGTAATGAAGAGAAATTGGGGAAAGTTAGTATGCAGAGGTTAACACCTCATCCATAGACCGACTCTAGTAGTTTTAATTATTATATCCGTCTTAACTCTATTGTCTGGAACCTAAATACTAATTGCGAGAAAACTCTTTTATTATACTGTCGATTAAAGTAAATTAAAACAACTATCATTTCACTAGTCACAATAATTCCTGAAATCTATTTACCTTAGTTATAATTCAAAACATATATAAAACACAATATATATATATAAGCAAGGAAATTACCAATTTGCCCTCAAGCCACAAATGCGGGTGTTACAAATCTTCCCTCCTTAGGAAGATTTCGTCCCCGAAATCTCACTAGACTCGAATAAATGAGGGTATCGCGAGCGCATACTTGATTCAGTTTCCCAAGTAAGGTTTTCTCCCAAACTATGTTTCCATTTAACCAAAACCATTGGTATTTCTTTCTTACGTAATTTAGTCACCTTTCTATCACATAACACAATAGGTTCCTCTACTAATTTCTGACTAGAATCAATTCTAAGGTCTTGTAATGGAAGAATTTTGGATTAATCCTCCACATTACATTTCCTCAGATAACAAACGTTAAAAGTGTCATGAATATCCGATAATTCAGAATGAAGATCTAAGGCGACTGTCTGATCATTAACTACCTGTCTAACTCTGAATGGACCAATATACCTTGGAGCCAATTTTCCACGTTTTCCAAATCTGATTACACCTTTCCATGGGGAAACTTTCAAATAAACTAATTCACCTTCTACAAAGCTAACGGGTCGTCTACGTGGGTCAGCATACTGTTTCTGTCGATCCCTAGCAGCTTTCAGTTTCTCACGAGCTATTTTAACTTTATCAGCTGTAATTTGTACAATTTCAGGACCAACAAATTGTTTTTCTCCAGCCTCTAACCAACAAGTAGGTGTTCTACAGCGACGTCTGTATAACATCTCATACGGTGGCATACCGATACTAGAATGATAAGAGTTATTATAAGCAAACTCTACCAAAGGCAAATGAGAATCCCAAGAACCACTATACTCTAACACACAAGCTCGCAACATATCTTCTAAAGTCTGGTTAGTACGCTCTGTTTGACCATCTGTCTGAGGATGATATGCCGTACTGAGATTAATTCTAGTACCCAATTCTCGCTGTAAACTCTGCCAAAATCCGGAAATAAACCTGGAATCCCTGTCTGACACAATAGATAACGGAATTCCATGTCTCGAAACTATCTCATGAATATACAATTGAGCCAACCGAGTCAAAGAAGCAGTTTCACTGGTAGCCAGAAAATGAGCACTCTTGGTTAATCTGTCGACAATCACCCAAATCGTATCATTACCTTTCGGCGTTCTAGGAAGCTTAATAACAAAATCCATAGTAATATGCTCCCATTTCCACTCAGGAATATCAAGTTGTTTCAAGGAACCATACGGTTTCTGATGCTCTGCTTTAACCTGTGAACATATGTGACAAGTTTCCACAACCCGTGCAACATCGGTTTTCATCGTAGGCCACCAATATAAAGGCTTCAAATCATTATACATCTTTGTACTCCCGGGATGAATAGACAACCTAGATTTATGAGCTTCTAACAATATCAAATCTCGAAATCCCCCAATCAATGGAACCCAAACTCGAGACTGAAAAGTTTTCAAACCTCTAGAATCATCAACTAACAAATCCTTTCGTTTCAACATAATTTCAGATTTCAAATTAACATCCAATAAGGCTTCAATTTGGGCAATTTTTAATTTAGAAATCAAGTCAGAAGAGATTTCTAAACGCATAAAACATACCCGATTAGAAGATGACTTTCGACTCAACGCATCTGCTACCACATTAGCTTTACCTGGGTGATATCGGATTTCACAATCATAATCTTTGATTAGCTCCAACCAACATCTTTGTCGCATGTTTAAATCTTTCTGTGTAAACATATATTGCAAGCTCTTATGATCAGTACATATCACGCATTTAGTGCCATATAAATAGTGTCTCCAAATTTTTAACGCAAATACAACAGCTGCAAGTTCTAAATCATGAGTAGGGTAATTCTTTTCATGAATTTTCAATTGACGAGAAGCATAAGCAATTACCCGATCTCTTTGCATTAAAACACATCCCAATCCAGTGTGAGAGGCATCACAATAGACAATAAAATCATCAGAACCTTTTGGTAACGCTAAGACTGGGGCCTGGCATAACAACTGTCTCAAAGTTTGAAAGGCTATTTCCTGTTGATCATTCCATTGAAATCTAACATTCTTACGTGTCAATTTGGTTAAAGGACTTGCAATCTTAGAAAAGTCTTTAATGAACTTTCGGTAATAACCCGCTAAACCCAGAAAACTTTTAATTTTAGAAGGAGATTTAGGTGTATTCCAATTCATTACTGCTTCAACTTTAGATGGATCAACTTTTACCCCATCACTACAAATTATATGCCCTAAAAATTGAACCTCTCTCAACCAAAATTCGCATTTTGAAAATTTAGCATACAGATGTTCTCTTTTAAGAGTTTCCAGAACAAGTCTCAAATGATGTTCATGTTCAGATTCAGACTTTGAATAAATTAAAATATCATCAATAAACACAATCACAAACTTATCAAGGAAAGGACGACATACTCTATTCATTAAATCCATAAACACAGCAGGAGCATTAGTCAATCCAAACGGCATAACTAAAAACTCATAATGACCATATCTAGTGCGAAAAGCAGTTTTGGGAATATCCTCTTCCCTAACTCGCACTTGATGATAACCTGATCTCAAATCAATCTTAGAAAAATATGAAGATCCTTGTAACTGATCAAATAACTCATCAATTCTAGGCAAAGGATATTTATTCTTAACTGTTCTTTTATTCAATTCCCTATAATCAATACACATCCGAAGTGTACCATCCTTTTTCTTCACAAATAAAACAGGAGCACCCCAAGGAGAAGAGCTAGGTCGTACAAAACCTTTATCTAACAATTCCTGGATCTGAGTCATCATTTCACAAATTTCAGAAGGTGCTAATCTATAAGGAGACTTAGCTACAGGAGTGGAACCAGGAATTAACTCAATTTGATACTCAACTTCCCTAATAGGAGGTAAACCAGACAACTCATCAGGGAAAACTTCCGGGTATTCAGAAACCACCCGAACATCAGATACTGTTTTCTTTTCTAACTTAGCATTTACAACATAAGCCAAATAAAACTCACAACCCTTAGCTAAATATTTTCTAGCTTTCATCATGGACATCACGGAAATACTACCCACTTTACGTTCTCCTCGAGCCATTACATATGACTCCTCGGAAATTGGGATTTTTATCAACTTTTTATGACACTCAATATTGGCTTTGTTTTTACTTAGCCAATTCATACCCAATACCACATCAAAACTAGGAATAGGTAATAGGAGAAACGAAACAGGAAAGTCATGACCTTCTATAGTAATATTAGCTTTAGTTACCGAAGTGGTAACGGGAACCACTTTACCATTTGCTACTTCTACCTCAATAGGGTTCACAATCAACGAAGGAGTCAACTTTAACTTTTCACAAAATTTCACAGACATAGATGAACAATTTGCACCAGAATCAAAAAGCACACGTGCTGGTACAAAATTAACAAGAAAAGTACCCGTAATGACGTCCTCAGTGATGACAGCTTCATCAACAGTCATTTGAAATGCACGACCAGTAGCGGATGGAGGATTTTTCCGCTTTTGGCTCGAAGAAGAGGAACCACCACCCATACCCGATCCCTGTTTCCTGACTCCAGGACAATCACCAGCTCTGTGACCTTCTTTATGACAATTCCAACAAACCGAATTAGGATAAGTGCAATCTTTAACTAAATGTCCTAATACCCCACATTTAATACACCTCGATGTCTGAATAGTACAAGGCCCGGTATGTTTAGACTTGCATCTAGTACAATAAGGAATATCAGAGGTAAAACCACTAAAATCAATCTTCCTGTTAGACTGAGTACCCTGCCACTTTTGCTTTCCTCGACTTGAAGAATCACCCCTTGGCTTCTGTTGAAATTTTTCTTTATTTTGTTGTCTCTTGGCCTGAATATCATTATCTACAGATCGTGCCAAATCAAAAGCTTGAGGAAGTGTACCTGCTAATCTTACTGTGGTACGATAATCGGGAGGTAAAGTCTTTGCAAAACGATCAATCTTATTTCTATCAGTTGGGACCCACTGCTGTACAAATCTCAACTTCTCAGAAAATTGTCTGATAAGCTCATCAATGGACATCTGATCAGTCTTCTGTAAATCAAGAAAATCTTGTCTAACACGTTCAAGATTAAACTCTGAGCAATATTGCTTACAAATTTCAGCATGAAAATCTGACCATCTAATAGTGCTAATCTGTTGTGGAGTCAACGGTGCAGTAATAGAATCCCACCATGACATAGCCTGACCCTTCAACAATTGCACAGCATATTGCACCTTATCTTCTTCTTCGCAATGACAAGCATCAAGTTTTCTCTCAACATCCCTTAACCAATCTAGGGTAACAGTGGGATCAGAACTTCCAGCATAATGAGAAGGACCACTAGACATAAATGTCTTCAGAGAACAACTTTTCCTTGGTTGCGGTAAATGTGAAAACGTAGGTATCTGGAAACCAGAAGATCCAACAGTAGAAAACGGAATAGAAGTCTGAAATCCATAACTCTGAGACTGCTGCTGAGGAATATACGAAACAGATGTAGGAATTCGAAAAGTAGATGTAATAGGTGGAACTGTACTCTCAATATGCTGTTGACCTGAAGTCTGACGCTGAGAATAATCAGTCAATTGCCTTTGCTGTTCTAATACCTGAGCCTCTAATCGCATAATATATTCTTGATCTGTTTCTCCACCAACTGAATGAGATGTACCCTAATTATCTGGAGGTGCACCTGTCTCTGAAGCATGATTATGGGTAGGGTCAGGTTGCTCAGTCTCAGCCATTCCTATTATCACAACATATCTCGCAATTTGTTAATTGTTAGTACTAATATACTAACCAATCACAAGTTCATAGCTAATCCCCGTAACTTGGAATGTTGACCAATACCACTAAGTTTGGGATTGAACACTCTACCACTGTTCAATTCACCCAAACATATGCTCTGATACCAATTTGTAACACACAACATTTTTTTTTTTTTAAAATAACAACAATAGTTCGGAAGCGTAAACTACTTACATTATATAATGGATGACATAAAGTCATCTACCAAAAGTATTATTTGATTATTTACAAACTATTCAAAATGTATCTGAGATATATATAATATCTAAATATTATCAGAGTAGTTATGGTCAACCCCTTCCAAGTACTCCCTGCCCAGTTCCTTTCAAGTCAAACCTACAAGGAGTAAACAACGGGATTAGCACGAAGCTAAGTAAGTAAACCTGTTACTAACAGTTTGACTTAGTTCAACATAAATAATTATCAACAAGTATCACATAGACTCAACATCATCAAGAGGATCGGTGGTCCTTGTGGCGCCCTCAGACCGCGGTGGCCCACCAAGCGACACTTACTATCACTGCAGGCCTTTACAGTGATTTACCGATAACTGCTTGCTACCTTTAACCAACATAAGTTCTGCTCACAACACATGTTCACAATTCCTATGATGGTTAACCTGTAGCCTCACAGTCCAACAATTGTTGACCTCCACATCATCAAATGCCCGAAGGCGACTCATCACATATTACACTTATACTTCATTAGTCAATATTCAGCAATCAACATTAATAATAACAACTATGTTCATTTGTTGTAACCAATTATGTTACAACCAATTCATACTGAGAGTACAAGTCCACTCACCTGTTCACTTCAGTCCACTTACTCAGTTGACTAATTTACTGAGTTCTTGGTGTATCTGTAATCACCACAAAACACACAAGTCATTAACTTGTCATACATCAATAACCTTATTTGAATCATGATATTATACAAGTAATCACACAATCATGAATATATATATTAACTATGCACTTGTGAGTATAACACAAAATGAAAACTGATTTGAGCCTGTAGCAGATCAAAGCCGATCGGCTTGCCTTAGCCGATCTGCTTCTTCAGTACATTTTAAGCCCTTTTCTCTTGACCCAAGTTCTGTCGTAAATTTGCACTAACCTAACAGATCTGCTAAACATAGCCGATCGGCTTTGAATGATTAGCAGATCGGTTTAAGATAGCCGATCGGCTATCCTGTCCAAACCCAGAAACTCAGGTCTGTTCATCAATTTACAGCACGAACCTAACTCACAATTTTTCTCAATTTCCACATACTAAATCATACAACCAACAATTTAAGCTGCAAATAAACATCATACTACTTCTAACAACCTCAAACAACATTATTTAACAACACATATCATCAATCACCTCACTTTTCTCATTCTTGACCTAACAAGTACAAGTTCATCAAAATCATCATTTACACTAAAAAGGGGAATTCAAGATGATGATAATGATACCAATAATCTGATAGTAACTTCAAATAGCATCAATTAACATATATAACACACAAAGAATCAATCAATTTCATCAAGTTCATATTTTAACCTAACTACTAAATTGATTTCATAAAAATCATAATAACATCAATAAACTTACTTACTCTTGAAAAAGTAAATGATGATAACAAGAACAATCAAGATGCTTGTACAATTTTAACTTCAAATCTATCAATCTTGAATATAAATGCAACAATTATAGTTATTAATGAAGTTAAGTGTAGAGAAGAAGTAATGAAGAGAAATTGGGGAAAGTTAGTATGCAGAGGTTAACACCTCATCCATAGACCGACTCTAGTAGTTTTAATTATTATATCCGTCTTAACTCTATTGTCTGGAACCTAAATACTAATTGCGAGAAAACTCTTTTATTATACTGTCGATTAAAGTAAATTAAAACAACTATCATTTCACTAGTCACAATAATTCCTGAAATCTATTTACCTTAGTTATAATTCAAAACATATATAAAACACAATATATATATATAAGCAAGGAAATTACCAATTTGCCCTCAAGCCACAAATGCGGGTGTTACAATGAGGAACCACCACCAGTTAATTTGGGAGTCGATGATGAGATTGTTGATATGGTGGCGCCAGGGGATAGGGTTGTTGAGACAGTGATTACCGAGCCGGATGAGCCGGTTCTTGAGGGATTGGTTACTGAGCCGGTTGAGCCGTTTGGTGAGAGTGTTGTGCGCCGGGTTACCGAGCCGGTTCATCCGGTTGTTGAGCTAGTGGTTACAGCGCGTTGAGCGGGTAAAGAAATTAAAGGGCCCGACAAGGAAGAGGTCGGCCAAGAAGGAGTTACTAGAGGACACCATAGTGGACATGGTTGACAGTTTGGTGAACGAGAATGGTTTTCTCACTCCTCCGCCCCCTGTGATACGTCAGGATAGAGAGATCGACGGACCATCCACCATTGAGGAGTTGTATACGAGTGGAGGCTTGGTGCGTTGTATGTTTATACGACCGGGCACGACTTATGTTTGTATCACAAAGGATTTTTGGGGGCGGTTGTATGGGCATGTGGAGAGTGGTTACTTAGAAAACTTTGTAAGTTTACGAATTCCTTTTTTTAACAAACTATGGCATAATACTAATGTGATACTGACCTTGTTTTATCATTTTTTTAGCATATTGACGGTTGTAGCTATCTACTGATGTGGTGAAGATATCGAAATTGGACTCGACCAAGTCAGCTGGAAAAGAGATTGAACTGGACAATTATGCCCATAGGTTTTATTGGAATGATAGTTCAAGAACTACAAGGAAGACAAAAAGAAAAAGGAGCCGAAGAAGAAGGGAGATCAGGTGGTTGCCGAGCCGGGTAAGTATATATGTATGCTAATATATATATATATATATATATATATATATATATATATATATATATATATAGACACACATATATGCTAATAGTGTCGATTATATTATAGTGTTGATAATTGTGGAATATTGATGAAACTTTGATGATGCGATAATCTGAAATATTAGCTGGTTTTTCAGTTTTACGAAAAGGACATTTCCAAATTTTTGCAACTAGTATTTAATATGGTTGTGTCTATTAATGCAGGTGACAAAACTGAGACATCAAACGGACCGGACTACAACTTGTTGATGGGATACGCTAACGGCAAACGTTGCCCATACCCTCCATGGTGGACCTGCAAAAAAGTAAGTAAACAGGGGACTAGTATACAATATAATTTATCATCGACTACTTGATACATTTTCACATTTCCCTAATAAAATATGTAGGTACTTATGCCGGTCAACATCGAGAGTAGGGATCATTAGGTTCTAATTGTATTGGATCTCCGTACTTGGGATGTCACGACATATGATAGCTATAAAAAACTGAAAAGCGACAAGGAACTACTCAAAATTGTTGAAGCCTTAGGTCAAAATGTAGTTAGATATTTAGACGCCATTGGCTTTTGGAGGCATGTTGATGAAGAAAAGTATTTTAAGGGTGATACCACTGAGTTATTAACTCTCATGATTGAGGATGTGCCTCAACGGGATGGGTATCTAGGCGATTGTGGGGTATGGGTGTGCAGAAACATGGAGATGGTTGCATATAAGGAAGAGTACAGGGTGAGTGGGGAGAATGATTTGATTGCCGCGGATTATAGGCGATGGATGATTGATACTTTCTTTAGTGCGCTTTTTGATTGGGAGCCGGCGGA
This sequence comes from Pseudognaphalium luteoalbum, assembly GCA_963422505.1. Taxonomy (NCBI): domain Eukaryota; kingdom Viridiplantae; phylum Streptophyta; class Magnoliopsida; order Asterales; family Asteraceae; genus Pseudognaphalium; species Pseudognaphalium luteoalbum. Next base: position 7,497,959 of record OY730196.1, read on the forward strand.
ACCACCATTGCCACCGCCACCGCCACATACTTCTTAGGCTTATATTGTGATAGATTTACGTGTAATGTAAATCAGTTGATAGTCTGATATTGATGTGTATTGTATTATGTATGAAATTTCTAGGTCTATTTCTCTTGTGGCTTGCGATTTTGATTTGCGATTTGCGATTTACGATTTGCGACTAACTTTATCCATTGTGGATAAGATTTTGTCTTAGATTTTCTGACATTTGATGAACCGGTATCCTTATCCATTGTGGATAACATTTTGGATAGGATTTTTAGACATTTCTTTAGATTTTGCAGATTTTTACGGATAACTTTATCTTGATTGAAATACACATCATAAAACCGGTTTACATTCACATCAAATTCTAACAACATTTTCCCTCATAACATCAGTCTCTATACACAACCAATTATCAAAAACATGTTTCGTTCTAATTTGAAAAGGATTCAGGAGGACGTTTCATAAAATGTAAAGGTACAAGTTTTGATCCTTCGTAGTTTTATTTAATTTGATTATGGAGAAGTTCAAAATTTATATTTGTTATGGAGGTCGTTTTGAATATATTAACAACATGCCGATGTGTTTGCCGATAGAATGTAGTAGAGTGCCATTAAAACTTCCAGTGGCACCAGAAAAGGCCCATGACATGCAAAGTGTTGTTGAAAAACGTTTTAAAGAAAATCGGTCTACCACTTGATACACGGGTTTGTCTAAAATATAATGTAGATCAGTATGTAATTGATATAAATGATGATGCTGATGATTTTGGAGATTTTTTGTGCCATGCAATAAACAATTCTCCGATAGAAATTTACATTGTCGATATTGCAAGAAATGTTTCTGGTGTGGGTAGCAATCAACCTAGCAGTAGTAGTTCTGGTATTTAACAACAATTTCAACAACTACACACTAATGAATACAACCAACAACACCAACATCAGTCATTTCAACAACCCTTCCAACAATTTCCATTCCATCAATTTCCACTTCCTTTTCAACCACAATACGAATTTCATTATCATGATGCTCCACATAACCTGATGACGCACCAATATCCAACACAACACACCCAAGACACATCTTTTAAGGTAGATAAAGAAACCCAAGATGATCATGCTAATTCAGAATACTATGTGGAGGAGCCGGATTCACATCCTGATGATTTTGATCATTATGATGAAGAAAATGTAAATCCACCTAAGGAACATGACCATTCATTTTGCAATCACATTGTTACTGATGATGAGGAGGATGAGCCTGATCCAAGAGATACATACGACAAACCTATACCTCAAAAACCAGCAGACAATGATAATTCTGGAATATGTCATCGCCTTTAGGAAATGAAGAAGAAGAAGTTCAACAACGACCAGTCACCATGTATGAGGCATCTTGTCGAATTCGGGAGGGCCAAACATTTGAAACTAAAGAAGAATTTCTTCTTCAGTTGCATACAAAGTGTCTCGAAGAAGGTTTTTCAGATTAAGCTGAAGAAGTCAGACAAGAAAAGGTACACAACAAAATGTATCTTGCCTAATTGTGATTGGAAGATAAGTGCATCGTGTATCAGAGATTGTCACAACTTCCAAGTAAGGAAGTTACGTGATGTTCACACTTGTTCTCGTACTCAAATCTTGTCAAATAGCCGTTCTGCGAGCAAGAAAGTACTTGGTCACATCTTAAAAGAGGCGATGAGTTTGGAAGAACGTGTATACAGAGGAAAAGAGATCAAACTTGATATGACTGAACGCTTTAAAATAAGCCTTACATACAACCAAGCATGGAGAGCAAAATGTTACGCATTAGAGCTGTTGAGAGGTACTCCAGCGGAATCATTTACGAAACTTCCCATTTACCTCCACAACCTAAAGCTACATAACCCGGGGAGCATTATGAATCTCCGTACAGACAAAGAGAATAAATTTGTAATGTGCTACATGTCCATATGTGCAGCCGTAAGTAATGTTTATTGGTTTACATCTTATGTTCGTATACGTACATTCATATATAATTTATATATTTTTAATCTGAACTTGCAGATACGTTCTTTTGTCAACCATACACGGCCAATTATCATCGTTGATGGTGCCCATTTGAAGGGAGGTTACTTGGGTACTAACTTGATCGCCGTGGCGATGGACGGTAATAATGGCATCTTGCCACTAGCCTATGGAATTGGGGCGGGAGAGACGTCAGACGTTTGGACGTGGTTCTTGGAAAACTTACGTGACGCCATTGAATCTGCTGGTGGGATTGAAAACCTGACATTCATCTCTGACAGGGCTCCAGCAATTGCATCCGGCATCTCTGCTGTGTTTCCAGAGGCATTTCATGCCTTGTGTTGTCGTCATCTGTTGATGAACTTGAAAAACAAATCTTCAAAAGTCAAGCACTTCGAATGGCATTATTGGAAAATGTGTAAGGCATACTGTAAGTCAGATTTTGATCACCATTATGGTGTCATTTCTAGACATTTACCAGCTTCAGCAAAGGTTCTTACGGACGTGGGGAAAGATAGATGGTCAAGGCATCATTCAACAAGGACACGATATGCTTACCTCATAACTAACAGTGCGGAGTCCATTAATGCCATGACTAAGCATGCAAAGAAATCCCCGCCACAATGCTGTTGGAGTTTTTTCGATCTTCAGTACAACAATGGTATTTCAAACATAGGAATACTGCCGAAGCTGTTACCACACGTGTCACACCATATGCGGAGCATAAAATCGGTAAGAGGGTTGACAAATCGCTACGCTGGAGGGTCAAACCATCGACAAATATGATATGTGAGGTGGTGGATGGGGTGAAGAATGGGATAGTCAACTTGGAAGCGAGAACATGCACTTGTATGCAATGGCAATTGTCTGGTTTACCTTGCGGACACGTATCGGCAGTGACCCGTTATTTTAAAATGGACAGCGTGACCGGCTTTGCAGAGAGGTATTTCACCACGGAAACATATCGAGCGGCCTACAGTGAGGCTATAAACCCATTGCCTCATCCTTCAGAGTGGGCCGATCCAGGTAATCTGCAGATTTGCTTACCACCGATACTTGTGAAGAGGCAATCTTGTCGCCCACCTGGGCATGCACGTATTCCTTCTAAAGGAGAGGAGAAAGGTAAATACACAAAACAATGTAACCGTTTCAAGGAAGAGGGTCATAGTCGAGTTACTTGTATGGCTCTATACGATAGAACAGATGAGCCAAGCCGATCAAGAACCACAACAAGATCCAAGTCAAGGTCAAAATCAAGATCCAAATCAAGATTGAAAAAGGTAAGTTCTCAAAAATAGTCATATAAAAACTAACATATTACATTGTATTATTAATATCATCCGGAAATATTTACTTGCAGAAAACGTCCACAAAATCAATGAAAAGCCATATCGAGGACGAAGCTGCAACCTCGTCTCAGCCGACTCAGAGTTATCCAAGTGTTCATTTGAGTGACCCTTAAATTATTTGTAATGGAAAACCTATGATATGTATTAGTTAACTATGTTATTTATGTTTTTATTATCGTGGTTAATTTGAGTCAATAATATTGCTTGATGTTTACTTTTACATGTTTGAACAATACTAAAACATCTCCATTACATAAGGATTAACGTTACATAACAATTAAATGGACACTAAATAAACACCTTACATAAGGATTAACAACTTACATAATTTGGCAACCGTAAAACAAATGGGTGTGTGTATGTGTGTGTGTGTGTATATATATATATATATATATATATATATATATATATTAATGGGTGCTTATATATATAAAATGAGTGTCTATATATATATTAAAAAGATTTATATATGTATATGATACATATATAAAAAATATCGTCAATTTTTTTCCGGAAGGGAAAAATCATATATAGTTTAAAAAAGTAGTATTTTTTTTTTAATTTCCCATAATGTGTATATATATTAAAAACTTCCTTAAAAACTTTTATATATTACATTAAAAAGATATTATAAGATGTAAAGGATAAAAAACCATATATACCTTGAAAAAAGTGGTATTTTTTCTAATTTCCCTATTAAAAAACAAATATATCATAGAAAATGAGGAGCACACATATATATATAAAATAATGTGTATATATATTAAAAAAATATATGCATAAGAATGAAAATTTTATGAATACGATCTATAAAAATAGTGTAAATAATATTAAAAAAACCACACCTTTGATTTTGCGACTCGATAGTGATTGTCGAGCATGGGTGTAATGCAGGAGCAAATCGCAAAACGCAAAACTTTTTTACGTTTTGCAACCGGATCTAGTGCAAGAGCAAATCGTAAAAACTCAGTGTTACACGAGGCCGCTTTATTTGGGCGGGAGCAAAACGCAAAAAAAATAATAATAAAAAAAAAATTTGCGAGTGGGCTAGGAGTAGGAGCAAAACACGACATCGTGCGGCCAAACGACTCGGTTACTAGTGCCATCGCAAAAAGCAAGAAACCCAGTCGTAAAAGCAATTTGCTTTTGCGATTGGGTGGGGTATATCGTCAACTTTTTTTTTTTGAGGGCAAAACGATATATTTCTTTAAAAAACGTGGCATTTTTTTTAATTTCCCTAAATCCAATCAATATAGAGATCCACGTAAATGGACCGACCCATTGGATCCCTTATTGAGTCCATGGATCCATTTTTTCGACCCATTGGGTCACATATGGGGCGGGGCGGATCGGATCTAGATCAAGATCTGCCCCATTGACTAGGGGTGAACAACAAAATCGAAAAACCGACCCATAACCGAATTAACCGATTAACCTAACCAAATTAACCGATCCAAACCATTAACCGATGGTTCGGTTATTGATTTTTGATTAACCGATTAGATCGGTTATGGTTATCGTCTCAAAACCGACCCAAATTAACCGAACCGCCCCACTTAATATTTAGTATTTTTTATTATGCTTTTACATATATACTAGATTATAACCCGCAAAATTTACGGGTTACTTCATAATTTTAATACGAAGACTAAATTTTGTTTAATTGTATAACGTACCATTTGACACTTTTTCACAAATGACTTTGGTAAAAGATTTTGAATTGAAGGAGACGTTTATCTTTTGATAGTAGTTTTAGACATTATTAATCACGTTTATATCATCGAAAGTGGTGATTAATAATTAAACTTCAATACCTGAAAACGAAATCAACATCACTAATGAACAATACGATAAATCACGCCGGTTGCCAAAATGATAAATCTAATTATTATTTTTCAAATGACTCTAATCGTCTATCTCTGCATATAATTTGATTAGGTGCATGTTTTGCCACTGCACTACAAAAGATTACTCACGATAGATTTGTTTAACAACATGGCGTACTTGTGTAAATAGTAAAATAATAATGCTATTTGTACATTATTTTGCATACTTTATTTTTTTAATGCTTCTAATTAGTGGTGATAATTCTCGACACAACTTGAACTTTTTCACAGAACTAAATGAGGAAGAGTTACATTTTCAATTCTTAACCCGTCAACTTGTTTATAATATCTTATTGAGTTTGGGTTAAAGTCCACGTCAACTGATTAACCGGCCAAACAGCACAGTGCATGTTGTATATGGGTTGGTTACTTTTAACCCGTTAATCCATTTATCAAATTAGTTTCGGGTTTATAATGTGAAATTTTAACCCGCAAACCTAACTCAACCCACATCGCAATCTCTAATTCTAATAATTGAAAGTTAATTAAAATCAAGACACAAATATCTAATATAGCTATAAAATGTTTCCAGTTTTGCATTTGACATTGTATAAACTAATATAGTAATTTCTACTATTTTGTTTCAAATCAAATGGGCAAATATCTATATAGTATTGATATATTAGCTTTTATAATTATTTAACTTTTACCCGCAAACCTAACTCGACCCACATCGCAATCCCTATTTATAATAATTGAAAATTAATTAAAAGTAAGAAACAAATATCTAATATAACTATAAAATGCTTCCAGTTATGAATTTGACGTTGTATAAACTAATATAATAATTTCTAATCTTTTGTTACAAATCAAATAAGCAAATTCTTTATATCTAATAGTATAGTATATTAACTTTTATTATTACTTTGAGTCACTTCAAATGTTTAAGTGTTGAATAACATATCTAATAGTATAGTATATAAATTTTAAGTATTCTTTTTTTTTTATAGCTTAAAATTTTGATAGTAAATTATATATATATTAGTATAAATGATAAAGGATATAGAAGATTAAAGTGAAATATATTTATAAAAAACATATGACTTTTTATTAGTAGTTATATTAAAATAATCTTAATATACATTTAATTTAAATATTCATTAATGTGTCATATAAGTTATTAAAAAGACATATTTATGAGTTTACATTTGTAACCAAAAATTAATTATTAGATATTAATTTGTATACTAAATTGCATTTAATTTAATTTAAGTGTTAAAAATTGAATAAGAAAATTTAATGTTAATTATCCTAATATGATTTTTACTGATTGTTTATTTAAAGGGTAGGGGCAATTTAGACTTTTTGTCACCTCATCTCCACTAATTACGTAATCATGATTTTCAACTTAAGATCAATGATTCACATTTAATTGTTTAAATCATTTAAAGGTTGAGATTGAATTAGATTACCTAATTAACACTTTCTTTTAATATATAAAGAAGATATGAATATGTATATATAGTTAAGTTATATACATAAATCCTTAAAGTAAATAATAAGTTTAACATACATACACTTAAGAATTACTCCATTCATGTAGTTATTTTTCATGCCAAAACTGATAACATTTTTTAAATGTTATGGTTGGTAATATGTTAGGCCTTATAGCTAAACCGTTGATAGCTAATACTCTTTTGCATCCATTTTTTTGTTAACCTAATCTTAATAATACCACATAAACACAATGACGCACTCTAACAACCTCTCTTTGATAAACACCTTCCAAAATTACTACATATCGGTGGTGTACATCAAATTCACGTAGAATTTAAGCAACACCACAGGTTTAGTTATTCAAACATCTTTCTTTTCATCAAGCTTCGTAGTATTACCTAATCATTTGATATGTGAATTTGTGGGATTGAATCAAGTATTCTATTATCCCGGCGGTTATTAACCGATTAAACCGAAAAATTTACCGACCCACATTTTTTAACCGATAACCGAACCGCTATTTAGCCAAAACGAGCGGTTATAGATTTCAGTTAACCGAAAATCCGGTTATGGTTTCGGTTTTGGATCTTAACCGACCCATACTCACCCCTACCATTGACACCTCTAACTACTTGGAGTCCAATGTGTCGATCTAGTAGCTTCTTCAGCAGACAATAATTGCTGCACTGCATCTACTTGGCATTCAAATTATCACATAGCTTCTTCAATGGTTGGCTTTGTATGTCTTGAATAACTTTTTCAGAACGTGGTAGTTGCTGCATTACTCTGGCATTTTTGTGTTGTTTTCTTTGTACCTGACTTGACAATCATATATATCCACCAATGCCAAATTATTATTTACTTCTTATAATTAGCAAATAAGTAAGACATAAATGATATACCAAGCAATAACACTAATTTCATCCTTATTATGATTATTACACGCTTGATCTAATGATGCATATTACAGGAGCTTTAGTTAAAAACTTAAAATATAGTACCAGCATAAAATTATGAATTGTGTTCACCAAAGGATTGTAGACCATACGAGTTACTCCATACTTTTTAAGCTTTTAAATAATATTTTAGACTACCTTATAAGATTGACCAACTTTCAACTTGATTGTCCATAATATTGAATAAATGCAAACAAGCCTATAATCAGGGGCGGAGCTAGAATGGGGGCAGTGGGGGCAGCTGCCCCCACAAAAGTTTTGAAATTACGTAAAAAATAAAATTTTCTAAGGTATTAATGACAATTTTAAATTTTTGCCCCCTTAAAACTAAGAAGAATTAACAAACAATTTTTTTTTTGCCCCCTCAATTTATATATCCTAGCTCCGCCCCTGCCTATAATGGAAGTAGTTTGGATTTGATTAAGGTAGTAAACTACAAACATCCTCCTACCTTTAGTTAAATGAATAATAAAGATCTAATTTCACCACATGAATATATTGAACTTCTTGGATTTACTGTAATTTTGGCCTTACTAAGTTAGTGGCAAAAGAAAAACTGGTCAAGCAGGTCCAAAGTTTAGCATAACAAAAATATCAGAGGTAGCAATTTCGAACCACTTACTATGGATGGGTTAACTTGCGTTGTGTCAAAATCTCAAACACGTAATATGGATTTAGCTAAAGAGAAAAGGGTCAAACGGAATTCTATTTTATTGTAAAATACTAACTAAAATGTTTTATTGAAAGATGTACATAATTGTTGTACCTTGTAAGCATATGTATTTGTAATTATAATTAACATGTTGGGTATTCACTATAATTATAAGAAAGATAATAATGAAAACATAATATGGGTGTAGTTGAGTTTTGTGTGCCAACACAACCCTAGCTAGTTTGACCCTTCACAAAAATTCCTGTCTCAACCCGAACCCTGACCCTTTACCCAATAAATCCATCTGAACACCTCTAAAAAGGATTCCCGATGATTAAATGTTCGGTCCACTAGCATACTATTAGTACTTAATAACAAGGAAGCTTGTAATGACTAAGGTCAGGTTTCAACTAAAGTGCTTACTTCAGTAACTTTGTTGCATTCAGCTAATGACTGAGGACAGGTTTCAACTAAAGTGCTTACTTCAGTAACTTTGTTGCATTCAGCCTTTCAAGTTCCTTTTCAACATCAATTGCTCCTTGAAGCTTTAGGTAAACCAATAGTTCCTCATTTACGACTGATACTGCACATCCGACTGGAGTAGCATCACTTTCGGTGAGAACCTGGCATTTGTCAGTTCCAAACATGAGACATATGTTTGTTGTAGAATGAAATTTAAAAGTACAAAATATCAAACATAACATAGCAAAACAACTGAACAATCGCAGAAGATATCAGTTGTAGTCTAACATACAACTGCATGTAGTGACAGATGTGCATACCGTTAACGATGATAACTTGGCTAGCGTTGTAACTTCCATTTCACGGCGTCTGAGAATTTTTACAATTTGATCAGTTCGAGAAGCTGCAAAACCTGCTGGACTGGAAAAAGGAAAAAAAAAAAAACTCTTTTATGAATATATATAGATACTGCATATTTACTTGAGATAATTCCATACACAGGGGTACTTCATGTTCTGATTCGCATTTTTAGCTAATAATCAGATGGATGTGACTTGTATCTTTCAATAATTAGTTTTAGATGTTTGGATATTGCCTAATATCCCAATCTTTTAACCAATATTGAAATACTTCTATTCATATTTCACATCTCTACTTATAATTACAGAAACAAAAAAAGTTATAAAGTCTTGTTCAGTCCTTTTATCTATTAAATTACTTGAACATTCAGATTTTTCCGAACGCTTCAACTTTCAACAAAAGCACATCCAAACATTGCTGTCTACAACCCGTTTTATTAAAAAGCGGATTTCCTGACTTCGATTATTCATGATCACAGACACTTTCAAAACACACATCAAAACCGCCAAGTACCTTTTATTCGCTGGCAGTTTTGCTCCAATTGATCTGAATGATTTGACTGCAGACTCGACCACTTCCATCTCATATTCCACCTTTTTATTTGTCCAGATCTGTAAAAAGTAATCCATTAGACCATAAGTAATATTTTGTGGTCAGATGATCTGACAACTGACAAGTTGAAGTTAATCAAATTCTTACAAGGCTATTATTGTATAGATTGCTACTAGATGTGGCAGCTCGAGCCATCTATCAAATAATGGATAGATGCAAGTTATACTATATATCTATAGCCTTATGGGATCAAACTAGCTTAAATATATATATGGGTTATAAGTCGCCCAAAGAGTAGTTCTAATGCATAAACCTCCTAAATCATTTTATACAATAGATGAGATTATTTTTGAAATTATATAATCTTTGCAATCGTGTTTGGCTTACTAACTACTTAATAAAGAATTAAACGTTTTAGATCAAAAAGTGTTACCGGCCAACCCGACCTAGCCTGTGTACTATTTCAGAATTTTTGTGAATGTATTGGACACACTATTTATATAGAAGATACTTAACATATGAACTATGTGTTAATTACGGGTCTAACCAGCCCTGACTCATCTTGACATGAACACAGAGTAGCCCAATTTGCCACCTCAAATTTCTAAATAGGAAGATTATAGCTTAATATATAACCTCCACAACTGACGGGTATTCACAAATCATAATGGACTTCTCTCGTGCGTAATGTTTTGGTGACGGAAGACGCTGCCACAATTCTTCAGTAATATATGGCATAAAAGGATGGAGCAATCTTAGTCCATTATCCAAACACACCCACAGTGTATCCCGTGCATAAGCCTTCGCAGATGCATCCTCACTAGAGAAGTACGGTTTAATTAATTCAATGAAAATACCACAAAGCTGAGACATCCACCACGAATACACAATGGCAGTTGCTTCTGAGAACTGGTATGAATCCAACGCCGATATCGTTTTTGATATAGCTTCATTCAATACGGAGAGTATCCACTGACAACTAAATGGCATATTCCATGGAACTATCTTAGCTGGAGGGGTATAATCATCCCCAAGTTTGCTATCGGCAAATCGTAGAGCCTGCCAAATTTTATTACACCACTGTCGATAACCAACCACACGTTTTATGTCCAGATTTATTTTATCAGACTACAAAGATGCAAAAAGAAAAAATAAATGTTAGTATCAAGAAGAGAAAGATTGAAATGAGTCGACTTTGGGTTACATTTCAATCTTTAAAACTTACGAGAAAAACACAAATAAGAAGAGATAAACATAAAAGATCATATGGGTTGAATGGGTCAAACAGGGTCGATCGTCAACTAAAAGTGTGTTTTAGGAGGGAAAAACCCCCCATCATAAATCATGATATTAACAAATAGAAATGTGCTTTTATATCGACATTAACAGCTTACGACATGCATAGATGCTTGTACTAAATAATAGGTTGATATTAACGGGTTAGAGTATAATCATCTATACATGTCGGCTCTTAATTGCAGCCATTAGGGCTGACGTTCACAAAACCCTAAAAAGGTTTCATTATCATATATATTTATATATTGTTAGTAAACATATTTGATGCACGAGTTATTTATTGAAAATCCATATTTTACATATAAAGTGTTTTGGATCAACTAACTGACCCATACAATAATTTTCCTCTTTCGCCCCAAACTCATTTTCACTTGTTACCTAAAGCCACCCATGTGACAACTAATTATGGATTATAAAAATGTTATCTTAAGTGTTCTGGGAACGTACCAAAAAATAAACCGTTTTGACCCCGTACCAAACCAACCAAATCTACCACCTCTATATATAAATCTTACCTGGGCTGTGTATGAGATAAGGGCAAACCGAAGGGCATCTGCACCACATCCATCTTTTGGGACTTTCAATTCGCTAGGCTTCAAATGACCCTCCGCCAATCTCTTGTTACAATCTTCTGGGCTTATTCCACATACGATGTCAATAGGATCTACAACATTGCCCAAAGATTTGGACATCTTGTTTCCATTTGCATCACGAATCATCGGATGTAAATAAACCTACAAGTTTATTCAAACCTAACTATTAAAATGATGGTGATTATAACAGATCAGTCAAATTTATAATGGCCAACGATGATGATGAAGCAAAAGCACGTTTTGTACCAGTATTCGATTGAACTTAAAGATGTATAAAGAGTTGAATAAAATAAAAACCCATGTGGACACATCCAACAAATGTTGATAAGAGAGAACGTAATAATCATTCATGCCTTCATGACCAAATTTATTAACAGGTTAATTGAGATTATGTCAGTTTTAAAACACGTCAACTGGTAAATGGAAAACAATTAACAGAAAAAGGAAACGGGTCAAATAGACCGAAAGTATATTCTCAACATGTACAACCTTCTAAATCATTTTGTTCAACATATTAGATTACGATTATTGAAAAAAAAATCATATATAAGGAAACAAAGATTTGGTTATGGGTCAGCCATTAGTGGCTCATATAAAACATTACTTGTTTTGACCCGTTACCTGACCCGTCCATCATGCAACCTCTAATTCATGGCTGAAGATGATAAAGCTCTCCTAAATAATTAACATTTACATCGACGCATAGATGGAACAAGTTCAAAATAATCGAAACTTAACTAACCTTTTTGAAAGGTACATTGCCTCCCAATTTCTTGCATAGCATTACCATACGAGCAACCCAAAAGAAGAGTATGTCTTGCCCAGTTTCAAGAACAGAAGTTGGGTAAAATGTCTTAAAATCATGAGTATCATCTGGCCATCCCAGTACAGATAATGGAAATAGCCCTGAAGAAAACCAGGTGTCTAGAACATCAGGATCTTGAGACAACTGAAACTTTTTTCCTGCAAAGATTCGGTTAGCCTCACCCTCGGCCTCTTTCTCATTCTTGGCAACCACCCAATGGTTCGAGTATGCCCCAAGTTCCTTAAGTTCATCGTCCTCCAATGTAACATACCATGCAGGAACACGATGACCCCACCAAAGCTGCCTTGATACACACCAATCACGAATGTTCTCAAGCCATCTGTGGAATCAAAATTCAATATTTAGTTTTGATAGACTAAGGGCTAAAGAAACAATGCAATCATAAGTAAAATAATAATAATAGATGTGATGTCCATGAAGCTAAGTATAAAAATTTTACCATACAAAAAAAGGGTATCATCCTATACTACCGCAGTGTATTTTAAAATGAAATATAGTACTAAAATAATTTGCTTGACATTTTAATCCACTAATTATATACTAAAAAGTTATAAGTTTTGGACAAAAAGGACCTTCCCCATTCAGCAACGTATTGCTTAGGAATTATATCAATTGTCTTATTTATCTCATTCTTGGCGGCATGAAGAGCTTCCTTGGCCATAGTACCACACTTGAGATACCACTGGGGCTTTATCATAGGTTCAACCACATCATTGGTTCTAGAACAAAGGCCTAGCCGCATTTCATTTTTCTCTTCCCCTTTATACAATCCCTGTGTGCATTAAGAAGATACTTATTTAAACAATTGGAAAATCTTCATGAGAAGATTATTATGAATAAATGATGTAAGAATACCTTCGACTTTAAGGCCTCGATTACCGCCACACGAGCTTCAAAGCGTGGCATCCCTACAAAATCTGAACCTCCATTACGATTTATCTTTCCGTCATCAGTGAAAATATTGATAAACTCCAGTTTATGACGCTTTCCAACTTCAAAATCATTTGGATCATGGGCTGGAGTTATCTGCAGTAAGACCCGTCAAATCATCACTATGAAAAATGACAAGAAATAAACAAATATTCACAAGCAGTTTTGATCAAACAGGTAAAAAGTCATCCAAGGTGCATTCAAATGTAACTACATAGTTCTAGTAATCACATGTGGCACCCAATCTGACTATAGTTACCCGTTTTGATCTGTTACCCCACCTGCCCATGTTGCCACATCTAGTATTTAAGAAGATCATTTTACCTTCACTGCACCAGTCCCAAAATTTGGGTCAACAAGTATAGAATCACAAATGATAGGAAGTCTTCTTCCATTGAATGGATGAGTGGCAAACTTTCCATGAAGATACTTGTATCTTTGGTCGTGAGGATGAACAGCAATCGCAGTATCTCCAAGCATTGTTTCAACTCTAGTAGTAGCCACAATAATTTCTCCAAGGTTTTCCTCAAGAGGGTATGCAAATGATGTCAAAACACCAAAATCCACCAAGTTCCTATACCCCGGAACCTTTAGAGATGTCTTCTCTTTAATATCAAGATGATCCACCTACAAAAATGCCAGTAGAAATGTAAAGGTAATTCTAACTGATCCATCCAGATGTCACAAATTAATTAGCCATTATGGACTACCTCAATGTCAGATATGGCTGTTCTTAAAACACAATCCCAGTTGACCAGCCGCAGATCTCTGAAAAAATGCGAAAAAATATTCATAATTAAGAAAAATCATAATCCAAGATGCCCATTACAAAAGAAAAATTACACGAGAAATGTTGGAGGATTAATGACTATCTCATCAACCACATGCATATTGTAGGGAAACATAACTAGTGGTGGCAATTTTGATTCATTTACTAAGGAATGAGTGGATTCAACTCATTGTTTTGTCTCTAGCATGTCAAATGCGTGAATATCAAGATTATCAGCTCAAAAAAAGAAAATATTCGGCGAAACGGGTGACCCTGAACCATACAAAGACTTTACCATTTTGACCCAATACCCAACCTCCCCAACCCGCCCAGTTTGTCAACTTCACAAACAGAATGCATTCAAAAAAATAAATAATAATAATAAAAAATTTAACCGAAAGCTCTTAAGTAAACAATGCTTGAAGCCCAATATGACAAAACACAAACAATGTCCATATTACCTATAAACAAGCCCCTCTTTATAAAGCCTGACAAAAGCTTCCGTTACTGCATTTGACCTTTTCTCATCCATTGTAAAGCACTGCCATGATGAAAATACTAATGAGGCCAGAGACAAAACGAATGAGAAAACAAGACCTGATAGTTGCCCACAAAAGTTTCTACTGTGAATATTAGTGAACTTTACAAGATCTTACCTCGCGTGACCAATCTAGAGATGCACCCAAGCGCCTGAGTTGTTTTAGTATTGTGCCCCCATACTCATCTTTCCACTTCCATACCTTTTCATAAGAACAAACATGATGTGAACTCTTTAGAACAGAATCTAACCATAGTAAAGTCACGAGTTGAAGCTTGATAAAATGTCCCATACTAAGGGAAGATGTAATACATGAAAGTCAAACTTACTTCAGATACAAACTCTTCACGACCCAAATCATGGCGAGTCAACTGTCTTTCTCTCATAATCTTTTTCTCGACCACAACCTATATCAACAAGGCAGTGTCGAAACAACCTGGTAATTTCAAGTAGAGGTGGCAACTTTGGACCAGTTACACATGAAAGGGTCAAATTTGGGTAATGTTTAAACTGTAACGGGATCAAACAGGTCAAATGATTCATAAACTCCCCATAGTGTACCTTTGATGCACCTCGCAAATGATCTCATTCAAAGAACTGGATGATTATATATAGATAGTAATATACGTTTTGCAATCATAATTAAGATGCTAATTGGAGTATTAACAATGAGGGGGAAATTGGACAAAAGAAGTGTTCAAACTTAGAACTCGACGTGGCCCATACCAAATACAACCTGTTTGACCCCGTTACCCAATCATCCGACCCCCATGAAGTATTTACATCTCAGGAAAAAATCAAACCTGAGTTGCTATCCCTGCATGGTCCATTCCAGGCACCCACAGTGTATTGTACCCTGACATTCTCTTCCAGCGAATGATGGTATCCTGTAGAAATGACAACCAGGAGCAGCTCAAAAGAGTGAGATCAAAAGGCAGAGCATTATGATGAAGAAAGACGAGTGCAATTTAACCGGAACCTGTATAGCAGCAGTCAATGCATGACCAATATGAAGAGCCCCAGTAACATTAGGAGGTGGAAGAACCTGTAAGTTTTACAGGCGAAATAGCAATCATCATTATATATCTTTGATAAAAGTATGGGTTTGTGTAACAGGTCGCAATCAGATGAGAAGTTTCAAAAAGTGGCACAGGCTTACTATTGAGAAGGAAGGTTTGGAGCTGCTGGAAGTTGCCGCAAAGAAACCAGACTTCTCCCACCATTCGTACCATCTATCGAGAAAAGAAACAATCTCAGAAGTAAGCAATATGATTGTTGTTATTGAACATGATGTATGTACAAGGAGCCTATCAAACTGATTACACTTACGATTTCTCGACGTCAATGTGAGAGAAGGTGGCTGACATTCGAAGCGGAAGTATTTTCTTTTGACCGGGAGGTGTTTCGGGGTAGATATAGTGGTCATCTCCCCTTTCAGTCGCATTCTTATTCTTCTTCTTGCTGTCTTTTGTGGAACAAGACCCTACCTTTAAATTGCAAATCAATACTAATTTCAGTCTCAAACACACAGGCAAAGTCAATAATCAAAAATCAAAAAAAAAAAAAAAACCTCTGCTGCTTGTTTGAGTGCAGCCTTCTGTTTTTTCAATTCTTTGTCAAGTGCCTGTGCAACAGACGAAGCAAGCAAACAGTAGGTAAAATATATAAAATAAAAGGTACGTAAATCGCATTTGCATAGATAAACGGGTAGGGTTTACCTTTTCTTGTTTCCTCAACTCCCTCTCAAGTTGCTTGCCATTTGCGTTTGACATCTTAAGAAACCTAACCTGATTTAACACATTATTAAAATTTATCAAATATTAAACACCATAAAACCCTAGTTCAGATACCTTTAAAATAAATTATACAGTAATCAAATAACTTACTTGTTCGCTTTTCTCGTGTTTTCCCTTTTGTTGCACGTATCATCCGGTGGCCGGCTATATACAGAGGAGAGTTTTCGTGGGCTGCAAGGTGTATCCACGGACTTGGGCTACAAGCAAATACCCAACCCGCTTCTGCTATCTATTCTTACCCAACCCAACCCAGCCCCATTTTTTTTATTGTATATTTCACTATGCCCTTCCAAAAAAAATTTGTAGTTTTGCCCCATCCGGACGCAAGACCCAGTTCATGCGACTTGCGACTAGTAATTATCCGAGTAAAAGACATACAAAAGAGCTCGAACCTGACAACATAAGTCGGACGCAAGTCGCAAGGCTGCAACTTGCGACCCATGACCTGCGCCCGAGTTTTTTCCCGACTGACAACAGTATACTTTGATTGGGTGTTTGTATATTTAATTTAATATATTAAATGTTTCCTTTTTAATTAACGCACTATTTCATTTTTCTTTGATAACTTTTTATATGCAATTTATAAAATAATTCTGAATATATATTCATGATCGGTGTAATTTTATCTACATTTTGACGTAAATTTTATCGTCATATGTTATGTATTTAACGAAAGCATTTTTTAGTCTCCAAATCAACTTTCTTTTATATCAGAATGTAGATAAAAATAAACTGATCATATTTGTATATTTAGATTTATGTAATAACAAATAAAGATGAACTAATAAATGTTATAATAACAAATAAAGATGAACTAATAAATGTTATATCATTATTTTTGACCATAGAAAAAATAGGTATAATATACTAATAGACGAAAACTTATACACATGTTATCTTTATTCAAACTTTCCATTTTTACAATTTTGAGCCCCAACCTTATTATTGTCCTATTTCTTCGGTTCTTCCCTATTTGAACTCTTGAAACTAACGAATTGTCCAATGGTTTTTATCAAGCTTTCTCCAAAGAAAAATCAAAATGAATAAGCTAAAGCATTTACGTCGAATGTACTCGAACTTATAAACTTATATGATGAAGTCGAAAAATCAGTTTGGTAATGACGAAAACATTTATTAGTTCACCTTTATATGTTATATTACATAAATCTAAATATACAAATATGACCAGTTTATTTTTATCTACATTCCGATATAAGAAAAAGTTGATTTGGAGACTAAAAAATGCTTTCGTTAAATACATAACATATGACGATAAAATTTACGTCAAAATGTAGATAAAATTACACCGATCATAAATACATATTCAGAATTATTTTATACATTGTATATAAAAAGTTATCAAAGAAAAACGAAATAGTGCGTTAATTAAATAGGAAACATTTAATATATTAAATTAAATATATAAAAACACCCAATCAAAGTATACTGTTGTCAGTCGGGAAAAAACCCGAGCGCAGGTCATAGGTCGCAAGTCGAAACCTTGCGACTTGCGTCCGACTTATGTTGTCAGGTTCGAGCTCTTTTGTATGTCTTTTACTCGGATAATTACTAGTCGCAAAAACCACAATTTTTTTTGGAAGGGCATAATGAAATATACAATAAAAAAATGAGGCTTTTTTATTAATTTCCCTTCTTTTTTTCTTTCTCTTTCCTTTTTTAATCAAAAACATTTTGGTACTACCCTAGGTGTATATTAATATTGATTAATACTATCTATAATAACCCTAACTAATTGGGAATATATACTCCTTAATAATCATGTTTATTTTGTATTCGTTTCATGTTTGTAGCCTCAAATTCTTCATATCCTATAAGTATACCATTCTATCTATCTATCTCGTTGTGATCAAAGGGAAAGTCACAATATAAGGGGAAGTAAATCTAAGCCGTCTATTCGTTCAAAATTTTTTTTATTTATTTCTTTCATAATAATAATAATCAATAAATATATAAAATTATTGAAACACAAACAAACAGGTTAAAACCAATATAATACCTCAATAATAGATTTCATCGATTTGAATTAAGAACCCAAGAGGATATTGTCAAAATAATATTAATAATAAACAAACAAATTTGAAACTTGGTGAATCACACAATGGTAAAAATAAAAAATAAAAATAAAAATACTATCTTATTTATCTTGGACTCTTTTACGCGTTGATACCCATATGTATATTGTTTGATTGAAAGATTAATAAAATTGAGGGTTTAATTGTTTAATTGAAAGTTTAAATTAAATTGATGACATCATATATCATATTTTATATTATATATATATATAATATATATTATTATTATTATATTTATAGGATATGGAAATTTAAGCCCATAGTTGTTAAACTCTTACGATTCACGAGTCGACTCTTATGAGTCGGCTCAGAAATTCAAAAAACGAGGCGACTCGGACCCCGACTCGTAAGTGGCTTTGACTCTTACGAGTCATTTATTGACTCTTCCAAGTCGTGGGCGACTCTTACGAGTCTTGGGCGACTCTTACGAGTCAGAATTCGGACACACGTTTAATGTATCTAATAAAAAATAAAAAATGACAAAATATGATAGGAAATGACTAATAATCCATTATAGATTAAACATTTGTGTTATTTAATGATTTTCATCATGTATTACTTCAATCAAGGATAGAAATCTAAACAATTATATACATATAGATATAAATATACGTATTTATTGTAAATTTATGAGTCTTATGAGTCGAGTCATGAGTTAAAAATCAATACTCCAAATCACGGGTCGAGTCACGAGTTAAAAACTATGTTTAAGCCCCTTTTATGACAATTTCTGATTTCTCTAATTTGCAACACATCGTATATTTTTGTTTTTTTATTCAAAAGCCCTCTAACAATTGATATTATCAATTGAATTTTACATTCAATAAACATCTTTTTAATATACAAGTGTAAGTGTATTTAGGTAAACAGATACGTTACATTAAACTTATAACAAATGACTTCTAAAACTCTAGAAATTTAATTTAAATGTCTTGTGAATTCATATTCCTCTTTAAGATACATCTATCTATCAATCTATCTATCTATCTATTCATCATCATATATATAAAACAAATATTTCTTTTGTTTATGTGTCATCTATTTAATCATCATAAGATGTCATGTCTAAAATATAATTACTTCAAATTATTCTTCAAATTCTAGTGATGCCACATGGCTTTTCATTTTTATTAATTTGCTCACACTTTTATTTTTTTTTCGTTTTATCTCTATACATTATTGTGCATTGCACAGGCTCAAAGACCTACATATATTTACGAATACATATAATACTTATTATTTATCTTTGTACAATTCATTGTGTTTTATTTGACACAATTATTAATTTCTATAATTTATTATAATAGTTTGATTATTTATTATATAGTTTGGTTTATGCTATTATTTATTTTCAATTCTCAATGATAATTGAACCTTTTAAGTTAACAAGGTTAATTCATATGACTACTTACCAATAAACATATAGCTATAATATAATAACGACCTTGCATTACACAGGCTAAAAGCCTTTTATTAAAAGCATCCAAATTATGACACATTATCAAATTAGTTTTTTCTCAAAAATTCTTCAAAATTTCTAACATTCTCATCTTAACAGTTTTTTATAATTTTAAATTCCTAACAAACTATCGTCTTCTATTTTGTAAGAGTCATAATTCAATTTTATTATACTTCATTGTAATAGTTTTTTTTAATTCATTACATTCAATAGATAATGATTTTTTATACATAAAAAAAATTTTATTTTCTTATTGATATCTCATACATTGCAATTATCAAATATCATCATTATCAACTACAATGTTTTAAGAAAATTAGTTTTACTATGATATATGAAATTGATTATTTTCTGTGCATATTGTTATATGTTACTACTGACTAATAATAATAAATTTTCAACATTCAACAATATTAATACAACTGAAAACTTAAAAACCACAGGGTTAATTTTATTTTTTAATTACCTTGCATCGTAAGTTTTAGGCTTTTGAACGTCCAAAAACTAAGATTTCGAACGTAAACGAACCTAAAAACTTCCAGAGACTGATTTTGATCGTTTTTACGCAAAGAATCATATACAAACAACCCTAAATCAACCGTTATTACCCGAATAACCTCGAACCTACGCGTATCTAGTCGTAGGCTCTGATACCAATTGTAAGTCCGTATGTATTAGGATCGATAACGAGGTTATCTTTAGGTATTAAGGTGTGAAATCCCTTAATACTAAGTTTACGGATCGTAAACGGTTTGTTTCACAAGTATTAGTGAAATCAATTACTATTTAGCTTTGTATTGATTAAAATTAACGTTTATCTATCAATACCTAGCTCTTAGAATGCTTAGTATGTCTCTGGAAACACAGAAAATTCGTATGGGTATTATGGCAAAAGTTAATTAGATTTAAAACCTAATTTGTTTAAATACTCGTCTCGGTTCGTAGCCCAGCTTGGCCCAGCGAGTCCAGTCAGCTCGCTTCGCAGCCCTGCCCTGCGAACTCACTCAGTTCGCATCGCAGGTTATGGTCAGCTTTTGGTCAACATATTTCAACATTTAATATTTAACTCTAATATGTTTAGCAACCAATATTTTCATTACAATTTAAAATCAATTTACAAACTTGATTACAATAATCTCTAGTACTATTACAAGCTAGATCTGTTGTCACTATAACATGTCCCAACAAAGAAAAGATATAACCGTAAGTAGCGCGTAACTTGAATATATGCTGAAAGATTACAACGAACGGAACTTCCAAAATATCTCCGACAATATTACAAATAAGCCCCTCAAAGTATCTTCAACAATATTATAATATTACCTCTTCCTTAGTCTTGGTTAAATATTAACCAAGAAGTAACTAACTACTAACCTAAACTAACCTAAAACTAACAAACTAACTAGAGAGAGAAAGTAGAGAGAGAGTATTCTTGAGAGAGAATGAAGAATAAGGTGTGTTGAAATGGTGGAAATTAGTCCACTATTTATAGGGAAATCCTAGGGCTTGAGGTACAAGTCTTTAAGCATCAAGAACAAGCATCAAAGCATCACACGGGGCGAGCAAGCAAACGGGGGGGGGGGGGGGGGGGGGGGTTCAAATGGCACCCATGTACCATTTACAAGGAAAATAAGGCACCAAATGGTACCTTAGGTACCGTATACTTACCCTTAGGTGCCATATACGGGCCTAGGGGGGAGGGGGGTTGGTGCTCCATTTGTCCTCCGCTGACTTCTCGGTTGCTTGGTTTATCCGTATCTTTTTCGTTTTAAGTTGGTTTTGCTTAATTCTTACGCCGTTGGCTTCGTTTTTCCGTTACGCTTCCAATGACACTAAGTTTGCCAAATTTGGAGGTGTTTGACTTTTGCGTGTTCCGGATGACGATCGACGAGCTTCTAGACTGCACATCTTCTCCGTCTTTCGTCCGTTTCTTTTGATTCTTTCACCTCCGGTCTTGGATTTCCCTATGGAATCATAAAATATGAATTAAAATCCAATTCCATAATTAATTTAAGAAGGGGATATTTAAGGTGACGTTATTTGCCTCGTTTTGCATGATTAACGAATGTTTTTAGTGATTTCAACAGTAGTGTCTGTAATTGAACCACTTTGGTGATTTTAAGTATATAATAGATGTTTTAAGATATTTTCACCAAATATAAGCCCAATAATTTTAGAATAATGTGTTTAAAAACATGACTTTTTAGGTCACATCAAGTATCCTACACTTAGACGTTGCTTGTCCTCAAGCAACACATCCTTGCCCTAATTAAAAATACTTGTAAAACCTAGTTTTGGGGTGAGTCGGAACATTTCAAAAAGTTATCATTTTCTCATACTTATAATATTTTTCTAAAAACATTAGGAAAGATAAGATAATTATTTCAGAAAGAAGTAATGATTCTCCTTAAGCATACTTCCAAATCTCGTGATCTTGTAGTATACACAACTAGGTGATCTCACTAAAGGGGTCGCTCAATTCACTCAAGAGTGTTTCGGGTTACTTAACATTCTAAACAAAGAAATCTCTCAAATAGCCAGTCATGCAGTACTCATCGTTATAAGCTTGATCGAGAATCGGATCTCCACCACTTAGGTAAGAACGATGCTAATTATCCCAAGACATTCAGGGGTTATAATGTTTGTGAGGGTTAAGGGGTATGTATAACGGAAATTTTGGTTGTAAGTGTGTTGCTTATCTTAGGACTCCTAAGGTTACGGAAAACTTTATTTAGAAACGGATGAAAGGATAGCAGCTTTTCGTCTTCTATCGGATCTTCTTCTTTTAGGGCGATACTTCGAAGCACTAAGCTTTATTT
Source organism: Pseudognaphalium luteoalbum (assembly GCA_963422505.1). Lineage (NCBI taxonomy): Eukaryota > Viridiplantae > Streptophyta > Magnoliopsida > Asterales > Asteraceae > Pseudognaphalium > Pseudognaphalium luteoalbum. Next base: position 7,520,741 of record OY730196.1, read on the forward strand.
TTTTGAACTATTTTTCTTTTACTTTTTTTTTTATTTTCTTTTTCTAATTTTCTCTTTTTGTCTCTTTTCTTTTTCTTTCAGAACTTCTTTGCCAGAGAATTTCCAAGGATTATTAAATGTAGAAATCCATCTTCTCATCTTTCTTCTTCGAGTCTTTTCATGGTGTTAATTTTTCACACCGGAGATATTTCTTTTCTGGGATCACGAAAGAGTAGGACAATTTGAGAGGATGTTCTAAAAGACGTTTTTCATAACCTCGGAAATTCTAAGATAAGTTTTAGGGTTATTTGGGAAAGTAGGGGTAAAAATGTGGGTTTTATGAAATAAAAAGGTTTAGGCTCAACAGGGTTTACTAAGCGGATTATCGATACTAAAAATGAGCATCGGAAAGGGTTTTTGGCTTAAAAGAGAAGGCTGAAAAGTGGGTTTAAATCCTAAGGAATGTCAAGGTCATCTAATTGCATCTATACCGTGTACGGTATTCACCAATATGGTCTCGAAGCGTATGTCAAGAGAAAGTTCTAATTCAGATATACATGCATCGACACACACAAGAAATGAACAATGTAGCATTAAAAATGAATGCTTTTAAGGCTCAAGTCCTCACTGCAAATGAGTTGTATGTGCCTAGTCATGTTCTTATTAGATTGTCATTTCTTGCTTAAGCAATTATTACCTTATTTTCCTTAGATTTTAAAAACAACTTATTTATAATTTGAAAATGACTTCTCTTTAAAGCATTAAGACTCAAAAATTCAGAGTTAATCGGGTGATTTAAACTCGTTTTTCTTTTGAAAAAGTTTTTGAAATTTGAAAAATTTAGAGGAACATTTTTTTGTGTCAACTATTTTTGAACTAAAATTATAAAAACAAACCAAGGTATTCTATAGCTGCTATCCCACACTTAGAGGAACATTGCCCTAATGTTCTCTTGAGTTGAGATTGTATAATCCCACACTTAGAGTTTGAACATGTAAGAAAATGTTTCTCAAGTGTTTTGTTTTGGGCTGGAATCCCACACTTAGTGATAAGTTTAGGATAGAGTATAGACTACTTTTATTAACACAAAAAAAATACGAATCATGATAAAACAGATAAAAGAAGAAAGGATCAGATACTCCCCAGATAGCGAGTTGCATAGGAGCTGAGAATCTGAATTTGCTGAAAGAGATGTTGCCAGGATCTTCTTCTGCATTCTTTGTGATGATCGGCTCTGCTCCAAGTGACTTGCAATTGTTTTCCTCATTTCATAAACTCTTATTCTTTTTTCTCGTGAATTGATCTCTTAAGTGTGAACACGTTAGATATACCCTTTGTACAAACTCGGTTTTGTTTTTACAAATGAAAAAAATCACTGTCTCAGATTTTGAAAGATGTTTTTTACTACAAATCAATTTTATGAATCATGTGTTTTTAAAAGAGTTTGAGCATAATGCATAAAAGTAGTATGCAAGTACCTCAAATGCTCGAAACACAAGATTCATTTGTCATTTTAAAAGTTTTTTTTCCTTTTATCTGGGAACAGTGGTTTATTTGCATAACGAGTTGTATTCAGAAGATGTTTTGTATAACAGTTGGGTTCATCCACGTGTGAAGGATAGTCGGAGATCTTCTTCATCTCTCATATTCTCTTTTCTTTCTACGTTTATTCCATGGGTTGCCTCGTAAGAAGCGCTGCTTTTAAAGTCGAGAGCCTGACTTTATTTCACGGGTTGCCTTTCGAGTAGCGCTGCTTTTAAAGTCGAGAGTCTCACTTTACTCCTTTGAGATTAGATATTGAGGAAAGAGCTCCCAGGGCGAGTGATGGTGATATTATGAGCTCTGGGTTGTGGGAATGTGTAGCGCGGAGGGTATATCCTTTGGAAATGGCTTGCCATGGTTGAGATTAGATCTGGCGGTTCCATGTCATGCATTTTGAAGCTTCGAAAGTGGTCTGAGGCAGCTGTGGATAGACCTAGCAATCCTTCGGAGATGTAGTCAACTGCTTTAGTGATTGGCCCGTTAGGATCAATCACCGTGGTTATCCTTGTTGTGATCTTTTCCCTCATTGAATGCTTTAGTCTGATGGAGTCCATGAATACCAGAAATTTCACCTTTAGCTCTTCGAATTCTTCAGTGTAAGGATCTCCTCTGAATGTGCTTATAGATTGGCACAGGCTACTGATTTGGTGTTGCTAATAAAGGGTGAAAGGAAAGCCAGAGTTTTTGAAAATATGAATTAATTTGTTGAATATCTCGCGATATCCAGCATGGAGGATAAACTCTATTTTCTTGGCGTCTTTTGCATTCAATATCTCATGTAATCGATTTATCACAAAAGTGACAACATCGAATAGAGACATATTTTTTACAATGATAAGATGATTACGCATGCTTTCGTCCCTAGTGATGTACTGAAGCTCTTCGATTATCAATTTAATATGATGTTCTAAAGTAGATTTGATGGTAAATCGATTGCTTCCTTTGGTACTCAAGTGATCTTTCTCAGCTAGCAAGTCAAGGAATGCCCGCAGATTTTCCATTACCATGAAGTCAGTATATTTCTTCTGATAGCACCCAACAATTCCATTTGTTTTGTAGAATAAGGGAATGCAGAACCCATGAGAACATCATACACCTTGTGGTATACTTGTTTTCGTTCAATGTAGAAGAGAAGTTCTTTTGAGTTATCCCTTTCTTCCTTGAGCTGAGATTTGAGTTCATCGGCGAATGTTTTGATGAAGTGCCTAAGGTTGAGCGGATCTTGGGTTTCGTTGCTAGCGAGATAGATATCGGCTGCCGATTCAATAACCGCTATCAACCATTTTTGATGCAGAGAGTAGTCACTGGTAGAATTTCTGATAGCTGATGTTATGTGGTGAGGGTTACTATCATAACGTTCTATCACAGAAATCATCTGCTCATGAGTAGAGACGATTGGGATACTGATGATTTCTGAGTCACAATCCGTAGTATGAATATCATGCTTATGTAGATCAGGGAGTTTAACTACGTCGGGTGGTGACTGAGATTCATTAGTGAACTTGGATTTCAGATCAGAAGATATTTTTGGAGTGTGTCTCTTATTACGTGAATCCGAATAATCAGACCCATATATACCTCCTATCTCAAACTGTGTTCGAGGTTCAGATGAAACAAGGGTTTGAATCCCTTGAGGGGATATAGGTGGTTGTAAGCTAGTTGTTGTGCTTGCTTTTAAGTCAGAGATCTTCTTCAAATTGCGTAAAAGAGTCTGTTCGATGTCTTCTAGCGGACGAGTGAGTGGTCTTGTTGGATTCAAGAAAGGATTGACCATTCCTTCGAGGGCACAAGCAAAATTATTATCGGTAAGAGACTCCTCTTCTTCCTTAATCTCTTTTTCCAGATCAGCTGCTGATTCAGAGGTCTCGTCATCTGATGTGACTTGGCTAATAAAGACAGTAAATAGCTCATTATTTTCAATCGAAGCACGGTTGGTCTTATCGATCTTGAATGTGATGCTTTCTCCGTGAGCGCGCAAGGTGATCGTATGAGAGTGCACGTCAATGACTGCTGTGACTGTGTTCATAAAAGGTCTACCTAGGATTATAGGGATGTTTATATCTTCCTGAATATCCATTACCACAAAGTCAGTTGGAAAAAAGAATTTGTCGAATTTAACAATGATGTTCGCAGCTATCCCCTTAGGATATCTTATGGATTGGTCAGCTAGCTGGACACTCATTTTATTGGGTTTCAAGTCTCCTAATTCCAGTCTTTTATATAGTGAATGTGGCATGAGGTTAATACTTGCTCCTAGATGGGCTAGAGAGCGAATATCACCAGATTCGTTGATAGAGCAAGGAAGGGTAAAACGTGGGTATCTCCTAGTTTTTCCGGTAGACGATTTTGGAGGATTGCTGAACATTCGGCGTTCAACGGAAGATTAGGCACTTCGGGTACCTTGTCTCTGGTCGACATGAGTCTCCTAACGTATTTGGCACATTTTAAAGCTTTGAATTTATTAGGATGTTGCTTGAGATGTTCTGGAAATGGTATGCGCACCTTGTTAGGAGTAGACTTTTTCTCAACTGTCTGCGTGACAGGAGATTGTTCTTTCACTGGAGAGAGAACTCAAGGTTGGCTCGGTGCCACCTTGAAGTCTAGGTTGTTCATTTGGTTGGCTTCTTCAGTAAATGTGTTACTAGGAAGGCTACCCCGAGGTCTAGTGTCGATACGTTCTGTTAGTCGGCCCATTTGGGTCACAAGACTATTCAGTAGGGTTAGTTGTTCTTTTAAGAAGAGATCAACCTGATCTTGTCTAGCCGTAATTGTTTGGATGAATTGAGTGAGGGTGTCGTCTAGACTAGTAATTGGTCTGGTAGGTTCAGAAGGTTGGGCCATCTCATCTGCGTATTCAAAAAGCAACGGTGATTGGTTATGACCGAATTGAGGTTATTGTTGGTAGGCTGGGTTGGTTCGAGAAAGAGAGGTTTGAGTAAAATCAGGTGGATGTGGGTGAGTTCGGAACTGGTCATAGTAGGATGTGTCATCAACATGGTTCGTAGCTTGTAGATTAGTACAGTTCCGGCATGACTGAATATGGTAGACCTGTTGAGGGGGTTTCTTCAGCTTTCATATTTCCTCGGTTAGCGTTCCGATGTGTTTCGTGAGAGATTTGATCGCCTCAGTTTGCACGGGATTGGGAAGGGCAAGCGGTGCCGTTGATGAGGAATGCTCATCGGTGTTCCAATCATTGTGATTCATGGTCATGCTTTGAATCAGGTTCCAAGCTTCGTCATCTATGCAACGCGTGAAGTTGCCTTGAATCATTAAATATTGGCTTGTGGTGTGGTGAAAGACCTTGTAGAACGTGCATAACTGAGTTGATCGTTCGATTTGATGGTTAGGTCATCTTTTAAGCAACCTCTGAAATCTTTCCCACGCACTGTAGATTGATTCATCTTGAAACTGTCAGAAGTTTAAGATGTCTTTCTTTAATTTGATTCGTTTGGATGGGGGAAAGTACTTTGTTAAGAACTCAGTTTTCATTTCCACCCATGAGGAGATAGAGTCGGTCTCTAATTCCTCGAACCAAGTCTATGCATGTGTAGAAAGAGAGTAGGGGAACATATATAGTCGGATTGTATCTTGCTAAACCCCATTTTGCTTGAAAGAGTGGGATAGGAACCCCATTTTGCTTGAAAGAGTCGGATAGGGTGATGAACTTATTTAGGTGGGAGTAGGGGTCATCGTTCGGTAGTCCGTTGAATTGGCAGCGATTCGAGATCAGCTGGACTATGTTGTGTTTGAGTTCAAATGATGCTCCTTCAGTCTCCGGGTAGCGTATGGGTCCTCCTTGAACTTCAGTCGAGGGTTTGTTGCTATCAACGAGAGTGATACGTGCGGTGGTTGCAGGATTGTGGTAAGATGATCGCTTTTCTCGTTGGATGGGTACGACGTATGATTTAGGATTCGGGAAAGGGAGGATTGAAAGAATTTTCAGGGGTTTAAGAAGAGAGAACCATCCTAATGGTTCACTAGCAAGAAAGTTCATTATGACGTCTCTGAGTCTTACAGTTGATTCCCCGGCAGCGGCGCCAAAAACTTGACGCGTCACCAGCGGTCGGTCAGGTTTTACCCTGCCGTTGGACCGGCTGCTAGGGGCGTGTCTGTGTAGAGTTTTAAATTTGTAAATTTTGGGGCCTAAGTTTACTAGTGTTGTGTGACCTAGAGGTGTATAGCGACAAGTATGACCTAGGGTCGTTCTTTAAAATCAACTGTATTGTAAAACAAAGAAATCACGATGTCCGATTCAAGCTAGTGAAGGGTTTTTATAAAACAGTTGGGAATTTGTTTTTGTTGGTTTTCTAATTTATACTACTAATTAAACTAGGCGATAAAGTAAAATAAATGGAAAGCAGTCAGGATAAAGGGAGTGTTTGTTGTGACTTCGTTAGCCTTCATTGGGATGATGTTTAAGTTTAAGTTATGAAAACGTCTTTATAAAGATTTGTATTTTATTTGCCTTAAGTATTTATGGTGTAAGCATTAGCACCCTACTGATTGATTGCTCAATCAGCATGTCACTGAGTACTAACCTGTCATGATTATGATCGGAGGAGGTTGTTTGACTCTCAACATTGCCCTTTTGACGGAACAATGACCCTTTTCTGGAATACAAAGATTCCGGGGTGCATGAATAGAGTAACAGACCCACTAATGGTCTAATCGTTCTTAACACCACAATAATACTCAATTGAATAAAACATTTAATATTAAGACATGTTTGGTGTTTGATTACTTTCCATCAATGGTTATGTAGAATCCAGAGGTGATAGACAAGGGTTAGAATACTTAATGATTCAACGTCTTCCTTTCTGGATTCATAAACTAAGTTTGTATTTTAGATCAGAGTTTCTGTTGGTACATTTAGTGTGTCAGTCACTTGGTCTATCGAGTTGTAAGTGTCGTGAGTTAATTGTAATAGAAAAGTAGATTTTGTACTTAGCGACACTTAAGTTTTGTAGTAGGCGACACTTGCCTTAGTGACGCACAGCGACACTTAGGGAAGTGACGCATGAAGGCGGCCACATGCGACACTAGCCAAGTGACGCATGTTTGCTGATTTGTGTTAGTATATAAGCAAACCTACGGGTTTCTGGATAGGGTTGAAGAAACCCTAGCATTATTTGTTGAAATAGCAATTCTGTAAACTAGCTAATAGGTTACGATTATCAATACAAAGTTGATTTTGATTCGTTTATTCGATTTCGGTTTGTGTTTATATATTACGTGTGTGATTGTTTGTTTCCGCCTTACAATCATTGTTATCAATCACTTAGATCCACAGCAAGGGGCACTTACAACTGGTATCAGAGCCTCTAGGTGGTTGGATTGACGAATTGATCACGTATTTGCTTATTTTCGGTTTGTTTTGTGAAGAGAATCAAGAACTATCGAGTTATTTAGATCAACTGGGTGCTATTCAGACGTTTTGAATCAATATTTACAGGTTTCGTTTGATTGGGATCGAAGAATTTTCGTTAGGTTTACGAAAATTCGATTTTTAGGGTTTTTGGGACTTCACAGCCGTTTTTGCGTCACTCGTTGCGTCACTTAGAGCGTCACTTACAGCGAAACTTCGGGCGACACTTTTTAAGTTCCAATTAGGGTTTTGCCGACACTCAAGTGCGTCACTTTGTGCGTCACTTAGAGCGTCATTTGTGTGTTATATGACACTTGTTTCTAGTGTCATCTGTTCCAACCTACCGACACTGACATGCGTCACTTAGCACGTCACTTGTGTGTTACGCGTCACTTCTATTAGTGACGCCTGATACTCTTTTGCGTCACTCAAGTGCGTCACTTGAGTGCGTCACTTGGTTACTTGACCGACACTAATCTCTAGTGTTGTCATACGTTACTTACTAGCGTCACTTACTGAGTGTCGCTAGTCTTTGCGACACTTCTGTGCGTCACTTACTAAGTGACACCTTAATTACTAATCAGCTTTCTAGTTTTGTTTTTGAGCTTATTTTCCAGGTTTTTCTTTAATGGCTGCTGATAAAGAAGATATTAGGGGAATTAGAGAGATGATTAAACAGAATCATGATGTTGGTTCTAATAGTAAACCTCCTTTGTTTACCGCGGATATGGATTATGCTTATTGGCATGACAGATTTGAACAATATGTAGATTTCCATTGTCCAGAGCTTTGGGGTCCACTTAGAGAAAGATATGAGGCTCCTGTAGCTGAAGGAAATTATTGTGGTATTCCTCCGGCCAAGACGTATAAAGCTATGACTCCAGAGGAAAGAAAGGAGTATGACATCGAGAGAAAGGCTCATTCTGCTATCTGTATGTGCCTAACTAAGGATGTTTTATGAATTTTCAAAACTCATGACATCACCTACGATTTGTGGAAGGCCATCGAAACACGATGTGGAGGAAATGAAAAGTATAAGGAGGTCAAACTAGAACTAATCAAGAAACAATATGATCTATTTGATATTCTCCCTAATGAAACTGCATCTGGGCTGTTCACAAGGTACTCATAGTTGGTTAGTGAGTTAACCGAGGGAGGTTACAATTTCCCTCAAATTGAGGTGAATAAGAAGCTGTTAGATGTTTTGCCCAGTACTTGGGATGTAAAAGTGCAATTTCTCAAGGAGAACCAAGAATTAGCGAGAATAACTTGGATGAATTGATTGGTGTTCTTCAAGCTCACGCAATGGTGTTGAAGAAAAAGGAGTGTAAGTCGGGTGGGTTTGTTCAAGACCCGACATTATATGGAGGAAAGATAAACACCGGGAAGGCATATGGTGGAATGGCTTTCATTTCTGATACTAGTTCACCATTGCAGTCTACTGGTGCTCATCATCCAATCTATGCTTCTGGACCTTCACTAGGTTCACAACAGCAAGTTAAGATCTCTCCAGCTATTGAAGAACAAGCTGCCATCTATACAGCTTTTCCGAGTTCTTACAAGGATTTGGTTTCTCAACCAAATACCACATTGGAACTTGCTAAAGAAGACTATGCTCAACTGGATGATGATGATCTTGAGCAAATGGATTTGAACTGGAATATTGCCATGATTGCAAGAAGAATGCAAAAATTCTTGCAAAGGACTGGAAGGAAGAGTTTGGAAGGTAATGGTAAATCCAGCTTTGGGTTTGACAAGAGCAAGGTCAGGTGTTAAAACTGTCAAAATTTAGGACATTTCGCAAGGGAATGCGAGAAACCCAAAATTCCTCCATCGGGTCTTACAAAGTCTGATGCTCTTCAAGCTCAAGGGAAAGAGGAAGTAAAGTTGGCGACTGCTGATGCCTTGGTTGTTTTTGAGCCAACAAATACTGAGCGGAGTGCGCAAGCTGAGAAGTATCAGCAGTGTCTCATGGCTTACATTACTAATGAGGTACAAAACGAACCCGATGAACCTCTAAACTGTATTTCATGCATTAATTTAACTGAATCTTTGAAGGGTTTTCAAAAGGACAACTTTGATTTAAGAGGAAAAGTTGTGAAACTTACTGAGTCTAATAAATATTTAAAAGCAAATGAGCATTTATATGATAAGCATATTGAGGCTCATAAGTTGGATACTCAAACGTATAAAGCAAAAGTTTTTAGTTAACAAGATGTTATTAACAGCTATCTCGCTGAAATTGAATTGTTGAATAAAGAACTTTCTGATTTGAAAATTGAGTACGATAACTATAAGAACAAAATCTTAGGATCATCTTCCGCGACAGTTGTTTTTGATGAAATTCTTAACAAACAAAGGACAAGTGATAAAAGTAAGATAGGACTCGGTTATACTATGGTCCCACCTCCTACTGAATATTGTCCTATGCCTGTTAAGGAAGGCACTGAAGAGATTCCAGTTGATTATGCATTGTTATATGGTGTTAAAACCAAGGAATCTAAGCAAAACAAACAGGTAAAGGAGAAAACCAAGAGGCCAGAGTATCCCTTGCCTAAGTTTGTTAAAACTGAAAGTGTATCTCCAGTTTGTGTTGAGGAGATTGTTGAGATTGAGGATATTTCCGATCAGGAGTATCCTAAGGTTGAAAAGTTGAAGTCAAATCTGAAAAGGTGACTTTGACAAAGGAACCTGCCCCTAAAGTTCAAACTAATAAGGGCAAGAAAAAGGTTTTAAATGAGAAACCTCAAACTTTACAGACACTTGTAAAGATTTTGAAATGAAATTTAACTGTTAATAATGAAAGAGTTTTTTGTAATAAACCTTCAACTTCAACTGATCAACCGAGGCAAGCATCTTCTAAAACATGTACACAATGTGCATGTTCTAAAAATGTCTCGCCACCTCCGTTTGAATAACCTCAGTCTCAACCTTTTGTTGAGAACCGTTCCTGTTTCTACTGCAAGAAGCAGGGACATTTAATTTGAGATTGTCCCAAGCTTTCTCATCAGCGCTATGGGAGAGATATGCCTAGAACATCTTTGTATCGAAATTCATTTTCAAATTCTCCACCTAGGCGTTATTCAAACTCTCCCAAGCCCGTTGAGAAGCAAAGAAATGTTGGGCAAAAACCTTTGCCAAAACAAAACCCTGACATTTCCCTCAAACCAACTTCTGAACTATCCAAAGTTTGGAAAAGAAAAGAGCATTTAATTGACTCTTCTCTCGTCTACAATAACACATCAGATGAAATTCTGATTTGTTAAAAGATAAAATTTTGACTGATATGATTATTGTTGATGACCTTGGTAGACCTAAGTCTGTAAAGGCTTGGGTCACCGTTTCTCACTAATCTCCTTACTTTTATATGTTGCAGCAGTCTGAACGTGTTAAAGATAGTGAATGGTATATGGACAGTGGCTGCTCGCGACACATGACTGGCGATGTGTCTCTTCTGACGGATACTAAACCATGCGTTGGAGGACATGTTGCCTTTGCAGGAGATACTGGAGGAACAATTACGGGTAGAGGAACGGTAACCAATGGGAAAGTTAGCTTTGAAAATGTGAACTATGTGCCTCAACTCAATCACAACTTGCTGAGTGTTTCACAAGTGTGTGATAAGGATTTTACCACCGCATTCACAAAAACTGAATGTGTGATTTTGAAGCCTGGGTATGTTATTCCTGAAGAATGGGTGCTTATGCGTGCACCAATGAAAAACGATACTTACATGATGAATATGTGAACAGTGGAGACGACAAGTGAATATACTTGTCTCCTTTCAAAGGCTTCCGAAAAAGAATCACTTCTTTGGCATAGACGGATGGGACATATTCATTTTCGCAAAATGAATTTTCTTATTACTAACAATTTAGTAAATGGAGTTCCAAAGTAGTCCTTTTCTTTAAAAGATGACTGTATTTCTTGCCACAAGGGCAAACTCCACAAAAAGTCCCATAAGTCTAAGACAGTGAATTCTATTGCTGCACCACTTGAGCTTTTGCACATGGACCTTTTTGGTCCCATTTCTACAAAAAGTATTGGTGGAAGATCTTATTGCTTGGTAGTTACTGATGACTACTCAAGATTTTCGTGGGTTTACTTTCTAGCTTCAAAGGGGGAGACCGCAGATATTTTGGTATACTTGTTGGATAAGTTGGCAAATTTGTGCAACTTAAAGGTGAAGAGACTGCGCAGTGATAATGGAACTGAATTCAAGAACTCTACTCTCCAGATATACTGTGCTTCGAAAGGGATTGATCATCAATTCAGTGCTCCAAGAACTCATCAACAGAATGGAGTTGCAGAACGTAAGAATAGGACCATCATTGAGACAGCTCAGACGATGTTAGCTGATTCAAAGTTACCTATCATATTCTTAGCCGAGGCAGTTAGCACTGCTTGTTATGTTCTGAATCGGGTGCTTACGATTAAGAAGAAGAACAAGACATGTTATGAACTTTTTAATAACCATAAGCCGAATCTGCAGTTTCTAGAGCCATTTGGGTGTCCATGCTTGATCATGATTACAAAAGATAAAGTCTCTAAGTTTGGTAAGAAAGTTGTTGAAGGGATTTTTCTTGGATATTCGGTTGATTCTACGAATAAAAGAGTTTATATCAAATCAACGCACCAAGTTGAGGAACATTTTGAGGTCAAATGTTTGCGTTATACGGATCCTCCTCAAGGAACGGGTCTGGATTGGTTTTTCAATTATGCGGATGTCTTTAACTCTTTCAACATACCAGAAGATGATGAAGAGGAAGAGTTGGTCACCCTGCTTCATGGAATCAGCATTTCTCAAGACACACCTGATCCTTTCTTTAAACCATCCGACCCAAACCCCGAACCGACACCAACCAAACATCTGCCTCTACACCCACTACAACACCTACTCCAACTGTACCATCTCCCACTATTCCATCTTCAGATGTTCCTTCTACTTCAGGAACGATCAATGCAGACGATCTTCCTGATGACCCAAACATGCCTTCTTTAGAGGAAGAAGAAGAAGAAATGGTCCATTCTCATTTCTTTACTCATGAAGGAGAAAATGAAGCCCCACAAGAACCCTTGCTTATTGAAAATTCTACTGTTCTGGAATCTACAAATGTCACTCCTACAGAGGGTGATTTGAACAACTTGGAATTGGTCCTTGCACCGGATGCAATTCCAGTGACTCGTATACATAAGGATCATCCCATTGAAAACATTATTGGTGATCCTCATGTTTCGGTTCAAACATGACAACAAGTGAAACAGTCTCAAAGTCAGCAACTGTTAACTCTTGTTGCTCAGATAAACTCATGTCATCTATCTCAAGTTGAACCAAAGAAAGTGGATGAGGCCTTAAAAGATCCATCTTGGGTTGAGGCCATGCAAGAGGAACTACAACAATTTAAGAAACTACACGTTTGGGAAGTAGTTCCATTACCCAAAGGTGCCCACTTGACTAGCACTCCTTGGGTATATCGAAATAAGATGGATGATCGGGGCATTGTGGTTCAAAACAAAGCCCGTTTGGTAGTTCAAGGTTTCAGTCAGATTGAGGGTTTGGATTATGATGAAGTATTTGCTCCTGTTGCCCAACTGGAGTCGGTCCGCATCTTCTTAGCATATGCCTCCTACAAAGGATTTCGCGTCAATCAACTTGATGTTAAAAGTGCCTTTTGGTATGGGCAAGTGGATATGGAGGTGTATGTTAAGCAGCCTCCAGGTTTTGAAGACCCTGTGCATCCAGAATACGTCTGCAAATTGAACAAGGCGTTGTATGGTCTTCATCAAGCTCCGAGGCTTTGGTATGAGCGGCTTACCAATCATTTAATGAAACATGGTTTTGTTAGGGGCAACATTGATAGCACTCTATTCATCCGTAGAGAACAATCTGGGGATAGAGAAGATATGTTACTCGTGCAGGTTTACGTGGATGACATCATTTTCGGTTCTACAAACGAGGCAATGTGCAAGAAATTCGAGGAAATCATGAAGTCTGAGTTTGAGATGAGTGTGATGGGGGAGCTCAAATTCTTTCTAGGTGTACAAGTTGAGCAGTCTGCCAAAGGTATCTATATTCATCAGTCAAAATATGTCAATGACATGTTGACTAGGTATGACTTGCTTAATTGTAAAACCTATGGGACTCCCATCGAGATAAATCACAATCTTAGATTTGCTGAAGATGAAGAAGATTGTAATGAAAAGGACTATCGTTCTATGATAGGTTCTCTCATGTATTTGACTGCCTCTCAACCAGATATTGTATTCGCTGTATCTATCTGCTCACGCTATCAAGCTAAGTCCAAGGTGTCTCATATGAAGGCGGTGAAGCGAATTTTTGGTTATCTCAAACATAGACCCAATCTTGGTCTATGGTATTCAAATGAGAAATCATTCGCTCTTACTGCCTATTCGGATTCGGATCATGGTGGCTGCAGCATAGACAAGAAGTCTACAAATGGTGGATGCCAATTCCTTGGATCGCGCTTAGTCTCGTGGCAGTGAAAGAAGCAAACCAAAGTTTCCCTTTCAACAGCAGAGGCTGAATACGTTGTTGCTGCCAGTTACTGTTCTCAGTTTCTGTAGATTCAGCATCAACTGCGTGATTACACGTTACTTCTTACTATGACTCCTATTCATATGGATAACACTGCTGCCATATCTATCACACGCAATCCCGTACAGCACTCTAAGACTAAACACATAGAACTTAGGTTCCACTTTATACGGGATTGCTATGAAAAACACCTGATAGACCTTGTCCAAATAGACACCCTTAAGAAAAATGCCGACCTTTTCACCAAAGCTTTTTAAAGTACTCGATTTGATGAACTAATCAATTTGATTGGTTTAAGGTTCTTCGTGACTAAAAAGTAACTTGTAACTTGGAAGGTACATTTATCTGCTTTTATGTTAAAAAAAAGGGCAACAACCACTCTTTATACTCTTTAGTATTTAAGAAATGCACGGTTGCTACATTTTTAAAATAGACGTTGAGTTGTGTCTGTAAACAACTTGGGATATGATAGTACATCGGGTGACATGCACAAAATGGAATTTTAAAGTTTATCTTGGATGTGTCAGTAGGTTTATCTGACATGTTGAAAATAGTTTTTATAAACATTGTCTTCATCATATGATATATTAGTAGGCATGTTACACAAAACTCTTTGAGACCTCTTAAGAAGCCTAATATATAATTGTTTATTTCAAGTGGTATAACACTGTTCGATGTATGACAAAAGTCTTAATATATTACTTATGCTAGACATGTTTTCATGGAAGAAGCTTATTTGATATCATTTGGGGGTATATATTGACAGTTTCCTTTGTTATACGTAAGTATAGACCTGGTTTATGTTAATATGTACTTAACAATTAAGCAAACACAAGTCAAAGTACTTGAAAAGTCTTTAAAAATTAAGATACCTAACGAGGTCGTCAAAATGGTTTGACCAAGTCTGGTTTTTCTTAAACCTGAATCAAGCTACGCCGCTCTGTTGTACGTACGTTCAGACCTGACCTGTCATCGCTGACTTGATTCTTAAAATTGATTTTCTTATATTCTTTCTGTAAATGGAAGCATGGTCTATGTTTTAAGTTAAGATGTATATTATGGTGGGGACCACAGCGAAATATACATACGAATAATAATAAAATTATCTCCTAGATGTAAGTGTAACATGTTTAAGAGGACAAATATACTGATAATCGTTTTGAAATAATTTTTATAAAACGGTGTTTTTAGCAAGCCAAGTAAATTTAAAGTGGACAAATATACTGATGATCGAAATAACACTTACTATTCCTAATAATTGCATGTTATTCCGATATGATCCCTAACCAAACTCAATCAACTCCGTCACCAAAAAGAATGTGTTAGTTTTGTATTTGTAAATTTGTAGTAATTTATTTTGTCTTACTTTTAGTTTTATTTTATGTTATAACCAAGTTACAGTTACCTTCAAATTTGAGTACCAAAATTAAAACGCAAAAGATCGACAAAATATTAAAAAGTTTTTCACCAAGTGACTTTATGCATCACTTTCATAAGTGACGCTACCAGTGCCGCACTGGATATTGCATCACTTTCATAAGTGACGCTTCCAGTGTCGGGTTAAGTGACGCGTATTAGGTTTTCGGTATAAATACCCCTCAAACTGACACTCCTAATTACCACATACACTATTCAATACTTGACACTTACTCTGACACTGCATCACTTACGATTGTCATAGCGTCACTTCGTCTGTTCGAACTTTTTCGTTTTGTTTGCGAGTTTCAAGCTTTGTTTTGTGCAATCGACCTTTATAGTCTCGTTCCCCACACTCATACACTTCATTAGGTATGACCTTTAACCCCTCTCGTTATGTTTCATGCTTTATTCGTATATAAGGGTTACGGGTTTAGGGGTTCCTCGAAAATCACACGAATTGGGGGTCATTACGTTTATGTTTTATGTTAAAACTTGTTGCGTTTTGATCGGTTTGACATTGCGCATCTTTTGGTAACCTCATTTTTTCAAACCCCCAATTTTTGTTCGTCGTGATTTCTGGGCATGAACAGTGACGCGATGATCTTCATCGTTGCGTCACTTCATGCGTCACTTCCAGTAAGTGACGCTATTTGGTAATTTGAATGACTTACCGTCACTTATACCGTCACTCATCTAAGTGACTCCCTTAGTGAACATATGCTTGTACCGTCAGTTAAACCGTCACTCTTCTGAGTGACGGCCTTTTATGTGTCACTTATTTAAGTGACTCCCCTAGTGACGCCCATGTCTATACCGTCACTCCTTTAGTGACTCACCTAGGTTACCGTCACTAGACTAAATGACGCATACTTTTATACCGACACTTCTTAAGTGTCGTATCTAATGACGCATACTGTGGCCACGTCATTTACACCAGTGACGCCTGATAGCGTCACTTATCCTAAGTGACGCTATACTTGATTTTAGATTTTTAAAAACTGTTCCTTGCGACACCCCTTAAGTATCGGTAGTGTTTATGCGTCACTTCCTAAGTGACGCCTTAATCAGAATTTTGAACTTTTGTGAATATTTGTGCTAATCCTATTACGATGTTTCTGGTTATTTTTTCGGTATTTTAGCTTACAGATGGCAGTTCTGCAAGATTATTATCGCCGCATGAATACTCGTCACAACATCATTGCGTTTCTAGATTCAACGCACAAGAATTCAATCCCGTTTCGGCCGATGATCGATTTTCTAAGACGTTCCAGGATTCATCATGCTATCACAGCTACTACTCCAGTGTATATGAATCAGATTGAGGAATTTTATGATAATGCGCTTATTACAACGGAAAATGATGTCCCAAGAATTGTTTCTACTATGTTCGGTAAGCGGATTGTGATCACGGAGGATTCTGTTCGTCGTGTTCTACAATTCAACGACACGCACGAGATGCCAACTCTTTTTGAGATGACTTTCATTTACGGTGGTCTTCAGCGGATGGGCTATCCTGCGAACCAGTTCTCCGATTTCAGAAAACAATATCTCTGCAGGGTTTGGCGATATTTGTGCCACATAGTTATCGTCTGCTTATCTCCACGAAAAGGTGGATACGACGCTGCGAGTTACTTAACTCTATCCTTGATGTTGGCTTTAGTGTATAACAAGCCATACAATTTCAGCGGTTATATCTTCGGAAACATGGTTGAGAATGTGAGAGCTGGGAAAGATAAATGGCTGCAATATCTACGATTTGTGCATCTACTTCTGAACGACTTGGATTTGGGTATCGCTCCGGATCAACGGTCGCTTTTGGTTCCGACACCAATGCTCTTATGCGTTTTCAACGACTGTAATTTAGCGCCAAAAGTGAACAGGTTTTGGCAGATCGTGAGTTATTTGGGCACATAGGTAATGAAAACTATGTTGCACCACCGAACGATGATTTCGAGGATGTTGAGATTCCTCCAGTTAATGAGGATGACTTGGTTGATACCGAAGTTGCTCAGGATTTAGATGATATCGATCAGGTTGAGCGTGTTGACGAAGAAGAAGATGCTGATGATGGTGGACCCACACCATCCGATTCTGAGGGTGATGTGCCTCCTCAATATACTTTGGATGATATCCAATCAGTTGATCCGAGACGCTTTAAGCGTATTTTGCAAAGAATTTCTGAGGGCAGGGTTCATGTACCAAGGAATTTGGGTAAGCGTCAAACTGGGTCTAGTCCAACTTATGCTGATTTACCACATCGACGCCGCCAGCGAACAGGGATTGTTATTCAAGAACCAAGTCAACAACATCCTCAATAACAACAGCAACCACTACAATCTTCGCCAGCAGCATTTCAGCAGCTTCTCGCTCAAATGGAGCAGCTGACCAAACGTTTTGATGATTAGGCTGCAATTATTCAAGCTCAGGCTATTCAGATCAAGGATTTAGAGATTAAGGCTGCACAGGTTGATGATTTGAAGATTTAAGTGTCTGATTTTGGGTCTAGGTTGTTAGAATTGAAGTCTGTTACAAATGTTTCGGGGGAGGAAGGTCAGCGTACCCTGGAAAGAAATGTAACGCCTCCCCCAGAACCAGTAAATGTACAAGATTCAGAAATTAATGAAAATATCACTTTGGATTATTTTGTTGAGGTTCAGGGTCAACCGAGACCGATTGCAGTTGATTACTCAAATATCAATCTCACGTATCTGCAGAGTTTGATTAATCTGATTGATGAAAATGATAGATCAGTTGATCCTGATGATGTAGAAATGGATGCAGAGGTTCCAGGGCCGGATGAGGTTTATATGGAAAACCCGAATCAAGAACCGGCGCCTGAAAGAGAACCTGAACCTATTCAGAGACAACCGGCTCAACCATATGATTTTGATGCACCAATCATTGAGTCGGATTCTTCAGAAGATGAGGAAGAACAAACATTTGAAAATATTCAGGAACAATCAACTGTTCAATCAGTTCCTGAATCGTCATCTCATTCAGTACCAGAGGGTGAATCGATATCGGTTATTCGAGATTCGACAAAGCCACATTTGAGTTATGTTCCAGCCAAACCTGAGTTGAAGAAGTGCAAATTTTTCGAGGTTCGAGGTGAACTTACAGGTTTGATCAAAAGTTGGAAATTTGGTGCAAATTTTTTTTTTGATTTTGATTAAAAGAAGAGACTGCGTGCAATATTTCAAAACAAGATTTAATCATATTAGCACATTGCCAAAGGTCGAACTAAATCATCTTGCTCAGCTGAACATAGTTAATCATACAGATGATTTTCGAGGAAATATGTTTCAGAAGCTTTTAAGGAAAGAGATCTACAGCAAGACGTATATGTGGATTAGACCAAAGTTGGGAGTTCGTTTTTGTTATAAGAAGAAAATTGATCCGAGAACTTAGGAACCAATAGTAAACTATCATTATCCGTTAGCTGCTTGTCTGAAGAAAGTTCCTTTATAGTCACTACCACTGAATTTTCTCAAGTATCTACGATATTGGTGGTTTGACCCGGATACACAAGAAGCTGTTATTGAATATTCTACAAAGAAAGAGTCTGAGAATGAAAAGACTGAATGGAATATCAAAGGAGCTATTGGTAAGAGTGTTCGTGTGTTTGACCCGCTCAGCCTTATTAATATGTCAAAGAATGATTTGAAAGCTCTCCACAAGAATAAGATGCGATATAATCAGATTGATCATGAGGAAGCTGTAAAATTCATAAAGGTTGTCGAGGTTTGTGTTAGAATGTGTGTTCATGCTGGTGGAACATTCCCAGAAGGATGCAGCTGATGAGAGATGTCTGAAGATTGAAGATTTTGAAGACCAAGCTGATGACACGGGGGAGTTTGTTGGTACATTTAGTGTGTCAGTCACTTGGTCTATTGAATTGTAAGTGTCGTGAGTTAATTGTAATAGAAAAGTAGATTTTCTACTTAGCGACACTTAAGTTTTGTAGTAGGCGACACTTACCTTAGTGACGCATAGCGACACTTAGGGAAGTGACGCATGAAGGCGGCCACATGCGACACTAGCCAAGTGACGCATGTCTGCCGATTTATGTTAGTATATAAGCAAACCTACGGGTTTCTGGCTAGGGTTGACGAAACCCTAGCACCATTTGTCGAAATGCAATTCTGTAAACAAGCTAATAGGTTATGATTATCAATACAAAGTTGATTTTGATTCGTTTATTCGATTTCGGTTTGTGTTTATATATTACATGTGTGATTGTTTGTTTCCGCCTTACAATCATTGTTATCAATCACTTAGATCCACAACAAGGGGCACTCACAGTTTCTCCATTTATGATTTAAACCAACCCTCACTTGATATTAACCAATAAATCCCTAGTTTAATCACAGTGTACAGTACTTGTTTAAAACAGTATTTCCACGGCTTTAAAACTAGATCATGTTATTTAAACTCAGATATTTAATCAAGAGTTATTCACAGTGTACACTACTCATTTAGTATTTCCACAGCTTTATAACAAAACATAGATAGTTAATTACCCCTGATATGACGTCTTATCAAAAAGGTTTTAATCACGTTTATCGGTGGAAGGGCATTAATTTATTTAAGATCATGGATGGAACATGTATTCAAAGCACCGAGTTTTCATTAATAATATATAGTTGGGAACATTATTCCACAATGGATTGTGCCCACGACTTTCATAGCTTTCACGTTTTGTACTCTACACATTCGTGATGTTTCCGGCGCTATACACATAAGGTTACCTCCGTTGTTTCATAATGACATCATCCCAATTAACAACTAACTACATCACAACAAACACACAATACAACTACTCACTAATCATGGCAAGTAATCCTAAAGCTAGCATAATAACAATAATAACATGCATTTCGATACATATGGAAAGATATAACCGTAAGTAGCGGGTAACTTGAATATATGTTGAAAGATTACAACGAGCAGAACTTCCGAAATATCTCCGAAAATATTACAAATAAGCCCCTCAAAGTATCTTCAACAATATTACAATATTACCCCTTCGTTAGTCTTGGTTATATATATTAACCAAGAACTAACTAACTACTAACCTAAAACTAACAAACTAACTAGAGAGAGAAAGTAGAGAGAGAGTATTCTTGAGAGAGAATGAAGAATGAGGTGTGTTGAAATAGTGAAAATGAGTCTACTATTTATAGGGAAAGGCTAGGGCTTGAGGTACAAGTCTTTAAGCATCAAGAACAAGTATCAAAGCATCACACGGGGCGAGCAAGCAACGAGGGGGGGGGGGGGTTCAAATGGCACCCCAGGTACCATTTACAAGGCAAATAAGGCACCAAATGGTACCTTAGGTAATGTATACTTCCCCTTAGGTTCCGTATAAGGCCCTAGGGGGGAGGGGGGTTGGTGCTCCATTTGTCCTCCGCTGACTTCTCGGTTGCTTGGTTCGTCCGTATCTTTTTCGTTTTAAGTCCATTTTTCTTGACACTAAGTTTGCCAAATTTGGAGGTGTTTGACTTTTGCATGTTCCGGATGACGATCGGCGAGCTTCGAGACTGCACATCTTCTCCGTCTTTAGACGTTTCTTCTTATTCTTTCACCTCCGGTCTTGGATTTACCTATGGAATCATAAAATATGAATTAAGATCCAATTCCATAAGTAATTTAAGAGGGGGATATTTAAGGTGACGTTATCTGCCTCATTTTACGTGATTAACGGATGTTTTTAGTGATTTTAATAGTAGTGTCTATAATTGGACCACTTTGGTGATTTTATGTAGATAATAGATGTATTAAGATGTTTTCACCAAATATAACTCCAAGAAGTGTAGAATAATGTGCCTAAATACATGACTTTTTAGGTCACATCAATCTAAAACACATAACAAGTAAGACTCTGCGTGAGCATCACCCAGCAATCAAAACTTGTACAAGAGCCATTGAAATTTTGTAATGCGATGCTCTAACCTCTGAGCTAAGCAGGCTCACATAACATAAATTCGACATGCATAGGAATTCAAGAAACTCTTAGAATCTTTGCTTTTAAATATTTTCATACACGCAGTATAACATCGGATGTAGCATTTAAACACGATTATAGCTATCAAACACTAAGCCGACTAATTTTTTGATGCATATCACTCAACAAATCAGCCGTTAATGTGTTCAATCTGTGGTAATTCTAGCATATGACGGTCATAAAATCAGCAGCCCTAAACATCATGGCAATATGTAGGCAAGATCACTTGACAACAATGAATCACAAATTAACGACAGAATCAGCACCATAACCAATCAAGCAAGCAAGCAAGCAAAACGTTTCAAGATTATGACATCAGACCTAGCTGCAGTTGGTTGTGAACTGGGCATCTTAATGTTAGATTAATCCCGATCATCACAAAGATAAAGAGTTAGAAACGGGCTGTGACAACTGTCACCAAAATACAATTTATAATATTTTGGTTTTAATTCATTTCCTATTTGTATTCAAGTTTATGAATTCGATGAAGATTATTCAAGAATTCCGTATTCTCAATAATTGTGAGAAATTTAAATTCTCATATAGCATCAAACAACTCAGTTTCAAATGTTTAATCGAGGACGAGCAATGAATGTCTTGAATTGAATTAACAAAATGTTAAGAATGTTTAATGAACTATTTGATTAATTGAACGTTTCATTAATTTACTTCATGAATATAAGATCGAGTCTAACCATCAATACGAGTAATTATATATGTGTGCATACATATGATTAGTAATTCATAACTTTTAGATGAAAATAAATCAATTACATTGATCAACAAATAAAATACATATATTGACGTCCTACACTATTTTGACCATAACTTTTTCATACGAACTCCATTTTTGACGAATAAACTGTCCACGAAACCGGAAAAATAATATCTACAACTTTCATGTTAACCATTTTTCCATCATATACCTTTATCATGGCTTAAAAACCTTTTAAACATAACTAATTACTTATTTACTTAGCCTTTTTACATCACCAATTACCACTGCCTACCACCATTTAATTACCCATACCTACCACAAACTAATTACCACTACCTATCACCATTTCCTTTCCTATAAATACCAACATCATGCTTCATTCCAATTTGCACCTCCCATAATTCTTTCTCCCTCCCATACTATAACTCTAGACTTCCCTCCCCCTCTTGGCTTTGTAAAGGTCTTAGTACCATAACAAACCACCAAGAGTCACCACCATCTTGGAAAAGAGCCATCAAAAGTCTTGTTATTATCTTCAATCATCCACGGGTTTTATATCAAGAACTCTTACAATCGCGGGTTTAGATTATAATTGCGGCGAAGCTCTAACGAATTCAAGTTGTTATTATAAGGGTGTACCTACACGTTATTCTCTATAATTTGTCTCCAATTATTGTAAGTTATACACAAATCCTGACTTACTTTTGAACTCTTGATCTTATTATATCATATGAATCTTGTAAACAAACATATTAATAATTATATATATATATATATATATATATATATATATATATATATATACTACAATTGATTTATAAACATAATAACAATATAAATAAAACACATCAATACCACATAAGTCATGTCCACATGAATGGTGTCTAGAATGACCGTATTGGATGAGATTGTTGGATAAAATGAACGGCATATGACTAAATGTCTATGACTAAAAGGTCCTGTCTCCCAATCGACTTGCCTGGCCATTTATTGTTAGAAATCAACATGACATTCATGTTGGTATTATATAACTATTTTGTCGTGGTAATTAAACAATTTCATTTAATTTAGGATACATTGAGAATCGGAATTCATAAGCTCACTCATCATCACTATTGTCTCAATACTCCTACGGTGAGTTTTCGTGACCCCGTTTTCAATTACTTATTTCCTTTGGGGGAAAAGATTGCTTACATGTTTTCAACTGTTTTCATACTGTGAACTTGATCATTTTCTTTTTGGACATTTGAATGAAATATGTGACACTATGTGAAAGTATGTGCATTGGAATATTGGATTCATTTTTCATCACAAGTCTTACTCTTTTGAGGGTAGTGTACCTAATGTTATACACTACGTATAAATTGAAACCACATTGAGTAGCTACTACATAAATTGGATGTACATTTGGTCATACTCCTTTAGGGAGTGATAATAACACATTGGATTTTCATTTGGTCATACTTCTGTTTGGAGTGATGACATTATATTGAGAACATATCAATAACACCAATTTCATTTATGTGTGCCTTTTCTATTCATTGTCCTACTATGCATATTATCACAACAAAACCTTTACATTTAGTGTCATTTATAAACCTGCGAAGCTCACCAATATTCGTGTTGATATTTTTAAGCATATCTTCTCAGGAAATCATAGTGGTACTAAGGATGAGATCAAGAGGACTTAGTGGACCTTTAGGTTACACTAAGTGATTGAACAAGAGACATGAAGATTATCTACTTTTGACTTATTGGTTGTGAGAATGTGTGATGATTAAAACTATTTGTATTTGGTTGTGAAACATTATTACTTTATGGGTGTGGATGTCATTAGCACAAACCGCCATTCGTGTTGGTTGACTTCACAACACATTGATGTTATTTACATTTAGTAATTGTATATATTGATGTGTTGTGATCCTATTATGGTTACGCCCCGTTGATTCCGCTTTAGACGGGGTGTGACAGTTTGGTATCAGAGCCATTAGTTATAGAGATTTAGGTGGATTGGCCTAGACTATAATAATTACTGGATATTGTATTTGCTTAGGCCATGCTTTAATTTCTTAGAAAACAAAGAAATAACAAACTGTATCTCAATCATCTACTGAGGCTGAGTACCGAAGTATGGCAACCACAACTTGTGAGTTGCTTTGGCTAAGTTACTTGCTGAAAGACTTGTGTATTAATGTGTCATTACCTGTAACACTTTTTTGTGACAATAAGTCCGCTCAGCAAATTGCCGCAAATCCTTGCTATCATGTTCGAAGCAAACATCTTGACCTTGATTGTCATTTTACAAGAGATAAAATTCAAGAAGGTTTTCTCCAAACGGCTTTCATCCCTTCTCATCTCATCTTCAGTTGGCTTATTTAATGACGAAAGCCTTAAATCGTGTTCAACATATGTTTCTTGCATCCAAGTTGGGTCTTTCAGATCATCCAACTTGAGGGGAGGATGAAGACTTGTGCACTTGATATTCACAGCTCAAATATAGGGACTGAAGTTGTACATATGTAATAGTTAAAGTTATTAGCAAGTATTTGATAGAACAGAAAATACAGGGGTCAAAATGTGATTTATGGTAGAAGTTTGTTAGTTCCTGTACATAGGTCGTTGTTGTTACTGTAAAAGTTTTTTTTTGTTACGTTCGTTAATCCTTTTCAGTGAAATCAATATGATTCGAAATTGCTTCCCCGTTCGTAGATTGGCTTACGTCATCGATCACCGTTGATGATAATATGCAGTACTAGTATGTTAAATAGCCGCCCACGTCCCCCTTAATTAAGACCATAATCGTTTCACTAACTGAATATGTACTGAAATCTTTTCAATTTTGAATTTGCAATTTTTTTTGTTTATAAAAATATGTTGGTGTCTCAAAACTTATTAAATTACCTTTGTCAACTGGTAGTCGCATGTTTAATTGCATATTGAAGAAAATAGTCAAGTGTTTTATAAGGTAGTAGGACTAGTGTGTGTCTACGACAAGTTTCAACTTGGAAAAGAGTCGTCATGTGGAGAGCAGTATTGTCGATCGGACTCGTTGAACTACACAAAACCTTAAACGGTATCAATAAAATCTTTCATATTGGGTATAATTTGTGCATTTTAACCACCAATTTTTACCACATTGAATTGTTAACATCACCGGTTTTCTTGATTTCCACTTTCGAGAAGCATACTTTTTCTTAACTACTGATTTTGACCATACTTTATATATTGATTTATTATTCTTGTCATAAATTTTGTTCCTCACATTGAATTATTTTAGCCTGGATGAAAACAAATAATATATATGTACGTTTCTATTATCACAACTTTTTTTTAAGACTGAAAATAGTAATATGCGTCGCCATTCAATTAAAACAAATACGTTCGATATTGGCCGCATTACTACATTAGTAGAAATTGAAATAGCTTATTATAGTTTGTTGTTGAAAGTTAGAAAAGAAAAATAATAAGTATAATATATTAAGTTTAATGAGTAAGGTTGAGAATAAGGGAACCATCAGTAATGTGCTATGTGTCACTTCACTCTTTTTCCTCCACATTTTTAAAAATTAAATATCTCTCAAACGGTAAGTCGAATTTTTTTTAAAATTGCACCATAAAAATCAGCGTTTTATTCTCTTCGATTAGAGATGTGACAAGGTATACTATCAGATATGGTGATTAGAACAAAAAGTATGCGTTATCGCTAATTATAACAATTCTTCGTATAAAAATACTCAGTTCGTTTGACTTGTTAAAGGGAGCAACCGTTTAACTGCTAATTTATTATTATTAAAGTTTTAGAACATATATGGTGGATTTCTAGTAAAAATGGATAGTTTTCGGATTTCTAGTAAAATTCGATAGTTTTCATCCACTAGAGATCAGTCTATCTCTTGTTACTAGTATATCACAAGGTACAACTTTTAGCGTAACTATAATATCGACGCTAAGACGTACATGATGATTTAAGCGTTGAAGGGATATATTGTTGGTTGATTGAATGATTAATTTATTACAATTGCGGGATATTATTGAAAAACACGGCCCAAGTGCCCAACAACACAAGGAGCTGGGTTCAAGAATAATGTACGTAGACGTATATTTACATTAGAGAGTAATGAAAAAGCATCTACACACAAAGCTAGAAGAGGAAGTCATACACCTGAACCTAATTATGCTGATACGTACCATTAAACATGCAAAGGGAGATGAACACTATTCCTCCATAAAGGTGCGAATTATTTGTTTGGAGGTTAATATTAGCGATCCTAATAACATGCACTGGTTGGTAAATTATAAAGTACTTTTATCACTGATACACTCATAGCAAATTAATGAAAGATAACCACCTAATTTTTTTCTACTATTAGGCACAAAATCTCACATTTTTAGTGGAGATATAAATGTGCCATGTAATTCACCCAATGGGGTTGCCATCATGTATACATCTCATTAATTAAAGAAAATTTAACAAGAGGAAGAAATCATGTTATATATTATTAATTAATTCTATGTGTATTAAATAACTGATGTCATGAATACAAACACAAGTTCAAGTGTAAAATAACTCCTCCTCCACACTTAAGATCATGCAATGCCCTCGTTAGCACGGAGATAACGGTTACAATTAAGTGGGTAAAAAGAAAAAGGAACGAAAACCTCCCCGGGGTTAAATGCAAAGCGATGGAACACCAAAAGTGAAGCGCTGAACTTAATGCCAGCATGTGTGCGCTGATCCGTGTTCCCGATCACACCCTTCTAAAAAAATAACATCGGCAAACATAAGATAACATATAATAGCAGGGTGTGGATGCCATAAACCATCGACACCACACCCTAGTACAGAGTTCAAAAGAAGAAATTAAGGACAAAAGAGTTCAAACACCACAAACAACTAAATAGTAGCATAAAAAACGATAAAAAAATAAAAGATAACTGGACACGCAGGCCCTCGTGTCTAATATAGGAGCTCCCAATACTAAATAGCATGACCAGATGAGACAGACTGATCTTGCAAGTCTTGCAATTCTATCAATGCTACATCCCTGTCATAGCATGGTGGAGGAAAAATAATAAGTATAATATATTAAGTTGTTAATCATTAGAAGCATAAAATAAATGAAGTATACCTGAAAGTAAATGTAACGTCTCGCGGTAGGATCTCACATAGAAGGACTTTTCACTTATTGATTTATTATTTTTAATTGCAATAGGAGTGAGTGTACCAGAGTCGGGTTTGTAGACAAAAGCTTCCCATTTACCCCATGGAGTTCTCATACGAAGTATAGGTTGACCACCGAGTTTAAAAGCCACTAGCCTTGTTATTCGTTGTATATTTAGAGTGAAAAGTTTCTCAAAAGTTCCTCGATCTTCCTTCCGCATAAACCAAACATCATGCTTAAGGTGATGAGTATCTCCCACAACCAAAGCTAGTGAATCATGTAGCTCATATAACCCAAATTTCTTAATAATTTCATTTACTAAATCATCAGGGAGAGAGATCTCATCAAAACTTTCACTTGTTATATGTAGAGAAATAATCTTATTAGTCCACTTACTAACCCCCGGTTCTTTAACACTAGAAACCCCGTACAAAAGTTCACTTGTAGTTACAGATAGAGAGTCATAAAACTGAACCAATTCACATGGAGGAAGATCGCCATGTGGTTTTCTCCAAATTGGTGAACTCGAGGTGCAAACCTGAACATTATGAGAGCGCAGCCGGTCAGAAAATACTTCCCACACTTCGGTTTTTATCGCGATAAATTTAGGTCTTTGGTAACGGGGCAGAACCCGAACCCAATAAGACATGCATGCAAGCGACGGTTTTCAGGAAATGTAGGCCAAATATTAACCCGTTCATCGATGGATGGATTCCACAAAACAATAAGGGGTCGCTTTTCTCGACTACCGGTGGAAAAGCAGAACAATCCTTTTGTAAGACCCATACCCCAATGGCAAGACTCATCACATACATTAGTGTTGTAACAAATGAGAATTTTCGTTAAGTAATGCTCGTATTGAGTCCAGGGCCGTCTCTAAACTTTTAGAGGCCCTGGACAAAGCTTAATGATCCGATTTTCAAAAATGAGCAAAAAATTGGTTATTCACGCACCAACAACACAGAATTAGTATCGGGTGAATTGAACGACAGGAAAATTATGGTGAAAATCGTGCAAAAGAATCAAAGGTACTTTAACTCCCGGATCTTTTTTTAAGGACTTGTAATTTATTTAAGTTTTTGGGGTGTTACAGAAACGATCAAATCATTAAGAACTACAACATCTGTTTCCTATACAATTGTTTTGTAAGGCTTTTGCTGGTGGAAAATGATGATGATTTTACATATTTGGTGTATGAGAACTAGGGTGCCAATTTAAGGACTAGTATGACACCCGCTGTGTAGTCAACTTATCTAAAATCCATATTGCAGTATAATTCCTTTATAGATATTAAAAGTTATAAGGAATTAACTTTCATTACAAGTTAAGGAATATACATATTTTCTTGCAGGAACATTTGTGGTGCATTACAACCTCTATATGAAAACAATATTTTGCACGGGGACATCGACCCGTCGCATATATTGTTTGATTGATAGGAGATCAACAAACCTAGCATTAAGCTGTGCGGGATGGGGAGAAGTTCATTGTTATCACAAAAGGGTAAGTTATCACTAACATTTGTTAACCACTGCACATATTTTTGTGTGAGCAGCAGCTAGATTGAGTACTTAATTATGTTGAAAAGAACAAAGGTAAATTCATCGTGTGATCGATTGCTAGGATGAGTTGACTTCTAGGCATGACTATATTAGTTTTGCACTTTTGCAGGTTCATCATTATCACAGGCACCTTTGCATTACAGTTCTGAAATGTTACAACTAAGTCGCATTTTCATATACCTGATTGTTGATTTACCATTCCCCGAGAATGAATTTGATGTACCGCAAACTGTGTATAATCAGAAATTCAACGCGTTACCTGCAGAAGATAGGGATGTGATTGAGGTTATTAAGGAACTAAAATATGAAAGCGCGGCGAAAGACATGGCATCATTGTCTAAACACTCATTTTTCGCCGACGCGTCCTTGCGGCTAAGTTCATATCGGGATGTTTCCGACAACCGAAAATTTTTACAACAGATTTGTTCAAAGCTGCTAGATGCATTAAGGGGACGTGGATGGCGTTGGGACACGCTAGTTGATAAACAGTGGTATACTACTATGAAGAAGTGGACAAGCTACAATCCTTGTAGGTTGAGTGAATTACTGAGGCTGATAAGAAATACTTTGAACCACCCGCCATCAGCCGAAATCGGGGCAGATATTATTAGCCTCAATAGCAGGGCCGTCTTTAAACTTTTAGAGGCCCTGAACAAAGCTTAGTGATCCAATTTTCAAATAATTTATTTATTTATCTGATACTTATTTATATCTCTAATGCTAATTGTCCCCAGTTGTCCGTTCTTAACTTTTTTTGTCAAACTCTAATATGTCAATTCAATTTTTCAATTTTGGACCATTTAATCGACCTATATATTTGTTTAAATATATTTAGTCTAGATCTAGTTCTCTTCAAAATAAAGGAAATGTCAATCTCTTATGTAATCATCATATTATATATATATATATATATTAGACGTATCATATTACATGGAATTTTTTTTGTAGGCCCTTAAAATTTAGAGGCCCTATGCGTCGACCACCTCGCCCACTCTCAAAGACGGCCCTGATCGAGTCTTAAACTCGGAACTCGTAATGAGAGAGTTCCATTGTTCACAGACCGTTTGAAACCGTAGCAGAGATTTCACGGGAAGTTTCTTCAGAACTTCCGACTAGATATCGAAACCAAAGGTACTGTCCAAAACCTCATGAGCATTCTGGGGAGTCATGTCTTTGATGATTTCAGCGATAGCTTGACAGGTGAGATCTAAGAGGCGCTTGATGTTGAAATAGTGAGCAGCCTGCAGTATTTTGATGAATAAGCAAGAAATCAAAATTTCCAACATACAGATGTTAAGATTACTTACTTCACTTTATAAATAAAAGGAAAGCAAACCTCAAAAGTTCATTAACGGCAAATTAATTATTATTTAATTTAAAAATGAATTAAATAAGGTACATACCTGAGTTATTGCAAACAAATTGTCCTTATCCATTTCTGTAACAAATTTATCATCAAAAGGTTTCTTGCAGTGCTCAACAACTTTAGATAAAATGTTGCTGTGAAATTTAGAGATCTGTATGTCCGAGATAGTAAATCCGTCCTGGAACATGTGATCGAAAGTCTTGAATTGTGAAGCCACATGTGCATCTAACTTGAAAACTTCACCGTACGTATTGAACTCTTGAGCACGATATGATCTGGTTCATCAATCCTCCTCTTCTTTTTATTCTTCTCATCATATCGAACTTCTGCAAGCGTGTAACCTTCAATGTGTCCGCAAACACTCTTGTGGGAATTTGTTTTTCGTTTTATTGGTTGTTTGTTGGGAAACGGCCACCCACACTTGTTGCATAAACATTGGTCGGATGTCACACCCCGCCAAAACAGTAATCTACTATTAGTCTAGTTAAGTGCGGAAGCTGGTGACGTGGTGGGGCTCGAGCAGTTACAACAAATATATATCCACAGAGTATATGGTTATTGCAGAACGTAATATATTAAGATGTCAAGTTTAATAGTTATTACAAAAGGGGTTACAACTTAGAAAAGTCGTAACAATGGTAGTATTGTTTGAAATAGTAATATCATAAGAACACATAGTACAAAAGTGGATTTCATAAGTATGACTGCAATAAGTTGTAGTTACACGAATGAAATCCCGTTTGTCTCAAAATGAGGTGGCATCCCAATCCTTCAAGGGTTGTCCGTCCTGAATGCATGCAGATCTTACTTACTTGCTAATTCCTTAAAAAACCCATAGAGAAAACGTCAACATAGTTGTTGAGTGAATTCACAGATTTTATGTATAATATTATAAACTAGGTTGTTTATAAATCGTTAGATCTCGTTTAATAGTAATAGTGGAAAGAAATTTTCAGTTCGTTGTTTTGTAGGAAACACAAGTTATTTCAATTAAGAAAAACACTTCCTAAATAGTTTGTAAGAAATCTATTCTAACAATAATTATTCGTTCTGTAGGAAACACAAGTTAATCCAACTAAGAATAAACATTTCCAAAGTAGTTGTTTGTAGGAATATACTTCCTTATAAGTTTTGTGGGAAGACATAGACTGATCCTTCGAAGGTGTGCTAAACCTTGCGGGTTAAAGTAACACGACCTAACCCTATAACCAAACCACGACCAACAATTGTTGTTTGCCTAAAGGGCATGTAAGTATACGCTCCAAAACTGTGGGAGGGTCGTCACAATGATAATACTATCCATATACTCAGTGGCTAGAGTCACCTAGCTAATGGTTACAGTCTGCATGACATAAGGTCTTTTATGCATACATTTTAAGTCTGGGTCCGTACTAGGATTCGTTGTCTAGTTCCCAAAAATAGTATGAAAATGTTATTTCATAAATAAACGGTGTAAATAACTACATAACAGTATTTATAAACATTTTAGGTAAATACAAAATAGTATTTATAAACAGTTATCGCATGCGGTAGCGAAAACTATTTGCTATGTTTTTCACCCCTAGTTTTGAAAGTATTTAAAGCAGTAAAATAGGGGCTGTGAATTCATAGTAAATGCGGTGATGTGAGAGCTAGCAGATGGTATGGTCGCTCAAATAAGTCTCTTATCAACCTATATGTAAAAGATGTATTAACATAAGTAATTGGCTAATCGTCAAACTATGTTAATGGTTTGTTTGTGTTAAAAGATCGTTTGAGTTTGAAAAGTGTACGATTCGTTGGTGATGGTATTCAAAAGTTGGTTTGTTACGCATTCACAATTGTGTTCATGTAGTATATTATAGTTGTGTGAATATGTGTTGTTCATACGTGTGTGTGTATATATATATATATATATATATATATATATATATATCTTTACTTTACAAGATCGCAGATACAAAAACATTCCCTTCCTCCTAATTTAGACATGTACCTACCAAAAAATTACCTCTCAATTCCCTTCTCCTTCTTTTGCCACGTGCTTCCTCACCTTCTCCTTCTTTTGCCACGTGCTTCCTCAATCTCACATATATCGACTTTTCTTTCTCATTTTTACACTCAATGCTCACTTTTCCATAACCAGCTTCTTTGCAACACATCTAAGGTAATTTTTTTTTAAATAATGTTATTTGCTCTTTTGATTCATTTTTTTATATGTTTATCGGAAGATCTTTGCTATATGTGTTTTTTGATTCATGTTTGTATACACTTTACATTGTGTTCGTGAAATCATTCTTCACATCTACTTGTATACTTACATTGTTGAAATTCTGTTTTGTTGTTGTTTATTGATATCGAAATCTTTAGCCTTCACATTCATGTTGTCAAGAACTTCTTATCTCATATATTCACTTGTAAGTGTTATGTAAACTATGGCGTGCACCAACTGTTTGAGTAAATGTCTCAATGAGAGCACAATGTAAATGATATGGTGTTAATGTATGCATCTAACTGACATGTGTAAGTCTACAACCCTCCAAGTGTTTGAATAAATGTCTCAATGAGAATGCAAGATAAATGAGAGTTAGCATGCTTGTATGTTTGGAGCACACCAACTATTTGACAAAATGTCTAAATTAGACTACAATGTGAATTATATGTTATGCATGCTTTATATTACTTGAGGGTTCCCTCTTTATAGATACAAAGTACTAGCCTGTTTGGTTTAACTTATAACAAAAAATTTATACGAGACATATCTCAAAAAATAAGAAGTAAAGAAAAAGAATATAGAAAAATTACCATTAATTCCTTCCATGGCACCATTGATGACATGCCGCGTTGCAACATCATAAACATGCCGCGTAGTTGTCACTGGTCCAAACACTCTGTCTACCAGCAATGTTAGATAATATACCAACAATGTTGACATAAGTTATTGTTTAATAGTAAAAATAGCAACATACAAGAACCTTTCAACAATGGAAATTTGTAATGACTGAACTGATGACATGTTTCTACTTTTGTGTATGCATGTGACCATTTTATGAAAGCAACTTTGACAATCATATAATAGGAAACACAGAGGTTACATCTGTCAGCTTATATGTATCATTTTATTTGGTTTAATATTCTACAATAGGTTTAACATGTATACGAATAGTAGTTTGATTCCATCATTTATTTTTAGTCTTGAAATGTTCCTTTTTATCCTTTCAGTGACTCTACTCGAGCTGGGATGTCGAGACATATCTCACCAGTTTTGGACATCAAACCAGGTTTCAAGAAGTCTTGGACAGCCCTTGTTCAGGTCATACAAGATTCTGGTGTCCAAAAAAGTCAGAAGGATTTTCAGTACAGGAGACTAATCTTGAGCGATTCTGATGTATTATCACTATATAATCTTCTTTCAACAAATTTACAGTATTCTTTATATATATTTTTGTTGCTAATGTGTGCTTCGTTTTACACGATCCAACATAGGTAACTACTTTAAGTGCGGTCATTTACGAAAAAAGCTTCTGCTATTTTGCTTGTTCTCTTGTACTGTATAAGAGATACTATATCTCAAATGCTGGTGTGTATCCTATCGAGCCTCGTTACAGAATAAGTTCGTACGAATACTCTTGGACTCTAAACAATAGGACCCTTGTTGAACAATTTGAGGAACCTCTTCCAATGACATTGCCATGTCAGTTTGAGTTCACACGGTTCAGCGACTTGCCCAAACATGCTGATTTAGACGACTCGATAAGTGAACTTTTCCTTCATTCCAGATGTTTTTTCCTTCCCTTTTCCCCCCCTTCTCGTGTTGATAACACTTACACATAATTTGTTCCTTTTCAAAATGTAGATATAAAAGCAATTGTGTTGCAATGTTTTCCAAGTCGAAATGGTGGATCAGACAGCCGTAACAGAAGGGATATTGTTATAGTCAATGAAGAGTAAGTGGCGTACTACTTCCATTTGTATTGATCAGCAGAATCTGGCCATTTAACATTCTTTTGCAGGAAGAAACTTCTGCTATTGACGTTGTGGAATCTATTCGACACTAATGAAGGAAAAACTCTTGAAAGCTTGATTGAATCTAGACCGGTAATCTTCAGACTGAGGTTAAAGGTTACAACTTTTAATTGTGAGAGACATATCCGATACATATTAACTACTACATTTATGATAAAAGAAACAATCCTCACGTGCTGAATACTATGTTTATGGTGTACTTTCACTCACCACACGACTTTCCTCTGCTTTACTAATCAACCCACCATCCGTTGAATCCTCATACATGAAGGAATGGTACATCTTTTGATATTTTTTCAGCTTCATAATTGAAATAATTACAGTATCTAAGTGACCTGCTACAGCAGTTATCGAATTTGTGGTGTTTCACATTTCTTACTATGTACTATAACTAAGTGTAGGTATACTGCAAATGAGCAAGAACCCCATCATCCGCTTGAAGTGAAAAGTTACAAGAATACTGACTTTCTTATGCCTTACCCCAAGGAAGATCAGATTGTATGTTGGTGCATCTTAGTGTGTCTGTCAGTTGGTCTAAGTCTGTAATGCGTTTTGATATGTAATTACGTTAGTCATAACGTTTGTTTTAATTACATTTAATGTTTTGGCGACACAAGGTCTTTGTGTCGCAATAGTCAACCTGGCGACACATCTTGTGTCGCATGAGTCGGCTTGGCGACACAGCTTGTGTCGCAAAGGTCAGATTAGGTCTAGTATAAATAGACATGTACGGCTCATTGGTTAAGGTTGACGAATTTGTGAGATCAGAGAGTATATTGTAATCGTTCTATTCAATACAAGCTGATCGACTTTTGGTATACAATTCATATACTTTGTGTTTGATTCGTTGTTTACTAGTTTAACGTTTTGTTATCAATCGTGGGATTCCGCACTACGTTTGATTATTAGGGATTCAGTTAGGTCCGGTACAGGGGTCCTACATTGTACCTATTTCCAAAGCTGCTACTTCAATGGATACCGTATGTTTTTTTCTACTATGATTAGATTTACATGATTTGTTACTATATTACCTCAGTTCACTTCAACCACATATGCACCTGGTTCGTATTGCTTCATCTACGCTCATCTTATTCAATAACATTAACTCTTTTTATGTTGAAATAATGCTCACTTCCACATGGGATAAGCTTACAGTCATTCATTAGTCACCTAATTTTAGGCCACCTGTTTGCCAGTTATATATATGTATTCAAAACTCTTGCTCTATAACACTAAACGGAATGGTAGTTGATGCTACATAAATCAACCTTGTGCAACTTTGTTTTATACTTATCAATTAGTTTATCCGTATCTTATTTCAATTTAAGTCTCTAATATACTGATCATATTCTGTCCCCTTAAATTAGCTCAAGACGGCATGGGTTAAGGGTAAAATAGTCTTTCCTGGGCAGGACAGAAGCTGCTGGTACACTGTCTGTGCCAATTTTCATAAATCCTTAAACATGGACCTTAGTTGGGTTTTTTCATGCTCATCATGCAATCAGCAATCAAAAGTTGAAGCAAGGTTTGTGTCTATCATCTTCTCTGGTCAATGATCTGCTTGAAATTTTAGTTATACCTGACCATTAAATATTAATCCATTAAGCAGATCTAGACTTACAGTGAATATTGAGGATGATATTGCAAGTATTTGTGCAACTATATGTACACCTGAATTCGAAAACCTCATCCCGTTTACTGCTCTTCAACTGAAAGAGGCAGAGGATAATGTAAGTTGATATCGTAATCATGTATCCTCTTAAGTTCTTATTGTTTTAGCATAACCTCTAAAAGAGATGTAAGGATATTCTTTTCCGTGAAAACTTCGACCTCTATCGCACTTACTTACTACTGTACTTGTTAATGTCAGGATGTTGACCTCCAACAGGAAATTTCTAAGTCGATCCAGGAACACTAAGTTGTTGCTTTTCTGTGATCTTATGATACAACCTACCTTCATGAACATCAGCTGAATATAAGTATCATTAAGTGCTACAAATTTGGCGAAGTAATTGTTGGGTTTAATCTTGATTAGTTAGTATGTTTAATTTAGTACATTTGCATGTGGAAAAGAATGGGTCAAAAGGCATGTTAGCCATGTTATGACTATTGAGTAATTGTAGGAGGAGTGGGTAGTTTTATTAGTGCATTGTGGGTAGTTTAACAGGTCGTAGGAATCTTTTATTTAAGTCAGTGTACTTTCATTTGAATGAATGAAGCAAGCATTTTCATAGTTTCTTTCATATTCATACTCGTGAGTTTTGGGCTGTGATATCCAACAGTAATTCCCTCAAGTAGCTTTCAAAAATTAACTAAGCCTTCCGAATCAATTCTGGATGGCGTTCCTCCAGCTGAAAGTGAAGAATGAGTGATAACTCCATGTACACCTTCAAAGAATATCAAAAGATCTCTACCCGTAGCTGCCGAAGTATCCGCCTCTATAAAGTCCTCACCTGACACATCTCCAAGTACTTTTCTGGGAATAAAAAAGGAAATTGGCACCCCTACTATAGGATCTCATGAAAGCCCCACCAAGAAGACCAAAGAGTCTTCTAAATGAATAATTCTATCATGGTAACCTTTTAGGATCTAATGTTTTGAAGCTACCTGTAAAGACCTCTCCTTGACAAGGCGTTGTTCCCCTTTTGTCTACTAAATACATTGAACAACGGCCTCATGCCCTCATCTATACGGGATCCAACATTTTTGAACCACCTGTAAATACATCTCCATGACAAGGTGTTGTTCCCCTTTTGTTCAATAATATGTTGAACAACGACCTTATCTTTTGTATGTTAACCGTTTTAGCTAAAACGATTATTATGTGTAGATGTTGGTTCTTTATGTAGTATTGTGTTATAGGTGTGCCT
The DNA here is from genome assembly GCA_963422505.1 of Pseudognaphalium luteoalbum. NCBI lineage: Eukaryota > Viridiplantae > Streptophyta > Magnoliopsida > Asterales > Asteraceae > Pseudognaphalium > Pseudognaphalium luteoalbum. The sequence goes on from OY730196.1 coordinate 7,557,289, forward strand.
ACAACAAAAACTTAATTAGGCGGCGTTATAAGTAGGTATTTTGACTTACAATATCAGTAAGGGTCCATCGTGTGACTATGGTTAGTTTAACAAGAATGTACTTAATGTAATTTCATGTTCTATAAAATCCTTTGTTACTGCCCTTTTAAACTAATACATTTGTCAATACACAATACCCTTCTGCCTTCATTTATTTGTAATACTACGCATATTTAAAATCACTAGCTCAAGGCTAGAGTCCGGTTCACAATTCGATGTAGCGTCCAATTGTACACTGAAGGTCTGAACTCTGAAGTTCTGAAGCACACCCTTAGCGGCTTACTCAGTCTTTATACTTTAGAAAACGTTGATAGAGGCATAAACCCAACAATAAAAAAGATTATTAGTGCTAAACACTCTTTTCCCTTAATACCTAAATTAACATTTCCTTTGTGAAGAAATATAGACAATATTTTTTTTAAGAATGTTAACTTGCCAACTGTGCGTTTGAACTTTTGATAAAATATTATACTGGTAGTATAAAATACTCGATTAATAATTGCATAAACTTCCAAACAATGAATCAATTAAAATTGGAAGATTTTAACTTTAATCATAAGTTTAAAGACGACATTGAAGACTAACAGGAACAGATGCAATATAGTTTAATTCAAAGTTCATTTACCTGTTGCGAAGTTCACCAACATACAATATTGCAATTTGCAGTGTTTCATGTACAAAGAGAAATAAGAAAACAAACAACACAGAAAGCTATCAGCTTTGGATATAGTTTTGCTTTAGAATGAACAAAAGAATCATCATATCATCCTTCTATCTTCAGTTTCATAAGTAACAGGGAAGAAAGTTATTCTGTTGCTGCTGTTGGTGGTGGTGACGGTGGTAGTGGCACTGATGATGAAGCCAGAGCCATCTTCAGAATAAAACCGACCATTATTCCAATGAGTTCAGCAGCTATTGCAAGCTTTAAAATGATAACAAAAAGCTGACAAACATAATCTTTTATATAACAAAAAATGTAAATGCACCAAATATCATAGAAAAGTTATATATATATATACAAAAAGAGTTTACTAATGTGACTCATTTTCAAACCGGAAACAACATCAGATTAAATAGAAAAAAAATATTATTCTGTACTAATTGAAAATAATCATGAAAATGTTTAAAAAAATATTATTCTGTACTAATTGGCAAAATTCTTTCAACACCTCAGATATCCTTTTAGTTCATGACCGACACAAACACAATATAAAATATCACAACAATGAAATATTGTTTCTTTCTTACCTAACTCATCTTCCCCATTTCACCCACATAATATTTCAACAGGAGAAAATGGAAGCTTTGTTAAAATTTCTTACCTTCTCTATTCTTGTAACTGAGACCGATTGGATCATCCATACAAGGAAGATAATCCATTCCAGTTGACAGAAGTGGCACACTTATGCTAGCAACCCTTTCTCGATAATGGTGTGCATCTGATGTTCAGGTACTAATACGGTGTGAATTTGATATTGAGGTACAAATTTACTTGCATTTTAGTTCTATTGCAACACCAAATACTAAAACACTTTCATAGGATATGCATGTACCCGTGAGGAATTGAAACCAACTGTAGAATTCATTACCTGAAAGTGCAAGTTTCATTGAAAGCTCAAGAGTCAAGACCATTCAAATTAGGTAACTGCATTTGACATTCATTATTTTTACTCTTTAATTAACTTATATATGTTAAATAGCATACAGTACCAAATATCAATAACGACATGGACCATGAAAATTATACATCTACAGATAGTAATCAACATGACTCATCAAACAACCAAAATTATAGGAAAACATCAATTTTAAGATGGAAAAAGAAAAGATGCAATCCCAACCATGAAATCAATATAGCTTGTACTCCTAACGAAATTGACCTTATCAACAAGAAAAACTACAGGCAAGATGCCATTTTAAGATGGAAAAAGAAAAGATGTACTACAAACCATGAATTCAATATAGCTCCTAATCCTAATCAAATAGAGCTTATAAACAAGAGAAAGTACAGACAAGAAGCCAATATAAGATGCAAAAAGAAAAGATGCTTAATCAATGTTCACCATGTTTTCAAAGAAAAAAATCGTAACACATTGTTTGTAACTAATAGTTCTTCAGTACCAGGAGAATCCTCTAACAAACCTTTATTTTTCTCCACCGAGGGTACGTGTTAATGAACAAAATATGTAGGGTCACACCATGCTGTAAAATAATACTTACACTTGCCATTATGACTAACGAATTCTTAATTATCACCAGCAAGACAAAACACAGGAAAAGAAACTCGAAAAAAATGTACATCTAAATCTACTAAACAAGGTTTGTTTGATATTTAGGCTATATCTCTTGCATAATGTGTTTCTTTTTTCTATTCATTCCCCTTATCATAACAAGTAATCACAATGTTCCATTACAGGAAACATTCCTAGGACAGGCAGAGAAGCATTGAAATCCATTCCTCACGTTGTTGATAAACTTCCTATTGTAAAAGATTGTGGTCACTGTGGTGCTAAAAAATTCTACTCGGAAACAACAAATTTTTGTTGCTCAGATGGTCGTATTGTTCTAACTAACAACAAACTGCCATCTACAATGAAAGAACTATTGACCTCAACATCAGACGAAGCAAAAGCATTCCGAACATGCATTAGGACATATAACAATCTCTTCGCCTTTACTTCATTAGGGGTAAAATCAGATGGCAATTTAAGTAAGAGAAATAATGGAGTGTACACCTTTAAAGTCTAAGGACAGGTTTATCATTTCATAAATGATCTACTCCCTGAGAATAGTAACGCCAAAAATCTTCAGCTATACATTCATGATACCGAGCATGAATTAGAAAATCGTCTAGCATCTTGTCCAAAATTGCGTGAAGAAACAGTTACAAGATGCATGAACCTTCTTCAACAAAATCCTTATGCACAATTCTTTCAAAACCTAAAAGACGTCCCTGACCTAGACAACTATAACATCATTCTTAAAACGCTCCCTTCACAAGATCAAAGAGTATATAATAAGCCAGAGGTTTCACAAGTTGCAGCACTTTAGGTTGAAGGAGAAGATAACGGAGAGCATGGTCATAGAAACATTGAAGTCAAAACTCACAGCGATCAATCAAGAACCATCCAATACTATTATGTTTGTTACGATCCCCTACAATGTGACACCTGCCAAGCTAGAACTAGTAATTAGTTCCTACTTAACTGTTAATACATGTAATTAGTGTGGTACTAGACTAATTAATGTATCAAAATGTATATTAATATGCGATTTGGGTTAAATCGTACGAATTTCAAATCGAATGTAATTCGATTCAAATCATACGGACGTTGGTGAACATTTCTATCAAGCAATGTAATATTAATTAAGGACACTTTTATGTCACAAATATTATTTTGATAATATTTCAATTACATTTTGTATCGCATAATAAACATCTACGCGACCTAAACATTTAAAAACACAAACAAACGAAACCAATTGAATTAGTAAGTATTAGTATATACTTCAATAAATGAATTTAATGAACTCCCGTATTTTAAAACTTACATTGTAAACAGTCAAAATAATGATTTAATGTTTAACGACTGGGGAAGACGAAGACCGCACGGAGCACAATTACTGGGGCTGGAAAGGTGAGGCTTTCACCAAAACCCCACCTCCCTCCTTTCTTCCCCCTCATTTCCACCACTTACTTTCTCTTTCTTCCTTCCATTTTATCTCAACTTTCACCACCACCACCATCATCTAAAACCACCAAATAACACCAACAAACCACCATAAATCGTCACACCCATTTAGAGAAAAACGATCACCACGCAACGATCTACACTCCTACCTTTTCGGAATTTCGATTCATCACTTTGTAAGTTTCCGACAAAACTCGAAACCTTTCGATTTCAAGTGTTTTTAAGTTCTAGTTGTTTCTTTAAGCTTAAAATGTCCAAATATGGGTTGGGTAAAAGTCACAGGTCGAACGGAGGCCGGAAAACACCTTTTCGGCTCATTTTCCGGCCAACAGCTCGTTGTGTCGCAGAGGCTCCAGGCCACCTGCGACACAAGCCTTTGTGTCGCATAATTTGAATTATGTCTCACTTAGCGACACAAGCCCTTATGTCGCAAAGGTGATCTGCGACACAACAGACTATGCCGCACTTAGCGACACATGCCCTTATGTCGCAGAGGTGATTTGCGACACAACAGACTATGTCGCACTTAGCGACACAAGCCCTTATGTCGCAGAGGTGATCTGCGACACAACAGACTATGTCGCACCTAGCGACACAAGCCTTATGTCGCATGCTATGTCGCATGAAACAGAACCAAGAAAACACAAATTTTACTAAGTGTCGAGACCTTAAATTTTATCACTCGATTTCACCCAAATTCAAGTCCAGCTCGACCCCAGCCAGGGGCTCTGCCCCTTGGACCCCGCTACCAGGGGCGCTGCCCCCGGACCCCCGTCATCCAGGAACTTATAAATACTTTTCACACTAAGTGTCAAACACTTACAGATAATGAAATCTGATACAACGATATATAAAATAATAACACATTTGTATTATTATTACAAACCATCACCAACGGGCCATATTTAGTTTCAAAATACAAAAGGATTACTAAACGAACATTTGGACATTTCCTAGTTGAGTGGACAACTAGCATGGGTGATCTTTTAAGACACCAACTCGTTTACTTGTTTACTTACAACCTTGTGCGTTTCGGACGCCAGAAGGTTGCAGGGTTCGGAGAACCACGTACGGACTTACATCCGCCTTACTTGATTACACCTTCATACTTGCTAGACTCAGTTGAGTCTTACAGCCCCACTTTTACTGTTTTACTTGCGGGGTGAGATACATTGCTTACTTTTATGAACACAAGTACTGAATTACATGTTTACCAAACGGAATTGCATGAGTTTTCTCACCATTTATTTGGGGAAGTCCCTCCATCATATATCGTTAGTTATGGTACTTAAGCGCGAACACTAGTTAATGGATCCATTAGGGAAATGACCTTCCCCGCCCGGGGTAGTAGCGCTACCACGAACCGATCTGTATAAACGGGCGACTATTATTCGTTACTTAGCTTGCTCAGGTTCGAGCATGTCTCGGGAGCAACTTACTACTTACGGGTTAAGCTTCGATTATGAGCCTCATGGCAATGGTATAACTTACTTACTTTACATTTGCAGGATTGCAAATACTTGATTTACGCCTGCGGGCATTACTGATGAAATCTTGTGTTCAAATACTAATATTATTTACAAACCTATGAGATTCACCAACATTCGTGTTGACCTTTTTAGCTTCGTATCTCAGGTACACATACCGAGTAGGACTCCCTCAGGATACTAGCTAGAGTCGCATGATTTCTACAACTGCATTTAACGGAGATTCTTAGCATTATCTTTTGTATTTATTATGATTATGTAATAGAATCTCCCGCTTTACGCGCGGACTCTAGGGAACTTCATTTTGTAACCCGAAACTCTATGTTTCAAACATTTTATGTATGGAAATGTAAATATTTTACAAACGTTGCATATAGATGTCGTTTGCTTTACTTTTGTGCTGTGATATTTAATTAGTAGCACCCCAAAGCTTGCTTCCGCTAAACAGTGATTTTGGGGGTGTTACATACAATATCCTCTAATGTTCCCATTTGGAGAACTCAGCTGGCACCAAGGAATTCTTAAAAAGGATGCAAAACAAAAGAATAAAAGGGGAAGGTTACAACCAAGAGCTGAAGAGCTCATATCTCCTGAAAATACTGCAAACGTTGAGCATCTACTGTCTATGGAAGAAAATGGTAACAAAATTATATACGTATTGTTTCCCCTTACTTCACATCTTCCTTCACGCACGCTAATAATTCTATCTTACAGTGATGGCCGAAAAGGATGTTGACTCCAAATTTGTCTCTGTTAGAGAGTATTATGCCTACAAACTCCAGATCCGAAAGAATGATAAGTCATGTCTGTTACAGTTTGGTCGACTGTTACAACAATATATAGTAGACAATTATGTCAAGCTCGAAACACAGAGGTTAGACTTTTTCAGATCAGAACAAGAAGAAGTTAGGAAAGATTTCTTTCAAGGAGTTGTAGATGCCGTGGGAACTGGTGAACTCTTGGATCAAAGATTGGTCAGTGAATAGTACTTCCTTCAAGCTTCATTGGTGGACCAAGAAACATGCGCCAAAAATACATTGATGCCATGACATTAGTGGAGAAATTTGGAAAGCCAGATATCTTTTTGACTATGACATCCAATCCTAATTGGCCAGAAATTAAAGAACTCTTATCACCACAAGAAGAAGCACAAAACATAGCAGAACTTGTTGTGAGAGTCTTCCATGCTAAACTTGAATAACTAAAGCATGAACTCTTTGAAAAGAATATATTTGGCAAAGTCGCAGCTTATACATACGTCATAGAATTTCAAAAGAGAGGTCTTCCTCATGCACACTTCTTAATCATATTGGAACCTCAATCTAAAATGTATTCACCCGAAGAATACGACTAAGTTGTTTCTGCTGAAATTCCAAATGAAAAGGAAATCTCACATTTGCACAAAATGGTAATCAAGCACATGCTTCATGGTCCATGTGGTGAAAAAAAATCCACAAAATGTTTGCATGAAAAGGAATGGTAAGTGCAAGAACTCTTACCCAAAGGACTTCTGTGATGAAACCTCTCAAACAACCGATGCATACCCAACCTACCGAAGGAGAAATAATGGAACTACAACAAAGGTTAGAAATGCTACACTTGATAACAGATGGGTTGTTCCGCATAACCCCTACCTGCTTGCTAAGTTTGATTGTCATATCAATGTCAAAATTTGTTCAACAATAAAAGCGGGCAAATACATATACAAGTATATATGTAAAGGTTGTGATAAAATAAGTTTTCTTGTGTTAGCTAACAATGATAAAAACACGACATTGATAGATGAAATCGAACAATACCAGTCAGGTAGATGGGTCGCGCCTCCTGAAGGAGCATGGAGAATATTTAGACTTCCATTAGGAGAAACAAAACCCGCTGTCATACATTTTCAACTACATTTGGAAAATCACCTGCCAGTAACTTTTAAGAGGAAAGATAAACTGCGAAATATCCTTATCAATCCGCACCATAGAAAAACCATGCTTACTGAATTCTTTGCTATGAACAGAACTGACCAGGTAGCATAAACTTTAAACTTGACTTATCCTGAATTTCCAGACCATTTTGTTTGGAAACAAGACCATAAATATTGGAAATACAGGCAGTCAGGTGATTCAGTAGGTCGTATTGTTGCTGCACATCCAACTACGTTGTCCTAAGTCCTTCGATCACCTAAAAACGTTTAATGGTGTCCAACTTAGCACTTTTCGAGAATCAGCGTTGGCTCGTGGTTACCTGCTAGATGATAACAGCAAACAATTATGCTTACAGGAAGCATTTGTTTTCCATATGCCCTATGAACTGAGAAGACTTTTTGCTAACACTTTTTGTTTATTCTTGTCCTAATAGTCCGCGAGATCTATGGTCAGCTTACGCGAATCACATGCTAGAAGACATTATGCGATCGGATAAAATGACACCTAGAGAAGCAAAGACAACAGCTTTCCAGCAAATCAACTCATTCTTACGGTCAATGGGAAAAAGCATTCATTATTTTGATCTCGTGCCTCAAGATTACTCATATGCCGACCTACAAGACCACACTAGAGAAATTAGGGCTGAAAAAGGCATTATAGTTTCCCAGCAAGACTTGAATACAATATCTGATCTTAACGACAAACAAACAAAAAGCATTTGAAACCATAATTGAGAAAGTGTACTCAGATGAAGGTGGCGGGTTCTTTGTCGACGGTCCAAACGGCACTTGAAAAACCTTTTTATACAGCGCTTTGGTAGCAAAAGTTAGATCAGAGGGACATATTGCACTAGCCATAACTACTTTAGGCATTGATGCATCAATACTCCCAGGGGGTAGAACTGCTCATTCAAGGTTCAAAATACCATTAGACATGACATAAGGATCAGTTTGTGATATCGGGTAAAAAGTCATATTTTTACCACCGATATCTCTCTCATTCTGGAACAATACTTGGCAAATAAACTCAGATAATGTACAAATCAATGAAACTTTACCAAGAAGGTCAAAATAGAGTTACACGAGAAAAAGCAAGCAAAACGGACGAAAAACAAAGATTTCACGCACAGTTGAAGATTCAAGGCATCTGAAACAAGATTTAGAGACAAAGTGCCCATCATTAAAGTTTATCTTATTCGAGATCTTCATTTTCAAAATACGAATCTAACAGAAATAGAATTAACAAAAATGGATGAAGAATGAAGATTCTACATACGCCGGAAGATTCAAACAATTCGCATGATACATCTAAAGATAAGAGACACATCTCAGGGATTTCATTTCATCAAAGTCTTCGTTTTTTTAAGAAAAATCCAACGCAAAAAGAATCAACGAAAACGGATGCATAACGAAGAAGATACGCGTGAATTAAGAAACGAAGCAAAAGACGGCGAACCGGGGCGGGTGCATGGCAGCCGCCGCCGGCCACCATGCATCCGCCGCCGGCTGCACTCCCCCCGTCCCTAGGCCACTTTTTCGTCCTTGCTCGTTGTGACACCCGTCAAATTAGGACTAGTAATTAGTGCCTAATCAATTATTAATACATGTAATTAGTTCTGTGTTAGGCTAATTAATGTATCGAAATATATATTGATGAATATATACAAGTATGCGATTTGATTAAATCGTACAAGTTTCAAATCGAATGCAATTCGATTCAAATAATACGGACGTTGGTGAACAATTTTATTATATAATATGACATTATCTAGTAACTTTATTTTATCCAAAAATATTATTTTGATAATATTTCGTATTCATTTCGTATCGTACAAACAAAGCTTACACGATTTAAAATAATATATGCGCGAACAATCGAGACAAAAATAAGTTATATCTTATAACTCAAGTAAAAGTATTTGATGAAATACTTCAACAAAAACGTTAATAAATATTCGTATTTTAAAATAATTAATTAAACGATTAAACGATCGAGGAAACGTACACCGCATGGAGCGCAAATGCGGGGGTTAAAAATCGGGAGATTCCCTCCCCTAATTCCCCAAAAATCTGCCATATCTTCCCCCTCCCCTTTCCCTCCTTTCTCATTTCCCACTTACACTGTCTCTTTCCACAGAAACTCTCTCCATTTTCACTCCAAAAAAAACCCACCAACCACCACCACTTCCACCACCCATAACCACCATAAAACGAACTCAAATCGCAAGACTCATTTAGAGAAAAAGATTCACGGCGTCACGATCTACATTTCCCTCTTTTCGGATTTCTCCGGTGTTAAGTCGTAAGTTTTCTGACAAAACTCGAAACTCTCCGATTTTACTTATTTTTACTTGTTTGTGGGTTATTTAAGGTTAAAATGTCCAAATATGGGTTGGGTAAAAGTTTCAAGTCAAACGGAAACCGGAAAACACGTTTTCGGCTCAAACTCCGGCCAACAGCCCGTTATGTCGCAAAGGCTCCAGGCCACCTGCGACACAAGGCCTTATGTCGCCAAATCCTGTTCTATGTCGCATATAGCGACACAAGCTCTTATGTCGCCAAATCCTGCCTTATGTCGCATATAGCGACACAAGACTATATGTCGCACCACATCGCGGATGTCGCATGTAGCGACCCAAATGTTTGCGTCACAATAATTTCGGATGTCGCATATAGTGACACAAAACACTATGTCGCAGAACTCATTCCTGTCGCACATAGCGACACAATACTTTATGTCGCATTAAATTACGGACGTCGCACATAGTGACACAAAGACCTATGTCGCAGTCATGACTTGCGACACAACAGCTTATGTCGCACCTAGTGTCGCATAAGACAGAACCTAGAAAACTCAGATTTTTATTAAGTGTCAAACTTATGTAATTTCGAACACTTATACGATACGACTTTTTTTAAACACACCGGGATACGTTTTTGAACATGAACACTTCGAAATCATAATAATAATAATAAGATTATTATTACAACCAATCACCAACGGGCCGTACACGTTTTCGAAACACAATCCAAACAACCAAGTCGTAGTAACTTGGAAAATTTAAACAACCAAATCGTAGTGATTTGGATAATCAAATTAACCAAGTCGTAGTAACTTGGACAAGTTAAAAAACCAAATCGTAGTAATTTGGACATTCTAGTTGGACGAACAACTACAAAGGTAGTCTTTCGAGATACCTACTCATATTGATAACCATCGCGTGTCTTGGACACCCTCAGGTTACAAGTCTTCGGACATCAATTCACAGCTAATCAATTCAAGTTTATTTCGATAAACACTTAAGGCTCAGGTGAGTCTCATAGCTCCTATTTTACGGTTTTCATTTGGGGTGTGATTACATTGCTCGTTTTGTTTTACAATATGAACGCAAGTACAATACAAATTAAATACTACATGAGTTGTTTTCACTAATCATTTCAAAGCCCTCCACAACATAGTTTGGTAATACATCTGTAGCGTGAATGTAAGTATATGATATCATATAGGATTGACAATCCTCTTCCGGGTTAGCACGCACTAACTGGTCAAATGGACGTATTAGCATTTGGGAAGACGAGTGTAGATTAGGCACTCGTAAGAGGTACCTCAGTTGGGTTTCCTTAATTGAACATGACACTCAAGTTAAGCTCAGACTATGTGTTCATGGCTGTATAACTTTTATTTTGCTTAGTTGCATTTTAAGTTCAATTATATCTTACGGTTCATACAAATATGTGTTGACATACAAACTTGTAAGCTCACCAGCGTTTCGCTGATCAATTTTAGCATGTATCACAGGTACACAGCAGTAGGTTGACTGCCCAATCAGGAATCATTAGCTCGAGTCTGCATTCAAACAATTAGAGATTTAATTGCATTATCATATTTTGTATAAAGTAATTATGTAATGTAAATCTCTCAATTTCAAGGAACTGAGCTAATGTAAACAATATTTTTGAAGTAAACTTTGATTTTATCAATACAATGTAAAATGACGCATTTAGTGGTCATTCACGATATCTTCGTGCTTGTGATTATTGATTAGTCGCGCCCTGACCCGATTCGCTTCCGCAACCCGAATTCGGGGGTGCGACATATTGGTATCAGAGACAAAGGTTATAGTGAACTAGGTTGCATTTAGTGGGCCTAGACTATGACCGTTAGGCAGTATTTCTTACTAAGTATGATTAGGTTCAGTGACTACATTGTATTAGTTTAATTTAACATAGCCTGATCAACTATGTACAATTAAAGGAATGTGATGTGAGATCTAAAAAGAGTCATGACTGAACAGGATACACTAGTTGACTCTGACCTCGAGAGAACCGGGACTCAAACATGTCTGTGTTAGACACTTTATGCTATTATGTGATATATACATATATACATAGATAGGCATTGCTCTCGCTCGATATCTTAGGCTATATTATATATGTATCATATGAATATAGGCCTCATTCTTTCTAACGCTTTGTCTCAGAATGGCAAACACACCACCCAATTCGTCACGCTCTCATCCGATGGATCACGAAACCCAAGGGTGGCTAGGAGGAACACCAGGTTGCCTCGAGCTGACTCATACCCCACTCACTTCACTCTGACGGACTTAGCCACTAGGCTATGCCGTCAAGAGCAACGACTTAATACTATGGATATCGAACTCCAAGAAACCAACGAAAACTGGAGAATCACATCACTCGAACGTATCAATCAAGTCTTCGAAGATCATGAAAATACTGTCAACAACATGGACACCCTTGACAACCTTCTGGGTGAAGCCATCGAAACTATGGAGGTTGTCCACAACCAAGTGATTGGCAACTGAAATGAAATCTCCGTCCTACAATCAAGGCTGAATCAGTGCGAGACACGTCTAAGGGAAACCGAGGACGCCCTCCGAATGGTTAGCAGACTTGCAGAATCTGTGGACCATCTCACCGCACTACTACCGCAACTCAATCTACGTCAGGATTAGCTTAGGCTAAATCTGTACTTTATCATTCTTTCGTAGGACCTATGTAATTCGACCGGATGTAACAATTTCCAGCACCTTTTGTTAAAAATCTAATCCTGTAACTTTTGGGACACATAACTCGAAATTGTCTGTAATCGTTTAACATCGTAATATCAATCGACAATTTCTCTCGACTATCTTACATTGTTAATTTTCACTTTGTGATGTTGCATATTACCGTTTTAATATATGTACATCTATCGAATTATCATTCTGGTACAACTTCTCATGTGCCTCTTGTTTCTCTCTTGAAGAATCATGTCGCCAAAGAGGAAAAGTTACAGTGATGTCGAACTTGCTGCTGTCGTATCTCGAGCAGTGGCCGATGCTTTAGCTGCTTGGGATTCACCTTGAAACTCTCGAAGCAATGACGAAACCCCAGTCAATACCCCTTCTATCAAACCTTGCTCTTACAAGGATTTTCTTAGCTGCAAACCACTCTACTTTAAGGGCACGGAAGGTGCTATTGGTCTAATCAGGTGGATTGAACGTATGGAATCCGTCTTCAACCTCTGCAACTGCACTGAGGATAACAAAGTCAAGTTTGCTGCCTACACCTTTCAGGAAGGTGCACTTACGTGGTGGAACACCCACGCAAACTCTGTGGGCATTGAGATAGCAAACCGACTTCCTTGGGCTGAACTGAAAAAAAGCTTAGAGAAAAATACTGTCCCGAAGAAGAATTACACCGTCTGGAGGAAGAATTCTGGCACTTGATAGTGCAGGGAACCGACATTGCTGGATATACCACCAAATTCCAGCAATTCGCTTTGTTATGCCCGGGTTTGGTTGATCTGGAGGAAAAATGCATCAAAAGATACATCCGCAGCCTCCCGGAGAATATCCAGGGGAACGTCACCTCATCAAAGCCAACCACCGTAGAAAGTGCAATCCGGTTGGCACATGAACTCATGGCCATGGTTGTCAGCCGTGAGACATCCAACACATCCTCCTCAAACAATAATAAACGTAAATCGTCTGAATACCACAACAACCAGAACAAGAAATCTAATTCCATCCAAGTTTACACTACAAATTCTGAACCCAAGCGTGGATACACTAGGGACAGGCCATACTGCTCCAAGTGTAACTACCACCACGACGGTCCATGCAGTACACTCTGCAACAACTGCAGAAGGTACGGGCACTTGACCAAAGATTGTTGATATCGCGTAAAAAGTCACGTTTTTACTACCGATATCTCTCTCATACTAGAAAGATTCTTGGCATTTTAATTCAAAAAACATTACAAATCAATAGCATTATGCCAAGATAGTCAAAACAAGGTCGCACGATAAAAATCAAGCAAAACGGATGAAAAACGAAGATTCCACGCACGTTTGAAGATTCCAGACACCGGAACGAAGTTTCAAGACAAAAGAGCCCATCACCAAAACCTATTTGACCCAAGATGTTCGTTTTCAAATTACGAATCCAACAGAAGAAGAATCAACTAAAACGGGCGAAGAACGAAGATTCTACGCACTCCGGAAGATCCAAACGATTCGTACGACACATCTAAAGTCCAGAGACATATTTTTGGGATTTCTTTTCATCAAAAGCTTCATTTTTGAATTAAGAATCCAACCCAAATAGAATCAACGCAAACGGACGCATAACGAAGAAAACACGCACGAATCAAGAAACGCAGCAACCGACATCGGACTGGTGCTGCTGGCAGCCAGCCGCCGCCGCCAGCCAGCCAGCCGCCGCCGGCTGCCCACCACCCGCACGGATTGTGCTTTTTCGTACTTTTTCGTACCCGGTGCTAGACCTTTTCCTACTTTTCGTACCTGGTGCCACTACCTTTTTCGCCTTTTGTACCTGGTGCTGCTACCTTTTCCACCTTTTGCTAGTGTGTGCTACCTTTGGCTAAAATGCACCAAAACTCCTCTATAAATAGGAGGCATGGGTTCATTTGAAACACACACCTCACACCTTGGAAGAAACACACACCAACACACACTTTCTCTAGCTTTCTTTTCTTTCTTTCTTTGTTTTAAATTAGTATTAGGCTAGTAGCAAGGAATGTGTTTGTAATCCTCGGTGAGGAACGAAATTGTAATCGTTGGTGTACGCTTGGAGCAACTCTTATTAATTCAAGTCTACTCCTTCTCGTATACTAATCTCGGTTATTTCTATCCTTATCTATCTTGATTAAATATGTATACTTTAATTATGCTAGAGATAGTTTATGCCATGATTAGCGAGTAGATTACTATTGTATTTGTTGTGATGTAGTTAGTATATATAATTGTGGGATGACTTTAAATATGTCGTGAAATAATATGACGGCCCCTATTCGACTGTTCTTTGATATAGTACTGGAAATGCTTATGGCGGAGTACAAATGTATGGAAGTCAGAACGACCGAAGGTAGTTATATTATGGATCAACATTATAAAATGGAAACTTTATGAACGGACTTATCTTATGATTTTAAACCTAAAACATACATTCGCCTTTCGATTAACAAACGTGATTGTAACCTTGTAAAGAGGAGTCGCGAACCTCACTACTTGGTCAATAGTTATCTGTGTAAAACTATGGTTTCAATTGTAACATTATGCGTGCATCATAAAATGCAATGTGATTACGTGGAAGTGCCATAAGTATTGTACACTTAGAATCACAATGTACTTATCATGTAAACATCGTGAAGCAATTGAATCCACAATGGAAACATCGGTAAACGATTAAATACATTGTGGACTACCATAGCATTTTCTGATATGGTCTGGGTTTAACTCTATGCAAAAAGCCGTCAGCATTTTAATTATTGCTTTTATTAGATTAGATTAGGTAGGCTATAGGCTAAATAACCATTTACGAAAACCTAGGGATTTGTTAATTATATTAAGAAAGGCAAGTTTAAAATCCAATTTAAATCGATACTTTTCCTTAACTTATGAAATATAAAGTAAGGTACGCAAGAAACCTCAACACTTTCCTTTGCTTACCATGCTTAAAATTCATTAATAGGAATTGATCAACTAAGTCCGAACATATTTGCTAAGTTAATAGTTTGCTAAACTTATAGTCCTTATGGTATTAAAAATGGTTAGACTTGTTGTGGACATGCTACTCTATTCCTTCGCCCACGAGTAAAATGTGCTCAATAATAAGGGCCACTGACTCCCTCACAGGAGAGTGTGGAGAGTTGAGCATTGTCTGTCTGATCAGAATCATGACACCGTGGTTCCTCGTAACATATTAGTTGATAACCGACTAATAGGGAATCTATCGGTTATACCATAAACTACCAAGTCTAGTGAACACACCAAATTTAGTAAACGTTTCCCCTATAAGTCATCGTCTCACATTATAAGCTAACAAACTTACAACAAATACTCCTTTTATTATCTGATTTACAATTATCTTTTATTCGCTTTAATTAGTTTAATTAATTAACTGAACCAAAAACCCCCCAACGCACTCTTTTAATATTTACTAGAAAAGAAAGATTGATTGGATTCCCTCTGTTTCAATTCAGTTTCTCTTTAAGAACGACTCTAGGTCATACTTACCATCTACTAGCCTTTTGGTTCAGTATCAGTAAGTCACAGTTAGACCCCAACAAATACAAATTTAAAACAAACACGATCGCGGTCCGAGCGCCGTCTTCACACGGACGCCTCGCAGCGCATCAAGTTTTTGGTGGCGCTGCCGGGGAGACTAACTGTCCGATACAGAGGCCCAACTAATCCTAATTCTAGTAAACCCTTAGGATAAAACCTTCTAAAAAAAAAAAAAAACTTTTCTTAATTTTATACTTTCCTTATTTCTAGTTTTTCTCTATTTACTGTTTCTTTTTAGTGTATGACCTGTTCCCCTAGATCTGCACCACTGTTTAATTTCCCTGATCCAAAACTTATAATACGTACCATTCGACGAGAAAAGAAGCAATCCACGCTTGAACAAGCAATGGCTGAGCGCATCACTCTCGCTGACAACAGTAAACCCCTATCGAAGGAAGAGGAGGACCAATTCTCTACCCTGAAACCCCTGGTCAATCTTTCGAGCTCAAACACCACATCATCCAACTAATCCAAAACCACTGTCAATTTCATGGACTGCCAAGTGATGACCCCAACTCTCACCTCAACAAGTTCATATCTCTTTCAAATTCCTACAAACAAAACGGAATTAGCCAAGACACGATCCGCTTGTATCTTTTCCCTTATTCACTCACTCATCATGCGCAAACATGGTTTGAAGGTTTAGAGACCGGCTCTATCCCTTCATGGACGGTAATGGCGACAAAGTTTCTAACCAAATACTTTCCGCCTTCTAAACAAACCAAACTTCGAAATGACATCATGAATTTCCGACAAGCTTTTGATGAGTCATTATACCCCGCATGGGAACGATTCAAAGGAGCCTTGAAGAAGTGCCCCAATCACCGTCTCGACAAATCCGCACAATTGTGTACCTTCTACAATGGTTTAGATCCCAACCACCGAACCACCCTCGATGCTGCTGCACAAGGAAGCTTCATGGCAAAGACCGACGAAGAAGGATGGAACCTGATAGAGAACATGATTATGCATCACCATGATTGGAACTCTGGAGATCACTCTACATCTTCAGCACCTATCGCTGCATCAAATCGAGTTCCAGTTGAAGCACTTAAAGTATTAACGGAGAAAGTGGACTCACTTGTCAAACAAGTTGGAGAACTTAAGAAACAACAGCACCAAGTACACCAAGTGCAAGTCTGTCAACAATCCACCAATCCGCAACCATCTGGTGAATACCAAGTGGAGTACGAAGAAGCAGACGGCACAGTCTACTATGCTCAGTTTCCCGCTCGACCACAGAATTTTCCACCCGGTTTCAACCAAAACAATAACCAACCTAGAGGACCTCCATTCCCACAAAAAACCAACCAACCATACCAACCCCGATACCCACCTAGATACCCACCTTACCCACAACAATCACAGCCTTCTTATAACCAACCCCTCGCACTTCCTGCACCCACTTCCAATACAACCCAAACCACTGAACAACCTGTAAAGACAAATGCCCCAGCTTCAAGTTCAGATGACGCCTTCACCCAATTCATGCAAGGTCAACACCTACTCAACCAAAAGACGTCCGCTAGACAAGATCAAGCCGACCTCTTTATGAGAAACCAATTGGCCGTGCTAAAGAATCTGGAAGCCCAAATTGGACAACTGGCACAACGTCTTGATAACAGACCCAGAGGAAGTTTGCCTAGCAACACGGTTCACAACCCACATGTTGAGGAATCAAAGCAACTCACTACCGCAAATGAGGAAGCCACTCCACCTCCTGTTGCTGTACCCATAAAAGAAGAACCAAAGATCAAGATACCAGCTGTGGAACCCACTCCGACCATGAACAAAGAGGTCAGGATCCCTTATCCCGCTAGACTTAAAGCCCAACCTAAGAAACTATCATCCTTTAAGCTAGACGGAAAATTTCTCGATACCATATCTAGAGTTCCCGGTCGAAATAAATATATGAGGAAATTGCTATCCACTAAGGATAAACTGCCCAAAGTAAACAACATTCCCCTTAGTTCTGAAACATCAGCCCTATTTAAGAACAGCCTTCCAGAAAAACTAGGAGATACTGGTAGATTCACACTCCCTTGTTCTATTTACCAATCCGGAGATATCAGCGCCTTGGCCGACCTAGGAGCCAGCATTAACCTTATGCCCTACTCCCTGTTTAAAAGGCTAGAACTTGAAAATTTGAAACCCACTAAGATGACTGTCCAACTAGCTGACCAATCTGTTAGATACCCAAAAGGAATAGCTGAGAACGTCTTAGTTCAAGTTAACAAATTCTTCTTTCCAACTGATTTCGTGGTAATGGATATCCACGAGGACATAAACATCCCGATTATCCTTGGAAGACCATTTATATACACAGCCAGAGCAGTGATTGATGTGTATAACCACACGATTGTCCTACGAGCACATGGTGAAAGCATCACTTACAAGATCGACCAACCGGACTATACACCAGAGCAAGAAGAATGCCACGCTATATCAATAGGCAGAATATGTTCCGATGACGAATCAGACCCCGAAGAAGAATGATGCTTCACTCGCCCAACAACCTTAATCTACGATACTGAGACAGACCGAGACGAGGACGAGTAGTATCAGGAAGTTGAGGAAGAAGAAGAATCTGAGGAGGACGAATCAGAACCTAAGGAAGAAGAGGAAGAACTCGCAGAGGAAAATGAAAGAACGGAAGAAATGGAAGACGAACCTGAGGAAGAGGAAGAAATGGAGGAAGATGAAGATCAAACTGATTCACCACAGATGGCTGAAGTCAAGAGGATACAAGACTGCGCAAGCTACACTTCATCAGAAGAATCCTTTGATTACGAAGCCATCCACCAAGAGCTTAGATCCACTCATCTCAAAAGAATGGGAAACATTCTCGACTCTTATCTCGATCCATCAAAACCCTTCACCAGAACCCGACTTCGAGACATAGAGACTTTCGAAGAAGAACTCCAAACATCACAACACCCTGACTTGTATGCTAAACTCCTACAGAGAATTTCTGCATATAAGGCAAGACAACCATGAAGCTTTGTTGAAGAAAACCTTCAAAACACCATCACGGAAGTCAGGACCGTCAAGGTCGACAGCACCCAACCTTTCAACAACGCACCCTCAGATGAAGAGTTCCACCAATTCCCAGATTCACGAGACGAAGATTCCGACTACCAGAGTGTTGAATTTGATGGCGATTTTGTTGACGTCACTATCGATGAATGCTCTATTCCAAAAACTCCTCTTGCTCCACCAAATTCACCCATTATCACAGCTGAGAGATTAGAGATTCCCCTCATCGACACTCACGAGGAAATGATTGATCTGATTGATGAAAACGACGATGTACGCATCATTGTGGAAGCTATCAAAGAGTCAACCAATGAATACAACACCGCTCAGAGACACCTGATAAGGCAGATTGAACAAGAATACGATTCATATCTCGCCAACTATGGAGAACCAGTACCCCAGACTTTGCTCAGACATATCCGAGAATTCTCCAATTTTCTTCAAGAACAAGTCACCAGAGAAGCTCAACAGCCAGAAAGACCAGACTACCCAATGGGAGAAATCGAGTTCTGCAACAACCAAAGGCAAATATACCAAAAAGTATATTGTGCCTTGGCCGGATCAGCATTCCCCTACTCATCAAGTCAAAAGGCTACATTAGCATCAATGAGGACCCATCTTGAGAGAGCTACTGGAAATCCACAGAATTATGCTGACATAAGAATGGTGGGAGATCTTAGAACTCTTCTAGACCTCATCGAAACTGGAGAACATCTTGCAACTCCAGAAAACTTCAGGATCGTCATTCACTCCACCATTGGACATCACGTCGAACTAATAGTGGATGAGCTAAATCAGGCAGCATTTGAAGAAAACACTCGTGACATTCCAGCACGATATTGGAACATGTCACCAGTCAACTTAGCATCCTATGTAATAGATCGACTGCGTGGAATGTACGAGGAAGAAGACATAGAAATTTACGCTTACCGCAACGGGTATTGTGAAATATTCAGCAAGTTAATCTACGTCTTCACGGACTCAGATTTTCCCTTCGATCGTGAGCAGCATCAACTCATCAGACAAGTATGCCAAGCAACCCGATCTTTTGGAGGAGACCCTTTAGCTGAAAACTTTCAAGAAGTGAAGACTCAATTCATGGCTTTGATCACCTCAATAGGAAGAAACCACCCCCAGCGTGAGATTGTTCGAAATCACACCTGCACTCGAATTGACCCTAACGGACCAGTCACAAGGGCAGTTCGATACATCAGCTATGGGATGAAAATCCTCGACAGACTAGCCACTGACCACTTCAAGAGCTTCAGGATGGAATCCACCACTCCACCAACTCTCATTGCCGACATGATAGAACAATTCCTGCGATACTTTCCCCCACGCTACAGCTTACCTAGGAACCACAGTGATCACTCCAGCACCACGGACACATCCAGCATCATCTGAAGAAGAAAGAACTAAGTCGAGCTCTCGACTTTAAAAGAGCGTTTCTCGGGAGGCAACCCGTGTTTTTACGTTTCTGCAATTTTACTTTCAAAGAAGTGATGAAATCTCCGACTATCTTTCACACCCGGATCATACAAAGCATGCTCCAGCCTATAAGGAAGCATCAACACCTGGAGAAAATGTATATCCGACGTGTTCACACCTACGAGACCAATCACAAGAAGACTTGATCAAGACTGCAACAAGGAAGACGAAATCCGGCACATGCACCAAAGGAACACTGCAACCACCGGGGAGTACTTCTATACCGTCTTTTTCATTCGTTTTAAATATACCATATCCAATAAGCTTATAACTAAGTGTGGGATTCAAACCCAACACACACTAAAAGAATGCGCCTTAGATGTTTAAAACCCTAAGTGTGGGATTTTACCCCGTTCAGAGCTTAGTATAACATCGAGGATGATGTTTCTTTAAGTGTGGGATAGCAGTAGTTGCACTACAGTAAAATGGATAATGGTATACGCTTGATTCTAAAATCGTTGCTCTTTATTAGACCATCTTTCTCCAAAAAGTAAACAAAATTTTCAAAAATGTGTTGAAAATGAAAAATTTTAGATAAAGAATGATTTACTTTGGAAAAAAGGATAATTAAAATACAAACTCTTTTGAAAAATCAGTTTTGTAATCCCATAAAGAGCATCGCATGACTAGGCACACAACAACCCAACTTTTGATTCGTGAGGTATCTTGAGCCATAAGAAAAGCATTCACTTTTAATGTTTCACTTTTTCGATTCTTGAGTGTGCCGATGTATGCGTTTAGAATCAGAACTTGCTCCTGTTATACATTTCGAATCCAGATTGGTCAGTGAAAAGGAGATCGAATCACATCATTCTAAAACCCAGCTGTACAACCATACTCCCAAAAGAAAAATAGATACGTTACCCCTCACCTACTCAAAAGCATCCTTCAAGCTTCATAAAAAGTTTCAGAGATGATCGAAGAGAAATCACAAGGGGTTGACGCCGCAAAAAAAAAATCCGAAGAAAAAGGAAATCAATAGAAGAAAAAGACTCCTTCCGCAAATATCCAAAGGCGTCAATCTCCCAAAAATCCCAACTTCAACAAAAAGAAAATCAAAAATCAAAACCTCCTCTCATACCACCAACCTTTCACTCCAAAAACCTTACACCCCCTCTCCTTGAATGATGATGGCTAGACCGACTTCACACTCGCCAAAAAGGTAACGATTTGATTCTCGATCAAGCCTATGACGATAAACGATACATTATTGGCGTTCTGAGTGATTGATAATATTAGAATAGGAAACCCTAAACACTTTGAGTGATTTGAATGACCACCTTGAGAGGATCGCCTAGTCATGTATCCAATATCAAAGATCACAAGCATGCTCCTAAAGATTACAATCCTTCCTTTTCCAAGAACAAGTATTTTACTTTCCTAAAACCTCTTAGTAAAAAAGTTCCACCTTAAAATTATTTTATTTTTAACATGTTGAAAATCGAGTTTGCTTGAGGACAAGCAAAGTTCTAAGTGTGGGATACTTGATATCGCGTAAAAAGTCACGTTTTTACTACCGATATCTCTCTCATTCTAGAAAGATTCTTGGCATTTTAATTCAAAAAACATTACAAATCAATAGCATTATGCCAAGATAGTCAAAACAAGGTCGCACGATAAAAATAAAGCAAAACGGATGAAAAACGAAGATTCCACGTACGTTTGAAGATTCCAGACACCGGAACGAGGTTTCAAGACAAAAGAGCCCATCACCAAAACCTATTTGACCCAAGATGTTCGTTTTCAAATTACGAATCCAACAGAAGAAGAATCAACTAAAACGGGCGAAGAACGAAGATTCTACGCACTCCGGAAGATCCAAACGATTCGTACGACACATCTAAAGTCCAGAGACATATTTTTGGGATTTCTTTTCATCAAAAGCTTCTTTTTTGAATTACGAATCCAAACCAATAAGAATCAACGCAAACGGACGCATAACGAAGAAAACACGCACGAATCGAGAAACGCAGCAACCGGCAGCGGACTGGTGCTGCTGGCAGCCAGCCGCCGCCGCCAGCCAGCCGCCGCCGGCTTCCCGCCACCCGCACGGATTGTGCTTTTTTGTACTTTTGCGTACCCGGTGCTAGACCTTTTCCTACTTTTCGTACCTAGTGCCACTACCTTTTTCGCCTTTTGTACCTGGTGCTGCTACCTTTTCCACCTTTTGTTAATGTGTGCTACCTTTGGCTAAAATGCACCAAAACTCCTCTATAAATAGGAGGCATGGGTTCATTTGAAACACACACCTCACACCTTGGAGGAAACACACACCAACACACACTTTCTTCTAGCTTTCTTTTCTTTCTTTCTTTGTTTTAAATTAGTATTAGGCTAGTAGCAAGGAATGTGTTTGTAATCCTCGGTGAGGAACGCAATTGTAATCGTTGGTGTACGCTTGGAGCAACTCTTATTAATTCAAGTCTACTCCTTCTCGTATACTAATCTCGGTTATTTCTATCCTTATCTATCTTGATTAAATATGTATACTTTAATTATGCTAGAGATAGTTTATGCCATGATTAGCGAGTAGATTACTATTGTATTTGTTGTGATGTAGTTAGTATATATAATTGTGGGATGACTTTAAATATGTCGTGAAATAATATGACGGCCCCTATTCGACTGTTCTTTGATATAGTACTGGAAATGCTTATGGCGGAGTACAAATGTATGGAAGTTAGAACGACCGAAGGTAGTTATATTATGGATCAACATTATAAAATGGAAACTTTATGAACGGACTTATCTTATGATTTTAAACCTAAAACATACATTCGCCTTTCGATTAACAAACGTGATTGTAACCTTGTAAAAAGGAGTCGCGAACCTCACTACTTGGTCAATAGTTATCTGTGTAAAACTATGGTTTCAATTGTAACATTATGCGTGCATCATAAAATGCAATGTGATTACGTGGAAGTGCCATAAGTATTGTACACTTAGAATCACAATGTACTTATCATGTAAACATCGTGAAGCAATTGAATCCACAATGGAAACATCGGTAAACGATTAAATACATTGTGGACTACCATAGCATTTTCTAATATGGTCTGTGTTTAACTCTATGCAAAAAGCCTTCAGCATTTTAATTATTGCTTTTATTAGATTAGATTAGGTAGGCTATAGGCTAAATAACCATTTACGAAAACCTAGGGATTTGTTAATTATATTAAGAAAGGCAAGTTTAAAATCCAATTTAAATCGATACTTTTCCTTAACTTATGAAATATAAAGTAAGGTACGCAAGAAACCTCAACACTTTCCTTTGCTTACCACGCTTAAAATTCATTAATAGGAATTGATCAACTAAGTCCGAACATATTTGCTAAGTTAATAGTTTGCTAAACTTATAGTCCTTATGGTATTAAAAACGGTTAGACTTGTTGTGGACATGCTACTCTATTCCTTCGCCCACGAGTAAAATGTGCTCAATAATAAGGGCCACTGACTCCCTCACAGGAGAGTGTGGAGAGTTGAGCATTGTCTGTCTGATCAGAATCATGACACCGTGGTTCCTCGTGACATATTAGTTGATAACCGACTAATAGGGAATCTATCGGTTATACCATAAACTACCAAGTCTAGTGAACACACCAAATTTAGTAAACGTTTCCCCTATAAGTCATCGTCTCACATTATAAGCTAACAAACTCACAACAAATACTCCTTTTATTATCTGATTTACAATTATCTTTTATTCGCTTTAATTAGTTTAATTAATTAACTGAACCAAAAACCCCCCAACGCACTCTTTTAATATTTACTAGAAAAGAAAGATTGATTGGATTCCCTCTGTTTCAATTCAGTTTCTCTTTAAGAACGACTCTAGGTCATACTTACCATCTACTAGCCTTTTGGTTCAGTATCAGTAAGTCACACTTAGACCCCAGCAAATACAAATTTAAAACAAACACGATCGCGGTCCGAGCGCCGTCTTCACACGGACGCCTCGCAGTGCATCAATTGTTGAGCCCCCAAATTCAACAACAACACCTCTAATAACAATGCCGGATAACCTAAATCCTGCTTTGGATGTGGGGAAGCGGGACACTTCAGAATTGAATGTCTTAAAAACAAGAACAAGGGCAACAACAACAACGTAAGGGGAAGAGCATTGGTACTCAACTTCGGGGATGCCCGTCAGGACCCGAATGTGGTCACGGGTATGTTCCTCCTCAACAACTTATCTGCTTCCGTTCTGTTTGATACTGATGCCGATAGAAGCTTTATTTCTGATGAGTTTTACCCCCTACTTGATATCGCACCTATCGCTTTAGATGTTAAGTACACCGTAGAACTTGCAAATGGTAAACTCGTAGATACCGATAGTGTGATACCTAATTTCACTTTAAACCTAGCCGACGAGACTTTCTCAATCGACCTTATGCCCGTTGAGATCGGAAGTTTCAACGTCATCGTTGGTATGGACTGGTTGTCCAAGCATCGCGCCGAAATTGTTTGTTATGATGAAATCGTTCGAATTCCTCATGCCGTCGGTAGAACCTTGGTCATATCCTGTTTGAAAACTCGGAAATTTCTGAGAAAGGGTTATCCAGCAATCCTCGCACACATCATGGAGAAAAAGTCGGAGGAGAAGTGACTTGAGGATGTGCCCATCATTCGAGACTTTCCAGAAGTCTTTCCCGAAGAACTACCTGGTCTACCACCACCAAGACAGGTTGAGTTCTCAATCGACCTCGTACCAGGTGCCACACCTGTGACCCGAGCACCATACCGCTTAGCCCCATCCGAACTTCAGGAGTTGTCCAACCAATTACAGGAACTCCTGGAAAAAGGATTCATTAGGCCGAGTTCTTCACCGTGGGGAGTTTCGGTCCTATTTGTCAAAAAGAAAGATGGTTCTTTCCGAATGTGTATCGACTACCGAGAGTTGAACAAGCTAACTGTCAAGAACCAGTATCCACTTCCTCGTATTGATGACCTTTTGGATCAACTACAAGGGTCGAGTTTTTATTCAAAGATCGATCTTTGATCAGGTTATCATCAATTACGTGTTCACGACACCGACATCCCAAAAATTGCTTTCAGAACCCGTTACGGGCATTACGAATTTCAGGTGATGCCATTCGGTCTAACCAACGCACCAGCTGTATTCATGGATCTTATGAATCGGGTGTGCAAGCCATATCTCGACAAGTTTGTCATTGTCTTCATTGACGACATTCTCATATACTCGCGAAATGAACAAGAACACGCGCAACATCTCAAAACCATCCTAGAGCTACTTAGACACGAAGAGCTTTACGCTAAATTCTCTATGTGTGATTTCTGGATACAAACCGTTCAATTCCTTGGACATGTCATCGATAGTCAAGGAATCCTTGTCGATCCGTCAAAAATCGAGGTTATCAAAGACTGGCAATCGCCAACCACTCCGATCGAGGTACGCCAATTCTTGGGATTGGCGGGGTATTATCGTCGGTTCATCGAAAATTTCTCGAAAATAGCCCAACCACTCACGACGCTGACTCAGAAAGATAAAAAGTTCGATTGGACTGATAAACAAGAGTCAGCATTTCAACTTCTGAAACAAAAGCTTTGCAGTGCTCCGATTCTATCCTTACCCGAAGGCACCGACGACTTCGTGGTATACTGCGATGCTTCTCATCAAGGTCTCGGTTGCGTGCTGATGCAACGAGACAAAGTCATTGCTTATGCTTCGCGACAGCTCAAAATCCATGAAAAGAACTACACCACCCACGATCTTGAGCTTGGAGCTGGCGTTTTTGCTCTCAAAATGTGGAGACATTACCTCTATGGCACTAAGTGCACAATCTTCACCGACCACAAAAGTCTCCAATACATATTCGATCAGAAGGATCTCAACATGAGGCAACGTCGATGGGTCGAGTTGCTTACCGATTATGATTGCGAGATCAAATACCATCCGGGTAAGGCAAATGTTGTTGCCGATGCCCTCAATCGAAAGGAATGAACGAAACCACTTCGAGTCCGAGCCCTCAGTATGACCATTCACAATGATCTAAACATTCAGATTCTCACTGCTCAACTCGAAGCTCTGAAACCCGATAACATCAAAAACGAAGCCTTGTGAGGCATGGATAAACACATTGAAAGCAAACCTAACGAAGTTAGGTACCTCTCTAACTGAATCTGGTTGCCCAGTTTTGGAAACCTGCGAGACTTGGTGATGGATGAAGCTCACAAGTCCAAATATTCTATCCATCCTGGACCCGACAAAATGTATCACGACATCAAGGAATTATATTAGTGGCCGAATATGAAAGCTGAATTCGCTACATACGTCAGCAAGTGCCTTACTTGCTCAAAAGTCAAGGTCGAGTATCAAAAACCCTCTGGTTTACTCCAACAGCCCAGCATTCCTGAATGGAAATGGGAACAAATTGCTATGGATTTCATAACCAAACTACCCAAGTCATCGAGCGGTTGCGATACCATTTGGGTGATCGCAATCGTCTCATGAAATCTGCTCATTTCCTGGCAATCAAGGAAACCGATAAAATGGAACGCCTCACACGAATCTACATCAAAGAGGTTGTTTCTCGACACGGTGTTCCAATCTCGATTATCTCAGATAGGGATAGTCGTTTCACATCTCACTTTTGGCAATCACTTCAGAAATCATTGGGTACCCGTCTTGATATGGTAACGCATACCACCCTCAAACCGACGGCCAAAGTGAACGAACGATTCAAAAACTGGAAGACATGCTACGAGCTTGCATAGTTGACTTCGGTGTAACCTGGGAAAAATATCTACCATTGTGTGAGTTTTCGTACAACAACAGCTATCACACCAGCATTAAGGCTGCACCTTTCGAGGCACTGTACGGTCGTAAGTGCCGATCACCGATTTGTTGGACCAAAGCTGGAGACAGTCAACTCACTGGTCCTGAGATCATTCATGAAACTACTGAAAAGATAAACGAGATCCAAAACAAACTCAAAGCCGCACGTGATCGTCAGAAAAGTTATGCTGACGTGAGACGCAAACCACTCGAGTTCCAGGTTGGGGATCTAGTGCTACTCAAAGTTTCACCTTGGAAAGGTGTTATCCGATTCGGTAAATGTGGGAAATTGAATCCCAGATACATTGGACCATTCAAGATCCTCGAGAGGATAGGTCCAGTGGCATATCGATTGCAGCTGCCATCCGAGCTCAGCAGCGTGCATCCCACTTTTCACATTTCAAATTTGAAAAAGTGTATGTCCGATGAGACACTTATCATTCCACTCGATGAAATCCGAGTTGACGATAAGCTTCATTTTGTTGAAGAACCCGCCGAAATCATGGACTGTGAGGTCAAACAACTCAAACAAAGTCGTATTCCCATTGTCAAAGTCAGGTGGAATTCGCGGCGTGGGCCGGAATTCACCTAGGAACAGGAGGACCAAATGCGGCTCAAGTATCCTCAGTTATTTGTTGACGCTACATCAAACACGACTTCAAGTTAAATTTCGGGATGAAATTCTCCTAACAAGGGGAGAATGTGACACCATCAAATTAGGACTAGTAATTAGTGCATAATCAATTATTAATACATGTAATTAGTTCTGTGTTAGGCTAATTAATGTATCGGAATATATATTGATGAATATATACAAGTATGCGATTTGATTAAATTGTACAAGTTTCAAATCGAATGTAATTCGATTCAAATAATACGGACGTTGGTGAATAATTTTATTAAATAATATGACATTATTTAGTAACTTTATTTTATCCAAAAATATTATTTTGATAATATTTCGTATTCATTTCGTATCGTACAAACAAAGCTTACACGATTTAAAATAATAAACGCGCGAACAATAAAAAAAAGAATAAGTTATATCTTATAACTCAAGTAAAAGTATTTGATGAAATACTTCAACAAAAACATTAATAAATATTCGTATTTTAAAATAAATAATTATACGATTAAACGATCGGGGAAACGAACACCGCACGAAGCGCAAATGCGGGGGTTAAAAATTGGGAGATTCCCTCCCCTAATTCCCCAAAAATCTGCCATATCTTCCCCCTCCCCTTTCCCTCCTTTCTCATTTCCCACTTACACTCTCTCTCTTCACTCAAACTCTCTCCATTTTCACTCCAAAAAAAAAACCACCAACCACCACCACCACTTCCACCACCCATAACCACCATAAAATGAACTCAAATCACAAGACTCGTTTAGAGAAAAAGATTCACGATGACACGATCTATAACACCCCCAAAATTCGTTGATTGAGTTTATCGGAAGCATTTAATTTAAGAAGGGGAGTGGCACAATACACAGTACATGCATACGTATCAGAGCTTATGATTACAACAGAACATAATATATTAAGATGCCAAATGTAATAGTTATAAAGTTTACGATTTGTCAAATCGTACAAATGTAAAAGTTATTAAGTTTACAAAAGTAAATTTCGTAAATATGACTAAAATCACTTTAGTTATACAAAAGAAATCCAGTTATCAAAAGTTGGCATCCTATTCCTTCGTGGGTCGCCTATGTTCCATGTGTGCAGGATGTCTTACATGCAGCTAATTCCCTGAAAAACATAGTAAAAGTCAACAACGAGGTTGAGTGAATTCACAGGTTTTATGTTTGCAATAGTTGAATCAAGTTTGTAAGAACAGTTGTTGATGCAAATACATTCAAAAATAGTTATTGCCATAATAGTTAAATAAATGTTTTGTGGAATGTTATCCAAATATAATTCGGTTAGGATGTTGCCCAAATACAGTTTACGTGGGATGTTACCCAAAATACCGTTTACGTGGGATGTTACCCAAATTACCATTTACGTGGGATGTTACCCAAAATACAGGTTGCAATACGTTGTTGTTCGTTCTCCAACATTTCCAAAACAGTACCGGCCGTTCTCTGGTCAAAAGACGCACGGGTCGTTCTCCCGTCCAAACTCGGCCAATCGTTCTCTAGCAATAAATACTGTTGGTCGTTCTCCAGCGAAACACAGTACCGGTCGTTCTTCGGTCAAAAGACACATGGGTCGTTCTCCCGTCCACTTGGCCAGTCGTTCTCTGGCACTAAAATACATTGCTGGTTGTTCTCCAATGTTTACATAAAAGTACCGGTCGTTCTCCGGTTTACCAACAAGTTTTATCACGTTTATAGTAAGAAAAGGTTGTTTCATAAGTACCAGTTTTGTTGTAAGAGTTCAACAGTTAAAAGTACTCAAATCGTGCGAGTAAACAAGTAGGATAAACAATCATGTAAGCAAAAGCAGTTATGGCAATCAATAAAGCTGTTGACTATGTTTCTCACCCCAAGTTGAAAGCGGTAAAACAGATAAAAGTGGGGTTGTGAACTCACCTGTTGAGTTGAGTTTGTTCGAGTGCTAGCAAATCCTAAAGCCCAAGAAGTCTAGTCGAAATCTCCTAACGCCCTAAACGTAGGAATAGTCATATAAGCGGTTGGCTAACAGTCTAACCATGTTACTCGTTTATTCATGAAAGATCCTTGTTTATGTTGTAAGTTCGATACGAGACGTTGGTGTTATTTTGTGAAACGTTTAGAGGTGTAATGTATTGTTTCATGGTGTTTCATAAGGTATGAAATTGTGTACGGGGGTCCGGGGGCAGCGCCCCTAGTAGCGGGGTCCAAGGGGTGGCAACTGCTGGCAGGGTCCAAGGGGCAGAGCCCCTGGCTGGGGTCGAGCTTAGTGAAAACGCATCCGAATTCCAAATTCGGAGTAAAATCAAGTAGTAAAATCTGGTTCTGACACTTAGTGAAAAACATGTGTTTTTAAGGTTCTGAGTTTTGCGACATAAGTACTGTGTCGCTAAAAGGTTCTGCGACACAAGGGTTTGTGTCGCATTCCTGCAACATCCGCAAATAAATGCGACATAGGCATTTGTGTCGCAAATGCTTCGACATAAGTAGTTGTGTCGCAAGTATGGAACATAGGATAATTTATGCGACACAAGGCATTGTGTCGCATAATGCGACGTAAAAATGGTACTGCGACACAAAAGCTTGTGTCGCACTACTGTTTTCGGTCCCGTGCGATACAACGCACTGTTTGATAAAAATCTTAATTTTTTAACCTAAAAACGTTAAGATATTTCATATAATGACTTGTAACATGTTTGTATACTATAATAACAAATGAAAAGTGAAAGAAAAGTGATTTTTCATACCAAATCGAGTGAAATACGAAAGTTAGGTGAGTGGATGAAGATGATGATGAAAATGGTGTTCTTGAGCTTGAATCTTGAAGATGAAGTTGATGATGAGTTTTGTTGTTGTTGTTATTCCGAAAATACAAAGAAAATGGTGGTGATTTGGTGAGTTTTTAGAGAGAGAATTGAGAGCGAATGGGGATGGAGTGAG
Organism: Pseudognaphalium luteoalbum; assembly: GCA_963422505.1. NCBI lineage: Eukaryota > Viridiplantae > Streptophyta > Magnoliopsida > Asterales > Asteraceae > Pseudognaphalium > Pseudognaphalium luteoalbum. Next base: position 7,587,893 of record OY730196.1, read on the forward strand.
AGAGGGAAAATGAAAATGAGGTGAAAATGAGGGTGGGGTGGGGGTGGTGTTGGCAGATTTTTGGGGCCAAAAGTGAGGGGTTTTTGTCCCAAATTTGCGGTATTTAGCCCGTGTTCATTTACCCGATCGTTAAATGTTAAAATGTTTTTAAACGATAGATTTTTAAATATGTTTTCGATTATACTTTTAGTTGAAATATTTTATTTAAAATAACTTAGTTGAGTAATAAAATTATAATTTTATTTTATTTTAATTTTACTTATATAGTTCAAGTCGTTTCAGTTTACGAAATAAACATTATTTGACAAAAATGCTTTGTAAATATTATCAACGGAATATTTAATAAACGTTAATGTTATTTAATAATTTTATTTTATTAATAAATTTTGTTCACCAACAGTCGTATATTTTTGTTGTGTTGTTGAAATTGTTCTGTACATAATTACACTAATTATGAATTGTAATACCACGCGTATTAACTAGTTGGGCTTTGCTAGACTTATCTCTAAAATATGTTGTGAATTCACTCTATGTTAGGGAATTAACCTAAAATGCGTGCAATTAACGTTTATAATTATGTTGAAATAGCGGGGTGTTACACGATCTACATTTCCCTCTTTTCGGATTTCTCCGGCGTTAAGTCGTAAGATTTCCGACAAAACTCGAAACTCTCCGATTTTACTTATTTTTACTTGTTTGTGGGTTATTTAAGCTTAAAATGTACAAATATGGGTTGGGTAAAAGTTTCAAGTTAAACGGAAACCGGAAAACACGTTTTAGGCCCAAATTCCGGCCAACAGCCTGTTATGTCGCAGAGGCTCCAGGCCACCTGCTACACAAGGCCTTATGTCGCCAAATCCTGTTCTATGTCGCATATAGCGACACAAGCTCTTATGTCGCCAAATCCTGCCTTAAGTCGCATATAGCGACACGAGACTATATGTTGCACCACATCACGGATGTCGCATGTAGCAACACAAATATTTGCGTCGCAATAATTTCGGATGTCGCATATAGCGACACAAAACACTATGTCGCAGAACTCATTCCCGTCGCACATAGCGACACAATACCTTATGTCACATTAAATTACGGATGTCATAGCGACACAAAGACCTATGTCGCAGTCATGACTTGCGACACAACAGCTTATGTCGCACCTAGTGTCGCATAAGACAGAACCTAGAAAACTCAGATTTTTACTAAGTGTCAAACTTATGTAATTTCGAACACTTATACGATACGACTTTTTTTAAACACACCGGGATACGTTTTTGAACATGAACACTTCGAAATCATAATAATAATAATAATAATAATAATAAAAAAAAAAAAAAAAAAAAAAAAAAATAAGATTATTTTTACAACCAATCACCAACGGGCCATACACGTTTTCAAAACACAATCCAAACAACTAAGTCGTAGTAACTCTGACAATTTAAACAACCAAATCGTAGTGATCTGGATAATCAAATCAACCAAGTCGTAGTAACTTGGACAAGTTAAACAACCAAATTGTAGTAATTTGGACAATTTAATCCACCAAATCATAGTAATTTGGACATTCTAGTTGGACGAACAACTATAAAGGTAGTCTTTCGAGATACCTACTCATATTGATAACCATCGCGTATCTTGGACACCCTTAGGTTACAAGTCTTCGGACATCAATTCACAGCTAATCAATTCAAGTTTATTTCGATAAACACTCAAGGCTCAGGTGAGTCTCATAGCCCCAATTTTACGATTTTCATCTGGGGTGTGATTACATTGCTCATTTTGTTTTACAATATGAACGCAAGTACAATACAAATCAAATCCTACATGAGTTGTTTTCACTAATCATTTCAAAGCCCTCCACAAAATAGTTTGGTAATACATCTGTAGCGTAAATGTTAGTATATGATATCATATAGGATTGACAATCCTCGTCCGGGTTAGCACGCATTAACTGGTCAAACGGACGTATTAGCATTTGGGAAGACGAGTGTAGATTAGGCACTCGTAGGAGGCACCTCAGTTGGGTTTCCTTAATTGGACATGACACTCAAGTTAAGCTCAGACTATGTGCTCATGGTTGTATAACTTTTATTTTGCTTAGTTGCATTTTAAATTCAAATAAATCTTGCGGTTCATACAAATATGTGTTGACATACAAACCTGTGAGGTCACCAGCGTTTTGCTGACCAATTTTAGCATGTATCACAGGTACACAGCAGTAGGTTGACTGCCCAATCAGGAGTCATTAGCTCGAGTCTGCATTCAAACAATCAGAGATTTAATTGCATTATCATATTTTGTATAAAGTAATTATGTAATGTAAATCTCTCAATTTCAAGGAACTTAGCTAATATAAACAATATTTTTGATGTAAACTTTAGTTTTATCAATACAATGTAAAACAACGCATTTAGTAGTCGTTCATTATATCTTCGTGCTAGTGATTATTGATTAGTCGCGCCTCGACCCGATTCGTTTTCGCAACCCGAATTCGGGGGTGCGACACTCGTACTCGCATGGTACATGTGCTAGACCTTTCCGCAACTTTATGGTACATGTGCTAGACCTTTTCACGCTTTAGGGTAAATGTGCTAGGAACTTTACCACCTTTTGCTAACATATTCCCCTAGTTACTAAAATGCACCATATTTCAACTATAAATAGGTGCCTCATGGCTTCATTTGAAGACACACCTTTCATACACTATTCCTACACACATTTTTTAGGAAAAACACCTTCCATACTTTTCTTTAGACTAATAATACTCTCTAATTATTAGTTCTACTTTCTCCTTCTATTTTCTTATTCCAAATTAGTTATGATAGTTTAGGAAACTTGTTTAGAATAGAAGAAAAGTACGAAATGTATTGTAATCTTCGGAGTACGCTCGGAATTGTGTCAATTAATTCAAGTCTATTCTCTCTCGTATTTAATCCTGGTTCTTTCTATCCTTATCTATCTTAATTAATTACATTCATATTGATTATGCTAGATTTAGTTATTGCCATGATTAGAAAGTAGTATACTTGTTGTGTTTGCTTGCGATGTAGTTAGTATATTATGGGATGATTTATAATTAAATATTAAAGATCGGTAGTATTGCTTTGATCGTCTTATTGCATGTCCTTGTTTGATTGTTGCCTTAGGATCATCATAGTAGTAAAATATAAGCGGTCTTAATTATCGTAAAGTAATATGACGGCCCCTATTCGACTGTTACTCGATATAGTACTGAAAACACTTCAAGGTGGAGTATAAATGTATGGAAGTCGAGGAACGACCGAATGTAGTCATACTATGAAACGGTATAATGTTACGAAGTAATATGACGGCCCCTATTCGACTGTTATTCGATATAGTACTGGAAACACTTCAAGGTGGAGTACAAATGTACGGAAGTCGAGTAACGACCGAAGGTAGTTATATTACGGACTAATATATAAAATGAGAAACCTAGTTTAATTAACCTTTCTAAATAGACTTTTAAATTTCAAATTAATCTAATCGCCTTTCCGCCGATAAACGTGATTACAACGCCTTTTTAACGACGTCCCATTAAAAGGTAGTTAGTCATCTGTGTCAATACAATTTGTCAAAGGTATGAAACTATGGAACCGCAAGGCTACATGGGGGATTACCGTAGGACAAGATATGACCAAGGTTTGAAGCGGCGGAACCACTTTAAGTGAGGAACGCTATGGATAATTAGGGGATTTATTGGGTAGTCTTAAGCAAGGGCTGGTTTAAAGTCATAGATGAACTTTTTAAATAAAGAATATGTTAGGGTGATGAGGAATCATTATATGATTCAGTTTTGTCTAGTCCCTTTAGATTTTGTTCCCGTTCATATGAAAGTATTATTAAACCATAATTAAGATTTTGCTTATTATTCTAAATTCTTTGTAATGTTACCATAACCTAGCTCCCGGTGTGACATGCTAATGGAACTTTAATTAGTAGAGAATCTATTGTTTACATCACAAGTATCCAAGAGTAACAGTTAACAAACATCTTTTAAGATAGTTTCTCCGAACATCATCCCATAACTTAATTAACGAAATCTCAGCAAACACTATCTTTATCTTATCTGCTTTATCTTTTATTTTTATTTTTCTTTTATTTATTTACTTGCCTAAGTTAGTCAATATAAAAATCAAAACTCACCCACTATTTTATAAACCCTTCACTAGTTTGAAAGCCCTCATCTGCCACGCCTTAGTTTCAATTCAGTCGGTTTGAAGAATGACTCTAGGTCATACCTACCACTTGCTCACCCTTAGGATTAGCATTGTTAGGGAAAACATAGGCCCCGCAATTACAAATTTAAAATACCCACTGATGCCCGTCGCCAGTAGCCGGTGCAACGACAAGGGTAAAATCCTTACCGATCGCTGGTGAAGTATCAAGTTTTTGGCGCCGCTGCCGGGGAACCAACTGTACTATCTTTAGGCGTCAAGATGAACTTACACTCTAGTGAACCTTTAGGATGGACTCTTTTTCTTAAACCTTTGCGTCTTTATTCATTTTTACTTCCTTTTACTACTTTTAGAAATTACGTTATCCCTATCCACTCAACTAGTCAACCACCTGCCAATGAGACTATGACAGCTACACGTATAACTCTCACTTAAGACTCTAAACCTTTGATTGAAGGTCGAGGAGGACCAATTATCTATCCGGAAATTGGTAGAGGATCATTCGAGTTAAAGCCACACATTGTTCAGTTAGTCTAAAACCTCTGTCAATTCCATGGCCTACCAAATGATGATCCCAACTCACACCTTGACAAATTCATTTCCTTATCCAACTCCTTTAAGCCGATTGGAGTTAATCAGGACATAGTCTATCTATACCTATTTCCCTATTCACTCACTCTCAATGCAAAAACCTGGTTTGAGGAACTAGAAATCAACTCTATAACCTCCTGGGTAGAATTAGCAACCAAATTTTTGGCCAATTATTTCCCCCCATCAAAACAAGCCACGTTTAGGACCAACATCATAAACTTCCGCCAAGTTCATGATGAATCAATCTACGATGCATGGAATCGCTTTAAGGGATTGCTTAAGAAATGTCCAAATCATCGATTTGAGCTGTAACACCCCGCAATTTGAACATATTTATAAACGTAAATTTGCACGTATTTTTAGGCTAATTCCCTAACTTAGAGTGAATTCACAACACATTTTAGAGATAAGTCTAGCAAAGCCCAACTAGTTAATACGCGTGGTATTACAATTCATAATTAATGTAATTATGTACAGAACGATTTCAACAACGCGACAAAAATATACGACTGTTGGTGAACAAAATTTATTAATAAAATGAAATTATTAATTAACATTAACATTTATTAAATATTCTGTTGATAATATTTACAAACCATTTTGTGTCAGATAATGTTTATTTAGTAAACTGAAACGACTTGAACTATATAAGTAAAACTAAAATAAAACAAAGTTATACTTTTATTACTCAACTAAGTTATTTTAAATAAAATATTTCAACTAAAAGTATAATCGAAAACATATTTAAAAACCTATCGTTTAAAAACATTTTAACATTTACCGATCGGGTAAACGAACACGGGCTAAATACCGCAAATTTGGGACAAAAACCCCTCACTTTTGGCCCCAAAATCTGCCAACACCACCCCCACCCCACCCTCATTTTAGAAATATAGTCAATTGCTTTGTTGATTTCCATAACTGTTTTTGCTTACATGATTGTTTATCATACTTGTTTACTCGCACGATTAGAGTACTGTAAACTTTTGAACTCTTACACAAAACCGGTATTTATGAATCAGCATTTTCATACTATAAACTTGTTAAACTTTGTTGGGTAAACCGGAGAACGACCGGTACTTTTATGTAAACGCTGGAGAATGATCAGCAATGTAAGTGCCAGAGAACGACTGGCCAAGTGGACGGGAGAACGACCCGTGCGTCTTTTGACCAGAGAATGACCGGTACTGTGTTTCGCTGGAGAACGACCAGTAGTGTTTTATGCCAGAAAATGACTGGCCGACTTGGACGGGAGAACGACCCGTGCATATTTAGACCGGAGAACGACCGGTACTGTTCTGGAAACGCTGGAGAACGACCAGCAACGTATTGCAAACTGTATTTTGGGTAACATCCCACGTAAACTATAATTTGGGTAACATCCCACGTAAACTGTATTTTGGGTAACCTCCCACGTAAATGGTACTTTGGGTAACATCCCACAAAAATTGTATTTTGGGCAACATCCCAACCGAACTATATTTGGATAACATTCCACAAAACGTTTACTTAACCATTATGGCAATAACAATTTGTGAACGTATTTGTTCCAACAACTGTGCATACAAACTTGATTCAACTATTGCAAACATAAAACCTGTGAATTCACTCAACCTCGTCGTTGACTTTTACTATGTTTTTCAGGGAATTAGCTGCATGTAAGACATCCTGCACACATGGAACATAGGCGACACACGAAGGAATAGGATGCCAACTTTTGACAACTGGATTTCTTTTGTATAACTAAAGTGATTTTAGTCATATTTATGAAATCTACTTTTGTAAACTTAATAACTTTTACATTTGTACGATTTGACAAATTGTAAACTTTGTAACTATTACATTTGGCATCTTAATATATTATGTTATGTTATAATCATAAGCTCTGATACGCATGCATGTAGTGTGTATTGTGGCACTCCCCATACTTAACTAAATCTTTCTGCTAAACTCAATCAACGAATTTTGGCGGTGTTACATGAGCGTTCAGACCAATTGCGCATTTTCTACAATGGTCTCTTCCCACATCACCGTCCTTTACTTGATACCGCCTCTCAAGGCAGATTAATGAATTGTACGACCAATGAAGCTTGGAGCCTTATTGAGAAAATGACAATGCACAAGCATGATTGGAACAGTGAAAATCACCCCTTAATAGTGAATCCACCTACTACAATCGGGAATGAAGCTATCCAAACCCTCGCTCAGCAAGTGGCAGACCTAACCATGGAGATTAAGGAATTGAAAAGTCAACAACAACAAGTCTGTCAAGTTCAAATGCCTTAATTGTGCTAATCTAAACCACTCAGCCCAAATTCCTCACTATTATCTAACTCCGCCCAATACTAACCCTTCCTTTAACCCACCTAGGAATAGCCCACTAACTTACCAACCCAAACTGTCTGAGCCCTCTTCCTCACAAACCTCTAGTTTCGACGACACCCTGATACAAGTCATTCATGGAATCTCGGCTAGACAAGACCAGGCTGATCTCATCTTAAGAGATCAACTGACTTTGTTAAAAGCTTTCGAATCCCAATTAGGACAATTAGCACAACGTATTAGCGCTAAACCTCAGAATAGTCCAACTAGTTGCCATAAGGAGGCTTCTCATATTCAAGACTCTTAGGTAGCACATAGCCCACCTACGATTTCTTCTCCAGTGAAGGAACCACCTATTGTCCCATCGACAATAGATTTAGAGTCTACACCAAAGAGAAAAATAAGCATTCCATTTCCGTCTCGTCTTAAACAATGACCCGACAAGCTTAAGTCTTTTAAGCTTGATAGAAAATTCCTAGATACCGTATCTGAAGTTCCTTCCAAAAAGTACTTTAGAAGGCTTCTTACAACCAAGGATAAGGTACCCGAAGTACGCAATGTCCTGCTGAACGAGGAATGTTTAGCTATCTTGAAAAATACCATTCTAGAAAAACTCAGAGACACCGAACGTTTTACTCTCCCCTGTTCTATCTACAATTCAGGCATCATCTGTTCTCTTGTCGATTTAGGAGCTAGTGTTAACCTTATGCCATACTCTCTTTTCAAGAGGCTTGAGTTAAAAAATCTTTGACCTACCAAAATGACCATATAGCTTGCTGACCACTCGGTCAAATACCCTAGGGGAATAGCTGAAAATGTTTTAGTTAGGATTGACAAATTTCTTTACCCAACAGATTTTGTAGTAATGGATATGCAGGAAGACGTACACATCTCAATCATACTAGGAAGACCTTTCATGAATACGGTCAAGGCAATAATCAACATCTTCACACAAACCATCAGTTTGCAGTCTCAGGGAGAAACCATCACTTTCCATATCGACAATCCTAATGCTGAAGACCAAGCCGATATGTACATGATCTCCATGAACAAGACCACAGAGGACAAAGAAACTACAAAGTCAATAAGTGAAAGGAAATCCAGCAAGGAACTGGCAATCACGCCATATTATCTGATTGACCTCCGACGAATAGGAAAAAAGATGAAAAATGCATCAGCAAACAAACCAAGGATGGAAGAAATAATCGGAAAGAGAAAGATAGAAGAAGAAAACAGAAGAAGCAGACCGCCAACTAATCTATTTACCCCTGAAGAAATGGTGGGAAGTAACCATGACCATCCTACGAGAAGAGAAACACTAGAGGAATATTCCAAACGCACAAGATACCAACCGCAAACCATCATAGACCACAAAGTGCTCGAAGAATTGATCCAAAGATTTGACAAAGTAGGAGGAGGAATAAGTGGCATAGTCAACATGCATGCTCTTTCCCCTGCTGAACTGCAATTTTGTCAACAACAGAAATGGACTTACTCTAGGATCTGCAATGCCCTTAAAAGATCTAACATCCCATTCACCTCAACGTAATGGGAGGTGTTAGGATCCATTAGAGTGCATATGAAAGAGACTACTGGACATCCGAGAATTCGTGCCGATATCTTGACAATGAATGACCTCACATCATTGCATGACTTTCTAAATAGAGAAGATCACCTTAGTTCCAAAGAAAGCGGATATATGGTTATCAACTCCACTATTGAAAAACAAGTTGAGTTATTGATTGAAGAACTTAGTGATCTTGTTTGGGAGGAATCAAGGCACGAACGACCTTTTAGGTCCACACATGAATCACCACTTGATATCGCTACTTTTGTTATGATCCATCTACGGGAGATTCAACAACGGAAAAGTAACTCCAGAACAAAGTTCATATTCTACTCAGGAGGCAAGGAGATACTTCTTTAGCTTGTCCTAGTTTTCTCAGAATCCGACTTTCCATTCAACAACCATCAGCACCGGCAAATAGAGGATCTGTGCACGTCCATTAAAAGATTCAACGGAGACCCCAAGACCGAGAATTGTGAAGACATAAAACTGCAATTCTTGGCGTTTGTATGCTCTCTCTAGAAAAACCCACCGCCAAGAGAGGTTGTTAAGAAAGATACAACCACCATGACCGACCCTAGTAGGACTGTCACTAAAGCAGTCGATTACATCACCTTCGAACTTCACGGCCTTGCGAGGACAACTTCAGAGCATCTTCAGAACTACAAGGCAGAATCGAGAGATAGTCCATTTGAATTGATTACGGCAATAGTCAATCAATCATAAGAATCTATCCACCTCGATACACTTTTCCGCAACCTAGCGCCCACAACATCAACACAGTGGATCCCATGGATGCATCTATTTCCGTCTATCTAGGAGAAAAGAAATTGAGCTCTCGACTTTAAAAGAGCGCTTCTCGGGGCAACCCGTGTTTTACATTTCTGCAATTTTACATTCCAAGAAGTGATGAAGTCTCCGACTATCTTTCACACTTGGATATACGAAGAAGTTTTAAGAACTATCCGACACATCAAGTTTTCAACGTCGGAAATAAAGAAAGTATATCCAACGTGTTCACATCTACGAGACCAATCACAAGAAGACTTGATCAAGAGTGAACTCAGCAAGACGAAGTTCGGCAAATGCATACCATGGAACACTGCAAATACCGGGGAGTACTTCTATACCAGTCTCTTTCTTTTGTTATAAATATACCATATCCATTATGCTCATCACTAAGTGTGGGATTCAAATGCAACACACACTGCTAAAAAGAATACGTCTAAGATGTTTCAAATCCTAAGTGTGGGATCTTTACCCCAGTCAGAACTTAGAATAATATCGAGGACGATGTTCCTATAAGTGTGGGATAGCAGTAGTATATACTACTGTAAAATGAATAATGGTATATGCTTGATTCTAAACTCGCTGCTCTTTAGACCATTCTTCTCCAAAAAGTAACTCGAAATTTACATAAAAAATTTCAAAATTGAGTTGAAAATAAGTTGAAAATGAAAATTTTAAACAAAGAATGATTTACTTTGGGAAAGAAGGATAAATAAAATATGAATCCCTTTGGAAAATTAGATTAGTAATCCCATAAAGAACATCGCATGACTAGGCACACAACAACCCAATTTTTGTTTCGTGAGGTATCTTGATCCATAATAAGCATTCACTTTTAATGCTTCACTTCTTCGATTCTTGAGTGTGCTGATGTATGTGTTTAGAATCAGAACTTGCTCCTGTCATGCATTTTGAACCCGAACTGGTGAGTAAAAAGGAGATCAAATCACATCCTTCTTAAACCCATCCATACACCCAAAAATAAATACGTTATCCCTAACCTCTCAAAAGCATCCCTCAAACTTCATAGTAAGTTCCAAAGATGAAAAAAGAGAAGCTACAAGGATATGACGTCAAAAAAAAAATCAAAGAAAAGAATTCGAAGAAAAGAAAGTCAATTGGAGAAAAAGACTCCTCCCAAAAATCGTAAGAAAAGGGCGTCAATCCTCCCAAAAATTCCAGCTTTCCTCTTCACCAAAAAGAAACCCATGAAAAACCCAACACAACCCCCTCTCATATCACCAACACTCCACTCCAAAAACCTTACATCACTCCTCCTAGAATGATTGTGGCTAGATTGACTTCGCTCTCACCTAAAAGGTAACGATTTGATTCTCGATCAAGCCTATGACGATAAACGATACATGACTGGCGTTCTGAGTGATTGATAATATTAGAATAGGAAACTCTAAACACTTTGAGTGATTGGAGTGACCACCTTGAGAGGATCGCCTAGTCATATATCCAAGATCAAAGATCAAAAGCATGCTCCCAAAGATTACAACCCTACCTTTTCAAAAGCATGAATATTTTATTTTTCCAAAACCCCCACAGTAAAAAATTCTGCCTTAAAATATTTCATTATCTACTTATATTTAACCAAGCTTGAAATTCAAGTTTGCTTGAGGAGAAACAAAGTTCTAAGTGTAGGATACTTGATATCGCGTAAAAAGTCATGTTTTTACCACCGATATCTCTCTCATTCTGGAACAATACTTGGCAAATAAACTCAGATAATGTACTAATCAATAAAACTTTGCCAAGAAGGTCAAAATAGAGTTGCACGAGAAAAATCAAGCAAAACGGACGAAAAACGAAGATTCCACGCACAGTTAAAGATTCAAGGCATCCGAAACAAGATTTAGAGACAAAATGCCCATCATTAAGGTTTATCTTATCTGAGATCTTCGTTTTCAAAATACGAATCTAACAAAAGAAGAATCAACAAAAACGGATGAAGAATGAAGATTCTACATACGCCGGAAGATTCAATAATTCGCACGAGACATCTAAAGATAAGAGACACATCTCAGGGATTTCTTTTCATCAAATTCTTCATTTTTGAAAAACAAATCCTACACACAAAAAATCGAAGAAAACGGACACATAACAAAGAAGATACGCGCGAATTAAGAAAGGAAGCAAAAGACGGCGAACCGGGGTGGGTATATGGCAGCCGCCGCCGGCCACCATGCAGCCGCCGCCGGCTGCACTCCCCCCGTTCCCCGGTGGCTTTTTCGTCCTTGCTCGTATTTGCATGGTACATGTGCTAGACCTTTCCGCAACTTTATGGTACGTGTGCTAGACTTTTTCACGCTTTAGGGTACATGTGCTAGCAACTTTACCACCTTTTGCTAACATATTCCCCTAGTTGCTAAAATGCACCGGATTTCAACTATAAATAGGTGCCTCATGGCTTCATTTGAAGACACACCTTTCCTACACCATTCCTACACACATTTATTAGGAAAAACACCTTCCATACTTTTCTTTAGACTAATAATACTCTCTAATTATTAGTTCTACTTTCTCGTTCTGTTTTCTTATTCCAAATTAGTTAGGCTAGTTTAGGAAACTTGTTTAGAATAGAAGAAAAGTATGGAAAGTATTGTAATCTTTAGAGTACGTTCGGAATTGTGTCAATTAATTCAAGTCTATTCTCTCTCGCATTTAATCCTAGTTCTTTCTATCCTTATCTATCTTAATTAATTACGTTTATATTGATTATGCTAGATTTAGTTATTGCCATGATTAGAGAGTAGTATACTTGTTGTGTTTGCTTGCGATGTAGTTAGTAAATTATGGGATGATTTATAATTAAATATTAAAGATCGATAGTATTGCTTTGATCGTCTTATTGCATGTTCTTATTTGATTGTTGCTTTAGGATCATCATAGTAGTAAAATATAAACGGTCTTAATTATCGTAAAGTAAAATGACGGCCCCTATTCGACTGTTAACTCGATATAGTACTGGAAACACTTCAAGGTGGAGTACAAATGTATGGAAGTCGAGGAACGACTGAAGGTAGTCATACTACGAAACGGTATAATGTTACAAAGTAATATGACGGCCCCTATTCGACTGTATTCGATATAGTACTGGAAACACTTCAAGGTGGAGTACAAATGTACGGAAGTCGAGTAACGACCGAAGGTAGTTATATTACGGACTAATATATAAAATGAGAAACCTAGTTTAATTAACCTTTCTAAATAGACTTTTAAACTTCAAATTAATCTAATCACCTTTCCACCAATAAACGTGATTACAACACCTTTTTAACGATGTCCAATTAAACGGTAGTTAGTCATCTGTGTCAATATAATTTGTCAAAGGTATGAAACTATGGAACCGCAAGGCTACATGGGGGATTACCGTAGGACAAGACATGGCCAAGGTTTGAAGCGGCGGAACCACTTTAAGTGAGGAACGTTGTGGATAATTAGGGGATTTATTGGGTAGTCTTAAGCAAGGGCTCGTTTAAAGTCATAGATGAACTTTTTAAATAACGAATCTGTTAGGATGACGAGGAATCGTTATATGATTCAGTTTTATCTAGTACCTTTAGATTTTGTTCCCGTTCATATGAAAGTATTATTAAACCATAATTAAGATTTTGCTTATTATTCTAAATTCTTTGTAATGTTACCATAACCTAGCTCCCGGTGTGACATGCTAATGGAACTTTAATTAGTAGGGAATCTAGTGTTTACATCATAAGTATCCAAGAGTAACAATTAACAAATATCTTTTAAGAAAGTTTCTCCAAACATCATTGACGAGCCCGAATCGATCGGTCCGAAAGCTCACCTTTTTATGGGCGAACCGTCCTTGTCGTCAGAGGACTAGACCGACCAAAACTGGGCGTCAGTGGTCGATAAATTTATAAGTGTGGGGCCTAAGTATACCTAGTTACTATGGGAGTATAGGAGCAAGGATGACCTAGGGTCGTTCTATGAGTTAGTGTATTATGGATCGTGGATGAAAGAGATGTACTATCTATCTAGTGAGGGTTTTAAAGAGTAGTTGGGGAGTTTTTTTTTTGTGTTTTTTATACTTAGGCAGAAAATTTAAATAAAGCAAATAAAATATAGGTAGATAGCAGATAATCTAGAGGGGGTGTTTGCTATGATTTCGGTAGCCTATTGATTGGAATGATATATGAGTTATAAAAATGTTTTCTAAAGGTTTGTATTTCACTTATATCAGGTATCTGTGGAGTAAGCACTGAACCCCTACTGATAGAGTTCTCGATCAGTATGTCACTGAGTGACTAGGCTATCCTGATTCTGATCGGAGTAGTTTATCCAGCCCACAACACTAACCAGTGAGGGTATAGTGACCCTTATCTGGGATGAAACCCTGGGTGCATGAATAAGGAGACAAACCAACTCGATGTCCGAACTTTCTTAACCCTACAATGATACCTAATCTAAGTGAAACATTTAAGTATAGGATTGTGCTTGATTACTTTCTATCGATGGATTGGTAAAGTCTAGGGGTAGGTTGTTACTAGTGAGTCACATAGTCCGGTAACAACGACTTCTTCCGTGATTACTACGTTGTATTCCACCAGGTACTCAGTCGGAACCAGCTCTGCTTATCACATTGTTACCGTTAATCCACAAGGCTTAGTAACTATGGCTTTTCCTTGGCTTCCACGTATTGACTACATCGGAGGTGTTTTCGACGCTATACCAAGTAATCTGCCGACTTACGGTACCTTACGTTCCTTCATAAAGGTTAACCTAGACTACTTAACTAAATTTGTATTTAAAGCACAACATTAACCATCGATGATATAAACCAGCCCTTACTTTTAATTCCCAATAAATCCCTAACTTATCAACAGTGTAATATTCACGTTCAATTTTGAAACATGTATTCCCACAGTCACAGTGTACTTTGCGTTCAGATGAGAAAGCAGTATTTCCACGGTTCCGGGGTACTTAATGTTCAATTAGAAAACCTTATTTCCATAGCCACATTGTACTTAACGTTCAATTAAGAAAGTATTATTTCCACGGCGACGATGTACTTAGTGTTCATTTAGAAAGCGATGTTTACACTATTCATAAATCAGACCATGTTCATACTTGACACAGATAACTAAGTACCTTTGGATAGGGTTCACGATGTCCTATCATTAAGGCCGTAGTCACGTTTACTGGTTGAAAAGCGTTTAGTTTATGAGGTTTAAAATCATAGATAGAAAGTAAATCAAAGCACTAAGTTTTCATAACATCATTCCAATAAATTACGACTGACTACGTCATAGAAAACACACAATATCACTACTCGCTAATCATGGTAATCAATCCTAAATCTAGCATGATAACAGTTGTTTTGGTCAAAATATTACACAATGAAATTCAATGAACAAATTAGTAAAGTGAGGTAGTGTGCTTGAATTTGATTTTAAGATAATTTGATTGAAAATTATACTTTGTGATAAAAACTTGTGGTTTTGCTAATCCGGGTTAACTTAAGATTAAATCTCGCTAAATACGTGATCTATGACTTTGTAAATGATGAATTTATATGCAATTAACCAAGATAAATGCAGAAAATAAGTGTAATCCGGGATAATTCTGGGATAATGCAGTAAATATGACAAAAAATGCAAGTTTTGTAAAGTAAACGAATAAAAAAATGCAAAGACACAGCGATGTACGAGGAAAACTCTTGATCTATGATAGATCGCCGATACAAAACCTCGGGAAGGATCAATCGATCCTTGCCTTATGTTTATCTTATTGAATGAAAAACGATTTACAAACTAAAAAGCACAAGAATGATCGTCTAAGTATAAAAAAGGTGAAGTGTGAGAGTGTAAATGAGTTGCTGAGAGTGTAATTGAGTTGCTGAGAGTGTAATTGAGTTGCTGAGAGTGTAATTGAGTATAAGTGATGAATAATAGTTAACCTAATCAATCATTCAAGCCTCGTTTATATACTACAAGTCGTTAACAAGTAATTCTGAAATATCCGGGATCATCCCCGAGATTTGGTGGAGCGTCCCAACGTTCACATGACTGAGTATTCCACACGTGTTGACTTCCTTCCTCGTAAATCAAATATTCTTCCAGCTTGATACGATCCAAGGAAATCGGAACTACCTTCACACATCATGTACGACCTGGTCAAAGTACATTAAACATGCGGAAATATTAGTAGCAAAGGGATCCCGAGATATATGATATCTGGGATCCTTATAATAAGCATATATTATAAGATAAACAAGATAATATCAAATCCAAAACATCCTATTATCTTCGCCTTAGTTATATCCGGGTTAACTATAAGTTGGTGATCCTGAAAGATAAGACAATATCCCTATCGGGATCCTGTAATATAACAATCTCAATGATAGAGTTAAATATTCATTATCCCTGTTTAATTATATAACTTCAAGGATAATATAGACATACCTAAGGATCTTGCATAATATAGCAAGTCAGGATCATACCTTTCCTTATCCTGATTGTAAACTCAGTATCCTTTCCTTATCCTGATTATAAGTTCAGTATCCCGCGTGCGAATCATCCAAGAACAATCCAGGAACCTTACAAGTAATCAGTGTAGTAACTAATTCGGGATCCTGCATGGTTAGTGAAAATGCTACCCACAACAATTGCCCCCCGAAGTTGTATCGTTTGTTCGGGATACTGAAAACGATATAACTTCAACCGATTCAGTTATTCATTTGAAGTTAGGTGAGATATTTTCGTTTATCGATAATCATGCCGAAGTATTAATCTCTCTAATAGTTATCAAATCATTGTCATATATTCACTTAACTTCCTTCTCCCTTATCTCTTTCTTCTCTATCCTTTGCCACCATTTTCGAACAAACTCTCCTTTTAATCTCGTTCACATTATAAAAATCATCACTCAAAGAAAACGTCCGAGAATTCAACAATGTCAGGTAACTCTCTTCTTCCGTACTATCATCATACTCTTTTAGTCTTTTATCTTATTTCGAAATTTCAGTTCATTTCACTTTATCCGATGTCGACCCAGAAGTTCCACCTCAAAAAGAAGTGATCAGGATCGATAGTTCGAGTTTCAAGCCCTTTTCGAATCATTTCCTCTCTAAAAAGAGGAAAGTCGAGGAGTTATATGATCTTGAGACCCCCGCCTCCAATCTCTTGATGGTAAGGCCCTTTACTTTCAGTTTCTTTTAAATGAAAATTCTAACATCGAATCAATTAATCAGGCTGCAGATATTATGATAGACAGATACTCGGAGAAGGTCGAAATGATTAATGATCTGGTTGTAGCCCAAAAGAACAGTACCCTCAAACTGGAGAAATCTAAACGGAAAATCAAAGTCCTCAAAACGATGCTCGCCCATAAATCCGGTTATGCCAATGAAGAAGGATCAGAAGCGAACAACACCCTGATAGAAGAGGCGAAGAGGGATGCTACTATTGCTGTATTGGAATCCAAAATCCACATGGCTATGGAAGCCGCTGAGCACGGGCAGGATATCAGCATGTGGGATGTCAAGGGATGGAAGGATAAGTTGGCTGGAATGAAGGAGGATTATACCCCAAACCCATTCTTCATTGGTCTCGGAGGATCCAAAGCTCCAAAAAGGAAGGCAACCAAGGCACCTAAAACAAGGATCCCCGACACACTGATTAAAGGCGAAGCGTCTAATTCCAGGAATGATGAAGATATGGCGGTAGCTGATGGTGCAGCCGATAGCGAAGAATCCTCGGGCTAGGATGGCATATGACTAGCCGGAGCCCAATTTATTTTGATGCTCGTTTATTTCATAAGGGTTGTGATTGTAATCAAACAATTATTTGGGGTGAGGTAAGCCTGGCATGGCTAACCGTGGTGGTGTCGAACGTGGTTCATGTTGGCCATAGGATTTTCCTTTTTTGAAGAGCTTGGTAGACTTTATTCCCAGGATTTGATGATTCTGGGCAATTTTTTGCTATAAATGATATTTGGCCTTATATATCTTCTGTTTGCCTTTAAATGTTGAGGAGGTTCCCTCAATACATATACATTGCTTAATAATCAGGATCCTGAGGAGATTCCCTCGGGATATGCAGTAGATAGAACAGGATACATGATTACAGAAAGATTTTTCAATTATAAATCTTTGATCTTCGGGATCCTGAGGAGATTCCTTCAGGATATATCCAAAATGAGTGTAGGTAATGAAAACAAAACTCACTTTGCAACTCCAGGATCCTAAGGAGATTCCCTCAGGATGACATTGTTCAATCAGGATTTCAGAATCCTGAAGTATGCTTCAAAATAATGATAACAAAGATAAGCCATATCCTGCAATGTAATCATAACACAAAAGTTTATTCTTACGATAAGTTATCTTTATGTGTTCAAAACTAATCTTAGAAATCAATTTTGAAATCCTCAAAGTAAGTTCATAAAACACTTTACAAACTTTCGGATGTTTCGATAAAACCTTTTGAATAATGTGAAAACATTATAACCAATAGACTTAAGATTGTATAAGACCAATAAAATCAAGTATTTGCAATGCATTATCATCACATTAGATCATGGGGTAATCCGTGTGTAACACCCAGTTTCTGGACCTGAAAATAAATGATTATTTAAATAACAGGAAATAGTTTATTTGATTTATTTGAAAATAAATAAGTAAAAGAGTCACAGGTTTTATTGTGATTAGTAAAATATTACTTGTTTTAAATTATTGAACCTGACGGTAAAATAAAATATTTTGTCTTGCGGGTATTTTTGGGTTCCAGACAATAGGATTAGAAGGGGATAAAATTTATACTAAATAAAAGATGGGGCGATGGGAGTTAACCGAATCATTTTTTTCCTTCTCATTTGTTCATATCATTCTCAAAAACCCTCACTCTCAAATTACTTAATACTAACAAGAAATTAAAGGCAAAACTTGGGTAGATAGCTTGTTTGGGATTCATACTTGTGAAATCAGATTAATCATCACTTGTTCATCTTGTTCTTCACTTGGTTCTTCAAATAAGCGGGCGGCAACTCAGTAATATAAGACCACTGAGTTTGAGGCTAGGAATATCGGTGAGTGGTAATTGTATTCTTCTGTTCAATTCTGTTGTAACAAGTTTGGTACAACGGATGAACATTTTGGTAACTGGTTATAAATTGTTTAGTTTATTGGGTTATAGTTATTGTTGATTGGTTATTTATATTCAGTATTGGCATGATTATTGTACGATGTATGATTCTTGGTCGCTGGGCATATTTGACTATGTAGATTATTCAGAGGTCAACACTGGTTGGGATTGTTGCTATTGTTTGACTGGCGGGGTTTCCGATACATATAGTTGAAGGATGAACCCTAATCAGTGAAGATAGCTTCAAACTATCGGTAAATCACTGTGATGGTATACCGGTGGTTGAAGGATGAACCCAAGAACCACCGGTCCTCTTTGACTATGTGTATTTATGTGAATCACGGTGATGCCATACCAGTGATTTAGGGGTGCTTGTGAAGGCTTACGCAAGAACCGTTGGGTATTATGTTTTATGGTTTTATTAGTTGTATTTGGGTTTGTTATTTCTGGATTGAACTGTCGGTTACAGTTCCATTCACTTAGCTGTGAGCTAATCCCACCGTGTTTAACATTTTGCAGGTTTTGAGTAAGCATGGATCGGGATTATGAAAGAGATGGAATGTTTGATTATAACCGCGCACACTCTGATCCTTTTGGAAAATTAGAACTAGGTTTTGTTAGTTATATAACACCCGATCTTTAGTAAATATTTTATAATTATATATTTATAATTGTGATGTTTTAAAAAGGGTTAAAGATTTTGGGTACATGTAAATATAGATTGTATGTTTGGGACTCGCTTCCAAAGTATATTAATATAATATATGGTTTTAAAAGTGGGGTGTTAGACCGTGTCTCGGGATAATCCATCTTTTGTATGGTATGAAGATACCAATGTCCTTAGGTAATGTGAAAACATTACAACTTGCACGATATTCAGTGTATAAACATGATAAGCCTTGTGTTCTTTAGTGACGCGAATACGCCAAAACCTTTAGGTAATGTGAAAACATTACAACTGGCGCGATATTCAGTGTATAAACAAGATAAGCCTTGTGTTCTTTAGTGACGCGAATACGCCAAAACCTTTAGCTAATGTGAAAACATTACAAACCTTTTGCTAAGGGTAATGTGAAAACATTACTATCTGAGGGGTTGACACCTAGTGCACTCAGTGAAGACAACCAAAAAGAATTTGATCTATAGGTCAATGGTCATGAAATTGTCGGGTACCAGAGGCATCACCGGTCCCATAACCCTGATTCTATAATCAAACACGTGCGCTCCAGGCTTGAGTGTGGAAACCCATATGAAAGAGAGGTGATTATGCATTTTCAGCATCCTCAAAACCTTTAGAGGAATCCCTGGGATTCCTAATCGGGGGAGAGAGGTGGCCAACCTCTTATCCTCATTTCATGATCTCCAAATGTATCAACTACAACAACACAAAATCTTAGGTAAAGGTGGGTGTTAGTTTGCCTAACACCCCTCCGATGCTTAAGTCAGTACGAGATTCATATGAGAATAATGGAAAAAGATTAAACACACACACACACACACACATATATATATATATATATATATATATACATATATTAATGGCACATACACATATATATATATATTGACAAGAGAAATAAATATAATGAAAAGTCAGGGATCACAGGAATACCTTTTATGTCAAATATAAATATTTAACTTACACATGATAGAGCTTTAGATGAATAGCATTCCAATATCTCGGAAGTAACTCTCCATTCATGTTTGCTAACCAATATGCCCCCTTTCCAGCAATTGAATCAATCAAATAAGGACCTTCCCACTTTGGTGCTAATTTGCCCTCGGCAGGATTTTTTGTGTTTTGAAACACCTTTCTTAATACTAAATCCCCAACTTGAAATCTTCATATCCTGATATTTTTGTTGTAGGATCTCAAAATCCTTTGTTGATAAGCTGCAATCCTGAATTTAGCATGATCTCTAATCTCATCCACAGTGTCCAGATCCTGAATCAATGCTTCCTTATTCGCTTCTTCAGTCTGCATTCAGGATCTTGCCGTCAGGATCACCATTTCTGTCGGGATCATAGATTCAGATCCAAACACCAAAGCAAAAGGAGTTTGTTTGATTGCTTGTTTCAGTAGTCCTATCAGCCCATAGAACAAATGGTAACTCTTCAGCCCATCTCCCTTTCTTAGCATCCAGCCTCTTTTTAAGATTGTTGACGATGATCTTGTTACTGGATTCCGCTTGTCCGTTAGCTTAGGGATGAACTGGTGTTGAAATTATCATCTTAACGCCCCAACTCTCACAAAACTTGGTTATTCTATTTCCAATAAACTGAGATCCATTGTCACATATTATCTCCACCGGGATCCTGAACCTGGTCAAGATATTTCTTTTGATGAACGAGATCACATCCTTTTCCTTTACTTGCACAAATGCTTCAGCTTCAATCCATTTCGAAAAGTAGTCTGTCATTGCAAGCATAAAGACTTTTCCTCCAGGAGCAGTAGGTAGCTTTCCAACAATATCCATTCCCAACTTCATAAATGGCCATGAAGAGATAATTGGATACATCGGTTCTGCCGGTTGATGATGGATTTTACCATGTCTTTGACAAGCATCACATTTACGAACGAAATCCATGGAATCCTTCCTCATAGTGGGCCAAAAGTAACATTTTCTTAAAGTTTTTGAAAATAGTGCTCTACCCCCAGAATGATTTCCACAATCTCCCTCATGTATATCTTTAAGTACTGCTTGCGCTTCAGGATCCTCAAGGCATCGCAATAATGGTCCTGCAAGAGATATACTGTGACACCCGCCAAATTAGGACTAGTGATTAGTGCCTAATCATAAGTAATACATGTAATTAGTTCTGTGTTAGGCTAATTAATGGATCAAGTAATATATATTGTTGAATATATACGATTATGTGATTTGATTAAATTGTACGAAAGTAATCGAATGTAAATCGGTTCAATTAATACGGACGTAGGTGAACAGTTTTATTAAATAATATGACATTATTTAATAACTCTACTTTATCCAAAATGTTATTTAGATAATATTTCAACTCAAATTCGTATCGTACAAACAAAGACTACACGACTAAAATATTAAACGTGCAAACTAATTGAAATAAAGTTAAGTTATAATTTACAACTCAAATATTAAGTATTTGGTGAAATACTTGAACAAAACTACCAAATAATTATTCGTATTTTAAAACGTGTATTTAAACGTATAGAATAATTGTTTAACGTTTAAACGATCGGGAAAACGAACACCGCACGGAGCGCAAACACGTGATTAAAAATTGGAGACCCACACTTCGGTGGGCCCCCACGAAAATCAGCCAAAAAGGGAGGGAAACCCCCTCCCCATCTCATTCTCATCTTATCTCTCTCTCTCCTTCTCTCTTTTTCTCTCAAAACAACACCACCATCACCTTAAACCGCCAAAAAGCACCGCCAAACAACCTCGAATTTCAAGACCCATTTAGAGAAAAACGTTCACCTCGTCACGATCTACATTTTCATCTTTTCGGTTTCTCCCGGCGTTAAATCGTAAGTTTCCGACAATTCTCGAAAACTCTTAGATTTCATTTATTTTTCATAAAAGTTGTTTATTTAAGCTTGAAATGTCCAAATATGGGTTGGGTAAAAGTTTCAGACCAAACGGAAACCGAAAAACACGTTTTCGGCTCAAAATTCGGCCAACAGACGTAAGTGTCGCATAGACCAGTGCAGCTCGACCCAAGCCAGGGGCTCTGCCCCTTGGACCCCGCCAGGGGTTGCCACCCCTTGGACCCCGCTACCAGGGGCGCTTCCCCCGGACCCCCGTACCCGATTTCCTACCTTATTAAGTATAATGAAATGAATTCAAAGATTATTATTATCATCACAAACCATCACCAACAGGCCATACACGTTTTCAAAACATAATCAAATCAACCAAATCGTAGTAATTTGGACATTCTAGTTGGACGAATGATGCGTGTGAAAGCGTCTAGTTTTATTATTTATAAAGTATAGGATATCCCAATCACTACTATCACACAACCAGGCAAGAATACCCGATCGGAATAATATAGCTATGATAAGTCCAGGTCGAACACAGGAACACATGAACAATGTTATTCAATTAAATTGGAATTATTAATAAAGCAGTAAAATAGGGGTTACGTTTTAGTTCCGTACAAACGTTCAATATGAACTAATTAACCAAACCAACAACATAAAACAAGATAAAGAGTAAAAGATAAACAATTGAAGATATACATGTAATTGCTTAGAGTCTTCACACTCAGATTCATATTATCTTGTTCATGTGTTTTGATTGTCTGATTGTGATTTCTTTTATATTAACTTAGTTACTAATCAAAGAATCCAAGTTAAATATATATTAGCCAACGTTCTTTGCAGTGCATTGGTGGTTTTAGTCAATCTAAGTTACTTTAAATCAACAACCTATAATGCATTACTTTGTTTTTTAACTTTGAAGAAAGATGACAAAGCATGACAACTCAAATGTAGGCTCTACTGACCCGAATGACGTGAACACACTTAGAAGATTAAATTGTAAATTGTTTTAGGGATGTTAATCGAGATATAAAGAAATTAGTGGCAAAAGAGTAAATTAATTAATCAATTGTTGATAATATTGTGCATGATACCACTTATTTTTTGTATTTGTGTTGTTCTTTAATAATAATACTATATATGTATCGAAACTTTGAATTAGTTCATTACAAAGTTTAATTGTTAGCTTTAAAATTTCAAATCTTGTAATTTGGTATCGTTTTTTTTTCGTGTTTTAAATTTGCCTTGTATTTCAATAACTATTTTTTTGTCGCCAAAGTTACATAGAAGATGACCGAAATCCGCGAATGAATTATGAAAAATCGATCGGTAATACTAATTGGGTACCCAACCGGTATTGGGCTGGATATCAATACGAATATTCTAAATCGGTATGTGTACAGATACACTAAAATCCGCTGGAAACCGACCCGTTGGCATCTATAATCCAAGCATTATAAATTAGAAATTGATAAAAGAATTCAAAAAAGACGATAGTGTTTGAATTATAAAAGAAATAATAAATTATAAATACTTGGAGGAAAATCCACAATTAAAGTAAAAACAAATGATTTATATTGTAAATATTGAAGGATGTATACTGTAAATCTGGAAGGGTAAATTAGTATTTTAGTCACATAATAATGAGATTAATAATGTTATGGAATAAATTAAGGGTTAGATCTTAATTATTGATCTTCATCTAATGATCCTTATTCTTTCAATATTTTTCTTTTAATATATAAGATAGATATAAACAATTGTAATGGACCGAAAGCACTATAATATTTGAGCCTAAAAAGGAGGTTTATGTTTATCTAGATTAATAATGATTTTGTTTGAGCATGTTCCAATTATGTTTCTCGATGAGTCATGAACGAGTCGTGACATTTAGAACCACTATATTGTTTTTACAGTCTTGTATGATTTGTTTTACTCCATATTCGCTCATTGTAACATGGTTATTAATGCTTCACTTACAATATGTAATGCAAGTGTGGTTTCCATTTTGGGTTACCTGATTTAGGTGACGTCGTCGAAAGAGTGATAATGGGATGCCATCAAATATGTTGCTCTTCAAAAGAGGTGAGACGTGTACCATGTAAAGGTAGCCGAGATGATGTGGATGAGAGATGTGATAAATTCGGAGCTCTTTTCATGCAATAGGAAATTAGCGAGAGTGACAAATCCACCAAAATGTATAAGACAACCTTAAACATTTAACCTAGAAGCGGAAAATTACAATCAATCATATATGCCGCGAATTACATGACATAACATTTCATTCCTTAGAGTACAGGGAGTGCTTGATGGTGGTTCAGTGTTCAGTTCAGTGTTCTTGAGAACACTGAACTCACTGAAGTAGAAAAGTGAGGTAATGGTTAATCTTGAGGTCCAGTGTTCAGTTCAGTGTTCTTGTGATTATTTTATTTATTTTATTTTTTTGTAAAAACAAATTAAATATTAAATAGAAACAAATAATAACACTAAATAAATACAAATAAATATATTAACAAATAAATTAAAATACATTCACCAAAACAAAAACAAAAAAACTGAAACATACAAAATAATATAATAAACAATAATATAAAAACAATAATATAATTAAATAAAAAAATAATAAAAAAGTAACATAAACACACCCATCTCACCTTTCTTCTTGACTTCTTCTTCTCCATCTCGTCGACCTTCATTTTTTTGAAAAAAAGATTTTTTTTTAAAAACCTTGAATTCAAACGAAAAAACAAAAAAAATAATAATATTAAAATGGAAAAGGGCTTGAGGTTTCAGCGTTTGGATCTCGACGGTGAAGAAAAACGCCGACATTAAACGCTAGAGCGGTGCGCCGAACACCGATGACCGACGTTTTCCTATGGTGAACGGTGGGAGAATCTCGGGTGGTCCCTGTGCTCTTATTATATAAAAAGAACAAGATTGCTTCATAACATGACACCTAATACTCTAAAAACTTGACACCTCTATCATATCTTATATCTATAGTTTATTTAGTTATTTACTAATATACTATTTATATTATACCAATGATATCTTATATACATAACCATTTGCATAAATGCGTATCAACCAAATTCATTCTTAAATCTCCACATTAAATATGTCCTGATTTATACTAACACATCTTGTTCACTTTCATCTCTTTAACATAAGACGTAACTAAATGTATTCAACTTTAGTAAAAAATCTATAGTACCAATTTATAATACTTTTATTGTATGTACCCAACTATTAAAAATTTCCATCATATATGGAACGATATTTTTGATAATGTGCTAAGTTATATGGATGACACGTGACACATTTAAAGAAGGACACGTCATCAAAATTACCGGTCAAGTATAATAGAGATTTTTGAAAGTTAGACACATACAATAAAAATGTTATAAGTTAGATACATACTATAGTTTTTTTACTAAAGTTGAGTACATTTAAAAATATTTATCCTTCTAACGTAATTATGCCTTCAAATGGTGTTATATAAGGACTTCAAATGTTGTCATATTATCATAACTTATGTGGTTGCTTAATTTAAAATGAGCATTTAAAATTAAATAAAACCTCAACTATATATACAAAAGTTTGTATATCAACGAACGATCAATTTTTAGTTTAATTTTCTAACTATATTACATTTTCAAATCTATATAAGTATTATGTTTCTTGAAAATTGACACCTAAGTGTCTTACAAATTCATGCATGTCAAGTAGGGGTGAAAGTGGTACGGAACCGGTACCGAACCGTACCGAATCAGTTGGTACCGCTTATTTTTTTGGCCCTAAAGTGAGTACCGAATACCAGACCATTTAAAGCGGTACGGTACCGGTACCGATACGGGTAAAAGTGGTACTATACCGCTTTGGTACCAAAACATAGTATAATAATAAATAAACCAATTCACGTATTTTATACTAGATAAAATTCACAGAAAATAAATATTAATGAATCTCAAATAAATAAAAACATCATTAAATGACATAGATGGATATTGACGAAGAAAAACAAATACATACAACAACGTTATTGTACCGTGTTAAGTGTTTTGGTAATGACACACATCATGATCCTTACCATTATATTAACAAACAATATGTTTTGAATCCGATTCAACTAGGGTGTTAAAAATTTGATTATTTGTGTAGTAAAGAAAACTAGTTATACTTCCATAAAATTAAATTTGTATTCATACACGAGAGTCTACCTCTATTTTAATACTTCTTAATTACGCAAACAATATCATTTTTATATTAATAGACATATCATATGATCATAGAAATAAGATTATAAATAAATCTTTTTAAAATATAGAAAGAACCTACGGACCTATAACAAATAAAAGCATGTAATTTCGGCTATGGTACCAAAGCGGAAAAAGTGGTAAAATACCGGTACCGAACCGGTTGGAACCGGTTATTTTTTTGGCACTAAAATGAGTACCAAATATCGGACCGTTTAAAGCGGTACGGTGCCGGTTCAGTACGGTACCGGTACGATAGCGGTACGAGATCGGGATTCGGGTACAAATTATCACCCCTAATGTCAAGTATTAAATCGAAAAATATATAAAAGCTGAGATCTAACTAAACAGTCATTCTTGAAATATACGTAGTAACAAAGCTTAGAAAAAACATTACATTATAACCATCAAATATTGTTATATACCTAATAATTGAAATACCTCATTGACATGTTAGTAGCTCCTCATGTATAAGTTCTAATAAATTTCGTATATTTTATGTCGCCTTCTCATTTCATCTACATCCACTTATATTTCAATTAGTTGTTACATATAGATGTTAGAACTATATAAACGAAGTTGAGATTTTGATAATAAAATCAACTATGTTAATTAGAAGTATTGGCATTTTATGTTTTCTAAGAAATGTCAATATTAACATTTAAATGTGAAAACCGAACTCTAAGACTTGACAAAACAAATAGTAATTTAATTTGACTTGTTATAGTAGTTTATATATTAATTTTGCTGGGTTTTGAAAACAACTATAAAAATGAGCAAACATCCATAAGAGGATATAAGAAGCAATGGCAGATCTTTATAGGGGCAGGCAGGGGCTATGGCCCCTCCAAAATTCTGAGCAATTAGTATAATAGATGTAATGGTTTTAGGGTATTTTTCAATGATATGAGATGATTTCAATTGTTTTTAAGAAGATACAGTGGTATTTGCAGAAACAGAGAAAGAGAAGGGTTGACGGTTGAAGGAGAAAGGAAAATATTTTAGTTTTTTCACTTTAATACATTACTTTTCTCTTGAAAACTGTGAAAGCATTTTATTTAATTTGTTATTATACAAATATATTTTCTTAAATTTTCGTTTTGGATTTTCTTTTGATAATATTGCTTCTTCTTTTTCCCATGTTCTACTATGAAAAGCAAACAATATACACATCTTTTTAATGTCTATTAATTCTACAATTTTATTTATAAAACTCATCACTATATATATATAACGAATTGAGTCACAAGTCGATTTACGGTTTACAACCGTGAATGATAGTAATAAATTTGTTGAAAAATACTCATATGAGAAAATAAAAACTATAATGTTAGTTATGTACTTGTTTCGGATAACTTGTCTTATGATGGAGTATGCTTTAGGATTTTCGGTTTAAATGACTTTGGCCCTCCAATAAATATGTTCAAGATCCACCCTTGATAAGAAGATATAAGATAATGTATATATTAACTGACGAATCTTATATCATACGCATTTATATTTAAATTTCTATGATTATTACATGTTGATTTTGTATGATATGAAAACATGAAATTATTCAGTATCTTGGACATACACAAACTTTGAATTATTTAATTAAATAGTTAAATTGTTAGCTTTATTGTATTTTGGTTTGTTTTTGTAATTGTGTTTCAAATTTGCATTGCATTTTGAACAACTAAACATATTTTTCAGCCAAAACTACATATATGGGGATAATCAAAACCTGTGAATAAATCAAAAAACTAATGGGTAATACTAATTAGGTACCTCGGTATTGTGTACATATATTTAAAACGGGTATAGCTACATATACAATAAAACGGCTCGAACCCGACCTATTGTAATCCCTAATCCAAGAATTGAAAATTATATATTGATAAAAGAATTAAAAAAAATAAAAGGCGATCGTATTAGAACCATGTATTTTTTGGAATTGAAAAATGACGTATATGATTTTTTTAGGAAAAACTTAGAAAATGATAAAAAGTATATAAAAAATAAAAGGTGATCTTATTGGAGTCATGAAGTTTTTGGAATTAAACAAATAACGTATTGGAGGTTTTTTTGAAAAAAAAAAAGATTACAGGAATAATTTGAATTATAGAAGAAATAATGAAGTGAATATTAACATAAATTTTTTAATAAAATCTTTGAAGGAGCAATTTAGAATTAAAGAAAAAACAAAGAATTTATATTGAAAATATAGTATGGTGTATATTATAAATATAGAAAGACATATTAATCTTTAATCATATAAAAAATAGGATTAAGACATTAAGTATAGGGAAAATTACAAATTTGATCCTTTGACCAAACACAATTAACAAAATAATCCATTGACCAAGCTTTTTAACAAACTAATCCAACAATTCGCGCCATAAAAGGCGTGAACGACGCGACAAATTAAAATAAGATAAATTAATCAATTATTTAACAAAAGTCAACCAAAATCCTGATTTTTTCAAAAAAATTGATAGGCCCGACGCACGTCAGAATGGGGTCGGCACGCCTGACGCATTTAATCACCACACATACGATTTCTTATTATTATCATCTCCCGTGGACCCCACCATTATTGATCACCACACACACTATTTTTTATTAATATCTCCTGTCGGCTCCTCCATTATCAATCACCACACACATAATTTTTTATTAGTATCTCTTATGGGTCCCACCATTACCAATTCATAAATTTTTTTATAAGTATCTCCTATGGGCCTCATGGGAGACAATGAATTTTCTATTAAATATTTATTACTATTATTATAATGAATTTTGTTAAAAAGCTAGCGAATTGTTGGATTAGTTTGTTAAAAAACTTAGTCAATGAATTATTTTGTTAATTATGTTTGGTCAAAAGATTAAACTTGTGATTTTCCCTTTTAAGTATATCAATGTTTTTATCAATGATTATATATATTGATGATCTCTATCTAATTATCATTAGATAGATAGTACTTATTAAGATTATGATTATTGATATTATCATCTAATATCAATTGCAACCTACTTATGAATAGTAACATCTTTGTCCTATTATGATTTTAAAATTTTAAAAAGTTGATTATTTATTTATTTAATTTAATTATTACCTAATATCTATTAACAAACAGCCATGAATAGTAAGTTGTTTAAACTTCTGTGTAACTAAGTTTGAAAAATAACATAAAAGCTTCTATTTTGACTTAAGTAAAGTAAGTTTGGACCAAGCGGTAGAGTTATTCCTATTTTATACCCAGACATCTAGGTTCAAATCTTAGACTCTCCACTCTCTACTACTTTTATACTCATTTTTAATTGATGTTTCTTAATATTTATTTTGTTAAGTATTACACTAATTAAACCATATATTTTTGTAACAAAATGATATGGAGTACTAAACTTCTAATTAAACCACATATATTTTTGTACCAAAATGATACGGAGTATTAAATTTCTATGTTATAATAATATTAGACTGTTTTTGTTTGCACATAATAATAATAATAATAATAATAATAATAATAATAAATATTATTATTATTATTATTATTATTATTATTATTATTATTATTATTATTATTATTATTATTATTATTAGGTTAAATATTACATTGATTCAATGTCACGTGTTTTCTATAAAATGATACTAAAGTTTTATGCTATTAAAGATTGGAAAACTATCATAAGCATGATTTTAAATCTTTTAAGAGAGAAAATATAATAGTTAAACATTAACTTACCAAAATCGATCTCACGAAATTTTGGAATCATTTATATACAGTAGTGTGGTGAAGGTTGAAATCATTAAAAAGAAAATCAAAAGAAAAATATCACGTCTCTATAGATACTTGAACCAATGACATATTTATTGATTAAAAATTAAGATACATTTTTCTTAAATTAATGTTGATGACTCATTAAAATAGTGAAAGAACGACTAATAACTAATAAATTTACTTACAGGTAAAGGAAGGGTTGCCCTGGCAAATTTATATATCAACAAATTGGTGTTACAATTACAATGGATTGTGGAAAAACCACATTAGCCTTAATCTAACGCTAAACATGTTGATTAAGGACATATACATGACAGACCGTGTATATGACAACCAAGATAAACAGCCATAATAGTTTCAATAAAATTACATATGAAAACTAATTATACCCTTATGTTATTAACTTGATAGACTTCAAAAAAAATTGCATAACATATATCTCTAAAATATATATGATTTTGACCAATCAATATTCATGTTGTATATTTTATATTTATTCATTTTTTATTATTATATATATTGGTGTAACTAATTCTATGAATTATTGTTCCTATAAAAAAGTTGGTTAATAAACTTAAAAATATGGAAACCAAACTAAATAATACAGAGTATAAATCAAACATAATGATCTAAATAAAGTTTTAACCCGTCGCGAAGCGTGGGCAAATAATACCTTGTTTTATTCAATTTACAATTTACAATAAGACTATTCGTAACGCAAAGACGTGGCACGCGTTCTGGAGGTCGAGAAGGCCAGCAACGCGGCGTTCTCAGCTGGCGTTCGTTGTCAGTCTAATAACAAGGACGAAATACGCGTTCTGGTGGGGCCCACTCCATTTTCTTTTCCCTTTTCTCTACCGTGTTTAATTCAAAAAAAATAAAAAATAAAAACATTTTTAAAAAAAAAAATGGGTAACAGACGGATTTAAAAAAAATATATAATAAAATGGGGGACGCTCCTTTCAACGGCAACAATTTTTTTTTCCAACCCACATAATCTATCTATATATATATATACTACACCATTTCAACCCATTTTAATCACTTTTTTAATCATTTACTCTTCCATCAACCCATTTTCATTACCTCATCCTCTTTTCTCAAACCATTTTAACAACTTTCATCATCATGTCCAACCCAAATTCAAATCCAAATCCCGACTACAATCAATCCACAAATCCGGATAACATGTCGTATACCAACCTTATATTATTCGGAACCGCAAACACACCCGGTTCGAGCGACTCTAAACCAAATGTACGCCCGAATATACCGCCATACGGAATGTTTCCATCATATAATATGTATCAACGACACTATGATCCAAACCAACACCACTACGGATATTTTCCTAAACCGAATTTTCAACAACCACCGTTCCCGCAACCGTACCCGCAACAACCGTTCACCCAACAACCGTTCCAACAACCCGAACAAAAGGATGAAGCACCAACCCAAAGATCCGGAAAATTTGTATTCTGAAAGGGTTGATGAAGCGATACAGACTATGGCCAAACACAAGGCCGAATTGTTAGGCGCCCAAAAAACATCGATTGAGGCGATCACCCGTTAGGAACGATTGCGAATTGCGTTGCAAAGTGTACAGTTACTCACAGTCAACCCCGAAGACATCAGGGATCCAGCTGACCGCGCAGCGGTTGCGAAAATGAAGAAAAAGTTTCGGAATGAGTTTGCGAAGTTCTACGATGCCGACGAGGAAAACGAGGATGACGAAGAGTAGTTTTTATTGTGTTTAGATTTTTAGGATTGTAACGTTTAAATTTTTAGGATTGTAACGTTTTATTTTTTAGGAATGTATCGTTTTAATTTTTAGGAATGTAATCGTAAATTTTAATTTTCGTATTGTTAACTATTACTCCCGTAACGTATTTTAATTTACCTCTATTTATATAATATTGTATTGTATTGTATTTTAATTAAATTGTATTTGTTTTATGAAATAAAAGAAAATTATATTTAGTTAGTGAGTGGGTCCCAGAATGGGGATAAAGTGGTGTTCTGGTATTATGATTATGAGTGTTATGGTGTTATGCTGATGTAGTGCTGATGTGATGTTTGAAAAAGTGACGTGTTACCATTACAAATGGTCTAATATTGAATGAACTAGTTTCGTTTTTGCAGTGCCCCCTAAGACCAGTAGACCACCACCCCCATGTCTCCGGCGGCTATTTTCACGTCCACAACAATCCACAAAATCTGTCCCTGTTGTCCCATTTTATTTCCCAATCAAAACTCATAATCAATTCATATTCAAAAGAAAGTACAAACCTACCGATCCTCACCATCGCTACATGAGACCGCAGATGGCGAGTTCGTCGTTGAGAGAGAGTTTACGAAACGACAGTAGCAACATACTCCTGCCTGAAGCATACTCTGGTGGCTTGATGCAAAATCCAACCTTAATCTGATCAGATAATGGTTTCGAACTGGAATTTCAGTTCTTGAAAATAAAAACAAAATTCTAGCCGACAATGTTGCTTCTGGCCAAACATAGCTGCATCTAGTCGGTTTCGTTTTGATATTTTAGTGGTGGCCGGAGAATGCTTTTGCTAGCCGGAGATGGCGGCTAATGTGGGTCTAGATGTTTTACGGTGGAGGTTGCAGGTGTGGTGTCATGTGAGATTGCCGGAGTCATGACCGGAAAATGTCTTCTGTTACTGTGTATTTATTGTACGTATATATGTTACATATATACATTTGATCGGAGAAGATGTTGAGAGGCTACCGGAAATTGACCGGAGTTTGCTGACTTTTTGACTGGGGAAGAAGAACATGAGTCTTAATGGGTTTTGTTCAATGTTTTTAAAACCGAAAAACAGATCTGACCGGAAAGGGGTCTGGTTCCGGTTGAACCGGTCAGACCGGTCCGGCTGAACCGCCTCAAAACCGGTCAAAAATCATTTTTTTTAAAAAAAAAATCAAAAACCCGGTTGAACCGTCCGATTTCCGGTTCAACTGTCCGGTTTTGATCGAACCGTCCGGTTCGTTGACCAGTTAAAGCTTGGTCAAAACCGGTTTTGAACGGCTCGAAGGGCTTCCGATTTCCGGTTGAACCGGTCCGACCGGCCGATTCAACCTAGTTTTGAAAACATTGGTTTTGTTAGATATTCTTTCAAAGGATTAATTAAATGTACTAACTTAAAAAAAAAATACGTATTTTTTTGGTATTAAAAAAACTAGTGTGATTGCTAGAAAAATGATAAATCAAAGAAATAAGGATATTTTAGATATGAACGAGGACCATTTTCAAGCAAAATGAAAACTTATTGGAGTGAAAATCTGAAAATTAAAAAATGTACGGTGACAAGTTTTATAAATCGGTGTAAACGACATGAAACATTTATGAGATTTATTCTTCACCCCGTTGTTTATATATAAACTCTTCTATCAATATAATGGAAGCACTTGGTAAGTTATTTTTCTTCTTCAGAGTTCGGATATAGTTAGTGGGTTAGTCTTATAAAAATAATGATATACATAATGTCTTAATCTCATTTTTTAACTAGTACTTGAGAGGGTGTCTGGCCTGGTTTATATAAGAGGCTTTTTTAACTTATTGTATTGTGATGTAGCTAAAAAAGCTCTTTTGAAAGTGATTGAACGATAGAAGTTTTTCAAATTGTAAATGGTGAATAAGCGAAAAATCTAAAACCCTCTATTTCTAACTTTTGGATAACACAAAAGCTAAAAATTACAAGTTAACCCAAACAACCAAACACCCCCTAATCTAATTATGGCTGTAGTGTTTTGTACTTTTGTCTTTCTTTTGCATTATTAGTGGAATCTTTAGGTTGGTGGACTTCTGTTGTCCTTTCCCCCCTCGTTTGTAAGTCTAATTGATTTTCATAGGATTAACCAAGCACCAGAGTGCTAACTGCTAAGTTTGCACTTTTTTTTCTGAATCTGGCCTATTTAAGTTCCATTCATTTGGTTCTTTCTATAGAGATTGATTTCCTTATTTTCATTATACTATTGTTATATCCAGGTTCCCAACCATTACGTAAGTATGAGCAACGATGCCGATAGTAGAGAACGGTTAGACTCGCAGTTGACCAAAGAAAAGGAAAAGGAGCGCATCAACAGTGTTCCGTTTTATAGGCTCTTTGCTTTTGCAGATTCTATTGATTACATGTTAATAATCATTGGTTCCATCGGTGCAATCACTAATGGAGTATGCACGGCCCTCATGACAATTCTTTTCGGCGAAGTCATTGATGCTTTTGGTGAGAACCAAAACAACAATAGTATTGTCACTCTTGTTTCCAAGGTACATGATCTTCAAACTGCAATAGCTATTTTTCTTAATTTACTTGTTATCCACAATGTCTTGTCTTCTTGATCAATCAATTGGCTGGGAATGTGCCATAGGTATCGCTGAAATTTGTTTACCTCGGCGTTGGGACTGGTGTGGCATCATTTCTTCGTAAGTACAAGTCTTACCGACATTATTGCAGGTGAATGTATTCAAGTAGGGCACGACATCTATTGCGTGACTCAACTTCATTTCGCTCTATTGTGCATATTCAACTTCATTTAGGTCTATTGTGCGTATTCAACTTCCAATAATGGCTATTTATGTATCCTATGTATAATTCATCTAATAGTAAGTGTATATGATGACTGACAACTCTAGATGTCATCACGTCACATTACATGTCATTCCACATCATCAAATATGGGTCACACATCATCAATCACAAGCAATAGAAGCTTGATACATACGATAGTCATTATTAAAAGTTGAATACAAATATACCAAACTGAAATTGGGTACACACAAGACATCGTGTCCTAGTTGCATACATTCCCCACACTAATCCCTAAAGTAAAATGAGTTCAATATAAGCAATGTTATATAATAAGCTAATACGACTTTCCAAATTAAATAAATGATCATCTACGTATCATAACCTAGAGCGAACACTGTGGTAATCAAGGTTGTCAGGATCGGGATTATACGTAGGATCGTTTTCGCCTTTGCAAGATCGGGATCGTAAGATCCTACCAAAATTTTACTATTTATTTAAAGATATCCATACTCATGTAAGAAACTAATAATTAGATAGATTAATGTAACATTCGAACTTTTATATTACAAAAATGATGTAATTTGTCAACATATTTTATTGGTATAAACATACTAAGATAGAAACATACTACAATTACGCCATTAGTCACCCAAAATTTAAATGCATACGGTATTACAGTTAAAAATTACTAGATATCTATCGGAACCTCAAACAAACCATCAATGTCATTATTCTCTTCTAAATTAATATCTTCTGATAAAAAATAACAAAAATACATAATAAATTTTAAGTATAAATTTAAGTCTTCAACATAATAATTAAATAAATCCATAAAGTAGAGTAAAATTGTTTTAAGTTAATAAAAATCAAAAAGGTAGTATTGTAGTAAAATAGTAATTATGTACCTCTTTCGTTTCAATTTTATTATTCGCCTTACTACATTTGTATGTTTCAAAATCTATTTGCAAAAAATAATTAAAAATCCTTCCAAATTCTAAATTCTAAAAAGAAAGTCCACTTGTCTAGTTAGAAATAAATAAATAAGTATTTGATGTATAGCCCAAATGTAAGTAAAAAAAAAAAGTAAGAAAAATGGTTAGCCCATTTGTAGGATCGGATTGTACGTGCAATCCTACGATCTTGCCTCTTGATCCGATCATGCACGCTTTCGCTTGATAAGATCGTGCGATCCTACGATCAAGATCGCGATATTGACAACCTTAGTTTTAATATCTACCTAGGTTTAAAATGATTGATTTTGTGATTCTGATCATTTTCCAAAAATATGGTGTATGTATCATAGAGGTGGCAATGTGGATGGTAACTGGCGAAAGACAAGCCGCAAGAATAAGGAGTTTGTATCTAAAAACCATATTGAGACAAGATATCTCTTTCTTTGATACGGAAACAAGTACCGGGGAAGTAGTTGGCAGGATGTCTGGCGATACAGTCCTCATACAAGATGCCATGGGAGAGAAGGTTGGTTAAATTTTTTCTTCCAAAATGTGTACAAAAGTGAAACTATTTAATAATCAAACATTATTGGGTTCTTTTTGCAGGTTGGGAAATTCATAAAGTTGATGGCAACATTTGTGGCAGGTTTCGTAATAGCATTCGTTAAGGGATGGCGTCTTACACTTGTCTTGTTGATCCCGGTTCCTCTGGTGGTGATTTCAAGTAGTGTTATGTCAATAACGTTATCTAAGATGGTGTCACGGGGTCAAAACACTTATGCTAAAGCAGCTGATATACTCGAACAGACAATTGGTTCCATCAGAACGGTAATAAAATAGAGCATCTAAATGTATATCTCTTTATCCTATGATTCAGATTGTGTACTAATCACTTATTTTGCATCTTTAATGTTCGACAATAGGTAGCTTCTTTTGCTGGGGAGAAAAAGGCTATTGCAGATTACAATGATTCTCTTACAGATGCTTACAAGTCTGGTGTTAATGAAGGCATGGTTGCAGGGCTGGGTCTTGGATTAATGACCTTATTTGCATACTGTAATTATGCATTGGCCGTTTGGTATGGTGCAACAATGATACTGGAAAACGGGTACACTGGTGGGACTGTAGCTAACATAATATTTTCTGTGATGGCCGGATGCAAGTGAGCAGATTAACTTCTCGTTTAAGTTTTCTCAGTTTAATATCATTTTATCTTCACGTAATTAGCATCCAGGCAAACTGTGTGATATAACGAGCGACTTCTGAGTATATTAAGTTGGTTGCCTTTTGTTACACATATTTTATAGGTCTCTTGGGCCAGCGACTCCATGTTTGAGTGCATTTGCTGCAGGCCAGGCTGCAGCGTTCAAGATGTTTGAAACGATAAACAGAAAGCCTGACATAGATGCTTATGACACAAACGGAAAAATACCAAGTGACATTCGTGGTGATATAGAATTTAAAGATGTTTATTTCCGTTATCCGGTAAGACCGGATGAGGAAATATTTAGCGGGTTCTCTCTTAGCATCTCCAGTGGCACGACTGTAGCTCTGGTTGGTCAAAGTGGAAGCGGGAAGTCAACGGTTCTGAGTCTAATAGAGAGATTTTATGATCCTCAAGCAGGGGAAGTGCTTATTGACAATATTAATCTCCAAGAATTCAAACTAAAATGGGTCAGAGAGAAAATTAGTCTTGTTAGCCAAGAACCGGTTCTGTTTACATCCACCATAAAAGATAATATTATGTACGGGAGAGACGGTGTGTCAATGGATGAGATTAGAGTTGCACTTGAGCTTGCAAATGCTGCTACATTTATCGATAATCTACCTCAGGTTTCTATCAATTATGATTTATTTGTTTTAACATAATTGAAGACTTAACTCATACTGTTGGTTTTGTGAAAATTTAGGGATTGGATACTATGGTTGGTGAGCACGGAACACAACTCTCTGGCGGACAAAAGCAAAGAATAGCTATTGCGAGAGCTGTTATTAAAGATCCGCGAATACTTCTTTTGGATGAAGCAACTAGTGCCCTCGATGTAGTATCTGAGAGAGTTGTGCAAGAGGCGTTGGACAGGATAATGGTGAATAGAACGACCGTAATTGTTGCACATCGTCTAAACACAGTCAGAAATGCTGATATGATTGCTGTTATACATGAGGGCAAGATGGTTGAGAAAGGTGAAATCTATCATATACTTGGACTAATTACAGGAAAAACTAACCAACTTTGATATGAATTCAAATTTACATAGCCAACTACTTTTAAAGCCATAGGAAACCATCACAGGTTCAAGCAAAATATTTGTTTGAAGTTAACAGACTCTCAAAAACAATGATCCTTAAATTATTGGGCCAAGTTTGTGTGTGCAACTCCTGAACGTGTTGATTTTCGGGCATGACACATAAAAGATGGGTCATATCGGGTGGTTTTGGCAGCCCTTTTTTTCGGGGCTTCTTAGGGTTCTAAGGTCTCGAGCTTATGATTTTTACAAACTCGTGCTCTTATAAAATGATAAGCATTGTTTGGCAAACTAAATTGTTGGGGCTCAATGAACAAAAGAAGCCTATTTAAGTCTTAACATTAAAGATTCTTCAAGTAATTTTCAGAAACCCCTTTATTAAGCTTCAAGATCCAGCACCAGTAGTTGTCAAACATACAAATTATGTGTACTTTAGGAATCTTAAATACACAAGGAATTTTTAGGGATTGATTAACTTGGTTACCCAAAACAGACTTCACACCCCTTGGTTACTTTATTTAGCAGCCATGATATAATTTGAAATGTTTCCATGGTCATCCACTTTACTTTAATTCTTTAAATGTTAATGTATTTCTCATGTTCTAGGTCTACCCACAAAAGTTTTTATCTCAAAACTATATATATTGATGTTTAGAATCTAACAAATAGCAAGTGATAACTGATCAGGATCGCATTGGCAATTACTCCAGGATCCTGAAGGAGCATATTCTCAACTTATAAAACTGCAAGATGTTTATAATGATTTAAGACAACATGGCTCAGAGGACAAGGAATTTGGTGAAGAAAACCACCCAAAGTCCCACCATCAGTCAATAAGCCAGGCTTCATCTAACAGTAGCAACCACTCTACGGACATTAAAGCCCCTCAGACTTCACGGAAACCACCCAAAGTTCCACTCCGCCGCCTTGCATATCTCAACAAGCCAGAGTTACCAATACTCATGCTGGGTGCAATAGTTTCTATTATTAATGGAACCATCCTCCCTACTTTTGGCGTACTGCTTTCTAGCACAATTAAAACGTTTTATGAGCCACCTCATAAGATCAAGGCCGACTCAAGATTCTGGGCACTCATGTTCTTACTCCTGGGATTGGTATCTGCCTTTTCTTTTCCTTTGAGATCATATTTTTTCTCTATAGCCGGGTGTAAACTAATAAGAAGGATCAGAGCATTATGTTTTAAGAAGGTGATCAACATGGAGGTAAGTTGGTTCGATAAAGCAGAAAACTCGAGCGGTGCAATTGGTGCACGGTTGTCAGTAGATGCAGCCAATGTCCGTGGGTTGGTTGGAGATGCACTTGCTCAAATTATTGAGGATTTGTCATCTGTTGTTTCCAGTTTAGCCATCGCTTTTGCAACGTGCTGGCAGCTTGCTTTAATAATCCTAACACTAATTCCTCTAGTAGGTGCTAATGAGTTCGCTAAGGCGAAATTCACAAAAGGGTTTAGTGCTGATGCTAAGATAATGTATCAGGAAGCAAGTCAGGTGGCAAATGATGCAGTTCGAAACATAAGGACGGTGGCGTCTTTTTGTGCAGAAGAGAAAGTGATGCAACATTATGAAAATAGATGTATGGGTCCAAAGAAAATTGGAATAAAACAAGGTCTGATCAGTGGGATCGGATTTGGAGCATCGACTTTTTTCCTTATGTGCGTGTATGCAGCTAGCTTATATGCTGGAGCTCGGCTCGTTGAGGATGGAATAACTACATTCCGAGATGTTTTCCGGGTATTTTATGCTCTAACATTGGCAGCATTAGCAGTGTCACAATCAAGCTCGTTAACCCCAGATACAAGCAAAGGCAAAAGTTCTGTAGCGTCAGTCTTTGCCATTTTAGATCGAAAGTCAGAGATTGACCCGAGTGACGCATCGGGAATTAAATTGGAGACGATCAAAGGGGAAATCGGGTTTCATCACGTTAAATTTACATATCCTACCAGACCTGGCATTGAGATATTCAGTGATCTATCCTTAACCATCCAAAGTGGCAAGACAGTGGCATTAGTTGGGGAGAGTGGAAGTGGGAAGTCTACTATTATCTCACTCCTGCAGAGGTTTTACAACACAGATTCGGGTTTAATCACCATAGATGAAATTGAGTTACATAAATTTCAACTCAAGTGGCTCAGACTGCAAATGGGACTAGTTAGCCAGGAACCTGTGTTGTTCAATGACACCATCCGAGCCAACATTGCTTACGGAAAGGACGGTGATGAAACCGAGGCTGAAATATTAGCTGCTTCTGAGTTGGCAAACGCCCACAACTTTATCAGTGGGTTACATCAGGGTTACGACACCGTGGTAGGGAGCAGAGGTGTACAAGTGTCAGGCGGACAGAAGCAGAGAATAGCGATTGCTAGAGCGATTATGAAAAGTCCCAAGATATTATTGTTAGACGAGGCTACAAGTGCATTGGATGCTGAGTCAGAAAAAGTGGTTCAAGAAGCGCTTGATAGGGTGATGGTTGGCCGAACCACATTGGTTGTTGCTCATCGTTTGTCAACCATTAAGGGAGCAGATGTCATTGCAGTCCTTAAAAATGGAATAATCGTTGAGAAAGGAAATCATGACAATCTAATTAATCTCAAGGATGGATTATATGCATCTTTAGCAGCCGTTCACATGACCTCTCCCGATTAGCCCCCTTTCTTGTAATAATATTTATTAATATTAAAAGGGAGATTACAGAACTAAAGATTTGTATTTCATAATGTACTTGTAATAAGCATCTACGAATGGGAATGATAACATCTACAGATTTCTAAGCTTTAGAAGAATATCAATGACATATGAAGGTATTAAGCTGTCATAGGACAAGAGACAGAAACATAAAACTACACTATTATTAGCACATATCTAGGATACATTATCCTCATGCACAAATACAAACCTTAAAAACCTGTCCTCTGAGATTGATATTGTGTAAAAAAATTTCGTCGTTGTACAAAACATTAACATTTCAATATAAACAACTCGGTGCAAAGCACGCATTCTACACAGCATATCACAAAATTTATGTCTTGTAAAAGAAAATTAACAAGAAAGGCGATGACATACACACTTCATTACTCTCTAGGAAGCAGCCTCTTGCAATTAAAACCATCTTGCAATAGCTTGTTAACAGCATCCCTAAATCAGATATAATCATCAACTATGTTATAAACCTGATGAGAAATCCTAGCATATCCCGTGATAAAGGCTGGTAATGTATTGGAACTTCCACACTAAACTCATCTCTCAATTAGTTCCTCAAATTTGAAGCATCATTATCGCTCAAAACCTCCAAACAAGACGGCAACCCAACCATAGCCATACTTGGACACATTTCAGGCGGAAAACCCATACTCGTACCCCAAGCCTTGGCCAACATCGATCCCATTTCAATCACCACATCATGATTCCTTTTCATGACCCCGTCAATTCCACCTTCTAACCTGTTAACAAAATCTATAACCTCTGGAACAAGCAGCTGAGACCTATAATCACGAGTCCCAACCCACGCACTCTTAATCGCTAACCCCCCCATTCCCATACTCATGTGACACAACAGGATGATGCAAATCAGATGATAAGACAACTTCCAACAGTACAGAACCACAACAGACGGTCGACAAAAAAACCACTTATGCAAATTACTAATTTAAAAATACGCCCCTATCTTTTTCACATTAACCGGGACACTACCGATCGAAAGAGCAGCATCAACAAACACCTGATTAACACCTTCTCTACAAATCGATACTAAGATGCAGTTCGAACTTCAAAACACAAGGACAGCGGCGTCTTTTTGTGCAGAAGAGAAGTGATGCAACTTTATAGAAATAAATGTATGGGTCCAAAGAACATTAGAATGAGAACAAGGTCTGATCAGTGGGATCAAATTTGGAGCCTCATCCTTTTTCTTTATGTGTGTGAATGCATCTAGCTCATATGGTGGAGTTCGTCTGTTGAGGCTAGAATAACTACATTTGGGGACG
The DNA here is from genome assembly GCA_963422505.1 of Pseudognaphalium luteoalbum. Taxonomy (NCBI): domain Eukaryota; kingdom Viridiplantae; phylum Streptophyta; class Magnoliopsida; order Asterales; family Asteraceae; genus Pseudognaphalium; species Pseudognaphalium luteoalbum. The sequence goes on from OY730196.1 coordinate 7,629,763, forward strand.
TTTTCCGGGTATTTTATGCTCTAACATTTGCAGCATTAGCAGTGTCTCAATCCAGCTCGTTATCCCTAAATCCAAGCAAAGCCAATAAATCTGTTGCTTCAGTTTTTGCCATTTTAGATCAAAAGTCAGAGATTGACCCAAGTGATGGATCAGGAATTAGATTGTACACACTCAAATGAGAAATCGGGCTTCGTCAACTTAGCTTTAGATATCCCACCAGACCTGACGTTGAGATATATTTCATGATCTATGTTCAACCATCTCTAGTGGAAAGACAGTGGCCTTGGTTCGGGAGAGTGGAAACGGGAAGTCTACTATTATCTTACTCTTGAAAAGGTTTTACAAAGCAGATTCAGGTTGAATATCCATAAAAGGAATAGAAGGAATTGAGTAACAAAAATTTCAACTCAAGTGGCTCAGACTGCAAATGGGCCTCGTTAGCCAAGAACCTGTGTTGTTCAATGACACCAACAGAGCCAACGTTGCTTACGGAAAGGACAGTGATACAACCGAGGCTGAAATAGTAGCTACTTCCGAGTTGGCAAACGCCCACAACTTTATCAGTGGGTTACGTTAGGGTTACACACTATGGTAGAGGAAAGAGGAGTACAAGTGTCATGTGGACAGAAGCAGAGAATAGTGATCGCTAGGGCGATTGTTAGAAGTTCCAAGATATTATTGCTAGACGAGGCAATAAGTGCAACGGAAGCCGAATCAGAAAGAGTGGTTCAGAACACGCTTGATGGTGATGATTGACCAAACCACATTGGTCATTGATTGTAAACCATTGAGGGAGCAAATGTCATTGCAGTACTTAAAATGGAATAATCATTGAGAAAGAAAATCATGATAATCTAATGATCTAATCAATTTCAAGGATGGATTATATGCATCTTTGGCAGCCGTTCACATGACCTCTCCCAATTAGCTCCCTTGCTTGTATTTATTTATTTATTTAATTATACTAAAACAAGATTACAGAACTCCAAAATTTGTATTTTCATTGTACTTGTAATAAGCATGACGAATGGGAATGATGATATATACAAACTTTCTAAGCTTTAAAAGAATATAAATGACAAATGAAGGGATTATTAAGCAGTCAGTGAACAAGAGACAGAAACATAAAACTGGACTATTGGCACATAACTGGGATACATTATTCTCATACACATATGTAAAGCAAAAAAACCTACCCTTTGAGATTAATATTGTGTAAAGAATATCGTCGTTGTACATAACATTAACATTTCCATACAAACAACTCGGTGCAAAGCACACATTCTACACAAAATATCACAAAATTTATGTCTTGTAAAAGGAAATAACAAGAAAAGGTGATGACATACCCACTTTATTACTCTCTAGGAAGCAGCTTCTTGCAATTAAAACCATCTTGCAATAACTTGTTAACAGCATCCCTAAAATTAATATAATCATCAACTGTGTTATAAACCTGATGAGAAATCCTAGTATACCCTGTGATAAAACCGCCATTTTCATCCCTTGGTCCAACCCCTGATTCTTTCAACGGCTGGTAATGTATTGGAACTTCCACACTAAACTCATCTCTCAAATAATTCCTCAAATTTGAAGCATCGTTATCGCTCAAAACCTCCAAACAAGACGGCAACCCTACCATGGCCATACTAGGACACATTTCAGGCGGTGAACCCATACTTGTACCCCAGGCTTTAGCCAACATCGACCCCATTTCAATCACCGCATCATGATTCCTTTTCATAATCCCCTCAATTCCACCTTCAAACCTGTTAACAAAATCTATAACCTCGGGAACAAGCAGCTGCGAGCTATAATCCCGAGTCCCAATCCACGCACTCTCAATCGCTAACCCGTTCCCATACTCATGTGACACAACAGGATGATGCAAGTCAGATGATAAAGACGACTTCCGACAGTACAGAACCGCAACAGACGGTGGACAAAAAAACCACTTATGCAAATTACTAACGTAAAAATCCGCCCCTATTTCTTTCACATCAACAGCAACACTACCGACCGCATGAGCAGCATCAACAAACACCTGATTAACACCTTCTTCTCTACAGATCGATACCAATTCACGCACCGGAATGACAACAGATGGCATCGACGTTATATGATCAATTATAGCTAATCTAACTTTCCTACCATTCAACTTCCCCTTTTCTAACCCTAACCTAAACTCATTAACAATTTGCTCATTCGAATTAATCGGAAACGGAAGATGTACCACAATTACCGAACCACCGGCGCGGGTAACATACGCTTCAATTGATTTCTTAACCGCTTGGAATGCGCAATGAAGCATCACAACCGCATCGCCTTTTCGAAACCGGCCTTCGGCGAACGCCCAACCGACATGCTGGAGAACAATGGCGGCAGCAGTGGTAGCATTATCAACAATTGATACTTCGCTGACGTCATCGGCGTTAATTAGGGTTTTAATTAGGGTTCGAGAACGGAGAATTTGTGTAGGGAGTTGATTGAAGAAGAAATCGTCAGGTTGTTGGAGGAATTTAAGCTGATAACGTCTTTGGGCAGCGATGATGGAGGCTGGGCAGCTGCCGAAGCTGCCGTTGTTGATACGGGCAACGCCGGGCAGGTGATGAGAGAATTCTTGCTGGATTTGAGATTGGGTTATAAATGACGTAAATTTAGGTTTTTTTGGGAGATGAATTAGGTTTTGATTGTGATTATCATTGTTATCATCTTCAAGGTCATCTTCATGGTTTCTAATTTCACCCATTTTTGTGTGTATTTTCTTGTTAGGGTTTGAATTTTGTGTGTTTTCAAGTAGCCCCGTCACAGAGTCAGCGACCCGATTCGGATCCGATCCGACCTGCTCTCCTTTCGTTTGTGTCTTTTTCTACCCGTTCCATCATTGCCTAAACTTGAAAAAATAATTTGACCAGACTCTTGATGTATTTAATATCCCATTTAATATTTGATTTGAAAGTGTTTAATAAGATAATTGAACCAAATTAAAATCGAAAAAACTGAATTGAATTTAAATTTGGTTTCAATTTTTTAATTCGGTTTTCAATTTTGAAACTTTTAATTTGGTTAAACCGAATTTAACTTTATAATATATTAAATTATTAATATACGCAGTATACGTGTGAAATTAAAATTTATAAATAAGTATATCTACATTTAAGCTTTAAATTATCTTCACGTCTTTCACTTTCAGCTCGAATGAAACCCTAACACAAGAAAAATTACAAGTCAAGACCGATTAACTTCAAAAAAAAATTGAATTTTTCGATTTTAAACAAAACAGAACCGAATTCGAATTCAGTTTTCGGTTTCGGTTCGGTTTCCAAGTGTGAATTCAATTTTTGATTTTACTAAAAAAAATTCAAAATCGAACAACCCGAACTAAATAAACCAAGAAAACCGAAAACCGAACTGATGAACACTCCTAGCACTCTAGACTAGAGATAAATGTATACGAAATTTGTGTACATCCCGTATAAAAAACACATTTGTCCTTTTCCGAATAATTTGAATAGAAAAAATCTACTTTGTAAGACAGGTCAAAATATACATAGATTAGTAGGGGCGGAACTAGAAATTATAATTGGGGCGTAATTTATTGTGAATTACAAACATAAAGTTACATTAAAAAAATCATAAAAGGAGTTTCATAATGTACAAGAAAATTAAAAAGTGACACATTATTCTAAATATACATATAACTTACATGTTAATAGCAAAGTTTCTTTTTTTAGTCAAACTTTAATCATATTTTCCACTTCATGTAGAAAAAAGTTATAAATTTGATGTAAAATCTTACCAATTATCATCAGTATTAATTGATATGTTAAACCAATATTTGAGGCGGGAATATTTATTTATTTATTTTGAAATATATTAATATATTAGTTTTTTACAAAAGTTACATGGAGTATTTACTTACGTGTTTAAGAATGGAGTTTTATTCACATACTATTTACTTGAGCGGCTAAAATGAGATATAAAGTATCAATTGAGGGGCTTAGACGAAAAAGTAACAAGAAGTCATCTCCTCTCCCAAACCTCACCAACAACTTAAAAATTACGAACCTATAATTCAAAATTTTCCCATTAAAATACAATCTAATACTTATTGTACAACCACAGTTAGGGCGGCTGAGCACCTTCTAGCCCCCCTACTAGCTCCTCTGCAGATTAGACTGCATATATCTGAGTAAAAAATTACACTAACCCAACTTGAGATAAACGAAGAAAACCTGCTTCATTTAAGAAACAGTCCCAAAGATATCCCGATTATGATGCTTCATCCGAGTGGAAAAATGGTCGTTGTCCCAAATAATTTATGGAAAATCTCATCCGTTTACAAGTGATAAAATTTTAACAAAAAAAATTCTATATGAAATGCTTTGTATTGATAAAATTAATAAGGAGAGTTTAATTTTTGTATTTCATGGGTCACATCATTTGGTATGTAATGTAATACGAGTATGCTATTTCTAAAAGTAAATAAATTGTTGGTATAGCATACGTTAAAAATAATAATTTAACGTATACGATAAGTGAATGACAAAATGTTTGTAGGTATATAGTGTTTTCTCTAATATTCTACTCTCTTCACTTTAGTTATATAAAGCACGCTTGTCGTTCATGTCGTGTGATGAGTGCCTCATGGGATCAAGAGTTTAATGATAATTCCAAGTTTTGATTTTCATTTTTCCTTTTAACTGTACTAATATATTGTAAAAGAAATGTGAGAAAGAAAAAGTAATATAAAAGGGGAATATTTTGTAATGTTGAACTCCACAAACTGAATGGGTTAGTACTAGGCCTGCAAACGAACCGAACGAACACGAACGGAGTATGTTCGTGTTCATTCATTAAGGTTTTGACGAACAAACGAACAAACACGAACGGATAAGCGAACGAATTTTGTTGTTCATGTTCGTTCACTAAGAAAATTTGTTTGTTCACGAACACAAACGAAAGTACACGAACACAGACGAACGTACACGAACAAACACATTATTTAATGTATTTATTTGTAATACCTTAAACGAACCTCAATAAACATAAACGAATGTATATGTACACATCTATACATATATATTATTGAAGTTGAAACTTTGTAATGCATATTCAACATTACAAAACTATCACAATAAGAAAATTAACTCTTTTGTTCGATCGTTGGTAAGAGTAGCAGATCTGAAACTAGACGAGGGAGGGAGTAGATGTGTGTTAAGAGTGGAGAGAAATATGAGAGGAAAATGTGAGGTAAATATATCTAGATATTTATTACTCCATATTATTAGATGAAAATATCTAAATATTTAATAATATTATATATAGAATTTTGCTTAAATCAAAATAAGATATATAAATATGTATTAATTTAATTATACTATTAGTTAATCAACGGACATTTTACCGAACGTTCACAAACATATTATCGAACATTCACGAACGTAAATGAACGAAAAAGACATGTGTTCATGTTCGTTCATATAATTAAGCGAACGTAAAAATTTGTTCATCTTCATTCATAAAACGAAACGAACGAACATAAACGAACTTCTCGCCAAACAGTTCACGAATAGTTCGTCGAACGTTTAGTTCGCTTACAGGCCTAGTTAGTTCGCTTACAGGCCTAGTTAGTACTATTGAAGGGACTTGAACCATCTCCCCATATCATTATTTCCACCTTTATGACAAGTAGGCGCATGGTTGAGTCGATGGTCATCCCCACTTAAACTAAAGGTCACGGGTTTGAGTCATCTCCCCATATCTTTTTTCCCACCTTTATGACGATTTAGGATTTACTAAAAGTCCCCCTACTTTATAAATGAATTTACATAAAACTCCCTGATACTGAATAATTTACTTGAGATCCTCTATATATGAATATTTTTAATTTTTAATAAGTATCCTTATAATATAAAATCTTTTAATTCCTAATTATACGTTTTTTTAAACATTTTTAAAAAAATTGCACAAGATGTACAATACAATGTAGATAAACTCTATACAGATAATAAGTGTATATATTTATGATATAATAAATGGTAACGTTTTTGTTATAGAGTAATATTTATATTATCACGTTTATCTAATAAATAGTAACTAATCAATCCTATTCCTATTGCTTTTTACTGATTTTTTATACAATATTCAGACATATCTTAGATGAAGTACAATACAACTTTTATATATATATATATATATATATATATATATGATGAAATACAATTATAAAGAGTAACGTTTTTGTTACAATGTTCAGGTTAAAACACATTATTATTTTATTTTTCAATATATTTTTATTTTTATTTTCTTTAAGTTTTATATTATATAATTTACAAAGTATTAACGATCAAAATTAATTTTACGCTATGTGATGTACAATACAATGTTGATAAATTGTATGTAGATGATAAGTGTATGTTTTTATGAAATTATAAAGAGTCGTGTTTTTTTTTATTAGAGCAATGTTCAGGTTCATACACATTATTCTTTTTATCATATTAACAAACAAAGTTATTTTACACTTATCTGATTAGATATTTCGTTTACTAATTTTTTATACAATCATAAAACATATCTCAGATAAAGTACAATACAATGTATATAGGTTGGATATATATGATGATGTACAAATACAAAGAGTAACGTTTTTGTCACATAGCAATGTTCGGGTTAAAACACATCATTTTTTGTTATATTTTTATTCTATATTTTCATTAAGTTTAAACTATATAATTTATATTAAAGATCAATTAATTTCACGCTATATGATGTACAATAAAATGTCGATAAAATTGTATATTGATGATAAGTGTATGCATTTATGAAGTTATAAAGAGTCATATATTTTTCATAGAGCAATGTTCGGGTCATACACATTATTATTTTTATCGTATTAACGAATGATATCATTTCCACTTACGTGATAAAATATTTCGTATTGCTAGATAAAGATCAATAAAAATCTATTTTATTTAGTATGTAGGATTTTGAATCCCGCTTTGGATCGTAGGGATAAATCCCTAGTTATATATACATGTTTGTTACCATTTATTTTTTCTCTACATGAACTATCTAAAATTTAGTAGTATACGTATTTAAAGCTATCATACATTCTATCTTACCCTTTTACATAAACCTATTTATGACTTAACAAGTATATTCATCGTTAAAGTTTTAAAGGATAAAACTGCGTAACTTAAAAGATAAAGGTAGTGATCCGTATACTAATGCATTTAGCCATAAACCACTAAACATGTTATAAGGTGTTGTCTATTACAACAATGTAAAACACATTTAGTGTTGTATAACTATAAACAAATGGTGTATACTCAATTAGCACCAAACAAACATAACACACTCTATTCATTAATTCATAACCACACCCAAATATTAGATGATATATTAGATTATATGGTTTTAAGCCCGATTGTAGAGTCCATTAGGGTTTTAGCTTGGGTTTCATACTCTATAAATAGTCAGCAATAATACATTGTATCCTCACGGGGTTTTGTGTGACACTCCTCAAATTTCAGTATAACTCCGTACACTAATCGGGTACATTCTTACGCTAATTCCATACTAAACGAAAACTAAACTATTCTAATGAGATAAGTCTAGCACAAGCCCACACATTTTTAACACTTGGGGTATTACAAAATATGTAATTATTTTAATTATGCGAAAACAATCAGATTGGGTCCGACAAAGTATACGAACGTTGATGATACGATTTTTTTATAAATAACGAAACACTATTTATTAACTAAATAGCAGTTATTTACTATTGATTATTATGCCATAAACATATCCGTATAACGTTTCTACGATAAACGAATATACATTATATATTAAACGTAACGAGTAAGACGAAAACTCACTAATCATACTCGACAACTAAACGAAACATAACGAACACTTAAAAATAAAAAGCATGAAATAAAGTATTCGGAATAATACTTCGAGAAAAGTTAACGTTTAAAATACCGTTAACTAAAACTAAACGAACTAACGTTTAACGTTTAAAAACTAAACGCAATTAACAAGTTAAGTTCCTAAATATCTAACAATTTAATTTGGGAGACAAAGAAAAACCAACCCGTAGCCCTTGTTGATTTAGAGGGGCCGGCCACCCTATGCCACACCCCTCACCCCCATTATTTTGTTAAGTTTGACACTCAAACACAATCACCCATACACACTCTTTCTCCATTATTCACCCACTCTCGCATCTCTCTCCTTTCTCTCTATTTTGGCCCAAGAACCAGCCCCTAACCACCATCATAGTCCACTACAACACCACCACACAACCACCACCATCTCAAGAAGAAGCAAGCTAGGAGAAAGCACAAGCATCATCTTTTCTTCTTTCATCTTCTTCATCTAAAAGCTTGTAAGAAAACCATTTCTCTTTAAAAAAAATTTCATGGATTTCAGTTAAAAACATGTTAATGGTTCACTCTTAAAGATCTTGTCTAAGAATAAACTAAAAACATACTCAAAAATGTTTTTGAACGACCAAATATACTCAAAGTACAAGAAAACTCACTTGACAGAAATTTGTCCAACTTCAATGCGTGTAAACGAATTAAAAAAAATATGTCAACTCTTGAGTCTAAAAATAAGTTCAAGAAGTTATCTTTCATTTTAACTGGTTTCAAAAATTTTGGACAACATTTAGTACCTCAAAATGATTTTTAATGTCGACATAACAAATCTGTCAGATTTTTGGCCTAACTTCAAGATATCATAACTCGATGTACATAGAACCAAATAACATGAGACTTTTTCTTGAAAGTGACAAATTTAGTTAGCTTTAAAACTTGTATGATGACGTTTCGTGAAGTAGTGTATAACTTGTACAATAATTAGATCCTTGGACATATATCTGGATTTGTTACTGTTGGACCCCAGTGGACACTTTGATATTTTTGAACCCCTTAAACTTAACCAAAAATTATGTATTTTACATTTATGGAAAACTAAGATATAGGGTAACATTTGGTAAAAAATTCATAATTTTTCTCGAATATTTGACTAGTCAAAACGAGGACAGAAAAAAGGGTATTTTGGTAAAAATTTGTTCAGGTTCTGTTTGTGTTCTCGCGCTTTAAAACAAGCACTTTCGAGTTTGCCAAAAATTATAAAACTTACTTTTTACGAGAACTAAAACATTGAGACTTATTGTGTAAAAGTTTCGGTTCAAAACGAGAAAGTTTGACTAAGTCAACAAAACGAGGTCTGAATACATTAAAATATGAACTGAATAATTTAACACTAGGATTTTAGCCCAAAAAGAGTTTTAAATATTCCTACTATAAAACTCGCACGAAAATATATAAATATTACACAAACGAAAAATGCCACTTTTACGTTTACACTTGGAACAAAAACGAAAACCTCTCAGACCCCCTGTGTCGCAGCAATTATCTGAGTTACACAATCTGCGACACAAAGTCTTGTGTCGCAATACCTCTAATCTTCAAAACCGGCGACACAAATTCTTGTGTCGCAACATTATTAAATTCCAAAACCTGCGACACCAACTTTACTGTCGCAACCATTTCCATTCTCGCAAACACCTGTGACAATGCCTTTGTCGCAACACCTTTGACTTTCGCAAGACCTTGCGACAACACCTTTCTGTCGCAACCTACCTCTGCAACACAACCTTAGTGTTGCAACTCACAGTTTATTTAAATATCGCAAAGTATAGACTTCACATTAACAACAAACGAACTAAATATGAAAGCAGATCGGAACCAGTTAACATATACTTTTACAAAGTATACAACGAAACAAATATAATATTATTATTATCAAAGATTATTATTACAAAACGTCACCAATGAATCGTACACATTTTTAAACACAAATGATTTCACAAAACGAGTGGAAAACTAGCATGGATTGGCTGCAAGCCATCTACTTACACAAACAAATCTCTTGCGTTTAGGGAGCTAGGATACTTTTATTGGGAAACACTTTTACTATTAACGCTAGCTCTCACGAAACTCACCAGGTGAGTTCACAACCCCTATTTTATTGTTTTACTGCTTTCAAACTAGGGGTGAAAAACATATCAACTGCTTTGATTGAAAACAACTTACTTATAAATTGATTTTCAAACGAAGATTGAAACTTGACAACTTATGAATGATTTTCATAACTTATTTTAGAAACATATCAACGCATCCTTGTGCAAGCCTATGTTTACAATTGTAGTATTTGTAGTACATAGAAGTCCTCTTGCTTGCAAACTATAACCATTAGCTAGGTGACTCTAGCCACTGAATATACGAATAGTACTATTGAGTTGACATTCCTCCGCATTTTGTTGGCCATTAACCCCCGACTTAATGGGAGCGTATATTTACCAGGTCCAAGGCAAAAACATTACAACACGGTCATGGTTTTGTTATAAGACTAGGTGTCGGCACTTTAACCCGCAAGGCTTAGCTATCCTTCGGGGGATCCCCGATTGTGTTTTTCGGCAAACAATATTTTAGATTACAGTCTATGTGTTTTCCAACGAATAACAACGAAAGATAACGAAAGACAACGAACTACAACGATTTAGACATTTGATATCCCGCGGGTTTTCAAACAAAAAAGATTTTACATTAGATCACCTTCGGGTTTTCTAACGCATGATAACGATTTACATATTAGAACACCTACAGGTCTTCTAACAATTTACATATTGAAAATGCGTTTCCAACGATTTATATTAGATGCAATCCAACGATTTACTAACGTTTACACTAAGTTATGGCTGGAATGTTTTCCACCATACTATTACAGAACTTATTACTTGATCATGATTTGATCACTATTTGACTGTAAGTCAACGATCCGTACATAACTTGGTTTTTCTATTTGTTTACAAAATCTGTGAATTCACTTAAAAATTTTGTTGACGATTTTTAATATGTTTTTCAGGGAATTAGCAGCAACGTAAGAATTGCATACATACAGGATCAAGCCCACCCTCGAAGATTAGGATGTCATTACTTTTTAAAAAACAACTATTTGTTGACATCGATATGTCACAACTCTTGTAAACGAAAAATGACATCTTAATACAAATGTTCGGATGTAATCATATGCTCTGTGTATTATCGAACCGACTAAGTCACACCCCGCGCACGTGCTTTGCTGACCAAACATTGATTTTTGGGGTGTGACATTTTCATAGTTCAACATGGTATCGGAGCGGGTTCTCGAACTACTGCTTTCGCTTTCTCTTCCTGTTCCCGTCCACAAACAATTATCTCTATATTTCTTCTAACCTTATTGCTCTTTTTTACTAAACTTTTCACCTGTTTGCCGATCTCAGTTGCTTTGTTTTTCCATCTTTATTTTCAAAGCATAATCACAGCCGCTCTCTTTGATTCTGTTTTGTTTTATTAGTACATGACTACATGAATAATTCTGCATTCCTAGATCCTCTTCTACTAATATTTATGTTTTAATATTCCGAAAAAAGCCTTCCAACATATGCTTTGTTACCTTAAAATATTGCACTCCCATTATTATTACTATTCTATTATTTAAAATTCATTCTCTTAATTTCTATCTGTGTTAAAAAAAAATTAAGTACCCAAATCATTCGCTTTACTTTTCTTCTTGCAGTTACTTTTGCTTTGCTGTCTATTTAATTTTGTTACCCGCTTTATATTGCTATTGCTATTGCTTTTACTACTCCTATTTGAAGACTTGCTTCCGCTTGCTACTACTGCTGCTTTGTTGTTGGTGCTGCTTGAAGATTTGCATCCGCTTGCTGTCGGATATCTTCATCAACAAAATAATTATAGCTTTAATGCTTTTGCTATCACTTTGCTTTTTGAAGATTCGTATCCGCTTACTATCGGATATCTTCATCAACAAAATTTAATAGATTTAATGTTTTATGGTTTTAATTTAGTATAACTTTATGTATAGTTCTTTGCTACAATAATAGCTTTCGCGATTTCACTGCTCGAATTGCGGGGAGTATTAAATGATATATTAGATTATAGGGCCTAAGCCCGATTGTAGAGCCCTTTAGGGTTTCAGCTAGGATTTCATATTTGTACTCTATAAAGAAGCAATAATACATTGTATCCTCGCGGGGTTTTCATAGTACAACATCAAATTCATCACTTATCTAAGTTTCTAGGTCAAAGAAGTAAGAATAAGAAATTACCTTATATTAGGAATGATAATGATAATTAATGGTTAATCTCAACTTCTTGAAGTTAAATTGGGTAGTTTCAATCTGGTTTATTGCTTACTCCTTATGCGATTTCTATTTTTTTCAACAACCCAGTGGAAAGTTTTTGGGTGCATATATATATATATATATTACATATAATACATCTCCATACTTTATTTTTGAAAATCTTAAAATTAAGATTCAACACCTCTAAATTTAAAATGTTAAATTTTTATTCTTAATTCCTTCATCTTTCTTATTTCTAATTCTATACTTCAAATAAGTTATCGTTATCGATTTATTATCATAAGTAATGCATCATAAAATAATAACTAAAATATACAACTATCGTTAGCTTATTACAATAATATATTACACTCCGCTGCATAACGCGAGTATTATGCTAGTGTATATATATGGGTGTATTTTATGTTTAGTTGCTCTTATCAATACTTACAATTTTAGTCCCTGAAGTATTATTGTCTAGAAACTTAAAACCTTTCACAACTATTAATATTTCGTACAACTTATAATAACAATTCATAATAAATATTTTATATCTAATAAAATAATACCTCAAATTTTCGAGGTGTTACAAAAACACATTATATTTCATTTTTCATTATATTTTTATTCTATATTTTCATTAAGTTTTAAATTATATAATTTAAAGTATTAACGTTCGAAATTAATTTCACCCTATATGATGTACATTACAATCGATAAATTGTATATTGATGATTAGTGTATGCATGTATGAAGTTATAAAGAGTCATATTTTTTTCATAGAGCAATGTTCAGGTTCATACACATTATTATTTTTATCGTATTAACTAACGATGTCATTTCCACTTATGTGATAAATTATATCATTTTGCTAGATTAAGATCGATTAAAACTTTTAGTTTTATTTAGTACATAGGATTTTCAATCCCGCTGCGAAGCGCAGGGATCAATCCCTAGTTATATATACATGTATGTTACCAATTTATTTTTTCTCTACATGAACTATCTAAAATTTAGAAGTATATGTATTTAAAGCTATCATACCTTCTATCTCACCCTTTTACATATACCTATTTATGACTTTAAAAAAATATATTCATGATGGTTAAAGTTTAAAAGTATAAAACTTCGAAACTTACAAAAATAAGGGTAGTGAGCCGCACACCAATACTTTTAGTACCAATACTTTTAGTCATAAACTAGCAAACATGTAATAAGGTATAACTAAACCAGTGGTGTACCAATGATTCCAAAAGATAATATCTCATAGAACTATAGAAGCATGGAGTGTATCACATTTGGAATAGTATCATTCATACGTCATCTTACATCAAAAGAAACGGCAAGCTAGTTTTGAACACATGACATTATAACTTGACCATGTGTACTAAATTTTATATAGACTAATTTTTCATACTGATCGAACATATTATGAAGAGGACGTTACCTTTGGTAATGCTAATTAAGTTGGCTGCCATCCTTCCCCACATTCACACATACCCAGCCGGTCGTTTATTTAAATTCTTTCTGTCTTAACTTACATGTTTGCTAGTTTGTAGGAAAAAAAACTATATAAAAACATAAATCACATCCGATTGTCCATTATATTACACAATATGAGAGATTCTATATGGTATCAATCCTGAACCAAGGGAAGCAATTTATAACTTATGGCCGGCCAGTAAATTTCTTCTGTATGTTTTTTCAAATCCACCCACTTTTCTGTAGTTAAAATATATAATAATATAAGTGTGTATTATTTCGTTATGCATTAAACTTTACACTTTTTACTACTGTATGTGACGAACTTTGAAAACTTCTATTGTATATTGAACTTGTAAATATAGTGTATTGTATGTAGAATTTCCTTTTTGGGTATGACCAAATAGGAAAGTTTCTTTTTTTGACTTTACCCAAAAAGGAAATAATACATATAATATATCATATTTACAAGTTCCCTACATATAATAGAACAAATGAAAGTATGTCGCATACAATAGTAAAAAATGTAAAGTTTAATACATAACGAAACTATATGGGATTAGTACCTGGAAACGCAACTAACTTTTATTAACGATATATATGTAAATATATGTATATGTCTCATTCTTTTACCCGATATCGTTAATAACTTTTACCCGATATCTATTATGTGTACCCTACTTACGTATGCAATTTTTAATGCATCAAACTTTCAAAAAAAGTGTTTTAATGCAACTTGCTTATGTGTCGCTCGTTTATGGTGACACGTGGTATTGGGAGAGTTTGACACGTCATCAAATTACATTAAAACACCATTTTTTGAAAGTTTAATGCATTAAAAATAGCATATGTACACACAATAGATATCAGGTACAAGTTAGTTGCATTTTCAGGTACTAATCCCAAACTATAAACCCATAATATAATGTATATTCCTATTCAGATTCTTCATTTTCAGTCAAACTACTCAACTTCCATGTTAATAGTACAGTATATGATTTGCTCTCTAGCTACTCTGCTACCATCCATCTGTTTTTGACCAATTCAATCATACCACCATTCTTCAATTTGACTTGTAAGTTCTTAATCTCACCTAGTTTCTATGAATTTGTTGTATTTCATTCTGACCATTTTTTTTATCATATGTTATGAAAAACAAGCTTCAACCAGTTTTTTATAGTATTTTTTTCAATGGTTTGTATCTATCAATCTAGCTACAAGTGTATAATCACAATTTAATACGTAGAAGGATTCACAGAGAAACATATTTGTGACGGAAGTCGGATGCAACTGATTTTACCTATAATATTCATCAGTTTTACATAAAAACATGGTCAAGTCAATATAGAATGAAGAGCAGAATTCATTGCTCCCCGCTTCTTTCAAAAACTCACTTCCATACTTTTCCATATAAATTAATCCTCGAGCATGTACTCCTCCGTCCCAAAATACATATCCATATTACTATCTATATCTCATGCACAAAATAACTACTAAATATCATTAAACTTCCCATTTTACCCTTATTTATTACTTTAATTCATTTATTTCCCCAATAAATTCAGTCAAACTTACCTTGAATGTAAGGGAAAAACAGACATTTATCCAACATATCTTAATTCCCACAAAGGGTACAATTTTTGTGAGACGGAGGAAGTATGACTTCAAGACTATAGTAATAAGATGTGTATCTACAAAACGCTATTTACAAATTGATAATCGTGACACATATTGCACTTGCTAAGATACTTCGTTGTGTATAATCATGTTTTCAATGTAAATTTTCATGATTCCTATATATTCCATGTAGGTACAATTAATGATCACATACTCTATTCTGCTTGCTTAACATATTACATAGACTAATTACAATTTATTTTCAGGTACTTCATAAAAACTTATTAGTTTAAGTATCATTGAAAAGCCAATATGTCGAATGCTGGTGATAAAGAGAAGCGGGAGGCGTCCACGTCTTCCATGGCCACTCTGGACAAAGAAAAGGAAAAAGAGAGTACTCATACAGTCCCGTTTTATAAGCTATTTGCTTTTGCAGATTCAACTGATTACATGTTGATGATAGCTGGTACAATTGGTGCTATTGGAAATGGAATATGCTTGCCTCTCATGAGTATTCTTTTTGGTGACCTTATCAATTCTTTTGGTCAGAATCAGAATAATGATAATGTGGTTCATGTTGTCGCTAAGGTACAACAGCAAAAGTTACTATATTCATTTTCATTATTTGTTACTATATTATGTTTTATTGATTAAGTTATCTTGTTGGCCGATAGGTATCACTGAAGTTCGTTTACCTTGGTATTGGGTGTGGTGTGGCAGCATTCCTTCGTAAGTAAATTTACTGATGAAATTTCCTTATAAATTTCTTTGGCAAGCGTTATATTACGTGATATTTGTTGTCAAATCTTAAAACATGACAACATCCAAACACTTTCAAATATGAGTAGTACTCTGTCAGTGCTCCCAAATTGACGTGTGTACGTTGTGTAGAGGTGGCAATGTGGATGATAACGGGAGAACGTCAAGCTGCAAGAATAAGAAATCTATATCTAAAGACCATATTGAGACAAGACGTTTCCTTTTTTGACAAGGAAACAAATACAGGAGAGGTTGTGGGCAGGATGTCTGGTGATACCGTCCTCATACAAGATGCCATGGGGGAAAAGGTTTATAAATCTTCCTTTATTAATGTTGTGGAAACTTAACTTCCTTAGAATTAACTATTATCTTGGTTTGCAGGTTGGCAAATTCACACAGCTGTTTGCAACATTTTTTGGAGGTTTTGTGATAGCATTTTCCAAGGGCTGGCTTCTTGCATTTGTCTTACTGTCTTCAATCCCTCTGATTGCGATTTCTGGTGGAATTATGTCAATAACAATAGCCAAGATGGCATCAAGGGGTCAAACTGCTTATACTAAAGCAGCCATTATCGTTGAACAATCAATTGGCTCTATCAGGACGGTAATGAAATACAAATAAGTTACATTTTACACCGATTTGTTTTTTTAGTTGGGTTATTGATCACCAGTTTACTGTTCTAGGTTGCTTCTTTCACCGGCGAGAAAAAAGCTGTTGCAGATTACAATAAATCCCTAAAAGATGCTTACAGTTCTAGTGTTAAGGAAGGCCTGGCTACTGGCTTTGGCATTGGATCGATGATGCTCGTCATATTCTGCACTTACTCATTGGCTGTTTGGTTTGGTGTAGTAATGATACTTGAAAAGGGTTACAGTGGTGGGACCGTGCTTACTGTAATGTTTGCTGTGCTGACCGGGTCAATGTGAGTAGATTTTTCAGTCTTTATCTTCTCTATCCAATTTTCTAACTTGGGAGTTTTAATCATAAAATGTGCGCTTCAACAGGTCTCTTGGGCAGGCATCTCCTTGTTTGAGTGCATTTGCTGCAGGTCAGGCAGCAGCGTATAAGATGTTTGAAACTATAAACAGAAAGCCTGAAATAGATTCTTATGACACAAAAGGAAAAGTATTGAGTGATATTCATGGTGATATAGAATTAAAGGATGTGTATTTCACTTATCCGGCAAGACCAGATGAGGAAGTATTTAGCGGATTCTCCCTTTACATCCCCAGTGGTACGACTGCAGCTTTGGTTGGACAAAGTGGAAGCGGCAAGTCTACTGTCATCAGCCTAATTGAGAGATTTTATGATCCTCGAGCTGGGGAGGTTCTTATTGATCATATTAATCTCAAAGAATTTCAGCTAAAATGGATTAGGGGTAAAATTGGTCTTGTTAGCCAAGAACCTGTATTGTTTACATCCAGCATTAAGGATAATATTATGTATGGGAAAGATAATGCGTCATTGGATGAGATTAGAGTTGCACTGGAGCTTGCAAATGCTGCTAAATTTACTGATAAGCTACCTCAGGTTTCTGACTTTAAGGCTTAATAATCTTTTAATTTCATTATTATTGTTATTTTATTTTTATTGTTATTCAATTCATTTAAGATTTATATCAAATTTTCAGGGACTAGACACTATGGTTGGTGAGCATGGAACGCAACTCTCGGGAGGACAGAAGCAACGAATTGCTATTGCTAGAGCTATTCTTAAAGATCCCAGAATCCTGCTTTTGGATGAAGCTACAAGTGCCCTTGATGCAGAGTCCGAGAAAGTTGTGCAGGAGGCATTAGACAGGATAATGGTGAATAGAACAACGGTGATAGTTGCACATCGTTTGAGCACAGTCAGAAATGCTGATATGATTGCAGTCATTCATCGGGGAAAGATGGTTGAAAAAGGTAGTTTCCAAACTTATTCTACCATTATCAGATCAAGCTTTTACCTTTATATGCAATACATCTTCTCTTCTTCTTCTTCTTCTTCTTCTTCTTCTTTTTTCCTAAAAAAAAAATATTGGTAATTTTGAATTGAGCAGGATCGCATTCTGAGTTACTCCAGGACCCTGAAGGAGCATATTCTCAACTTATAAGATTGCAAGAGGTTAATAATGAATCAGCACAGTATGGCTCAGAGAAGCAAGATATATCAGAAAGTAGTATGGACCTCAGAAGATTGTCAAGTCAAAAATCAGCCAACCAGAGGTCATTAAGCCGGGGATCATCTAGCAGTCCACGCCACTCAGAATCTGTTTCATCTGGTCTACCTACACAAATCTGTGTCCAGACATCTGAGACCATAGACATTGAAGCATATAAATCTTCAATAAGTCTTCCTAAAGTCCCACTTCGCCGCCTTGCCTTTCTCAACAAGCCCGAGATACCAGTACTTATACTAGGTACAATAGCTGCCGTTATTAATGGAACCATATTCCCGATTTTTAGCATTATGCTTTCTAGCATGATTAAGACATTCTTTGAACCTCCCCATAAAATGAAGTCAGATGCGAGATTCTGGGCTCTAATGTTTATGGTACTGGGAGTGGTTGCATTTTTTGCTAATCCTGGAAGATCATATTTTTTCGCTATTGCTGGATCTAAGCTAATTAGAAGGATCAGATCTCTATGCTTTGAAAAGGTGATTAACATGGAAGTCGGTTGGTTTGATATGACGGAGAACTCGAGTGGTGCAATCGGTGCACGGTTATCAACAGATGCAGCCAGTGTTCGTGGGTTAGTTGGAGATGCACTTGCTCAGCTTGTTCAAGATTCATCTTCTGCGACTGCTGGTTTAGCTATAGCTTTTTCAGCATGTTGGCAGTTGGCTCTCATAATACTCGCTCTCATTCCCTTAATGAGTGCTAGTGGTTATGTTCAGATGAAATTCTTGAAAGGGTTTAGCGCTGATGCTAAGATGATGTACGAGGAAGCAAGTCAGGTGGCGAATGATGCAGTTGGGAGTATAAGGACGGTGGTTTCTTTTTGTTCAGAAGAGAAAGTGATGGAACTTTATAGAATCAAATGTGAGGGTCCTAAGAAAACAGGGATAAAACAAGGTTTGATCAGCGGGATTGGATTTGGTGTATCGTTTTTCTTATTCTTTTGTATGTATGGAACAAGCTTTTATGCTGGTGCACGGTTTGTAGAGTCTGGAACAACTACATTCACAGGTGTTTTTCGGGTGTTCTTTGCTTTGACAATGGCAGCCTTAGCTGTATCTCAATCGAGCTCGTTTGCACCAGATTCAAGCAAAGCCAAAAGTTCTGCACTGTCAGTTTTTGCCATATTAGATAGAAAGTCAGAGATTGACCCCAGTGATGAATCCGGAATGACATTAGACACAATCAAGGGTGAAATTGAGATTCGTCATGTTAGCTTTAAATACCCCACCAGACCTGATATTGAGGTATTCCGTGATCTATGCTTAATTATCCATAGTGGCAAGACAGTGGCACTGGTTGGAGAGAGCGGATGTGGGAAATCGACAGTTATTCAACTGCTGCAAAGATTTTACAACCCAGATTCCGGCCACATTATGCTGGATGGAGTTGAATTACAAAAGTTTCAACTTAAGTGGCTCAGGATGCAAATGGGTCTGGTTAGCCAGGAGCCCGTGTTGTTCAATGAGACCATTAGAGCCAACATTGCTTATGGTAAAGACGGTGATGCCACAGAGGCTGAAATAATAGCTGCTTCCGAGTTAGCTAATGCCCACAAGTTCATCAGTGCCTTACACCAGGGTTACGATACAATGGTAGGTGAAAGAGGAGTGCAAATGTCAGGTGGGCAAAAACAAAGAGTAGCAATAGCTAGAGCAATTGTTAAGAGTCCCAAGATACTATTACTGGATGAGGCTACAAGCGCACTCGATGCTGAGTCAGAAAGAGTGGTTCAAGATGCATTGGATAGGGTGATGGTCAACAGGACCACGGTGGTGGTTGCTCACCGATTGTCAACCATTAAGAACGCAGATGTCATCGCAGTGGTCAGGAATGGATTGATCGTTGAGAAAGGTAAACATGAAAATCTAATTAATATCACGGACGGATTCTATGCATCTTTAGTTGCACTTCACATGAGATCTAACCATTAGCTAAGTTGCTTCAGCTCCCTCCTTTTTTCCCTTTATGGTTTCATGGCACACATCATGTATTAGTAGTAGTTTATTTGCATTTTTGTTTTGTGGTATCAAAATATGTGTTCAAATGGAAGGAAAATTTCATGAGTTGTGATGTGACTTGTGAGTGCTCTGCTTTGTTAGTGTCTGATGAAAATAATCTTGCTTTTCATTTACTATAGTCAAGTTAAAGATAGGGTTTAACATTCTAATCCATATAAAACCATTTTATTACTCAGCGCATGATTTGAACACTTTTTTCTCGTATGTATAATAGACAACTACAACTCTCAGTCAATTTAACTTGAAACAAAAGAACACAAAAGCATCTATCAATTTCTTGGTGTTCCTTGCACTGTTATACATGTCCTGATTTGAGTTCCCAACCTTTTGGATGCAAACCTACGAATTCAACAATCATAATATACGATGACGGTGCTGTTGGCCGAAAAAGGTAGAAATGAGCATTGATACTGTGCCAATTCATAAGCTAAAATTTGCTTTCGCATGTTGATAATTAGAAACCTGTCTCTAAGAACATTCTTGTTACTCAGTAAGATCCGTATTGGTAATGAATTAGAGATCACGAAAATAAAATTTAAATGTTGTTTGGGCACCATGGAAACCATTCAACCAATCAACAATGTACCACATTATTATTACCATGGTTCTCACCAAAAGCATTAATATGGTCACCGAAATGAGAGGATTGCTTGATTACAACCGTACCAAATGGTTCTTAACGATTATTAGCATGTAATTTGCTTAAAAAATGGGATACTAGGTATTCTCTTTTCCCTTTTCTTTGGTCATTCCGATCTTTTCTTTACCATCAGTATGATGATCATACTGGCCTATGTGAAGTGTTAAAAAAGTAGTAGGTTGGCAGCCAGAATGTTGAAAAGTTTGAAATAGCCCATATAATATATGACAAAAATCAAGAAATCAAATTCTACTTGGTCTTTGTGCTGTTGTTTTTGTCAGAAAAACACCAAATGCAATGAACTTGTACAAATCCAGAATTATAAATCCACATTGACTTGTACCTCATGCAGTAAAAGATGTACCTTACCCTTGATTTCGAAAGCTTTTACTCTTGAAAAAGGCCTAAGTTTGACCAGTCTTAAATGAATAATGGTAACTTTATCTTTTCAATCTTTCCTGGATGCATTGTAAGCTGTTAGTTGCTTCTCATCAGCCTTTATTCAAATAAACAGTAAAGTAGCAATGGACGCATCCAACCTTTGTGATCTTCTTAATTCGTAAGCATAAATGGACATTATTACGGTTTTCACAATTTAGCTAACATTGGAGGCGAAAGGGGAAAAACTCATATGGGTTGGTTTTACACAAATTAAATCTGTATCAAGTGCACACTAGCTAGCTTGTGGTCAGCCATGACTAGCGACAGTTGTGGCAGTCAGTAGTCGTGTGTCAGTCATTATGATGTGACATTGTGACAGGCACTCGTGCGCGATCAGCAGTTACGAGTGCTATAAGGACTTGGTCAGTAACATGAGATTGACTACTGTTACTGACATGGCATAAGGACTTTGTAAGTACTATGAGTACTTACTACTTACTGAGGAATGATGTCACACCAGTGCCAACACCCAGGTAAACACAAACTTGAGCGACACCTACGGCTCATTTTCAACCTGTTGATTGATCAATAATACGTAGTGGTAACAACGAAGAAAGGAAATAAATACTGTAATTTCTGGTGTAGTTGTACCTTGGAAACAACATGGACCACACTATCATTATACTGGTTCTCACCAAGCAAATTGACAGGATTGCCGAAATGAATAGTCATGATGGTGCCAACAGTACCAGCCTTCGTCAGCATGTAATCATAAGTAGACTCTGCAAAAGCAAAGAATATGGCACAGTATCAGGTGCTATTATTTTTTTCTTTTCTTGGCCCATTTATAGAATTATAGTCTTGAACAACATCACAAGAGGCATTCATCAATATGACAGTGGTTGAGATCATAGGTTTGCATCCTAAATACTGGCAACTTTAATTAGCACCTCTAAAACACTACACTACACGTACAGAAATCAGATAATCCTGTTTCTTTTTCCCCCCTTTAACTCTCAGGTTAACTAAGAGAGAACAACAAAATGTCGTTCTACTCGTTTATTATACATACTATTAAAAAGAATCCAAATCATGAAATGATCAATAAAATGGCTTTATGTGGGTATGGATCATAATATCAAACCAATCTTGTTGGGTCAAAATAACCACTAGTGCAAATTCTGAACATACTCCAAGTATTGTTTCTACCGCTAGAATTACTACCGCCAGTCAATCTGTTAATACCGTTCTCATTATTTCTACCGCCCGTCCATTCAAAAGTTAACACCGTTGCATCATCTAACAAAGTTTCTACTGCTGGATCATCCTACACCAAATCAGTGGGCCCGGCTACAACAACTTGTGTACCAGTCAACTTGTAAAGCGTGGGTGCTCAACTGTAGCATTCTATACTTAGACAACTTTGTAGTAATGCATTAAATGCTCACTTGTAAATGGTACTCTATTGACATTATAAAATAGAGTTTTCCATATTCATTATTTGCATCTTTTGACTTAGAAAAGAAACAAGCATGAGTCAGTTAGTGTGTGTATGTATGCATCATCAAGTGTAGGTTTTTGTTTTTCTCTCAAGGTTTCTACAGAAATTCAAATGCAAAGATAAAGTGTATTTGTATTATCTTCATCAAAGAAATAATATTGAGAGTTTGATTATGAATTTGTTTTTCAAGATCATTATGTTACAATCACTGTAGAATATGTGTTCTTCCTAATCTTTAAAAGTGTGTTTTCGCCACTTCTTGTGAAATTTCCAAAGTATATTTTAATTTTGTTTAAAGCTTATAGGAGCTGGGACTGACAAGTGGTATCAGAGCCGTGTAGTTCTTTGGAAGCAGGAAGATATAAAAAAAAGTTTAGGCACAAAGTAAGCTTAATCATACTCTTGTTATAAGGTGGTTGTAAGTGTTCTTACTCATGTCCTCTGAAGTTATAGATGACATTCAAATGTCAAAAATACCCATCCTCAGACCAGATAAGTTTGAGGACTGGAAACACAGAATCAAGCAACATATGTTGCTCACTGATGATCAGATGTTGGATATTGTTGAAAATGGCTGAAAATACAAGACTGATGCTAACAGCATAAGGTTACCTTTAACTCCTCCAACAACAGAAGCAGAAAGAAAGGAGAGAAGTATAGAGATTAAAGTTCAGAGTACTCTACTGATAGGGTTACCAAATGAGTATCAAAAGAAGTTCTGCAAGTTTGATGATGCAAAGGAACTCATGGAAGCCATTGAGAAAAGGTTTGGTGGTAATTAGAACACAAAAAGGGCTAAAAGATCTTTGCTTAAACAACAGTTTGAAAACTTTGGTTCTATCAAAACAGAGAAAATGTCACAGACTTTTGAAAGATATTCAAAGTTGGTAAGTGAGCTTGAAAACCATAATGTAAAAATTGACAGAGATGATCTCAACAGAAAATTTTTTAAGGTCTTTGGGAGATGAATGGACGATGTATACATTTGGGTCCATATGCATGTGATGTAAGGTCTTTGGGAGATGAAATGGTCCATATGCATGTGATGTAAGGTCTTTGGGAGATGAAAGACCTTACATCACATGCACATGGACAAAGGCAAGATCTGGATGAAAAGGAGTTAGATGATCTGTACAATGATCTCAAGTCTTTTGAGCCAGAAGTGAAAAGCAAGAAGCAGTCCAGTGGGTATACTCATGTCACTCAAAATGCTGCTTTTGTGTCAATGAGCAAAGGAAATGTAGATGCTAACTCCTATGGACCTACATCACATGCATATGGACCATTTCCATCAGTGGGTGTTTCAACTTCACAAGCTAAATCTGTTGATCCTGTCATGGAAGCTTTCTTTGCCAGTCATGTGAACTCATCACTGACTAATAAAGAACTTGAGCAAATAGATCTTGAAGATTTGGAATAAATGGATCTAAAATGGCAGATGGCTATGATCACTATGAGAGTGAAGAGATACATTCAAAGAACTAGAAGAAACAACTTTTCTCTTAAGAAGGATGCTGCTGCTGGTTTTGATAAGAGTAAAGTGGAATGCTACTACTGTCACAAAAGGGGGCATTTTGCAAGGGAATGCAGAACAGGAGGTCAAGAAGGAAATCTGCAGAGAATTGTGAATTTTCCAAGGACAGGAGGATTTACTGGAACTCAAAGAAGAAGTGTTCCTGTGCAGGATCAAAATCAAAGTACTTCAGAAAGTGCAATGGTATCACAGGGTGAAACAGAAAGGGGTTGGTCTGACCATGTGGAATTTGAAGTAAAAAATCATGCTCTCATGGCACATGCTCAAATGGAAACACTAGATGAGGTTCCTTATGAGGTACAATCCAAATTATGTTCATCTATTTGCAAGAAAACTGTTAAACAATTGCAAAAATTATTAGGGAAATTGATCAATGGGACTCTAGAAGTAAACTCTATGTTACATCAATAGAGGATTTAGAAAAAAAATTTAAGGCATATCAGGGAAATAAAACTCAGTTTAAGTATGATATTGAATATGCCAAATGGGAAAAGAAAAATCTGGAAGATAGGGTAGAAGAATTAAATTTAAAGCAAGCTGAAATCATAAGTAAAAGGGAGTGTATTAAGCTGACTGTTAATAAGCTAGAACATGCTTCAAAAGGAGTAGAAAACATGATTCAAACTCAAATTCATGGTAGACTTAAAGCTGGCCT
Source organism: Pseudognaphalium luteoalbum (assembly GCA_963422505.1). Classification (NCBI taxonomy): domain Eukaryota; kingdom Viridiplantae; phylum Streptophyta; class Magnoliopsida; order Asterales; family Asteraceae; genus Pseudognaphalium; species Pseudognaphalium luteoalbum. The sequence continues at coordinate 7,654,716 of OY730196.1, forward strand.
AGGTTATCATGAAGCACCTCCACCTTATAATCAAAATTATATCCCAACCAAACGTGACATAGACATCAAAAGTATCAAAGAGATTATGTCTAAGGAAGAAAAACAAGCTGATCCTGTATTTCACAAAAGTGAGAAATTAACTGAAGAAAAGACAAAATCAGTAGGAAGTCTAGATGATAAATTGATAGATGGACTTGAATCTGAATGTTCTGATGATGAGAGCAAAGTAAATATCCTTAAGAGAGAAGAAGGTTTAGTAATGAAAAGAACACAAGTGATAGGGAAACTAACCTCAGAAATATAGAACAAGGAAAAATGATGTTTGCTGAACTGAGCAAAATGAATATACTCAAAAGCATCCAAACAAAAGACCCAGAGGAAATCAAATAATTGGAATCAAATGGTTTCACAAATACTGGGAAACAATTTCAATATGAGAAAAGAAAGAGCATGCTTTATCTGTGGTAGATTTAATCATCTTCAAAATGAATGCTATCACAATCCCAAGAATTTTCAAAGGAATGTGAGAACATCATGGACAGCATATGACAGAATCAATCATCAAAATTTTAAAACAAAAATTGGTTCTGTAAGTGCTGTCAAGAAAAGAAAGGCTAAAATGATTAACACCGCTAGTTCAAAATACAATGCAGTAGTTGTAAATAAAAAATTAGCCAACAGTGGAAATAAAGGTAAAATAGCAATCACAAAAGTTAACACCGCCAAAGGAGTTAACACTGTTAAGCACTTTACCATGAATAACATAATTAACACCGTCAGGAAAAATTTCATTGGATCAGCTACTAACACCGCTAGATCCATTCCCGTTGTTAAACCTAAAATAAGCTGGAGTAGAAGAACATATAATACTCCAATTGGTTTCAAAACCAATGCTGATTCAAAATCAATGATCTTTGAGAGAATTGATTTTATGGATGCAAAAGGGAACCCCAAAACCAAATTGGCATATTGATAGTGGCTGCTCAAGGGAAACTAATCTTTATCTAATTTCATGTGCAGGGCAAGACAAAAGATTTGTGGCATATTGATAGTGGCTGCTCAAGGCATATGATAGGAAATAGAAGCAAGATACAGGATTTTAAAAGCTTTGATGGAGGATTTGTAGTTGGAAGTAATCCCAAAGGAGGAAGAATTTCTGGAAAAGGTGTCATTAACAGTGAGAAAATGAGGTTTAATGATGTGTATTATGTTGAACAATTGAGGTATAATTTGCTAAGTGTCAGTCAGATTACTGAGAAAAAGAATCCAGTTCATTTTACTGAAACATAATATTTTATTTTTCCTGAAAAATTTAAAATTGATGAAAGCATGATTTTAATGAGAATTCCCAGAAAGAATGATATGTACCGCTATGACTTAGCAAATATGATACCTCAAGAAAGTCTAAACTGTCTTTTCTCCAAAGCATTTGTGAGTGAATCAAATCTCTGGCATAGAAGGATGAGTCACATGAATTTTAAAACAATACATACATTGGTTAAAGGAAAACTTGTAAATGGTTTACCTGAAAAGAACTATTCATGTAATGACCATTGTGTTGCATGTCAAAAAGGCAAACAACACAAATCCTCCTATAAATCCAAAATCCTCAACACAATCTGTACTCCTTTACATTTATTACATATGGATCTCTTTGGTCCTACAAATGTGAGAAGTTTAGGAGGAAAAGTGTATTGTCTGGTGATAATTGATGATTATAGCCGTTTTAGCTGGGTATTCTTTCTTAGAAGTAAGGATGAAACAGGTGAACAACTTAGGTCATTCATTACTAAGATAGAAAATCAAATGGATAAAAGGGTTAAAATCATAAGAAGTGATAATGGTACAGAGTTTAAAAATCAACTGATGGATAAACTTTGTGAACTCAAGGGTATTGAAAGACAATTTAGTGCTCCTAGAACTCCTCAACAAAATGGAATAGCTGAAAGAAAGAATATGACACTAAATGAGGCAACTAGAACCATGTTAGCTGATGCTAAATTGCCCATGACCTTCTGGGCAGAAGCAATCAGCATTGCTTGCTATGTTGAAAACAGAGCTCTAGTTGTGAAACCACATAACAAGACACCTTATGGACCATTCTTTAATAAACTACCTTTAGTCAGTTTTCTCAAACCATTTGGATGTCCTGTTACTATCTTAAATACCAAAGATCATTTAGGTAAGTTCAATAACAAAGCAGATGAAGGTGTTTTTGTAGGATATGCAATTCAAAGCAAAGCTTACAGGGTTTTCAATCATAGATCTAGAGTAGTGGAAGAAACTATGAATGTAACATTCAATGAAAACATACCTTGTGTTGAAGGAAAGGGTCCTGAATCTCTGTTTGATATTGATGCACTAACCAAATCTTTTAGATTCATGAATGACAATGCAAGTAAGTTGCATGTGGTCAAACTAATAAGAAATCATATGAATATGTATTTCTTCCTTTTTA